>CM057348.1:72438719-74838719 GCA_030015575.1 Agapanthus africanus
AGATCTACCCATAAGCCCTAAATAACAAAACATGCAAAGGAGTTAGAATGGTTATACCGAATAGATCCGTGTCCTTCGGTCTTCAACCATCATCCCAAGCTCCTCGTGGCTTCCTTGATCAAGCTTGATCTCCGGTCTCCCTCCATCGAAGATGATCCACCCGAGAGTCTATGCAACGAGCTCTAACCTCATATCCGAGGAACCTAGAGCACCTAGATCACTACTCTAGATACCGTAGATGAAGTAGAGAGTGATGAAGGATTAATTTGTCTCAAGACACCCAAGAATTCTAAACTCATGAGAGGGTTTGGGTGGAGCTAGAGGAATAAGAAAATGCCATGAGAATGAGGTGTTGAGAGAAACTCAAGAAAGAGAAAAGGAAATTAATAATTGCTTGTGTTTTTGTTTGTTGTGTGAGTGCGATAAGAAATAATGGAGCCATCACATAAATGTCCATGTCTCCAAAATATCTTAGTTAACAAAAAATATCTCAAGTCAACATAATCTCACAACAAACAAAAAGCCTAAGCATGCTAGAATAATAACCATGGGTCACTAATTAGCCATGTCACAAAAATGCAATAAACACCTCATCTACACCTCAATAACCTTTTAATACAAAAAGATCTAAACCATGATGATGTGTAATCTTCTAAAAGTAATCTTTTAATAAATTACAAGAATATCCATCAACCGTATATATATACCCGCATCCGTATTCCGAAGAATACGAATACAAAGAGACGAAAATAATCCAACAATATACTACTAGGATCCGGCTTAAACTAAAGCCCACTAGTATTATCCGTCCGAACATCATCCGTGCACAAGTACATGTATGTGATCGAACCTTGCCGTAAAACCATACGGCTTTTACATCGCTTCATCCGAAGCAGGGAAACCCCCTGTGTGGGACTCTAAAGACTCATCAATACGCTGGCAGTGGGTTCAACCCAAACACGTCAGCGGCACTAGCTGTACGTAACGGCTATCCAGGTATTGAGAGAAAGGGAGGCCGACGAGCAAACTCATCCTGAAACCCCTATTGAGCCTGACAGTGACAATATCCGTACAGTCCGGTCCGTTCGTCTATGAGTATCGTATATCGAGTCTAGGGGGTGGATAAAGCCAAACCCCTAATAACACGACATTTGGTGTCGGTATGAAGCCCATCACCACCTGAGAAACTAGCGATTCTAGATTAGTAATTCTCGACTATCTTGGCCGAGGATTTCTGGTGATGGTCACCCATGCACAATCGCGACATCAACCCCCACTACCAGGAGAGACGAATCCCCCGACGATCCGCTCACTGCCTCTATGTGGCTCGGGACTGTACCCAACTAAAACCTGTTTGCACGACTACTTTGAGCCGTGGTAGGGTAGTAATCAAAGCACAGTGGGAACTCACACGAGATAAATGACGATCTCAGGTCGATAGACTAACCTGTACACATGTCACCTGGGAACTGCTATCTGACAATAGGTATAATACCAACTAGCATGTTTCCGGCGAGTCTGTCCGGTGTACTCATAACCCAATGAGCACATGTATACATCTTAGGTGAACAAACTAACACCAATGGCTTGTGAGACCAGCCATCACCCCTCGTCGGGGTCTCGATCAGTATACACTAGTCTAGTCTGGAGTATCAATTCCCGGTCTCGAAACTTCCACGACTAGGGACATTTAAGGATGTGCCTATAGACTACCCATCTCCCGCATATATGATCGCCATCATACTGCTGGTAGTCAAGCAAGAATCCTATGGGCTCTATCAACATGTAATAGTGATCTGTAATGTCATCTGAAGTATGTACACGATGATAAAGACAAACCAGATAGCATACTATCATCTTGAGTAAGACTGTTCCACCGGTATAGGTCCTCCCTCAATCATTGCAATCACGTGCCTGCGATCCAATAATTGACTTGAGAGTACTATAGCCAACAATCTCCCACCTTCACTTAAGGCCAATTATTGCGGTGTCGCATATTCACAGCCCGTGTGATACCGGACACCCAACTTCTCTACTAACCAGTTTCACAAAGCTTGTTTGTAAAACTATTGCATTCGAGAAATAGCTTCAGTGAGTGGATCCGCTCCAATGTTTCTTTCTATGTCTCTCTTTATCTTAAGTTCGCGGAGAAAGCCATCTCCCGAAATGAGCAATGCCTATCTTAGAATATGTCTGGATATCTGATGGGACCCAGTTCACAAATAAACTCCAAATCCAACAAACTTCTTAGACTGTATCGTCAACTGAATTTAATCAGTATCCTGCACCATGCCTTCCTCAGTATCCGTTTGGACCACCTGTACAAACTATTGCCCCTCAAAAGAGGGAAAACTAAAAGTCTGACAGCCGCTCTGTCATCCAGGTCATCTTGGAAGCCTGGAATGACAGCCGTCTCCCGAAAGAGGCTGCTGTTACCATATCTCATGAAAATCCACTTATGTTCATAAACTGTTTCCCAATATTTCTCCAGGATTGGATCAATATAAACTTATTGCAGCTAGTGCAAAAACAATATCTTGTGTGGTACTTGACATATCATGATTGACTCAATTGTCTAAGTAAGTGATATGCCAATCATGCACATCCCTCTCCTTTTTAGTCTGTAAGACACCTTTAGAGAGGGTGACTCCATCACCTGCATGTACACCACCATGCCAGGAGTCGTCCATTCTAAAACACCTTTAGAATAGTATCAAAGTACCCAGATTGGGAAACTATCCAAATCTAGATCTAAAACCATAGATTTAGTTACCAGAATGCCTGATATATTGTCTATATCCAATGTGGAGAAACCACTGTGTGACAACCATAGTATAACCGATAGTAGTATAGGAATTTCACTTCCTATAAAGTGCATGTCATCCAAATACCAGGATATCACACCTTACTACCTTCTTAACAGATCCATCTCCTATTCTGATGAAGTCAAAGCCTATGACCGTCACATCAAAAATAGATGATATATCTCCGCTATACCCGCTTTAGTCTATAAATAGACACAAGCTACTTGTCCATTATGCTCCCGCTGCTCCCGCTGACTATAACAACCCTCTGGCAGAGTCATATACACGTGCACTTCTAAATATAGTTTAGAACGACGCTATACTCATCCTCCTGTCGGGTCTCATAGTCTAGAATAGCAGTAATGGCAACTCTGGGTAAATAAGAACCTCCATGTCACCGTCTTTGAGGATACCGAAGTATCTCTCGGGCGCCTGAGATTACCCACCATATCTGCGGAGTGGCTAATGGAATGTCAAACCAGATTGAATTTTTAGATTCTATTAAATTTTCAGTAATCTTTTGTGGTTCTGGAATCACTTCCAGTTCTACCATACTCCCACTACTTTTTTCTGAAAATGTCCATTTTGCTAAAACTGTGGTGAATCAAGAACAATATCACTATTGATCTTCCAGATGGTAGAAAGTTATCCCTCGTCATAGCCCGGGATGACCCACAAACTGCCATTACTGAAATCTACCTTGAGTATGTCCAAAGTCTGGTTTTAAGCGTAAACCGGACAACTCCATATACTTTAATATCGTTAAGATATGAACCATTCTATATACAATATAGAAATAGAGACACTAATTTAATTAGAACAAGATTCAAATCATACAGCCGTCTCCAGTGCATGCCAACTAAATGGAGAGAGGCCGATCAGCATTACTCAACTAGGAGTGCATCCAGATATGAGTAACCTGAAAGAGAAGCAAGTTCTCAAAACCATTACTATCAACGGAATACCAAATACAAGTATCTACATCTTCGATCACCTTGAAAAATCCCGATACTTGCAACACATGGTTCTCTACTTTATTCTTGTATATATAACTTCTCAAAACTTGGACCTTGTATTTCTACGAAATACTTGTCTAAAAACTAAAGAAGTCACAAGTAAACAGAATATAGAACGAGTACCAACCCCTTTGTCCTAACGGACACTGGACAACATACAATATTTTGTATATGTCCCCTGATTTCAATAACTCAAACCATATGCGTCGTAGGTTGAAAACTGTACTATGGTTAAGAAGAATTACACCGTTATTGAATGCTCCTTACCCAATCACCAAATGATATAGGTAAATGTCATAGACATAATTTCAAAAAGTTATATCTCACTTTATAAAATAAATGTACAGATATATCAGTTTGAAACTGGTGCATAATTACGGATATTCAAAACCAAATATTTGCCGTCCGGCAAAAACCCAGGTAATTTCCTCAAATATCACCAATTACAAGGAATTCCGATATAATAAGGATATAATCACCTAATTCCCAATATCTTACTCCCACTCATCATCTGTAATACCATACAGATGTGAGAATCAAACGTGATAAATACATATCCTGGAGTAAGAATCTAATTGGGAAATCAGTTTTCAATTAACAACTCAAAGTGAAACTGAAACATGAAAATGTTTCGAAGGGGTATCCGGGTATTCCTAGTAAGGCCTTTCCACTATCCAGATTCATGACTGTAACTATATATTTCATTGCCATCTTTCCAATCCCTTTATTTGTGTTTACTTATTATCTTCTGTACACCGTGCTTAGGCTAAATGGTTTTCTTCCTTCCCTACTTTTTGTCACTAGCCTAAGGTTTGGAAGAAGACTATCCAATAAGCGTAATAGGTGTACCCTCCTAATCCTAGGAGCCCTCGCAACCTGAGAGAAGATAAAGGGAAAAGACAACTGAATAATCTTTATTCTATTTTTCCTGAACCAAAATCCATTCTCGAACTGGAACAAGTTCCTTCGAGTTCGTACGTAACTATACGATGGATTATCCAATAAATGTGGATCTTCGTAGTGATATGGGGTGTTCTGGAGAAATGCAACGGTGAAGTAGGAGTGTCGATGATATACGCGGTTTGGTCGTGAATGATAACAGTCGCATTTTACTTTGCCTTCTTTCTAATCTCTTTATTTGTCTTTACTTATTATCTTCTGTACACCACACTTAGGCTAATTGTTTTCTTCCTTCCCCATCTTTCGGCATCTGCCTATGGTTTGGAAGAAGACTATCCAATAAGCGCGATAGGTGTACCCTCTCCAAATCCTAGGAGCCCTCACAACCTGAGAGAAGGTAAAAGGAAAAGACAATTGAATAGTCCTATTCAATTTCTCCAGAACCGGAAACCATCCTCGAATCTGAAACAAATTTCTTCGAGTTCGTATGTAACTATACGATGGTCATATCCAATAAATGTGGATCTTTGTAGTGATACGGAATATTCCGGAGAAAAGCAAAGGGTAAAAGTAGGAGTGGCAATGAAGTATGAAACTCTGACAATCCAAAATCCAGTGTGTTTTAGGAAGGTTCGGTTAACTTGGTTCATGAGTTCTAGTCTAGGGTCGGACCATGGTCGTTGCCAAAGAGAGAGAGAAAAGAAAAACTCAGCGTATACTCTAATCTAGATCAGAATGGTTAATCACTTTATCTAATCCGGATGGCTCCAAATGTTTCCTCGAATTCTCCTCCAAACCTAAAAGTAGAATTAGCGGGATCATCTAAAATCACCCGAGGAGTAAACCAACTCATCAGTAGGAATCAGGATCCAACTATCATCGGATGATAACGTGATGGAATCCACTCAAGTTATCACACTTCAGAAGGTATGCGCATGCCTGGAAAGTTTCAGTTTCTTTAGAAACTCCCGATGTGATTTTTACCCCATGCTCTTATGACCTTGATTAAGGCCAACAAATCATAAGTCACATGTCAAGTTCTACCCGTCATTGTCCATGTTAATTTGAGCCCATTCGTACTCGCCCTTGACTAAGGCCAATAAGGCTGTACGACTGTCCCAAACCAACACATCTATCTATGCAACAGAAAAGTAACAAATAGCTACCATACACTATACCTTGACTAAGGCCAACAAACATAGTATGAATACTAAGTGCTACCCGTCTGAAATGATGGAGGGCTACGAATGGTTTTTGGCGAAAAACCTTTAACCTAATGAACTTTATATCGTTGAAGGAACGGGATAGCTTTTTACAAATATTGTAACAACCCCAAACTTTCTGTACAATTTTTTCAAAATTACAGAAATGGGTATTTTTTCCTGAGCACAAGTTATAAGTTCGTTTTGCTAATTAATAGCAAGAAGGAGCTTGTAGCTCATTGGTAAGACCTTGCACTGCTGAACCAAAGCACCAAAGTTCAAATCCCATACCCCACATTATTTTTAATATTGTTTTATTTTGAATTTTTAGAATACCAAGGGTTTACACGTGAATAACTCACAAAAACCCCACTACACATAAAAAAACAAACTGTCCCAGGAGTATACCCAAACGACGAGGAACCCGGAGCACCCCCGACTCGGCCGGAATCGGCCGAATCGGCCGGCGACTCGGCCGACTCGGGCGGACCGCCGAGTCGTTAACACCAAAGTTGTGGCTCTTCACCGCCCCTTTACTCCTCCATACTTTATTTCCTTAAACCAGTACCATAGACTCTTTAAAACCCTATTTACTCCATTTTTATTACATTTTTAATACAATTTTCAATTCACTCTTTCACCTACCCTAAACCCTATCCTTACCCTATAAATACAACCCCTAGACACACACCCCTCACTCCAAAATTTTGATAAAAAAACTCTCAAGAAATCCCTAGAAGTTTAGTGTGCAATTGAAGTTAGCAAAGGGCGAAAGCTTCGGCGACAACCCTAGGAGATCCCGGCGACGAAACGGTGCACCGGAGCCTCCTCCCATTCCTTATTCCTCTCTTCTAATATCTAAACCCGTAAGTCCCCCTCCCTCTTCTCTGATCTTGTTCTAAAAATACGAAATTTCAAAACCCGACGGAATCGGAGTTAAACCGATTTCCGATTCGGTTCTTTCTAAAAATCCAACATTTTCTTAAATACATTGACACAAAACTCTTACATGTTGACTATTAAATATTAATAAACATGTTGATCAAGTTTCACGACAATCTAATTCATTCGGTAACTTTTATCGTACTTTTTCACTAAAA
Organism: Agapanthus africanus; assembly: GCA_030015575.1. Lineage (NCBI taxonomy): Eukaryota > Viridiplantae > Streptophyta > Magnoliopsida > Asparagales > Amaryllidaceae > Agapanthus > Agapanthus africanus. The sequence goes on from CM057348.1 coordinate 72,445,742, forward strand.
TACCATGTAGTTTTATTTCGACATTTAAACATCACAAATTTACTATACATTTAAGTAGATCATGTGGTAATGACCTACCTCCACATAACACTCATATGCAATATAGCACAATACTTTTGGGAACCTAGAATACGGGAAAACGAAACATTTCAAATAAATACCATGAATTAATAAAACCATTTTCTAAAAGATCAAGTATTTTACACAAATCTTTGCAAAGTGCCTCTACAACCCACTTTGGGGAACTCGACTGGGATGGTGCGGATTATTGCATATCCCTGGACTTAGTAGTGCGAGATGCAGACCTCCGCAAGGAGCATTCGGTCTCGAGAGATTTAAAATACCAAAATCTTAAGAAAATGATATTTCTAGAAATATAATATATATATTAAAATTTATTTTTATAATATATATATATATATATATATATATATGTAATATCAAAAATACCTATTTTTGTTATAACATAAATACTTCAACTTTTCCAAAATCACAAGAATCACTTTACATTAAAATACCATGAATTCCATACAAAATCAATATTACAATTTAAATACCCTATATTATGAAAATTAGGTTATTCTCACTAAAAATGTCACATGTATAAAATCTACACTTATTACAACTCTAAAGACGATAAGTAAACACTTGGGGTGTATTTTGAAAATTATACAAAAGTATTTTTATATAAAACCCCCTCAAGTTCTATAAATTACCCTAAGGACCCTAGTAAATATTGGTTTAAGCGGGACCAATCTCTGGAGCCTCAGGGAGCCGGAGAAGTGGGTGCTTGCCTATTTAAGGTAGACAATTTAACAACGGTGTTATCAACACGGTAATCATCTTTGAAAAAGACACAAATTCTGCCGCCCATGTGCAGCGGTTACCGATAACATCAAAACCTAATTCAGGACTTCAATTTCATTTCTAATTGTTCTGACTCAAACTGAGTCTCATTAAATAATCTGACTTGAATATGATTCAAGTACAATATACAATTTACAATTCAATATGAATCCATGAACACATATATTCAATCTATTCAATCTGTATTGACTGAACCGAACCATGGATATACTTCCATTTACATGATTCTCCAGTTACATCCATGATTCTCTAGTTTCATCCATTTACTGATATCATGGTTTCGGCAAGTCATCCAATATACAATATATATTACAATTCAATTACAAGTTGAAATACAATACAAACAATACAATCAAGACATCGCGGGGTTAAGGGGTAGATTGGTACGGAAGGTATTAGAAGTGGCACGAGACTGCAACCATAAGACACCTAACCTGTATTCCTTTGCTGTTGTACGGTAGCATGAACGGTTTCTTGAGTTCCTGATACCTTAGTCTCCGGGGCAAGTGAGACTCCTCTCGTATACACTGGCATCCTTCTGTACCAAGCAACAAACAACAGCATTAACACCAAATACTCAGATAATACAACTTTAAAAGCTACTTTCTCTTTCTGTCTATTCTATTTCTCCCTCATCTTTGGGACATATCGAGCGATTTATTCGCTGACGACATTCTCTTTCTTTCTTCTTTGAATGTCGTCAGGTGATTCGCACCTTCCAGAGATCGAGCCTAGCACTGAAGACTTAGACCAGTTTACTGAAGACCCCGAGCTCTAGCTTCATTGTACACATTTCTATTTCAGTACTTTTCTTTTCTGTTTTGGCACTGTTTAGGCATTGCTTTCATCAGATGTATTTACTTTCCATGTATTGTAAAAAGAATGTTAATAAATAAAGTTGATGTTTCATTATATTTGTCTCTTGTGTATATTCTTTTATATTGCTTAGATACGCTTAGCGTATTTACTTCAGAGTAAATACATAGCGGTCAGTCGCGTCCCCTTCGCCGTATACCGGAAAACAGGGAGTGACAAATATATAGTGGCGAAAACCTTTGCTAAAGAGGTTGTTCCCGCCAAATTTTTTGGTCAAAAGCTTCTTGTTCCCTTATTAAAAAAAGGGGGAGAGTCCTCAAAATTTGGCCTCACGTGTTAAACACGTGGGCGCTCATATGCAAAGCATATGAGCGCTGAAAGCTAACAACTAATGGCCAAACAGACCTCACGTGCAAAACACGTGAGCGCTCGTATGTAAAGCATATGAGCGCTGAAAATGAACAGGCTAAAACCCACACTAGGGGTCACATGTTAAACATGTGAGTTCTCTTGCTACTCACATGCAAAGCATGTGAGCGACCTAATTTAAAACGCTCTCGTCAAATTCTAGAATTAAATTCTATTTGGGAAATATTTTTCTGATCTTCCTCAAATTAGAAACATCTTCTCTGTTAAACAAAGGACCGTTGGATCAAAGATCCAACGGTGATCATCTGGTAGAATAAAGTTCTATCATAGGAAAATATTTTCCTAATCTTGTTAAACTAACAAGATATTCATATGATAAGAATAAAACTATATGTTAGAATAAAATTCTAAACTTGTTAAACTAACGAGATATCTATATGATAGAATTAAATTCTATATTAAGAAAATATATTTCTGATCTTGTTAAATTAAAAAGATATGATAGAATAAAATTCTGATCTTGTTAAAACTAACAAAATATTCATAATCTTGCTAAACAAACAAGAAATCTTCTTTGTTAAATAGAGAGCCTTTGGATTAAAAATCTAACGGTGAATAAAATTCACCGATTGATCTAAAAGATCATGGAATCAATCATGATCTCTCAATAAGGGATTCTCTTAACAAATTGATTCTTATTTTTCTCGTATAAATAGAAGCGAGGAGAGGAGGAACGAGAGAGACACATACACAGAGAGGGGGAGAGGGGGAGAAAAATAGAGAGAGAATTTAATTCTCTAGAAAGAAGAGGAACCCCTCCCGAAAGCTCCCACAAAACAAAAAGAGAATTTTATTCGCAAACAAAGAGTTTAACATTTCTCAAAAAATTTGGTTCTTCCTCTGGATAATATTTGCAGAAGCAGATCTCCCCACAAGTTGAGAATTTAATTCTCATCGGGGAGATCCTGTCATGCAGATTCAAAACTTAGGGGAAAAACTGAGTTCAAAAGAGTTTAACTCTTACAAAACATATGGGAATTTAATTCCTTTGAAACTAGGGTTTAACTCTTTAAAAAGAATTTAATCCCTGCAAAGAACAAAAGGAGAACTTGATTACTCAGAACCATAGAAGAACAGCCTGGTGATTCATTAGCGTTCGACGCTACGTAACAAAGCTCACGTGTTCCCATGTACGCACCTCTGATGAACAAAAAGAATGACTGAGACTGAATCACGTGCTCCCACATGACCCTTTAAAACGAGCGCTCAGCAATTACATGAAAAAGGAATAAACCCAAAGACAGTTTCAATTTTAGGGCGCCTCATGTGTTCCCATGTGACCCCCGAACAGTTGTTTAACACTTATATGAAAAAAGAAGGGAAATTCCAAAGACAGCGCTCACATTTTGAAGGCGCCTCACGTGACCATTTGATGAATCAAGTGCTTAGCACTTTTAAATGAAAGGGGAATAAATAAAAGACAGTTTCCATTTTTTTGGGCGCCTCACGTGTTCCCACGTAACCCCCTAATAGTGCTTAGAACTTATAAAATAATAAGGGAATAAACCTAAATAAACAGCGCTAACTTTCAAGAGCCTCACGTGAGCCTCCCCTAAATTTCAGTGTTTCAGCCTTGGAGCCTCACGTGCCACACGTGAGCTTCCCCCAAATTTTAGCGTTTAACACTGCCTTGGAGTCTCACGTGGGAGCACGTGAGCACTGAGTATACATTAGTGTTTAATACTATAGGAAGCCAACTCCAACTCCAAATTGGCTAAGTCTCCCTGAAATTAAAACATCTTGGATTTCCTAATAGACCGAGCCACTATGCTCATGACTTCCTAAACTGATGATTCCTCAATCTCCTAAGTTAATCTTAGTCTCTCGAAAATGACTAATGATTCTTGCACGGGCCACTATGATCTTTTCCCTCAAATCTGGAATTTGGTTCAAGGGTACATCTCTCCACATCTTTGATACATGTCGTTGTAATTCTTCAACGTCTTCAGATAGGTGAAGGGTCCTGACAGCCAACAACTCTTTGGTGCACTCCCAAACCGATGGGCATATCCCAATACGGACCGCAACGTCCTTAAACTAGCTACAGACCGCAACGTCCTTAAACTAGCTGTCACGCCCCACTTCCCAGTAGACGGGCAGAGGACGCGACGGGGCCGCTATGTATTTACTCAGAAGTAAATACGCTAAACGTAACTAAGCAATATAAAAATGCACAAGAGACAAAAGATACAACTGAGCAGCAACTTTATTTATTCACATTCTTTTTACAATACAAGGAAAAGAAAATACATGGGATAAAGCGATGACTAAACAGTGGCATAACATAAATGAAAAGTACTGAAAGTAAATGTGTACAATGAATCTAAAGCTCAGGGTCATAGGCTAGCCGGTCTAAGTCTTCACTGGTGGGCTCGATCTTCTGAGTGTCCAGATCACCTTACAACATTCCAAAGAAGAAAGAGAAGGGATGTCGTCAGCGAACAATCGCTCGGTAAGTCCCAAAGATAAGGGAGAAATAGAATAGACAGAGAGAGCAAGTAGCTTTTAAAGTTGTATCATATGGTTAACGCTGTTGTTTGTAGCTTGGTACAGAAGGATGCCCGTGTATACGAGAGAAGTCTCTATATGCCAAAGATTAAGGGCAATAGGAGTACAAGGAACCGTTTATGCCACGGTACAACAGCAACGGAAATACAAGTTAGGTGTCTTAAGTCTTGTAGTCTCGTGCCACTTCAAACACCTTCCTTACCAATCTACCCCTTAAAAACCCCGCTTAATTGTATAGTTGTGTTGTATTGTAAATTGTATTGTCTTGTATAGATGGATGACTTGCCGAAACCATGATATCAGTAAAAAGAATACAACTGGAGAATCATGTAGATGGAAGTATATCTATGGTTCGGTTCAGTCAATACAGATTTGAATAGATTGAATATATGGATTCATGGATTCATACTGAATTGTAGTATTGTAGATTGTACTTGAATCATATTCAAGTCAGATTATTTATAATGAGACTCAGTCTGAGTCAGAACAATTAGAAAAGAAATTGAAGTCCTGAATTAGGTTTTGATGTTATTGGTAACCGCTGCACATGGGAGGTAGGATTTGTGTCTTTTTCAAAGACGATTACCGTGTTGATAACATCGTTTGTTAAGTTGTCTATCTTAAATAGGCAAGCACCAATATCTCCGGCTCCCTGATGCTCAAGAGACTGGTCCCGCTTAAACCTATATTTACTAGGGTCCTTAGGGTAATTTATAGAACGTGGGGGGTTATATGTAAAAATACTTTTGTATAATTTTCAAAATACACCCTAAGTATTTAATTATCGTCTTTAGAGTTGTCATAGATGTAGATTTTATATATGTGACATTTCTAGTGAATAAACCTATTTTTCATAATACATGGTATTAAATTGTAAAGTTTGGACTTGTATGGAATTTCATGGTATTTTCATGTAAAGTGATTCTTGTGATTTAGAAAAGTTGGAATATTTATATTATCACAAAAATAGATATTTTGATGATACATATATATATATATATATATATATATATATATATATATATATTTATATAAAAATAATTTATTTTATATATTATATTTCTAGAAATCTCATTTTTTAAAGATATTTGTATTTTCAAATCTCTCGAGACCGAATGCTCCTTGTGGAGGTCTGAATCTCGCACTACTAATCCCATGGATGTGTGATAATCTGCACCATCCTAGACGGGTTCCCCAAAATGGGTTGTAGCGACGCTTTGCAAAGATTTGTAAAAATACGTAATCTTGTTGAAAACGGTTTTTATAAGTTGAAGGTAGTTTTGTGAAAAAAGGTATTTTCCGAATCTATATTTCAAAAAAGGTACTGTGATATGTTGTATATGAGTGTTGTGAGGAGGTAGGTCATTACCTCGTGATCTACTTAAAGGTATAGCAAGATTAATGATGTTTTAAAGTCGAAACTATACTACATGGTATTTTACTGAAAAAGAGTGGTAAAAATTACAAAATGAAATATTTTGCTATGAAACTTATTCAACATGTTTTGTTAATGATTAATAGTCAAGATGTAAGAGTTTGGAAGGGTTGTACTGAGGAAAGTTGAATTTTTGAAGAAAAACGGAATCAGAAGTCGGATTAACTCCGCTTCCGTCGGGTTTTAGTTTTACCAATTTTTAGAATGGAATAGAGAAAGGGGAGGAGGGAATTACGGGTTTCAAGTCAAGAGAAGAGAGAGAGGAAGTGGTAGGAGGTGCCGGTGCGTCGTTTCGTCGCCGGTAGCTTCTAGGGTCGTCGTCGGAAAATTGCCGGAGCTTCGCCCTTCGCTAACTCCAATTGCATACTAAAATTCGAAAGAGTTTTCTTGAGAGTTTGGACAGAATTGTGAGTGAGGAGTGTGTGTTTAGGGGTGGTATTTATAGGGTAATGCTAGGGTTAGGGTAGGTGAAAGGGTGTGAAGAAAAAATGTATTAAATTGTATTAAAAATTGGTTTTCTTGAGATTTTAAAGGGCTCTGTTAATGTGCAGAATTTTTAAAGTATACAGGGGTAATGGGGAGGCCAAGAGGCAGAACTTTCATGAAGACCAACTCGGGTTTTGACCGAGTTCGGCCGTCGGCGGCGGGCCGAGTCGGGCGATTCGCCAGCCCAAGTCGTGCCGATTCAGGGGTCCGCGTGTCTCTTAGCGATTTGTCTACCCCCCTGAGCCAGTTTGTTTTATATGTGAAGTGGGGTTTTTACGAGTTATGCACGTGTAGACCCTTGGACTTCTAAAAATTTAAAAGAAAACAATATTAAAAATAATGTGGGTGCTGTGATTTGAACTCTGGTGCTTTGGTTCAGCAGTGCAAAGTTTTACCAATGAGCTACAAGCCCCTTCTTGCTATTAAAAAGCAAAACAAATACTTATAGTACTCACAGTAAATGCAAATACCCCAAGTATACATTAATTTTTAAACAAATTTTTTTGTACAATAAAAATTAGAGTTGTTACACTAGCTACAGACCGCAACGTCCTTAAACTACAACGGACCGCAACGTCCTTAAACTAGCTACAGACCGCAGCGTCCTTAAACTACTATGGACCGCAACGTCCTTAAACTAGCTACAGACCGCGGCGTCCTTAAACTACAATGAACCACAACGTCCTTAAACTAGTTATGGACCGCAACGTCCTTAAACTACAACGGATGGCAACGTCCTTAAACTAGCTACGGACCGCAACGTCCTTAAACTAGCTATCGATCGAAAATGTCCTTAAACTAAAGCAATAGAGCCCAAATGCTTTTTTGCTAGGTTTGAATGATCCCAAAATTCTGTTGAATAGATCTTAGTCTAAAATTAGACTAACGTATCCTTAACAAATATTTAAGTTGATCTTAATCTCAAACGAGATTAACGATCCTTAAATCAAACCAAACCCAAATCTAAGAATATACGGATTTGGATTAATCCACTCCCTACGGGCGACAACATAAATTAGTCTCCGTATACAATCCACGAGCAACCAAAAATAAAAATAAATACACACGACACGAAGTGAACATCTGAAGCAGGAGAAAATGGTTATCGCTACGCGGTAACGTAATTAACTGCAGGGGCTTGCGCTTGAGGAAAGAGCGTCTCCACAATCAAAAACCCCTCACAACGAGGGGAAATCTGACTAAGTTCGCTACAAAGGCCGCATCCGTCTAAACCTCTGATACACAGTGCCATAAATCAACTTGGCATCTATGGAGAGGTGGACGGACAAAACCAAATAGCATCTACCCCCAAATTCAGGCAAGACGTCTGTCTACCCGGCTTTCGGCGGTGAACAGATTCTGGCACGCCCAGTGGGACCTCTTCCTCTTTCCACTCCACACTTCGTGTATCGTGTTCGTGAACGAATCGCGGTTTAATATGGTTGCCCTTGGATTCGAGATACTAAGATTTGGTGTCTTGCTCCATACAGAAAAGGAGATAACATCGATGGCCTCTAGCTGCACTAACTGCAACAGCAACTCTCACTCCGTCCCGACTGGAGGAATGACTTATAGGCCCCAAGTGGCCTCCATCTTCGCAATGCCAGTGGAACAAGTGACTCAGGCCATCAATGGTTTATTCTTCGGGACCATGCTCCCGCCAATGAGCTTCAGTGCTTCAGTGTCGTTACTGGAAGCTCCGAAGAAGTCATTCTTCGATCGACTTGCAACTATCACGGCCCCTCTCAAGGGGTCGTCCAATTCTAACGCCTTAGTCTTCAACAGGCCGAGCCACAGCTCGAGTGGGCCCGCCAAGAGGCTCGCGATACCTGAAGGGGTTATCCCGAGGTGGATAGACATTCCTGTTCCGACAGACGAAGCCGTCAAAGGGGCTTCTTCTGCTAGAGGATCGATTTTCGCAAGACTGGCCATTCTAACTCCTGCTGCGGGTGAGGTCGTTACAAGAGCTTCCCCTACTCGAAAGTCAGTCTTCGGCAGGTTAGACGTTCTCTCTCAACGGACATTAGTTTTCGACAGGCTGGCACCAACAACAGTCCCTCATCAAAGCAGGGGGCATAACGAGGTCGCTTCTACAACTGGGGTAATCCCATCCATAAGACATGCTCGATGTCGCCACTGGCGCCGAGTAAGGAAAGATAGGGGCAACTCCCCCTCTAGACTTACTCCACCAGCTCCAACGGTGGAAGTTGATGCCGCTGTTCCAACTGGGAACAGTTTTGAACTGCTCTGGAGGGTGCGCAAGAACTCTCCAACCGCTGTATTAAAGAAGTCTCCTCCGCCTGTTAAAAACACAACGCAGGCAAAACCGGAACAGCCTCCTCAGCGGCCGTCCTCCAAGATCCACAGGGTCTGGCGGAAAGTCTAAGACTCTGTAATTGACAAAGATTACTCCCGCCGGCTAAAGAAGATGAAGGCTCGGCAAGAGGTGGACCATCCCTCCTTCGTACCACGGAAGGTGTCATCTACGTGGGTGCCTGCTGCAACGGCCCCCTCAACTTTGGTCTCCCACAAAAAGAGAAGGCCTGAGAATATCCCACCACCGGCGGCAAATATCAAAGGCAGCGGACCCAAACGCCCTAAGTCTGGGGGCATGGTTGTGCATACCGTCTACATGGCATCCGGAAAAGAGGATAGTCATACTTCCGTGAGTCATCGACTACTCACACGGTTTGTGGCGAAAGCTCAGGAGCAACAACAAATGCTCCAGGAGATGTTGATAAGAATGGCTGCACTCGCTGGGCAGAAAGAAAGCTCAGAAGTATCGTCGGAACAATACCAGGAGCAGGAGATCGATACCGAATTCCTATGGAGGGTGCTTGAAAAGAAAGACAAAGAGGCCGCGAAAAAAGCGGCTAATATAAAACAAATGTCACTCTTGTTCCAAGACATGGTGAGGATGATGATCCAGCCGGAACCTCCAGCCGAAGACCCTCCGATAATTATCGAAGACGACAGAGGGGAAAAGTCAAACCCTCCTCCGGCTGTCTCAGCAGCCTAAGAAGAGACAATTTCTAAGGCTGCCCTTGATGACTACATAGCTCAATAAATACGAGCTCATCAAGCGAGTGAAGCGGCATGCCAAGTCATCAGAACTGGACGGCCTTATCCAGGCTTGTACGATCAGATCAAGTACCCGCCGGGATATATGATCCCTAAGTTCCACATGTATAAAGGGACGGGCAATCAACACCAACACGTTGATCAATTTAGAGCTCTATGTGGCAATACTGGAGGCGATGACAAACTATTGCTTCACTAATTTGTCGGCAGCTTGGCGGAGACAGCATTTGAATGGTATTCGGAGCTTCCGAATGATTCCATCAAGACATTTACAGAAATGGAGCTACTGTTTACGCAACGGTTCGCAAGTGCTAGCGAGCGCACCCCGATCACGGCATTAATCAATGCCAGGGTGAAGCCGAGAGAAACCTGGGTTAGTACGCAATTCGGTAACGGAACCTATGGTCGAAATGCGAAAAATGCATAGAAGAAGCTCCTGCTGTGGGTATGTTCGTCGGGACCCTCGACCCTCAGACAACTATATCCCAATTTATGATGTTCTTCAAGCCGACCACCTTTCAGGCCTTGATTGACAAGCTGGCCTAAATGGACCAGATGGGTCATAGGCCGTCCTCTTCAAAAATAGATCTTCGGAATGAAAAGGGAAAAAGGAAAGCGACCTTTGTCGCCAACGCTCAACAACAACCGAGTGACCCGAAACCGGTTGCTCGCCAAAACAACAAACCACGAGCCCTCGAAGAGAAGTTGAGACGTCATTACTCGTTTCCCCGGGATAAAACGGGGAGATTGTTCGAGCTGGTAGTGCGCAACAGACTCATCAATCTGCCGGATCCGAGACACCCACTGCAATCGGGCGACGTCAACAATCCCAATTACTGCCCCTACCACAGAATAGTGGGCCACCCAATTGAAGATTTCTACGTCTTCAAAAACTGGGTTGAAGACCAGTATCAACAGAGCAAGTTCACGTTGTCCGAAAACTGGAAGGTAAACCCGCCACAATAGCACGCTCCTAAAAAGGTGGATACGCTGGGGGCATCATACTCATTTGTAGAGGAAGCTCCGTGGGAAGTTGTACCTTCGGCTAAAACTAAAAAAATGCTGAAGGATCTTCAAGCATGTCTGGCGATTAGGTGAAAAAGCCCGCTGGAGCATGAGATTATTGATGGGATGTTGAAACCGCGCCCAACGCCGAAAGTTGGTAACGATGGGCAAAACCTCCAGGCCAAGCGTCCGACGTCTTCAAAGAAAAAGAAGAAGGCCAAGAAGCTCGTGCAGCTCAACTGCAATCGTACGGGTCTGCAAAAATACATCAACGCACTGGAGGAATACAACCAAAAGGCGTGGACCCCAGTCACACTTGAAGAGTTCCTCAAGTATATTCTTGAGAACGGAGACAGTGACAAAGATGAGGGGAATGACTTGTCAGAAGAACCCGAAGAGTATGTAGCAAGTTGCCACATGGTTTCTCACCTGTCGTTAAAAGACGAAGAAGCTCCCTCGGCATCGGAAAGCAACGCAGAGGAACTGGGGGCAGGATCGACATCAAAATCTCAGGAACCGTCAGACGACCTGATCGATAAACTGCTGAACGAAGCCTTTCAAAAGAGCAAAACTGACTGAGAGCGTGAAAGAGCCATATACGAAAAGGTCAAGCGTCGGCATCAAGACGAAGAAGCTGCGGTGAGGAAGGGTCACAAAGTACTCCAATCAGATCGAAGCGCACCCGCGGCAGACAAAAAGAGGTTTAAGATGGGGAAACGGTTCGCCAAAGCCCTGTCAATAGGTATAAAGCTGCCACTTGTCAAAGGAAATGCTCCCGGGAGTACGTGCCTCGATGAAGCAGATGAACATCCGAACTACTGTTTATACCATTGATGAGTCGTACACTCTTCCGAAGAGTGCAATGCCTTCAAGAAGTGGTGGCAGGGATACGTTGCCCACCGACAACACTTCAAGCGAATGAAGCGCAAAGCCCGTCAGGAACAGAAAAGAACGACAAATGAGCGTGAAGGAACAACCGGTAATTGTCATATGGTTGATGCCATCCCAACAAAAGGGAAATCTCAAGTTCTCACAGTTCTTCGCCTCTTCTTCTTTTCCAGAGGGGAAATCTCAAGTCCTCAAGTTCTCACAGATTCTGTTCCCCTCCGAATGGCGGCGTCGACTGGACGTCTCGCCTGAGATTCGGGGCAGATGTTAATTGGTGCTATCCGTCCACCTCTCCGAGGATGCCAAGTTGATTTATGGCACCGTGCATCGAAGGTTTGAACGGATGCGTCCGATGTAGCAGACTTCGTCAGATTCCCCCTCGCTTGAGGGGTTTTTTAATTGTGGGGACGCTCTTCCCTGCAGGCGCAAGCCCCTGCAGTTAATTACGCTACCGCGTCGCGGTAACAACTTTCTCCTTCTCCAGATGGTCACTTCGTGTCGTGTGTGTTTATTTTATGTTTTGTTGCCCGTGGATTGTTTACGGAGACCGAGTTATGTCGTCGCCCGTAGGGCGTGAACTAGTCCAAATCCGTATTATCTTAGATTTGAATTTGGGGGTTTGGTTTGAGGATACGTTAGCCATATTTGAGGCTAAGATCAACTCAAACGTTTGTTAAGGATACATTAGTCTAACTTGAGACTAAGATCAACTTAAGGGATCGTTTAGATCCGACAAAAGAGCATTTGGGCTCCATTGTTCCGGTTTAGGGACATAGTGGTCCATTGCATGTATGGCCGTCGGGACCCGTTACCTCTCTGGCGGCGTTGAAGGATTACAACGACAGGTGTCAAAGGAGTTCCGAGATGTACCCTTGAACCAAAGTTGATTGGAGGGATTCATAGTCCAGTCTGTTTGAAGGTTTAAGGATACGTTAGCCATATTTGAGGCTAAGATCAACTTAAACGGGATCGTTTAGATCCGGCAAAAGAGCATTTGTGTCTCTATTGTTCCAGTTTAGGGACATGGTGGTCCCTCTCTAGTTTAGGGACATAGTGGTCCATGGGTAGTTTAAGGATATTGCGGTCCATGGGTAGTTTAAGGACATTGCGGTCTAATGTTACTTTTAAGACATCTCGGTCAAGGTTAAGGACGTCGTAGTCCATGGGTTTAAGGACCCCACAGTCCGTTGTTAGTTTTAAGACATCTCGGTCAAGGTTAAGGACGTCGTAGTCCATGGGTTTAAGGACCCCATAGTCCATTGTTAGTTTTAAGACATCTCGGTCAAGGTTAAGGACGTCGTAGTCCATGGGTTTAAGGATCCCACAGTCCATATCAATGTGTGGTCATCGGGACCCGTCACCTCTTTGAAGATGTTGAGGGATTACAACGCCAAGTATCAAAGGAGTGAAGAGATGTACCCTGGAACCGGAGTGGATTAAATAGTCTTTGGCCCAATTTGGGATCAAGACCAATTAATTATGTTATGAGCCCATTAGCCCAGTTAATTACGAATTGTGGACTTATGGCCAGCTTGGGCTAAGTCCAATCATGTCTGGGACATCGGCCCTCCTGTTGGTCCCTTGAAGGAGAGGCTTTGCCTCTGGCCATTTAGCCAATTGGGCCAATGCCTAGTGTTAAACACTAAAGACCAATCAGTGTTGAACACTGGGAATGAGATTGATAAGTCAGTGTTTAACACTAAAAGATAGTTGGTGTTAAACACCAGCAACAAGGCTTCCAAATTAGTGTTAAACACTAAAACAGATCAGTGTTAAACACTGGCAACAGAAATCTCAAATTAGTGTTAAACACTAAAGGTAATCAGTGTTGAACACTGCAAATAAAGTTCTTTGATTAGTGTTGAACACTAAGGCCAAACAGTGTTTTAACACTGGATTCAGGGGTTCCTATTTAGCGTTAGACGCTAAGGCAAGAGGGGTCACGTGGTAGCACGTGAGGGCGCCCTCCCTTCGTTTGTTCTGCTGAGAATATCGCATCTTTTGGAGCATCACGTGCCATCACGTGACGGGTGTTTAAATGGAGTATGTTAAAGTCTCTGCCAAGGGTCACGTGGGTCACGTGAGGCACTGCCTCAAAGGGGCTTTTCTGTAGATCTTTTTGGGGGTCACGTGGTGGCACGTGACCCTGCCTCTTTGTATGTTTTTTAGAAGATCTATTAATCCTCTTCTGGAATTAAATTCCTCGTAGGGTTGAACCTTGACAATAATTTCAGAGGAATTAAATTCCTACTTCCTTTTGAAGATTTATATTCTGGAATAGAGTTGAACTCTGAATTTTTTGTAGGAATTAAATTCCTCATATATGTGAAGAACTGAATAGGGTTAAACCCTAATAAAAGCTTTAAGGAATTAAACTCCCACTCTCTGTTAAAGAATTGTTCTGGGGAATGAGATTAAGGGAATTAAATTCCTGTTGTTTTAACAGAACTAAGTTCTTAACTAGGGTTAAACCCTGATTCTTTTTATTCTGAAGGAATTAAATTCCCATAACACAGGGTCAAACCCTAATTTTATTTTAAAGGAATTAAATTCCTATAGTTTTGTGAGAATTAAATTCTCGTGCTTCCATTCCCTCTCTATGCTTTGGATCTGCATGGCAGGATCTCAACCCATTGAGAATTAAATTCTCAACTCAAGGGGAGATGTGCACTTTACAGATCCTCCACCAAAGAAAGAACTATGTTCTTCTGTTTTATATCAGAGTTAAACTCTGTTGAGAATTAAATTCTATTTTCTTTCAAAAAACCTTCCCTTTCTTACCTAGGGTTTTCTTTTGCAGAAGATCCAAATTCCTCCAAAGTATCAAGGCTCTCTTTCTTTTCTTCCCTCTGCATATATCTCTTTGTGTGCCTCTTGGCTCCTATTTATAGGAGAAGCAGCCGAGTCAATTAGTTTTTGATGAATTTTTCATTGGGAGATTTGATTTGTATTCACCATTCGTTTTGGACCTTTAGATTATTAGGTGAATTTTATTCACCATTGGATTTTAAATCCAGAGATTCTCCTTTGTTATTTCGGTTAGATTTAAAGGGGAAATCTTTCCAAATTCGAGATTTTCCCATAGATAGATGATATTTAATCACCTTTAAATCTTTAGTTTAATCGGTTGATTTAGAAAGATTTAAGAGGTCTTTTCTCAGAATTTAATTTCTGTTAACAGATAGGCTTTGAACGCCGGTCACGTGTGACCACGTGACCCTTGGTCACGTGTGGGCACGTGACCCCCTTGGAACGAGCCCTCTTCTTTCTTTCTGCGCTCTGCTTTTTGGTCGCTGCTTAGCTGTCACGTGCTACCACGTGACCCCTGGTCACGTGTGAGCACGTGACCCTCGTCTGGAGCCTTTTCCTTGATTCAATCAGGGAATTGAGTCTGCCGCTTTTGAGTGTCACGTGCCAGCACGTGACCCTTTCTGAAGCCCTTTTCTTTGATGTAGTTGGGAAACTGAATTTGCCATGCCGATGCTTTTAGATGTCACGTGCCAACACGTGACTGCTGGTCACGTGTAAGCACGTGACCCTTTTCTGAAGCCTTTTCCGTAAGCTTTCCTGATTTTAAATCAGGAAACAAATGCCCCCACAGCGTTATTCTCACGTGTCCGCACGTGAGTGCAACGCTGTCACCTTTTGTGACCGTTAGATTCCTCTAGGGATTTGGGGAGATGAAACGTTTCCATCACCTCCTATAAATACCCATGTTTCTTCAGAAGAGCCTTCACTTTGCTCATCTTCTTCTTTTGAGAACTTTTTCCCTTGAGAATTTAATTCTCGCTTCCAGAGCTTAGTTCTCTGTCTTGAAACAATCTTCAGAGTTTAACTCTGTTCAGGTGACCCTTTTTCCTCAGGTAATGTTCTTGGACAAACAGCGAACTTCCACATTCCTTCGGATTTTAAATCCAAAACAAGGGTTTTTACCCTTTTTCAACAAGGAACCCATTTTTCTTCAAGTTTTTCCATAAGAACAGGAAACCACCTAACCTTCGAAGTATAGATCTCTTAGGGTTTAGATGATCTTTGGGGAGATGATGATGACAGTTCGAATCCATGGAGTTTAACTCTGTTCATAGAGAAGGCTTTTTTTTTTGGGGAATTTAATTCCTTTTTCCAAAAGGAATTCAATTCCCGTGAAGAACTAAATTCTTCCTCATAGGGGCTTCTTAGGGTCTCCTTGTCATTCTGTGATTAGTGAAGAAGAAGAGGGTTTGTAATAAATCGTCCTGATTTTTATTTCAGGTATCATGGACGCTCATTTGTATAATCTCAACGAAATCATTTCCTACGGGAATATCCGTGCCCTGGGCCGCAGTCAGAATCAGGAGTTCACCAACGCTCAGTGTGCTGAGATTATGAGCCGCTTTGACGAGTACAACCATCGGCTACTCCCCCGTCGCTCTTATCTTCTGAGGCTCATCGTGCTGGCGATTTGGGAGGCGCTTCCTCTCTTCTGCGCCCGTGTGCCACTCAGGGCATTGGACGTTGCCGAGGATAAGATACATTCGGTGTATCTGATGAGTTTGATCTCGAAGAGAAGGTGTGACAACCTCATTGATCTTTTGCACCAGGCGTTTCAGCAGTCGGCCATACTTGCCGCCTACCGGAGGGTGGAGGACATCCGCGAGGACCCCGACGCTTGTGATCGCGAGAGAAAACATACTCGGGAGGTTCGAAATGCTTGGAGGATCTTGGACAAGGTCAAGCTTGAGTTTCTCAATCCATGCCCCGCGCCTGAGGTCTATCCGTTGTAATCGTTTTCTTTTCATTTTGTATGAACCTTTTTAAAGCATGAATGATAAACTTATCGTGTCCTTTTGTGTTTGCATGCCCCCCCTATTTTTTGGAATTTTGTCATTCATTTTTTTTTTGTTGTTGATGTGTTTAGCGTGCAAGGCATTGTTTCACTTCTTAGTACGCACCAAGCATGGTGCTCACGTGCCCCACACGTGAGGGGCCATTTATGGGGCTATTCAATTTTTCATGCCATATTTCTGTGCATGGCATTGGATGCAGAGAAGGCGCCTTGGAAATCGCTCATTTTCCTGATTTCCAATGTCTTCCCTTTTTTGGGCCTTGGAAGGGTTCCATCATGCAATTTTCTTTCGCGCGCAGCATTTAATGCTCCCCTTTATAGTCTTGAGGCCATAGCCTATTTCCTCTTCACAGAGAAATTTATTCCCATATTGACGTGATTTAATTTGAGGAGTAGCTGAGTGCCATGGCCTGCAACCGTCCACACGCTCGTCGACAGCCATGGGAAGTACCTATCGAGGAGATGATCCCCCGCTTTGCTGCTCGGTTGGTGGATCCACTTCTTACCGACGACGAATGCGACTCAGCAATGTATGAACTCTCGATTCGTAGGGGGTCCCTCCTCCCGATGGGTTCCCTCTGGCTCCGGATGATTCTCACGGCCGTGCTTGCCGACATCCCTCCTCACCCGGCAGAGATGACCTTGGCGATGCTTGACGCGGCTGAAGAAAAGCTCGAGGGCTTTCATGAAGCGCGCCTGATTACTCAGGCTTTGAAGGATTGCTCAGTTCATCTGCTGAGCCAGATAAAGGCCCGGCGAGCTATTATGTCTGCTTTCGCGGACGAACACGGCGCCAATCGATGGGGAGCGACTCCTCGTGAGAACCATCGCTTTGATGTGCTGGAGAAAGCAGAGAGAGAGATGGAGAATTTTGTCCTCTGCTTCATTAACCCCTGTGCCGTTGATCCCGTGTTTGGTGACCTTTTCTCGTTAGCGTAGAACATTTTTAAATTAGTCCCTCCTTTTTTATGCTTTATGCCGAACTTCCATGTAGGCTTGGTACTAGTATGTATGTTTCCGCTTGCATAAATAAACTTTGTATTCTTCTCATGAGAACTTTCTTTAATTGCAAATGCTATCATCACTTTCCTGCGTATCAGACCTTTTTGGGCATTATGAATGTTCATGCGATTGCAAATGCTATTATTATTTTTTGAATACTCATATGATTGCGAATGCATGCTTGAAATATGTCAGAAATCTTTCTTGTTGCCTTTCACGTTAGGTGATGTGAGCGCGTTTTAGATCGATTATTCCTGTCGACCGGAAGCTCATTTATACGGTCTTGTAAATGTCTTGTTTCCAAGGTTGGTCGCGAGAGTGAGCTTACATGGCCTGATAGGGCAACGCGTGGCGAACATATTGTCGTGCGAGAAAAGGGGTTCGGCCGTAAATTCTCGGAGAGGGAGCTGGTTTCTAAGGCGCTGGGCAAGCTTCAGGCTAGCTTCACAGCCAAAGCCAACAAAGCATACAAACTCTGGCGGGTGCTTCAGGAGTCCATAAAAGAGGTAGTGGCTCTCGACAAAGCTGCCACGTTCACTCGTGAGAAGGTCAAGGCTCATAAAGCCACCGAGAAAGAGCTCGAGGCTCGGCTTGCTTCGTATCAGGCTCAGCAAGCTCAGGCGGAGGCTCGTCTTCTGGAGATCTTGCGTCATGAAGCCGTGGCTCAGCAACAAAACGATGAGCTGGTAAAATTACTACACCGCCCGCCAGCTTGAGGACTTGTATCTTTTCCCCTTTTTTGTACCTACTCATGGATGAGAGTATCTTTCTTTTTTTGTTTCTTTCATAAATTGTACCTTATATCTATTTTGGTTTATGAATAAAAGATACATTTTTCCTCTCAATGGTGTGTCCCCTTTTTATTGAATGTATTCTGCGGATATTCTATCTTGATCTCCTTGCAGGACAGCCATGGCTCAGGATTCAGGGTTAAGATCTGCTTCCTAAGACTTTTGCATTTTATGAGCCGCGAGGGTTTCATAAAGAGTTTTTCTCCCTACAGGTCGAAAGGATCCCATAGGTGTAAGTTCTTCTTAAGAATCGTGAGGATTCTTAAGCGGGTTTTCTCTTGAGAGTCATAAGGATCTCACAAGAGAGTTTTTTCCTCCCTACAGGTCGTGAGGACTTGTAAGTGCTGGATGTGGTCACCCTTGCCCGTGTTTTACGGAGTCAGGGGTTTCTCCAGGTATCGTAGTTTAAAGACGTCGCGGTCAAGGTTAAGGACCTCATAGTCCGTGAATTTAAGGACTCCACAGTCCGATGTTAGTTTTAAGACATCACGGTCAAGGTTAAGGACCTCATAGTCCGTGGATTTAGGGACTCTATAGTCCGATGTTAGTTTTAAGACATCACGGTCAAGGTTAAGGACCTCATAGTCCGTGGATTTAGGGACTCCACAGTCCGATGTTAGGTTGCAGGGACCCGTCACCTCTTTGAAGACGTTGAGGAATTACAGCATCAAGCATCAAAGGAGTGAAGAGATGTACCCTTAAACCAAGGCAGAATCCGTAGGGAATCGGGGTGGTTGATCGTTAGTTTTAAGACATCACGGTCGAGGTTAAGGACATCATAGTCCGCGGATTTTAAGGACTCCACAGTCCGGTATTTGCTCTGGATGCTTCACACGGGTTCACCGCCGTGCTTGGCGAGGACCAGCCTCCGCTCTGGGTGTTTTCCGCGGGGTCAAAGAGTGACGTTATCCGCGTTCCACGTAACCAGGAATTTTGCACTAGATACTTCACACGGGTTCACTACCGTGCTCAGCGAAGACTAGGCTCTGCTCTGGATGCTTCACACGGGTTCACTGCCGTGCTCTGCGAGGACCAGGATCCGCTCTGGACGTTTTCCACGGGGTCAAAGAGTGACGTTATCCGCGTTCCACGTAACCAGGAATTTTGCACTAGATGCTTCACACTGGTTCACTGCCGTGCTCGGCGAGGACTAGGCTCCGCTCTAGACGTTTTCCACGGGGTCAAAGAGTGACGTTATCCGCGTTCCACGTAACCAGGAATTTTGCACTAGATGCTTCACACGGGTTCACTGCCGTGCTCGGCGAGGACTAGGCTCCGCTCTGGACGTTTTCCACGAGGTCAAAGAGTGACGTTATCCGCGTTCCACATAACCAGGAATTTTGCACTAGATGCTTCACACGGGTTCACTGCCGTACTCGGCGAGGACTAGGCTCCGCTCTGGACATTTTTCACGGGGTCAAAGAGTGACGTTATCTGCGTTCCACGTAACCAGGAATTTTGCACTAGATGCTTCACACGGGTTCACCGCCGTGCTCGGCGAGACTTGGCTCTGCTCTGGATGCTTCACACGGGTTCACTGCCGTGCTCTGCGAGGACCAGGATCCGCTCTGGACGTTTTCCACGGGGTCAAAGAGTGACGTTATCCGCGTTCCACGTAACCAGGAATTTTGCACTAGATGCTTCACACGGGTTCACTGCCGTGCTTGGCGAGGACTAGGCTCCGCGCTGGATGCTTCACACGGGTTCACTGCCGTGCTCTGCGAGGACCAGGATCCGCTCTGGACGTTTTCCACGGGGTCAAAGAGTGACGTTATCAGCGTTCCACGTAACCAGGAATTTTGCTGATTGTATCCGCATTTCACGGGATGGAGGTTTGACTGTTGGCGATATGTATACCACCACCCATGGAACTGGTAGTTGTCGCTGTT
This sequence comes from Agapanthus africanus, assembly GCA_030015575.1. Taxonomy (NCBI): domain Eukaryota; kingdom Viridiplantae; phylum Streptophyta; class Magnoliopsida; order Asparagales; family Amaryllidaceae; genus Agapanthus; species Agapanthus africanus. The sequence goes on from CM057348.1 coordinate 72,465,764, forward strand.
CCGCTTAGCTTGAAGTTGTGTCCGTCATTACGAGACGAGTGTTGGGATGATCTCTAGGTCGCTTGTGACCCGTCGAGATTTAGCTTCTTTCTTTGGTGAAACCTGGGTGGGAGGTATGTTCCCTTTTTGTTTACGCCCTTGGATTGTGTACAAGGTGTGATGGAATATCACCTGTAGGGCATAAATTTTATTTTTATTTTATTTCTTTTTCCGCGATGCTCTATCGTTTCAGCTTTTATATCGCGAAGGTCGCGATTGCCCCATCATTTCGGCTATTTTTCGCGGTGCCCAATCATTTCGGCTATTTATTTATTTTCTACTCGCTGCTTTTTATTGCGAGTTGCCCTATCATTTCGGCTATTTTTCATGCATACATTTTTACTTGCTGCTTTTTATTGCAAGTTGCCCCATCATTTCGGCTATTTCGTATGCATGCGTGGCTTGCTAGCTTTTTCGCCGCAAGCTTGGATTTTAGACACCGATTTTGACATCAGCGCCGCTGCAACTGGGATGTTGCCAGGAGCGAATCATCATTTGTCTCTGTCGATGTTGAACAAAGGTGGCTTAGCAAACAGGGTTAAGGGTCCTGTCGACCAAGGCTTTTGACTTCATGAGCCGTAAGGGTCTCACAAAGGTATTTCTCCTTACAAGTCGTGAGGATCTTGTAGGTGTATTTTCTCCCTAGGGATCGTGAGGATTCCTAAGTGTATGTTCCTCTGCAAGCCATAAGGATCCTACAAGAGGGCTTTCTCCTTATGGGTCGAGAGGACCTACAAGGGTTGCTCATCATATGGACATATCCCTAGTCACGGGTGGGACTTTGCTGGGGAAATGTTTATTCGTGCCCGTGGATTGTATACAAGGGTCAGTATTGAGCCCCTTGTAGGGCAGTATCGAAGGTTGTGGGGGATATGCTTAAGAACAGGTTTAGGTTTATGTAACTTAAGACTTTCAAATCTCATGAACCGTGAGGGTCCCATAAGAGAATTCTCCTTACGAGTCGTGAGGATCTCGCAAGTGTATTTTCTCCTTAGGAATCGTGGGGATCCCTAAGTGTGTTGCTCCTTTGTGAGTCGTAAGGATCTCACGCGGGTGGTTTCTCCTTACAAGGTCGAGAGGACCCTATAAGTGTCTTTTAACGAGGTTGCGCCCTTTCGGGTTTTCACAAACACTCGCCGGTAGTCCTGCTGTTTTTACTCACGGAGCCCTTTCGGGTTTTCATCCGTGCCCATTTTGCTTATGGACATACCGTTTTTTTATTCTTTTTCTCTTTTTTTTAACAAGGTCGCGCCTTTTCGGGTTTTCACGAACACTCGCCGGTAGCCCTACTGTTTTTACTCACGGAGCCCTTTCGGGTTTTCATCCGTGTCCATTTTGCTTATGGACATACCTTTTTTTTATCATTTTTTTATATATATATTTTTTCCTTTTTCTCCTCTTTTTTTATTCATCTCGTCAGCCTAAGGATGCTGCGGTAGTAGTTTAGGGACGTTTCGGTCCGTCGTTAGTTTAAGGACATTTCGGTCCGTCGTTAGTTTAAGGACGTTTCGGTCCGTCGTTAGTTTAAGGACGTATCGGTCCGTCGATAGTTTAAGGACGTTTCGGTCCGTCGTTAGTTTAAGGACGTTTCGGTCCGTCGTTAGTTTAAGGACATTTCGGTCTGTCGATAGTTTAAGGACGTTTCGGTCCGTCGATAGTTTAAGGACGTTTCGGTCCGTCGATAGTTTAAGGACGTTTCGGTCCGTCGTTAGTTTAAGGACATTTCGGTCCGTTATTAGTTTAAGGACATTTCGGTCCGTCGTTAAGGGGAAGGTCGGCTACTGCTTATAAGGTCTGAGCTTAGGAAGATAGAGAGCGGACATAGTCGTCGTCATCTATCATTGACCCAGGCTGTGGCTCATTAAGCATAGTATTTCTTTAAGAAGCGGCCGTTTATTGGCCTGAAAGGCCTCCTACCGTGCATGTCCATGAGTAGATAGGCTCCACCCTGGTAGACCTTGTCTATGATGTACGGGCCTTCATAGTTCGGCTCAAATTTTCCCCGCTTGGCACGATTGGGGATCATAGGTCTTTTGACTACTAGTACGAGTTCGCCTTGGCGGAATGTCCTCGGCCTGGTCAATCTTTCGTATGAGCGCGTCATCTTTGCTTTGTAGGCCTCTAGATTTTTTTGCGCTATGAGCCGGGTTTCATCGAGGGCATCAAGCTCCTCGAGCCGAAGGTGAGCATTTTCTTCGTCTGTCAGCTCGTAGTGGACCGCCACTCGTAGAGAGGGTAACTCTATCTCGAGGGGGACCACTGCTTCCGTCCCAAATACCAACGCGTACGGCGTTGTGTTCGTGGCCGTCTTGAACGTAGTTCGATAGGCCCAAAGGGCCTCTTGCAGCCTCTCGTGCCAGTCTTTCTTATTTCGGGACACCGTCTTTTTTATGATCTTTGTCAAGGTCTTATTGAAGGCCTCGGCCAGACCGTTAACTCGTGGATTGTAAACTGAAGAATATCTCCAGTCTATATTGTGCTGCTGCGCGAAGCGGCTAATCTTATGGCTTCTGTAGGCTGGCCCGTTATCGGAGATAATCCGCCATGGGGTTCCAAACCGATAGATGACGTGTGTCTTGAAGAAGTGGAGGATGTTCTCCGTCTTCACTTCCCTCAGCGGTACTTCTTCTGCCCATTTGGAGAAGTAATCAGTTGTCGCTAGGATGAAACGATGTCCCCGGGACGATGCTGGCTCGATGGGGCCGACTATGTCAGTCCCCCACATTTCGAATGGCCAACTAGCCACCATTGGGTGTAGTGGATTCGGATGTTGGTGGATAAAGTCTCCATGAATCTGGCACGAGTGGCATTGCTTCGCATACTCGAGGCAGTCTTGGACCATCGTGGGCCAATAATAACCCATTCGTTTGATCTTCAATTTCATCTTCGGGCCTGCTTGGTGAGAACCGCAGAGTCCGTCGTGAACTTCCTGAACGACTCTTTCTGCTTCGTCAGGTCCTAAGCATCTCAGCCACAGAGAATCAAACGATCTCTTGTATAGAGTGTCGTTGACAAAAGCGAAAAATAGAGCTCGTTTCATGAGCTGATGTCTTGAGGACGCTTCTTCGAGCATTCGGTGGGACTTAAAGTAGTCTATGAAGACTTCCCTCCAGTCCTCGGCCTTCTCATGGACTTTTATTTGTAGGGCCGTCTGCTCAGTCGCCCCCTTTTCTTCGTATAATTCCAGAGATATCTCCGTTAGGGCAAGCACCCGACGGCTTTGTACCACGATTCTTACATCATCGAGGTTTTCGTCAGCGAGCTCTTTAGCAAGTTTGGCCAACGCGTCTGCTTTGCTGTTTTCCGCACGCGGTATGTTCTCCAAAGTATATGAGGGAATTTGAGTCAACAGTTGTTGCACCTTTTCGCCGTACTTCACCAGCTCCGGCTTGCACGTTTGGTAGTCACCATTTACTTGACTAACGACCAGTTGAGAATCCCCGTATATAGAGAGGTCTTCAATTCCCATGTCAATGGCGATCTCGAGGCCCGCTATCAAAGCTTCGTATTCGGCTTCATTGTTCGTCCTCAATTCCGTTAAGGAGAAGGCAAAGCGCATTATCCCTCCTTGTGGGGTTACGAAGATGAGGCCTACTCCCGATTTGATTATGGGGGTACATTGTTTGCGCTTCTTCATGGAAGATGCCCCGTCAAAATAGAGTTCCCATCGGGTATCACCGCCGCCGATCGCATCGAATGCATGTTCATCCGGCAAATCGCAGTTCAGAGGAGAACCGGCAGGTACTGGATGCTCAGCGAGGAAGTCGGCAATGGCCTGGCCTTTCACTGCCTTAAGAGGTCGATACGTTATCGAGAACTCCATCAGGAGTAGAGCCCATTTAGCGAGTCGACCCATCAATATAGCCTTTGACATCAAATATTTAAGAGGGTCCACCTTCGAGATGAGACGAACTTCGTGCGCCAACGCATAGTGCCTGAGTTTTGTTATCGCGAAGATTAACGCCAAGCAGTGTTTTTCAATGGGAGAGTAGTTGTTTTCTGCCCCCAGCAGAATTCGACTTAAGTAGTAGAGCGCTCTCTCTTTTCCTTGATCGTTCTCTTGTGCCCATAACGCGCCTAAGGAACCTTCGAGGGCGGTTGTATAAAGAATGAGGGGTTTTCCCTTGACCGGCGCAGCCAACACCGGAGGGTTCTGCAGGTACTGCTTGATCTCGTCTAGTGCACCTTGGCATTTGTGATCCCAAACGAATGGAGTTCCCTTCTTCATCAGGTGGCTGTAAGGACGGCATTTGCTTGAAAGATTGGCGATAAACCGTCGGATGTATGCGAGCTTCCCTTGGAGAGATCGCAACTGTTTGAGGGTTCTTGGCGGAGGCATTTCCATGATCGCCTTGATCTTTGATGGATCTATTTCGATACCTCGGTGTCGGATGATGAATCCCAGGAATTTACCCGAGGAGACTCCAAACGCGCATTTGAGGGGATTCATCTTCAAATTATATTGCCGAAGGCGTTGAAATACAGTCTCCAGATGCTTTAAATGCTCTTCGTATGACATGCTCTTTACTACAAGGTCATCGATATAGCACTCGACGATGTCATGTATGAGGTCGTCGAAGATCTTTGTCATGGCCCTTTGATAGGTAGCGCCGGCGTTCTTTAGACCAAATGGCATAACCCTATAGCAGAATATACCCAAAGGGATCCGGAAAACGGTGTGCTTCTGGTCTTCGGGATGCATTTTTATCTGATTGTATCCTGATGAACCGTCCATAAAGGAGAAAACCTCGTGAGTGGACGTGTTATCTATCATTAGCTCGGTTACTGGTACTGGGAAATCGTCCTTTGGACAGGCTTTATTGAGATCCCTGAAATCCACGCATATGCGTACCGTCCCATTTTTCTTCATTACCGGGACGATATTGGCGATCCAGTCGGGATACTGGACTTCTTGGATAAATCCAGAATCGATCAGCTTCTTGACTTCGGCGTTGATGCTCATTTCAAGCTCGAGTCGCATCCTTCTTGGCGCCTGCTTGACTGGCTTGATATCTGGGGATATTGCTAATTTATGCACAGCAATCTCCGGATCCAATCCTGGCATTTCGGAATAGTTCCACGCAAAACAGTTTTTATGCCGTAGAAGCACGTTCTTTAACGCAGCCACCCTTTCTTCAGATAGCAGCTCGCTGACAAATGTCGGTCGCGGGTCATCTGCCGATCCCAACTCAATCTTCTTGAGGTTATCTGCAGTAGTATGTATGCCGTCTTCCAGTTCTTTCGGAGCTGGCGGAAATTCTGAGATCACCTCATCATCGCTGTTCTCAAAGCACCAGGGAAGGTCATCCATGTTCTCGGGCTCTTCTTTTAATAACGTAATCGTATAACAGGTGCGAATCCGCTTCCAGGACTGAGGTGGATCTGGTTCTGCTTTTGCGGCTTTGGGTTCGTGCTTTTGTGGCGGCGTTACCCTCCAGCCGTCGGATAAAGCGAATCTGCCCTGTTGGTACTGGTCCTCGACCCAGTTCTTGAAGGTGAAGCAGTCTTCGGTAGGATGTCCTATGGCTCGGTGATAAGAGCAATAGCTCAGATGAGAAGCCTTGTTAGCTTGCTCAGGGTGTCTAGACTCTGGAAGCGTGATCATTTGATGTTTTATAGCGAGCTTGAGTAACCTCTCCGTCTTGTCTCGGGGGAAGGAGTACGCTCGACTCATCTTCTTCATGAGGGACAAATCCGAGCCGCGCAATACCCGATCACGTAACTCTCTAATCCTGCGTCGTTGTTGTCGGCTCCTCTTTCCGCTTCTTGATTTATTTCTGCCTCTGCGTCGGGCCTTTCGTACAACGGGTTGACAGGGATGAGCATCTTTGTCTTTTGCAGCCTGTTGAAACAGACGTTGCATTCTGGCCTTCTCGTAGATGGTCATCTCGCGGTTGTGGTCTTCCCGAGCATTTTGACCCACTTTCCTGATAAGCTTGTCCATTCGTTCTTCAAACGATGGACTCGGCACTTCAATCGCGGGATCTAGTTTTGATGAGGAGTTGGCATTTCCTGACAGGGCGTCCTCTTCTTCATCAAAGGTATATATAGCGTAGCTACTGTGGGCCCGTTCCCGTTTTCCGGCTCTCACGTATCCAAGCCCAAGTGTTTCCATTTTCCCGTTGGGCAATTTGCGTTGAGTCCCAGGGACATCCCAAATCCTGTTGTAGAACCGAGCTTATCGAACAGTCTGTTTTAAGGGTACTCCTTGGCGCTTCAATAGCCTCTTTAATCCATTTGTATAGTATCTGGGCAGACGGATGGGTTGGAGCCTGTCGAGTGTAGCATCCGCGCCGTGCCAGATCTCTTTCTCTACTTTCGACTCTGAGGATCGGTAGAATAGGATTACCATCTCACCCCTTTGCCTGGGAGGGACGTAAAATGTTCGCAGGTCCTGCACATTGTAAGCTTGAAGTGTGTCGAGATCCTTGTAGTGTTCTCGCGGCATATTGGTGATTTGCAAACTCTGATCATCGTTAGGGGGTGCTTGTATTGACGGCCGATTGGAGAACACGGCATTAACCTCATCTTCCGAGTCACTTCCAAAGACCAACATGGGGGCGGACGTCCCCGGATTGTTGCGTTGAGATGGCCCAGCATAAACTATCTCTTCTTCTTCTTCGGTATCGCTCCCGAAAACAGGGATGGCGGCGGCGGCGGCTTTGTTCTCCGGCTTGCGACACCTTTCTGTATCCTCGAAATCTGGCAAAAAGTACTTCGCATCTTCGTATTTGCGGACTTCATTCACGGAAAATGGGTTCATCTCACCTGTTACGGTATACTCGAAACCATCCTTAAAGTACTTCATACACTGATGTTGTGTAGAAGAGATGATGTTGTACTCATGTAGCCAAGGACGACCAAGCAAGGCGTTGTAGCAGGTCTTGGCGTCAATGACATGGAATTTGATGTCTGTGATGAGTAGTCCAAAGCGTAATGTTAGTATCACGGATCCGAGAGTCCATGACGATTGTGAATCGAAACCGGAGATGGTAATTTTGTCACGAGCGAGGTGTTGCACACTCATGCAGATTTCCTTTAACACCCGAACGTTAAGGAGATTAACGGAGGATCCATTATCCACTAGGATCTTGCCTATCTTGATATCATGGCAGTATCCAGAGACATATAGGGGACGGTTGTGGTCGCACGTCCCGAGAAGGAAGTCTTCGTCACCGAAAGTGATGTCGGCCGTATGCACTTCCTCCAGTTCATCCTTCATCCTTTCAGTGGCGAGGAAGGCTTGGAATTGCTCAGGTTCTTGTAGCGCCTTAATTAGTGAATCTCGCGCTTCTTTTGATAATAGGCGGGCATCGAGAATGCTAAGCTGAGAAGGTAGCTTCCTTAGGTACGCTGGGATATTGTAGTCCACCTTACCCTTCCTGGGAGGGTCTTTGGTAGTCAGTTCTTTCATGACTTGGTCATCTAAAGTGATATCCTCAGTGACCTTTTCCTTTCCCTTATCTTTTCTATTCGCGGGCCCGAGATTCTTTTCTGGGAGTGTGCGATTGCGCAGCTGAATGTTCTCGCAGGCCTCCGATTTCTCCTCTTTCCCTAAAACGGATTCTTTAAAGAGAGGGCCCATAGCCATTTCTTCATCAGAGTCGCTCCCAAAGGTGAGAACTTGTGACCCCCCGGCGTTAACCATGTAACAGCTGCCAATAGTTCTGTTGTGCCCGTCGGCAGTACTCCTTCGTTCCCGACGGGTCTTGCGTTTCATGCGCTTAAAATGTTGCCGATGAGCAACATATCCTTGCCACCATATCTTAAAGGCGTCGCACTCCTCCGTAGGGTGTGAAATTTTCTGATGATATGCGCAATAATCAGGGTGCCTCTCCACCCCATTGAGCGTGTTTTCTTCCGAGGGTGGTAGCTTCATTCCCATTGGCATGGCTTTGCCAAACCTTTTCCTCGTCTTGGATATCTTCTTGTCTGCCTCGGATGCCTTTCGATCTGGCGGGAGTACTTCAACTTTTTCGTTCAGTCGCCTGCATTTGGCTCCTTCCGATGCGTCCATCTCACGCTCCTGATCCGCTTTACTCTTTAGACGAATCTCGTCTAGAAAGGCGTTGATCATTTCATCTATTGGCCACACACACTCTGGTTCAGGCTCTGTCCCCAGTTTCTTAGTGCCAGGAGTTTTTTCATCGTCGGTAAACGAGTGGGAGATTACGTTACAACTCGCCACATATCCCTCGGATTCATCTGACAAACTCTTTCTATCATCTCCCTCTTGAAAGATGTGGTTGAGGAACTCTTGCAGCGTGACAGGAGTTCGCGCCTTTTGATTGTACTCTTCCATCACATCGATTTGCTTCTGCAAGTTCGTGCGCTCGTCTCCAGGCTTCATGGGCTTCTTGGATTTCTTCTTCTTTTTCTTTGAAGATTTTGACGGTTGGGCGTGAGTATTTGGGCCATTATCACGAGTCTTCGTAGTTGGGCGGGGCTTCAGCATTCCTTCAATGATCTGTGGTTCCAGCGGGTCCTTCCATTCGACTGCCGGGCACGCATGAAGGTCCTTCAGCATTCTTTTGGTTTTAGTTGACAGCATGACCTCCCATGGAGCTTCTTCAATAAAGGAACAGGTTGCCCCCGGTGTATCTGTTTTTTAGGAGTATGCGGCTGTGGTGGGTTCACCTTCCACTTTTCGGACAGTGCAAACTTCCCCTGGAGGTATTGATCTTCAATCCATCCTTTGAAGACGAAGCAATCCTCAATCGGATGACTTACCGTTTGATGGTAAGGGCAATAGTTAGGATTATTCACCTCAGTGGGTTGTGGCGGTCGCCTTGGATTTGGTAGGTTTATAAGTCTGTTACGTACTGCCAGCTCGAATAACCGTTTCGTCTAGTCTCGTGGGAACGAGTAGGGACGCTTCATCTTCTCATTATAATACCGGCGTCTTTCTTCCAATTGATCTGCCAGCTTCGGGGCGTTGGGTTGCTGCTGGGCATTCGCGACGAAGGTTGCCCTTCCTTTACCCTTGTCATTCCGAGGTTCCGACTTCGGGGGAGGTGGTCTATGACCCATCTGGTCCATCTGAGCCAACTTGTCGATTAAAGCCTGGAACGTGGTTGGCTTAAAGAACATCATAAACTGGGAGATAGTTGCGTGAGGGTCTAGGGTTCCCATGAACATGCCCACTGCGGGTGCTTCCTCAATGCGTTGCTCGCATTTCGACCACAAATTCCGCCAGCGTATAGCATACTGGACCCAAGTTTCACCTGGTTTTACCCTGGCGTTAATCAATGCCGTTATTGGAGTGCGTTCGCTGGCGCTTGCGAATCGCTGAGTGAATAGCAACTCCATTTCAGCGAATGTCTTGATAGAATCATTCGGGAGTTCCGAATACCATTCGAACGCTGTTTCTGATAAGCTGCCCACGAACTATCGAAGCAACAGTTTATCATCACCGCCGGTGTTACCGCAAAGGGCCCTGAACTGGGCAACATGTTGGTGGGGATTGCCGGTCCCCTTATACACGTGGAATTTTGGTATTGTATAACCCGGCGGATATTTGATTTGGTCGTACCAGCTTGGATATGGCCGTCCCGTTTTTACGATTTGACCAGCTGCCTCAGTCGCGTGATGAACCCGGATTTGCTGGGCTATATAGTCGACCAAATCATCCTTAGAGATTGTCTCCTCCTTGGCCGTTGAGAGGGCCGGTGGTGGATTTGACATTTCTCCTCGGTCGTCTTCAAGAACGATTGGGGATCCTCGGCGGGTGGGTCCTGTTGGATCATCATTCCTATCATATCTTGGAAGAGAAGGCCCATACGCTGTATGTTGGTTGCTTGTTCAGCAGCCTCTTTGTCCTTCTTCTCCAGTATTCGGCGAAGGAATTCAGCGTCGGTTTCTTCCTCACGGCGTTCGTCCGAGGACGTTTCTGGGTTTTCTTTTAGCCCGGTAAGTGCGGCCATAGCATTCATCATTTCCTGGAGCTTTTGCTGTTGCTCCTGAGCTTTGGTCACCGACCGTGTAAGCGGTCTATGACCTGTAGACGCACGGCTGTCTTCTTTTCCTGACGCCATGTATACGGTATGGACCATCATGCCCCCAGACTTAGGGCGTCTGGGCTTAGTGCTTTTAGCTGTTGTTGCAAGTTGGGGGATCTTCTCTGGCTTCCTCCTTTTATGAGCAGTGGAAGTTGAGGGGGCCGTTGAGGTGGGCACCCAGACAGCCTTTCGTGGTTTAGCCTGGTGACTGGCTTCCTGTTGGATTTTCAGCTTCTTGTGCTGGCGGCAGAAGTTTGGATCGATCATCGAGTCTCGGGCCTGCCGCCAAATCTTATAGATTTTGGAAGACAGCCGTTGAGGGGATCGGGGCTGTTCTGACTTTATTTCCGCAACCTTTTTTAGTGGGGGAGGAGACCTCTTTAGCACCGCAGTAGGGGAATTCCTTCGCACCTTATTTAGCATCTCGAAGCTGTTCCCAGTTGGAACAGCAACATTAACTTCCACCGTTGGGGCTGGTGGAGTTAGCCCAGAGGGGGAGTTGCCCCCAGCCTTCCTTACTCGGCGCCAATGGCGACGTCAAGCGTGTCGAGCGGACGACGCTGGTTCAACGGTGAGAATGGCTTCGTCTTGCCCCCTGTGTAGGTGGGGGGTCGCTGCTGGTGTTAGCCTATCAAAGACCGATGTCCTTTGGGTAGCAGAAGCGGGAGCTGGAGCCGTCAATCTTGTAAAGACCGACTTTTTGGCAGGGGAAGCCGCTTTGATGACTTCAGGAGCAGAACCGGTCACTTTCTTAGAAGCAGCCTTCTCTGGGATTGTAGGCCCCATTGTGGGTCCACAGGAGTTCTGGCCTAATCTAGAGAAGACCGAGGCGCTGATGTTGGGCGACCCGTCGAGAAGGGCCGCGTCAGGGGTAAGACGATCAAAGACCGACTTCTTGGGAGCTTTCGTTGTCAGCACTAGAGCGGTGAAGCTTGTCGGCGGGAGCATGGTCCCAAAAAACAATCCTGTGGTGGCTCGAGTGACCTGTTCCATGGGCATTGTGAATAGCGAAGCAGCTTGGGGTCCGTAGGCTATACCTCCTGGCGAGGCAGAGCGTTGGTTGCAATCATAGTCCGAGCAGTTGGAGCATTTCGCAGAAGCCATCGATTCTTTGCTTTCTACAATAAGCAAGACGCCAAGTCTTAGTATCTTGAAACCCAAGGGCAACCGTTAGCGAACCGCGATTGGCTCGCGAATCACGACACACGAAGTGTGGAGTGGAAAGAGGAAAAGGTCCCACCGGGCGTGCCAGAATCTGTTCCCCTCCTAATGGCGGCGTCGACTGGGCGTCTCGCCTGAGATTCGGGGCAGATGCTAATTGGTGCTATCCTTCCACCTCTCCGAGGATGCCAAGTTGATTTATGGCACCGTGCATCGAAGGCTTGAACGGATGCGTCCGATGTAGCAGACTTCGTCAGATTGCCCTCGCTTGAGGGGTTTTTTGATAGTGGGGACGCTATTCCCTGCAGGCGCAATCCCCTGCAGTTAATTACGCTACCGCGTCGCGGTAACAACTTTCTCCTTCTCCAGATGGTCACTTCGTGTCGTGTGTGTTTATTTTATGTTTTGTTGCCCGTGGATTGTTTACGGAGACCGAGTTATGTCGTCGCCCGTAGGGCGTGGACTTGTCCAAATCCGTATTATCTTAGATTTGGGTTTGGGGGTTTGGTTTGAGGATACGTTAGACATATTTGAGGCTAAGATCAACTCAAACGTTTGTTAAGGATACGTTAGTCTAACTTGAGACTAAGATCAACTTAACGGGATCGTTTAGATCCGACAAAAGAGCATTTGGGCTCCATTGTTCCAGTTTAGGGACATAGTGGTCCATTGCATGTATGGCCGTCGGGACCCGTTACCTCTCTGACGGCGTTGAAGGATTACAACGACAGGTGTCAAAAGAGTTCCGAGATGTACCCTTGAACCAAAGTTGATTGGAGGGATTCATAGTCCAGTCTGTTTGAAGGTTTAAGGATACGTTAGCCATATTTGAGGCTAAGATCAACTTAAACGGGATCGTTTAGATCCGGCAAAAGAGCATTTGTGGCTCTATTGTTCCAGTTTAGGGACATGGTGGTCCATTGCTAGTTTAAGGACATCGCGGTCCATGGGTAGATTAAGGACATTGCGGTCCATTGGTAGTTTAAGGACATTGCGGTCCAATGTTAGTTTTAAGACATCTCGGTCAAGGTTAAGGACGTCGTAGTCCATGGGTTTAAGGACCCCACAGTCCGTTGTTAGTTTTAAGACATCTCGGTCAAGGTTAAGGACGTCGTAGTCCATGGGTTTAAGGACCCCACAGTCCGTTGTTAGTTTTAAGACATCTCGGTCAAGGTTAAGGACGTCGTAGTCCATGGGTTTAAGGACCCCATAGTCCATTGTTAGTTTTAAGACATCTCGGTCAAGGTTAAGGACGTCGTAGTCCATGGGTTTAAGGACCCCACAGTCCATATCAATGTGTGGTCATCGGGACCCGTCACCTCTTTGAAGACGTTGAGGGATTACAACGCCAAGTATCAAAGGAGTGAAGAGATGTACCCTGGAACCGGAGTGGATTAAATAGTCTTTGGCCCAATTTGGGATCAAGTCCAATTAATTATGTTATGAGCCCATTAGCCCAGTTAATTACGAATTGAGGACTTATGGCCAGCTTGGGCTAAGTCCAATCATATCTGGGACATCGGCCCTCCTGTTGGTCCCTTGAAGGAGAGGCTTTGCCTCTGGCCATTTAGCCAATTGGGCCAATGCCTAGTGTTAAACACTAAAGACCAATCAGTGTTGAACACTGGGAATGAGATTGATAAGTCAGTGTTTGACACTAAAAGATAGTTGGTGTTAAACACCAGCAACAAGGCTTTCAAATTAGTGTTAAACACTAAAACAGATCAGTGTTAAACACTGGCAACAGAAATCTCAAATTAGTGTTAAACACTAAAGGTAATCAGTGTTGAACACTGCAAATAAAGTTCTTTGATTAGTGTTGAACACTAAGGCCAAACAGTGTTTTAACACTGGATTCAGGGGTTCTAATTTAGCGTTAGACGCTAAGGCAAGAGGGGTCACGTGGTAGCACGTGAGGGCGCCCTCCCTTCGTTTGTTCTGCTGAGAATATCGCATCTTTTGGAGCATCACGTGCCATCACGTGACGGGTGTTTAAATGGAGTATGTTAAAGCCTCTGCCAAAGGTCACGTGGGTCACGTGAGGCACTGCCTCAAAGGGGCTTTTCTGTAGATCTTTTTGGGGGTCACGTGGTGGCACGTGACCCTGCCTCTTTGTATGTTTTTAGAAGATCTGTTAATCCCCTTCAGGAATTAAATTCCTCGTAGGGTTGAACCCTGACAATAATTTCAGAGGAATTAAATTCCTACTTCCTTTTGAAGATTTATATTCTGGAATAGAGTTGAACTCTGAATTTTTTGTAGGAATTAAATTCCTCATATATGTGAAGATCTGAATAGGGTTAAACCCTAATAAAAGCTTTAAGGAATTAAACTCCCACTCTCTGTTAAAGAATTATTCTGGGGAATGAGATTAAGGGAATTAAATTCCTGTTGTTTTAACAGAACTAAGTTCTTAACTAGGGTTAAACCCTGATTCTTTTCATTCTGAAGGAATTAAATTCCCATAACACAGGGTCAAACCCTAATTTTATTTTAAAGGAATTAAATTCGTATAGTTCTGTGAGAATTAAATTCTCGTGCTTCCATTCCCTCTCTATGCTTTGGATCTGTATGGCAGGATCTCAACCCATTGAGAATTAAATTCTCAACTCAAGGGGAGATGTGCACTTTACAGATCCTCCACCAAAGAGAGAACTATGTTCTTCTGTTTTATATCAGAGTTAAACTCTGTTGAGAATTAAATTCTCTTTTCTTTCAAAAAATCTTCCCTTTCTTACCTAGGGTTTTCTTTTGCAGAAGATCCAAATTCCTCCAAAGTATCAAGGCTCTCTCTCTTTTCTTCCCTCTGCATATATCTCTTTGTGTGTCTCTTGGCTCCTATTTATAGGAGAAGCAGCCGAGTCAATTAGTTTTTGATGAATCTTTCATTGGGAGATTTGATTTGTATTCACCATTCGTTTTGGACCTTTGGATTATTAGGTGAATTTTATTCACCATTGGATTTTAAATCCAGAGATTCTCCTTTGTTATTTCGGTTAGATTTAAAGGGGAAATCTTTCCAAATTCGAGATTTTCCTATAGATAGATGATATTTAATCACCTTTAAATCTTTAGTTTAATCGGTTGCTTTAGAAAGATTTAAGAGGTCTTTTCTCAGAATTTAATTTCTGTTAACAGATAGGCTTTGAACGCCGGTCACGTGTGACCACGTGACCCTTGGTCACGTGACCCACTTGGAACGAGCCCTCTTTTTTCTTTCTACGCTCTGCTTTTTGGTCGCTGCTTAGCTGTCACGTGCCACCACGTGACCCCTGGTCACGTGTGAGCACGTGACCCTCGTCTGGAGCCTTTTCCTTGATTCAATCAGGGAATTGAGTCTGCCGCTTTTGAGTGTCACGTGCTGTTCATAACAGATTTTTGCATTTTCATACCGCCCAATTTTTATCACCTTGCATATCGGTAGATACTCTTGAGCCGTGTTTGCTAGTCAATTGCAGGATACAGGTTCTCGGCTCTAAACGGTGGAACTCATGGAAAAACACGACAAAACCCGGGTTCCTGCCAACCACTGAAGAAAACACGGTCTCCGCTCTTCATCCGTATGTTGCCAGATACCAGTTTAGGAAGACAAAATGGCAAATCAATGTCACCTTCATGCACAAAGCACAAGGCAACACCAAATCCAATAAATCTACGCGGTGCCCAAGAAAAGCATGGGCAAAAGATCCACTTTCAATCACCTCTTTGATCAGCAGAATTCTGGAAAATTCGTGAAGCAATTATGAGAAAACACATATACCAGAATGAAGCACACAGCAGATCAGGCCACCACCAAAAAGCACGAACCCCAACTCCACAGAACGGCCGCGGAACCGCGGCCAAAGGGGGGTCTAGGCCGCGGTTCCGCGGCCGTTATGGCGCCAAAAAGCTAAGGTTTCCAGAGGGTGTTTGGTCATTTCACATGGGCCCGTATTGTTGCCCTAGATTCTCATTTTCCAGCCTATAAATACCCCAGAATTCTGTGAAGGAGGGGGTCCATTCTTGTATTTTCATTTTGCTAAGTTTAGTTGTGTTTCTTCTTCCTCTTCTCACCCCTTCTCCATTAAACTTGTAGTGAGCTTTTGAGTGAAGAGTGATGAATAAAGAAGAATCATTTATTATCATGTTTGTCTCTTTACTTTGTTAATTGTTGTAATTTTAATTCGTTAAATAGTTGTTGTTATTTCCTTGTTGTTTCTTTCTTCTCTCTTTTTCTTTATCATTCATACGACAATGATACTTACGCTCGATCCTCGCCAAGGTGAGGTCGCAAATAGTTAGTCGTATTCTTCTAATCTCCTTCTTTCTATCTTCCTCTTTTGTTTTGTTTTATTTTTCCGTATTATGATGTGTGAGTAGTTCATTCTTGTTAGGGGTAGGATAAGGGAAGTTTGAGAGAAGGAAATCTCTCTCACTCTTTTCTTGCCCAACAGCTTAAATCGACTCCCGTTAATTGAACCACAATCCGCTCCTTACGGCACCCTATCCTACATGATAGCGGTGATTCCGTAGTGAGACCGGTTGTGGTTGAATTAACCGGAGGTTATGGCTAAGAGCCAAGAACGGACGGACAAGCACCAAAAGGAAGGACTTGCGTTGGAAAGCCTAGCTTATACTTGCAAGTTCCTTCCTAGTCGTGCTAATCCCCGTTGTTGCCGATTACCGTAACACCGATATTAAGAGGGGCAACGAAAGATGTGAAGACTCCTAACTCAAACTAACCTAATCCTAACCCTAACAAGCTCTCTTTAAATATCAACTCAACAATTAGGTAATCACAACAAAATCTGAACTCTCGGACTTGACTCATTAAAGCACATAGAAAAAGACTCCCATCTCCCTGCGGACGACTCGTACTCAACCGGCTAGCTACAAGCGAAACCGTCTTGATTGCGGTATTTAAACTAGAACTTGAACACGCAGAACCTCTAACAATCAAATGGCGCCGTTGCCGGGGAGACGGTAGTTTATTTCCTTGTGCAATTTCGGGTTAATTTGTAAGTATAAAAAAAAAAGAAAAAAAAATACATACTTTGTAAAAAAAAACATCTTGTTATTCTTGATTAGTTTTTGTGCAAGTGCGCAGGAAAATACGAAGTTCAAGATCGGCGCCAAAGACGTCGGATAATACGGAGTTCAAGTACAGTGCCAAAGACGTGGGTAGATAGACCCACATTTCGCGGCTACACCGCGACGGACAAAACGAATCATCCGGTCTACTGTAAAAATCTGGAGCAGATACAGTGAGCAAATAAGAATTCCACACATCCAGAAACTCAGAAGACACCAAACAGAGCCCACACCAGAAAAATGAAGCATCAACTCCTCATTTCCGCCGCGGAACCGCGGCATTAGGGCCTTATTGCCGCGGAACCGCGGCCACTTGGTGGGGTCAGTGTGCCATCTTCTCTCTGTAAGTCTCTCTGCTCCTCTCCACTCCTCTGGACTCCAATAAATTGTGTTTTCTGCAGCCTTCTTTGCGCAAATTCTTCTCCCCCTTCCAATAAACTGTTCTTGTGCAGGATTCTTTGCGCCGCAAAATAAAAATTGTTTGCAGTTGATTTGTTACTGCTTTGCATTTCTTTAATACGGACTTAAGGGGCTTGAAACCAATCCAGATTGGGTGGGGATTTCATCACCCTTCCCAGGACCCCAAAAATCACTAAAGCATATGCATTGTCCATTGTAAATTAAAAAATACTAGACTTCAGCCCTAAGGACTTCGCGCTCATTAGGAGAAGATAAACCGTGTTTAGAACCTCGCTTAACCGTATATTGTTTACGGGGTGTCTAGGAAAGTGTTAAAGGCGTAACCGCCGAAAGAGAAAGGGTTATTTAATTAAGGAACTTCGCGAAAGCGTTGGACAATCTCCCCTTATCTCTGCACTTACCTGGCCTCGTGATCAGTGTATTTTTAAGCCCGTTTCTCGACACTGTTTAACTTCGACAATCAAGTTCAGGAGCAGGTCTAGTAGACCTAGGTTACCCTAGATCTAGGTGTGATTGTGCATATCTTGTTTGTGATTGCTTAAGCCGTATTTCCGTACATATTTCTGTAAAAATCTTTCTAAAAAAAAAAGAAAAAAATCAAAAACTTTTATAAAAACTAGCCTTTTGTCGCCAAATCCATTTTCACCCACCACCCATCGCCTTTCTCCATTGACGTTTTCTTACCCTCACCTTCTCCGCTTTGACTATACTAAACTCGTTTAGTGTATGTCCGCTTGGACTCGGGACACTAGCGCCCGTCTAGTCCGCGTTACGTTAGTCGCGACCGACTACGCGATCGACTCCGAAGTCGATACTCCGTCCACTCCTCTTTCACCCCTTCCTTTGCCGGCCAACTCCGACGTTGACCGGAATTCTGTTCATACACCTTCACCTTCACCAAGCTCTTCTTCCGCGATGTCGGGATTTAATCCGAACATCTCTTTGACCACCGCTGGATTGGCTCCACCTCCTACGGAGACCAATGTCCCACCACCACCGCCTGTTGTAGCGCCACAGCGAATTGCGCTCCAGGATCGTTTCTACCCCACCCGTTCTGCACTTCCCACCTGCCTTTCTCTTCCTCCGGCCAATGGGGCAACTTTAACATGCTTCCACGTTTTCATGGGCTTGAATCTGAAGATGCCTATATCTTCATCAATAAATTTCAAAACGTCTGTGCCATGATGAAAACAACCCAGCTGTCGGACGATACTATACGTCTACGAGTCATTCCATTCACTTTATGCGATCTTGCGGAAAAATGGCTGTATAGCACCGCTTCCCACTCCATCACCAGCTGGGACGACTTTGTTAAAGCGTTTCTGAAAAAATTCTATCCGAACCATAAGACCGCAAGGATTCGAAATGAAATCAACCAATTCTCCCAGCTTCCTTCTGAACCCTTCTGGAAGTGCTTTGACCGATATAAAGACCTTCTTGTTCAGTGTCCTCACCACGGTATAGAGAAATGGCAGCTCTGCCAAACCTTATACGAGGGCCTGAACCCAGCAACGAAGCAGTTGTTGGAAACCATCTGTCAGGGCCACTTCCTATCCAAATCTGACGAGGAAGCATGGCAGTTCTTTGACGACCTTGCGGAGCAAACGCTACAGTGGGAGAGCACCAGACCGACTTCTTCTTCTTCTACCTCCACTTCTACCGGTCAGTCTAGGGTAGGAATCCACCAACTCGATGTCTCTATTGCGATGAAAGCTGAAATGGCTGCAATAACACGAAAGCTTGAAGCGATAGGAGCAAATTCTCTGCTCCTGCTCCTGCCCCTGTTCTCCCCCTTCGTACCATCTGCGCTTGTTGTTCCGATCCTTCTCACTTGACCGAAGAGTGTCCTTGCAATCCACCCTCGCAAGGACAGGATCAGGTTAATGCATTCCAGCAAAGACCGAGGAATGATCCATACTCTTCCACCTACAATCCCGGTTGGAGGAACCACCCCAATTTCGCCTGGAATCAGAATCAGAATCAATTCCAGGGCAACAATTTCCAAAGGGCCCCTCCACCGCAACAACAAGCGCAACAACAAACTCAGTATCAGCAGCCCTTCCAACCCCAACCTTTCCAAAACCAGACGAACAACTTTGCACCCAACAACTCTTTTCCACCAAACAACTTTGTTCCGTCAAACAACGATAAGGTTTCCTCGCTCGAGCGAAGTCTGGAGGCATTTGTTAAACAATCGACTCAATCCACCGCCAACATCCAGTCTTCGATTCAATCTTTAGTGCAACACACTGCCGCACACGGGCAAAGCATCAAGACCATCGAGGCCCAGATTGCACAGCTGAACGCGGCCTTGAGCGAGCGAGAGAAGGGGAAGCTCCCGTCCCAGCCACTTCCAAATCCCGGTCACCCACATAATGCACATGTTGCTCTTGAACAACAAAACTATAATGTGAGTGCCGTGACAACACTGAGATCAGGGAGGATGCTGCAAAACAACATTGGCACACGGATCAACGATGACACCCCGACCACTTCTTCTTCTTCTTCTTCTTCTTCTTCTTCTTCGTCTTCTGAGCCTATTCTCCGTTCTTCAACAGGCTCTCCTTCCTCTTCTTCTGCTCTGAACGGACCAACTTCTTACTCCACGAAAACACCTATTCTGGGATCCGTTCCAACTCCAAAATCTCCTCCTCCAGCATTAGACTCAACCAATTTTCAAAATGTTCCATTTCCAAACCGGTTGAGGTCTAACAGACAAAATCCTCAAATGGAGAAGATTCTGGAGTTATTCAAGCAGGTTAACATTAACATTCCTCTTTTAGATGCTGTCCAACAAGTCCCGTCCTACGCGAAAATCTTAAAGGACCTGTGCACGAAAAAGAGGAAGTCTCAGGTACCCAAGAAAGTTTTCTTGGCTAGTGCAGTGAGTGATGCCCTTACCCAATCTTTACCACAAAAACGGAAGGACCCTGGCTGTCCTACGATTTCAATTACCATTGGGGATAAGAACATCAACCGCGCACTATTAGATCTTGGTTCCAGTGTTAACTTGCTTCCGTATTCAGTATACGAGCAATTAGGCGTCGGAGAGCTGAAACCCACGCACTGCACTCTCCAAATGGCCGACCGATCAATCACCCATCCTAGGGGTGAGCTAGAGGATGTGTTGATAAAAGTCGGGGACTTCATATTCCCCGTTGACTTCATTGTATTAGATACACAGCCTGTAGCTAACCCCCGGAATCAAATTCCGGTGATACTCGGTCGCCCATTTCTCGCAACCTCAAATGCTGTGATCAATTGTCGCAACGGTTCAATGAACCTCTCTTTTGGAAATATGACGATTGAAATCAACATTTTTAGGTTGGGGAATCAGCCCGCCGAACCTAATGCTCATATACTGGACGTCTGCTCGATCCAGGAGATCACACCAGAAGAGTGTGAATTCGAGGAGTTTCTGTTTGATCACGATAATCTTGACGCCACTAGTGCGTTTCTCTTCGAACCTGCTGCTGTTTCTGCGCCCGACAACGACTACGAGTGTTTCACGTTTTCGAACGATCTTAGCTGTGCACAACCCGAGTTTGAATCCTTCGACTTTCCGGATGAGTTACCTGAACCATCCAACTCGGTTGCCTACACTCGCTTTGAACCTTTGCTGGAGTCCTTTGAGTTCGAAACCTTTGCACCAATCTTGCCTTCTATCGTTTCACCTCCAACGCTCGAAATCAAGCCGTTGCCATCTCACCTTAAGTATGCTTACTTAGGTAAGAACGAGACCCTCCCTGTCATCATCTCGGCTTCTCTAGCTCCCGAGCACGAGAAAGCCCTTCTCGCGGTCTTGCACAGCAACAGGCACGCTTTTGGCTGGTCCATGGCGGACATCAAGGGGATTAGTCCCCTCATCGTTGAGCATCACATTCATCTGATGGATGATGCCAAACCAGCCCGGGATCCGCAAAGACGTCTTAATCCAGTCATGAAGGAGGCTGTGAAGAAGGAGATCGTCAAATGTCTAGATAGTGGTATCATTTACCCTATCTCTGATAGCCAGTGGGTTAGCCCCATTCACGTTGTCCCCAAGAAGTCGGGCATCACGGTCATAACCAACGAGGCAAATGAGTTAATCCCTACTCGCACCCAAACTGGGTGGCGAGTTTGCATTGATTACAGAAAACTCAACGCCGCAACGCGGAAAGACCACTTTCCGCTACCTTTCATTGACCAAATGCTTGAACGATTGGCCGGACACGAGTACTACTGCTTTCTTGATGGCTACTCCGGCTATAATCAGATTCCCATCACCGAAAAAGACCAGGACAAGACCACTTTCACTTGTCCTTTCGGCACGTTTGCATATCGACGCATGCCCTTTGGGTTATGCAATGCGCCCGCTACCTTCCAGCGGTGTATGATGGGAATTTTCTCTGACATGGTGGAAAAATTTCTGGAGATTTTCATGGATGACTTCTCCATCTTCGGCGACTCCTTTGACGAGTGTTTGCTGCATCTTGACGCTGTCCTTACCCGATGTAAGGACAAGAATCTCACTTTGAACTGGGAGAAATGCCACTTCATGGTGCGCGAAGGTATTGTCTTAGGACATATCATCTCGCAAAATGGCATAGAGGTTGACAAAGCAAAGATTGAGGTCATCTCCAATCTGCCTCCTCCCCAATGCGTCAGAGATATCCGAGCCTTCCTTGGCCATGCCGGTTTCTATAGACGGTTTATCAAGGACTTTAGCAAGATTGCTAGGCCCTTGACGCTTTTGCTGGCCAAGGACACGCCTTTCGACTTCAACTCGAGCTGTGTGACTGCGTTCGAGTCACTAAAACGCTCACTCACTTCTGCTCCCGTTCTTTCTTCTCCTGACTGGACGCACCCATTCGAGATTATGTGCGATGCATCCGACTTTGTCATTGGTGCTGTCCTTGGACAACACATCAACAAGATGCCGCACGTAATCTATTACGCTAGCCGAACCCTGAACGACGCCCAACTCAATTATACAACAACTGAGAAGGAATTCTTGGCTGTTGTATTTGCTTTAGAAAAGTTCAGGCCCTACCTCATCGGCTCTCCAGTCATTGTCTACACTGACCATTCTGCGCTGCGCCATCTTTTTGCGAAGAAAGATGCCAAGTCTCGGTTAATACGTTGGATCCTCTTGCTTCAAGAGTTTGACCTTGTCATTAAGGACAAACGAGGATGTGAAAACGTAGTTGCCGACCATCTCTCACGACTTCCTTCTTCGCCTTCGCTTCCAATTCCGATCAACGACGTTTTTCCGGTTGAACAACTCTTGACAGTATCGTGCGAACCCTGGTTCGCAGATATTGTGAACTATTTGGCCACAGGATTACTACCGACTGAATGGTCGAGTCAAGACAGACTTCGCTTCTTATCCCAAGTAAAACACTTTTACTGGGACGAACCCTACTTGTTCAAGTACTGTCCCGACCAGATTATTCGTCGGTGTGTCCCTGATGAGGAATTCAAGAGTGTGCTGTCATTTTGCCACGATCAAGCGTGTGGCGGGCATTTTGGGCCCAGAAAGACAGATGAGAAGATCTTGCAATGTGGTTTCTACTGGCCACAACTTTTCAAAGACGCTCACGACTATTGCAAGACCTGCTCCCGGTGCCAACACATGGGCCGGATATCCCGGAGGAACGAGATGCCGCTCCAACCGATCTTGGTTGTGGAGATTTTCGATGTTTGGGGGGATAAACTTCATGGGGCCGTTTCCCAGCTCTTTTGGGAACTTGTACATACTTCTAGCTGTTGATTACATCTCTAAATGGGTCGAGGCTGTGCCCAGCCGGACTAATGACAACAAGGTTGTCATTAGGTTCCTTAAAGAAAACATTTTCTCACGGTTTGGGCACCCCCGAGCGATCATTAGTGACAATGGAAGTCATTTCTGCAACAAAACCTTCGAGGCCTTGATGCGGAAATACTCTATTAATCATAAGCTTTCTACGCCCTACCACCCCCAAACCTGCGGGCAGGCCAAACTTTCAAATCGGCAAATCAAGCAGATACTGGAGAAGACGGTTTCCAAGAACCGTAAGGATTGGTCTCTGAAACTCACTGATGCCCTTTGGGCATTTAGAACCGCTTATAAGACCGACCTTGGCATGTCTCCCTATCGGCTTGTGTACGGAAAAGCCTGCCACCTTCCTGTCGAAATCGAGCATCGCGCATTTTGGGCGATAAAAGAGCTGAATCTGTCTCTTGAGGATGCGGGCAGCCATCGGAAGCTGCAGTTGAACGAACTGAACGAGCTTAGGGATGAGGCTTACGATAACGCGGTTGTCGTTAAGAATCGAACGAAGGTGTTTCACGATAAACACCTTTTGCGCAAAACCTTCGTACCTGGTCAGCAGGTACTGCTTTACGACACCCGACTTCACTTCCATCCAGGAAAGCTCCGATCTCGCTGGAAAGGGCCGTATTTTGTGCGGAATGTGTATCCGCAGGGCGCTGTGGATTTGGAAAATCCAAAGGACGGTTCACTCCTCAAGGTAAATGGACACCGATGCAAACCGTACCTTAGAGCCGAACCAACAGAGGAGCTCCTGTTCTTACAGGAGCCGGTTTACCCTGCATGATCTTCCTCTGCCTACCTCCAAACTTCAGTTATCCAGCCAAGAACAGCGGACACTGTTCCAAATAAGTTTGGGGGTATGTACAAACCATTTTGTATATATTTGTGTATATTCTTAATCTTTTTCTTTAAAAACAAAAACAAATAAAAATTTGTGTATCACTAACCGACAATTTTGAACCTTCCAACTGCTCTCTTCATGCAACGACAGTGAGGACACTGTCCAGTTTAAGTTTGGGGGTACGCTCGGTACGCATTTCTTACCTTCGCATTCATATGTATATTTTGCATCTGCAAATTAAAATCCATAAAATCCATAAAAATTTGAAAATTTTCTAAAATTATAAAAACTTTTCTGTCAAGTTAGCTTGTGGAGGACTCTGATTCAACATTTCGACGGTTTTGTTTGAAAAGATAGGAATAACTAAATCTTATGTTTAGATTTTGAAAACCTGAAAGATAACTCTCCTTTGAAGTTAACTATAGCTGGTATACGTCTTTACATCACACTACACGTGTCGTGATTTTTTTTGGTAATTAGATGACAAGTCTTTTATGTTCAAAAACTTTTAAACAGATAAATGATTTTCTGAGGATCAAATAGGTTTGTTCTGAAATAAGTAATGTCAAGAATAGTTTATGAAGTAAAGCGAAAATGAAGGAATATTATTGATGCCGTAATTGGAGCTAAGTCTGAAAAATAACCCATCTGAAACTTGATTGGAATGATTACACACCAAACCCACTAGACACGTCTTCTATCCAAAAAATAATTGAAATGCCGGTTATATCTCCGTTCGTATTAAATCATCTGATTTTCATGCCAAACTGTCTTTTGTTTTTGGACCTAGGTAACTTGAGTAACTAAGTCCGGTGGGGTGTTTCTACACCTAATGCCCTAAAACCAACTGGTTTGGGTGCATTGGCCCAAAGCTCGCTAAGAAGCCTAAAAAGTCCAGTTTAAAACAAAGTCAAGCAAGTGTTCTCTCCGAGTTAAAATTCCTAACGGTTCTTTGTGTGAGAATAATCTTGATAAAAGACAGGCTTTTATAAAAATTTTAACGGAGATATGAAGGTTTTATTCTATGATAAAGACTATTGCACGATCACAGAGGTGTGTATGAAATGAAAACAAGGAGAAGGTGGAGTGAAAAATACGACTTAGTTTCCTGTTATGGAAGATAGAAATTCTGAAGTTGAAACCTTACTGGAAAACGAAACTTGAAAAATGCTTAACTCCTTATAAAACTTATGTGATCCTTTTAAAATTGTTATCTGGGCTTTATTATGCGACATGATGACTTTATTCGACCTTTCGGGAACTTAACGACACTATTTGCACTGCACGTAAAGACATATAAAATCTGTAGTTAAATAAGAAGCGAGGTGTGAAAAATAAAGGTTCGATAGTCTAGACTTAGGATTATAGAATTGTTATTTTCTAAAACAAAACTTTAGGATTTGAATCTTAGTTATTTTACAAAACCAACTTGACTGGATTTTGTGGGTAGTATCCGCTGAAAACCCTCAGGAGCCAACACTCCTCCTACTAGGGACACCTAGAGGTTTAACGGCTTGTTGCACATGCTCAGTGCAATCGCGTTCCCTGCGAAAGTGAGGTTAGGAAATTTTTGTGAATAAATTGGATTTGCTCGGGACGAGCAAATGATAAGTTTGGGGGTATTTGTTCATAACAGATTTTTGCATTTTCATACCGCCCAATTTTTATCACCTTGCATATCGGTAGATACTCTTGAGCCGTGTTTGCTAGTCAATTGCAGGATACAGGTTCTCGGCTCTAAACGGTGGAACTCATGGAAAAACACGACAAAACCCGGGTTCCTGCCAACCACTGAAGAAAACACGGTCTCCGCTCTTCATCCGTATGTTGCCAGATACCAGTTTAGGAAGACAAAATGGCAAATCAATGTCACCTTCATGCACAAAGCACAAGGCAACACCAAATCCAATAAATCTACGCGGTGCCCAAGAAAAGCATGGGCAAAAGATCCACTTTCAATCACCTCTTTGATCAGCAGAATTCTGGAAAATTCGTGAAGCAATTATGAGAAAACACATATACCAGAATGAAGCACACAGCAGATCAGGCCACCACCAAAAAGCACGAACCCCAACTCCACAGAACGGCCGCGGAACCGCGGCCAAAGGGGGGTCTAGGCCGCGGTTCCGCGGCCGTTATGGCGCCAAAAAGCTAGGGTTTCCAGGGGGTGTTTGGTCATTTCACATGGGCCCGTATTGTTGCCCTAGATTCTCATTTTCCAGCCTATAAATACCCCAGAATTCTGTGAAGGAGGGGGTCCATTCTTGTATTTTCATTTTGCTAAGTTTAGTTGTGTTTCTTCTTCCTCTTCTCACCCCTTCTCCATTAAACTTGTAGTGAGCTTTTGAGTGAAGAGTGATGAATAAAGAAGAATCATTTATTATCATGTTTGTCTCTTTACTTTGTTAATTGTTGTAATTTTAATTCGTTAAATAGTTGTTGTTATTTCCTTGTTGTTTCTTTCTTCTCTCTTTTTCTTTATCATTCATATGACAATGATACTTACGCTCGATCCTCGCCAAGGTGAGGTCGCAAATAGTTAGTCGTATTCTTCTAAGCTCCTTCTTTCTATCTTCCTCTTTTGTTTTGTTTTATTTTTCCGTATTATGATGTGTGAGTAGTTCATTCTTGTTAGGGGTAGGATAAGGGAAGTTTGAGAGAAGGAAATCTCTCTCACTCTTTCCTTGCCCAACAGCTTAAATCGACTCCCGTTAATTGAACCACAATCCGCTCCTTACGGCACCCTATCCTACATGATAGCGGTGATTCCGTAGTGAGACCGGTTGTGGTTGAATTAACCGGAGGTTATGGCTAAGAGCCAAGAACGGACGGACAAGCACCAAAAGGAAGGACTTGCGTTGGAAAGCCTAGCTTATACTCGCAAGTTCCTTCCTAGTCGTGCTAATCCCCGTTGTTGCCGATTACCGTAACACCGATATTAAGAGGGGCAACGAAAGATGTGGAGACTCCTAACTCAAACTAACCTAATCCTAACCCTAACAAGCTCTCTTTAAATATCAACTCAACAATTAGGTAATCACAACAAAATCTGAACTCTCGGACTTGACTCGTTAAAGCACATAGAAAAAGACTCCCATCTCCCTGCGGACGACTCGTACTCAACCGGCTAGCTACAAGCGAAACCGTCTTGATTGCGGTATTTAAACTAGAACTTGAACACGCAGAACCTCTAACAATCACGTGCCAGCACGTGACCCTGGTCACGTGGGAGAACGTGACCCTTTCTGAAGCCCTTTTCTTTGATGTAGTTGGGAAACTGAATTTGCCTTGCCAATGCTTTTAGATGTCACGTGCCAACACGTGACTGCTGGTCACGTGTAAGCACGTGACCCTTTTTTGAAGCCTTTTCCGTAAGCTTTCCTGATTTTAAATCAGGAAACAGTTGATGCCATCCCAACAAAAGGGAAATCTCAAGTTCTTACCTTCGGGAGAGATTCTGACGAAGAAATAGCCCTCGGCCTCTCTTCAAGGAATCCCCCTCTGGAAAAGAAGAAGTGGCGAAGAACTGTGAGAACATTCAGCTACGTAACCGTACGTTGCCTGAAAAGAACCTCAGGCCTTTAAACAGGGGTCCGAACAAGAGAGACAAGGGGAAGGAAAAGGTCCCTGAGGAGATTGCCCTCGATGATAGAGTCGTCGAAAAGCTCACAGCCAAGGACCCACCCAAAAAGAACAAGGTGGATCACAATGTTCTGGCACATCTGAGGAAGATACCCTCACAATTGAGTATTTTGGACACCCTTCTCCTATCTAAAGAGGCATGAGATTCCTTGATCAAGGCGTTCAAGAGCCCGACCAGTTTCAAGCCTTCTTTGCAGAAGAAAAGATGAAGGACGAGCTGGAAGAAGTCCACACGGCTGATATCACCTTCAGCGATGAAGACCTCCTTCTCGGAACGTGCGAGCACAACCGTCCGCTGTATGTAACCGGGTATTGTCACGATATCAAGATAGGGAAGATCCTGGTCGATAACGGGTCCTCCGTCAATCTTTTCAATGTAAGAGTGTTGAAGGAGATTTGCAAGAATGTGCAGCACTTGGCTCGAGATAAAATTACCATCTCCGGTTTTGACTCCCAATCATCACAAATTCTCGGGTATGTAATACTGACATTACTCTTCGGGCTTCTCGTCACTGACATCAAGTTCCATATTATTGACGCCAAGACTTGCTACAATGCTTTGCTCGGCAGGCCTTGGTTATATGAGTACAACATCATTCCTTCTACACAACATCAGTGTATGAAGTATTTCAAGGACAGCCTCGAGTATACAGTTACTGGGGAGCTGAACCCATTCACCGTAAATGAAGTCTGCAAATATGAAGACGCCAAGTACTTCTTACCAGACTTTAAAGACATGGAAAGATGTCGCAAACCGGAGAATAAACAAAAAGCCATCGCCACTATCCCGATATTTGGGAGCGATACCGAGGAGGATGAAAAGATGGTCTACTCGAGACAACCCCAAGGCAACAAGCCAGGACCATTTACTCCTATTTTGGTTTTTGGCAGTGACTCTGAAAACGAAACCAGCGCAGTGTTCTTTGTCCGCCCGCCAATGCAGACCTTTGCTGGAGCTGACCAGAGTTTACAGATTACCATGGTTCCACAGCGGCATTGCAAAGAACTTGAAGCACTTGATTCATACAGCATGCAAGAGCTACAGACCTTCTATGTCCCTCCTAAGCAAAGGGGTGAAAAGGCGATCCTTTTCTATTAATCCACGGAGACTAAAGTAGAGAAAGAAGTATGGCACGGTACCGAACTTGCACTCGACAGGCTTCAACCAATCCGTCTGCCCAGGTACTACACAGAGGGACTGAAAAGGCTATTGAGATGCCAAGGTGTACCCTTCAAATAGACTGCTCGACAAGCCCGGTTCTATAACAAGATTTGGGACGTTCCCGGGACTCAGCGGAAGATGCCCAATAGGAGAATGGAGACAACTGGCCTTGGATACGTTCGGTCCAAGAAACGGGAGCGATTCCATGGCTTCCATGTCATAAATAACTCCGGTGGAGAAGTGAATGCATTTCCAGATAGTGTTGATATCGAACCAGAGCGAGATCCCGCCGTTAGAATACTAAGCCCATCATTCGAAGAACAGATTGACAAGCTAATAAGAGAAGCAGGTCAAAAGGTTCAGGATGACCATAGCCGTGAAATGGCCATTTACGAGAAAGCCAGGACGCAGCGTATCATTCAGCAGGCTACGGAAGGAGAAGACGACGATGCCCTTCACCCTCAGCCTGTTGTGCGCTCTAGCGGCAAGGAAAAAGTCGGACGCAGAAGCAATGACAAGATCAAGAACGGGGATGGCGTTCAAAGACAGCGAAGCAGATCCAAGATGCCACACGAGCGAGAAAAAGTCAGCTGGAACCCGTCTTTTATGAAGAAGATGGGTTGGGAGTACTCTTTCCCTCAAGACAAGATGAGGAAAATATTCAACCTTGTCATGAAGCATCAAATGATAATGCTCCCGGAGTCTCGATACCCGAACAGATAAACGAGGTCCATCACCCGGATTATTGCTCCTACCACCGAGTAGTGGGACATCCTCTTGAAGACTGCTTCACCTTCAAAGACTGGGTTGAAGATCAGTATCAGCAAGGCATGTTTGCTCTATCCGACAGTTGGAGGGTAGCCCCACCACGAAAGCATGAGCCGAGAGCAACCTACACCACGAGGGAAAGTCTAGATCAACGTCGAGATTGGAAACGAGCTCGTACATGCCAGATGATTACATTCTCAAAGTAGGGAGAGCACGAGAATGTAGACGACCTCTCCCAGTGCTTTGCAAATGAAAAGGAGAACGAGGTGATCTCAGAATTTCCACCGGCGCCAAAAGAGCTTGAAGATGGGATACATACCACAACAGACAACCTGAGAAAAATCGACTTGGGGACGGCAAACGAGCCAAGGCCAACGTTCGTCAGTGAGCTATTATCTGAAGAGCAGATGGCTACATTAAAAGATGTGCGTATGCAGTATAAAGATTGCTTCGCGTGGAATTATTCCAAGATGCCGAGACTAGATCCAAAAATATCCGTGCATAAACTGGCATTATCATCGGACGTTAAGCCAATCAAACAGGCGCCATGAAGAATGCGGCTCGAACTCGAGATGAGCATCAATATCGAAGTCAAGAAGCTAATCGACTCCGGCTTTATCCAAGAAATTCAATACTCTGACTGGATCGCCAATATCATTCCGGTAATAAAGAAAAATGGGACAGTGCGCGTCTGCGTAGATTTTCGGGATCTCAACAAAGCTTGTCCGAAGGATGACTTCCCAGTACCTGTTACCGAGCTGATGATCGATAACACATCCACCCATGAAGTCTTCTCCTTCATGGATGGATCTTCGGGGTATAATCAAATAAAGATGCATCCTGAAGACTAAAAGCACACTGCTTTCCGGACTCTGTTGGGCATATTCTGCTACAAAGTGATGCCCTTTGGTCTGAAGAACGCTGGCGCCACCTACCAGAGGGCCATGACAAAGATCTTTGATAACCTCATGCACGAGATTATAGAATGTTATATCGACGACCTCGTGATGAAAAGCATATCGTACGAGGAGTACTGGGAGCATTTGAAGATGTGTTCCGGCACCTTCGGAAGTACAACCTGAAGATGAACCCTCTGAAATGCGCGTTTGGAGTTTCCTCAGGCAAATTCCTAGGATTCATCATACGACACCGAGGCATCGAAATAGACCCATCAAAGATTAAGACGATTATGGAAATGCCCGCGCCAATAACTCTTAAACAACTGCGGTCTCTTCAAGGGAAGCTCGCCTATATTCGACGATTCATAACTAACCTCTCCGACAAATGGCGCCCCTACAGCCATCTAATGAAGAAAGGGATCTCGTTTGTTTGGGATCGTAAATGCC
The DNA here is from genome assembly GCA_030015575.1 of Agapanthus africanus. Classification (NCBI taxonomy): domain Eukaryota; kingdom Viridiplantae; phylum Streptophyta; class Magnoliopsida; order Asparagales; family Amaryllidaceae; genus Agapanthus; species Agapanthus africanus. The sequence continues at coordinate 72,496,005 of CM057348.1, forward strand.
AAAGTGCACTAGATGAAATCAAGAAATATCTGCAGAACCCTCCGGTGTTGACCGCTCCGGTCAAAAGAAAGCCCCACATCCTGTACACAACAGCTCTTGAAGGTTCTTTAGGCGCGCTATGGGCACAGGAGAACGACCAGGGAAAGGAGAGAGCTCTCTATTATTTGAGTCGAGTTCTTCTGGGGGCAGAAAATAATTACTCCCCCATCGAAAATCATTGCTTGGCACTAATCTTCACAATAACGAAGCTTCGATATTATGCCCTGGCACATGAGGTCCATCTCATATCAAAGGTGGATCCTCTCAAGTATTTGATGTCAAGAGCCATGTTAACAGGAATGCTTGCCAAATGGGCCCTTCTCTTGATGGAGTTCTCGATAGTATATTGACCCCTCAAGGTAATAAAAGGCCAGGCCATCGCTAATTTTCTCTTTGAGCATCCGATACCAGTTGATTCTCCATTAAATTGTGAATTGCCAGATGAATATGCGTTCGACACAATCGACGGGGAGAAAGAAGAGAGTGATACTCGATGGAAACTCTACTTCGATGGGGCATCGTCTATGAAGAGGCGGAAGCAAAGCACCCCCATAATCAAAACCGGAGTAGGCCTTATCTTTGTGACTCTACAAGGAGGGATAATGCATTTTGTCCTTTCCATAACGGAGCCAAGATGTAACGACCGTGTTTTCTAATACCTAATAAAATATATTTTATTTAAATTTCTACTATCAAATAATTATTTATGTGTTTCGTTAATAGAAGAATAATTTTTAAAGTAATGTTAATAATTTTCAAAGCATCGAAATATGGTTAAAGGAATTTTCTAAATTCTACTTATTATTTTTATAGGCTTAAAATGTTTTAGAAAGATTTTATAATGCCTTAAAATAATCTACATATTTTTATTATCAATTAAAGTAATTAATTCGTAATTAAAAATATTTTAAAGGATAAACTAAATATTATATAATTTTAATAACTAGCTAAAACCATAGGAATGGATATATTATTTAGTTTTAGCCCAAAATTATTTTTATACTAAAGATAACAATAAAATATATTTCTAAAAATTTTCCATCATTTTCCCGTATTTTAAACTATTTTTAACAATTTTTTTAAAGCTAAATTCAATTTTTAAAATAATAAACAGTTATTATTTTTATTTAAAAAATAATAAAAATTAAATTAAATTCCCCTTGATCCTGGACCGTTGGATCATAAGATCCAACGGCCCAGAACCCACCGACGCACCCACGTGGTGGGGACCACGCAAAAACGCGTGATCCCCCACGCGTGACACGTGGTGGCGGCGGGACTCTTGGCGGTGCGATCTCGCCCGTTGGATCATGATCCAACGGGTGAAATGAAAGGCGGCAGGCGCAATCACGAGCTAATGATTCGCAAATCATTAGCAGCGCAGATTTTTTTGTTGATTTAACGGATTTTGGATTTTTTTGGTTAGAAATGAAACGCTATAAATAGGCACTTCAAACACTGATTTCTCACACCTCAGAACTCCAAAATTCTGGAAAAAAATACCGGTGCCTTCGTATCGACAACGCCGACGCTACGGCTCCACCCAATCGCCGAGGAAAAATCAGGGTGCGGATCTATTGAGGATTTAGTACGAGCCTACGTTTTCAACCCATCGGTATCCGACTCAAACAAAAGGTAGGATCCGCCTCTCTCCCCTTTTCCTGTCACCTTCTTCTTTCTCAATAACCTAGTTCCAACTTCTAATCATCAACCCCTATTTAAAATGTTGTTATAATATTTGTGCATACCTATTCCTTGTACCCTCAATAATGATAATGTTAACCCATATTTTAAAACGGTGTTTAATTTCCTCTGTACACAAAAATATATTGCACTCTCATACTACCTGGAATCTGATATGCTTAATGTCATAACCCATGAATTGTCAATTCACCTCTGACATACCCACACTTACCCATACTATCAAAATGATCTCGAAATAGGTTACTTCCACAAAATACCCTCGTTTAATTAAAATATTATATTTGTTTAAAATATCCATCAGAGATAAGATATGTGAAATAAATATTTTAGATACGACATACATATATTTTACTTACACTTTTTCATCAACTACTATAATATTTTTAAACCCCCTTCAACCTTCTTAACAAAAGAAAATACTAAATTTAAATAACGACTTATGGTTTTTCCAAAACGAACATATTTTCTAAAACGTTACCCCGAATCTAAAACACTATAATTTCATAAAATTAGTAATTTATTTTAAATACCTCGACCTTTATTGAAGGGCCATTTTCAACAAGGGCCATAATCCGTATAACGATATCTTTTCAAAAGGAAAATTTAGTACCTTATTAAAGGGTAATTTTAAAATAACACCAATTTAGGACAAAGGAAAGGTTGTAGGCATCGGTCGTTTATCTAAACCAGACTTTGTGGTGCCTAGGCTAGACAAGTGGGAAAGCTAATTTTAAAAGGCCCGTCTCACGGTGATTTGTGAGCGGATCCCTCCTTTCCTTACTTGTGCTTACCTGGCCACAATTGGCGGTGAAGAGGCGATTTGAAGATCTCACAACTTTCCCTTTGAAACAGTTAGGAGCAGTCTAGTTTTTCAAATAAAAATCTCTTGCAACTTGTCCTTATAAAAATCTCTTGCAAAAGATTTTCAAATAAACACCACAACCTTTTATCGAAAGGATATTTTTTCCGTAAAACATTATGTTTTTCCAAAATGATAAATATTCCAAACCCCATGATTTTTCTTAGAAGTAATAAAAGATAATTAAACACTATTATTCTTTTTACTAAGCATTCCCTAAGATGACACGAAATACTTTACGAACTTTAGAAAATAAAACGAGTGGTTGTGGAAGGCCATATTAAACGAGATCAATACTTTTTAAATTTCCAGTTTATGACAACATGACATATACAAAATATGATACGGTTAGGGTTAGAATGCGCGGACCTGGGTATGGAATACTTAATATGAAGATCCCGATATTCCGGGTGAACAGTCCAAAGTGTGGACGACTATACAAATATAAAGATCCCGATATTCCGGGTGAACAGTCCAAAATGTGGACGACTATACAAATATGAAGATCCCGATATTCCGGATGAACAGTCCAAAATATGGACGACTATACAATGTGGAAATTCCATGCCTAGAGGTATACGCACTAACTCTAATTCGTCAAAACCTTTATACTGAATCACGGGGATGGGTAGTTTGATTAGGCAAGAAGATTCGGAACTCGGATTCTCCTACTACTCGATCATGATCCCGGGAAGTGAAACGGTACATTTCACTTTCCCAGTTGTTGTTCCGTGACCACAACGGAATAATTGCGAGTATCCGGACCCTTGTTTAACAAACTAAAACGTTTACAATACCTATTGATACTCAACACTAAACCCACATCATGTGAAATACCTACCGGTTACCTTATCTACCTTTCTTCATGAGACACGAGTTATTCAGTATCTTGGATGTGGATATTTTACCAGTTTAGACTTGTTGTTTATTATGGAACTGAAGGGTGGTAATACCTGTGCACTTGAGTGATATTCACGCTAGACAAAGCTCCATCGTAGTTATGGAACACCTTTCGGGGATGTTCACGCTACCACATTGATTTCCATCCCAGGCACGAGCACCAGCTCATACTGCTTCCAGCTAGTCATGGGATACCTCAAGGATACGAGTATGATCACCCGTCAATTCCATCCATATACACCTTGTTTAACCTGATCTAACTCTTAGACTGAATATCTGTTTGACTTGACCTGAACCTTTACCAAACATATACCTCACACAACCTACTCATATTCACATATCTAATTTGTATATAACCTCGTACCTTTATACACATGTACATCATATTCATTATATACACCTGTTCGTTTCTATACATTTACCTTCTTATGAGGCAATCCTATCCGAGTATAACTCGCTGACGGACCTTCCTTTTCTTCCTCTATCTTTGGAATGTCCGTCAGTTAAGAATGAGTATTATGGCGAGGATCAAGGTGTGAAGCCAGCTTATGAAGATTATGCAGACTGGACGATGGAAGATTAGCTAGATTTAATTTTTGTTGTTGCCCACATGTTTAGGGCTTTTGTTTCTCCTTCGATGTAATTAAACTACTTAGTTTATTTTACTCTTTCTTTTGGGATGTAATAAAGTTTGGTTAACAGAAATAAATGCCTTTTGCTTTTATTATTTTTGTTTTGGTACGCATTCTGCATGTTATATATTCATACGCTTAACGTAACTGTATTGAATAGACCACCTTCAATACAGTTAGGTTGCGGACTTTGCCACGTCATCTTTCACCTTCTTTTGGGAAGTGGGGCATGACAGGTTTTTGTGGTGGCCCCATGCAGGTCATCTTGTGTACTAAAATGAAAACGTTAACTGACTTATTATATTTGTGAATCTCATCCATCTATACCGATTTCATAGTTTTCCTATGTCTCTTGTCCCTTCCTTAACATTCTATACCCTGTCCATGACCTTCCCTTCAAGTCATGAAAAATCTTTCCGACAAGGATGACATGTCCGATATTACTTTTGAAGCTACAACTAGAGATTCAGACGACGAATTCGTAGACCCTCAGGCGGTTATTTCCGATAGCGACTCGGAAGACGAAGAATTCGATGCTGCAACTCCGGAGCCTATGATGGTCAATGACTCCGAAGACAAAGAAAAAAGATACCATGGAAGGGGAGCATATAGAGGAGGGGACAGAAAGAGAAGCTACTGCGGCGGAAGAGAATCCTATGGAATATGATCCGGATGAGGATGTTCCTGCAAAGGGGAAAAACCCTATATAGAGGGGAAATCGGAGGGTGAAGCTCCTGCCAGGGATGAGCCGAAGGACGAAGTTTCGAGTGAGGACGAACTCGAGACCGAAGAAACTTAAGCAGTTGTCCCTACAAGGCACCGTGGGAATGGTCGTACCTTTCTTAGTGTGAGGACCTATCACCACTTGTTGAACTCCCATAATCGAGACTAATAAGTCTTATTCATTTTCTTTGGCCGAATAAAACAGTGTAAGAATAGTAGGGGCATGTCCTTACTTTTCGGTTGTACTCTCCATATTGAAGTTGGATAATAAAATCTTAGTTTCGAGCCAAAAATCTCTCTTATGTCTCTTGCTCTTCTTATTAGTCTCTCCCTTGCATTAATTGTTGTTCTTCCATGCAAGTTATTATCTTGTCTCACCTTAGCCATTTGTAACCTAACCTATTCTGATTCGGATCATCAATGGCCGGACGACACCATGACCACAGCCGAAGGGGAAACGGAGTCAATGAAGCCGCTGCTCAGCAAGCAGCTATGCTACAAAGGATGTAAGGACTACTGGAGCAACAGCAGTAGCAGACAGGTGCCCTTCATCAGGAGCTACGAGAAAGTAGGCAGCAGCAAGCAGAGATTTTAAGTAAGGCACTAACCCCAGTTCCTCAAGGTTCGACGGGAGTGAAGCGGTTCAGATCACTTCACCCTAAGACTTTTTCGGGGAAGGAAACTCCCTTAGAAGCTAAGGAGTGGCTCAAGAGAACAGTCAACGATCTCGGTACCGCCCAAATTCCGAAGGACGCATGGGTGAACATCGCTAAGCTATAACTTACGGATAATGCCAGGATATGGTGGGAGGTAGAGGAAAGTAGATTGAAGGAGCCCATAGACTGGGAAACGTTCAAACAACGTTTTGATACCAAGTAATTTCCAGTCGTGTCACACTTAAGGATGGAACGGGAGTTTATACAGTTTCAACAGGGAAGTATGTGGGATAAATCAGTGGACGAGTACGCTTCGAAGTTCGCGAGATTAAGTCGGTTTGCACATCACCTGATGGCAACCCCGGAATTATATGCTAAAAGATTCCGACAGGGGTTAGATCTGAAGACGCAGTCCTCCATGTCTTCTGCTACCTTATCAACTTATGATGAAATCTTAGAGGCGGCACGGAACTTCGAAGACCTTCAGCGACGCATAATGAAGGATGATCGATTGACTGGCATTAAGCGACCAGCCAACCAAATTCTTGGAGGATCATTTTCCAGATTCAACGGGATACAACAACCTAAGAGGACAGCCGGACCAACTATCTTCGGAAAACCAGCCGTTATATGCAACCATTGCGGTAGAGCTAGACACTTCATGAGAGACAGTTGCATTGTGAATAAACTTTGCATAGTCTGTGGGTCTCCGGATCATGCTATTGGGGACTGTCCTCAGAGAGGGAGACAATCAGACCCCGTCAACAAGCCGGCTAATTATGGGGAACCAACACAGGAAAACCGGCCACTTTTCACTACTAAACCATCCGGTCAAGGGGCATCATCAAAGGGACTACCCTTGTCATCACAGGAGCATGATTTTCAGCAAGCGCAGAGGAATGGACTCAAACGCCAGACCTTCACCATAACAGCCGAGAAGGCTGATGCCACGTGGAAAGACAACAGAGGCACTCTTTCTTTTCCTCAACCCTTCTTTCAATACCATTCTTATTTATCCTTCGATACAAATCTTAGTTGGACTCACCATAATTCCTCTAGTTTTCGTAATTTCGACTAGTTGCCTTTATGTTATATCTCTCAAGTCTTCCATCAATTCATAACCTACCTTCAACTTCCAAACCTTTCTACCCTGGAGCAACTACTGAGTTTACATTTTTCTGATTCCTTGTACCTAAACCTTTCAGAGACTTTCTATGCATCAAGTGATACACCAACTCGCGGGAGCGACACATGCAGCAAAGAGGATTCCTGACAGCGTTACTGATTTCCGTGCCTAGTAGCGGCCACTCCTTTGAAAATTTCAAATATGAGATTATTCTAAGGAGGGTAGATCGTAACTATCACAACCATTCTTGCAATTCTTAGTGTCACGCCTCGCTTCCCAGAGTACGCTAAAAGGGGCACGTGACATAGCCAACCATGCTACCTGTGGGTAGGAAGTATCCATCCACAGTCACATTACGGCTGTAGAGATATCAAGAACAAAATAAAGCTATCTATAACATGTCCATAATCCAAGATAACATGAGTCAATAATAAATAAGTGCGGAAGCGAAAGATCCAATACAAAATAACTGGAATGTATGTCCCATAATGCGGGCTCACATCAGGAAATAAATGCAGGAAAGAAAAATAACTACTACTAACACTCACAGCTCAGCCTGTCGGCTGAAGTACTCCTGCTCGGGCTGCGACAGCGGTACAGAATCTGGGCCATGCAAAACCCAGACGTCAGCGCGTCAAGTCATCAAGTAATAACATAATAAAAAGGCAATGCGAATATAAACATGAATAAAGCAAGGGTAACAATAATATGAATCAGAGCAGTGCAGGGTAGTGTGCAGTGGTTAAACTAAACTGTTCTATCAGGTTCTCTGTTCTAAAGTCTTTGAAATCAAATTGATGAATCATCGATGTAACTCAATAGTATCCCGTACATACCCGGGACCACGGCCACAATATTCTCGGCTGCAGCCGAGACATGCCGCTAGGCACAAAACAGGAATGTATACACTCGATAGTATCCTGGACATACCCGGGACCACGGCCACAATATTCTCGGCTTAAACCGAGACATGCCGCTAGGCACAAAACAGGAATGTGTACACTCAGGACAGGTAGTGAACTGTCGAGTTACAAGTCAGGTTTCACCTTTGATTTCCCCATACCCCCAAGTTATATGTGCAGGTCAAGTCAGGTATCCCGAAAATCAAGAAACTAATGCCAACACAGGATCAGGTAAACAGGTTTGTCTGGATAGACAACAGGAACGGTCCATGAGGACTACATGTCAGGTTTGTTGGCATTAGACACAAGATCAGGTAACGGGTCAGGTCATGGTACATCATGTCAAGTCAAGCAGTATACGGTACCATGTCGGGTCAATCAATGTGTAGGTAGCAAGACAGTTCAAGAAGCAAGCGATATCATAGGTGTACTCACAATCGGCTATATAATCAAGCATGGGTATCAACAACATGAGATAGGCAATGAAGTAAGCAATAGGCAGATTCACTGAATTAGCAGTACAGTTGTCAATTGTGTCACAGAGATGATTTCAATGTTATGTGAATGCAGTATGACAATTATGGCCTTTTAAACATGTTAACAAGTTTAAGAACTTTAGAGGTGCAATGATTTATATAAAGGTTCAATACAGCTATTCCAGGTTAAAACGCATACGAGTGTCTGAATGGAACACAACTATAGAGATAAATGCCATACGCTATGTCAATATAAAAAAATGTGATTAAACAGGTAAATGTGGTTATTAGGTTCAATTGCAAACTGTAGGTTCCAAATTTAAAGATAAAATGATATATATTAATATTGTACATGAAAAGTGGGAAATTATAATACCAAAGTTAAATTGCGGGTTTTAGGGTGTCATTAAATATAAGTAAATATTGTTTAGCATGTAGCAAGGGTTACTTGCCTCGATGGGTCGCGAATCGGGAAAACGGAACGTTAAACGTCGGCGGGGAAACTCGCGACGGGCGCACGGTTCACGGAATGAACCCAAACGACGAACGATGGAACCACACGGGTCGGGGTACCTCGCTGGAACGTCGGGTCACGTCGTCGGCATCGTCGGATTCCGGCCGAGGAATGAACAGTAAAGATCAAGACATGCAATCAAGAAGAGAAGGAAAAATAGAGAAGAAAGGAAGGAGGATCTGCGAATGGGTGCTCACGATGATCTGTGGGACGGGTGGTGACGGTCGACTTCGTCGACGGAGCTCCGGCGGTCGGCCAACCGTGACCGCGCCAAACCTGCAGATCACCAAATGAACACAGAAAAGAAGGAGGGAAGAAAAGGAGAAGGGAGGAGAAAGAAGAAGCTTACTGAGGGGATGTGCGAGGCCGGAGAGGCGGATCGAGATCGCCGGCGGTGACTCAAGGCGGTGCGACAGGTGTGCAGGGGTGTGTGCAGGTGGTCGCGGCGATGGTGTAGGGTGCACGGGAACGTGGGGAAAGGAGGAAGGATGAGACGAGGTTGAGGAGGCGAGGATCCCGGCGGTGCTGGCGTCGGCGTTGAGGCTGCGGCGGCGAAGTTGCGGTGGCTAGGGTTCGACGAAGTTGGGTTATTTTTGAAAAAGAGAGGAGGGAGGTAGGAACGTATATATAGAAGATAGAGAAAGAGATGAGAGAGAGAGGGGAAGAGAGAGAGAGATGAGGAGAGAGATGAGGGGAGAGAGACGGGAAGAGAGAGGAGAGAGATAGAGAGAGACGGTAAAGAGGTGGGGCCCACGGGATGAGATGGAGATTGTGATTGGCTGAGGAGAAAAAATTGAGAAAGATTTAAAAATCTTAAACTGTTTAAAAATATATATAGGATTGCTAAAGAATTGAAATATACGAATGGTTTAATATATATTAAAATTTGGGATTTTGGTGCAAAGTAAAACATTTCCAAATCGCGCCCGGGTCGGGTTCAAAAATTTGAAATTGAAATAATAGGATTTTAATCGGGATTCAAAAGTGAAAATGAAGTATTTTATGATTAAAAAGCATACCCCCAAAACGGACACACATACGTGCACGTAGCCGTCCAAACTCACCCGTTTCACTGAACGGGACGAGAACACGACGCACGGACGCTACAACGGGGTTAGGGGTGTCAAGTAGGCCAAGATGAATATTTTTAATTTTACTTTAGATGCCAAAAATTGTTATATGCAGAAATGAATTTGCCGGGTAAAATTTTACAGTAAGTAACAATCAAGCAAGATAGGTGAAAAGTGTACCACATTACACTCAAACTGTAACTGAAATTAGTAGTATTGGGCTCGGGTGTTACATTATACCCAACTACAAAAGAATTTCGTCCTCGAAATTCCAAGAACACAAAGATAGATAACTACAAGAAAAGGTGAGGAAACTTCTGCCGGATTTCATCTTCTCGTTCCCAAGTGGACTCTCCATGCGAGCGATTACCCCAAGAAACAAGCACAAGAGGGATCACCCTGTTCTTAAGAACCTTTTCCCTTCGATCCACGATTTCAATCGGTCGCTCCTCAAAAGTCAAATCTTCTCATACTGTTAGCTCCGAATGATCCAATACGTGCGTTTCATCTCGAACATACCTTCGTAGCTGAGATACGTGAAACACATTGTTCAGTTGATAAAAGTGCACATTTGTATTACATTTTTCCTACCATTTTCATATTAAAAAAGGACTTTATTATAATATATTATACATATGAGGGTTTATGTGTAAAAACACCATTTTCCATGTGTTAATATATTTTAATTAGCATTTGGTAGGAAAATGTTTGCAAATAAATCTATTGACCAAATCCTAGTAGAAATAAGCCTACTAAATATTATTTGAGATTATTGTGCAGAATTTTCCAAGTTGTTATGCAGAATTTATCAAACAAATCAAGTTGTTGAAGAAAACTTGCCAAATTAAGAAGCAAAACTTGGAGACCAAGTCTGGAAGCAACCGAGAGAAGATTTCTGAATTATGAAGGTGCCTAGGACTGCCACATGTTATAATCACAAAGCCCAAAAATTTCTGTCAAGTGATCCTTAACATTGAACACCGTGTCGTCTCTCCAAATTGAGACGCAATCCTTTTCCATTACACCTCTTGTCATCTCCCAACTTCTTCACGTCAATAGGTGACATGTTCTTCCACCAACCTTGGTGCTTCATCGATAAAATTTTTCAATGGTTGGTGTTGACCTTCGGTCTTTGCAAAGTTTGGCATTGACCAATAATCTTGACCCTCTCATGTGATTTTAAAAGATTAAAATTGTTTAACTCAAGTTTGGGGGAGGGGTGGTATATTTTGGCTCTTGAAAGAAAATGATTGTGAGCCTAAAATAAGTTTGGGGGAGGATTTTCACTTTCATATATTTTTGCCCCCATTAATAATTTCCTCCTAAGTCTACAGGTTTTTGTGCTTAATGGATGACATCAGTGAGGACACTGCTGTAAACAGGTTTGGGGGAGGTTTGTGCTTATTTACACATCAAGTTGCATCATATTTTGCATAAGCACAAATTTTCAAAAAATTTTGTCACGCCCCGCTTCCCAAAATACGGAATACGAGGGGTAAACAAGGCCAGCCATGCTCCTACGGTCAAGGAAAAGTCCTGCCGTAGTCACACTTCGGCTTCTAGTTTCTCATGGTAAACAGTAAACGATGCGCAGGTAAAGAGAAATACAGTAACTGAAGGAAACAAAGTAAAGTCTGACCTGAAGTGGAACAAATGAAGGCAACACGGGAGGGCAAGTAAAGAAGTCTGTGATGCACGTCTAGTTCTGGTCCAGGCTAAAAATCTTCTCCTCACACTGAGCATGCATACTCAGGTCGTCAGAGCGACACAAAAGCAATATAATGTATATAATCAAGTAACAGTTCTAACAGTGGTAATAGATATGAATAACAGTAAATCAATGACAGCATGAATATGAATGAGCAGAGATCAATGCAGCGGAAAAATAAAGCAGTATAACAATATGTCACGAATGTCAAGACAGTATAGAATGAATGTAAATGACAGTAACCCTATCAGTCTCTAAGTCTCACTACACAGGTCAATAAGCCTATCGTCAGTCCAAGTGTGAGAGTCAACCACTCGCGAGTGTCCTCCACCCAAGGGTAGAACCCAAGGGCAAGGGACCACGGGCCCAACATGTAACGAATGTATCACGGTGTCTATAGCACATACCCTGTAAATCTCCATATAACTCCCTAAATATATAAGCCGGCATGGGACTCCCGAGATTCTGTTGAATTCACACTTGAACTACCCCACACCCCGAGGTCTACATCAAACGCTAACCATAACCTTAAATACTAATCGATCCGTGACAAGTCTGCGCGAGAACTGGAGACAGGACCTCCATCAAGCACGTCCCGACTAATACCTAAGATAAATGGCAGTGTCGGATGCCTTATCCGTGACATCCGTGCAAGCGCTTCCATAAGTGTCCCATACCACTTATAGTCACACGTACACGCATCCCACAGACGTCGACAATGCAATAGAATAAAAGGGACACTGATTGTGCACAAGTACATATCACTTTCACTTAATCACGAATACACGAACACTGACGTACTTGCCATAATCAACACTAAAATCTAACACTGGGTAAATGCACGATGTCACTAGGTTATCACTACCATGATATGGGTATGATGTGATGCATGACAGTATAAAAGCACAATTAAGGGATCATAAAAACAACAGTCTATCACTTACACAATTTATCATGTAACATATGTATATAATTTAGAGGAAAGATAAACAGGTAGTATTTAATACGTTCAGTTATCTATCCTTAGAATTTTGTTTCAAGCCAATCGGGTTCCAGGATCAAAAGTTATAACCATTTCATTTTAAGCGCTCGCGGCTGGAAATCCAATTTCAGAATCAGGAATCCATTTCGCAACGCATTTTAACCCCAGTTGGGATCATAATTTAGCGACGCTATAGTTGAAATAATTCTAGGGTTTTCAGTAAAGTTTTCAACGCAACAAACGGATCTTCAGTCGCGTCTGTATGTTAGGAGTTATAATCTGTTTAATATCAACATGTCAATTCTGAATCTGCTGGGACTGTTATGTGTCCCGATATATTAAAATTACCGATAAAATATCAAAAGGTAACGAAACAGAATGAAACCAGTTGTGTTGTCTAGCTAACAGGTTTCTCTAAAATAAACAGCGGAGTTCCGCAACCTAAGAGTTAAGTAAATCCTGTGGTACCCATTACGGAACAGCAACCAAAAACTGGAGTCGCTCTGGACTGCAGTCCAGAGTCGCTCTCCGACCTAATTTTCATCATGGTTTAAGTACAGGAATGTCTGGAAACTAGTGTAGGGTTAAAGTTCGTCGAGTTGGCTTCGATTTGAGCCCTCGAACGCACCAATTCAGTGTGTATATGATTTATGGTGAATTTAACGGTTTTCAGGTACAAAAGAATTTCAGTTTTACGGTTAAACTTGGGGGTAGTCGTTTTAACTGTTAACAGCCGTATTTTCCGATGAAATTTGCACATGTTAACCATCTCTACCAGGGCCAATATAATTTATCTTGTTCCGTCAAAGTTGATAATGATTTCCCATGAAAACGAGCATCGAACAGTTTTGTGGCATTATTTTACGGAAAAGAAAAGCGTAATTCATACACGATTATTGATTTGTAATATATATATAGAATAGCATGAAAGCAAGTAAAAACTTGCCTGGGGGCGCCTCGGGTCACACGGTAGCAACGGCGTCACGAACGCGCGACGAACGTCGATTGGGATGGATGCAAGTGCTCGGCCACGGTATCGTCTCGGAGTGAGCTCGATCTATTCTGGCCAGCGGAGAGTGACGTTGGCTGTCCGGAGCAGGGGAGAGACGCCGAGGGATACGGAGAGAAAGTTGTAGAGGGGAGAAAGAGAGACAGGGTTAGAGAGAGAAAGAGAGTTAGAGGGAAAGAGTGAAAGAGAGAGGGAGAGAGAAATGTGAGAGAGAGAGAGAGGCAGAAAGAGTGAAAGACAGAGAGAGAGAGAGAAAGAGAAATGAGAAGGAGGCAGAGTGAGAAATTGAGAGGGGAGAGACAGTTAGAGAGAGAAAGAGGGTGAGAAGGGAAGAGAGACAGCGAGAGAGAGGGTTGAACGCCGACGACGTGGCTGCGTGGCCGGAGGAGGTTGACGGCAAGAGAGCTGCTCGAGTCGAAGGCGATGGGGAGCTCAGGGAACGGGTGGCGGATGCGGAGGGAAGCAGCTGGAGGCGAGGAGGTCACGATGGTGGAGACGGTGGCTGGCGCGCAGTGAGGCAGCGGTTGTCTGGAGGTTCTTGCGACGGTTGGTCGGAACTTGCAGGCGATGGCCGCCGGGGTTGCAGGGAAGAGGAGGAGTTGGTGGTCAGTGGGGAGGAAATGAGGTGTTCGGGGTGCTTGTGATCGTGGGTGGAGATGGTGGTGGTGATCGGGGATGATCGACGATCGCTGGAGGTTCCAGGCGAGGCTCGGTGGCGGGGGCGAGTGAGGAGCGGGTTGAGGGAGAGCATGGAAGTGAGGAGGAAGAGATGGTGAGACAAGGGGATGAGCGTCGTGGGTGTAACGCTCGCGAGCGTGATGAGCGGCGTCGTGGGCGCGGGCGGGGGAGGCGGCGCGAGAAGCGGATCGCGCGCGTTACCGTTGGGGATTTTAAACGAAGATGAACAGTAGCGGGGTCGGGTTGGTAGGCGCGCGGGTGAGGAAGTGGGAAAAATGGGCTGGGCTCGTCAAAAAAAAACAAAATGAAATGGACTGAAGATAAATAAAGGGAACGGGCCGGCTCAGAAAAATAAAGTAAGAAATTTGGGGGAAAAAAGATGGGCCGCAGAAAACATACTTGATGGATTTGAAAAATGGGTGTGGGCTGGCAATTGAGTGGGCCAGGGAAAAATTATTAGTGTGAGGGCTGCTGGGCTTGGGTGGAAATAGAAAATAATTAGAGAGAAGTGAACGGCCAGTAAAGATTTATAGGGACATTGGGCTGAGGGGGATTTAATGGTAGGGGAAAAATGGTGTTGGGTTATAGGGTTTAGCTTTCAAATAGAAGAATTAGAGGAGTTGGGCTGGGTTAATAAATAGGGAATAATGGACTTAAGAAAATGAGTTTAGTCTATTGTTAAAAGGTGGCTAAGGGAAATGAACGGGCTAGGTAGCTAAGAATAATCAAAAATGAAGTTGGGTTTTATGAATAATAGGAAGACTTAAATTTAATAAATAGGGAAAAATGGCTCACTAGGATAAATGGGCTGAGGAAAGGTGGGTTAGGCCGAAAAGAAATAATAAGTAAGGCAAAATGAAGAGACCGGCTGGGGAAATGAAATGGGGGAGTAGAGAACTAAAAATAGATTGGAACATTTTAAAATAATGAAAAGTTATAAAATTTTATAGGTTAAAAGAAAATACGGGTGTAGACGTACAAAAGGGCTGGGTATTACATCATACCACCCTTACAAAAATTTCGTCCTCGAAATTTAAAGTAAAAGATAAGTTATATAAACATATGCGAAAGTTATTATTTTGCAAACTATCATTTATTAGAAATCCGTGGACGAAGAAATTTGAAGGCATAAACATACAAGAACATCATACGGAAGATAATCCTAAATAGGTATAAGGTAGGAATAACTATAAAAGCAACCGACGGTATACGAGAACATAGATAGCAATGATGAACAAGAATAATCAAAGCGTATTCAGTAAAATCGAAATCTAAACATGTGCACGTATATGTATATTAAAGGTAGCACGACAGAAAAACTAAGTATAAGGCACCATCATTTATAATAGGAATCATAGTCACACAACCTGAAATAAAATAACAAGAATAAAGTGGTGGAAATCTAGTCGGTAGGTTAAAATATTTTAGGATCATGCATCGGTCAAATAGTTTCAAAATAGCTTAGAAAACTCATATAGTGAAAATAAGAAACATGGAGCAAAATGTGCGCGGTTTAAGGTTGCGCTACTAAAAGAATAATATTAATACACTTAAAATACGTAAAACGGGGTAATCAATATCACGTACTCTTTGACAGATGCAAAATACTAAAACTACATTTTAAAATAATAGTGCTCCTAAGTCTAGTTGGGGTAATACGGAAAAGCATAAGTGTGTCCAGGCTTAGGTAGGGTAGAGATTACAATGGGATGTAGCTGATACAAGAGGTCGAAGGATGACGGCTTTAGGCTGAAGATCAAGGAAATTGGGGTCGGGTCAGCACAGAAAATAAGGGTGAATAGCAAGTGACTACAAGAGAAGAGGTATGGATAGGATGACGGTCGGTACAATACATAAATCAAAATTTGAAGAGTTAGTGAACTCGGAAGTTTCACAAGAATTGCTCTCCTCCCAGAATGATCCCAAATGGGCACAGACGAGGGATGAAGGGTGGCTCATTCCAAGGATCAGGGTGCGGTAACTTCAAATCGAAACGGGGTGAAAACTATACCATGAGTAGGGTGGACAGTCAGGAATCTCCGCAGAAAGATAAATGGATGCGGGCAATGAACAAGTATTAAACGAACCAATAATCAAAAATTTTACGAATCTAGAAGATTTATTTTATTCAAGAAAATTTGAAACAAGGCATCCCCAAAGGCGAAGAGTGGCCTTAAACTATACACGTTTTATTTGGCCAGAAAGACAACATCAAAAGAAATCCCGTCAGTCGCGGTTGTGGAGATTCAGCAGGTTGCGGTAGGCTCGCGCACTCAGGTAGGGACGTCCATTTCCATAGCGTCTCGCGGGCATCGCCAGTAGAAGTTCTTCTACTGCAGGGTCTCGATCTCCTGGTTCTTCTTCCTCGGATGGAGCTCCTTCATCGAGGTCTGATCCCATGTGATTCTCTTCTTCTGGATTTTCTTCCACGGGATTTTCCTCAACTGGATTATCTTCTATCGGGTCTTCATCGGGATCTTCCTCTATCGGGTCTTCATCGGGATCTTCTTCTATCTGGTCTTCCTCTATAGGGTTCTCTTCAGGATCTTCTTCTTCTTCGTCAGAATCAGCTATCACATCAAACTCTGGGGCTGCTACCCCTTCGTCTTCTGAGTCGTTGTTTCCGAAATCGACCTGGGGACCGTTGCCCTCATCATCAGAACTCATCAGCGTGCGGTCTTGGGAAACGCATGACTGTGCATCCTCGTCTAGATGCGGTGCTGCTCCGAGATGGGCCATGGCCTGAAAAGAGAAGTCATGATTAAACAATGGAATGAATAAGGAAAATGGCCAAGTGTACAAAGTATGGAATGATATGCGGTGAAAGGAATTGAAAGCTCAGAATTTAAAATATTGTGATAATGAATAGAATTTGATATAGAGAAAGCATGAGAATGATACATATATTATGATTCAAATTTTATTTCATCCAACTAAAAGTCCGACGGATACAAAGATTCAAACGGAAGGAAACATTCATAAAACGACAATATTGTTACTGAAAGTAGATAACATGAAAAATCATTCTTCGACTACTATAACATTGCATTCTCGTCGCGTGAGTTGAACCCTGCGTTTGATCCGCCTTATCGTCGAAGTCCGAACTACGCGGCAATTCTCACTCGGCAGAAGTGGGGAGTGTGGACGAGTTTCTTCCTTGCAGTTCTTTCCTTTCTGGGCAGCCGTTGATGAGGTGTTTGTTGGAACCGCATATCAGACATTTTCCTTGGGCGCGGCGACAATCCCTCTGAAGATGTCCTGGCCTCTTACAGTACCCACAGCATGGGGCCTTCTGTCGCTTTTGTCGCTGGGGAACAAACTGACGCTTCATCATCTTCTCTTTTCCTCTTCTGACGGGGATCCCTTTATGATAGGAGACTCCCGCTGGAGTCTGACTGACCTGTCTTCTCAGCCCTTCAGCTAATAAGTCGCTTGTTCGCTCCTGGGCTTCCTTTAAACCTTGTAGTACACTAAGGATCTCAACATTCTGATTCTGGGGAGCGGATAAAGATGAAGAGTCGTTGGAAGACATGATCCTGAAACAACAATTTCGAGAATGATATGAGTCACAAGCTAAATGAATCAAAATATGATATGGATAGAACAAGGATTCAAGAGTATCAGAGATGATGAATTTCATTACAAGTGGGGAATCAACTGTATCACTTTAAGTCACTTACGGTAGTGCAATTGCAACTACGCAACCTTGTCAAGTCACCCGAAACTATGGCGAATAGATAGCTGAACACACGATGTGAATATGGATCAAGAATGACAAGTTTACAATCTAGACTGAGGGACGTCTTAGATTGCCAAACTGTACACGGAAAACTGCAATCCCAATCGAAGCAAAACCTGGTCTCTGATACCAACTAAACCATGTCACGCCCCGCTTCCCAAAATACGGAATACGAGGGGTAAACAAGGCCAGCCATGCTCCTACGGTCAAGGAAAAGTCCTGCCGTAGTCACACTTCGGCTTCTAGTTTCTCATGGTAAACAGTAAACGATGCGCAGGTAAAGAGAAATGCAGTAACTGAAGGAAACAAAGTAAAGTCTGACCTGAAGTGGAACAAATGAAGGCAACACGGGAGGGCAAGTAAAGAAGTCTGTGATGCACGTCTAGTTCTGGTCCAGGCTAAAAATCTTCTCCTCACACTGAGCATGCATACTCAGGTCGTCAGAGCGACACAAAAGCAATATAATGTATATAATCAAGTAACAGTTCTAACAGTGGTAATAGATATGAATAACAGTAAATCAATGACAGCATGAATATGAATGAGCAGAGATCAATGCAGCGGAAAAATAAAGCAGTATAACAATATGTCACGAATGTCAAGACAGTATAGAATGAATGTAAATGACAGTAACCCTATCAGTCTCTAAGTCTCACTACACAGGTCAATAAGCCTATCGTCAGTCCAAGTGTGAGAGTCAACCACTCGCGAGTGTCCTCCACCCAAGGGTAGAACCCAAGGGCAAGGGACCACGGGCCCAACATGTAACGAATGTATCACGGTGTCTATAGCACATACCCTGTAAATCTCCATATAACTCCCTAAATATATAAGCCGGCATGGGACTCCCGAGATTCTGTTGAATTCACACTTGAACTACCCCACACCCCGAGGTCTACATCAAACGCTAACCATAACCTTAAATACTAATCGATCCGTGACAAGTCTGCGCGAGAACTGGAGACAGGACCTCCATCAAGCACGTCCCGACTAATACCTAAGATAAATGGCAGTGTCGGATGCCTTATCCGTGACATCCGTGCAAGCGCTTCCATAAGTGTCCCATACCACTTATAGTCACACGTACACGCATCCCACAGACGTCGACAATGCAATAGAATAAAAGGGACACTGATTGTGCACAAGTACGTATCACTTTCACTTAATCACGAATACACGAACACTGACGTACTTGCCATAATCAACACTAAAATCTAACACTGGGTAAATGCACGATGTCACTAGGTTATCACTACCATGATATGGGTATGATGTGATGCATGACAGTATAAAAGCACAATTAAGGGATCATAAAAACAACAGTCTATCACTTACACGATTTATCATGTAACATATGTATATAATTTAGAGGAAAGATAAACAGGTAGTATTTAATACGTTCAGTTATCTATCCTTAGAATTTTGTTTCAAGCCAATCGGGTTCCAGGATCAAAAGTTATAACCATTTCATTTTAAGCGCTCGCGGCTGGAAATCCAATTTCAGAATCAGGAATCCATTTCGCAACGCATTTTAACCCCAGTTGGGATCATAATTTAGCGACGCTATAGTTGAAATAATTCTAGGGTTTTCAGTAAAGTTTTCAACGCAACAAACGGATCTTCAGTCGCGTCTGTATGTTAGGAGTTATAATCTGTTTAATATCAACATGTCAATTCTGAATCTGCTGGGACTGTTATGTGTCCCGATATATTAAAATTACCGATAAAATATCAAAAGGTAACGAAACAGAATGAAACCAGTTGTGTTGTCTAGATAACAGGTTTCTCTACAATAAACAGCGGAGTTCCGCAACCTAAGAGTTAAGTAAATCCTGTGGTACCCATTACGGAACAGCAACCAAAAACTGGAGTCGCTCTGGACTGCAGTCCAGAGTCGCTCTCCGACCTAATTTTCATCATGGTTTAAGTACAGGAATGTCTGGAAACTAGTGTAGAGTTAAAGTTCGTCGAGTTGGCTTCGATTTGAGCCCTCGAACGTACCAATTCAGTGTGTATATGATTTATGGTGAATTTAACGGTTTTCAGGTACAAAAGAATTTCAGTTTTACGGTTAAACTTGGGGGTAGTCGTTTTAACTGTTAACAGCCGTATTTTCCGATGAAATTTGCACATGTTAACCATCTCTACCAGGGCCAATATAATTTATCTTGTTCCGTCAAAGTTGATAATGATTTCCCATGAAAACGAGCATCGAACAGTTTTGTGGCATTATTTTACGGAAAAGAAAAGCGTAATTCATACACGATTATTGATTTGTAATATATATATAGAATAGCATGAAAGCAAGTAAAAACTTGCCTGGGGGCGCCTCGGGTCACACGGTAGCAACGGCGTCACGAACGCGCGACGAACGTCGATTGGGATGGATGCAAGTGCTCGGCCACGGTATCGTCTCGGAGTGAGCTCGATCTATTCTGGCCAGCGGAGAGTGACGTTGGCTGTCCGGAGCAGGGGAGAGACGCCGAGGGATACGGAGAGAAAGTTGTAGAGGGGAGAAAGAGAGACAGGGTTAGAGAGAGAAAGAGAGTTAGAGGGAAAGAGTGAAAGAGAGAGGGAGAGAGAAATGTGAGAGAGAGAGAGAGGCAGAAAGAGTGAAAGACAGAGAGAGAGAGAGAAAGAGAAATGAGAAGGAGGCAGAGTGAGAAATTGAGAGGGGAGAGACAGTTAGAGAGAGAAAGAGGGTGAGAAGGGAAGAGAGACAGCGAGAGAGAGGGTTGAACGCCGACGACGTGGCTGCGTGGCCGGAGGAGGTTGACGGCAAGAGAGCTGCTCGAGTCGAAGGCGATGGGGAGCTCAGGGAACGGGTGGCGGATGCGGAGGGAAGCAGCTGGAGGCGAGGAGGTCACGATGGTGGAGACGGTGGCTGGCGCGCAGTGAGGCAGCGGTTGTCTGGAGGTTCTTGCGACGGTTGGTCGGAACTTGCAGGCGATGGCCGCCGGGGTTGCAGGGAAGAGGAGGAGTTGGTGGTCAGTGGGGAGGAAATGAGGTGTTCGGGGTGCTTGTGATCGAGGGTGGAGATGGTGGTGGTGATCGGGGATGATCGACGATCGCTGGAGGTTCCAGGCGAGGCTCGGTGGCGGGGGCGAGTGAGGAGCGGGTTGAGGGAGAGCATGGAAGTGAGGAGGAAGAGATGGTGAGACAAGGGGATGAGCGTCGTGGGTGTAACGCTCGCGAGCGTGATGAGCGGCGGCGTGGGCGCGGGCGGGGGAGGCGGCGCGAGAAGCGGATCGCGCGCGTTACCGTTGGGGATTTTAAACGAAGATGAACAGTAGCGGGGTCGGGTTGGTAGGCGCGCGGGTGAGGAAGTGGGAAAAATGGGCTGGGCTCGTCAAAAAAAAACAAAATGAAATGGACTGAAGATAAATAAAGGGAACGGGCCGGCTCAGAAAAATAAAGTAAGAAATTTGGGGGAAAAAAGATGGGCCGCAGAAAACATACTTGATGGATTTGAAAAATGGGTGTGGGCTGGCAATTGAGTGGGCCAGGGAAAAATTATTAGTGTGAGGGCTGCTGGGCTTGGGTGGAAATAGAAAATAATTAGAGAGAAGTGAACGGCCAGTAAAGATTTATAGGGACATTGGGCTGAGGGGGATTTAATGGTAGGGGAAAAATGGTGTTGGGTTATAGGGTTTAGCTTTCAAATAGAAGAATTAGAGGAGTTGGGCTGGGTTAATAAATAGGGAATAATGGACTTAAGAAAATGAGTTTAGTCTATTGTTAAAAGGTGGCTAAGGGAAATGAACGGGCTAGGTAGCTAAGAATAATCAAAAATGAAGTTGGGTTTTATGAATAATAGGAAGACTTAAATTTAATAAATAGGGAAAAATGGCTCACTAGGATAAATGGGCTGAGGAAATGTGGGTTAGGCCGAAAAGAAATAATAAGTAAGGCAAAATGAAGAGACCGGCTGGGGAAATGAAATGGGGGAGTAGAGAACTAAAAATAGATTGGAACATTTTAAAATAATGAAAAGTTATAAAATTTTATAGGTGAAGAAAATACGGGTGTAGACGTACAAAAGGGCTGGGTATTACAATTTTTAAATTAAAAAAAAAATTTATAACAAAAGAGTAGAAAGTGAAAAATTACATCCAAAAGATAGGAATAGTTTAAGAAAACCAAGAAAATTAGAAGTTTTCTTAAACGAACTAGTAATAAGTAGTTATGAGCTGTTGTCCCAAGGGTTAGTAAAATGAAGGAAGTCACTAATCTGAGGATAAAAATAAGTCTGAAAAATAGTTTCTATTCTGGAAGCCAAACATTTGAATGTTGATACCCTACTATATGCACTTACACATGTCTTGAAACTCGGGATAGTAGAGAATACCTTGAAATGCTCTTGTCTAAAACCCAAAGTATGGAGGAAATGAAAAAAACAATGAAGAAAATATAAAAATGGTGAAAAGAAAAAAAATGAACACTGGTTTTGTTATCGCCAAGGCAGCAATAAAAAAATATAGCGAGGGTGCCTCTTCACTTAGTGCCCTAAGGCCAACTGGTCTGGGAGTCACTGCTAAGCCTTAGGTGGTGCAAGACGAGAAAAAGATTATCACCGAATCAGCAAGCACATGAGTAATCGGTCGGTTAGTACCTCAAGAAGTATTAACGGTCGCATGAAAATGTGTGAGCAAATCTTAATATTCATCAAATTAAAAAGTATTAAGGTAGATGGACAAGAGTATGATAGCTTGAATTGAATTCTCCGAGTGTAGAGATGTTCTTTACACACACGTGGGGTTATATGATCAATATTTGGATGAAAGGTAGGAATGGAGAATAAAGACGATGTTTTATTGAGGGATGATGTGATTTCTAACATTTTTTCATGACTATTAAGATAGGGCTCATGACAACTGAAAAGCTAGTATAGTTGGAAACTCTTTTTTTCAAGGCCTTTCTTTTATGGTTCTTATCTTTATATGTAAATTTCACCATCTTTCTTTTGTTATTGGATTTTGTGGGTGTAATCCGCTGAAAACCCTCAGGAGACAACACTCCTCCTACTAGGGACACCTAGAGGTTTAATGGCTTGTTGCACGTGCTCAGTGCAATTGTGTCTGCCTACGAAAGTGTGCTTAGTTTTCTCCTTTCTTTTTCTCCTCTTAAATAAACTAGTTTGCTCGGGACGATCAAAGATAAGTTTGGGGGTATTTGTTCAGTTGATAAAAGTGCACATTTGTATTACATTTTTCCTACCATTTTCATATTAAAAAAGGACTTTATTATAATATATTATACATATGAGGGTTTATGTGTAAAAACACCATTTTCCATGTGTTAATATATTTTAATTAGCATTTGGTAGGAAAATGTATGCAAATAAATCCATTAACCAAATCCTAGTAGAAATAAGCCTACTAAATATTATTTGAGATTATTGTGCAGAATTTTCCAAGTTGTTATGCAGAATTTATCAAACAAATCAAGTTGTTGAAGAAAACTTGCCAAATTAAGAAGCAAAACTTGGAGACCAAGTCTGGAAGCAACCGAGAGAAGATTTAAGAATTATGAAGGTGCCTAGGACTGCCACATGTCATAATCACAAAGCCCAAAAATTTCTGTCAAGTGATCCTTACCATTGAGCGCGGATCCGCGGCCAAACACACCCTTGGGCCGCGGATCCGCCGCAATTCCAGGGAGTTAGAGCATGAGATTTCTTGGCATAAATCTATGATAAATTTTACCAAGTTTTCAACAGGAAGATTCTGGCTTTGCACTATAAAAGAGCACCAAGAGCCTCTTGGAAAAGTTATCAAGCCGAAGAGATCACGAAGTCCAAGACGGCTCACGCATCCAGGCTGATCATCAACTGTTCATCTACCTCCTTGGAAGAGATCGAGAAGCAAACTAGTCTTTGTAATTATTTTCTAAGGAATAAAGTGTAGATTGTTCAAGTTGATTAATAAAGGTAGTTATTTTATTCTTTTGCATTTTACATTATGTTTTCCCTCTCTGTCTTTTCATCTTCTTCTCCCAACATGCGTGAGTAATTCTCCGCTTGTTAGGGTTTGTAGGATTAGGGTAGGCTAATGGACGATGAAAATAACTAAACCCTTTTTAAGTCCTATAAAGTTTAGGAACTTTATCAAAAGAATCATTAACATCCTAATCGGGCGCGCTGGCAATTCTTTGCTAGTTCCGACCGCGATTAGAGATTAGATTAATGATTGTTTTGGTAAAGGCTAGATATGAACGGAGTTCCGTGTCGAGATAAGGGTTAAGAGTGGGATTCCTTTTCCCTCCAGAAACCCTAATCCACACGCATCACCGTCGTTCTAGTTCTAAATCTATTAATGGATAAAAAAGGTAACTTTTAATTAATCGTCCATAACTACTAAATCCTAACGAACCCTACAAGCCCTCTTATTATATTAATTACATCTTTAAAATAATCTAGATTTATATTTTACATTCTTGTTTAACGTAGATCTAGAAATCTTTCTATAAAATTCTTATTTCCTCCTCTCTTTTTCAACACATCTAAAGTAAGAGTAAAAGGTTCCACGTTTCCCTGAGGACGGCCCGTACTCATCTCGGTCTAGCTACGCACGACACCGTTATTGATTGCGGTTATTCTACAAACACTTTTTCACAACAATCACACATCGTGCACATTCGCCAAGGACTGCGGTAACGCCAAACGATACGCTACCTCACCAACACGCTCCAAGATCTCAAAGGGTCCAACGAATCGAGGACTAAGCTTTCCTCGACTTCCAAAACGAATCACCCCTCTAGTCGGGGATATCTTCAAGAATACCAAATCACCCACGACGAACTCTAGAGGTCTTCTTGACGTGTCTGCCCAACTCTTCTGTCGGTCTTGTGCTGCCTTCATATAATTCCTGATAGTGTTAATCTTCTCAACTGTCTGCACAACCAAATCTGGTCCCAATAATCTTCGTTCACCGATATCGTCCCAACAAACAGGTGAACGGCATTTACGACCATACAATGCTTCAAATGGAGTCATCTGGATAGTTGCCTGAAAACTGTTGTTGTAAGAAAACTCCACCAAATGTAGATGATCCTCCCAAGAACCTTTGAAGTCCAACATGCATGCTCTCAACATATCCTCGAGAGTTTGGATCGTTCTCTCCGACTGACCATCAGTTTGAGGATGATAAGCTGTGCTAAACTTCAATCGAGTCCCCAAACTTTCCTGTAAACTCCTCCAGAAGTGTGATAAGAACCGAGTGTCCCGATCGGACACGATGCTCACCGGTACTCCATGCAATCTTACAATCTCTTGCATGTACCGTTCTGCTAAAGTCTCTGTTGATTGACCAATCCGGAAAGGAATAAAGTGAGATGCCTTGGTCAATCGGTCAACAATTACCCATACTGCATTGTTGCCTTTTGGACTCCGCGGTAAAGCCGTCACGAAATCCATGGTTATATGTTCCCACTTCCACTGAGGAATCGGAAGTGGTTGCAATAAACCAGCAACCCTTTGATGTTCAGCCTTAACTTGCTGACACACCAAGCACTTAGCCACAAAGCGAGCAATCTCCCGTTTCATGCCTTCCCACCAAAAATGCTGTCGAATATCTCGGTACATCTTCGTGCCTCCTGGATGTACAGAATAAGCTGAACTGTGTGCCTCGTTCAAAAGCTCTTCATGAATGTCTCCCTTTGGCACACACAAACGGCTACCATACCTCAACGAACCATCTTCGTGGATCAATAAATCTGTTCGTAGTCCGGCTTCAACCTGTTCTCGAAACTTTTGCAGTCTAGGGTCCTGCGATTGTGCTGCTTTAATATTCTCGATCAACGATGACTGTACTTGCAGCTGCATCAACTGTCCCGCAGAATGCGGTAGCACAACCTCCAAGTCAAATCTTCGAAAATCTGCAACGAGCTCCTTCTGTGTAGTTAATACCTGAATTGCTGGTAACCGACTAAGCGCATCCGGCACGACGTTAACCTTCCCCGGATGGTACTTAAGATCAAGATCGTAGTCAGCCATCAGCTCTAACTATCTACGCTGCCTCATATTAAGCTCTTTCTGTGTGAACACGTACTTCAAGCTCTTATGATCAGTAAAAACTTCGACCCTTTCGCCCAAAAGGTAGTGTCTCCAAATATTCAAAGCGAAAATCACAGCCGTAAGTTCCAAGTCATGAGTTGGATAATTCTTCTCATGGGTCTTCAACTGTCTCGATGCGTATGCTACAACTTTCCCATGCTGCATCAAAACACATCCCAATCCTTTACCAGATGCGTCGCTGTGAATCACCAATCCTCCGGAATTGTCTGGTACGGTCAGAATAGGGGCGGTTATCAACTTCTGCTTCAACGTCTCAAAAGCTAATGCACATTTATCCGTCCATACAAAAGGTACCTCCTTGCGCGTAAGCTTGGTCAACGGCTCTGCCAGACAAGCAAAGTTCTCCACAAATCTCCTGTATTATCCGGCGAGTCCAAGAAAACTTCTTATGTCCGCAACATTCTTTGGAATCGGCCAATCTCGAACTGCTGCAATCTTTTCTGGATCGACGGCAATTCCATCGCCAGACACAACATGCCCCAAAAACTTTACTTCTTCCAGCCAAAACTCGCACTTACTCATCTTCGCATATAACTTCTCCTGTCTCAACGTTTGCAGTGCGATCTTCAAATGCTAGGTATGCTCTTCAAAACTCTTCGAGTAAACCAGAATATCGTCAATGAATACCATAATAAACTGGTCCAAGAACGGTGAAAAGATTCGGTTCATCAAGTCCATGAATACTGTCAGCGCATTCGTTACTCCGAAGGGCATCACTAAGTATTCGTAATGTCCATACCAAGTTCGGAACGCCGTCTTGCAAATATCTTCTGCTTTCACTCGGACCTGATGATATCCGGATCGCAAATCCAGCTTCGAGAATACCCTCGCGCCACTAAGCTGCTCGAAAAGTTCGCCAATGCGAGGGATCGAATACTTGTTCTTAATAGTCACCCGGTTTAATTCTCGATAGTCGATGCGCATCCTTCTTGTGCCATCCTTCTTCTTTACTAGAAGAACTGGAGCTCCCCAAGGCGAGTTACTGCTTCGAATCCAACCCTTTTCAAGCAATTCAGCAACCTGTTTCTTGACTTCTTCCAACTCTACTGGTGCCATTAGATAATATGCCTTGGATACTGGCGCTGCACCAGGAATAAGATCAATTGCAAACTCCACGTCTCGCTTCGGCGGTAAACCCGATATATCTTCAAATACGTCCATAAAATCACGAACAACAGCCGGCTCTTCACTTTTATCAACTTCCATTGCTGCAAGAATATCATTGGTCGGCCTAGCTCTAAACTCGACTGGCCCGACAGAACTGCTTCCTCCAGTGAACGTAAACTCGGGATGTCTGGGAATCTGGAAAATTACCTTCCTTGCCCTACAATCAATGTGAGCGTGGAAAGTGCCAAGAAAATCCATTCCCAAGACGACTTCGTAGCTGCCCGTATCAATCACCAAGAAATCTGCAAAAAGCTCCCGTCCGCAAACAACAATTGTACAATCTTTACATTCCCTACTAGATATGATTTTCCCATTCCCAGTGTGTATGTCCCAGAAACTAGACAGGATCGTGTAGTCAATCGAGTGTGTAGTTAAAAACTTGGATGACATAAAACAATGGGATGCACCAGAATCAAATAACGCTAATGCGGGAAAACCATGAACGAGTAGAGTACCTGAAACAACTTCTCCTGACGCCTTAGCTTCTTCTGCTGTCAAGGTAAAAGCTCGAGCCTGATTAGGTCCTTGAGTCAGCTATTTCTGTCCTTGGAACGGTCTCTGTGGAGGCTTCTGAAAATCATCTCTCGTACGAAGCTTCGACGAAAGCACCAACGGCGTGATCAGCCGCTCCACAAACCAAACAAAGTCCCAGCCTCCTTCGACAATCCTTTTGCATGTGGCCAGGTAAATTGCAATAGTTACAGGTTATGCTCTTTCTTCGATCAACGATCACTGGCTTCTTCATGGGTGCTACACCTCGACGGTCCACTGGAATACCTCTGCGACCATGAGCTCGGTTAGGTACAAATGCTGGCTTCCTTACCGCAACTGTTGTCTGCTGCAAACTCCCCTTCATCCCAGATAAACTCTGCTGCTCTCGGGCTGCCGCAAGTACTTGTGAGAAAGTGGTCAAACCCAGGGAGACAATCTGCCGCTGGATGTCCACGTCCAAACTGCGCATGAACCTTCGTGCCCTGTCTGCCTCGTTGGCAACTAAAGGTCCAACGAATCTACTGAGTCTTGTCCATTCTGCTGCATGCACATCCACGGGTGCTCCATTCTGCTTTAGCCCGATGAATTTCTCTTCCATTTCCTCCCGTGCAGTCTGCGAGCAGAACTTCTCCAGGAAACTCTTTGAAAAATCCGCCCACTTGATCGGCTTGGGCAAACGGTTCTCCTCCATAAGCCACCATTCTCGGGCGTAGTCCACTAACTGAATGCGTACCACATCAACTCTTTTCTCATCTGGAATCTGTGCCGCAATAAGCAAGTTCTCTGTGTCAATTAGCCACTGCACTACTGGCAATGGCTCCTCCAAACCAGTAAATGTAGACGGACCCAAACATCTGAAATCTGCTACGGTCCCTACTCGGTCGATTGGTTTAGCTCCAATATTGTTCACAGACTGTTGAACGATCCGCAAACCTTCCTGAAACGAGTCCGCTTGCTGCTGGATCAGCTCGGTCTGTTTCTTTTGATTCTCCAGCATTCCCCTTATCACTCCAAGCATGGCGGCTTCGTCCACACGCCTCTGGTACGTCTTCAAATTCTTACCGGCCATATTCCTGAAATCAAAACACCCAACATTAGCATGATGATAGATTCAAAATATAGATCAAGGCTAGAACTCCAAGATACTTAAATAGAGTGCCGCATTGTAACTATGCCGCGGTATCATAGCCACAATTACATAACTCCACCTAAGTCGCCTAAGTCCTAGAGATAATAAGGAATCAGGTTTTCGAGTTGATATGCAAAGGAAGTTTGCACATCGTAAAGGATATAATCAGAAGAATGTGATTCAAGAATGGTGAACGGCAAGGTGGCAGGACATGTTTCCTAAACACGGGTATTCTGATTTGTGTATTGGGTACAATACCCAACTACAAAAGAATCAACCTGACTATCCTATGTTGGATATAGTGCCCTCAAGTCAATTATTGGATCGCAGGTACATGATTGCAATGATTGAGGACCTATACCGGTAGGACAGTGTTCAGTTGATAAAACTGCACATTTGTATTACATTTTTCCTACTATTTTTATATTAAAAAAGGACTTTATTTTAATATATTATACATATGAGGGTCTATGTGTTAAAACACCATTTTCCATGTGTTAATATATTTTAATTATCATTTGGTAGGAAAATGTATGCAAATAAATCTATTGACTAAATCCTAGTAGAATTAAGGCTACTAAATATTATTTGAGATTATTGTGCAGAATTTTCCAAGTTGTTATGCAGAATTTATCAAACAAATCAATTTGTTGAAGAAATCTTGCCAAATTAAGAAGCAAAACTTGGAGACCAAGTCTGGAAGCAACCGAGAAAAGATTTTCAGATTCTGAAGATGCCTAGGATTGCCAAATGAAAGCACAAGAAAAATCATCAAATGATCCCCACCCTTGAGCGCGGATCCGCGGCCAAACCCACCCTGGGGCCGCGGATCCGCCGCAATAATAGGGAGTTGGAAGGCAAGATTTTTGGAGATCAACCTCTGCTATATTTTACCAACTTCTCAACAATAAGATTCTGGGTTTGCACTATAAAAAGGCACCGAGAGCCTCTTGGAAAAGCTATCAAGCCGAAGAGATCACGAAGCTCCCGACGCTCACGCATCCAGGCTGATCATCGACTGTTCGACTACCTCCTTAGGAAATATCGAGAAGCAAATCAAGTTTTGTAATCATTTTCTATGGATTAAAAGTGTAGCTTGAAGGAGTTGATTAATAAAGGTAGTTTTTATTTAATTGTTTTTTTTTTTACATTATGTTTTCCCTCTCTTTCTTTTCATCTTCTTCTCCCAACATGCGCGAGTAATTCTCCGCTTGTTAGGGTTCGTAGGATTAGGGTAGGCTAATGGACAATGAAAATAATTAAACCCCTTTTAAGTCCTATAAAGTTTAGGAACTTTATCAAAAGAATCATTAACATCCTAATCGGGCGCGCTAGCAATTCTTTGTTAGTTCCGACCGCGATTAGAGATTAGATTAATGATTGTTTTGGTAAAGGCTAGAAATGAACGGAGTTCCGTGTCGAGATAAGGGTTAAGAGTGGGATTCCTTTTCCCTCCAGAAACCCTAATCTACACGCATCACCGTCGTTCTAGTTCTAAATCTATTAATGGATAAAAAGGGTAACTTTAATTAATCGTCCATAACTACTAAATCCTAACGAACCCTACAAGCCCTATTATTATATTATTTAAATCTCTAAAAATCTAGATCTATATTTTACATTCTTGTTTAAAGTAGATCTAGAAACTTCTCACAAAATTCTTTATCCCTCCTCTCTTTTTCAACACATCTAAAGTAAGAATAAAAGATTCAACGTTTCCCAGAGGACGACCCGTACTCATCTCGGTCTAGCTACACGCGATACCGTTCTGATTGCGGTTAACTACAAAAACACACCTTTTCGTGTCAATCAAATGGCGCCGTTGCCGGGGATACGTGCATAATTTTTTATTTTTACTATTTGTGTTGAATTCTTAGACGAGTCATATCATTATTAAAACAAAACTGCAAATTGTATATTTAACGATTATTGTGTGAACTTTTGCGAGGAAATCTGGAGTCACGGACTTGAGAAAACAGGAGATCTAGGATTTCATATTTCTCTGGTATCTTTCTTAACTCCTTCTCTCTCCTCTCAAATCCAATAAAATCTATTTTCTGCAGGATTCTTTGCAAAATTGCGCCGCTAAAAAAAATCTTTTTGCAAAAGTTTTGTGATTGGTTTTGTTTTGCATATTTTAATACGGACTTTAAGGGGCAAAGACCAAATCAAGATTAGGTGGGGATTTCATCACCCTTCCTAAGCCCCACAAATCACAAACTGAGCATATAGATCAACCCTTCATTAATTTAAAAAATATCTAGACCAGATTCTAAGGACTGTCGCGCTCAATAAGGACAGAGGAAGGTCGTGGGTAATCTATCGTTTATCCGCATTACTTTTGTAGTGCCTAGGCAAGTGTGACAAAGGCTAGTGGTTTTTAATTAGGCCCACAACGTGGTTCCTTCCCACTTACCTGGCACTTATCTGGCTATAAGGGTAGTACGGAGGCAGTAGAGGATTGATCCTGCGGCTTGTCTTTTGGAAGTCTAGGAGCGGTCTAGAGACTGGACCTAGGTGACCTTAGTTCTAGGGTTGCTTGTGCATCTTAGGGAGATTTGTCTTGAGTCCCACATTTTTCAAAACAAGCCAATTTTAAATCACACACACGCTGCCACTTGCACTAAACCCGCTTAGTGCATGCTCGGCTGGACACGGAATCCTAGTGCCCGTCTTGTCCGCGTTCCTGCTATCGACGCCGAAGTCGGTACTTCTTCATCTTCTTTCCCCCACCACACACCATAACCGTGATGGACGATACTCCATCTAATTATAACACCACGCTGCCACTGCCCGTAGGTGAGCAGAATCCACCGCGCATCTCTCTCCAAGAGAGATGCTATCCTATTCGTGGTCCCCTTCCTACTTGTCTATCTCTTCCACCACCTAACGGGGATAATTTCGAAATTAAACCCCACTACATCAACCTGCTGCCCAAATTTCACGGGCTTGAGTCGGAAGACGCGTATGTTTTCATCACAAAATTCGAAAACGTATGCGCAATGATGGGTACTTCACAATTGACTTTAGATGCTATGCGCTTACGTCTTCTCCCATTTACATTGTGCGACTTGGCAGAAAAATGGCTTTATAATACTGCCGCACACTCTATCACTAATTGGGATGAATTTGTCGTAGCATTTCTTAAGAAGTTTTACCCAAATCATAAGACTGTCCACATTAGGAGCGAGCTCAACCAGTTCACCCAGCTTCCCAATGAACCATTTTGGAAGTGCTTTGAACGTTTCAAAGATCTGCTTGTCCAATGCCCCCATCACGGAATACAAAGATGGGATTTATGTCGGATTATATATGAGGGCATTAATCCAGCGACAAAGCAGATGCTTGAAACAATGTGTCAATGCAATTTCATGTCTAAAGATGACGGTGAAGCGTGGAAATATCTGGAAGACCTTGCTGAACACACATTGCAGTGGGAAAGCGTAAGACCACCTTCAACTAAGGGAGGTATTCACCAGCTCGATGTTTCTATCGCAGTAAAAGCCGAAATGGCAGCGATACAGAAGAAACTCGACGCTATTGAAAACAAGTTCTCATCATTCTCCCTAAATCAGGTCACGCTTTCTAAGACCGTCTGTGGTTGCTGTTCGGATCCTTCACACTTAACGGAAGAATGTCCTATGAATGCATCATTTCAAGCTAATGCTGCTTTTCAGCAGCGACCTAGAAACGATCCTTATTCTTCCACATATAATCAAGGAGGGAAGAATCATCCTAACTTTGCTTGGAATCAAAACCAACAAAGTAATTATCAAAGACCTCCTCCACAGCAACCACAACCACAGAATCAGCCCCCCTTTCAGTCACAAAATTTCCAAAATCCGGCCAACATTTCTACACCACAAGTGGCCGGTACCGACAACTCACTTGCACAAACTTTGGATATGTTCATGAAACAATCCATGCAAAATTCGGCTGAGATAAGGTCTTCTATTGATACCCTAACGAAAAACTCCTCCTCCCATGGTGAGAGTATTAAATCAATAGAAAACCAAATCGCACAGTTAAACGCCGCAATGAGTGCGAGAGAGAAAGGGAAACTCCCATCTCAACCCCTACCGAATCCTGGCCATTCACAAACTCATAATGTGAATGCCGTCACTACGTTGAGATCGGGGAGAGTGCTGAACAACCGAGTGGGTAAGCAATTTGATGATAGTGACACATTTGATACCCCTTCTTCTTCTTCTTCTTCTTCCCCTAACTCGTCTAGTCTTCCACCTTCATCCGAGCCTATTCTCCGTTTTCCCCAAGGCTCAAACATTTCACCAAATCTATCTAAGTCGATTCCCACTCCAATTTTGGGATCGAATCCGTCGCCACAGTCTTCTCCACAAACGTTGGACCCAAAACTTATTGATCGAGCTCCATTTCCAAACCGATTAAGGGCCAACCGACCTAACCCGCAAATGGAGAAGATTGTGGAAATGTTTAAGCAAGTTAGCGTGAATATTCCTCTCCTAGATGCCATTCAACAAGTTCCGTCATATGCGAAAATCCTAAAGGACTTGTGCACTAGGAAGAGAAAAGTTCAAGTACCTAAAAAAGTTTTCCTTACGAGTAATGTGAGCACTGCTTTTACACAACAACTACCCAAGAAACGAAAGGACCCCGGAAGTCCTACAATTTCTATTTCCATTGGGGGTAAAAATATCAATCGTGCTCTACTCGATCTAGGTGCTAGTGTAAACTTGCTTCCGTATTCTTTTTATGAGCAATTAGGGATCGGAGAGTTAAAGCCGGCGCATTGCACTCTTCAGATGGCCGATCGATCTATCACCCAACCTAAGGGTGAGCTAGAGGATGTGTTAATCAAAGTCGGGGAATTCATATTTCCTGTGGACTTTATCGTTATAGATACACAACCTGTGGTAAACCCACGCAATCAAATCCCGGTGATACTCGGTCGACCCTTTTTGGCCACTTCCAACGCAGTAATTAATTGTAGAAACGGCTCTATGACCCTATCCTTTGGAAAGAAGTCAATTGAGCTTAATATTTACAAGTTGGGAAGTGAACCCTCCGAACCCTATGCTCATGTGTGTTCTGTCGAATTAATGGATGTCGACAGCAGCAAATTTGATCAACCTCATGATACAGACTCTTTTCATATGTTGTTGTTTGACCCAACCATTTACTCTTCCACCGAGTTGTCCGGGTCAACATCTAATGAGGAACTTTATATTGAGTCTGACGATCACCCCATTTTTTCTGATGACATTATTTTTCGGGGTATCGATGAAAGCTTTGAGGAAATTTTCGCTGATGAACTCGCATTTTTACAAGACACGGGTGTTGAGATGAATCAACTCCAAGATGAAGAAATTGGACCTCCACCCCCTCTTTTGGACAATCATGACAATGCGAGTAATCCATCATTACTATTACTGTGTCGTCTCTCCAAATTGAGACGCAATCCTTTTCCATTACACCTCTTGTCACCTCCCCACTTCTTCACGTCAATAGGTGACATGTTCTTCCACCAACCTTGGTGCATCATTGATAAAATTTTTGAATGGTTGGTGTTGACCTTCGGTCTTTGCAAAGCTTGGCATTGACCAATAACCTTGACCCCCTCGTGTGATTTTTAAAAGATTAAAATTGTTTAACTCACGTTTGGGGGAGGGTGGTATATTTTGGCTCTTGAAAGAAAATGATTTTTACAAAATTGTGAGCCTAAAATAAGTTTGGGGGAGGATTTTCACTTTCATATATTCTTGCCCCCATTAATAATTTCCTCCCAAGTCTATAGGTTTTTGAGCTTAACGGATGACATCAGTGAGGACACTGTTGTAAACAGGTTTGGGGGAGGTTTGTGCTTATTTACACATCAATTTGCATCATATTTTGCATAAGCACAAATTTTCAAAAAATTTTAAAATTAAAAAAAAAAATTTATAACAAAAGAGTAGAAAGTGAAAAATTATATCCAAAAGATTGGAATAGTTTAAGAAAACCAAGAAAATTAAAAGTTTTCTTACACGAACTGGTAATAAGTAGTTATGAGCTGTTGTCCCAAGGGTTAGTAAAATGAAGGAAGTCACTAATCTGAGGATAAAAATAAGTCTGAAAAATAGTTTCTATTCTGGAAGCCGAACATTTGAATGTTGATACTCTACTATATGCACTTACACACGTCTTGAAACTCGGGATAGTAGAGGATACCTTTAAATGCTCTTGTTTAAAAGCCAAATATGAAGGAAGTGAAAAAATGAAGAAAAAATAAAAATGGTGAAAAGAAAAAAAAATGAACACTGGTTTTGTATCGCCAAGGCAGCAATAAAAAAAATATAGCGAGGGTGCCTCTTCACCTAGTGCCCTAAGGCCAACTGGTCTGGGAGTCACTGCTAAGCCTTAGATGGTGCAAGACGAGGAAAATATTATCACCGAATCTGCAAGCACATGAGTAATCGGTCGGTTAGTACCTCAAGAAGTATTAACGGTCGCATGAAAATGTGTGAGCAAATCTTTAATATTCATTAAATTAAAAAGTACTAAGGTAGATGGACAAGAGTATGATAGCTTGAATTGAATTCTCTGAGTGTAGGGATGTCCATTTCACACACGTGGGGTTATATGATCAATGTTTGGAAGAAAGGTAGGAATGAAGAATAAAGACGATGTTTTATTGAGGGGTAATATGATTTCTAACATTTTTTCATGACTATTAAGATAGGGCTCATGACAACTGAAAAGCTAGCATAGTTGGAAACTCTTCTTTTCAAAGTATTTCTTTTATGGTTCTTATCTTTATATGTAAATTTCAACCTCTTTCTTTTGTTATAGGATTTTGTGGGTATAATCCGCTGAAAACCCTCAGGAGACAACACTCCTCCTACTAGGGACACCTAGAGGTTTAACGGCTTGTTGCACGTGCTCAGTGCAATCGTGTTGCCTACGAAAGTGTGCTTAGTTTTCTCCTTTCTTTTTCTCCTCTTAAATAAACTAGTTTGCTCGGGACGATCAAAGATAAGTTTGGGGGTATTTGTTCAGTTGATAAAACTGCACATTTGTATTACATTTTTCCTACTATTTTTATATTAAAAAAGGACTTTATTTTAATATATTATACATATGAGGGTCTATGTGTTAAAACACCATTTTCCATGTGTTAATATATTTTAATTATCATTTGGTAGGAAAATGTATGCAAATAAATCTATTGACTAAATCCTAGTAGAATTAAGGCTACTAAATATTATTTGAGATTATTGTGCAGAATTTTCCAAGTTGTTATGCAGAATTTATCAAACAAATCAATTTGTTGAAGAAATCTTGCCAAATTAAGAAGCAAAACTTGGAGACCAAGTCTGGAAGCAACCGAGAAAAGATTTTCAGATTCTGAAGATGCCTAGGATTGCCAAATGAAAGCACAAGAAAAATCATCAAATGATCCCCACCCTTGAGCGCGGATCCGCGGCCAAACCCACCCTGGGGCCGCGGATCCGCCGCAATAATAGGGAGTTGGAAGGCAAGATTTTTGGAGATCAACCTCTGCTATATTTTACCAACTTCTCAACAATAAGATTCTGGGTTTGCACTATAAAAAGGCACCGAGAGCCTCTTGGAAAAGCTATCAAGCCGAAGAGATCACGAAGCTCCCGACGCTCACGCATCCAGGCTGATCATCGACTGTTCGACTACCTCCTTAGGAAAGATCGAGAAGCAAATCAAGTTTTGTAATCATTTTCTATGGATTAAAAGTGTAGCTTGAAGGAGTTGATTAATAAAGGTAGTTTTTATTTAATTGTTTTTTTTTTACATTATGTTTTCTCTCTCTTTCTTTTCATCTTCTTCTCCCAACATGCGCGAGTAATTCTCCGCTTGTTAGGGTTCGTAGGATTAGGGTAGGCTAATGGACAATGAAAATAATTAAACCCCTTTTAAGTCTTATAAAGTTTAGGAACTTTATCAAAAGAATCATTAACATCCTAATCGGGCGCGCTAGCAATTCTTTGTTAGTTCCGACCGCGATTAGAGATTAGATTAATGATTGTTTTGGTAAAGGCTAGAAATGAACGGAGTTCCGTGTCGAGATAAGGGTTAAGAGTGGGATTCCTTTTCCCTCCAGAAACCCTAATCTACACGCATCACCGTCGTTCTAGTTCTAAATCTATTAATGGATAAAAAGGGTAACTTTAATTAATCGTCCATAACTACTAAATCCTAACGAACCCTACAAGCCCTACTATTATATTATTTAAATCTCTAAAAATCTAGATCTATATTTTACATTCTTGTTTAAAGTAGATCTAGAAACTTCTCACAAAATTCTTTATCCCTCCTCTCTTTTTCAACACATCTAAAGTAAGAATAAAAGATTCAACGTTTCCCAGAGGACGACCCGTACTCATCTCGGTCTAGCTACACGCGATACCGTTCTGATTGCGGTTAACTACAAAAACACACCTTTTCGTGTCAATCAGACAGTCTTACTCGAGATGATAGTATGCTATATGGTTTGCCTTTATCAGTCGTGTATAGGTTCAGGTGACTGATCACGATTACACTTTGATAGAGCCCTTAGGATCTTGGTTGACTACCAACAGTATGAGGGCGATCATATACGTGAGAGTTGGGTGGTCTATAAGCATATCCTTAATAGTGGTCCCTAGTCGTGGGAGTTTCGAGACAGGGCATCGATACTCCGGAGTAGACTAGTGTATACAGTCGAGACCCCGACGAGGGGCGGTGGCCGGTCTCACAAGCCACTGGTGTCAGTTGGATCACCTAAGATGTATACAGGTGCTCATTGGGTTATGAGTACACCGAACAGGACTCGCCGGGAATCTGCTAGTTGGTATTATACATATCGTCAGATAGCAGTTCCCTGGTGACATGTGTACAGGTTAGTTCATCGACCTGAGGTCGTCATTTGTCTCGTATGAGTTCCCACTATGCTTTGATTTCCACCCTACCACGGCTCAAAGGAGTCGTGCAAACAGGTAGTTTTTGGGTACAGTCCCGATCCACATGGAGGCACGTGAGCGGATCGGCAGGGGATTCGTCTCTCCCGGTATTGGGGGTGGAGGTCGTGCTGTGTCTAGGAAAGCCATTACACCAAGTCCTTGGCCAAGGCAGGTGAGATTTACTGGTAGGTACTCCAGTAGTATCTCAGGGTGTTCAGGGCTTGTCTCCGACACGACTTATACAGCTATTGGGGGTCTGACGTTACTAGCCCCCTAGGCCGGATATGCGATACTCATAGACGAACGGACCGGACTGTATATACATTGTCACTGTTAGGCTCAGTAGGGTTTCTGGATGAGTTCGCTCATCAGCCTCCCTTGAGGTCAGTCCATGGGCAGCCGTTACGCATAGCTAGTGCCACTGACGGCTTGTGGTTAAACCAACTATTAGGGTACTGACGAGTCATTAGAGTCCCCCACAGACAGTTTCCCAAGTTCGGGCGAAACGTTGTAGAGGCCGTATGGTTTTATGGCAGGGTTCGGAAAATGCACGTGCGTTTACGCACGTGTCATTTTTCGGGCAGATAATACTGGTGGGCTTTGGTTTAAGCCGGATCCATGTATTATACAGAGTAGATATAATATCTTTGTCTCAGTTGCATTTGTATTCAGTCGTAATACAAATGCGGGTATATTTATACAGTTAAGGGGTTGTCCTGAAATTCGTTTCGGGATCACTTTTAGAAGTTGCCAGTTTCCAGTTTTCTATCAGCCGTATTTAACATTTGGTTAAATACGGATTTTATCTTTTCTTGAGATGAGTGTGGAAGCTTCTAGAAGGTTCTAGAAGTGGTGAGGTGTTTAGTGAGTCATGGTTGCATTTAATGGTTCCATTAATGCTTGATGACTAGGTTAATGATTCATCATTTCATTAAGTGTGTTCACACTTTTTGTTCACACTAGAGATATTTTCTTATTGTCACCTCCCCTTCTCCTACACTCACCCCCCCACCTCTATATATTTGGCCGGCCCTCTTCCTCTCTCATTCACTCACACTTTGTAAGAAAAAGAAATGGTTGTTGGCTAAAATATTATGATAGTTTTCGGTGTATGGAATTTCAAAGCTCATTTCATTCCATCACCCGATTCCCATGGCAACTTCATTAACCGTTCGTCCATGGTTTTGGACGAAGCGAGACAAAGTATTCCACTCATTCTCTACATCAATCTTGGTCGTCTCTTTTAGCAAACTTGACGACCAAGTTGCCTCGAGTCAGAGGCGGGAGCCCGTTTAAAGATCCGATGATGTGGTGCCACCTGGACGAGGAGATCGGAGATCGATGAGATCGGAGCAGCCGCAACGGAGCATGGGATGATGGTTAAAGAACGAAGGACTCGGATCGTTCGGTATAACCTTTCTTCCCTCTTTGTAGATTGTTAGTTTAGCGCTAATGGCAGATCCGGGTTTTTAGTATGCGATAGCGCCAGTTATAAAAGTTTTTGTTCCGCATTTGGCGTCAGTTTGACGGCCGGGACGCTACCGTAGACTTACATCCTATGGCTCTGATACCAAAAGAACCATGTCACGCCCCGCTTCCCAGAGTACGCTAAAAGGGGCACGTGACATAGCCAACCATGCTACCTGTGGGTAGGAAGTATCCATCCACAATCACATTACGGCTGTAGAGATATCAAGAACAAAATAAAGCTATCCAAAACATATCCATAATCCAAGATAACATGAGTCAATAATAAATAAGTGCGGAAGCGAAAGATCCAATACAAAATAACTGGAATGTATGTCCCATAATGCGGGCTCACATCAGGAAATAAATGCAGGAAAGAAAATTAACTACTACTGACACTCACAGCTCAGCCTGTCGGCTGAAGTACTCCTGCTCGGGCTGCGACAATGGTACAGAATCTGGGCCATGCAAAACCCAGACGTCAGCGCGTCAAGTCATCAAGTAATAACATAATAAAAAGGCAATGCGAATATAAACATGAATAAAGCAAGGGTAACAATAATATGAATCAGAGCAGTGCAGGGTAGTGTGCAGTGGGTAAACTAAACTGTTCTATCAGGTTCTCTGTTCTAAAGTCTTTGAAATCAAATTGATGAATCATCGATGTAACTATCCCGTACATACCCGGGACCACGGCCACAATATTCTCGGCTGCAGCCGAGACATGCCGCTAGGCACAAAACAGGAATGTGTACACGCGATAGTATCCCGTACATACCCGGGGCCACGGCCACAATATTCTCGACTTAAACCGAGACATGCCGCTAGGCACAAAACAGGAATGTGTACACTCAGGACAGGTAGTGAACTGTCGAGTTACAAGTCAGGTTTTACCTTTGATTTCCCCATACCCCCAAGTTATATGTGCAGGTCAAGTCAGGTATCCCAAAAATCAAGAAACTAATGCCAACACAGGATCAGGTAAACAGGTTTGTCTGGATAGACAACAGGAACGGTCCATGAGGACTACATGTCAGGTTTGTTGGCATTAGACACAAGATCAGGTAACGGGTCAGGTCATGGTACATCATGTCAAGTCAAGCAGTATACGGTACCATGTCGGGTCAATCAATGTGTAGGTAACAAGACAGTTCAAGAAGCAAGCGATATCATAGGTGTACTCACAATCGGCTATATAATCAAGCATGGGTATCAACAACATGAGATAGGCAATGAAGTAAGCAATAGGCAGATTCACTGAATTAGCAGTACAGTTGTCAATTGTGTCACAGAGATGATTTCAATGTTATGCGAATGCAGTATGACAATTATGGCATTTTAAACATGTTAACAAGTTTAAGAACTTTAGAGGTGCAATGATTTATATAAAGGTTCAATACAGCTATTGCAGGTTAAAACGCATACGAGTGTCTGAATGGAACACAACTATAGAGATAAATTCCATACGCTATGTCAATATAAAAAAATGTGATTAAACAGGTAAATGTGGTTATTAGGTTCAATTGCAAACTGTAGGTTCCAAGTTTAAAGATAAAATGATATATATTAATATTCTACATGAAAAGTGGGAAATTATAATACCAAAGTTAAATTGCGGGATTTAGGGTGTCATTAAATATAAGTAAATATTGTTTAGCATGTAGCAAGGGTTACTTGCCTCGATGGGTCGCGAATCGGGAAAACGGAACGTTAAACGTCGGCGGGGAAACTCGCGACGGGCGCACGGTTCACGGAATGAACCCAAACGACGAACAAT
The DNA here is from genome assembly GCA_030015575.1 of Agapanthus africanus. Classification (NCBI taxonomy): domain Eukaryota; kingdom Viridiplantae; phylum Streptophyta; class Magnoliopsida; order Asparagales; family Amaryllidaceae; genus Agapanthus; species Agapanthus africanus. The sequence goes on from CM057348.1 coordinate 72,536,758, forward strand.
GGAACCACACGGGTCGGGGTACCTCGCTGGAACGTCGGGTCATGTCATCGGCATCGTCGGATTCCGGCCGAGGAATGAATAGTAAAGATCAAGACATGCAATCAAGAAGAGAAGGAAAAATAGAGAAGAAAGGAAGGAGGATCTGCGAAGGGGTGCTCACGATGATCTGTGGGACGGGTGGTGACGGTCGACTTCTTCAACGGAGCTCCGGCGGTCGGCCAACCGTGACCGCGCCAAACCTGCAGATCACCAAATGAACACAGAAAAGAAGGAGGGAAGAAATGGAGAAGGGAAGAGAAAGAAGAAGCTTACTGAGGGGATGTGCGAGGCCGGGGAGGCGGATCGAGATCGCCGGCGGTGACTCAAGGCGGTGCGACGGGTGTGCAGGGGTGTGTGCAGGGGGCCGCGGCGATGGTGTAGGGTGCACGGGAACGTGGGGAAAGGAGGAAGGATGAGACGAGGTTGAGTAGGCGAGGATCCCGGCGGTGCTGGCGTCGGCGTTGGGGCTGCGGCGGCGAAGTTGCGGTGGCTAGGGTTCGATGAAGTTAGGTTATTTTTGAAAAAGAGAGGAGGGAGGTAGGAACGTATATATAGAAGATAGAGAAAGAGATGAGAGAGAGACGGGAAGAGAGAGGGGAGAGTGAGATAGAGACGGTAAAGAGGTGGGGCCCACGGGATGAGATGGAGATTGTGATTGGCTGAGGAGAAAAAATTGAGAAAGATTTAAAAATCTTAAACCGTTTAAAAATATATATAGGATTGCTAAAGAATTGAAATATACGAATGGTTTAATATATATTAAAATTTGGGATTTTGGCGCAAAGTAAAACATTTCCAAATCGCGCCCGGGTCGGGTTCAAAAATTTGAAATTGAAATAATAGGATTTTAATCGGGATCCAAAAGTGAAAATGAAGTATTTTATGATTAAAAAGCATACCCCCAAAACGGACACACGTACGTGCACGTAGCCGTCCAAACTCGCCTGTTTCACTGAACGGGACGAAAACGCGACGCACGGACGCTACAACGGGGTTAGGGGTGTCAAGTAGGCCAAGATGAATATTTTTAATTTTACTTTAGATGCCAAAAATTGTTATATGCAGAAATGAATTTGCCGGGTAAAATTTTACAGTAAGTAACAATCAAGCAAGATAGGTGAAAAGAGTACCACATTACGCTCAAACAGTAACTGAAATTAGTAGCATTGGGCTCGTGTGTTACACTTAGCAAACCCAGAAGTTTTAAACATCCACAACGATTTTTTCGGAGAAGGGACTTGGTGGGATGAAGCGGGAGATAGTCAAGAGTGTATCCAAATGTCTTGTTTGCCAACAAGTAAAAGCCGAACACCACAGGACGGCGGGTCTATTACAGCCGTTACCAATACCCGAATGGAAATGGCAAAACATTACTATGGATATTGTGACCGCTCTCCCTTGCAGCTCTAAGGGAAATGATGCTGTATGGGTGATTGTGGACCGACTCACCAAGTCGGCGCATTTCATTCCTTTTCGAGTGGGTCAATCAACCGAAAGCCTTGCAAAAAAGGTACATGGAGGAGATTGTCAAATTGCACGGCGTACCGATTTGCATCGTGTCCGACCGAGATACACGTTTCAGATCTCAGTTTTGGCAAAGCCTACAAGAGAGTCTGGGCACGAATCTGAGTTTCAGTACCGCCTACCATCCTCAGACCGATGGACAATCAGAAAGGGTTATTCAAATTCTCGAAGACATGCCCCGGACCTGTATGTTGGATTTTAAAGGATCTTGGGAAGATCACCTACACTTGGTAGAGTTTGCTTACAACAATAGCTACCAGTCTAGTATCAGCATGGCGCCTTTCGCCGCTTTGTATGGACGAAAGTGTAGGTCAACGTTAAGTTGGGACGATGTTGGGGACTGAGAACTTTTAGGCCCCGAGATGATTTGCGAGACAGTGGAGATGATAAGAACCATCAGAGAACAATTACGCATAGCACAAGATCGACAGAAGCATTGGGCAGATACAAAGAGAAGGCCACTAGAGTTCCAACCAGGAGAACACGTGTTTCTGAAGATTTCTCCTAACCGGGGAGTGATACGTTTTGGGGAGCGAGGAAAGCTCAGCCCACGACTCATCGGCCGTTTAACATCTTGGAAGGAAATGGTGGGTTTGTGTATAAACTAGCTTTGCTATTTTCTATAGAGGGTGTGCATAATATTTTTATATCTCACGGCTAAGAGGGTATGCTGGCAACCCTAGTCATACTTTTAATCATTCCGAGATTATGGAAAAGTTGGCGTAATCTACAAGCAGCAACCGGTCGGGATACCAGAAGGATGAAAGCTCGAGGGACAAGATAATCCAGCTGGCTAGAGTTATGTGGGGAAGGAACTACCAGGCAAGGTATACGCGGAAGCGAGAAGACTGGACGAGAGGGCGAGACACAAAATATTTAACCGCGATAATCCCTTCTTAGTGATTTCTTTCTTTTCTTGACCTACCTTCTGAAATTTCGAGGACGAAATTATTTTAAGGAGGGTAGATTGTAACGACCGTGTTTTCTAATACCTAATAAAATATATTTTATTTAAATTTCTACGATCAAATAATTATTTATGTGTTTCGTTAATAGAAGAATAATTTTTAAAGTAATGTTAATAATTTTCAAAGTATCGAAATATGGTTAAAGGAATTTTCTAAATTCTACTTATTGTTTTTATAGGCTTAAAATGTTTTAGTAAGATTTTATAATGCCTTAAAATAATCTACATATTTTTATTATCAATTAAAGTAATTAATTCGTAATTAAAAATATTTTAAAGGATAAACTAGATATTATATAATTTTAATAACTAGCTAAAACCATAGGAATGGATATATTATTTAGTTTTAGCCCAAAATTATTTTTATACTAAAGATAACAATAAAATATATTTTCTAAAATTTTTCCATAATTTTTCCATATTTTTAACTATTTTAACAATTTTTTTAAAGCCAAATTCAAGTTTTAAAATAATAAACAGTTATTATTTTTATTAAAAAAATAATTAAAAAAAATTAAATTCCCCTTGATCCTGGACCGTTGGATCATAAGATCCAATGGCCCAGAACCCACCGACGCACCCACGTGGTGGGGACCACGCGAAAACGCGTGATCCCCCCACGCGTGACACGTGGCGGCGGCGGGACTACTGGCGGCGCGATCTCGCCGGTTGGATAATGATCCAACGGGTGAGATGAAAGGCGGCGGGCGCAATCATGAGCTAATGATTCGCAAATCATTGGCAGCGCAGATCTTTTTGTTGATTTAACGGATTTTGGATTTTTTTGGTTAGAAATGAAACGCTATAAATAGGCACTTCAAACACTGATTTCTCACACCTCAGAACTCCAAAAATTCTGAAAAAAAATACCGGTGCCTTCGTATCGACGACGCAGACGTTATGGATCCACCCAATCGTCGAGGAAAAATCGGGGCGCGGAGCTATTGAGAATTTAGTAAGAGCCTACGTTTTCAACCCATCGGTATCCGACTCAAACAAAAGGTAGGATCCGCCTCTCTCCCCTTTCCCTGTCACCTTCTTCTTTCTCAATAACCTAGTTCCAACTTCTAATCATCAACCCCTATTTAAAATGTTGTTATAATATTTGTGCATACCTATTCCTTGTACTCTCAATAATGATAATGTTAACCCATATTTTAAAACGGTGTTTAATTTCCTCTGTACACAAAAATATATTGCACTTTCATACTACCTGGAATCTGATATACTTAATGTCATAACCCATGAATTGTCAATTCACCTCTGACATACCAACACTTACCCATACTATCAAAATAATCTCGAAATAGGTTACTTCCACAAAATACCCTCGTTTAATTAAATATTATATTTGTTTAAAATATCTATAAGAGATAAGATATGTGAAATAAATATTTTAGATACGACATACATATATTTTACTTACACTTTTTCATCAACTACTATAATATTGTTAAACCCCCTTCAACCTTTTTAAAAAAAGAAAATACTAAATTTAAATAACGACTTATGGTTTTTCCAAAACGAACATATTTTCTAAAATGTTACCCGAATCTAAAACACTATAATTTCATAAAATTAGTAATTTATTTTAAATATCTCGACCTTTATTGAAGGGACATTTTCAACAAGGACCATAATCAGTATAACGATATCTTTTCAAAAGGAAAATTTAGTAACTTATTGAAAGGTAACTTTAAAATAACACCAATCTAGGACAAAGGAAAGGTTGTAGGCATCGGTCGTTTATCTAAACCAGAATTTGTGGTGCCTAGGCTAGAAAAGTGGGAAAGGTAATTTTAAAAGGCCCGTCTCACGGTGATTCATGAGCGGATCCTTCCTTTCCTTACTTGTGCTTACCTGGCCACAATTGGCGGTGAAGAGACGATTTGAGGATCTCACAACTTACTCTTTGAAACAGTTAGGAGCAGTCTAGTTTTTCAAATAAAAACCTCTTGCAACCTGTCCTTATAAAAATCTCTTGCAAAAGATTTTCAAATAAACACCACAACCTTTTATCGAAAGGATGTTTTTTCCGTAAAACATTATGTTTTTCCAAAATGATAAATATTCCAAACCCCATGGTTTTTCTTAGAAGTAATAAAAGATAATTAAACACTATTATTCCTTTTACTAAGCATTCCCTAAGATGACACGAAATACTTTACGAACTTTAGAAAATAAAACGAGTGATTATGGAAGGCCATATTAAACGAGATCAATACTTTTTAAATTTCCAGTTTATGACAACATGACATATACAAAACATGATACGATTAGGGTTAGAATGCGTGGACCTAGGTATGGAATACTTAATATGAAGATCCCGATATTCCGGGTGAACAGTCAAAAGCGTGGACGACTATACAAATATGAAGATCCCGATATTCCGGGTGAACAGTCCAAAGTGTGGACGACTATACAAATATGAAGATCCCGATATTCCGGATGAACAGTCCAAAATGTGGACGACTATACAATGTGGAAATTCCATGCCTAGAGGTATACGCACTAACTCTAATTCGTCAAAACCTTTATACTGAACCACGGGGATGGGTAGTTTGATTAGGCAAGGAGATTCGGAACTCGGATTCCTCTACTACTCGATCATGATCCCGGGAAGTGAAACGGTATATTTCACTTCCCCAGTTGTTGTTCCGTGGCCACAACGGAATAATCGCGAGTATCCGGACCCTTGTTTAACAAACTAAAACGTTTACAATACCTTTTGATACTCAACACTAAACCCACATCATGTGATATACCTACCGGTTACCTTATCTACCTTTCTTCATGAGACACGAGTTATTCAGTATCTTGGATGTGGATATTTTACCAGTTTAGACTTGTTGTTTATCATGGAACTGAAGGGTGGTAATACTTATGCACTTGAGTGATATTCACGCTAGACAAAGCTCCATCGTAGTTATGGGACACCTTTCGGGGATATTCACGCTACCACATTGATTGTCATCCCAGGCACGAGCACCAGCTCATACTGCTTCCAGCTAGTCATGGGATACCTTAAGGATACGAGTATGATCACCCGTCAATTCCATCCATATACACCTTGTTTAATATGATCTAATTCTTAGACTGAATATCCGTTTGACTTGACTTGAACCTTTACCAAACATATACCTCACACAACCTACTCATATTCACATATCTAATTTGTATATAACCTCATACCTTTACACACATGTACATTATATTCATTATATACACATGTTCGTTTCTATACCTTTACCTTCTTATGAGGCAATCCTACCCGAGTATAACTCGCTGGCGGACCTTCCTTTTCTTCCTCTATCTTTGGAATGTCTATCAGATAAGAATGAGTATTATGGCAAGGATCAAGGTGTGAAGCCAGCTTATGAAGATTATGCAGACTGGACGATGGAAGATTAGCTAGATTTAATTTTTGTTGTTGCCCACATGTTTAGGACTTTTGTTTCTCCTTTGATGTAATTAAACTACTTAGTTTATTTTACTCTTTCTTTTGGGATGTAATAAAGTTTGGTTAATGGAAATAAATGCCTTTCGCTTTTATTATTTTTATTTTGGTACACATCCTGCATGTTATATATTCTTACGCTTAACGTAACTGTATTGAATAGACCACCTTCAATACAGTTAGGTTGCGGACTTTTCCACATCATCTTACACCTTCTTTTGGGAAGCGGGGAGTGACACAAGAACAAACAACGAAGCGTAATATGAAGCTTTGATAGCGGGCATTGAGATGACTGTCGACATGGGGATCGAAAACCTCCTCATATATGGATATTCCTAGCTGGTCGTCATCCAAGTAAATGACAACTATCAGACGTGTAAACCTGCGTTGGTAAAATATAGCGAGAGAGTGCAGTAATTGCTGACGCAAATCCCCTCCTACACCTTGGAAAGCATACCGCGTACGGAAAATAGCAAGGTTGATGCGTTAGCCAAGCTCGCTAAAGAACTGACCAACGAAAACCTCGATAACGTAAGGATCATTGTGCAAAGCCACCGAATTCTCATGCCAGCAGAAATATCTCCGGAGTCGTCTAAAAAAGAGGAAGCGACCAAACAAGCGGCTTTCCAAGTAGAGGTCGAAGAAAAGGATGAGGATTGGAGAGAAGTCTTCATATACTACTTCAAATCCCATTGAACGCCCAATAATGCATCTTCGAGACATCAGCTCATGAAACGAGCTCTTTCTTGATACTCTATATAAGAGATCATTCAAGTCTTTGTGGCTGAGATGCCTGGGACCAGAAGAAGCGAGGAGGGTCGTCCAAGAAACTCACGACGGACTCTGCGGTTCTCATCAAGCCGGGCCAAAGATGAAGCTGAAGATCAAAAGAATGGGTCAGTATTGGCCCATGATGATTCAGGACTGTCTCAAATATGCGAAGCAGTGTCACTCGTGCCAAATTCACGGGGACTTAATCCACCAGCATCCGAATCCACTACATCCAACATTGTCTAGCCGGCCGTTCGAAATGTGGGGAACCGATATTATCGGGCCCATCGAGCCAGCATCATCCAAGGGACATCGGTTCATACTAGTAACAACCGATTACTTCTCTAAGTGGGCAGAAGCAATACCGCTAAGAGAGGTGAAGACGGAGAACATCCTCCATTTTTTCAAGACACACGTCCTCTACCGGTTCGACACTCCGCGACGTATTATCTCTGATAACGGGCCAGCCTACAGAAGCCACAAAATCAGTCACTTCGCACAGCAGCATAATATAGATTGGAGATACTCTTCGGTGTATAATCCCCGAGCTAGCAGTCTATTTGAAGCTTTCAACAAGACCTTGACGAAGATCATAAAGAAAACAGTGTCCAGAAACAAAAGGGACTGGCACGAGAGACTTCATGAAGCTCTCTGGGAATATCGAACCACGTTCAAAACGGCCACGAATACAACGCCATTCACGTTGGCATTTGGCACGGAAGCAGTATTTCCCTTGGAGATAGAGCCACCCTCTCTGCGAGTAGCAGTTCGATACGAGCCGACGGATGAAGAAAATGTCCATCTTCGGCTTGAGGAGCTCGATGCCCTCGATGAAACCCGTCTCATGGCACAGCAAAACCTGGAAGCTTACAAAGCAAGGATGTCGCGCTTATACGAAAGATTGACTAGGTCGAGAACATTCCGCCAAGGCGAACTCGTGCTAGTCATAAAAAGACCTATGATCCCCAATCGTGCTAAATGGAGGAAATTCGAGCCAGACTACGAGGGTCCGTACATCATAGATAAAGTCTACCAAAGTGGGGCCTACTTGCTCATGGATATGCATGGCGGAAGACCCTTCTGTCGAATAAACGGTCGGTTTCTTAAGAAATACTACGCTTAACAAGTCACGGCTCAAAATAATAATGGAAGACGACACTCATGTCTGCTCGCTGTCTTTCTGAGTCCAAATTTTATAGGTAGTATCCGGCAAAACTTCGCCTCAAAACCCCAATGGACCGCAACGTCCTAAAACTAGCTGTGGACCGAGATGTCCTTAAACTAACATTGGATCGAGATATCCTTAAACTAACAATGGACCGCAATGTCTTTAAACTAAATACGCTACCTCAAACATGGCGACAATGGAATCCAGGTCCACAGATCCCAGCGGCGAGGATTACAACTTAAGTCCCGCTGGCTACACAGCTACCCCGGTCGGCGAAGTCCTACTGTAAAAAAACAAAAAAACGGTACATCCACAAGCAAAATGGGCATGGATGAAAACCCAAAAAGGCGTCGTGATTAAAAACAGCAGGTCTACCGGCATGCTTGTGAAAACCCGAAAGGGCGCAATCTCGTTAAAATAAAGACACCTGCAATGTCCTCTCAACCTTGTGAGGAGAAAACGCCTGCGTGAGATCCTTACAACTCCCAAGGGAACAACACACTTAGGGATCCCCACGATTCCTAAAGAGAAATTACACTTATAAGTCCTCACGGCTCGTAAGGAAAATTCCCCCTATAAGACCCTCATGGCTCGTAGGATTCAAAAGCCTTAAGCTACATGGATCTGAAGCTATTCTTAAGCCGTCACACTCCCCAAGTTGCCTTACAAATGGTTCAATATTGACCCTTGTATACAATCTACGGGCACAAACAAACATCACCTCACCAAGTCCCACCAACGACGAGGAATGTCCTCATGAGGTGAACGGCACTTGTAAGTCCTCTCGACTTATAAGGAGAAAACACTTTTGTAATACCCTTACGATTTATAAGAGAACACACACTTAGAAATTCTCACGACTCCTAAGAAGAAAACACACCTACGATATCCTCACGACTCATAGGGAGAAACACTTTTATGAGACCCTTATGGCTCATGAAGTCAAAAGCCTTAGTTGACAGGATCCTAACCTTTATTTGCTAAGCCACCTTTGTTCGAGTCGACAAAGGCAAATGATGATTGGCTCCTGGCAACAATCCCAGTGGTAGAGATGTTGATACTTAGATTGGTATCAAATTCCAAGTCCTTTCACGGCAAATGATGATTCGCTCCTGGCCATATTCCAGTCGTAGTCATGTTGATGATAAGATTGGTTTCAAATCTCAAGTTCCATACTCGCAGCAAAAATCAGCGAGCCAAAAATGCATATGAAATAGCCGAAATGATAGGGCAACTCGCAATAAAAAGCAGCGAGTAAAATATATGCATATAAAAATAGCCGAAATGATAGGGCAGCTCACAATAAAAAACAGCGAGTAAAATATATACATATAAAAACAGCCGAAATGTTTGAGCAACTCGCAATAAAAAGCAGCGAGTAAAAAGAAAAACAGCCGAAATGATTGGGCATCGCGAAATATAGCCGAAATGATTGGACAATCGCGACTTTCGCGATATAAAAGCTGAAATAATAGAGCATCGCGGAAAGAAACAAAAAAAATGAAACTTCTGCCCTGCAGGTGAGGTCACATTGTCCCCTGTATACAATCCATGGGCACAAACGGAAAGGGAACCGTATCACCCCACCGGGCTTCGTCAAAGGGAAGCCAAATCTCGATGGCTACATCTACAACTGAGAGATCAACAATAGCGTTCTTCCTCCCTCCAGCAGGATGCAGACGTGACATCAACAAACGGAGCCATGGCAAAGTCCCATAGTTCCAAATCTCGACGGTTCACAGACAACCTAGATACTACCTCGGAGCCACGGTAAAGTCCGCTAGTTCCAAATCTCGACGGTTCACCGACAGTATAAGGAATACCTCAGAGCCACGGCAAAGTCCCCTAGTTCCAAATCTCGGCGGTTCACAGACAGCCTAGAGACTACCTCGAAACCACGGCAAAGTCCCCTAATTCCAAATCTCGACGGTTCACAGACAGCCTAAAGACTACCTCAGAGACATGGCAAAGTCCCCTAGTTCCAAATCTCGACAACCCAGAGACAACCTCGACGTTCGTCGTAATATTGCGGACACAATGTCAACAAACGAAGCAAAGGAAGATCCCTAGCTTCAGGGTCTTGACGACTACTCAAATGAGACCTGAAAGACTATCAGAGATCATCCCACTCCAGCACGGAGTGGTCATGACTCATCAGGGCACCCAAACTAAGCCTAACCTCAAGTAAAAAGTGACATGGAATATCCCTAACGCTTGCTCTTTTGACGGTAATATCATCTGGAAGATTACTTGAAAACGTCTTGTCCATTCCCCGAAGGGATCAAAGAAGCGACAGTCGCGGGGCTACCCGAACAACAAGATTGCGTATCGAGGAATACACCGGCCAACGTGATGGTACAACGGGTAAAAAACCTAGTACCACAGACCCTAACGGACTTCTATTAGCAGGAGTTAACTGTGACGTTATGACATCCTTGCGAGAACTTCTCGATTCGTCTCAAGTCGTGGGGAAAATAATGTTCCCGCGAGAACTTCTCGACTCGTCTCGACTCGTAGGGAAAAACCTTAGGCAACGGGGATAAGGATCTGTTTCCTAAGCACCGGGGCCCTGCAAGTCGGTCCAAGATGGACTATTGCATACTATTCGCGGGCCACACTCTCTAAAGTCGAATATCGATAAGGAAGGAAACAACCACTTACGAGTCCTCTCGACTTGTAAGGGGAAAATTCTCTTGTGAGATTTTACGACTCTCAAGAGAAAACGCACTTAGGAATCCTCACGATTCACGGCTCCTAAGGAGAAAATGTAGGGTTGCTATGCACGCGCACAAGGGTCTACGAGGTATCAACCATGCCCGATTAAAAATTTAGCCGTGCCGAACAACCCGAATACGGATCTTTAAACTAGAGATTAGGCGAAAACTAACATGTTAACAACTTTAACACTAAGTGAGAGGGATTATAACCTTTGTAGATCCGGTCCTTCACTTCATATGCTCCGTGTTGTGGTCCCTTCGCTGCGATCATCGGGTTCTGGACTCTCGAGAGGTTCCACGAAGAGAAAGATGCAACCTTTGCTTCCGATCTTCGATACTAAGATGATCTACCTTGAAGTTTCGTTAACACAAGCTTACACTCACTAAACGAAGTGAACACCCTCATCTAAATGGCAAGGGAAGATGAGGATGATGAAGTAGGATTTTTTGCTCTCTTTATTTATCTTTTTCTCATATTTATTCATCACTTTGGAAAAATCTAGCAAGCTTTTTCATGAAGAGTGAAGGAAGAAGAAGATGAATAATGATTTGTGATGAATAATAAAATGTTATCATAATCATTTATGCAACCATGGTTGTAGTAACCAATGTAGAGAGTTTACTAGGGTTAGGGTTTGGGTTGGGTTAAAGGGTGAGTCACAAAAGATATCTATCATAATATCTTAACAAATGACAAAAGAAAAGCTTCTAGAATCAACTAGAAGGTTTAACCCTAATCCAAACCCTAATCATGTTTAAACTCCTCTAAACATGTTGCATTAATAATTATAATATGTTACAATATTATATATCACATATACAATATTTATTGTAACAAAATAAAATAATACATTTAACATATATCGCATATATATCAATGTATTACCCGAGTGAGAAAAAGAATCTTTTAGTGAGCAAATATTAGTTAATATAATTTAATATATCATATATATTATTATACATTAAATTATCGAATCAACACTTGATCCGACAATCCGGCTATATCGCATATAACCGACTAATATTTATCCGTACCGATTCATCGAATCAACACTTGATCCGATGACCCGGCTGATATCAAATATCGCGAGAATACAATACGATATCACATACCGCATTATCCTCGGTCCCGCACATATCACATATGTGCTCCTACTCCGTTTTGCCTGAGCCAAGAAACTTCTGTGTAGGACTCTAAAGAATCGTCAATACGCCGGCAGTAGGTGATGATCATATCAAACACCCACAAGCTGCTAGCGGTCAGCTAAACGTAACAGCTACCCAGGTATTGAGCGCTCAGAAGATCAACAAGCAAGCCTGTAACTTCTCCTGTGAATCCAAACAGTAACACTCCCGTACAGTCCGGTCTCTTCGTCTGATATGTTGCATATCTCGCCTAGGGGTGGTAAACGTCAGACCCCAGTAGCTCGATAAGTCGTGTCGATATGAGGTCTATAACAGTTCGAGAAACTACTGATAACACTTACCAGTAAATCTCTGCAACCCTGGCCAGGGATTTCCGGTTATAGCCAATCGAACACAGCACAACATCAACTCCCTATACCGGGAGAGACGAATCCCCTCCTATCGCTCATTGCCTCCATGTGATTCGGGACTGTACCCAAAAGCCACCTTTTTGCACGCCCTCTTGGACGTGGTATGATGGAAATCAAAGCACAGTGGGAATCACACAAGACTCTATGACGATCTCGGGTCAACAGACTACTCTGTACCAGTGTCACCGGAGAACTGCCATCTGACGTGAGGTATAATACCATCTGGGAGTTCTCGGCGAGTCCGTCCAGTATACCCAGTCTCCACTGAGCACCCGTACACCATCCTTGATGTCAAACACCGATGGATATGGGATCATCCATCGCCCATCATATGGGTCAAGATGTGTATACGCTAGTCTACTCTAGTGTATCGATGCCCTGTCTCGATACACCCTCGACTAGGAACAGTTATAGGATGTACTCGTCGACTACCATGGCCCCACTAGTATGATCTCATCATAGTCCCAGTAGTCGAGTACACATCCTAAGGGTTTTATCAACATGTAACATAGAGACAATCAGAGTACATGTTAAGATAAAGTGCAACCAGATAGCATACTATCATGTCGAGCAAGAAAGTCCTCCCTATATATGTCCTAGCATCCACTACAATATACAACGTATGTACAGTAATGGCCTCTAGGGCATACATATAACTAACAATCTCCCACTTGCACTAGGGCCATCTGTTGTGGTATCGCATACCCAATAATTAGCTGCGGTTGAAGTATCTCATACTCAACCATCCCATAAATATCTCTACTGGGAAAAAGGCCTTTGTGAGTGGATCCGCGCTGTTGTCCTCTGTGTCTACTCTCCTAACCTCGATCTCCCTGGAGATCAACCATCTCCATGATCAGGTGATACTGCCTAAGAATTATATCTGGATTTCTGATGGGACGGTAGTTCCTTGGCCAAAGCCACAACTCCATTGTCACACAATGGTAGGAACGAAGTTCATCTCATGAACTTATATATATCCAGACTGCCTCTTTGGTAGCATCTTTGGTAACGATGTATCTTGCCTTTAATCGTCTAGTATGTCACAGTATCTAGCTTGGAACTCTTCCAACATACCGTCCTTCCACTGAGGGTATAGACAATGCCTGCGACTGACATTCAGTCGTTCTTATCACCCTGGAACCTTTCCAGTGATTCTCCCCAGGATCGATTGATACCATCTCACTACAACTAGTGAGAATCCTAACATCCAATTAGATCTATCTCATAGATCCAAAACCCAGGATTTAGGAGGTATCACTTTGATCCTATATGGAGAATCCTTGTGATAAGCGGAGATTGACCGAGCGTAGCATAGGAAACTCCTTCCCTATCAAGAGTATGTCATCCACGTACTCTACGAGGATCACCACCATACTCTCTACTACCTTTTCGTGTATACAAGGTTCATCTACCATTTTGATGAAGTCAAACTCTTTGACTACCACATCAAAACAGATGTTCCAACTCCGCGATGCCTGTTTTATCATATAAAACATCTTGCACACGTTTCCGCTGCTCCCACTGTCTACGAAGACCTCTGGCTGTGTACTTATAGACGCTCTCTTTTAAAATATCATTTAGAAAAGCAGTCATGACACCCAACCGCCAGATATCGTAGTCATGGTATGTAGCCGTGGCAAGTAGGATCCGGATGGACTTAAGCATAGCTTTGAAAGTCTCAACCTTTCCATGTACACCAAGTAATCTTCTCAAGATATACTTGCTCCTGATGGGGATTTAACCCTTCAGATAAAGCAACCAAAGTCCATACTTTGTTGGTGTATAAGGATTCCATCTCAGATAGATAAGCATCCAGCCATTCTTACAGAGTCTCACTCCTGATGGCCAGCTCGAAACTAGTAGGGTCATCATCTCATGATGCAATCCTCATTCCCACTGTCATAGAGAAACCGAAGTATCTCTCAGGTGGGTGAGGAACCCTACTAGATCGGCAGAGAGGCTGAGGTTCGTTGGAAACTATTGAATCCTTTGGTTCTACCAAATCATCAGCTGCAGTTTGTATAACTGGAACATTTCCAATTCTGCATAACAGACCTTGCCTCGAGCTTGTCCGGATTTTGCTTTTAGGCATAGGCCGGACAACCCCAAATCTTAACCAACTTAAGATATGGGCTCTTCCATTTCCATATCACATATGAAGTGGTAGGCAACTGATTTGATTTGAACCCTATTGAATAGGTATGCAGTTTCTCAAGTGCATAACTCCCAAAAGGAAATAGGAAACTCAGTAGTACTCTTCATAGGGCACACCATATCACATAGGGTGTTATTGCTCCGCCCCGATACACCGACGTGCTGTAGTGTATACGGAGGAGTAATGCTGAGAGACAATCTCATTCTCCTTTAGAATAGTCCAGGAATTCCGTGCTCAAGTATTCTCCTCCTTGATCTCATCAAAGGACATAATACTTTTACCCGTATTTTTGGTTCTCTACTTCTAACTCATATTCTGTGAATATCTCAAAAGGTTCGGACTTGTGTTTCAACAAGAACATATGTCTGAATCTTGAGAGATCATCAGAGAATATAATGAAGTACAAAGAACCGGTCTTGGCATGTGTAGACAGGGGACTTTCATACATCAGCATGTATCAATCCCAAGAGTTCACTAACTCTTTCTCTGTTTCCAATAAACAGAGCTATGGTCATCTTATCTTTCTGACATGACCGGCAAGTTTCACAAGATGTAAATTCAAACAGATTTAAATATGCATCTATATGTTACTTAGCTGGTCGGGTCGCATTGATATGACCTAGTCTACAATACCTCAAGAAGGATTCGTTCATTTCTGAACTCTTCCTCTTGTGTGTGTTCTGTATACTGAGAACTGTAGTTTGATTTAGAACATCAATGCTTTTAGATAACGTGCCTGAATCGATCAACTCTTGATATAGGAAATGTTCAAAACATTATCCAACAATACAAAATTATATCACTTCTTTATTAATAAAGAAACTGATATGATGTTGTATATCAGGTTCGGTATCTTATAAAATTTGTTCAGAATCAATGTATTCTGGTAATACAGGGTGATAGTGACCAACAGACTTGGCCGCAACACTTGCACCGTTTTCTGTCTCATGAAACTTATCACCCGTTCTCAGTTCTCTACCTATATGTAGCCCATGTAACAGATTACATATGCGGGATCCTGATCCGGTATCACATACCCAGGACGTAAAGGATACTGAGAAACAGTTCTCTGTAATGAACACACCCGAAGATGATGCATCAACATGCACTTTCTTCGTTTGGGCGGCACGGGAAATCTGGTATTCGCCAATTTCCTGCTCTGTCTTATAACAATTATAAGTTGGAGCGGGACCAACGTTCCCCAGCTCAGTATTACAGGCGGGTTCGGTCAATATATCCGTTTTATTATCTTGATTAAGGCGTGATATGGTCGCTACCTGGAGAGAGAGAGAAGAAAACACTCAGCGTATGCTCTTGCAAGATTAGATTGGTTATATAATATATCTAATCAGGATGTCTCCCACTGTTTTAATCAAATCTTCCTTCAAACCCTAAAAGGAAAGACTAGCCGGGATTAATTACACGCTACAAGTTCGCCAATCTTTCAGCCAGGCCAGTGTCGGTACTTTGAGGGAGGTTCCCCGTGCTTTCGCACGAACCTAATTAAAGTAAACCTCATTTTCCCAGAGGCGTAACCCCGTTAACACCTTTCTAGACACCTACTTGATCGGCTAATTGTAATGTGTAAAACTCTCCCAGGAGTAACTCTTACTCGCAGCGGGTACCGGGATCCAACTATCTCATAGAAGGTATGCAATCTCATTGCAAATTTCAACACTTGAAATTCCCGATAATATTTTGCCCCAAGCGATCTATGACCTTGACAAGGTCAACAAACCATAGACCGCAAGTCAAGTTCAACCCGTCATTTCCTGATTGAATTAAACCCATCCGCACGACCCTTGACAAGGTCAACAAAGTCGCATGACTGCCCTAATCCAATCGCATCATATGCTTATATAGATAAGCAGTAATCAGCTACCGCACACTACGCCTTGACAAGGTCAACAAACGCAGCACGAATACTAACTATTACTTATCTGAAATGACGAAGGGCTACGACGGGTTTTTCAGAAAACCCTTTGCGTAATGAACTTGATATCTTTGTAGAATCGAGTGATTTTAAATGGAATGTTTTTGAGGCCTTTCTAGTTTAGCTAAAGGGGTCACTCCCGGTGAAAGGATCGTCGGCCCTTTCCTCATCGAATAAGGTGCAGGATATTTCACAAATATCACTATGCAAAGCAGAAACTATAGAAGCAATCAAAAGACAAACCGAGGGGTGTAGCATCTGCCAGTCATTGCTAAAGGAGTCACTCCCGGTGAAGGGATCTCGGTCCTTTCCTTATCGAATAAGGTGCTGGATGTTCTACAAGGAACACCGCTATGCAAAGCAAGAACTAGAGCTACCAGTTTTTAAACAAGTTTCTACAACATCTTAGGTTTCTTTTATTTCATTAATCTCATTAATGAAGTCCCATTTTTTATGCTTCACAAGCATCACAATTGAAACGAAATCTGCAATATAACATATATCTCATATATATAATATAAACATTCGTCTCAGGCAGTAATATGATCTCATCACAGAACATTGCAGCAGAAGAACATATATGAAATATTGGATATACTAGGACGACCGTGTTTTCAATACGAGCCAGTATAAAACACGGATTCCACGGTCGCGATGAATAGCCAAACCCACATCCCTAGACCCCTACGAGAGCGGCAAGTAACACTGCCAATTCTAGGGTTAGGAGACCCGGTCTCGACTCCTCGAGATGGTCTCCCTCTGGACCCTAGAACCCGGTTACTTGTGCTCCCCGCCTTGGGTCTACCTAATGCGGAAAAGTAAATAATATACAACGGTGACATCTTCCGCTACCTGGAAGTGTCCCAATAAAAGAATATTACATACAAATGAATTTTACATGAATGACAAAGAAAATCTCTCATCTCACATAAAACCCCCGGCTATTCAAACGCGACGATCCAATATAACATATCACAGCAACACATAATATCTCATATCATCAACGTAAGCAAGTATGCGTATCCCGATTGTCGTTGATGTATAGCAACGAAGCCGGCGATACACCACATACTACGCTTACGGTCACAGAAAAGAAAGTGTAAAACTACAACAGTTGGAATCCGCAATCTCTTTAGACATCGCATGCCTAACCAAATGAATTCCTTAGACATCACATGCCTAACAATTATAAACCCCGCATTTTAGTCTCTTTATCGAAAACTCTTTTCAATATCAAGTCGGGCAATTCAACAAGATTCCCGACATCCTGATCGAATGCTCGTCGCAAACTTTAGTAGACGGCCGCACCCCCAGATGCCGTCGACGAAGTGCACTAAGGCGGAACACCGCTGCCGCGAGCACCCGAACGGATGCTTTCGGCGACGGGGTTCTCCTACAGTCACTTGGTCGGGGCTATGGGGTGTGGCTGTCTATTAAATTTACCCGACAAGTATCCGCGTACGCTACGTGATTGCGACGGACTTTTGATCACATCAAAATTCCGTGGCAACCGATCATCTGAGACTGAACTGCTAGATTTATAATATTCAAATTAGTTATCTCATAACTACCTGTGGATTCCAAATATTGTATCACATTCCAGATAAATAGACAAAGTTAAACTTTCCGATCGAATCATCAAACACCCAAGATTTCCCCAATATATCTCAACACTTGAAATCAGTTTAGAAACATCCACCACATGCCACAGTACCAATGGTCCAGCCGTAGAAGGGTCAAGCCAACGCCTCACATGTGGCACGCCGTACTGCCTCAAACCCTAAGGTTCAAAAGGCAGTTCAAGACGGCCACATAATCGAGTTAAGGTTTGTTGTCTTCTAGAGGGTCCACCGCGTTACTTGCACGACTTAGAACGTTCTTAAACACGAGAAAAAATCCAACTTTTGAAAAATTTTCCGACAGGGGAAAAAGTGAGTTATTGATATCCGTTCGAACTTTTTAACAGTTTCTAAAATTATCCGGACAAAATAAACAAAGTTATAATATCCGATCGAAACTTTAAGTCCCCAATACAACCCAGATAATTCAACAGTTGAATAAATATTAAAAATTCCCATAAAATACAGCACTAAAAGATAAGAATTACTGTGCAAATTTCATATGCTGATGTGACAAAATGGCCGCGGAACCGCCGCACAAGCCATGCTTGTGCCGCGGTTCCGCCGCGCTTTGGTGGAATCAGGCGCACGTGCTTCACAGTAATTCCTAAAATACCCTGCTGAATTTTTTGAGCATTTTTAATTTGGAAAAAATCACAGTTTTGAAAAATTTCCAGAAACTAGGGTATATCGGGTTTTCCGGGTTCGATCGGACTTTAAACTTTGTCTAGACTTCGCCTAAAGCTCTAGCTTGGCTCTGATACCACTGTAGGGTTGCTATGCACGCGCACAAGGGTCTACGAGGCATCAACCATGCCCGATTAAAAATTTAGCCGTGCCGAACAACCCGAATACGGATCTTTAAACTAGAGATTAGGCGAAAACTAACATGTTAACAACTTTAACACTAAGTGAGAGGGATTACAACCTTTGTAGATCCGGTCCTTCACTTCATATGCTCCGTGTTGTGGTCCTTTCGCTGCGATCATCGGGTTCCGGACTCTCGAGAGGTTCCACGAAGAGAAAGATGCAACCTTTGCTTCCGATCTTCGATACTAAGATGATCTACCTTGAAGTTTCGTTAACACAAGCTTACACTCACTAAACGAAGTGAACACCCTCATCTAAATGGCAAGGGAAGATGAGGATGATGAAGTAGGATTTTTTGCTCTCTTTATTTATCTTTTTCTCATATTTATTCATCACTTTGGAAAAATCTAGCAAGCTTTTTCATGAAGAGTGAAGGAAGAAGAAGATGAATAATGATTTGTGATGAATAATAAAATGTTATCATAATCATTTATGCAACCATGGTTGTAGTAACCAATGTAGAGAGTTTACTAGGGTTAGGGTTTGGGTTGGGTTAAAGGGTGAGTCACAAAAGATATCTATCATAATATCTTAACAAATGACAAAAGAAAAGCTTCTAGAATCAACTAGAAGGTTTAACCCTAATCCAAACCCTAATCATGTTTAAACTCCTCTAAACATGTTGCATTAATAATTATAATATGTTACAATATTATATATCACATATACAATATTTATTGTAACAAAATAAAATAATACATTTAACATATATCGCATATATATCAATGTATTACCCGAGTGAGAAAAAGAATCTTTTAGTGAGCAAATATTAGTTAATGTAATTTAATATATCATATATATTATTATACATTAAATTATCGAATCAACACTTGATCCGACAATCCGGCTATATCGCATATAACCGACTAATATTTATCCGTACCGATTCATCGAATCAACACTTGATCCGATAACCCGGCTGATATCAAATATCGCGAGAATACAATACGATATCACATACCGCATTATCCTCGGTCCCGCACATATCACATATGTGCTCCTACTCCGTTTTGCCTGAGCCAAGAAACTTCTGTGTAGGACTCTAAAGAATCGTCAATACGCCGGCAGTAGGTGATGATCATATCAAACACCCACAAGCTGCAAGCGGTCAGCTAAACGTAACAGCTACCCAGGTATTGAGCGCTCAGAAGATCAACAAGCAAGCCTGTAACTTCTCCTGTGAATCCAAACAGTAACACTCCCGTACAGTCCGGTCTCTTCGTCTGATATGTTGCATATCTCGCCTAGGAGTGGTAAACGTCAGACCCCAGTAGCTCGATAAGTCGTGTCGATATGAGGTCTATAACAGTTCGAGAAACTACTGATAACACTTACCAGTAAATCTCTGCAACCCTGGCCAGGGATTTCCGGTTATAGCCAATCGAACACAGCACAACATCAACTCCCTATACCGGGAGAGACGAATCCCCTCCTATCGCTCATTGCCTCCATGTGATTCGGGACTGTACCCAAAAGCCACCTTTTTGCACGCCCTCTTGGACGTGGTATGATGGAAATCAAAGCACAGTGGGAATCACACAAGACTCTATGACGATCTCGGGTCAACAGACTACTCTGTACCAGTGTCACCGGAGAACTGCCATCTGACGTGAGGTATAATACCATCTGGGAGTTCTCGGCGAGTCCGTCCAGTGTACCCAGTCTCCACTGAGCACCCGTACACCATCCTTGATGTCAAACACCGATGGATATGGGATCATCCATCGCCCATCATATGGGTCAAGATGCGTATACGCTAGTCTACTCTGGTGTATCGATGCCCTGTCTCGATACACCCTCGACTAGGAACAGTTATAGGATGTACTCGTCGACTACCATGGCCCCACTAGTATGATCTCATCATAGTCCCAGTAGTCGAGTACACATCCTAAGGGCTTTATCAACATGTAACATAGAGACAATCAGAGTACATGTTAAGATAAAGTGCAACCAGATAGCATACTATCATGTCGAGCAAGAAAGTCCTCCCTATATATGTCGTAGCATCCATTACAATATACAACGTATGTACAGTAATAGCCTCTAGGGCATACATATAACTAACAGAAAATACACTTGCGGGATCCTCTCGACTCGTAGGGAGAAAAGTCTTTATGAGACCCTCACGACTTATGAAGTTGAAAAGTCTTAGGCGGCAGATCCAAACCTGTTTCTTAAGCCATCGCTGCTCTACAAGGAGGTCAAGATGGACTATCTGCGAGCCACATTTGCCAAAGCCACATTCGCTAATGAAATAAAGAAGCTACTTACGGGTCCTCACGATTTGTAATGAAAAATACCCAAGCGGGATCCTTACGACTCACGGAGGCGACGAACACTTAGAAATCCTCACGATTTCTAGGAAGAAAATACACCTATGAGATCCTCACGACTCGTAGGGAAAATAATGTCCTTGCGAGAACTTCTCGATTCGTCTCGACTCGTAGGGAAAACAATGTTCCTGCGAGAACTTCTCGATTCGTCTCGACTCGTAGGGAAAACAATGTCCTTGCGAGAACTTCTCGATTCGTCTCGACTCGTAGGGAAAACGATGTTCCTGCGAGAACTTCTCGATTCGTCTCAACTCGTAGGGAAAACAATGTCCTTGCGAGAACTTCTCGATTCGTCTCGACTCGTAGAGAAAACAATGTTCCTGCGAGAACGTATCGGCTCGTAGGGAAAACAATGTTCCTGCGAGAACGACTCGACTCGTAGGGAAAACAATGTTCCTGCGAGAACTTCTCAATTCGTCTCGACTCGTAAGGAAAACAATGTTCCTGCGAGAACTTACGGCTCATGAAGATAAAAAAAAAAGGTCTTAGGCTATAAGGATCCAAAACTTGTCTCCTAAGCCATCAATTCTATAGCCATGTATGACTCTGCACTACTTCACCCATGTACATACTTATGTGGGCAAAATAGTGGGGGGCATTTGTTCCCGCCAAATTTTTTGGCCAAAAGCTACTTGTTCCCTTATAAAAAAAGGGGGAGGAGTTCTCAAAATTTGGCCTCACGTGTTAAACACATGGGCGCTCATATGCAAAGCATATGAGCGCTGAAATTTAACAACTAATGGCCAAACAGGCCTCACGTGCCAAACACGTGAGCGCTCGTATGTAAAGGATATGAGCGCTGAAAATGAACAGGCTAAAACCCATACTAGGGGTCACGTGTTAAACACATGTGTTCTCTTACTGCTCACATGCAAAGCATATGAA
Source organism: Agapanthus africanus (assembly GCA_030015575.1). Taxonomy (NCBI): domain Eukaryota; kingdom Viridiplantae; phylum Streptophyta; class Magnoliopsida; order Asparagales; family Amaryllidaceae; genus Agapanthus; species Agapanthus africanus. Next base: position 72,558,755 of record CM057348.1, read on the forward strand.
CGACCTAATTTAAAACGCTCCTATCAAATTCTAGAATTAAATTCTATTTGGGAAATATTTTTCTGATCTTCCTCAAACTAGAAAGATTTCTCTATTAAACAGAGGACCTTTGGATCAAAAATCCAACGGTGATCATCTGGTAGAATAAAGTTCTATCATAGGAAAATATTTTTCTAATCTTGTTAAACCAACAAGATATTCATATGATAAGAATAAAACTCTATGTTAGAATAAAATTCTAACCTTGTTAAACTAACGAGATATCCATATGATAGAATTAAATTCTATATTAAGAAAATATATTTCTGACCTTCTTAAACTAAAAAGATATGATAGAATAAAATTCTCATCTTGTTAAAACTAACAAGATATTTATATTCTTGCTAAACAAATAAGAAATCTTCTCTGTTAAATAGAGAGCTTTTGGATTAAAAATCTAACGGTGAATAAAATTCACCGATTGATCTAAAAGATCATGGAATCAATCATGCTCTCTCAATGAGGGATTCTCTTAACAAATTGATTCTTATTCTTCTCGTATAAATAGGAGCGAGGAGAGGAGGAAGGAGAGAGACACATACACAGAGAGGGGGAGAGAGGGAGAAAAATAGAGAGAGAATTTAATTCTCTAGAAAGAAGAGGAACCCCATCCAAAAGCTCCCATAAAACAAAAAGAGAATTTAATTCTCAAACCAATAGTTTAACTCTTCTCAAAAAACTTGGTTCTTCCTCTGGTTAAGATTTGCAGAAGCAGATCTCCCCACAAGTTGAGAATTTAATTCTTATTGGGGAGATTCTGTCATGCAGATTCAAAACTTAGGGGAAAGAACTGAGTTCAAAAGAGTTTAACTCTTACAAAACATATGGGAATTTAATTCCTCTGAAATTAGGGTTTAACCATTTAAAAAGAATTTAATCCCTGCAAAGAACAAAAAGAGAACTTGATTCCTCAGAACCATAGAAGAACAGCCTGGTGATTCATTAGCGTTCGACGCTACGTAACAAAGCTCACGTGTTCCCACGTAAGCACCTCTGATGAACAAAAAGAATGACTAAGACTGAATCATGTGCACCCATGTGACCCTTTAAAACGAGCGCTCAGCAATTATATGAAAAAATGAATAAACCTAAAGACAATTTCAATTTTAGGACGCCTCACGTGTTCCCATATGACCCTGAACAGTTGTTTAACACTTATATGAAGGGGGAATTCCAAAGACCGCGCTCACATTTTGAAGGCGCATCACGTGTCCGCACGTGACCATTTGATGAATCAAGTGTTTAGTACTTATAAATGAAAGGGGAATAAATCAAAGACAGTTTCCATTTTTTGGGAGCCTCACGTGTTCCCACGTGACCCCCTAATAGTTCTTAGCACTTATAAAAGAACAAGGGAATAAACCCAACTAAACAGTGACAACTTTCAAGAGCCTCACGTGAGCCTCCCCCAAATTTCAGTGTTTAACACTGCCTTGGAGCCTCACGTGAGCTTCCCCCAAATTTTAGTGTTTAACATTGCCTTGGAGTCTCACGTGGGAGCACGTGAGCACTGAGTATACATTAGTGTTTAACACTATAGGAAGACAACTCCAACTCCAAATTGGCTAAGTCTCCCTGAGGTTAAAACATCTTGGATTTCCTAATAGACCGAGCCACTATGCTCATGACTTCCTAAACTGATGATTCCTTAATCTCCTAAGTTAATCTTAGTCTCTCGAAAATGACTAATGATTCTTGGACGTACCACTATGTTCTTTCCCCTCATATCTGGAATTTGGTTCAAGGGTACATCTCTCCACACCTTTGATACATGTCGTTGTAATTCTTCAACGTCTTCAGAGAGGTGAAGGGTCCCGAAAGCCAACAGCTCTTTGGTGCACTCCCAAACCGATGGGCACATCCCAATACGGACCGCAACGTCCATAAACTAGCTACAGAACACAACGTCCTTAAACTACTACGGACCGCAACGTCCTTAAACTAACTACAGACCGCAACGTCCTTAAACTACTACGGACCGCAACGTCTTTAAACTACAACGGACCGCAACGTTCATAAACTACTACGGACCGCAACGTCCTTAAACTAGCTATGGACCGCAACGTCCTTAAACTACAACGGATCGCAACGTCCTTAAAGTAGCTATGGACCGCAACGTTCTTAAACTACAATGGACCGCTATGTCCTTAAACTAGCTAAGGACTGCAACGTCCTTAAACTAATAACGGACCGCGACGTCCTTAAACTAGTTATGGACCGAAAACGTCCTTAAACTAAATCAATAGAGCCCAAATGCTCTTTTGCTAGGTCTGAATGATCCCAAAATCATGTTGAGTAGATTTTAGTCTAAAATTAGACTAACGTATCCTCAACAAACATTTAAGTTGATCTTAATCTAAAACGAGATTAACGATCCTTAAATCAAACCAAACCAAAATCTAAGAATATACGGATTTGGACTAATCCATGCTTTACGAGCGACAACATAAATTAGTCTCCGTATATAATCCACGGGCAACCAAAAATAAAAACAAATACACACGACACGAAGTGAACATCTGGAGCAGGAGAAAGTGGTTATCGCTACGCGGTAATATAATTAACTGCAGAGGCTTGCGCCTGCAGGGAAGAGCGTCCCTATAATCAAAAACCTATCACAACGAGAGGGAATCTGACTAAATTCGCTACAACGGCTGCATCCGTCCAAACCTCCGATACACGGTGCCATAAATCAACTTGGCATCTACGGAGAGGTGGACGGACAAAACCAAATAGCATCTGCCCCCAAATTCAGGCAAGACGTCTGTCTTCCCGGCTTTCGATGGTGAACAGATTCTGTTTGGGCAAGCATATGGTGCACTACTTCACCCATGTACATACTTACGTGGGCAAAGTAGTGGGGGGCATTTGTTCTCGTCAATTTTTTTGGCCAAAAGCTACTTGTTCCCTTATAAAAAAAGGGGATAGTCCTCAAAATTTGACCTCACATGTTAAACACGTAGGGGCTCATATGCAAAACATATGAGCGCTGAAAGCTAACAACTAATGGCCAAACAGGCCTCACGTGCAAAACACGTGAGCGCTCGTATGTAAAGCATATGAGCGCTGAAAATGAACAGGCTAAAACCCACACTAGGGATCATGTGTTAAACACGTGAGTTCTCTTGCTACTCACATGCAAAGCATGTGAGCGCCCTAATATAAAATGCTCATGTCAGAGGTCACTCCCGATGAAGGGACCTCGGCTCTTTCCTCATAGAATGAGCTGCAGGATATTCCAAACTGAATATCATGATGCAAAGCAAAAAGTAATCGACTATAGTGAAGTTATTACCTGACGCAAACTTCTGCCCAAAAGGTCACTCCCGGTGAAGGGATCTCGGCTCTTGCCTCGTCGAATGAGCTGCTGGATATTCATAACCGAATTTCTCTGTGCAAAACAAAAGAAAACGTCCTTGTAATAACAGCTTTTGAAAATTGTTCCAACAATATCATATATAGGTTTGTTTTATTATTGCATTGATCAGAATCAACGCGGTCCCATCAATTAATCACACTAGAAAAGAACTAAAATATGATGTACGTATATGCCATCCGCATTCGCCACTGGGCCCGTCATCACCCGTTAGGTTACTTAACTAATGACAGAACGGGGGCTGGACTAGCGCGGGTGCAAAACATATACAAAATCTACTAGTATATATATAACAATATATAATAATCGTTCCAGGCATGATATATGCAACATCACAGATAAGCGATAAGTATCACAGAACAATACTGATGATCTGGGAGCCTCGGGTTTTCTTTGAGCCGCAAGTGAAACCCGACGTTCCCCTGGTTGTATGGATAGCCTATGCAATGAAAACCTAGACCCCTACAAGCGCAACAAGTTACCTGCCAAAATAAGAACTGAGGCAACCCCCTTCATCAAAGTGAATGGGTCACCCGGCACTTCACGGAATCCGGTAACTTGAGCACCCCTTCTTAGGTCAAACATACCCCCTACGAGTGCGGCGAATAACCCGCCAATTCTATAGTGAGACCCACTCCTTGTCAAAGCCATGAGATGCGGGCCCGTTGCCCTCTAGAATCCGGCTATTCGTGCACTCCACCGTGGGGTAATTCTAGTACAGAAAAGAAAATAAGTACAAGAGTGACATCGACCTCAACCCGGTCATGCCCCAACAAATAATATACAAACGGGCGGTGACAGCAGTCCACATGTCGGACGCCCCGCAATATCAAATGTACAAATAAATCCAAACTGTACTACCATTGCACCCAAGCTATCCACCACAACGATCCAACCACAACCACAGCACAACACAGAATATCAACGTGAATGTCACGTTCGCAAACCCGTCTAAAAGTCATATAGTAATTAGATAAGTTGTACCGCTCTAATGAAATTCACGGTCGCAGATAGTAATGTATGAACTGAAAACAACGACATTAGAATTCCGCACATGATTAGCAAACTAAACCAATTTCCAAAACCATGAAAAAACAGTGAGCTAAAATTCCAAAAACCGACCGTTTAAAACCAATTCGGAAGTTCGAACCTTAACGAAACGCGCCCGAACCTTTGCTGGGAGTTAGAGCATGAAATTAACTTCGATTCGGGGTCCTAGAGGGGGTACCCTACCCCCGAGGCCACCACGAGGTGGCCAGGGGGTGAGGCAGACCCGAAACTGCCCAAGGTAGGGCAGTTTCGGGTCCCTACTGCCAAGACCACCTTGTGGTGGTCTTGAGGAGTGGGCCCAGCCGTTCGGTCCTCCCTCCCCGGGGTTTCCCTGGGGTGCCCATGCACTACCCCGCGGCTTCTCAGTTCAAACCGTGAGCCCGCGGGGTGTGTAAACATCTCAAACATTCAGTTTTCGGAACTGTTTTTGTCGGCAGTTTTTGCACGACAAAAACGGCGGATTTCTAATGTCACAATGAGTTAACTAAGGTTTATGGAGTGGCTCTGATACCATATTGGGTTACGGCAGCGCTCCGGCCATCAATCCGTGACCAAATGTGGAACAAAAATTTATAAAACTTGACGCTACCACAACCAATTATCTGGATCTACCCATAAGCCCTAAATAACAAAACATGCAAAGGAGTTAGAATGGTTATACCGAATAGATCCGTGTCTTTCGGTCTTCAACCATCATCCCAAGCTCCTCGTGGCTTCCTTGATCAAGCTTGATCTCCGGTTTCTCTCCATCGAAGATGATCCACCCGAGAGTCTATGCAACGAGCTCCAACCTCATATCCGAGGCAACTAGGGCACCTAGATCGCTACTCTAGATACCGTAGATGAAATAGAGAGTGATGAAGGATTAATTTGTTTCAAGACACCCAAAAATTCTCAACTCATGAGAGGGTTTGGGTAGAGCTAGAGGAAGAAGAAGATGCCATGAGAATGAGATGTTGAGAGCAACTCAAGAAAGAAAAAAAAAAATGAATAATGGCTTGTGTTTTTGTTTGTTGTGTGAGTGCGATAAGAAATAATGGAGCCATCATATAAATTTCCATATCTCCAAAATATCTTAGTCAACAAAAAATATCTCAAGTCAACATAATCTCACAACAAACAAAAACTCTAAGCATGCTAGAATAGTAACCATGGGTCACTAATTAGCCATGCCACAAAAATGCAATAAACACCCCATTCTACACCTCAAAAACCTTTTAATCCAAAAAGGTCTAAACCATGATGATGTGTAATTTTCTAAAAGTAATCTTGTAATAAATTACAAGAACACCCCTCAACCGTATATACATACCCGCATCCGAATTTCGAAGAATACGAATACAAAGAGACGAAAATAATCCAACAATATAATACTAGGATCCGGTTTAAACTAAAGTCCACTAGTATTATCCGTCCGAACATCATCCGTGCACAAGTACACGTATGTGATCGAACCTTACCGTAAAACTATAAGGCATCTACATCGTTTCGCCCGAAGCAGGGAAACCCTCTTGTTCCCCTCCGAACGGCGGCCCGGGACTTCGCGTCCGTGGCCTGAGGTTCGGGGCAGATGCTATTTGGTTTTATCCGTCTATCTCTCCGAAGATGCCAGGTTGATTTATGGCACCGTGTATCGGAGGTTTAGACGGATGCGGCCGATGTAGCAGACTTCGTCAGATTCCCCCTCAGGGTGAGGGGTTTTTGATTGTGGGGACGCTCTTCCCTGCAGGCGCAAGCCCCTGCAGTTAATTACGCTACCGCATTGCGGTAACAACTTTCTCCTTCTCCAGAATTTCACTTCGTGTCGTGTGTGTTTGTTTTGTTTGTGCTTGCCCGTGGATTGTATACGGAGACTGAGTAATGCCGTCGCCCGTAGGACGTGGATTAGTCTAAATCCGTGTTTACTTAGATTTGGGTTTGGTGTTTTAGTTTAAGGATACATTAGTCACGTTGTGGCTAAGATCAACTTAAACGTTCGTCAAGGATACGTTAGTCCTATTTTGGACTAAGATCGACTCGACGTAGTGATTAATTTAATGTATGGCCATCGGGACTCGTCACCTCTCTGACGTCGTTGAAGGATTACAACGACATGTATCAGAGGAGCTCGGAGATGTACCCTCGAACCAGAGTTGATTGGGAGTTTTATAATCCATTTGGATGTTTAAGGATACGTTAGCCGTATTTGGGGCTAAGATCAACTTAAACGGGACCGTTTAGATCCGGCAAAAGAGCGTTCGGAGGCTCTATTGTTCCAGTTTAGGGACATAGTGGTCCGTTCGCCAGTTTAGGGACGTGGTGGTCCATCGCCAGTTTAAGGACGTGGTGGTCCATCGCCAGTTTAGGGACGTGGTGGTCCAGTATTAGTTTAGGGACGTCTCGGTCCGGTATTAGTTTAGGGACGTTTCGGTCCGATATTAGTTTTAGGGACGTCGCGGTCCGATATTAGTTTAGGGACGTTTCGGTCCGATATTAGTTTAGGGACGTTTCGGTCCAATATTAGTTTAAGGACCCCGCAGTCCATAAAAATGTGTGTGGTCGTCGGGACCCGTCACCTCTCTGACGACGTTGAATGATTACAACGACAGGTGTCAGAGGAGTTCGGAGATGTAACCTCGAACCGGATATAAATTGATTTAAGAGAGCAGCTGTGCTCAGTCAATTTAATTTGAGGACTTACGACCAAAATTGGGCTAAGTCCAGTTGAAAATGTTCGACACTTTGTTTGCATTTGGCCTGTTAGGCCTTTGTTTGGGCTTTCCCCTTTTTAGAATAATGCATAGCATTACTTCAGGCCATTGACTGGGCTCTGCCCTTTTTATTATAATGCAGAGCATTTGTTTTTGGTCCATTGGACCTTTCAATTGGGCTCTGCCCTTTAAACAATGCATAGCATTATTTTTGGTCTGTTTAGACTTTTTAATTAGGCTCTGCCTTTTTAAAATAATGTGCAGTACTTCTATTTGGTCCATTTGACCTTTGATTGGGCTCTGCTCCTTAATAATGCATTGCATTTAAACTCTAACAGTGTCCCATATGGCTTGTCAGGTGCTTTGCACAATTAAAGAGCGCAAGCGCTCATGGAGGTGACACGTGTCACGTTCTGATGAGCGCAAGCGCAACAGCGCAGTGCGCTGCGTTGTTGCATTGCTGACACGTGGCGCTTCCTGGCGGCTTGCGCAATGGTGCAGTTTTGACGTGTGCTGGGCACTGTTCTTATTCTTTTGGATTAATTTCAGATCACAGAAAAACAAGTTTTTTCTTGTTTTTTTTTAAAGAACCAGTGGTTCATATAAGGTGCAAGGCACTGTTATCTTGAGAATCTTTTAGATTCAGAACCCATGGTTCATAAAAAGAAGTGCAAGGCACTGTTTTTATTTATTATTTTTCTTTTCATTAGAGATCCTCGATCTTGTTCTCAGATCAATGATCTGTTCATGAGAGAATTTTCTCTTTTTCTAAAGGTTTTTACCTTTTTCTTTGTTCTTGAGGATTCCTCTCCAATTCTTCAGAGTTCTCTCTGTTTAATTTTTCACAAAATGATCCTCCTCCTGAATTGAGGTCTGGGGTCCTTTTTATAGTGCTCATAAATTAGTTAAATTTGTTAAAGAGATCATTCTCTGAGTGATTTGGGGAATTTTCCCCACCGTTGGATCTTTGATCCAAGGGCTTCTGCTTTGCAGAAGAAAATCTTCTTGTTTTAACAAGAACAGAAAAAATTTCTTAAAATCTTAATTCAGTTTTGGCGTAGATGCCCCAGCGCGTGACACGTGTCGCGCAGCGCACAGCGCAGCTCAACTGCGCTAGCGCATCTGCGCTGACACGTGTCGCGCAGCGCAGAGCGCAGCGCAACTGCGCTAGCGCATCTGCGCTGACACGTGTCGCGCAGCGCAGAGCGCAGCGCAACTGCGCTAGCGCATCTGCGCTGACACGTGTCGCACAGCGCAGAGCGCAGCGCAACTGAAGCGTTGCTTCAGACAAATAGAGCTCTGCTCTGATTGGGCGCGCCTTCTTGGGCATTGCGCTGACGTATTAGTGCCAGACACGCGGCGCGTTGCGCCCGAGACTTGGAGCGTTGCTTCAAAATTTGAATTTTGAATTCAAACAGAGCTTTGCTCTGATTGGACGAAACAAATGCCCCCCCACCGTTGCGCTCACGTGGCGCACACGTGAGTGCAGCGGTAGCAACCCCCCTGACCGTTAGATCAAGGGGGTGAGCTCAAGAGGCGCAAGCGCCCTATAAATAGGGCCTCTGGCCCTTAGAAAACTCTCCACTATTTTCTAGATTTAGATTTTCAGAGCTCTGCTCTTGCTTAAGAATTTCAGAGCTTTGCTCTTGCTTTCAGAACTCTAGAGCTTTGCTCTCATTTCCCAAAGTTTAGAAAACTTTAGGTAATAATTGATTTAAAACTAAGTTAAACTAATTCAAATCAATTTTAGCCAACAGAGCTTTGCTCTCATAGATCTTTTGATCTAAAGAAATTCCCTTTGAGGTTTTGTCAACAGAGCTTTGCTCCATAGATCTACAGAGATCTTGTTCATGGGTTCTAACCCATGAACAGAGCTTTGCTCTTGAATCAAATGTAGATCTTTTAGATCTGAAAAATGAAGAATTTTTCTATAAGCTTTCATGAATCTTTTTTTTTTTTAGGATTCCAGAAATTTTAATTTTAAATTTCTTTTCAAAAACTTTCTTTTTGATGGAATATTATAGAGCTAAGCTCTTTTTTAAGGAATTTTTATTCTTTTGAGACCAGAATTTGACAAGTGTCATTCTGTGACAGAGCTTTGCTCTGAAAGAGGAGATTTTCTCCTTGTCTCTAGGGATTCTTTCCCCCTTTTTTTATTATGGGAATGTTCCCCCCAGGGACCAACTGACAATCTCATCCAATGATGAGTTTGTCTTATTAACTGACGTATTGTCATTTAGATTTTGTGGGTCCCTCCTTGGTCTCCTACTCATTGCATTGTGGTGCGGTGTAATTAATTAATTTTGATTATAATTTAATTAATGCATTTTCTTTTTTCAATGCCAAACGTTGGGATTACAACACTGATGGCTACATTGCTCTTTTTGCAGCGATCATGTCTGAAGACACTTCATTCCCGTTTGTCCGCTCGGAGGAGGGATTTCCAGAGGCGCCTTTGGACCGTGAGGTCCTGGCCATGATCAAGGCATACGACCCGGAGTATAAGAGTCTCCACCTTTGGGGGTCATGGTACAATCAGATCATTATGGGTCGACGCAGCTTCACATGCGCGGTGCCGTCCGAGCACATCACAGCGATTCATTATGCTACCCCACCCTCGGTGCAGTATGCCGTGGAGTTGGCGGACTGGACATCGAAAGGCTTTCTACATCCCGCTATAGATGCGATACCGGTTCAGCGTCCTATGGTTTTGGACATCCTAGGACGTCGTATCTGTCAAGGTGAAGCGCGACCTTGGGGGCAATCATATAACCTTGGTCTGATTCCCCGCCACCCGATTGGCTATCTGCCGTGGGCCCGGTATATCCTGTCGACGAAGAAGTCACAGTTGATAAGATTAGGACTGTACACCGCGGTCTATGTCTCTCTCTTCCAGTATCCCACGCTTCCCACCTGGTGGTTTAAAGCTTTCTTGGAGCAATGGAATATTCCCACCCACACTTTTCTTGCCATAGATCGGGAAGTGTCAATCTCCCTGGAGGAATTTGCGGAGGTATCCGGTTTACCGGTGATGGGGGAACATTATGAGGAGCTGCTTCCAACAGACGTGTACGTCTTCGGTGCTAGGCCGACGGTGAAGGGGGTCATGCCGGATACTGCTGTTCAACACCAGTTCCCAAGCTTGATTAAAGTGTTGAACATATATGAGTCTCTCTTCGTCGAACATGGGAGTCGAGGAGTTAATTTTGAGAATTTCATTGCTCGATTTCTTCACCCGAACGCCCTCTCTGCGGCCACTGCCAAGTTTGCCACCCTTGAGGACCCTTTCGGTTTAGGTTTGGATAACCTGCCGGCGAATGAAATAGGCCAAAAGGATTTTTTTCTTCCTAACTTTCCAACCATGTCTCTTGCAGAAGTAGCGACCCCTGGGATGGATGAGGAGGCCTTTTTCTTAGGGTTTCTCGGGTTATGGTTGAGTTGGTTCGCTATCCCAATGCACTCTCATCGGATGCGGCCCTCTGTCTTTTATCCAGCACACCGGATGGTCATCGGGGTGAAGGTAGCTGTTGGGATCGCCGGCTTGGCACACTTATACCACGGCCTCAGTCGAGCAGCGGATGCTAGCGAGCCCGGGGTGTTGCATGTGGTCTTCCCGATGCATTACTTCGCATCGTGGCTCGAGTTACACACAGCGGGTGTCTTCGGGATGCATAAAGAGCCCTCGTTCTTTGACAAGTGCGGTTTTCCTCGCATTATACAGCTGATCGGCGCATCAATTGTAAACCCTTCACCACGGAACGCTAGGGGCTTACTCCTTCGCCCTCATACCGTCGAAGCCGGGATGTCCTTTGTCGATAAGGTATTGACCGTTGGAAAGGTGTCTACCACTATGACGCGGCCATTACAAGATATCTTTAAGGATGGAGCTTCAGTTTTAACAGCTCGGGAGACCCTCCACTTATATTCCATTAGACCGGGTTTTTTAGTTTTTAGGCAGAATGGTGTGGCAATTTTTATAAGGTATAACCCACATCATTTTGCTCAACAACTGGGCTACGATCAAGGGGTCCCCTTGGAAGCCTTCTTGGTGGAACCCGCTGCCACTTAAGAGGGGATGGAGAACGCATTGCACCATTTCATGCGCGTGAATACGAGCTCTCATTTTTTTATCAATGCGCCGGCTTACGCTCCGAGACTCCTCAATGTGTACAAAGACTGGTACAATCATGCAACAGGAGCAGTTATAAAGGAGGAAAGGCGACTGTTGGTCGATCGTAAGGGTGCGCCTCCAGGTACCGATCGCACCGCTCCTTTGGTTCCTAGGACCCCAGTAGTCGCTCCTTTAAAAGATGCCGGGGGCAGACCATCACGTGCGCAAAGTCCTCCACGTGAATCGCCGCTCCCTGATATCGCGGATGCACCTCCTGTACCCCGCGCTCAGGCGGAAACAGTGGTTGTACCCTCGCCAGAGTCTGGCGTGGGTGCGGACATCGGGACCCGTCGTCCCAAAGCGGCTGCCAAGCGTAAGTCGCTTCCCCGTGAGCCTAGGGCTGGAGGGCAAAAGAAAAAGAAGTCGCTCTTCGCTGCGGACGTCGTGTTCGGCCAGGAACCCCATGCTCCTTATGCTGAAGGTCTGCTCGAATATGGGACTAACGTAGGGTTGGTGATGCCGCCGCCGGACGATACAAACTTGGAGGCTGCTCTCAGAGCTTCGGCAGGGTTGGCGAGGCGTGAAGCGTGGTTAGCTAAGCTTGCACAGTCAGGTAACTACTAGTCACATTTTCCTTATTACAACATGTCTTCCTCATCGCCCTTGATTAACGCCTTTCTCTCCTTTCTTTCAACAGGTATCACTGATGAAGAAGCCATTGCCGCTTCTTTGAAGACTTTCCAAGAGGAGGAACGTCTTAGAGCATCTATGGGCCTTAGTAAGTTTTAATTCGTCAAGTTTCCATTTCCCTCGTGTTATGGTCGATCTGACCTTCTTTCTTTTTATTGCAGAAACCTCACTGCCGTTCCCACCAAGCGACACAAATGTTCCGCCAGCCGCCGATATTCCTGCTTCCTTTGGGCCACCACAGGAGGTTCGTCTTGAAGAGCCGATGAGAGATGCCTTAAAGGCTCTGGAGGCATCCCTGAATGAAGATGATGATGCCTTGAAGGAGGCGTCACAGAGGTCCCTCATAACCGCTCGGGAGGAGAGAAAGCGGTTGAGGCGTGAGGCGAAGGCGCGCAGGGCTGCCTTGGCTATGGGAGCGGGCCCCAGCACCGCCCTTCAAGCTGACACTCCCTCTGAAGAGGCCCCTGTCGCCCTATCCACTGCCCGGAGGGAGGTGGCGCGAGCAGTTCGGAGCGTAAACGGTAAATCCGCTTCAGGTAATATTTCTCCCAGAGTTCCTATTATAAGGGTTTTTAATGTCATTGGCCCTTATATTCCTCATCTTGCAGGGCCGAGTCCGATCAAGGGGGATGCGGAAACCGTTGATCCCAAAGAAATAAAGGAAGCGGTACTTGCCGAACTCGAGCCGACGGTGGGCAACGTCGTTATGGCTTTGGAGCCTGAGGTGGGGGTTGAGGGGCCTGCCGCTGAGAAGGTCATTGATGCCGAACCTGAAGCGATGGCAGATGATATGATCATTATAACTGAGTCCAGAGTGGTGGCGGCTGAGGCGCTCGAGGTCGGCGGTCCCTTGGTGACGATAGACGATACAACCACAGCTATTGAACCTGAGAGAGTAGTGGGTGAGGTGGCCATGATTCCCGAGGACGAGCCAACCGCTCCCTCTCTGGAATCTGGCAATACTCCAATCATAGCCCTTCCCGTCTATGGCCCTCCGCCGTCCCCAGGTCTTGCTAGCACGACGACGGTCCCCATCGAGTCGGGTGACGAGGCCATGGGCGGTGGTCTCATGTCGGTAGAGGAGGGAGCCGCCTCCGTTTCAGCCGGGATCTCCTCAGGTAAACCCTAAGTGGTTGCTTTTCTTTACTTTACAACCTTTTCTGACAAGTTCACCTTTTCGTAATGCAGGTGCGGCTAGCGCCGATGCCCCACTGCTCGAGGGAGCGCCTTCAACGACTGCTTTGGCGGTGGTCACCTCTCACCCTGCTCTCATACCCTCGAAGATGTTGGAAGGTCTGTGCTTACGATTTATTAATCTTGTTTTCCAGACATATAATTCGTGTACTAAAGTCACACTGTTGTGTTTTCAGGAGTGCTTTTTGATCATGTATATCAGATGTTGCTCCCACACTTTTCCTTCCCATCTGAGCTTGCTTCTTCTTCTGGTGGCGTTGGTGAGTATGATTTCCATTGACATCCTTCCTCTCTTTTTTTTATTGATGGAATTGTCTCTAACCACTTTTTCTCATCTCAACTGCAGTGCTACAGATTGAAGGAGGGGATAAAAGATCAGCTGCGCCACCAGCCCTTCCGACCTTGCCACCTGTCTCAACCGGTACAATGACCATCATATTGGTAACTTTCCTCCCTCTATTTTCTGTATCGTTATCTGATCGCATCCTGTTTCTTTCAGCTGTCGTTCTGGCTTCGGCGTCCTTCGAACCTCGCGTCACAATGCCGGCAGGTCCTTATCTGAGGAGTCTGTCTTCAAAAGGCGCCGCGAATAGTTTGCGCATGTTAAGTGACTATGTCGAGGAACTCGACGTTGAAACTCCTACATCTGTCGCAGACTTCGCTATGGTGGTTAACCCGATGCTAGCAATACTCGTGAACTTTCATGATGAGGGCATCATTGCATCCTGGGTTAATCATTGTAAGGAGATCGAGGGTCGCCTATATCAGTTGGAGTCGCTGCGTCCCGCTCCCGAGGCCGTGGCTGCCAGTAATCAGAGGACAGCGTGGATTGAGCAGAGCGCTCCTTACTTCCGCCATCTCGAACAAGAAGTCATTTCAAGGCGTAAGGAGCGTGGTGAGACTTCGAGCAAGTCTGCTCAACTGCATGCTCGGGTGGAGGCCAATGCCGCACGGCTGAAGGTTATCTTTGAGGGCCTCCTGCAATGCCTCTCCGAAGGGTTATCATTGAGGCAAAGACTTGACGTTGTCGAGCGAGCTGCAGCCAGCCAGGAAGCAGCCCAGAAGGCGGCAGAGGAGCAACTTTCATCCTTCTTGCAGCAGCAGGCTCAGGTGGAGGCGGAGGTGGCCGCAACTGTCACTCGAGAGGAAGCGCTGAAGGAAGTGCGAGAGCGGCTTGTGAACTTACTAAAGACACTTCCTCCTCAGTAGCTATCCATTTTTGTATCGTTCGTACTTATAGATAAAAGAATGTATATGTATATATTTTTTTATCCTTTGACATAATGTATCCTGTATCCGATCAAGTTTATGAATAAAAGATACACCCTTTTTTTTAATGTGTCATTTCCCGTTCTTTTCCTTCTTTTATTATCAGCATATCACCTTAGCGAACATGGTTGACGGATAGTAGGGCACGTATCTTAACTTTCCTAAGAAATAGCGATGGCTTAGGCCGCAGGTTCAGATCTGCTGCCTAAGGCTTTTCAATTCTATGAGCCGTGAGGGTCTCATAGAAGCTTTTCTCCCTACGGATCGAGAGGATCTCATAGGTGGATTTTCTCCTTAGGAATCGTGAGGATTCCTAAGTGTGGTTTTCTCTTATAAGTCGTAAGGATCTTATAAGAGAATTTTCCCTCTTACGAATCGGGAGGATTCGTAAGTGGTTGTTTCCCTCCTCGTCGAAATTCGACTTTGGAGAGTGAGACCCGTGAATAGTATGCAAGTGACCAGTTTGGATTGACTTGCAGGGCCCCATTGCTCAAAAAGCAAGCTTTTCAATCCTTGCTGTCTGAGACTTCTTTTTACAAATTGAGACGAATCGGGGATCTGTTTGCAGTTGTAGCGGAACAGTTGACATGAGTTAGGAAGCTTTCGTCACGGAGTGTTTGTATCCGTGAGTCGAGGAGTTTGCTGGGATTATTTGTTTCCCAAGCGCCAAGGATTATTTGTTTCCTTGGGGTTTGAAACGAGTCGAGGGTTCCCACGGGGGCTCTGGTGGCTCTGCGGGTCGACGCGGATCAGGAAGCTCTCGTCAAGGAGTGTTTGTATCCGTGAGTCGAGGAGTTTGCTGGGATTATTTGTTTCCCAAGCGCCAAGGATTATTTGTTTCCTTGGGGTTTGAAACGAGTCGAGGGTTCCTACGGAGGCACTGGTGGCTCTGCGGGTCGACGCGGATCAGGAAGCTCTCGTCAAGGAGTGTTTGTATCCGTGAGTCGAGGAATTTGCTGGGATTATTTGTTTCCCAAGCACCAAGGATTATTTGTTTCCTTGGGGTTTGAAACGAGTCGAGGATTCCTACGGAGGCACTGGTGGCTCTGCGGGTCGACACGGATCAGTAAGCTCTCGTCAAGGAGTGTTTGTATCCATGAGTCGAGGAGTTTGCTGGGATTATTTGTTTCCCAAGCGCCAAGGATTATTTGTTTCCTTGGGGTTTGAAACGAGTCGAGGGTTCCTACGGAGGCACTGGTGGCTCTGCGGGTCGACGCGGATCAGGAAGCTCTCGTCAAGGAGTGTTTGTATCCGTGAGTCGAGGAATTTGCTGGGATTATTTGTTTCCCAAGCGCCAAGGATTATTTGTTTCCTTGGGGTTTGAAACGAGTCGAGGATTCCTACGGAGGCACTGGTGGCTCTGCGGGTCGATGCGGATCAGGAAGCTCTCGTCAAGGAATGTTTGTATCCGTGAGTCGAGGAGTTTGCTGGGATTATTTGTTTACCAAGCGCCAAGGATTATTTGTTTCCTTGGGGTTTGAAACGAGTCGAGGATTCCTACGGAGGCACTGGTGGCTCTGCGGGTCGACGCGGATCAGGAAGCTCTCGTCAAGGAGTGTTTGTATCCGTGAGTCGAGGAGTTTGCTGGGATTATTTGTTTCCCAAGCGCCAAGGATTATTTGTTTCCTTGGGGTTTGAAACGAGTCGAGGATTCCTACGGAGGCACTGGTGGCTCTGCGGGTCGACGCGGATCAGTAAGCTCTCGTCAAGGAGTGTTTGTATCCGTGAGTCGAGGAGTTTGCTGGGATTATTTGTTTCCCAAGCGCCAAGGATTATTTGTTTCCTTGGAGTTTGAAACGAGTCGAGGGTTCCTACGGAGGCACTGGTGGCTCTGCGGGTCGACGCGGATCAGGAAGCTCTCATCAAGGAGTGTTTGTATCCGTGAGTCGAGGAATTTGCTGGGATTATTTGTTTCCCAAGCGCCAAGGATTATTTGTTTCCTTGGGGTTTGAAATGAGTCGAGGATTCCTACGAAGGCACTGGTGGCTCTGCGGGTCGACGCGGATCAGGAAGCTCTCGTCAAGGAGTGTTTGTGTCCGTGAGTTGAGGAGTTTTTCGTTGAAGTCACTGGCTTCTTCGGTTGAAATGAACCGTTGAGGTTTGGTTTCGTCGTTTGACGGAATCTGCTGGGGAAGTATGGTTCCATTCTTTGTTCACGCCTTTGGATTGTATACAGGGATCGATGTGATCTTAACTGTAGGGCCAAAGTTTTATCATTTCTTCTTTCTATTTTATTTTATTTCCGCGATGCTCTATCATTTCAGCTTTTATATCGCGAAGGTCGCGATTGCCCAAACATTTCGGCTATTTTTCGCGGTGCCCAATCATTTCGGCTATTTATTATTTTATTTTTACTCGTTGCTTTTTATTACGAGTCGCCCAATCATTTCGGCTATTTTGCATGCATACATTTTACTTGCTGCTTTTTATTGCAAGTTGCCCTATCATTTCGGCTATTTCGTATGCATGAGCGGCCTACTGGCTTTCGCCGTAAACCTGAAATTGGACACCGATTTCGGCATCAGCACCGCTGCAACTGGGATATTACCAAGAGCGAATCATCATTTGCCTCTGTCGTTGTCGAACAAAGGAGGCTTAGCGACCAGGGTTAGGGTCCTGTCGGCTAAGGCTTTTGACTTCATGGGCCGTAAGGGTCTCATGAAGGTGTTTCTCCCTACAAGTCGTGGGGATCTTGTAGGTGTATTTTCTCCTTAGGAATCGTGAGGGTTCCTAAGTGTTTTGTTCCTCTGTAAGTCGTAAGGATCCTACAGGAGGGCTTTTTCCTTGTAAGTCGAGAGGATTTACAAGGGTTGTTTACCATGCAAACATATCCCTAGTTTCAGATGGGACTTAGTTAGGGAAATGTTTATTCAAGCCCGTGGATTGTATACAAGGGTCAATACTGAGCCACTTGTAGGACAATATTGGAAGTTTGTGGGGGTTTGCTTAAGCACAGGTTTAGGTCTCTGTGACTTAAGACTTTCAAATCCTATGAGCCGTGAGGGTCCCATAAGAGAGTTCTCCTTACAAGTCGTGAGGATCTCGCAAGTGTATTTTCTCCTTAGGAATCGTGGGGATCCCTAAGTGTGTTGTTCCTTTGTGAGTCGTAAGGATCTCACGCAGGTGGTTTCTCCTTATAAGGTCGAGAGGACTCTATAAGGGTTCTTTAACGAAGTTGCGCCCTTTCGGGTTTTCACAAACATTCGCCGGTAGTCCTGCTGTTTTTACTCACGGAGCCCTTTCGGATTTTCATCCGTGCCCATTTTGCTTATGGACATACCGTTTTTTTTTTATTTTCTTTTTCTCTCTCTTTTTTTTTACGAGGTCGCGCCCTTTCAGGTTTTCACGAACACTCGCCGGCAGCCTTGCTGTTTTTACTTACGGAGCCCTTTCGGGTTTTCATCCGTGCCCTTTTTGCTTATGGACATACCATTTATTTTATTTTATTTTTATATGTTTTTTTTTATATCTTGTCAGCCTAAGGATGCTGCGGTATTAGTTTAAAGACGTTTCGGTCTGCTATTAGTTTAAGGACATTTCGGTCCATCACTTGAGAAGGCGGGCTACTGCTGATAGAGTTTGAGCTTAGGAAGATAGCGAGCGGACATAGTCGTCGTCATCTACCATTGACCTAGGCTGTGGCTCGTTAAGCATAGTATTTCTTTAAGAAGCGACCGTTTATCGGTCTGAAAGGCCTTTCGCCGTGCATGTCGATGAGGAGATAGGCTCCATCTTGGTAGACTTTATCTATGATGTACGGGCCTTCATAGTTTGGCTCGAATTTTCCCCGCTTGGCGCGATTGGGGATCATAGGTCTTTTGACCACTAGCACGAGTTCGCCTTGACGGAATGTCCTCGGTCGGGTCAATCTTTCGTATGAGCGCGTCATCTTTGCTTTATAAGCTTCCAGATTTTGTTGTGCTAGAAGCCGGATTTCATCAAGGGCGTCAAGCTCTTCAAACCGAAGGTGGGCATTTTCTTCGTCTGTCAGCTCGTAGTGGACTGCCACTCGTAGAGAGGGTAATTCTATCTCGAGAGGGAGTACTGCTTCCGTCCCAAATACCAACGCGTACGGTGTTGTGTTTGTGGCCGTTTTAAATGTAGTTCGATACGCCCAAAGAGCCTCTTGCAATCTTTCGTTTCAATCTCTCTTATTTCGTGACACTGTTTTCTTCATGATCTTCGTCAAGGTCTTGTTGAAGGCCTCCGCTAGACCGTTAGCTCGCGGATTATAAACTGAGGAATATCTCCAGTCTATATTGTGTTGCTGTGCGAAGCGGCTAATTTTATGACTTCGGTAGGCTGGCCCATTATCAGAGATGATCCTTCTTGGGGTTCCAAACCGGTATATGACATGCGTTTTGAAGAAATGGAGGATGTTCTCCGTCTTCACTTCCCTCAACGGTACCGCCTCTGCCCATTTGGAGAAGTAATCAGTCATCGCCAAGATGAAACGATGTCCCTTTGACGATGCTGGTTCGATGGGGCCGACTATGTCAGTTCCCCACATTTCGAATGGCCAACTAGCCACTGTTGGATGCAGTGGATTGGGATGCTGATGGATGAAGTCCCCATGAATTTGGCATGAATGACATTGCTTCGCGTATTCTAGGCAATCCTGCATCATCGTGGGCCAGTAGTAGCCCATCCGTTTTATCTTCAACTTCATCTTAGGGCCTGCTTGGTGGGAACCGCAGAGTCCGTCGTGAACCTCTTGGACGACCCTTCTCGCTTCGTCAGGTCCTAGGCATCTCAGCCACAGAGAATCGAATGTCCTCTTGTATAGAGTATCGTTGACGAAGGCGAAAGACAGGGCTCGTTTCGCAAGCTGATGTCTTGTGGACGCTTCTTCAGGCATTCGGTGGAACTTGAGGTAATCTATGAAGACTTCTCTCCAGTCTTCGGCCTTCTCATGGTCTTTTATTTGTAGGGTCGCCTGCTCAGTTGCTCCCTTTTCTTTACATGATTCTGGATGTATTTCTGCTGGGGCGAGCACTCGACGGCTTTGTATCACGATTCTAACGTCATCGAGGTTCTCGTCAGCCAATTCTTTAGCAAGTTTGGCCAGTGCGTCCGCTTTGCTGTTTTCCGCGCGCGGTATGCTTTCCAACGTGTAGGAGGGAATTTGGGTTAGCAGTTGCTGCACTTTTTCACCATATTTTACTAATTCCGGTTTGCATGTTTGGTAATCGCCGTTCACTTGACTGACGACCAGTTGGGAGTCCCCATATATGAGGAGGCTTTCAATTCCCATATCAATGGCGATCTCGAGGCCTGCTATCAAAGCTTCATATTCAGCTTCATTATTCGTTCTCGGCTCTGTTAAGGAGAAAGCGAAGCGCATTATTCCTCCTTGTGGAGTCACGAAGATGAGTCCTACCCCCGATTTGATCATTGGCGTACTTTGTTTGTGCTTTTTCATGGAAGATGCTCCATCGAAATAAAGCTCCCAACGGGTATCACCACTGTCGATTGCGTCAAACGCATGTCTGTCTAGCAAATCGCAATTTAAAGGAGAATCGGCAGGTATGGGATGCTCAGCAAGAAAGTCGGCGATGGCCTGGCCTTTTACTGCCCTGAGAGGTTGATATGTTATCGAAAATTCCATCAAGAGCAGGGCCCATTTAGCGAGTCGCCCTGTCAATATGGCTTTTGACATTAGATATTTGAGAGGGTTGACTTTTGAAATAAGACGGACCTCGTGCGCCAACGCATAGTGCCTAAGCTTTGTTATTGCGAAGATCAACGCCAGGCAGTGTTTTTCAATGGGAGAGTAGTTGCTTTCTGCCCCCAGCAGAACTTGACTTAAGTAGTAGAGTGCTCTTTCTTTCCCTTGATCGTTCTCTTGTGCCCATAATGCGCCTAAGGAACCTTCGAGGACGGTTGTATAAAGAATGAGAGGCTTCCCCTTAACCGGAGCAGCCAACACTGGTGGGTTCTGCAGGTATTGCTTGATCTCGTCCAGTGCGCCTTGGCATTTTTGATCCCAAACGAATGGGGTTCCCTTCTTCATCAGGTGACTATAAGGACGGCACTTTCCTGAAAGGTTGGCTATAAATCGCCGTATGTATGCGAGTTTCCCTTGGAGAGACCGCAGCTGTTTGAGAGTCCTTGGCGGAGGAGATCTTTTCAATGTAGCAATCGGAGAGTTCTTTCTCACCTTCCTCAGCAATTCAAAGCTGTTTCCAGTTGGAACAGCAGCGTTGACCTCCACCACTGGAGCAGATGGGGTTAGCCCTGAGGGGGAGTTGGCCCCTGCTTTCCTTACTCGTTGCCAATGGCGACGTCGTGCATGACGAGCCGTTGGGACTGGCTCGAAAATCGAGATGGTTCCTTGCTGCCCCCTGTTTGAGTGTGGGGTAACTGCCGATGTCAGCCTATCGAAGACTGATGCCTTTTGACCAGCTGGGGGAGGAGTGGAAACCGTCAATCTTGTGAAGACCGACTCTCTGATGGGAGAAGCCGCTTTAACGGCTTCCAAAGCAGCGGCCGTTACCCTCTTTAGGACGGCCACTTTATAGTTCTGACCTAGCCTGGTGAAAACGGAGGCTGTTGGTTTAGTAGCAGGCGACCCGTTGACAGGGGTCGTGGTAGCAGTGAGCCGGTCGAACACCGACTTCTTGTTCGCTTCCAGTGCGGATATCGGCATAGAGAAGCTTGTAGGTGGGACCATGGTCCCGAAAAACAGGCCGGTGGCGGCCTGGGTCACCTGTTCAACCGGCAGAGTGAGGAAAGAGGCCGCTTGGGGCCCATATGTTACACCTCTCGGTGAGGTGGAGCGTCCGTTGCAGTGGCATTTCGAGCAGTTGGTGCAGTTGGTGGCCATTGAATCGTGAATTCTGCGCCAGGTAAAAGACCAAATCTTAGCAACTTGAAATCCGAAGACAATCGTTTAACAAACCGCGATTGGTTCGCGAAGACGACACACGAAGTGTGGAGTGGAAAGAGGAAGAGGTCCCACCGGGCGTGCCAGAATCTATTCCCCTCCGAACGGCGGCCCGGGACTTCGCGTCCGTGGCCTGAGGTTCGGGGCAGATGCTATTTGGTTTTATCCGTCTATCACTCCGAAGATGCCAGGTTGATTTATGGCACCGTGTATCGGAGGTTTAGACGGATGCGGCCGATGTAGCAGACTTCGTCAGATTCCCCCTCAGGGTGAGGGGTTTTTGATTGTGGGGACGCTCTTCCCTGCAGGCGCAAGCCCTTGCAGTTAATTACGCTACCGCATTGCGGTAACAACTTTCTCCTTCTCCAGAATTTCACTTCGTGTCGTGTGTGTTTGTTTTGTTTGTGGTTGCCCATGGATTGTATACGGAGACTGAGTAATGCCGTCGCCCGTAGGACGTGGATTAGTCCAAATCCGTGTTTACTTAGATTTGGGTTTGGTGTTTTAGTTTAAGGATACATTAGTCGTGTTGCGGCTAAGATCAACTTAAACGTTCGTCAAGGATACGTTAGTCCTGTTTTGGACTAAGATCGACTCGACGTAGTGATTAATTTAATGTATGGCCATCGGGACTCGTCACCTCTCTGACGTCGTTGAAGGATTACAACGACATGTATCAGAGGAGCTCGGAAATGTACCCTCGAACCAGAGTTGATTGGGAGTTTTATAATCCATTTGGATGTTTAAGGATACGTTAGCCGTATTTGGGGCTAAGATCAACTTAAACGGGACCGTTTAGATCCGGCAAAAGAGCGTTCGGAGGCTCTATTGTTCCAGTTTAGGGACATAGTGGTCCGTTCGCCAGTTTAGGGACGTGGTGGTCCATCGCCAGTTTAGGGACGTTGTGGTCCAGTATTAGTTTAGGGACGTCTCGGTCCGGTATTAGTTTAGGGACGTTTCGGTCCGATATTAGTTTAGGGACGTTTCGGTCCGATATTAGTTTAGGGACGTTTCGGTCCGATATTAGTTTTAAGGACGTCGCGGTCCGATATTAGTTTAGGGACGTTTCGGTCCGATATTAGTTTTAAGGACGTCGCGGTCCGATATTAGTTTAGGGACGTTTCGGTCCAATATTAGTTTAGGGACGTTTCGGTCCACGAGTTTAAGGACCCCGCAGTCCATAAAAATGTGTGGTTGTTGGGACCCGTCACCTCTTTGACGTCGTTGAGGAATTACAACGATGGATGTCAAAGGAGTTCGGAGATGTACCCTCGAACCGGACGTAGATTGATTTAGGAGAGCCATTTTGCTCAGTCAATTTAATTTAAGGACTTATGGCCACGATTGGGCTAAGTCCAGTTGAAAATATTCAACATTTTATTTGCTTTTGCATTGCATTTTTTATTTAGGCTCTACCCATAAAAGATACAGAGTATCAATTTATTTTGGGCTCTGCCCATTTGTAAATGATGCAAAGTATCTACCTTGTTTGGGCTCTGCCCCTTTTAAAATGCATAGCATTCTTATTATTTTGTTTGGGCTCTGCCCATTTATAAATGATGCAGAGCATCTGTTTTGTTTTGGGCTCTGCCCCTTAAAATAATGCATTGCATTTTATTAAGCCTGTTAGGCCTTCTTTTAATTGGGCTTGGCCCTTTTGTAGCAATACAATGCATTTGCGCTTTGCGCTAAGTAATGAGCGCAAGCTCATATGGTGATGACACGTGTCGTGCTCTGGTGAGCGCAAGCGCACTAGCGCAGTGCGCTGCGTTGTTGCGCTGCTGACACGTGGCGCGCTCTCAGCGAGTTGCGCCAATTCCAGAGAGCAAAGCTCTATCTTAAGGGCGCTTAGCGCAAGTGGTTCTATAGCCGACACGTGGCGCTCTCTTAAGAGCGCAACGGCGCAGTTTGGAAGTGCAAAGCACTAAGAATCTTTTAGATTCAAGAAGGGAAGTGCAAAGCACTGTTTAATTTCTTGATCTAAATTAGATCAAAGAAAAATAAATTTTTCTTTATTTGAAGAACCAGAGGTTCATAAAAGTGCAAAGCACTATTATTCTATTATTTTTATTGTTTTTAAAGAACCGGAGGTTCACAAGAAGTGCAAAGCACTGTTTATTATGTAAAGATCATTCATCTTGTTTTTAGACTAATGATCTATTAGAAGGAATTTCTTCTAATTCATGAAGGTTCTTTACCTTTTTCTTGAAATCTTCTCAGAGTTCTCTCTGTTTAAAGTTCTTGAGTTCTCAAGAAAAATGTTGATGCCTTTGAATTGAGGCTTAGGGTCCTTTTTATAGTGCTCACAAATTAGTTAAATTTGTTAAAGAGATCATTCTCTGAGTGATTTGGGGAATTTTCCCCACCGTTGGATCTTTGATCCAAGGGCTTCTGCTTTGCAGAAGAAAATCTTCTTGTTTTAACAAGAACAGAAAAGATTTCTTAAAATCTTAATTCGGTTTTGGCGCAGATGCCCCAGCGCGTGACACGTGTCGCGCAGCGCAACTGCGCTAGCGCATCTGCGCTGACACGTGTCGCGCAGCGCAGAGCGCAGCGCAACTGAAGCGTTGCTTCAGACAAATAGAGCTCTACTCTGATTGGGCGCGCCTTCTTGGGCGTTGCGCTGACGTATTAGTGCCAGACACACGGCGCGTTGCGCCCGAGACTTGGAGCGTTGCTTCAAAATTTGAATTTTGAATTCAAACAGAGCTTTGCTCTGATTGGGCGAAACACCTCTGTGTGGGACTCTAAAGACTCGTTAATATTGTCACGTCCCGCTTCCCAAAATACGGAATACGAGGGGTTGACAAGGCCATCCATGCTCCTACGGTCAAGGAAATATCCCGCCGTAGTCACACTTCGGCTTCTAGTTTTACGTGGTAATCAGTAATACAATACACAGGTAATGAGAAATGCAGTAACTGGAACAAAACACATACAAAGAACTAACCTGATGAAGATCAAAAGAGTAAAGCTCTGGATAGCTGATCAAGATATCTGCGATGTGCGTCTGGTCCTCGTCCAAGCTAGCTCCACGTCTCACTCTGAGCATGCATACTCAGGTCGTCAGAGCGACGCGATAGCAATATATATATATATATATATATATATATATATATATATATATATGCGAGTGGTAACTCGTACAGTAATAATAGATGTGCAACAGTAATCAAAGGAGTAAAGACGTGAACATAAAGTAGCCAAAGCAAGTATCTAAGAGAGCAGGTAAACAGTAACGCTGTAAACAGTATGACAGGTATGTTAAATCAGCTAACGATGCATATCAATGTCACTAATCCTATCAGTCTCTAAGTCTCACTGTACATGTCACTAAGCCTATCGTCAGTCCAAGTGTGAAAGTCAACCACTCGTGAGTATCCCCCGCCCAAGGGTAGGACCCAAGGGCAAGGGACCACGGGCCCAAAATATAACGCACGGTAATAATCATGTAATATCTCTGTAAATCTCCATATATCTCCATATATATGCCGGCATGGGACTCCCGAGATTCTGTTGAACTCATACTCAAACTACCCCACACCCCGTGGTCTACATCAAACGCCAACCATAGCCTCAAATACCGGTCGGTCCATGACAAGTCTGCGCGAGAACTGGGGACAGGATCTCCATCAAGCACGTCCCGACTGATACCCAAGATAAATGGACAGTATTTGGTGTCTTACCTGTGACACCTATACAAGTGCTTCCATAAGTGTCCCATACCACTTATAGTCACACTTATATACGTCCCACAGACGTCGACAATACAATAGAACAATAGGGTCCACTGATTGTGTACAAGTACGTGTCACTTTCACTTATCCATTCATGCTCAAACACTGACGTACTTGCCACAATCACCACTAAAACCTAACACTGGGTAATGCACATGATCACTAGGTTACCAATGCAATGACATATATATGATGTGATGAGAAAACGGTATGTAAGGCATGATTAAGATATCATAAGTCGGTATCCTACCACTTGCATAATTTATCGTAAATCAGGTATGCACAATTTAGCGAAACTATGAACAGGGGATGAGTAGTATGTTTGATTATCTAATCAACAAATTTGTTTTTACGTCAATCAGGTTTCAGGATCACTAGATATGGCCATTTCATTTTAAGCATTCACTGCTGGAAATCCGGTTTCAGGATCGGAAGTCCGTTTCGTAACGCAATTTAATCCCAGTTGAGATCAGAATTAGGCTACGCTACAGTTGAACTATTCTTAGGATTTCCAGTCAGGTTTCCACCGCAATTGGCGGATCAGTATTTTATTATTCCAACAGAGAGTTATGGCCAGATTAAGTTAGGGGTGTAAAATCTGCTTCTGCAGAATTCAGCAAGACATATCGACAAGGTAAAAAGAACTAAAAATATCCAACGGTTGAGTAAACCAGTGAGTCCAGTCGAGTAAGAAAGATACTCCAATTTCCTACGTAACGGTATAGGATTCCGTGCATTCTCTTACATGAGCAGTGATAAACAGAGGTTTAATAACAGGGGTTAACCTGGATTTCCATTCTGGACTGCAGTCCAGAATCATAATCCACCGCAGTTATCTCTATCATAATGTACTACAATTCATTGATCAACAATATTTTACAGTAGGTTAACCAGTTAGCTTCATTACGAGCCGTCAAACGCTAAAATCCGGTTTATACACAGTTTAATATAAATTTTATAGTTTGGGGTGAACGAAGGTTTTCAGGTTTCACGACAATCATAGGGGCGCCATTTTATGTGAGCGAACGACCCTATCATGCAACCAAACTCTTAAGGGGTATTCACTATAATTCGGGCCATCCAAAATCATCTAGTTCCGTCAATTTAATTGGGTTTGTAAGTCGCGATTCATATCGAACACTCACTTATAACAAATTACATGAAAGTAGGTGTGGGAATTTTGGCAACTAGAAATGTAATATAAGAAATAGCATGAAGCAAGTATTAAACTTGCCTGGTGACGAGTCGACAATAATACTGCAGTGGCAACAGCACGATCGCGTCACGAACGCAGCACCGGTTCAGCCTTTGGAATCAGGTAAAGTAGTCCAACCTAGGTAGCTACCGTGCACTCGTTTTTATCAGCTCCGAGCTTTAGATATACCTTGATTTGATGTGAGGGAGGCAGAGGCGCTGTGAGAGGGAGAGAGAGAGAGATTTAGAGAGACAGAGAGAGATTTAGAGAGAGAAATTTAGAGAGAGATAGGGAGAGAGGGAGATAGGGAGAGACACACACAGAGAAAGAGAGAGAAACAGAGAGAGAGAGGGAGAGAGAGAAACACCGAGTGCCGGCGTGGGGTCGACGGAGGCGCCGTCGGGGTTGTCCAGGCGGCCGATGGGAGGAGGCGGCGAGGGTGTCGAGGGGATGGCCGGTTGTGAGGAAACGGCGAGGGAGGAGCCCGAGGCGTTGGAGGCGTCGGTGGTTGCTGGGGCGCCGACGGTGGGTGAGTTTGGTCGATGGAGGAAGAATGGGGATCGGCTGCAATGCAGAGGGGCTTGGAAGAACTCGGCGGCGGAGGGTCCAAGGAGGAGGTCGCCGGCGAGGAGGCGGCGAGCCGTGTGGTGGTGGTCTCGGCGTTGATGGATGGAGGGAATGATGATGGTTGCGGTGTTGGGTGTTTGGAGGGGAGAGAAAGGGGGAGGAGGAACGTTGGGGAAACTCGTCGGTGGTGTGAGGTGGGGAAGGAGAGAAAGAGCTTGAGAGAAATGGAGAGAGGGAGAGGGATCGATTGAGAGATGGGGGCCGAGATTGCAGGAGACAGGCGAGGGGACCTCGAGTGGCAGTTGGAAGGCTCGGTCATGGGTGAGGTGCGGGTCGTGGGGGTTGAGCGAGGAAGACGGCGAGGCGTCGGCGACGTGGGGGAGCGCGGAGATGTGGGCGCAACGGGAAACACGGGAAGGTTAAAAGGGAGGAAGAAGATTGAGGCGGGTCGGGTCGGATTTTGGTGAACATGGGCTGGGCCGGAGGGCTGAGGAAATTATTATTTGTTTTAAGTTTTGGGCCGGAGGGAGTTGCTGGGCTGAGGATTTTAATATTTATTGTTTTGGGCTGGGGAATTTATTTGGGTATGTTAAGAACTTCGGTTGGGTTGGATTAAAAAGGGAAACGGGCTTGGAAAAATGGGAAATAAAAATAAGGTGAAATAGGGTTTGGGTTTAAAGGAAATAAAAATCGAAAATAGATATAAGGAAGTGGCTCGGCTAATAAGAGGGAAGAAAATACAAAAGGGAAAAGGGTAGAGGACGAATTTGAAGAATTGGGGACGGAGTAAATAGAGGAAGAGAAGGATGAAAGGGGGAGAGGGTTTAGGGTTTTTAAAATAATAAATAAATAATAATCATAAAATAAGTAATTTAAGAGTACAAAAATACGGATGTTGATATACAAAAGGACTGGGTATTACATCATACCACCCTTACAAAAATTTCGTTCTCGAAATTTAAAATAAATGATAAGCTACAAAATAACAAGCAAAAGGCTACCACATCGAATATTAACACATAATGATTTACTTAAAACAGGTGGGTAAAAGAAATTTCTTTGAAGGTCTATATATGTATAAGAACAACACAACTAAAAGGGTAGGTCCAAATAAGTATAATGCCGGAACAACTATAAGGGCAACCTATATGTACAAAAGAATAAAATAGCAATAACGAATAATAACATTCGAGGCGTACTAGAAAAATTGAAATCCTAAATATGTGCACACCTATATATATATATCAAAAGTAGCGCTGCTAAAATAATAAGTATAAGGCATAACCATAATGAAATAGTGAAAGATCTGTCGGTAGGTTAAAACATTTTAGAATAACGTATCAATCAAACAATTTTAACATAACTTAGAAAGCCACATGGTGAAAATAAGAGACACAGAACAAATGAAATGCGCGATATAAGGTTGCGCTATTGAAAATGTGAAGAGTAGTAGAGTATTTAAGATGGGTAAAACGGAAGTAGTTGATAATACACAATTTATCGATAAGTACGAAATAATGAAAACTAAACCCTTCGAATGATGATGTCCCTAAATGTAATAAAAGGAAGCACTACTGATGTATACAGGCTAGACAGGGCAGGGGTTACAATAGAGTAAGGCCCATTCAAAGATCGATGTGTGGCGCTTTTTAATCTAAGCAAGGGTCAAAACAACACAAAGTGCAGGAGCGAAGGACAGTAACGAATCTCAGGGGGGGACGTATAGGGGAACAGTCAAAGCATCAAGTGAACCAGCAATCAAAAGATTAGCGAACTCAGAAATTTTATTTCATTCCATAAAATTTTAAACAAAGCATTCTCGAAAAGCGAAGGATGGCCCTAAACTATACACAGATTTATTTGGCCAGAGTAGACAACAGCTAAATCCCGTCAGTCGCGGTTGTGGAGGTTCAGCAGGTTACGGTAGGCTCGCGCGCTCAGGTAGGGGCGTCCATTTCCATAGCGCCTCGCAGGGACCGCCATTGGGAGTTCTTCCGCCGCAGGGTCTTGTTCTTCCGGTCCTTCTTCCTCGGCTGGAGCTTCTTCATCGAGGTCTGCTTCCATGTGATTCTCTTTTTCTGGATTCTCTTCCATAGGATTTTCCTCCACTGGATTTTCTTCTATCGGGCCCTCCTCGGGATCTTCCTCTATCGGGTTCTCTTCAGGGTCTCCTTCCTCCTCGTCGGAATCGCCGATCATGTCAACTTCTGGGGCGGCGGCTCCTTCGTCCTCGGAATCGTTGTTTCTGAAAATGACCTGGAGGCCGTTTATCTCATCGTCCGAACTCACCAGTATGCGGTCTAAGGAAACGCATGACTGTGCATCCTCATCTAGATGCGGCGCTGCTCCAGGATGGGCCATGACCTGAAAAGAAAGAGTCATGATTAGATAGTGGAACACATTAAGAAAATAACCAAGGATATGGAGTACAGGTAGGCAGGGACTGAAAAATTAAAATTTTAAAAAAATGTTGTTGCAATGAATAGTATAAATAAGGGGAAAGCAAGAGAACGATACATACATTACGATTCAAAGTTTTATTGTATTCAACTAAAAGTTCGACGGATACAAGATTCAAAAGAAATATTTACAAAAGAGTGACAACATCTTTATTGAAAGTAGAAAACGTGGTAATTCTTCTTTGATTTCTGGACTGCTGCATTCCTGTCTCGTGAGTTGAATCCTGCGTGGGGTCCGCACTATCCTCGAAGCTCGAACTACGAAATGACCATCACCTAGCTGGAGTGGAGAATGTGGACGAATCCCCTCTTTGTAGCTCTTTCCTTTTAGGGCAGCCATTAATAGGATGTTCGCTGGATCCGCAAATCAGGCATTGCCCCTTGGCGCGGCGGCAATCTCTCTGAAGGTGTCCTGGCTTCTTACAATACCCACAACGTTGGGTCTTCTGTTGCTGGGGAATAAGGGGGCGCTTCATCTTCACCTCTTTTCCTCGCCTAACAGGGATCCCTTTATGATTGGAGACTTCCGCTGGTGCCTGAGTCACCTGCCTTCTCAATCCTTCAGCTAACAGGTCGTTTGCTCGCCCCTGGGCTTCCTTCCGACTCTGCGGTGCATTCAGAATTTCTACGGTCTGATTCTGGGGAGTGGAGGTAGAGGGAGTGTCGTTGGAAGACATGGTCTTGAAACAACGATTTGAGGACGATATAAGGCACAAGCTATAGGAATTAAAATACAATATGGATTAGGCAAGGAGTCAAGAATATCGGGTGTGGTGAAATTCAAATAAGTGGAAATCAACTGTAGAACTCTAAGTCACTCAAACAGGGTACAGTATTGTGACTGTGATGCAGTTCACAATTACAACCACGTAACTCTGCCAAGTTATCCGAAACTCTAGCGGATGGATAGCTGCATACACTATGTGAATCAAGATCAAGAATAATAAGTTTACAATCTAGACCGAAGGATGTCTTAGATTGTCAAGCTCTACACGGAAACTGCAATCCCAATCGAAGCAAAAAACCTGGCTCTGATACCAACAAAACCATGTCACGCCCCGCTTTCCAAAATACGGAATACGAGGGGTTGACAAGGCCAGCCATGCTCCTACGGTCAAGAAAATATCCCGCCGTAGTCACACTTCGGCTTCTAGCTTTATGTGGTAATCAGTAATACAATGCACATGTAATGAGAAATGCAGTAACTGGAACAAAACACATACAAAGAACTAACCTGATGAAGATCAAAAGAGTAAAGCTCTGGATAGCTGATCAAGATGTCCGCGATGTGCGTCTGGTCCTCGTCCAAGCTAGCTCCACGTCTCACTCTGAGCATGCATACTCAGGTCATCAGAGCGACGCGATAGCAATATATATATATATATATATATATATATATATATATATATATATATATATATATATATGCGACTGGTAACTCGTACAGTAATAATAGATGTGCAACAGTAATCAAAGGAGTAAAGACGTGAACATAAAGTAACCAAAGCAAGTATCTAAGAGAGCAGGTAAACAGTAACGCGGTAAACAGTATTACAGGTATGTTAAATCAGCTAACGATGCATATCAATATCACTAATCCTATCAGTCTCTAAGTCTCACTGTACAGGTCACTAGGCCTATCGTCAGTCCAAGTGTGAGAGTCAACCACTCGTGAGTATCC
The DNA here is from genome assembly GCA_030015575.1 of Agapanthus africanus. NCBI lineage: Eukaryota > Viridiplantae > Streptophyta > Magnoliopsida > Asparagales > Amaryllidaceae > Agapanthus > Agapanthus africanus. Next base: position 72,589,699 of record CM057348.1, read on the forward strand.
CCCACCTAAGGGTAGGACCCAAGGGCAAGAGACCACGGGCCCAAAATATAACGCACGGTAATAATCATGTAATATCCCTGTAAATCTCCATATATCTCCATATATATATGCCGGTATGGGACTCCCAAGATTCTGTTGAACTCACACTCAAACTACCCCACACCCCGTGGTCTACATCAAACGCCAACCATAACCTCAAATACCGGTCGGTTTATGACAAGTCTGCGCGAGAACTGGGGACAGGATCTCCATCAAGCACGTCCCGACTGATACCCAAGATAAATGGACAGTATTTGGTGTCTTACCTGTGACACCCATACAAGTGCTTCCATAAGTGTCCCATACCACTTATAGTCACACTTATATACGTCTCACAGACGTCGACAATGCAATAGAACAATAGGGTCCACTGATTGTGTACAAGTACGTGTCACTTTCACTTATCCATTCATGCTCAAATACTGACGTACTTGCCACAATCACCACTAAAACCTAACACTGGGTAATGCACATGATCACTAGGTTACCAATGCAATGACATATATATGATGTGATGAGAAAACAGTATGTAAGGCATGATTAAGATATCATAAGTCGGTATCCTACCACTTGCATAATTTATCATAAATCAGGTATGCACAATTTAGCGAAACTATGAACAGGGGATGAGTAGTATGTTTGATTATCTAATCAGAAAATTTGGTTTCACGTCAATCGGGTTTCAGGATCACTAGATATGGCCATTTCATTTTAAGCATTCACTGCTGGAAATCCGGTTTTAGGATCGGAAGTCCGTTTCGTAACGCAATTTAATCCCAGTTGGGATCAGAATTAGGCGACTCTACAGTTGAACTATTCTTAGGATTTCTAGTCAGGTTTCTACCACAATTAGAGGATCAGTATTTTATTATTCCAACAGAGAGTTATGGCCAGATTAAGTTAGGGGTGTAAAATCTGCTTCTGCAGAATTCAGCAAGACATGTCGACAAAGTAAAAAGAACTAAAAATATCAAACGGTTGAGGAAACCAGTGAGGATAGTCGAGTAAGAAAGCTACTCCAATTTTCTACGTAACGGTATAGGATTCCGTGCATTCTCTTACATGAGCAGTGATAAACAGAGGTTTAATAACAGGGGTTAACCTGGATTTCCATTCTGGACTGCAGTCCAGAATCATAATTCACCGCAGTTATGTCTATCATAATGTACTACAATTCATTGATCAATAATATTTTACAGTAGGTTAACCAGTTAGCTTCATTACGAGCTATCAAATGCTAAAATCCGGTTTATACACAGTTTAATATAAATTTTATAGTTTGGGTGAACGAAAGTTTTCAGGTTTCACGACAATCATAGGGGCGCCATTTTATGTGAGTGAACGACCCTATCATGCAACTAAACTCTTAAGGGGTATTCACTATAATTCGGGCCATCCAAAATCATCTAGTGCCGTCAATTTAATTGGGTTTGTAAGTCACGATTCACATCGAACACTCACTTATAACAAATTACATGAAAGTAGGTGTGGGAATTTTGGCAACTAGAAATGTAATATAAGAAATAGCATGAAGCAAGTATTAAACTTGCCTGGTGACAAGTCGACAATAATACTGCAGTGGCAACAGCACGATCGCGTCACGAACGCAGCACCGGTTCAGCCTTTGGAATCAGGTAAAGTAGTCCAACCTAGGTAGCTACCGTGCACTCGTTTTCATCAGCTCCGAGCTTTAGATATACCTTGATTTGATGTGAGGGAGGCAGAGGCGCTGTGAGGGGGGGAGAGATTTACAGAGGCAGAGAGAGATTTAGAGAGAGAAATTTAGAGAGAGACAGGGAGAGAGAGAGAGAGAAACAGAGAGATAGAGAGAGGGACAGAGAGAAACGCCGAGTGCCGGCGTGGGGTCGACGGAGGCGCCATCGGGGTTGTCCAGGCGGCCGATGGGAGGAGGCGGCGAGGGTGTCGAAGGGATGGCCGGTTGTGAGGAAACGACGAGGGAGGAGCCCGAGGCGTTGGAGGCGTCGGTGGTTACTGGGGCGCCGACGGTGGGTGAGTTTGGTCGATAGAGGAAGAGTGGGGCTCGACTGCAATGCAGAGGGGCTTGGAAGAACGCGGTGGCGGAGGGTCCAAGGAGGAGGTCGCCGGTGAGGAGGCAGCGAGCCGTGTGGTGGTGGTCTCGTCGTTGATGGATGGAGGGAATGATGATGGTTGCGGTGTTGGGTGTTTGGAGGGGAGAGAAAGGGGGAGGAGGAACGTTGGGAAAACTCGTCGGTGGTGTGAGGTTGGGAAGGAGAGAGAGAGAGCTTGAGAGAAATGGAGAGAGGGAGAGGGATCGATTGAGAGAGGGGGGGCCGAGATTGCAGGAGAGGGCGAGGGGACCTCGAGTGGCAGTTGGAAGGCTCGGTTATGGGTGAGGTGCGGGTCGTGGCGGTTGAGCGAGGAAGACGGCGAGGCGTCGGGGACTTGGGGGGAGCACGGAGATGTGGGCGCAACGGGAAACGCGGGAAGGTTAAAAAGGAGGAAGAAGATTGAGGCGGGTCGGGTCGGATTTTGGTGAACATGGGCTGGGCCGGAGGGCTGAGGAAATTATTATTTGTTTTACGTTTTGGACCGGAGGGAGTTGCTGGGCTGAGGGTTTTAACATTTATTGTTTTGGGCTGGGGAATTTATTTGGGTATGTTAAGAACTTGGGTTGGGTTGGATTAAAAAGGGAAACGGGCTTGGAAAAATGGGAAATAAAAATAAGGTGAAATAGGGTTTGGGTTTAAAGGAAATAAAAATCGAAAATAGATATAGGGAAGTGACTCGGCTAATAAGAGGGAAGAAAATACGAAAGGGAAAAGGGTAGAGGACGAATTTGAAGAATTGGGGACGGAGTAAATAGATGAAGAGAAGGATGAAAGAGGAGAGGGTTTAGGGTTTTTAAAATAATAAATAAATAATAATCATAAAATAAGTAATTTAAGAGTACAAAAATACGGATGTTGATATACAAAAGGACTGGGTATTACAAATATGCTGCCAGTGGGTTCAACCATAAGCACGTCAGCGGCACTAGCTGTACGTAACGGTTACCCAGGTATTGAGCGAAAGGGAGGCCGACGAGCAAACTCATCCTGAAACCCCTACTGAGCCTGACAGTGACAATATCCGTACTGTCCGGTCCGTTCTTCTATGAGTATCGCATATCGAGTCTAGTGGGAGGATAAAGTCAGACCCCTAATAACACGACATTTAGTGTCGGTATGAAGCCCATCACCATCTGAGAAACTACTGATCCTAGATCAGTAATTCTCGACTACCTTGGCCAAGGATTTCTGGTGATGGCCACCCGTGCACAACCACGACATCAACCCCCAATACCGGGAGAGACGAATCCCCCAACGATCCGCTCACTGCTTCCATATGGCTCGGGACTGTATCCAACTAAAACCTGTTTGCATGACTTCTTTGAGCCGTGGTAGGGTAGTAATCAAAGCACGGTGGGAACTCACACGAGACAAATGACGATCTCAGGTCGATAGACTAACCTGTACACATGTCACCTGAGAATTGTTATCTGACAATAGGTATAATACCAACTAGCATGTTTCCGGCGAGTCTGTCCGATGTACTCATAACCCAATGAGCACCTGTATACATCTTAGGTGAACAAACTAATACCAATGGCTTGTGAGACCGGCCATCGCCTCTCGTCGGGATCTCGATCAGTTTACACTAGTCTACTCTGGAGTATCGATACCCAGTCTCGAAACTCCCATGACTAAGGACATTTAAGGATGTGCCTATAGACTACCCATCTCCCACGTATATGATCGCCATCATACTGTTGGCAGTTAAGCAAGAATCCTATAGGCTCTATCAACATGTAATAGTGATCTGTAATGTCACCTGAAGCATGTACATGATGATAAAGACAAACCAGATAGTATACTATCATCTCGAGTAAGACTGTTCTACCGGTATAGGTCCTCCCTCAATCATTGCAATCACGTGCCTGCGATCCAATAATTGACTTGAGGGCACTACAGCCAACACAGACGGTACTGTTTGAGGCGATCCGCAACCTCCTGGTGGGACAGCAGTAACAGACTGCTATCTTGATGAACCGTCCCGAGGCAGAAGCACCTGGGGTGAAGCAATTCAGGGCCTTGCACCCCAAGCAGTTCTCAGGAAAAGAGAGCCCCTTAGAAGCTGAGGAATGGGCTCGGAGTATTGAAGATGATCTGGCAGCAACATAAGTGCCAGAAGTCGCTTGGGTTCGAGTTGCAAAGCTGCAGCTCACCGATAATGCACGAGTCTGGTGGAAGCTGGAAGAAAGCCGTCTCACCCAGCCGATCAAATGAAGGACTTTCCGCGATATGTTCGACGCAAAGTACTTCCCCGAGACTGCCAGATTCGACATAGAACAACAGTTCATCTACCTACAACAGGGTTCAATATGGACCAAATCAGTGGATGATTACGATACCGAGTTTACCATGCTCGGTTGGTTAGATATGTTTCAATAGTTCAATTTTCAATGTATCACATACTACACAACTAACACAATACCTTAACAGATTCACGACACACCTAATACCGACGGATGAGATCAGAGCCCGACGATTCCAACAAGGGTTAGATCCGGAGATCCAGGCTACATTAGCTACGGAAGATTTTTCGACTCATGAATTGGCTCTGAAAGCGGCCCATTGATATGAGGCGGTGGTAAAGAAGAGGGGCAGACCTCAGTCTGCCGGGATAAAGCATCCTGCTAACCAGATAGCAGGAGGAGCCTCTTCAAGGCCGCCTTTTGTGCTAAGGAGACTGGGAGTACCAAACAACCGGCCCAGCCCAGCCTTTTGTACCTATTGCAGGAGGGATGGACATCTGATGAAAGACTGCCGGTGTGCAAATCGCCTTTGCTTAGTCTGCGGCTAAGCTACTCATGACATTGGGTCTTGTCCTCGTAGACACAACGCATATGCTGCACCTAGGCCAGCGATCACTTACCAGCAGCGTCCAACCATCCAGGCACCTGCTCCGAGACTTTCACTACCTGCTCCACCTCCTCGTAGACCGACTGCACCTCCTCCTCGTCAATTCCATCAAGCTCAAAGGAACCCAACTCAAGGACCAAGGAACGGACAGAGGAATGCTCCTCCAGCAAGGAGGAATGTGCCGAGGCGACAGGCTTTCACAATGACCGTGGAAGAAGCTGAAGCCATCGGACAAGTCACCACTGGTAACACTTCCCTTTCAAATTCTCTTTCAGTCCGTAGACATACCTATATATCTTTTCATTATACCTAAAACATATCCTACATAAATTAGGTATAATCTTAGTAGCCTCACTCCCTGCACTAGCACTCTTTGATACTGGAGCATCTCATTGCTTTATGTCGCAACGGTTCGTCTGAACTCATGCGATTCCAGTTACACCGCTTGTATCCAGCTGGAATATCAGTTCAGGGAACGACGTTCTTAAGGCAACAATGGGATACAGCCTGTGTCCAATGGTCGTCTGCAGCAGAGAATTCTATGCTGACTTCAAGGTGCTGTACATACCGAACTTCGATGTGGTTCTGGGTATGGATTGGCTCGGAACATTCTATGTTACCATTGACTGTCGTCAAAGGAGGGTAATATTCGAGATTCCAGACCATCCGGTCTTTTATTTCAAAAGTGGAGACCGTACTCTGAAGCCAAGTACTTACAAATCGAAACCAAAGAAGGCAGTGATTGCGGCAATTCATGCGGAGGAAGGATCAAAGCCAGAAGTGGTTCGAGAGTTCGACGATGTGTTTCCTGACGATATATCGGGTTTGCCTCTCAATCCAGCTCTTGAATTCAGCATTGATTTAATACCAGGAGCACAACCAATGATCAAAGCACCGTATCGGTTAAGTCCGGAAGGTTTGAAGGAAGTCCGAACCCAGTTGGATGAATTATTGGTGAAAGGATGGATTCGTCCTAGCACTTCAAGTTGAGGATCTCCAGTTCTGCTTGTGAAGAAGAAAGAAGGTTCATACAGAATGCGCATCGATTATAGAAGCTTAAACGAAGTAACGATAAAGAACAAGTATCCACTCCCACGCATCGACGATCTGTGCGATCGGCTAAGTGGATCTCGTGTTTTCTCTGTAAGTCGACGTTGTACACCCCACGAGTTGCGGGGAGGCGGAAATATGAAAAACAATCTTTTTCTTTAAACTAACATCGACTAACTTACGGATCTTTGCCAAATCCTAACTAACAACAACATAGGAGGGATTAGCTACTATGAAAGAAGATTATACCTAATGAACCAAGTCCTTCTTCTTCTCGTTGACCACCTCCTCATCGGCCTCCTCTTTGTGATAGAAGATCCACCCAAGAGCTACTACTCCAAGCTTGACCTCTAACTTGAGGTAACTAGGTTACTCAAAGTGCTAATCAAAGCAACCTAGGGAATATAGAGTTGGATTAGGGATCAAATAGTCTTTCTAACCCTTGATCTCAACGCATGAGAGGTTAGGGTTAGGGTTTGAAGAGAGAGAGCTTGAAGAGAGAGAAGGTGAGAATGAGTATCTTTTTGGAATAATGAAATCATTGTGATATATATGAAGCATAACATATTTATTAAATGAATAACAAATAAAAATATCTTCATGCTTCATTAACTCACATAGTGATTCATCTCATGAGTCATTTAAATCATAAATGCATCATTAACTCCATGGATGAATCACACCATGACTCATTAATCCAATAAATGCAAATGCCACCTTAGCCTCCAAGTCATCATCCTTCTAGAAGCTTCTCGATAATTTACGAGAATGCCCCTCCTATCCGTGAAAACACGGAAAAAAATTTAGACTGTATAAATCCAATAATCCGATACTACAATCTGGCTTAAACCAAAGCCCGCTAGTAAAAACTGTCCGAATATCGTACGTGCATAAATGCACGTGTGTGTCCGAACCCTGTCGTAAAACCATACGACCTCTATATCGTTTCGCCTGGAGCAGGAAAACTCTCTGTGTGGGACTCTAAAGACTCGACTACTACGCTGGCAGTGGGTTTAACCACAGACCGCAAGCGGCACTAGCTGTACGTAACGGTCCCCAGGTAAATGACGATAAGAAGGCCGATGAGGAAACCCATCCGAACTCCTACTGAGCCTGATGTGACAATCTCCGTACAGTCCGGTCTATTCGTTTAGGACTATCGCATATCGGGCCTAGGAGGCGGCAAGCGTCAGTCCCCTAAAAGCGGTATAAGTCGTGTCGGAGCGAAGCCCATTACACCTTGAGAAGCTACTGGAAAACCTACCAGTAAATCTCGCTTTCCCTGGCCAGGGACTTTGTGTAATGGCTCTCCAGACACAGCGCGATATCAACTCCCAATACCGGGAGAGACGAATCATGTCTAACCGCCACTGCCTCCAAGTGCTTCGGGACTGCACCCAACTGCTACCTGTTTGCACGACTCCTTTGAGCCATGGTAGGGTAAAAATCTAAGAACAGTGGGAACACACTCGAGGCGAAGCAGCAGTGTCAAGTCTGCGGACTATGCTGTACTCATGTCATCTGGGAACTGTTAACTGACAACGGGTATAATACCAACCAACAGTTCCCTGCGAGTCCTGTCCGGTGTACCCGTAACTCAATGAGCACCTGTATACTATCTCCAGTACGACGTACTGATGGCTGTGGGACAGACTATCTCCCCAACTGGGATGAGAAGTGTACACACTAGTCTACTCCGGAGTATCGATGCCCTGTCTCGATAATCCTACGACTAGGGACCTGAAAAAGGATGTGCTTGTAGACTACCCAGCCCCCACTAGTGTGACTGCCATCACAACGCTGGTAGTCAAGCAAGATCCTAAGGGCTCTATCAATACGTACACGCATATTAAGATAGATATAAACCAAGTAGCATACTACCATTTTTAGCAAGACTGTTAATATAACTGTGAATATCCCAAGCTTCCATTAAGTAATATACAAGCTAGTATGATACAATAATGGCCCCAGGGCATATACACTAACATTCTCCAAGTTAGATCTTCGTTCGGGTTATCATCAGGTGAAGGTCAAGGAATCTGATATCCATAAAACAGCATTCAGAACTCGCTATGGTCATTACGAATTTCTTGTAATGCCATTTGGAGTGACCAACGCACCAGCAATATTCATGAACCTGATGAATCAAGTTTTCCGGGAGTACCTAAACAGGTTTGTTGTCATCTTCATCGACAACATCCTAGTGTATTCTAAAAGTCGGAAGGAACACGCCGAACACTTGAGAATTGTCCTGGAAACCCTACGACAACATCAACCCTATGCCAGGTATAGCAAATGCGAATTTTGGCTAAATCAAGTTGGTTTTCTCGGACATATTGTATCGGTCGAAGGAATCTCTGTAGATCCAGCGAAAGTTTCAGCAGTAAGCGAATGGCCGACACCAAAGTCAGTGAAGGACATTTGAAGTTTCTTAGGTCTAGCAGGATATTACAGAAGATTCATTGAAGGATTTTCGAAGATAGCAACACCCCTGACCAAGCTCACACGTAAAGATGAAGAATTCGTGTTGTCAAAAGCATGCGAACAAGCTTTCGTAGAACTCAAGACAAGATTGATATCAGCGCCTATTCTCGTTATACCGGACCAATCTGGAGGTTTCGAAGTGCATTGTGGTGCATCTGGTAAGGGATTAGGATGTGTTCTACATCAGCACGGTAAGGTTGTGGCTTATGCTTCAAGACAGCTGAAAATTCATGAGTGCAATTACCCGACGCATGATTTGGAGTTGGCAGCCGTAATCTTTGCTCTTAAGATTTGGCGCTATTATCTTCTTGGTGAACGAGTGAACATATACACAGATAACAAGAGTCTGAAATATGTGTTTACTCAGAAGGAGCTTAATATGCGGCAGAGACGATGGTTAGAACTCATGGCGGATTTCGACATCAACCTGCAATATCACCCAGGGAAGGTGAATGTGGTACCTGATGCCCTTAGTCGCCAACCATTAGCAATGAATCTCACCACTCAGTGGAAACTTCAACAAGAATTGCATCAGATGGAGATTGAAGTGGTTATGCCAGGTAACGCTTCAAGTTTGATGAACTTACATGTTCAATCTACCATTGTCAATCAGATCAAAGCAGCTCAGGCAAGTGATGCTAAGTTGTAAAAGATCAGAGAACAAGTAGAGAATGGACTCAGACCAGACTTCATCATCCATGAAGACGGATCTTTGAGATACGGCAGCAGACTGTGTGTATTAAAAGGTTCTGATCGGGAAGAGTTAATGAAAGAAGCTTACAGCTCTCCCTACTCAGTACACCCTGGAGGTACAAAGATATATAAGGATCTGCGTCAAAATTATTGGTGGCATGGAATGAAGCGTGAAGTAGCCAGAAGCATCGCTAAATGCTTGGTGTGTCAGCAAGCAAAGGCTGAACATCACAGGACTGCTAGATTACTTCAACCGTTACCTATCCCAGAATGGAAGTGGAAACACATCACGATGGATTTTGTGACTGCACTTCCTCGCAGCACAAAGGGTAAGATGCGGTATAGGTTATTGTGGTTCGACTTACAAAGTCGGCTCACTTCATCCCATTTCGAGTTGGCCAATCTACTGAGACATTTGCAAAGAAGTACATGGAGGTAAGAATCTAAATAAGATTTAAACTCCTCATAAATGTACTATCTCTGATACTTATGAACTTATACATGAAATCGTGAGACTTCATGGAGTGCATTGTCTCCGATCGTAACACTAGGTTCCGATCGCAATTTTGGCAGAGTCTGCAAGCGAGCTTGGGAACAAGTCTGAACTTTAGCACAACTTATCATCCACAAACAGATGGTCAGTCTAAGCGAACTATTCAGATCTTGGAAGATATGCTTAGAGCGTGTATGCTAGACTTCGGAGGATCGTGGGAAGATCACCTACATCTTGTGGAGTTTTCATACAACAACAGCTACCAAGCAAGCATCGGAATGACACCTTTGCAGCTCTATATGGAAGGAAGTGTCGATCGCCATTAAGTTGGGATGACATCGGAGATAAAGAACTCTTTGGACCTGAGATGATAGTAGCAATTGTTGACGTAGTTTGTACTATCAGGGAAAGAATGCGCATAGCCTAAGATCGACAGAAGTACTGGGCTGATGCAAAGCGCCGTCATTTGGAATTCCAGCCGGGAGATCACGTATTTCTGAAGATAGCTCCAAACCACGGAGTGATTCGTTTTGGAAGACGGGGTAAGCTAAGTCCAAGGTACATTGAACCGTTCGACATACTCAAACGAGTCAGTGAAGTGGCATATCTCTTGGCACTTCCACCTTCATTGAAAGGGGTACACAATGTGTTCCACATATCCCAACTCAGAAGATATGTGAGTGACCCCAGCCATGTACTTGATCGCTTCGAACTCACCATACGGCCAGATTTATCTTGTGAGCAGCAATCTGTAGAGATCCTGGACAGGAATGTGAAGTCACTTCGGGACAAGAAAGTCAACTTGGTTCGAGTGATGTGGAGGAAAGACACTCCAGGAGAATCAATATGGGAAAGGGAGGATGAGATGCGTGCAAGATATCCTCACTTATTTGTAAACCGGTTCTTAAATAAATTGTAAATTTCGAGGACGAAATTCTTGTAAGGAGGGTAGACTGTAACAACTCCAAATTTCGTGTACATAAAATTGTTTCAAAGTTAATGTACAATTGGGATATTTGCAAATCCTGTGTATACTATAAGTATTTGTTTCAATTTAAAACAGCAAGAAAGCACTTGTAGCACATTGGTAAGACCTTGCACTGCTGAGACATAACACCCGAGTTCAAATCCCATCAACCACATTATCTTTTTATTTAATTTTCTTTTAATCTTTTAGAAGCCCAACAGTTTGCACGTACACTGCACGTAAACTGAAGAGTCACACTTAAAACAAACAAGTGCAAATTAGTATTCAGACCGACCAAGACACGTGGCGAGAATCCGAACCCCCAACCCAAAGATTGGACCGGCGAGATTAGAGCTAGGGCCGACGCCTCCGATTTTTGTATGGCCAAACCCAAATTTTTTTGTAAACCCTAGACCCTTGGACTCCCCCTTTAACTCCAGTATTGCTTATTTACTCTGCACATTTACAGAGAATAATAAAACCTTTCAAATTCCATTTTAATGCAAATTTTAATGCATTATTCATCACCCCCTAAACCCTAAATTGCCCTATAAAGATCCACTCCATTTTACACCCTTCTTACTCAGAATTCTCTTGCAAAAATTATACCAAATTCCCAAGTCTTTTAGTATACAAGTGGAGTTAGTGAAGGGCGAAGCTCCGACGAACTTTCGAGAAGATTCCGGCGACGAATCAACGCTCCAAAGCCTTCTTTAGGACCCCCTCTCTCTTCTCTAGTCTAACAAGCCAGTAAGTCCCATCTCCCCCTCTCATCTTTTTCTTTAAAAAGTTCCATTTCTAAAACCCGACGGAAGCGGAGTTAGTCCGACTTCTAATTCAGTTTTCTTTTTAAAACTACACTTTTCTTTAACAAGATAAAACCATATTCTTATATGTTGATTAATAAACATTAACAAACTCAATAAATCAAATTTCACATCAAAATAATCATTTTTGTGATATTTATCGCATTTTTACATAAAAATACCACAAACTATTCATTTCGACATTATAACCTTTATTCATTGTTATACGTTTAGATAGTTCACGAGGTAATGACCTACCTCATCACAAAACACATCTCTATCATAGCACGATAAAGTTTTGGGAACAATAGAATACGGAAAAATACGACTTTACAAATAAATACTCTAAACTTACAAAACCGTTTTCTATAAAAGGTGTATTAAATATTTCCATACAATTGCGCCTCTACAACCCATTTTGAGTACCCCGTTCGGGATGGTATAGATTATCGCACATCCTCAGGCTTAGTAGAGCGAGATGCAGACCTCCGCAAGAAGCATTCGATCTCAATGGAATTTTTATATATTTTTCTTTAGAAAATGAGATTTCTACAAGAAAATAAATAAAATATTTTCATTAAATATATATATATATATATATTATCAAAATATCTATTTTAATTATATAAATATTCCAAGTTTTCTAAATCAAAGGAATCACTATTAAATGAAAATACCATCCAAATACAACACAAGTACAACATTTCAAGAAAATACCATATACTATGGAAACTAGGTTCTATTCACTAGAAATTTTACATTTATAAAATATACATATATGAAAACTCTAAAGATGATAATTAAATACTTGAGGTGTATTTTGAAACTATAACAAAACTATTTTTATATAAAAACCCCTCAAGTTATACTAAATTACAATAACGACCCTAGTAAACATAGGTTTAAGCGGTACCAGCCTCTTGAGCCTCAGGGAGCCGGAGATATGGGTGCTTGCCTATCTAAGGTAGAAATCTAACAAACGGTGTTATCAATACGGTAATTCTCTTGGAAAAAGACACAAATCCTGCCGTCCATGTGCAGCAGTTACCGATAACATCAAAACCTAATTCAGGACTTCAATTTCTTTTCCAATTGTCTGACTCAGATTGAGTCTAAATATAATCAATCTGACTTGAATGTGATTCAAGTATAAAACCATAATTCAATATGAATCTATATACTCAATCTATTCAATCTTTACAACTTGACCGAACCGAACCATAGATATACTCCATTTACATATTCATCCATTATATCCGTTCCATTACTGAAATCATGGTTTCGGCAAGTCATTCATATACAATTTACAATACAAGACACAACAATACAAACAATACAATCAAGACATCGCGGGGCTTATAAGGGGTAGATTGGTACTGAAGGTGTTAAAAGTGGTATGAGACTGTAACCATGATGCACCTAACCTGAATCTCCATTGTCGTTGTACCGTGGCTGAACGGTTCCTTATACTCCGTATACCTTAGTCTCCGGGATAGTGGGACTCCTCTCGTATACACTGGCACTTTCTGTACCAAACTACAATCAACAGCGTTAACAATATAATACAACCTTAAAAATTACATTCTCCTTCTGTCTATTCTGTCTCTTTTTACTTTTGGGACTTACCGAGCGATTGTTCGCTGACGACATTCCTTTTCTTCTTTCTTTGGAATGTTGTCAGGTGGATCGGACCTTCTGTAGATATATCCCACTAGCGAGGACTTGGATCAGCTAGCTTTTGACCCGGAACTCCAGTTTACTTATACATTTCATTTTCTTTACTGTTATGCCATTGTTTAGGCATTGCTTTCATTCCATGTATTTACTTTTCATTGTATTGTAAAAAGAATGTTAATAAATAAAGTTGATATTCATTTACATTTTGTCTCTTGTATACATTTTATTTTATATTGCTTAGATACGCTTAGCGTGTTTACTTCTGAGTAAATACGTCGCGTCCTCTGCTCGTACACTGGAAAGCGGGGTGTGACATCTTAGCATAGCACGTTTATCTTGAAACATAACTTTTGTGGCAAAATACGACTTTTCGTCAAAATACCTTGAACTATAAAAACCTGTTTTCTTTAGAATTGTATTTCAAAATCTTTGCAATTATGCCTCTACAACCCATTTTGGGAACCCGGTTTGGATGGTGTGGATTATCGCACATCCTCGGGACTAGTAGAGCGAGATGCAGACCTACCCACGGAGCATACGATCTCGAAAGAATTTTAATACGATTTTTTAAGAAAAACGAGATTTTCTACTTAATAAATAAAATTAATTTTTAATAATTATATAAATATTATCAAATTATATATTTTTAATATATAATAAAATTCCATATTTTCTAGAAAATAAACGAATGACAAGTTTCACTAAAATACTATCAAGTATCAATACAAGACAAAGTTTGCATTAAAATATCTTGAACTATTCAAGCTATATATATTTTCACTAATATACCTCATTCTCTAAAATTCACATTCATGACAATTCTAAATAATATAAATAATTACTCGAGGATTATTTTGAAATTATATTAAAATCATTTTTCATAAAACCCTTCGAGTTATATAAAATTATATTAAGGACCCTAATAAATATAGGTTTCAGCGAGACCAATTCTCTTGAGTCTCAGAGAGCCGGAGAAAGTGAGTGCTTGCCTATTTAAGTTAGAAAACTAAAATGGAGTTATCAATGGTAATTGTCTTGGAAAAAAACACAGATCTTGCCATCCATATGCAGCAGTTACCGATAATTCCCAAACATAATTCAGGATTCAATTCTGTTTAAAGTGTCTGACTCAAGTCTGAGTCCAAATATAAATCAATCTGAATCCAATCCAAAACATGAATCCAAGTCAATATGAATCTAAACATGAATATTTGAATATAAATATTAGAACAAAATCAAACATGCAATATGACTTGACTTGACCGAACCATGGTTATATCTTGACTTGACTACATGACTACTTGATATATCCTGAATCCGTTTACATGAACAACTTATACCATGGTCTCGGCAAGTCTAATATTTACAAATCAATACAATTTACATTACGGGGTTTAACGGGGTAGACTGGGACGGAATGTATTAGAAGTGGAACGAGATGGTCACTAAAAGATACCTACATGAACATCCGTGTCGTTGTTCCGTGGGTCTTGACGGGGCCTTGTACTTCCGATTACCATAGTCCACGGAGCAAGTTGGACTCCTCTCGTATACACTGATACCTTCTGTACTAAGTTACAAACAACTACGTTAGCATATCAAACATATAATTTATCGGTCTCTTTACTTGTCTATTCCATTCTACCTTTTGGGACTTACCGAGCGCTAGTTCGCTGACGACATTCATGTCTCTTCTTTCTTTGGAATGTTCGTCAGGAGGACCCGACTCTAAGGAGACCGAGCCCGGTCAGGACGATTTGGAGCATTTCACAAAGGAGACAGATTTTTAGGCGTTTACTTGTACTTATTTTCTTTTCATTTCATATGCCTGTCACGCCCCGCTTCCCGGTATACGGCGAAGTGGACGCGACGAGGCCCGCTACGTATATACTCAGAAGTACATACGCTAAGCGTATTTAAGCAATATAAAATAAATACACAAGAGACAAGATATAAAAGGAACATCAACTTTTATTTATTAACATTCTTTTGTACAATACATGAAAAGGAAATACAACTGAAATAAAAAGATGTCTAAACAGTGGCATAACAGGAAATGAAAAATACAGAAAGGAAAAGTGTACAATGAAACTAAAGTGCAGGGTCTTCGGTAAACTGCTCCAAGTCTTCTTGAGATGGCTCGATCTCCGCCGGGTCCAAACTACCTGACGACATTCAAAGAAGAAAGAAATAGAATGTCGTCAGCGAACAGGTCGCTTGGTAAGTCCCAAAGATAAGGGAGAAATAGACAGAGAGTAAGAGAGAGAGAGAGTAGCTTTTAATATTGTATTATAATATTGTAATGTTGTATTAACGTTGTTGTTTGTAGCCTGGTACAGAAAATGCCAGTGTATACGAGGGGAGTCCCACTTACACCGGGGACCTTGGTAACCTGTAGTACAAGGCTCCATCGATAATACCACGGAACAACGGCATGGATGTAATTACGTTTTAAGTGACCACCTCGTGCCACCTTTAACATATTCCGTACCAGTCTACCCCTTAAACCACGCGATGTCTTGTTTGTATTGTTATCTTGTAAATTGTATTGATTGTAAGATTGATTGACTGACCGAAACCATGATATCAGTAAGCGGTTGTAACCATAGAGTCATGTAAATGGAATAACTGAGAATCATGTAAAAGGAATAGGTATATCCATGGTTCGATTCAGTCAAGATGTATAGATTCATATTGGATTCATGAATTCATGAGTTCATATTAAAGTGGAAACTTGTAGATTATAAATTGACTTGAATCATATTCAAGTCAGATTAATCAGACTCAAACCCGAGTCAGACAATCAGAAATGTGAATCGAAGTCTTATAATTGCTAAGGTCCTTAGGGTAATTTATAAAACTTGAGCGGGTTTAATGTAAAAATACTTTTATATACTTTTCAAAATACACCTCAAGTATTTATTGTTCGTCTTTAAAGTTGTAATGAGGGTGGATTTTATGTTGTGATATTTCTAGTGAAAATATCGTAGTTATAGGTATTTATCTGTAATATTGATTTATTTGAAATTCATGGTATTTTAGTGTAAAATCTATTCTTGTGATTTTTAGAAAAATGTGGAAAATTTATATTATAATAAAATAGTTATTTAAATGATAAATATACATATGTTTATACAAAAAAAATTTAATAAATATTTTATATTCTAAAAATCTCATTTTCTTAAGATGTCGTATTTTAAACCTTTCGAGACCGAATGCTCCTTGCGGAGGTCTGAATCTCGCACTATTAGCCCGAGGGTGCACGATAAACCGCACGATCCTGAACGGGTTCCCCAAAGATGGGTTGTAGCGGCGCTTTGCAAAGATTGTAAAATACCAATCCTTTAGAAAACGGTTTTATTTAGTAAAATGTATTTATTTGAAAAGTGTAATTTTCCGTATTTTAGATTCTAAGGTTTGCTAAGCCAACTAGCCTATTTCTAAATGGTCTAAAGGACAAGTCGTTAGAAGCCTCAAATCGCCTCTTCACCGCCAATTGCGGCCAGGTAAGTGCCAGGTGAGTGGGAGGCTCTCCACTACAAGTAGTGACCTTAATTAAGTAACCATTCGCCTTAGACACACTTGCCTAGACACCACAAAGTCAATTTTAGATAAACGATCGATGTCCACAACTTATCGTGTTTTTCCTATTAAAAATATTGTTTAAACAAATGTATCAAACCTAAACTTTTATAAAATGTTTTATTAAGGAAATGGTATTTTAATGTAAAATATTGTTTTATCGTATTAAGAGTTTTCAAGATAGCGTATTATGGTTTCATATGTGTGTGTGAGGAGGTAGGTCATTACCTCATGATCTATTTTAAGGTATAGCAATGTTAAAGGGTTAAATGTGAAATTGAAACATGATGGTATTAAAGTGAAAAAAATACGGTAAGTTGAAAAGGTTACCATTTCATGTGTGAAAACTTATTCAATTTGATTTTTACAAGTTTAATAATCATAATAAAGATGTTTAGACATGTTTGAATTGATTAGAAGTGAAATTTTATAGAAAACCGAATCGAAAATCGGATTTGTTCCGATTCCGTCGGGTTTCGTAATTTCGTATTTTTGAGAATTAGAAAGGGAGATAGAATGGGACTTACGGGTTTCGATCTATACTAAAGAGTATAGGGGAACTAAAGAAGTTGCCGAGGCATTGCTTCTTCGCCGGTTGTTTCTAAAAACGTCACCGGAATTCCCGCCGGAATCTCGTCGGAGTTTCGCCACGAACTTGTTTTCAAAGCACACACTTCTTGGAAAACTTTTGAGAGAGTGGCTCAAGATTTTGGGGGTGAGAGGGTAGTGTGTAGGGTTGGTATTTATAGGGTTAGGCTAGGGTTAGGGTAGATGAAAAGTTAAAAATAAAAATGTGATAAAATGTAATAAAAATGTATTAAAAGTGGAGTAATTGGGGTTTTTAAAGAGCTCTGGAAGTGGTATGAGGCTGAAACTTTACCAATGAGCTACAAGCTTTTTCTTATAATTATGGAGTTATTTAATTACTTAAAATGATAGCAGCAATAGTAAATACTCTAAGTATACATTAAATTTAAAGTAATTTCTTGTACACTAAAAATGGAGTTATTATATTCTTGTAACTTGTAATTAAAAAGAAAATAATTACTTATATCTTGTGCTCAGACTAAAATATCCCTTTATGGATTTTGGGAATTTTTTTTAAAATTTTGTGTAGAAAAGTGTATAGAAAATTAGAGTTGTTACATTCTACCCTCCTTATAAAAATTTCGTCATCGAAATTTGTAAAAGGAAAGTGTAACAGTTTGATGACAGAACTAAAGATTGTAAAGAAGTTTTGGTCAAAGTTGTGAGGGAGTTACTTAGGTTACCTTGGTTCACAATTTCAGGTTCTATGGCTGCTAAGGTGAAAGCCTGTCGCCGTGGCACGTTCCTCCTAGATGGAAGCATATTCCCCTGTACTCGAGTCATGTATCTCAGTGCCTGATGGAATTGGCGATTTGGCTGAGCAGGAAATCCACATGGAGGTGGTGCTGGGAGTGTAGGACGAGTTGCAGGAGCCTAGATAGCTGGCTGCTGCGGGTAGTTGATGGGTGGGTGTGCTGGGTTGTGTCTATAAGGACAGTTTTCAATTCCGTGATTGGACGCGCCACAAACCAAGCATAGGCCTTTTGCGCGCCTACAGTCCTTCCACAAGTGTCCGTCCCTCTTGCAATAAAAGCAAAAATCAGGTCTTAGCCGATCCTTAGCTTCTTCCAGTCTTCTGAGTTCGACAGCTGGCCTTGAAGAGGCCCCTCCTACCATTTGAGTGGCAGGGCGTTTCACTCCTGCAGACTGAGGTCTGCCCCTTGCCTTTATCATTGTCTCATAATTGCGGGCAGCTTCCAGAGTATCTTAATGAGTTGGAAAATTCTCTGTGGCTAGTGCAGCCTGGATTTCCGTGTCCAAACCTTGTTGAAATCGACGGGCTCTGATCTCATCCGTCGATATTAGGTGTGCCGCAAATCGACTGAGCATGGTGAATTCAGCGTCGTATTCATCTACTGATTTGTCCCACATTGAACCATGTTGTAGATGAATGAACTGCTGCTCCATGGCAAACCTGGCAGTCACAGGGAAGTATTTCGCGTCGAACTTTTCGCGTAACGTTTTCCATTCAATAGGCTGTTCAAGACGGCTTTCTTCCGCCTTCCACCAGTTCCGTGCATTGTCCGTGAGTTACAGCTTTGCAACTCGGACCCAAGCTATTTCTGGCATTTGTGCTGCCGCTAGATCATCCTCTGTGCTTTGAGCCCATTCCTCAGCTTCCAGTGGGCTCCCCTTTCCTGAGAACTGTTTGGGATGTAAATCTCTGAATTGCTTCACCCCAGGTGCGTCAGTCTCGGGACGGTTCAGGAGTTGCTGCTTTCCCTCTAGGAGGCTGCGGATTGCCTCAAACAGAACCGTTTGCTCATTGAGTAGAGCAGGAACAGCTGGTGTGAGAGGTAGTGCTGGAGTTGGAGGTGTGTTGTTGACATTGGTGCTGTTGTTGTTCGGGGAATCCATAACCCTGAAGAAAAATTTGGGTTAGGACATATTCAAATGAGATGATAAGATTCAAGGAATATGAAATTGTAAGATTCAAGGAACATGAATTGTAAAGAATGTTTTAGTTGCTGGTTCTTGTGTTTTATATTGCTTAGGGTTCCATACAGTTCTGACCTGCATGGGCCACCAACAAAACCTGTCACGCCCCGCTTCCCGGTATACGGCGAAGTGGACGCGACGAGGCCCACTACGTATATACTCAGAAGTACATACGCTAAGCGTATCTAAGCAATATAAAATAAATACACAAGAGACAAGATATAAAAGGAACAACAACTTTTATTTATTAACATTCTTTTGTACAATACATGAAAAGGAAATACAACTGAAATAAAAAGATGCCTAAACAGTGCCATAACAGGAAATGAAAAATACAGAAAGGAAAAGTGTACAATGAAACTAAAGTGCAGGGTCTTCGGTAAACTGCTCCAAGTCTTCTTGAGATGGCTCGATCTCCGCCGGGTCCAAACTACCTGACGACATTCAAAGAAGAAAGAAATAGAATGTCGTCAGCGAACAGGTCGCTCGGTAAGTCCCAAAGATAAGGGAGAAATAGACAGAGAGTAAGAGAGAGAGAGAGAGTAGCTTTTAATATTGTATTATAATATTGTAATGTTGTATTAACGCTGTTGTTTGTAGCCTGGTACAGAAGATACCAGTGTATACGAGGGGAGTCCCACTTACACCGGGGACCTTGGTAAGCTGTAGTACAAGACTCCGTCGATAATACCACGGAACAACGGCATGGATGTAATTACGTCTTAAGTGACCACCTCGTGCCACCTTTAACATATTCCGTACCAGTCTAACCCTTAAACCCTGCGATATCTTGTTTGTATTGTTATCTTGTAAATTGTATTGATTGTAAGATTGATTGACTGACCGAAACCATGATATCAGTAAGCGGTTGTAACCATAGAGTCATGTAAATGGAATACCTGAGAATCATGTAAAAGGAATAGGTATATCCATGGTTCGGTTCAGTCAAGATGTATAGATTCATATTGGATTCATGAATTCATGAGTTCATATTAAAGTGGAAACTTGTAGATTATAGATTGGTTTGAATCATATTCAAGTCAGATTAACCAGACTCAAACCCGAGTCAGACAATCAGAAATGTGAATCGAAGTCTTATAATTGCTAAGGTCTTTAGGGTAATTTATAAAACTTGAGAGGGTTTAATGTAAAAATACTTTTATATACTTTTCAAAATACACCTCAAGTATTTATTGTTCGTCTTTAGAGTTGTAATGAGGGTGGATTTTATGTTGTGATATTTCTAGTGAAAATATCCTAGTTATAGGTATTTATCTGTAATATTGATTTATTTGAAGTTCATGGTATTTTAGTGTAAAATCTATTCTTGTGATTTTTAGAAAAAGGTGGAAAATTTATATTATAATAAAATAGATATTTAAATGATAAATATACATATGTTTATACGAAAATAATTTTAATAAATATTTTATATTCTAAAAATCTCATTTTCTTAAGATGTCGTATTTTAAACCTTTCGAGACCGAATGCTCCTTGCGGAGGTCTGAATCTCGCATTATCAGCCCGAGGGTGCACGATAAATCGCACGATCCATAACGGGTTCCCCAAAGATGGGTTGTAGCGGCGCTTTGCAAAAATTGTAAAATACTAATCCTTTAGAAAGCGGTTTTATATAGTAAAATGTATTTATTTGAAAAGTGTAATTTTCCGTATTTTAGATTCTAAGGTTTGCTAAGCCAATTAGCCTATTTCTAAATGGTCTAAACGACAAGTCGTTAGAAGCCTCAAATCGCCTCTTCACCGCCAATTGCAGCCAGGTAAGTGCCAGGTGAGTGGGACGCTCTCCACTACAAGTAGTGGCCCTAATTAAGTAACCACTCGCCTTAGACACACTTGCTTAGACACCACAAAGTCAAGTTTAGATAAACGATCGATATCCACAACTTATCGTGTTTTTCCTATTAAAGATATTGTTTAAACAAATGTATCAAACCTAAACTTTTATAAAAGGTTTTATTAAAGAAATGGTATTTTAATGTAAAATATTGTTTTATCGTATTAAGAGTTTTCAAGATAGCGTCTTATGGTTTCATATGTGTGTGTGAGGAGGTAGGTCATTATCTCGTGATCTATTTAATTTAAGGTATAACAATGTTAAAGGGTTAAATGTGAAATTGAAACATGATGGTATTAAAGTGAAAAAAAATACGGTAAGTTGAAAAGGTTATCATTTCATGTGTGAAAACTTATTCAATTTGATTTTTACAAGTTTAATAATCATGATAAAGATGTTTAGACATGTTTGAATTGATTAGAAGTGAAATTTTATAGAAAACCGAATCGAAAATCGGATTTGTTCCGATTCCGTCGGGTTTCGTAATTTCATATTTTTGAGAATTAGAAAGGGAGATAGAATGGGACTTACGGGTTTCGATCTATACTAAAGAGTATAGGGGAACTAAAGAAGTTGCCGAGGCGTTGCTTCGTCGCCGGTTGTTTCTAAAAACGTCGCCGGAATTCCCGCCGGAATCTCGTCGGAGCTTCGCCGCGAACTTGTTTTCAAAGCACGCACTTCTTGGAAAACTTTTGAGAGAGTGGCTCAAGATTTTCGGGGTGAGAGGGTAGTGTGTAGGGTTGGTATTTATAGGGTTAGGCTAGGGTTAGGGTAGATGAAAAGTTAAAAATAAAAATGTAATAAAAATGTATTAAAAGTGGAGTAATTGGGGTTTTTAAAGAGCTCTGGAAGTGGTATGAGGCTGAAACTTTACCAATGAGCTACAAGCTTCTTCTTATAATTATGGAGTTATTTAATTACTTAAAATGATAGCAGCAATAGTAAATACTCCAAGTGTACATTAAATTTAAAGTAATTTCTTGTACACTAAAAATGGAGTTATTATATTCTTGTAACTTGTAATTAAAAACAAAATAATTACTTATATCTTGTGCTCAGGCTAAAATACCCTTTTATGGATTTTGGGAAAAAATTTTAAAATTTTGTGTAGAAAAGTGTATAGAAAATTAGGGCTGTTACAATGCCACTGTTTAAGCATTGCTTTATATCATTGTACTTTTCTTTTCAGTTGTATGTAAATAAAGAATGTTAATAAAAGTTGTTGTTATTATTACATCTCTTGTTATTCTTGTGTATTCATTTATATTGTTTATTTACGCTTAACGTATTTACTTCTGAGTAAATACGTCGCGTGCCTCATCACGTCTCCTTCTCCGTACACTGGAAAGCGGGATGTGACACGCGTCAAAGGTTGTATTCCTTAAACCTTGTCTGCTAGTTTGCTAGTTTTGGTGTTTGGAAAGATCTCTAGAGAAATGGTTCTAGTGCTCACTTGATAATTTTCGTTTTTCGCTTTCGCATCGGCCGCGGTTGCCGTGGTGAGGGCACTAGGACCTTTCACTAGCTAGCTGATATTATACCGTCACCTAGCCTATTACATAGCTCAATCCAACCGTCAAATTACGATTCATCCCGGCCACCTTATTCCACGTATTGAGTGATTTATGTGTATAAAATTTTAATCACTTTGACACCATTCATGTCTTCGATCAAGTGTCCCCGATTTATGACATTTTTATTGTATTTGTCAACCATTCATTTTTTAAATGCTTGATCCATCACTTGTAATGCATCATCACATCAATCAAAATTTCACATACATAGATCACACTATGCGTGGAATAAGGTGGCTGGAGCGGATCATCGATTTGACGGTCGGATTGGGGGATTTGTAATAGGCTGGCCGACGGTTTAATATCATCCAGCCAACTGATAGCCTGTTTCCTCATTAAAATATTTGATAAGCGTAATAATCTCTTTAGACATTTTCAGTTCAAAACTATTGTTTTTATGTTTTACGGTTATTGATACCGAGCGACTTTCTCTCATCAAAACAATTGATGATGTTATCAGAGAATTAAGAATTTTCACGTTTTTGGATTATGTAATTCAACATGAGAGATGCTTTTCTTTTTTGTTCCAATAATAATAGCACAGATAGTGAAACAAAGGACTTTAAGGTATTTTAGTGATAAAACACAATAGATAAGGGTATTTTAACGATTATATTCTATAGAAATCGAAAGCAACCCTCTCCACTTTTATAATCCAAAGACTGGACTTGTTCCTCTTATCTCATTCTTGATACGAAAAAGGCAAAAAGAGAAAGCGGAAAAAGACAAATATAAACCTAACCCTAAGTCGATCTCTGATCTCTTGATTCAATCACTTTTGTTAGTTTGGTGCTGCTATGGCTTCTAGTGGATCTTCAGGGCGACCCTCATCGGGACCGAGATCGTTCGATTTCGGCGCCGACGATGTTCTTTGCTCTTACGATGATTTCAGCAATCAGGATCCTTCTAATAACGGCTATCGATCGGATCCATCTGCTAAGGTAATCGCTTGCTTCTTCTTCTTGTTTTGATTCTCGTTTGAGTTGACGAATTTTTGGGAAAAAACAATAGACTTGGAATGTTGATAGAAACTAATTACTGAAATTTCGCTGAGTGAACAAAGGGGAAAGTTGTTTTACCCCTGAATCTTGAATTAGTTTGCAGCTTAGAAGGATTTAGGAGTTGGTACTTCTGATTGAAGATAAGTGATTGGCAGTGAGATCGACATAAGTTTATTGAATTGTTTATAACTGTTTATATCTTTGATGAGAAGTAGGTTTATATGATCCTTCACAATTGATGTTTCCTATATTGCATTAAGCATTTTGTTAAACAGATAGATATCTGAGATTTTGTATGAAGAAGACTTGGCATTGTGTTATGTGCTTGCTATTGTTTAGTTCAACGCAGTTTATGAATAAGGTGATAATTTAGCTTGTCAGTATAGGCAGATACAAATAATTCTATCCGAATTTTGTTCAGCATCCAGCCGTTTACAACATGTAAATAGGGATCTGGATATTGCTAAACTACTTGAGATATTGAACTATGTATTCGAATAACCAAATACATACAAGAATTTGGTCTATTGCCTATTTTATGAAGTATTGTATTATGTAAAAGAAAAAAAAATACAATCTAGACTGATTCTCAAACTTAATAATTTGACACCAGCTAATTCTAGTTTGAATAGTTTGCTGAACCTGACTGCTAGTTGATCCAATTTCTTTGTAACCTATTTCTCTAATAAAGTATTATGTTAACACTGTTTTTTATGTTGAGAAGGATTTTCATGTGGGAAGACCATTGGTTAGTGTTTATGGACAGCAAGATGAGTATTCAAAAGAAGAAATAATAACTGCTGTTGAGAAATGCATGAAGAAGTATGCTGACAATCTTCTTCGACATCTGGACGGCATAAGTGGACGGTTGTCACAGTTGGAAATATATTGCTACAAGCTTGAACGTTCAATAGGTGAGTTTCGAGCTGATATGATCCGTGATCAGAGTGAAGCTGCTACAAAGCTTCAGTCGCTTGAGAAGCATCTTCAAGAAGTAAGTTAACCCCTCATCTTTCAGATTCTTATCCCCTATTTCTTTGATGAATACTAAATTGACTTTTATAAAATATGGTATACTTTTCATCAAAAGTAATTGTATGACCAAGAAACGAATTGCTTGAGGAATCTCAGTAGTCAGCATAGATTGTTTTTATGTTCCTTTCTGTAAACTTTTTCGCTACAATTTTACTCTCCAATATAAACAGAGAGCGCCTCTTATTGTAAAGGGTAAATTAACCAAAATTCCATAAACTATTGTGCTTTTTCACTACCTTAAAGTTCTTTTATTACAATTAAAAACCTTGAGCTCTATTTTTAATGGTATTTTAGTGAAAAAGTTTCCCTTAAAAACCATAGTTTGAGGTAATTTACTGTAATAAAAAACTTTTAGGTATTTTAGTGAAAACCCATCATAGTTTAGCGTACTTTAGTGTAATTTACCCTATTGTACAATATGAATGCAGGATAGCAAATAGGATAACAACTTCAGTCACTTATTTGTGGAGACACAGGATAATAAAGTGATGATATGGGTCCCACCCTTAACTCAATTTTGTAAGACTTAAAAGTCATATTTTAGGGAGAAACTTAGTTTTACATATGCATCGGGCGTGTTGCAAAATTTGGTATAGCTTTGATGCACTTAGATCCCAACTTGTCTCATCTCAATTGACTTTTTAATATTTTACCCAAGTTGCCATTTTGGTATAGGCGAGTTAAGACAGTTTAGCTTAAATAATAAGAAACAATTGACATAGTTTGCATTTTATAAGCCATACCTTAAGCTTCATCGTCATATCTCATCAACGACTTTGAGCCATACCTATAGCTTAGTCATCAATTCGATTAGAGTTCTCGAGCATATAATTTAGGTCTTGGGACTTCTGGCTACAGTTCCATTTAAATTGTGGGGTACATGAAATTATTAAGTTATGGTCAACTTTATCGATATTCGGATACTTCACTGATTGTGGTAGATTGCAGTAAATTGACTCCAGTTTCAATTTTTAATGTTTTCCTGTTCATTTTGTTTTCCATTTTCTCTATGCTTTACTATGAATAATAAGTTATTGTAACTTGTATTCAGTTGATGCATACAGTATGTAGATTCATGTTGGAAGATGCAATGCTCATTTTTTCCCCCTTATGTTTGCTGTTCTTGTAGGCTATTGTTTTTAGACTTTGAGTTGTATTTTCTTTTACAGTGACACAACAATTCACAAATTACTTACCATCACTCAAAACAAAGCCTTCATCCCAGACCTATAGTATTCTGAACTCAAATTTCTATGTTTGCCCTGTCAGGTTCACAGATCCATTCAAATCCTTAGAGACAAGCAAGAGCTAGCTGAAACTCAGAAGGAGCTGACCAAACTACAGATAGCACCCAAAGAATCCACCACTGCTGCTCAATCTCAAAAACATGAAGAAGCCGTTCCTGAACCCAAACATCATGATGACATTCCCAATACACACCTGGCCCTCGCTTTGCCCCATCAAATTCCCCCACCACCACCAGCCTCTCTTCCCAGTAGAGCTCCTGACCACAATCAGCCTCCACAGCCTGCTCCTGCCTCTCTTGGTGTGAGCCCACATGACCCCCGCTATGTCATAAACCAACCAGCCCCTTATTATCCTCACCATCCCCAAGCTTTACAGCCCGAACTACACTACATGCAACAGAAGCCCCAAATCCAAGAGCCCTCAATCCCAGCGCCGCCACCGCAACAGCAGCCTCAAGTATTGAACCAACCCCAACCTCCTTCACACTCATTCCCTCAATACCAGCAGCAGCAATGGCCACAACAGGTTGTGGCGCCAACTCAGCAGCCGGCTTCTCAATCACAACCTGTTAGGCCCCACACCCCGCCCACTTACCCTTCATACTCTCGTCAGTCTTCAGCCAATTCAGAATCCTATGGATATTCCACAGCTCCCCAATCCAATATGAATCGCCCTGAGCCCATGCCATATGGTTATGGAGCACCCTCAGGCAGCAATACTAATATGTCGAGCCAAGTGGCCCCAGCTAAGACCGGTGGTTATGCAAGCAATGTTCCATACACATCACAATCCAGTAGTATACAGGGTTATAACACTGCAGTGTACCAACATGGGAGCTATCAACCCCCTAGCAACAGCGGCGGGTTTCACCATCAAATGATGCGGAGCCACCCGTATGCAGAAATGATTGAGAAAGCTGTTGCTATGGGGTACCCAAGGGAGCATGTTGTTGCTGTGGTCGATAGAATGACTGAGCGCGGGCAGCCTGTTGACTTCAACGCTCTGCTCGATAATTTGAATTCCCGTGCTGCAACTGGGGGACCACCTCGAGCTTGGTCGGGCTAGGGTTTGCAACAATGCGTGGTTTCATATCCGATGCTTCTGCCGAAAATGCATGTTTTTAAATAAAGCAAATGCTGATAAGTCAGTCTGTGTTACTGCTGTATATATTTGAGAATGTGTGTTAAAACTTGCATTATGCTATTGTGGTGTTATGTGCTATGTGAATTGAATATGAAGTCTTTGCTGAAAGCAAGAATTGCTTTAGTTAATGATCAGCAACATGCTTCTTAATGTATTAGGGCCCAGAAATATCGGCTTATATATGTTTTAACTCGCTCTGAGAATAGTTTCCCGTATTTTGATTATAATTTTCTGCATAAAACATTGGTTATGAAAGGCTATCGATTAATATTCTTTGTAGGTCTCTGGTTAAATTTAATGAAAGATGCTTTCTTTGTCTAGCTTAATGTGTGACAACTGTTCATGAAAATGCCCCAATGAGAGCAGATTCCAGCAGAGGACACCGACAACAAATTTGCCTGTGGCTGAGCGGTTAAATTTGGTCTGAGCTCTGCAATTCTACATTGGGAATTGAAAGTGGTAAACTGAGATATTCTGAGGTAAATTATACAGGCAAAAGGGCTTTCATTAAGCTGTTATTTGGCATCAATTTATAACTTGCTTATTTCTTATATATTTTTAACCTTCCGATCACAATTTTACTTTCCATGTATCACATGATGATGGGGAATTGACAGTGGCGCCGTAGAAAGCCGAACAAATGGCATCATCTTATTCAATAATTCACGTTCTTTAAGATTATTTTTGTATTTGCAAAGCAAACAAACAAATGGAAGAATGAATAATGAAATGTTATGGGCCATGCATAATTTCAACAGTGGTGGTGTGCATTTTGTTTTCCCACAGCAACAACACAACAACAATAAGCCTTCATCTCAAATTTTTGAGGTCAGGGATATGAATAATTCTCTTTCATTCCGCTCTATTAAAAACGGCATGCTCGGTCAAATTAACAATTAACCTATAGTTCTTAACTGTCTCTATCCATACTCATTTAGGCTTATCTCTGACCGCGGGAACTATAAATTTTTTTTGTTCGACTGATACATTGACTGGTATCCGTTTTCTCAGAATAGTGATACACAGCGTATTCACTACATAGCAATTATTTCAGCGATATCGAGTACACAGTAACAAATACCGGCCCCAGGGCCCACCCAAGAAAACAAGAAACCAATCAAAACCAACAGCGCACGCAGGCAAAGACAAATAGAAAAGGAATGCAGCTGTCACTCCAAATATATCCTATTATGAGACGTGGACCCACCCTTTCATCTAATTGGACCCCACATGTCAGCCGCCAGCCACATTAATAGAATTGAACACTAAATATTTCCCAATTGGAAGCAAAACAAATATGGCGAGGGCCTTTTGGCTTCTTGCTCTTAACCTTCATCCTTAAAACAGAAGAAGATAAAAAAATCAACTCCCTTTTATTTTTTTTTCCTTTTAGTCTCTATCGCTCTCATCTGTGGGGGGAAAAGGGCGGATCTTTATCTAGGGTTTCAAATTTCAAATCCTAAGGCAAAGGTTAGCTTCACCGCTCCAACTCCACTCTCTTTCCTCCATCAGATTCACTTGATCCTGACCCTTTCTACTTATTTCACAGATCGATTTTGAAGTTTATTTGTCGATAGATCTCGGTTTCAGCTTCAGCTTCAGCCTCGATCCGCAGATAGTCCGCATCTCAGGTATTGATTGATTTCACTAAGAACTCCAATTTTGAGAATTTAGAGGCGCTTTCTAGTTTTTTTTCCAACCGCGACGAAGCGCCGCGTGCCCCTCTTCGAAGCACTAAATGGGAGATCGCGGGTTGGATCCCAGGTCTCACCACAAACTCCTCTTGCCCACCACTGGGTTACGTGCCCCCACACAAATTTATTACCCAACGAAGCCCACTGGCCGGCGTGTCCCTCTTCGAATCACTAAATGTAAGAATGGAAGATCCCGGGTTCGATCCCACGTCTGCCCGAGAAACTCCTATTGCTATGTGCTCCGCACAGCTTTCTAGTTTCTTCTTCCGGTAGATTTGAATTTCTAGTGTCAATTTTGTAATTATCGAATAGGGTAATGGGGTGGCATATGCAAAGCTTGCAGATTTAATTAGAAAAAGAGCTGTGTCGGACGCTAACGCTGTCCCCACCGGAAAAAGAGTCCCTGCGACGTGAAAAACAATAGCAGGGGTATTCTGGAGGAATCCTCACCTCAAATCCCAGGTTTGCACGTAGGATTCATCAATACACAAGGCCCCTGTTTCAAACAAATTTCGCCGAATTTGATTTTCAATGAATCTGGAACGTTACATCCAATAATCCAATAGTGGGGATGCTATTTTGGCTCCAATAGTAAGGACTCTGGATCCCTGCCGATGACCCTACGAATCCTTTATATATTCGTGATTCCTCTTGTTTCGTGTTCTTTCATTTTGAGCCGTCGATTTCGAATCGAACGGTGGATTGATATTCACACACAACATTTTACATTAGTTGCACCTCGATTTTATTAATTTTAATTAGGTGGGAAAAATCATAATATGGACGTTTGGAGGTGACTACGAAGCTCACCACGATAATTAAGACTGATTCAATTACAAATTAAGTCAACTGCGCGTTCAACAGCTTAGAAATTAATCAAAAAATTTGTATTTTTTTTCCCACAGAAAACAAGAAAAATTAAGCTTCATTCAGATTTGATGCCCAAATGAACATCCTAAATCGTCCGAGCCCGGGCACGGGCTCTATGGCCGCTGGCGATGATGCCTACAACATCATCCCTATACACAACCTTTTGATAGAGCACCCGGCTCTTCGTTTCCCTGAGGTTCGAGCTGCCATGGCTGCTTTAAGAACTGTGGGTGATCTTCGCAAACCCCCATTTGTCCATTGGCACGACGGCCTCGATCTATTGGATTGGCTCGGTGCGTTCTTTGGCTTTCAGCGAGATAATGTAAAGAACCAGAGAGAGCATTTGGTGCTTCTCCTTGCAAATGCGCAGATGCGGCTTCAGCCGCCGCCTGATGATATTGATGTGCTCGAACATTCGGTTGTCCGCCGCACCAGGAAGAAGCTACTGCACAATTACACTGCTTGGTGTGCTTACCTTGGTCGGAAATCGAATCTGTGGGTTTCGGATTCTTTTGCAATTACTCGAAGAACCTCGCCTGACCCTCGTCGGGATCTGATGTACACTGCCTTGTACCTTCTTATTTGGGGTGAGGCTGCGAACCTCCGATTTATGCCCGAGTGTCTTTGCTACATTTTTCATTATGAGGCTATGGATTTGAATCGAATTCTCGAGGGTTATATCGATGATTCCACTGGCAGCCCTGCGCTTCCCGCTATATCAGGAGAAAATGCGTTTCTCAACTGTGTCGTGACTCCGCTGTACAAAGTTGTTCAGGCTGAGGTTGGAGCTAGCAACAATGGTACTGCCTCGCATAGTAAATGGAGAAACTATGATGACATTAATGAGTATTTTTGGAGCAGAGAGTGCTTTGATCACCTGCGTTGGCCATTTGATCTCTCTAAGAATTTCTTTGCTACACCACCTAATAAGAACCGAGTGAAAAAGACTGGGTTTGTTGAGGTGCGCACCTTTTGGCACCTTTTTAGAAGCTTTGATCGACTTTGGATTATGCTTATTCTATATATGCAGGCTGCCGCTATTGTTGCTTGGGAGGGGAAAACTTATCCTTGGCAGGGACTACAAAACCGAGATGTTCAGGTTCGGACTTTAACCATTTTTATCACATGGGCTGGTCTAAGATTCTTCCAAGCCGTGCTTGATTTTGGAACTCAGTATAGCCTTATACGGAGAGAGACCTCATTGCTTCTTCTAAGAATGGTGTTAAAAATTCTCGTTGCTATTGGATGGACTATTGCCTTTGTCATCCTTTATGTTCGGATTTGGGATCAGAAGAATCGTGATCGGCGATGGTCTAATGCTGCGAACCAAAGATTGATCAACTACCTTGAGGCTGCTGGTGTGTTTGTTCTCCCTGAGGTTCTAGCTCTTGTTCTCTTCATCATCCCTTGGGTGCGAAACTTCCTCGAGAAAACTAACTGGAGAATCTTCTATCTTCTTACATGGTGGTTCCAAACTCGGACATTTGTTGGCCGAGGACTAAGGGAAGGGATCGTTGATAATGTAAAGTATGCTTTTTTCTGGGTTTCGCTCCTTGCAGTGAAATTCGTTTTCAGTTACTTCCTTCAGATAAAGCCCATGGTAGCCCCGACCAAGGCCATATATAACATGCCCACATCCGCTGTTCATATCCAGTGGGCTAAACTCTTTGGGCACACTAATCGGTTTGCAGTGGTGATCTTGTGGCTACCTGTTGTTTTGATATATCTTATGGACATTCAGATTTGGTACGCTATTTTTTCATCTTTTACCGGAGCTTTGGTAGGGCTGTTCTCACATTTAGGCGAGATCCGAAACGTGCAGCAGCTGAGGCTGCGGTTTGAGTTCTTTGCCAGTGCAATGCAGTTTAATATAATGCCGGAGGAGCAGCTTCTTCAAGACCGGGGTACTTTGAAGACCAAGTTCAACGATGCAATTCTTCGACTGAAGCTTAGATATGGGCTTGGGCGTCCATATAAGAAGATTGAATCAAACCAGCTAGCAACTCATCGGTTTGCCTTGATATGGAATGAGATCATCGAGACTTTCAGAGAGGAGGATATTATTAGTAGTCGTGAGGTTGAACTTCTTGAGTTGCCTGCTAAAGCTTGGCATATCCGTGTGGTTCGTTGGCCTTGTTTATTGCTCTGCAATGAGCTTCTTCTTGCTCTTAGTCAAGCGAAGGAGCTTGTTGCATCAGATAAGGGGCACTGGAAAAAAATATGTAAGAATGAGTACATGCGATGTGTGGTTATAGAGACTTATGACAGTATCAAGCACTTATTTCTTGAGATACTCAGAGAGGGAAGTGAGGAGTACTCAATCATGACACAAATGTTCACTTGTTTTGACGATTCATTGCGTGTAGGTAGATTCACTGAAGAGTTTAAGATGACAGTGTTACCTAGTATCCATGACAAGCTTATAATTCTCCTTGGCTTGATATTGAAGCCAAACCCCGATCTAAGTAAGGTGGTTAATTTGCTCCAGACCCTTTATGATATCACTGTTCGAGACTTCCCTACGAATAAGAAGAGCACCGATGAGCTGAGGCAGTTGGGTTTAGCTCCTCTGAGGCCAAGCACCACCGGACTGCTATTTGAAGATGCTGTTGAATTGCCCAGCCAAGAGGATGCAAAGTTTTATAGGAACGCAAGGCGGTTGCACACCATAATAACTTCCAGAGATTCAATGAACAATGTCCCCAAGAATCTCGAAGCCCGTCGTCGCATTGCTTTCTTCAGTAATTCCTTGTTCATGAACATGCCTCGCGCTCCCCAGGTCGAAAAGATGCTGGCTTTTAGTGTTCTAACCCCATACTACAACGAAGAAGTTTTGTACACCAAGGAGCAACTACGAACAGAGAATGAAGATGGCATCTCGATCATATTCTATCTTCAAAAGATTTACGATGATGAATGGGTGAACTTTTTAGAAAGGATGAAGGAAAAAGGATTTGCTGATGAAGAGCAGATATGGGATAAAGGATCTAGGGACCTTCGGCTTTGGGCTTCTCTCAGGGGCCAAACGCTAACCCGAACAGTTAGAGGGATGATGTACTATTATAAAGCTCTGAAGATGCTCGCCTTTCTTGACTCTGCCTCTGAGGTTGATGTAAGGGATGGATCAATTGAACTTGCATCAGTTGGTTCTTCACGAAGAGACTTAGAAGCTGATGGCGTCGATAGCTTTCAATCTCCATCCTTGCTCAATTCAAGCATAGATAGCAATGGTGTAAGCACACTATTCAAGGGCCATGAGTCCGGGACTGCCATGATGAAATTCACTTATGTAGTGGCTTGCCAAATATATGGTACCCAAAAGGCAAAGAAGGATCCACATGCAGAAGACATATTGTTTCTGATGAAGAACAACATGGCGCTTCGTGTCGCCTATGTTGATGAAGTACACACAGGCAGAGATGAAGTTGAGTATTATTCAGTTCTCGTCAAATATGACCAAGAACTGGAAAAGGAGGTGGAAATTTACCGTGTTAAATTGCCCGGGCCCCTGAAGCTTGGCGAAGGCAAGCCTGAAAACCAAAACCACGCCTTTATATTTACGAGGGGTAATGCAGTACAGACCATAGACATGAATCAAGACAATAATTTCGAGGAGGCTCTCAAGATGCGGAATCTTCTAGAAGAGTTCGACCATTATTATGGTTCTCGAAAACCAACGATATTGGGAGTAAGGGAGCATGTCTTCACTGGCTCTGTCTCGTCCCTAGCTTGGTTCATGTCTGCACAAGAAACGAGCTTTGTTACTCTTGGGCAGCGAGTTCTTGCTAACCCTTTGAAGGTTCGTATGCATTATGGCCATCCTGATGTCTTTGATAGGCTGTGGTTTTTGAGCCGAGGCGGTATTAGCAAGGCTTCGAGGGTGATTAATATAAGTGAGGACATATTTGCTGGCTTTAATTGTACTTTGCGTGGGGGCAATGTTACACACCATGAGTATATACAAGTGGGCAAAGGACGAGATGTCGGGCTTAATCAGATTGCTATGTTTGAAGCCAAGGTTGCAAGTGGCAATGGTGAACAAACTTTGAGCAGGGATGTATATAGATTGGGGCATAGGTTGGATTTTTTCAGAATGCTTTCATTTTTCTACACTACAGTTGGATTCTACTTCAACACGATGCTCGTGGTCTTAACAGTGTATGCATTTGCTTGGGGGAGGCTTTACTTAGCTTTAAGTGGGCTCGAGGCATCAATCAAGAACAGTGCAAACTCCACCAACAATGCTGCCCTTGGTACTGTTCTGAATCAGCAGTTCATCATCCAACTGGGAATTTTCACGGCCTTGCCAATGATAGTCGAAAATTCAATCGAGCATGGATTTCTTCCTGCTATATGGGACTTTTTGACAATGCAACTCCAACTAGCTTCTGTTTTCTATACTTTCTCAATGGGAACCCGAACACATTATTTTGGCCGCACTATTCTTCATGGAGGTGCAAAGTATCGAGCAACTGGCCGCGGATTCGTTGTGCAGCACAAAAGTTTTGCAGAGAACTATAGGCTTTATGCACGCAGCCATTTCATAAAGGCGATAGAGCTAGGGGTGATATTGACTATTTATGCATCCTATGGTGCCATTTCAAAGGACACTCTTGTTTACATTGTTATGACAATCTCTACCTGGTTTCTCGTGGTTTCATGGATCATGGCTCCCTTTGCATTTAATCCGTCAGGTTTTGATTGGTTGAAAACTGTCTATGACTTTGATGATTTTATGAATTGGATTTGGTTTCGTGGTGGCATGTTTACAAATGCTGAACAAAGTTGGGAAACTTGGTGGGAAGAGGAGCAGGCTCATTTGCGAACAACTAACACTTGGGGGAAAATTCTAGAAGTAGTACTGGATCTCCGATTCTTCTTTTTCCAATGGGGGATTTGTTACAGACTTCATATTGCCAATGGGAGTACTAGTTTTGTTGTTTATGTCATTTCATGGGTCTATGTTATTGTGGCGATTGGGATGTTTATGTTAATAGGTTACGCTCGCAACAAGTACGCCGCAAAGGAACATATATACTATCGATCCGTCCAATCCTTTATCATCGTCCTTGTGCTGCTTGTGATTGTTATTTTGATGAAGTTCACCAATTTTGAGATTGTTGATATTTTTACGAGCCTTTTGGTGTTGATTCCTACTGGCTGGGGGCTCCTATCATTGGCTCAAGTTTTCAGACCGCTTATAAGACGAAGGCCCTATTTGTGGGAGGTGGTTATTTCTGTAGCTCGTTTGTATGACATGCTTTTTGGAGTAGTTGTTATGGCTCCGGTTGCACTGCTATCATGGTTACCTGGTTTCCAATCGATGCAGACAAGAATTCTATTCAATGAAGCATTCAGCCGTGGTCTTCAGATATCTCGAATCATCACTGGCAAGAAATCTAACTATGGCATGTAAATCGAGGTACAACTTCATCTTTTTTTCTTAGTAGCTTGAGTTATTCTATATTAATTTCATACCAACATTTGCTGATAATTTTATTCTGGGCATATTTATCGGTTCAATTAATTTTTGAGCCTTTACCCCCAAGTGGCCTGCTAAGTGCTAACATTATCTGAATAGTTATCGCCCTCTGTAAAGAGGCCTTAAATATATGTTTGTACGCTTTTGGGCTCCGTGCGACATTTAAATCATGAACTGATTCCTGTTATTTTCAATATATTGCTCTAAACATGTAAACACGGTTGGTGTTGCACCTAGCTCCTTTTAGGTTACCCAAATCTGACTATTACTAATTCTGAGATGTGAATATGTACATGAAATTGATGAACTCAGTTGGCACAATTGCTTGGTATCATCGACAAGGAATGGCCTCTAGGCCCTCTACCCTTGTTACATTAAGTTTATAAATTTCAGTGGAATTGTTTGATTGCATTCAATTGTAATCGTGAAATAAGATAGCATTGTAAAGCAATTCAATGCAGTGTCAACTTGGCTTGGAAAATGTATGCTGTCGTGCAGTGAAGAAGATCACTAGAATGATACTAATGAATGCATATACAGCATGTATCATTGATCCTTGTGCTGAGAGATACCAATTGAGGATATCTTTGTTATTATTTATTGTACACGCGATATATTTCGTTCAATTTCTAAACCCTGACGGGGTGATATACCTCTCATTTGCTAAGTATAATTACCTATATTTGATATTCCTTAATAGAGGCTAAACTACCATCTGAAGACTTCCTTACATAAAAAACAAACAAAATTATTTCTGTAAAATAAGTGTAAATATAATGGGACAACCTATGATAAATCCTCTATTTTGTTTATATGTTGATCTTTTGCTAGTCCTCACTTGCATAGCTCCTTGTGTTAGTTAATGAACAATTGCTTGCTGGAAACTTGTTCTTTTCTAAACCTGCGCTAGTCTAAACTCACTGTGGAAGTATTTCTTGCAGATTCAGTTGAGGTTTAAGCTAGGGGTTTAAGGAAGCTGCCATATTCTTTGTACAGCTAGCGTGTTAATCTGTTGGAATATTTTGCTTCTTCACGGGCTTATCTTTGTTAATATGTTTATTTTGAAAGAACTTCCCTATGCTATTATGGGTTGCGAGTTGCGAGTTGAGATTTCGATGAGGTTGTATAATTTGGGAGTTAGCATATATCTGAACCATTACAAAATTTTCCATTAACTAGGAGGGATATAATTTGTTCTCTGGCCTTTTATACTACTTTATTCTTCTCCATGCGGGATCTTCAACTTTGTGTCGTCATATGTTTCTGAACCGAGGAAAAGAAGGAATTATTGAAGGCGATGGCCACATTGATTGCTTGATGAGGAGTGAAATATTTTTGTTTCGAATGATGCTTTGTCTCCTGCCTCTGTCAGTTCGAACAGAACAAAAGGCATGGTTCACAAGTTTTTTTGATGGTTTGTTCTTATCAAGGTTTTAGGTTTTATGTTTTTTTGGTGAATTTATCTTTGAACATCATCATAAATTATATGAGCTGTTTGGTTTTGATGAAGCTAGAGTGGTTTGTATATGCAGCTTCTAACTGCTGCATCTCCAACTTCATCAAACCAAATACCAAGCACAGGTATCTCATTCTGGATCGTTTAGTTTAGTCGGATGATAACTCGAGCAGTTGTTGTAGTTAAATTCAAATAAGCTATGACAATGCTACATGTGTTTTTCTGGCAAGAAGTTCCCGTCCGTTCGGCGCATAACTACTAAAGGACTGCAATTTATCACTTGTTGAATATGAGCTGGTTAATGCAAATGTTCAAATGCTTTTGCTCACCGTCTTTTGAGTGGAAGCGTCGAACTGGTGACTTCTCATGTGCATTATTATAAGTTGGTTTTTAATTACTTCCCGATTTTCTTCTTCTAATTATATGTTGATGACCGGCAAGGACCGCCACGCAATGCACGGGCAGGAAGTAAAAAGTCCGGAAAAATCGTATTTATTAAAAAGTTTGTTGTTATATGATTTATAAGTTGTATTATGTGATATTAATGAACTTCATACCTAAAATACACGAAGAAATACTTTGCAAATATTTCGGTATATTTCTTCAACTTTTTAATATTTTCTTTTTATCATATGCGAAAATCATGAAATTTTTATGAATCATGAAAATTTTAAAAAAATTCAATTTTTTTTTCTTTGGCTTCTCAATATTTTGCTTGTTATATCATGTGAGAATCGTGTAATGTACAAAATTTCCATTTTTGATTTCTTAAAATTTTCACACGAATATGACGAATTTTTAAAAATCTCAAAAATTCTTTTTCTTCGATTTTCCAATATTTGCTTACCATAGCATAAGGAATCATGAAATGGAATCATGAAATTCTAAAAACGAAAATATTTTTTCAATTTCTTAATGCTTTTCATGATATAACTCCAAAAAATTACAAAATTTTCTGTTTTATTTTTTTCCCCTCAATATTATGCATCCTAGAGCACACAAAAATCAAAGACATTTTGAAAAATCTTAATTTTTTTAGGTTTTTAAATATTTTGCATGCTTTAGCATATGACAATCGCGAAATTTACAAAATTTCCAAATTATTTGTTTTCTTCAATTTTACAATATTTTGTACGCTTTCACTAATCTCAAATTTTTTTATTCCGTTTTTCCAATATTTAGCTTGATAGCACACGAAAATCGTGAAATTTTCACAAAATTAAATTTCATCAATTCTTAAATATTTTGCTTAAGCACACGAAAATCCGTGAAATTATCAAAATTCACAAATTTTTTATATTCGGTTTTTCAATATTTAACTTGCTATAACACAGAAAAATAGTGATATCTTCAGAAATCCGAAAATTTTCAGTTTTCTTCAATTTCTCAATATTTTGCATGCTATATATAACACACAAAAAGCGCCAAATTTTAAAAAGTTCCAATTTTTTTTTTGTCTCATTCAATTTATTTTAATGCTTTGCAAGCCATGACACGTGAGAAAATCATGAATTTTAAAAAAATTCTAAAATTTTCTGTTTTCTCCGGATTTTCAATAATTTATAAGCTATATATAGCACACGAAAATCGTGAATGTTCTTTAAAAAATTAAAAAAAAAACTGTTTTTCTCAAATTGTCAATACTTTGCATGCAGCACATGAAAATCATGAAATTTTAAACAATCTCAAAATTTCGGATGTATTCGGTTTTTTTGCTTGTTATATCATACAAATATCGTGAACTTCTCAAAACCATAATTTTTCTGCTTTCTTCTATTTTTCAATATTTTAACGCTAAATTTTGTTAAAAATCATGTTTTTTGTTTTATTAAGTTTTATAATTTTTTGTTATTGCATCCGAAAATCATGAAATTTTCAAAAATTTGAAAATTTTACGTCTCTTTCATAATTTAATTATTTTGCTTGCTATTCAAGACGAAATCTGCGATATTTTTAAAAATCCCAAAATTTTCTATTTTATTTGGTGTTTCAACATTTCGTTTGTATAGCATACGGAAATTATTACACCTTCAAAATATCAAGAATTTTCTGTTTTTCAGTATATTTTGTTGGCTTATATAGCACACAAAAATGATGAAATTTGAAAAGTATCAATATTTTCTTCTCTGTATATTTTACATGCTACAGTACAAAAATATCGCAAACTTTTCAAAATTCGCAAAATTTTATATTTTCTTTCGTTTTTTCAATATCATACACACGAAAATCGCAAAATTTCTAAAATCTTAAATTTTTCGTTTCCTTCAAAATTGTAATGTTTTATATGCTATATAAGCACATGAAAGTAGGGAATATTTTAGAAAAGTGATAATTTTCTTCTTTCTTCAATTTTAAAATATTTTTTATGGTATATAGCACACAAATTATGATTTATAAAAATATTTTACGAGTAACACCCAAGCAGTAGAGAAAATAGAAAGAGATTTTAAAAAGCGACCGATCAGAATTTTTCCATCATATAAACCTAGCTGAATAATATAAAAAAATGATAAATATTAAACAGGAACTAATAAAAAATGACCCAAATATAGTATAAGATTTAAATAGGGACATTTTTTCCACTAAAGTCTACATATAGACATATAAATATTATATAAATAGATAGACCGTTGCTCAACACTTTTTCCCCAGACATGCAAATCTTTTCCACGCAATAGCTTAAGTAGTACATTATGTCAAGATCCTCCATTGCACACACTTTCAAAATTATGCTCTGGTGACTACGATCAATTTAAATATATATCAGATAAATATATTTGTTCAGACAAGATAGGAAATTGTCAAGGCCAAAAGTGATGGCAAACAACTGAGATAGGAACGATTGTGGCAACAACTAGCAGCAGGTGAGCAGAGGGAAATTCAAATAACTATGAAATAAGAAATGTTGCACACTTGCACAGGGAAATTCGAAGGGTCTAGCTCAACAATTGGGAATAATTCTCACGAGCAAAATTACTCGTCGTCGTCGTTTCCAAGCCTTTTGGTGCGATGATTAAAAATAAAGGCTCTATCAGAAACTTGACAATTCAGCTTAAAATCACAATAAGCATCAAAATACAATAGACCTGCACTTGCAGCAAATGGTCAAGGCAGTTGTCTCAACCAAAGATCATTTCATTTCACAGGTTGCAGGTTCACATAGATATCAATGATTAGTCCAGAAGCGCTTTAACCTAGGTGAAATCAGCTTACGGCGTACCTCAAAATTAATGACGCGGAAAATCTATAGTTAAAAACCAAACCAACCAAGGTACCACTTCCAACAAATTATTGCTCGTCCATTTATCAGCACACATGAAGATCCCACTACACATGTCGCCCAGCAAATATATTACCAATCAATTATTGATCACATGATAAAATTATAAAGGAGAGATGAACGGCAGGGCTGCTTTAAGTGACTGAAAATCACTGACCTAAACACATGAAGAATGATTCAAGGTGCATATCAAACAATCAGAAACCACAAATGGTCATAAGGATCTCATCGACATGATAAGAGTCAAGCTAAAACAGATATCTCGGTCTAGAAGCTCGGAAAATAACTTGTTTTAGCTGCATTTTATGGTCTCCCCGGCTACATTCTTCTGCTCCCCACATCCAGAATCAGGAATCAGAAAATCCTGAAAGAGTTAACTTCTCTTTAAGGAGTGTTTTAAAGTCGACACACATGAAATGAAAGAATTTCTAATACATCGAGATATTAAATGGCAGTTCATATGCTAAACCTGCCTTTTTATTCAATCACCTAAGATTACTTCATCAACTTAAGATAGGTTGTCACTTTATTAAGAAAATAGTCCCAGTTCAATATCAAAAAAATTCTTGTGCCAAAGTAATGTAAAGCAGCAGAACCATGGATTCAGAGAATAAATATAATCGTTCAGAAGTGGCAAGAAATGAGCTAACCAGATAGGAGATGGATTAACAAAATCTTTACAATTAACAGAAGAGGACGGTGGGCAGATAAGGATCATTGAGAGAATTACATTTGAAGGGCAGGTGCTTTACGAACCATTGTTCAACCCTGCGATATGATAGATGACGCACGTAGTCAACTCTCAGTATCTAGGAGGCCAATTCTAGATGAACAGCTACTAATCCAGTGTAAATCACTACCGTTATCAGGATTTTAATACCATGGCTTGGAAATGAATAATACATTTAGTCAGATAACAGTTTCAGCTACAATGAAAATATAGAGGAAAAGGTTGGATGAATAATGAATTGAAAGAAGAGCATTGGTAGATCATTGTTCTATTAACAAAGATGTGTGCTCCATTTCCTTCGCTCTTCATAAGTTGCAAATTACGGGAAAAAAGAAAAGCATTCATGATGGTTTCAACACCAATTG
Source organism: Agapanthus africanus (assembly GCA_030015575.1). Classification (NCBI taxonomy): domain Eukaryota; kingdom Viridiplantae; phylum Streptophyta; class Magnoliopsida; order Asparagales; family Amaryllidaceae; genus Agapanthus; species Agapanthus africanus. The sequence goes on from CM057348.1 coordinate 72,630,692, forward strand.
CATCCCTCCTAAAGAAGATAAGAAATAATAGTGTTATTAAGTGGGCTAAAATTGGAAAAAAAACAAATGGTTCTCAACATAACAGACTCCACCACCGTGCCTCCTAATATATTTGGCATTCATTTCATAACTGGTTTAAGAATATATAAAAGAGAAAGTTCAAATACAAAGAAGGCACATCGCATAAAAGACGACAGAATAAAGTACTGGTTTATCTCAAAATGCAGAATTTTGTAAACAAAAAATTTGCCCCAATCCTCTCCGATATTCTTCATACGTCATCATTGCAAGCTGATTGAATATAATTTGTATCAGTACTCTAGAGTTTAATAACTTCAGGCATGAAATTCAACTGAAGCTAAATATTCAACATGAGTTTTTTTTTTAAATTTAAATTTCCTTATACCATGCTTGTAGGTAAGCCTAGGAATATGAGTAATGCTTACATGAGAAACATGACGGGTTAGCAACACCAGAGAAACAAACAACACTACTACTGATTTAAACTAGAAAGAATTTTTCCCTCCTAGGATATGCAATCAATAATACAAGTGTTTGGGTGAACAAAGAATGATGGAGAGGTCTGAGAAACATAATAGATCATCAAACCCTCACTTTCTACTAACTTAATATGAGAAAGTTGCTTGTATGGCACATGGAGAATCACTAGGAAAGTAGATAATGTGCCATGAGAAAGATACATAGTTATGGTAATGATCTTCGAGGAAAAATTAAGATGTATGCCTAGATAGTCATCTCCCGCTAATGTAGAGAGTTAAATATCTAAGTCAACATTTCAAAGTAAAAATGTAACTTGAAGTGATTAACGATTAGTCACGTTATCAGTATGTAAACTACACTCAGCTAAGTAGACACGTAAGAACACTGAAAAATGCCAAGTATATGCATGCATAAAAAAGGGAGATACACAATGAGCTTAATTTCAGAGTTTAAACTGAGGTCACCAATTCAATTTCAGAGAGGATCACATCAGGAAAAATGCAGGGGGGGGGGGGGGGGGGTTGTTCCTACCATCATGAGGGAAACAGAGAGAGAATCAGAACACATTACTGTCTGAACAATGATCCACAAAAGAGGAGAAACCACCATCATTTCAAATGCAACTATGCAAGTCAACAGAATTCAAGTGATAAACATGAAATTTCAACTTGATTTGCACATCTAGAAAACCATTGTACAAGACTTTCGATTGCAATATTATGACCATATTGATGGTTAAAACATTTAACTGTAGATTATTTCAACTGACATCAGCTTTTACAATGGAAAAGTCCCAAATAAGATCAGAATTGAACAGTCTGCAAATAACCAAAACATTATGGCCATCAGTTTTCCACTGAATTCTCAGCAACCTAGATGTGGTGCTTGAATATCTTAAGTTTTTGCTAGACTCCATCTACTTCTTTGTCACACACCATCAAATCCAGCTGGTTGAATGTGAAATATTAGTATATTAGATATATGGGATGCTGTGCTGAATTGCGCAAAGAATTATAATAAAACAACTGACTGATTATGTGTCCCTAACATTTGATACTTGAAACAAGATAGTCCCATCAATAAAAAAAAATTATTTGGGGTTGAGATAACTCTCAATAGTAAAATGTATACGAAAATAAGAGGTAAACTTCACTAAGTTGACCATCAGGTGTTAGTATCAGACCCAAACATTTTTAATTAATGTAGAAGGTTTCAGTTTCTTCAATTATCATGCATATTTACATGCATCACACACTTCACTGTGTTTTAAAAAATTGCCCTAGCAACAGATAAATCAAATTGTTAGACGTACCAAAAATGGTATTAATTCAAGTCAATCACCTTTTCTGGCTTGGTCTTCATCTAGTGTCATCTTGTCCTACAAAATGAAAAAGGTCTTTTTTTTAAGAAGATATCAAGAAAGTGGGATAGGAGTATGGAGGATTGATGAAGAGAACGACAAAGGGTAAAAAGAGAGTATTGGCTATCACATGGAATGCACCCACTGACCCACGCATACTAGACCACCTAGTTCAAGTGCTCATTGTCTAAGGGATCTAAGCATGTATAATCTAGCACATCATATTATCAGCGCTAACTAATTTTAGTTTATATAGAAACACCCCAGTCCCCACCCACCCATATAGAATTTGCCAAATCTATTGTCTTTTCAGCTCTTTTAAAATTTTCTAAAATTTTACGAGAATTTGGAAACCAAATACTCATTCAGCATTAATTTCTACTTCTAACCCTGATCTTTCTTCACCATAATTTCCTCAATTAAAATTATATATTAATTTACGTTAGTTCTGCAACAAGTATTAAACTTTATTATATCTTTTGTTAGAAAGTAACATGGCCTTAATTAATATCATGCGAAAGAAAAAGACTAGTGAGGCTCCTCAAGAGAAGGAAGCCGCACTTTGGGGAAAACAAACTCCAATGAAGGAACTTTACTTCCTTAAAACTTAATAGATATTATAGTAGTTTCAATCACCCAACTATCCACATGAATCACCAATGAATTGGGATTCTGTGCAACACAAACCTTAGTTGCATAATGAGCCCATAATACTTTGAACATAGATTTAATTCACAATCTCATCGATCATATATTAGAACTCACAACCTCCCACAAAGAAAGATTGTGCCATAACACTTGAGCTAACTTTATTTGGTTGCACAAAAGTTTTGAAATTGGCTCATGTGCTGTCGACATACTCTTTAACGTGAACCATAAAAATCCAAAATTAATTAATATCATAGTTAACACACAGAAATCATAGAAATATCCCAATGCCACATGTGCCCATTATGTATACTAGATCGATATCTTGTGTCTTAGCACTACATCAGGGCAAGCTAAATTCTTTTCAATAGCAAACTAAAATCAGATCCAATTCAACAAAGCTGCAAAATTTAAGATAATAGACAAAGAATTAAGCCGTACATCATTAGGGAGGGATGAAATCACCTTCAGTGAGCCACCCGTAACCGCCGCGGGAAACAGAGAGCATTGAGGTCATCAGCGCTGAGGCGGTCACGCTGTGCATCGGGAGCAGCGATTCAACGCAGAAGCTCGTCTCCACTGGAGATCTGCAAATTTTAACAAGTAAAAATGAGTTTATTTCTTCGATCATTTTTAACAAATAAGAGAACCAGAAACAATAAAAGAACCCTAGAATTTGGGGACCTGAGGATGCGAGGAGCGGCGGCGGGTTTAGGGAGGCGAAAGGGAGAGGGAGAGGATTTGGGCTTCGATGCGATCTTGGCGGCGGCGGAGCAGAGAGAGGATGATCGGAGAATCGATCTAGCGGCCATTAATAAGAGAAAAATAGGGGGAAAAAGGTGCAGCCTTTATCTTTTGTGTTTTGGGAGTGAGGAGAGCTGCGAGGGTTTTGCGATTCTTAGATTAGATCAGAACTAAAACCCTAACGACAAAAGTGGCGAAAACGGGTTGCTGGATCTTTTCGATACTTGGATCAACTTTCTTAAGGTTTCGGAAAACCCGGGCTTGTTTAGACTATAACAAAACTGTACCAGTTTCGTAAAAATTGGGTTTCACATCATAGTTTCGAAACCAAGCTCATTTAAGAAGTAGGGTTAAAAAATAGAGTGGCTTGAATTTTTTCCACAAAATTCCGGTCTTTTTGGAGTTTTAAACAATTGGGTTTTGAGCCTTCGAAGTTTTTTAAATCTGTTGTTTGGAAAACTCTATTTTTGTTGCCAAACGAGCTTTATTTACAACTTTCGGAGTTTAGTCTCATAACTTTATGAAACCATGGTTTGGGGAATCGTAATCCCGTTGCCAAACGAGACCCAGGGCGTTTGGCAACAAACCACTGAAAGCTTTGTAAATTACAAAAACCTATATGGCAAATAAAGGAAAGTCTATAACTTGCTAATCTCTCGGCTTACTTTTTACCATGCATAATAAATTTATAAGCAGATGTCTAATTCTAAGTGAGACACAGATAATATATAGCTTAGATAACAAAATCTTTTAGTTTAGTATTTACGTGCTGATGACAGGAATATAATTATTAACCAATAAATCGGCACTTAACTCTAAAATGGAAACATGCACGAAAATAGAAGATGTTTACTCTCAGTTTGAAGTTGAACCAATAATTTTATTTTCGTTTTCTTTTAGTAGGTTTTAAACATAGTCATTGAACAAGATCTTTTTTTTTTGGTAAAGACATGTGCCACTACGGATATATCCGTAGGGACATAAAACTCCACCGTAGGCCTAAAGGCCGCAGGTGCAAGTCTTCGTCCTGAACATACCCCTACGAAATAATAATTGCGCCGCAGAGGCAGTTATCCCTACGGCTTACTCCGTAGGGACATAATCTTTATTTAATTTATTGATTTATAAAATAAAATACTTGTCCCTAAAAATTTATCCGTAGGGCCTGATTTATTCCCCTACGGATTTATCCGTAGGGCCTGATAAATGCCCCTACGGATAAATTCGTAGGGACAAGTTTTTACCGATTCCATAAGGACAAAATATCAGTTATCCTGATATTTTGTCCCGACGGCTATGTAGGGCCAAACCTTGCATCTACGGATTAATCTGTAGATGCAATAAATGGCTCTGCGGATTACTCCGTAGAGACAAAATATCAGGGTTTTTTTTAATAAAAAGAGAGCTTTCTGTTTTTTCCCCGTCATGTGCACAATAATATATGCATTATATAACCAAATATAGAAATATTCATGATCAACATCTCACGCATAATATATAAAAGAAATAAACAAACAGAATACGATATCAATCTAAATTATCGTGAACAAGCAAACAACCACCAATATCGTCCAAAATATATATAATATGTAAAAAAAAGTCACCCTAGCTCGGTCAAGCTCCTCCACATCTGATAAACGCTGTAATCCGGTGCATCTGCTCCTCGGTGCAGCCCTGAGTCGTCACAAACTCGACTAATGAAGGAGCGGACTGTGCGGGAGTCTGAACGGGCTGTGGAGCTGCAGAAATGGTTTGCGCAACCGCGGCCGAGATAGTGGCTTGCGGAACCGCCGAAGGAGATGCATGTGGAGCAGCAGCCGAAGTAGCCTGTCACAGCTGTTAAATTTTGTGTGTAATAAACTAGTAAGAACGGTATATTTGATTATAACCGAATTCGTATCATTATCAGGTTATTACGAAACCCCGATCTAAGAATACTCAGAGACTTAGGCCTCGTTTGGATATCTAGTTTGGAAAACCGTAGTTTATTTTAATTAGATAGTTTTATGTAAGTATTATTAATCAAAGCTAAGTCTACAACCAAATAAGCTCAGGCTATTAATATTGCATATGTTAATATCTATAATGTGATAAAGGACGACTGAATGTCAGTCGCAGGCATTGTCTTTACCCTCAGTGGAGGGACGGTATATTGGAAGAGTTCCAAGCTAGATACCGTGACATACTAGACGATTAAAGGCAAGATACATCGTTACCAAGGATGCTACCAAAGAGGCAGTCTGGATATATAAGTTCTTGAGATGAATTTCGTTCCTACCATTGTCTGACAATGGAGTTGTGGCTTTTGCCAAGGAACCCCCGTCCCATCAGAAATCCAGATATCATTCTTAGGCAGTATCACCTGATCATGGAGATGGTAGATCTCCAGGGAGATTGAGGTTAGGAGAGTAGACACAGAGGACAACAGCGCGGATCCACTCACAAAGACCTTTTTCCCAGTAGAGACTTTTATGGGATAGTTGAGTATGAGATACTTCAACCGCAGCTAATTGTTGGGTATGCAATACCACAACAGATGGCCCTAGTGCAAGTGGGAGATTATTAGTTATATGTATGCCCTAGAAGCCATTACTGTACATACGATGTATATTGTAATGGATGCTTGGACATATATAGGGAGGACTTTCTTGCTCGACATGATAGTATGCTATCTGGTTGTACTTTATCTTAACATGTACTCTGATTGTCTCTATGTTACATGTTGATAAAGCCCTTAGGATGTGTACTCGACTACTGGGACTATGATGAGATCATACTAGTGAGGCCACGGTAGTCGACGAGTACATCCTATAACTGTTCTTAGTCGAGAGTGTATCGAGACAGGGTATCGATACACCAGAGTAGACTAGCGTATACGCATCTTGACCCATATGATGGGCGATGGATGATCTCATATCCATCGGTGTTTAACATCAAGGATGGTGTACGGGTGCTCGGTGGAGACTGGGTACACTGGACGGACTCGCCGAGAACTCCCAGATGGTATTATACCTCACGTCAGATGGCAGTTCTCCGGTGACACTGGTACAGAGTAGTCTGTTGACCCGAGATCGTCATAGAGTCTTGTGTGATTCCCACTGTGCTTTGATTTCCATCATACCACGTCCAAGAGGGTGTGCAAAAAGGTGGCTTTTGGGTACAGTCCCGAATCACATGGAGGCAATGAGCGATAGGAGGGGATTCGTCTCTCCTGGTATATGGAGTTGATGTTGTGCTGTGTTCGATTGGCTATAACCGGAAATCCCTGGTCAGGGTTGCTGAGATTTACTGGTAAGTGTTATCGGTAGTTTCTCGAACTGTTATAGACCTCATATCGACACGACTTATCGAGCTACTGGGGTCTGACGTTTACCACCCCTAGGCGAGATATGCAACATATCAGATGACGAGACCGGACTGTACGGGAGTGTTACTGATTGGATTCATAGGAGAATGTACATGCTTGCTTGTTGATCTTCTGAGCGCTCAATACCTGGGTGGCTGTTACGTTTAGCTGACCGCTTGCAGCTTGTGGGTGTTTGATATGATCATCACCTACTGCCGGCGTATTGACGATTCTTTAGAGTCCTACACAGAGGTTTCTTGGCTCAGACAAAACGGAGTAGGAGCACATATGTGATATGTGCGGGACCGAGGATAATGCGGTATGTGATATCGTATTGGATTCTCGCGATATGAGATATCGGCCGGGTATATGTGATATAGCCGGGTCATCGTATTAGTCGGTTATATGCGATATAGCCGGATTGTCGGCTCAAGTGTTGATTCGATAATTTAATGTATAATAATATATATGATATATTAAATTATATTAACTAATATTAGCTCACTAAAACATTCTTTTTCTCACTCGGGTAATACATTGATATATATGCGATATATGTTAATTGTATTATTTTATTTTGTTACGATAAATATTGTATATATGATATATAATATTGTAACATGATATGATTACTAATGCAACATGTTTAGTGGAGATTAAACATGGTTAGGGTTTGATTAGGGTTAAGATTTTCTAGATGTTTCTAGAAGCCTTCTTTTTGTTTTGTGCAAAGATGTCGGGACCCGGTTCTTGCTCACGGAGCAAAGTGCCACACGGAACAAAATACCACACCAGGTGTCGTGTTAAGTGGGAGGGGGCCACCTCTTGAATCCGTGGGGGCCACCTCTTGAGTCCGTGGGACCCACTGTAGAACAATGGGGACTCTTCGGAATACATTCCGGAAGGGGGCAAATCTGTACTATAAATGGAATGATGCCACTCTTCAATGAGAGGTGCCTTTTAAGTGAACCGGAACTATAGGAGCTTGAGAACTCCGTAGTTAAGCGTGCTCGGGCCAGGGAAGTCTTGGAATGAGTGACCTCCTGGGAAGTGGCCCCTGGTCGGGTCCGGTTCGCTCTAAAGGGAAAAACCGTGCGGTTTCGGCCAGAGCGGACAATACTCTCTGTATTGGAGGTGGAGCGTGACAGAATGGTATCAGAGCTGGTCCCTCAATAGTAGGTCTGTGGTTCGAGGACGAACCATTGTTCAAAGGTGGGGAGAATGTCGGGACCCGGTTCTTGCTCACGGAGCAAAGTGCCACACGGAACAAAGTGCCACGCCAGGTGTCGTGTTAAGTGGACGGGGGCCACCTCTTGAGTCCGTGGGACCCACTGTAGAACAATGGGGACTCTTCGGAATACATTCCGAAAGGGGGCAGATCTGTACTATAAATGGAATGATACCACTCTTCAATGAGAGGCGCCTTTTAAGTGAACCAGAACTATAGGAGCTTGAGAACTCCGTAGTTAAGCGTGCTCGGGCCAGGGAAGTCTTGGGATGGGTGCTCCTGGAAAGTGGCCCATGGTCGGGTCCGGTTCGCTCTAAAGGGAAAAACCGTGCGGTTTCGGCCAGAGCGGACAATACTCTCTGTATTGGAGGTAGAGCGTGACAAAAGATATTGTTTAGATATTTTTGCATGATATTTCCTTAACCCAACCACACCCCTTAACCCTAGTTCAATCTCTACAAAGGTTACTTGACCATGGTTGCATTATTCATCATAATCATCCTTTCATTATTCATCACAAAAGGATTTGATCACTATTCTTCTTCTTCTTCCTCCTTTGCAAAGCTTTCTTGCTTTGATTTTGTGATGAAAAATGAGTGAGAATAAAAAAATAAATGAGAGCAAAAATCCTACTTCATCATCCTCATCTACCCTTGCCCTTTAGATGAGGATGTTCACTTTTTTAGTGAGTGTTAGCTTGTGTTAATGAAACTTCAAGGTAGATCATCTATGTTATCGAAGATCGGAAGAAAGACTGCATCTTTCTCTTCGTGGAGCCTCTCGAGAGTCCGGAACACGATGATCGCAGCGAAGGGAGCTCAACACGGAGCTTATGAAGTGAAGGACCAGATCTACAAAGGTTGTAATCCCTCTCACTTAGTGTTAAAGTGTTTAACATGTTTGTTTTCGCATAAACTATAGTTTAAAGATCCGGCTTTGGGTTGTTCGGCACGGCTAAATTTTAAATCGGGCATGGTTGATACCTCGTAGACCCTTGTGCGTGTGCCTAGCAACCCTACAAATGCATCGGGAGGTTTACGGGCAGCACCCCTGGCTGAGTGGTGTCTGCCGCCAAGGTAAGGCCATGATATAAATAAGCCAACCCGGCAATCCCAACAGCAACCTGCGTCCCTTCAACCATTCGGTGAGCCGGGTAGAAAACGGATGGCCTCATGTAGCGAGGGTGCATGGGGAGCGCGAACCAATTTAACCATAAGCCGAGGAATCCCAAAAAGAACGTCTCTTCGTCGATGTCTAGGGCGGCGAGTTACGCAAAAGGGACAACCGCGGCGTTCGGGAGGAAAAAAATTCTTTTGATCCGCTTCCGCTGTTGGCCGGCTATCCAATCTATAACCGAAAGGATCTTCGAGCTTAGCAAACTTCGCACCTTGTTTCGACAAGACTTCCGGACGAAGAAAACAGGCGATGAAATCCGTAAAGTTGACCCCGTGGCTTCCGGATTCGAGAAATAGGCTCTCGTAAATATTTAGCACCTTAATCAAGCTTGGGAATCGATGCTGAATAGCATTCTCTGGGGCCAGACCCGTCATTACTAAGCGAGTGGCGAAAATATACTCGTCAGGGGGTAATATCTCCTCATAATGCTCCCCTCTGACAGGCAAGCCGGAGATCTCCGCGAACTCCTCTAAAGAGATTGAAACTTCCCGATCCAATAGAATGAAGGTGTGAGTTGGAACATTCCATTGTTCCAAAAAGGCTTTAACCCACCATACAGAAGGTGTGGAATACTGGAAGAGAGAAGCATAAATAGCATGGTATAGCCCAAACTTTAGCAGCTGCGATTTCTTGGCCGACAAGATGTACCGGGCCCACTGCAAATATCCGGCTGAGTGGTGGGGAGTCAAACCTATCATGTACGGCTGTCCCCAAGGGCGCGAATCACCTTGACATATACGCCGCCCCAAGATATCTAAAGTCATTGGCGGTTGTACGGGTATCGCGGCCATAGAAGGCTGAAGGAAACCCTCCGAAGTCCAATTGACCTCCTCTACAGCGTAGTTCACCGGGGGTGGGTCGGCATAGTGAATGGCGGAGATCGCCTTCGAAGGTGCTGCACAAGAAAAGCTGCGTCGGCCCCTGATGATTTGGTTGTACCACAACCCCCATAAATGAAGATTCGTTTGCTCCGGGTCGTGATCTTTGATCAACGCGAAGACTTCCCTGTCCACAGGTGCTTTAGGGAATCCGCTCTCCGAATGAACAAACGGGAAAGAAATGTTTAAAAAACATAGTACCTGCGCGTAAAAGAACAAAAGTTAGCCGTCAATGCTACAGTTTAAGTTCTGGCACTTGGTACTTTAAATTTGTACCACACTGCAATGCAGTGGAAAGGGGCCAAAGGGGACCTACACAATCTAGATGACGGCTCATCATTGATGAGACAGTCACTCATTAAATCCTAAAAGGATTCTCATTTAATGAGGGCCCCTCGGGCCAAGGAGTAAAACTCCCTTGAGAGCAGCGCTCTGCAATAGAGTGACATCTGTCAACTCTAATCATGAGAGGAATAAAATTCCTTAAAATTTTTAAGAGCTTTGCTCTATGAAGACGATGAACTCATCCATCAAAGACCTAAAAAAAGGCTTTTACAAAGTAAAAACTCTGAGATCTTTAAGATCTGTAAACAAACTCTAAGAATTCTTCAAGGAAGATGAACAGTATTTCAGTTCATGGGTTAAAATCGCCCTAAAAAGATTATATCTTGAAGATCTATGATCTAAAAATGAGCATAGCTCTGTTGATGGGTAAAACCCTAAAATAGATTTTTTAAGATCTATGATGTAAGAAGAGCAAAGCTCTGTTAATAAGTTCAATTCTTACCGAATTTGGGCAGAGTTTTGACTCTGAGAAATTTCTTAAGGGAGAGAGCTGGGCTCTGAAAGAGAATTAAAATCTCAAGGAACAAGAACAAATCAAGAAGATGAACACGAAGTCATCTTAAAGGGCCAAAGGTCTTATTTATAGGCGCAGGAAGTCGGTTCAACTTCCAAGCTGATCCAATGGTAGAGATGCTGCCACCGCTGCACTCACGTGTGAGCCACGTAAGCGCAACGTTGGGAGGGGGCATTTGTTTCCCCCAACCAGAGAGCAAAGCTTTATTTGAAATTTCAAAATTTGAAATTTAAAATGAGGCAGCATCTCACGAGAGCGCTGGCGCTAAATGCGCCAGCGCTAAGAGTCAAAGACTTTGATGCAGCGCTCACGTGCAAGCACGAGAACGCTGGCGCTAAATACGCCAGCGCTAAGAGTCAAAGACTCTGACGCAGTGCTTACGTGCAAAGCATGAGAGCGGTAGCGCTAAGTGCGCTAGCACCAAGAGTCAAAGACTCTGATGCAGCGCTTACGTGCAAAGCACGAGAGCGCTCGCACTAAGTGCGCCAGCGCTAAGAGTCAAAGACTCTGAAGCAGCGCTCACGTGCAAGGCATGAGAGCGCCAAGCGCTAGAACTAAATATTCTCCACCGTTGGATCAAAGATCCAACGAAAATGATTAAAAATCATCAAATTACCAGAATAAAATTCTGTTGAGGAAATACTCCTCAAATCTTTCCAAACAAGAAAGATTTTGCTCTGTAAACCAGAGCACCGTTGGATCAAAGATGCAATGGTGATTAAAAATCACCAAGATACAGAATAAATTCTGTATTGGAAAATATTTTCCCAATCTTGTTAAAAATAAGAAAATTGCCTTCTGTAAAACAAAAACCCTTAGATCAAAGATCCAACGATGGAAACATCCCCAAATCAATCAGAGGAAGGATTTCCTTAACTGATTCAACAAATCAGCCTCCCTATATAAAGGACCCAAGACTTCAAGTCTAGAACGGAGGGACCCTCCCTCCCCTCCCCCCACAAACTTTGAGAAATTTCAAAGAGAAGAGCAAGTTCTCGGAAGAAGAATTTCTTCAAGCTAAATAAAACAGAGAGATCAAAGCATCTCATAAAAAGAAGAAGAAGAACTTAATTCTCTTTTCTAGATCATAGATCTATAAGACAGAGGTCTTTCACAAAAAGAGATCATAGCATCTCATCATAAAAAAGGGGGGAGAAGAATTCAATTCTCTTCAGATCACAGATCCATAAAGACAAAGTCTTTCATAAAAAACATAAGAGATTGTAACATCTCCTATAAGATAAGAACCTTGTTCTTAAAACTACGAGATAAAGTTGATCAGAATTACCAAAGAAGCGCCTTAGCGCTCCAAGACTGGCGCACAGCGCCGCAGCGCTCCTAGCGGTCCAATTTAAAGAAGCGCCTTAGCGCTCCAAGTCTGGCGTTCAGCGCCTAACGCTCCAAGCGCTATTTTAAAAGAAGCGCCTAGCGCTCCAAGGTTGGCGCTCAGCGCCAAGCGCACCACGTGCCCCTCACGTGGGCGCTATTTTATAAAGAGCGCTCTGCACTCATTGACTGGCGCTCAGCGCCAAGCGCGCCACGTGCTCCTCACGTGTGCGCTATCTCACAGGAAGCGCCTTAGCGCTCTAAGTCTGGCGCTCAGCGCCAAGCGCGCCACGTGCTCCTCACGTGTGCGCTATCTCATAGAAAGCGTCTTAGCGCTCTAAGTCTGGCGCTCAGCGCCAAGCGCGTCACGTGCTCCTCATGTGTGTGCTGAGAGAACATAAACTGTTATTTAAATAAATCCCCAGAGCCAAAATGAGTGCTCAACACTCAACAAAAGGCAAAAAAGTTGTCAGAACCCAAACCAATACTCAGCATTGTTAAATAAAAAGGGTTGAGCCTAAACAAATGTTCAACATTTTAACTGAGTGGGCCGAGCCCAAGTTGGCCACAGATCTCTAATTCAAATTAATTGAGCTCATATGCTCATAAATCTTTTTAACCGATCTTAGTCTCAAACTTGACTACAGATCTCCTAACCAACCTTGGTTCAAGGGTACATCTTTTCATACCTCTGATATATATCGTTATAATTCCTCAACGTCTTCAGAGAGATGGAGGGTCCCGATAACCAATAACTTTTGGCGCATCCCCAAACGGTTGAACCAAAACCACATAGACTACGATGTCTTTAAACTGGACTATGATATCCTTAAACTTTACGGGTTATGAGGTCCTTAAACTCATGGACTATGATGTCCTTAAACTTATGGACCGCAACGTCCCTAAACTAAAACAATAGAGCCCAAATGCTCTTTTGTTGGATCTAAATGATCCTGTTCAGTAGATCTTAGTCTAAAATTAGACTAATGTATCCTCAACAAACGTTTAAGTTGATCTTAGTCTCAAATGAGATTAACGATCCTTAAACCCAACCCAAACCCAAATCTAAGAAAATACGGATTTGGACTAATTCACGCCTTACGGGCGACAACATAAATTAGTCTCCATATACAATCCACGGGCAACCAAAAATAAAATAAACACACACGACACGAAGTGACCATCTGGAGAAGCAGAAAGTTGTTACCGCGATGCGGTAGCGTAATTAACTGCAGGGGCTTGCGCCTGCAGGGAAGAGCGTCCCCACTATCAAAAACCCCTCAAATGAGGGGGAATCTGACGAAGTCTGCTACAACGGCCGCATCCGTCTAAGCCTCCGATACACGGTGCCATAAATCAACTTGACATCTTCGGAGAGGTGGACGAATAAAAAACCAAATAGCATCTGCCCCCAAATTCAGGCAAGACGTTTGTCTTCCCGATTTTCGGCAGAGAACAGGAAATTGGGTTATAACCAGGGTGTTCCCTTCGAGGCATTTTTGGTGGAGCCCAGCTCATCTCTGGGAGTTGTTCGTGACATCATCCATCACTTCATGTGGTTGAACACCGACTCTCGTTTCGTGATCCCCGAAGCCGACTATATTCCAAGGTGTGTGGGGTCTTTTACGGGTTGGTACCATCATCGAGTTGGTCCCATCATTGCCGAGGAGAAGCGGATACTCTTCGGATATAGAGCTCCCATCCCGACCCAAGCCACGGGCATTTCGCCGCGACCGAGGGTAGTGGTTCGCCCTCCATTGAGGGGTAACGGTGCCTTACTTATCCCTGAGGCGGCGGATGCAGAATCGACTCCTCCCACAGTTAGTATGCCAATGCGCACTAGAGCCCACGTAAAGGCTTCCGATAAGGCGCCAGTAGTAGTTTCATCAGTTGCGACGTCATCAATGGCAGTGTCATCACTGGTAGTACAACCAAAAGAGGATATTGGAGGCGAGGTTGGGCAACGCCGTATCAAAGCACCAAAGGGGAGGAAGCTATCCTCTTCCGGTGTTAATTCCAGTTCAAAAAGGAGGATGAAAACAGTTGCTGGCTTGCTTGACCTTTTGCTGGAATCTGAGCCTATTGTTCAAGACGAGCCAATATCGATGCAAGAGCCGGATGATGGTCTCATTTACCCTGGCTTTTCTGCTGAAGAAGCCGCGCAATTGGCTGAAGCTTTAAGGCATTCACAGGATGAGATTGAGAATGTGCTCATCCCGAAGAGGCCTTACCATCCGGTTATCTTCTACGAAGATCCCCCATCGCTACGGAGAGTACATATGGGTCCTCTACGACAGGAAGACGAGATAGCCCTCAAGCAGCCTATCTCATCCGCTTCTGAAGATGAGCTAGCACTGAAGACCGGTGGCCATGAATCTGCTTTCGAAGCTCGGCGAGCACATTTCCTCAGGAAGGAACGACGGATTGAAAAGGCTATAATAGAGGCGTCCGGGCATATCGGTATGCACGTTTTCTTTATTTTCCTTTTGGCAAGTAGTTTGTATCGTTTCTCATATCTTCTTATCTTTGCGAAAACTTTGCAGGGACTTCAGCAACGACAGAGGATTTGAGCTCAAGTCACGTCCTGACTGTGGATTCTGTAAATGTCTCCTATGAGGCACTAGTAGGTGCGGAGGAGGTCGTTATAGCTGCTATTCCTTCTATGGAGCTTCCACTGGTAGCCTCCGTTCCCCCGGTGCATGTTCTTCCAGAAGAAGTGCCCTTATCGGCCGTAGATTTAATGGATCTTTCTGGTGACGGCCTAAAGATTGTGGAAAGGGTAGTTAAGACCGCCGTCCTTTCATTGGAGCCTGAAGTGGCGGCCGTTGCCCCTCAATTGGAAGCTGTCACACCAGCAAATGTCTCCGGTGATGTTCCTGGGGGCATGGAGAAGGCTGCCGAGGCTGCTATCCCTCCGGTTCAAGGCGGGAAGAGCATCGAAAGTAGTCTTCTATACTTTGATTTTAATAGTATTTACATTATCTGAACCTTTCCTTCCTTTCAGAACTACGGGAATTGGCGGCTTCTATTGTGGACCTATCTCCCAGGAAGTCCTTTCAGCGCTTACTTGACATAGGTGCCCTATAGGCGATATCCCCGCAAAGCATCGTCCTTTCTTCCGGGCAAGGTCTGTGTTCTTTTACCTTTTTGCTTTATTCACCTTCCTTTTTTTTACGATGATGCTAACATGTCCTCTGTAGTTCTGGAAGCTGATGATGAAGTGGAGATCCTTGATGAGCCTGGGGATCTTTCAAACCCCCTTGCATGGCTATGGGTAAGTAAAACTTTGCCCTTGGTATTGTTATGTTTATTCCATGTTTGCCAGTCTCGCTGACTAGTCATGAAATTTGACAGCTTTGCCAGCTCCGGCTCCGTTAGAATCCCGAATCTTTATAGCACTGGGACCATATACCCGACGTGCGTCTGAAACAATGGCGAGACAAAGCATTCACTCCTTGTCGGCCCTTATTGAAGATCTTCTTGCTGGAAGTTCTGTTGCGGCCGAAAAATTTGCTGCCAAAGCTAATACTTCTTTGCCCTTCCTTGCTACTTATCATGATGAGACATTAGTGCATGTTTGGGTTGAGTATTGTCGCAGGGTGGAGGCTTGCTTTCATAATCTTGAATGTATACGCCTTCCTTCCGAGCTCTTAACTGCAAGGTGAGCCTGCGGGGGTAGATTGAGCGGTGCACAGCTAATTCTCAGTCTTGCGAAAAGAGGCTCAACCGAAAATTTTCGGAGAGGGAGCTAGCTTCAAATGCTCTGGGGGAACTTCAAGCTCAACTCACTGCTAAGACCACTCGTGCGTACGAACTTTGGCGGGTGCTTCAAGAAACTATCACGGAGGTGGCGGCTATTGATAAATCCATTATCTTTACCCGTGAGATGGTCGAAACTCATAAAGTTGCTGAAAAGGAGCTTAAGAGTCGGCTCGCCTCGTATCAGGCTCAACAGTCTCCGGCGGAGACCCGTCTCGTAGCAATAACAAAACTTGAAGCCGAGGCCCAGCGGAAGAAGGATGAACTGACGAACTTATTACACCGTCCGCCGGCTTAAAGATTTTTTTGTATATTCTCCTTTTCTTGTATTCACTCCTGAATGAGAGAATATTTTGTATCCGTTTTGATTCTTTTTATGACATGTATCTTGTATTCATTTTGAATTCATGAATAAAAGACACACACACACACACATATATATATATATATATATATATATATATATCATGTTTGCATGTAACTCCGGTGAATGTGGCCCATATGCAGTTTATCTTGATCTTCTTGTTGGGCAACGATGGCTTAAGAAACAGGTTCAGGTCTACTGCCTAAGAATTTTCAACTTTATGAGCCGTTAGGGTCTCACAAAGACTTTTCTCCCTACGAGTCGAAAGGATCCCGTAGGTGTATTTTCTCCTTAGGAATCGTGAGGATTCCTAGGTGTGTATTTTCTCTCGAGAGTCGTAAGGATCTCACAAAAGAACTTTTTCCCCCTTATAAGTCGAGAGGACTCGTAAGTGGTTGTTTCCCTCCATGTCGAGATTGGACTTTGGAGAGTGTGGCCCGTGAATAGTATGCAACGGCCGATCTTGGACCGACTTGCACGGCCCCAGTACTTAGGAAACAAGTCATTATCCCCATTACCTAAGGCTTCCCCCTATGAGTCGAAACGAATCGAGGGATCATTGGTTGACTTTTTTCCGAGACGGAGCGTCGTTCCAACAGGGAGGTCATTGGCTGACTTGTTTCCGAGACGGAGCGTTGTTCCAGCGGGAAGGTCATTGGCTGACTTGTTTCCGAGATGGAGCGTTGTTCCAGCGGGGAGGTCATTGGTTGACTTGTTTCCAAGACGGAGCGTCGTTCCGACGGAGAGATCATTGGCTGACTTATTTCCGAGACGGAGCGTTGTTCCGGCGGGGAGGCCATTGGCTGATTTGTTTCCGGGTCGGAGCGTTGTTCCGACGGGGAGGTCATTGGTTGACTTGTTTCCAAGACGGAGCGTTGTTGCGGCGGGGAGGTCATTGGGTGACTTGTTTCAGAGACGGAGCATTGTTCCGGCGAGGAGGTCATTGGCTGAATTGTTTCCGGGTCGGAGCGTTGTTCCGACAGGGAGGTCATTGGCTGACTTGTTTCCGGGTCGAAGCGTTGTTCCGACGGGGAGGTCATTGGCTGACTTGTTTCCGAGACGAAGCGTTGTTCCAGCGGGGAGGCCATTGGCTGACTTGTTTCCGAGACGGAACGTTGTTCCGGCGGGGAGGTCATTAGCTGACTTGTTTCCGAGACGGAGAGTTGTTCCGACGGGGAGGTCATTGGCTGACTTGTTTCCGAGACGGAGCGTTGTTCCGACGGGGAGGTCATTGGCTGACTTGTTTCCGAGACGGAGCGTTGTTCTGGCGGGGAGGTCATTGGCTGACTTGTTTCGCTTTCTGTGGTGTCGGGATTGACTTGCTCCGCTTTCTGCGGTGTCAGGGTTGACTTGCTCCGCTTTCCATGGTGTCGGGGTTGACTTGCTCCGCTTTCCATGGTGTCCGGGTTGATTTGCTCTGCTTTCTGCGGTGTCGTGGTTGACTTGCTCTGTTTTCTGCGGTGTCGGGGTTGACTTGTTCCGCTTTCTGCGGTGTCAGGGTTGACTCTAGGTTGTCTGTGAACCATGGAGTCTTATAACTAGGGACTTTGCTGTCGCTCCGACTGGTGGTGTCATGTCCGTATCTTGCTGGAATGAGGAGGAACGCCGTTGCTGATCTCTAAGCTGTAGATGTTGCCGTTGAGATCTGGCTTCCCTTTGACAGTGTCTGTAGGGAAATGTGGTTCCTTTTTCGTTTATGCCCATGGATTATATACAGGGGTCGGTATAGACTCGCCTGTAGGGCAAAAGTTTCATTCTTTCATTTTTCTTTATTTTTATTTCTTTCCGCGATGCTCTATCATTTCAGTTTTTTATATCGCGAAAGTCATGATTACCCAATCATTTCGGCTATTTTTCGGGGTACCCAATCATTTCGGCTATTTTTCTTTTTGTATTTACTCGCTGCTTTTATTGCAAGTTGCCCTGTCATTTCGGCTATTTTTATATGCATATATTTTTCTTGCTGCTCTTTGTTGCAAGTTGCCCTATCATTTCGGCTATTTCATATGCATTTTTGGGTCGCTGGTTTTTTGCTGCGAGTATGGATCTTGAGATCTGATACCAATCTTAGCATCAGCATCGCTACGACCGGAATGTTGCCAGAAGCGAATCATTACTTGCCGTGAAAGGACTTGGAATTTGTTGCCGATTTAGGCATCAGCATCGCTACAACTAGGATATTGCCAGGAGCGAATCATCATTTGCCTTTGTCTATTCGAACAAAGATGGCTTAGGAAACATGGTTAGGATCCCGTCGACTAAGGCTTTTGATTTCATGAGCCGTAAGGGTCTCATAAAGGTGTTTCTCCCTACGAGTCATGAAGATCTCGTAGGTGCGTTTTCTCCTTAAGAATTGTGAGGATTCTTAAGTGTGTGTTCTCTTATAAGTCGTAAAGATCTTATAAGAATGTTTTCTCTTTATAAGTCGAGAGGACTTACAAGTGTCGCTCACCATATGAGGACATTTCGCGCCATTGGTGGAACTTGGTAGGAGAGACGTTTATTTGCGTCCATGGATTGTATACAAGGGTTAATATTGACCGCCTGTAGGGCAGTTTAGGGGATATGATGGCTTAAGAACAGGTTATGGTCCTTGTATCTTAAGACTTTTGAATCCTGTGAGCCATGAGGGTCTTATATTGGGAAATTCTCCTTACAAGTCGTGAGGATCTTGTAAGTGCAATTTCTTCTTAGGGATCGTGAGGATTCCAAAGTGTGTTGCTCCCTGGTGAGTCGTAAGGATCTCACGCAGGTACTTTCTCCTTACAAGGTCGAGAGGATTTTGCAAGTGTGCATGAATTTTTTTACGAGTCTGTGCCCTTTCAGGTTTTCACAAACTCGTCGGTAGCTCTTCTGTTTTTACTCATGGAGCCCTTTCGGGTTTTCATCGATGCCCATTTCGCTTGTGGACGTACCTTTTTTTTGCCGCGTTAGCCTAAGGATGTTGCGGTTCGTAGTAGTTTAAAGACATTTCGGTCCGTCGTTAGTTTAGGGACGTTTCGGTCCGTTGTTAGTGTTAGGGACATTTCGGTCCGCATCTAGTTTAAGGACGTTTCGGTCCGTTGTTAGTTTAGGGGCGTTTCGGTCCGTTGTTAGTTTAGGGACGTTTCGGTCCGTTGGAGTTTTGAAGCGAGATTTCGCCGGATACTACTTACAGAGTTTGGACTCGGGAAGATAGCGAGCGAACGTAAGCGTCGTCATCTATCATTGACCCGGGCCTTGACTCTTCAGGCGTAGTACTTCTTAAGGAATCAGCCGTTTATTGGCCGGAAGGGTCTTTCGCCATGCATATCCATGTGAAAGTAAGCCCCACCTTGGTAGACTTTATGATGTATGGGCCCTCATAGTTTAGCTTGAATTTCCCCCATTTGGCACGATTAGGGATCATAGGTCTTTTGACAACTAGCACGAGTTCGCCTTGGCGGAATGTTCTCGGCCTAGTCAATCTTTCGTATGAGCGCGTCATCCTTGCTTTGTAAGCTTCTAGGTTTTCCTATGCCACGAGACGAGTTTCATTGAGGGAGTCTAGCTCTAAAATTCGAAGATGAGCATTCTCTTCGTCTGTTAGTTCGTACCGAACCGCCACTCGTAGAGAGAGTAGCTCTATCTCCAGGGGGAGTACCGCTTCTATGCCGAATACCAACGCGAATGGCGTTGTGTTCGTGGCCGTCTTGAACATGGTCCGATAAGCCCAGAGAACTTCATGCAGTCTCTCGTGCCAGTCCTTTTTACTTTTGGACACCATCTTCTTTATGATCTTTGTCAAGGTTTTGTTGAAAGCCTCAGCTAAATCGTTAGCTCGGGGATTATAGACCGAAGCGTATCTCCGGTCTATATTATGCTGCTGTGCGAAGCGGCTGATATTATGGCTTCTATAGACTGGCCCGTTATCAGAAATAATCCATCGTGGAGTGCCGAACCGATATATGACGTGTGTCTTGAAGAAATGGAGAATATTCTCCATCTTCACTTCCCTTAGCGGTACTGCTTCTGTCCAGTTAGAGAAGTAATCAATAGCCGCCAATATGAATCGATGTCCTTTGGATGATGCTGGTTCTATGGGCCCAATTATGTCAGTTCCCCACATTTCAAACGGCTAGCTAGCCATTGTTGGGTGTTGGGGATTTGGATGTCGGTAGATGAAGTCTCCATGAATTTGGCACGAGTGGCACTGCTTCGCGTGTTCGAGGCAGTCCTGAATCATCTGGGCCAATAGTAACCCATTCTTTTGATCTTCAGCTTCATCTTCGGCCCGGCTTGATGAGAACCGCAGAGTCCGTCTTGAGTTTCTTGGACGACTCTCTTTGCTTCTTCCGGTCCTAGTCATCTCAGCCACAAAGAGTCGAACGATCTCTTATATAGAGTATCATTGACGAAGGCGAAAGACGGAGCTCGTTTTATGAGCTGATGTCTTGTGGATGCATCTTCCGGCATTCGACGGGATTTGAAGTAGTCTATAAAGACTTCTCTCCAATCCTTAGCTTTTTCTTGGTCCTCTATTTGTAGGGCTGTTTGCTTGGTTGCTTTCTTTTCTTCAGACGACTCCGGAGATATTTCTGCTGGTACAAGAACCCGACGACTTTGTACAATGATCTTTACGTCAACGGGGTTTTCGTCAACCGGCTCTTTAGCGAGTTTGGCTAAAGCATCCGCTTTGTTATTTTCTATACGCGGTATGCTTTCTTGGGTGTAAGAAGGGATTTGAGTCGGCAGTTGTTGCAATCTCTCCCCGTACTTTACCAACTCTGGTTTGCATGTTTGATAGTCCCCGTTTACTTGGCTAACGACCAGCTGGGAGTCTCCGTATATGAGAAGGTTTTCGATCCCTATGTCGACAGCGATCTCAAGACCTGCTATCAAAGCCTCATATTCTGCCTCATTGTTTGTCCTTGGCTCTGTTAAGGAAAAGGCAAAGCGCATTATCCCTTCTTGCGGAGTCACGAAGATAAGGCATACCCTAGATTTTATTATAGGGGTGTTGTGCTGTCGCTTCTTCACGGAAGATGCTCCGTCGAAATAGAGTTCCCATCATGTATCACTCTCCCCTTTCTCCCCGTCGATCGTGTCAAACGCGTGCTCGTCTGGCAGTTCGCAATTTAAAGGTGAGTCGCCAGGTATCGGGTGCTCAGCAAGGAAGTCGGCAATGGCCTGGCTTTTCACTGCCTTAAGAGGTCGGTATGTTATCGAGAATTCCATTAAGAATAGGACCCATTTAGCGAGTCGTCCTGTTAATATGGCTCTTGAAATCAAATACTTGAGAGGATCCACCTTTGATATGAGATGGACCTCGTGCGCCAAAGCATAGTGTCTGAGCTTCGTTATAGTGAAGATTAATGCCAGGCAGTGTTTTTCGATAGGGGAGTAGTTGTTTTATCCCCCCAGGAGAACTTGACTCAAATAGTAGAGGGCTCTTTCCTTCCCTTGGTCGTTTTCCTGTGCCCATAATGCGTCTAAGGAACCTTCAAGGGCGGTTGTGTACAGGATGAGAGGCTTTCCCTTGACCGGAGCGGTCAGTACCGGCGGATTCTGCAGGTATTGCTTGATTTTGTCTAGTACACCCTAGTATTTACGATCCCAAACAAACGGGGTTCCCTTCTTCATCAGGTGACTTTAGGGACGGCATTTTCCTGAGAGGTTGGCTATGAACCGTCGGATATACGCGAATTTCCCTTGTAGAGACCGCAATTGTTTTAAAGTTCTTAGAGTTGGCATTTCCATAATCTCCTTGATCTTCGATGGATCTATTTCGATACCCCGGTGTCGTATAATGAACCCTAGGAACTTGCCTGAGGAAACTCTAAATGCGCATTTCAGAAGGTTCATCTTCAAGTTGTATTTCCGAAGACGCTGGAACACTATTTCCAAATGCTCCCAGTGTTCTTCGTACGATCCGCTTTTCACCACAAGGTCATCGATATAGCATTTAACGATTTCATGTATGAGGTCATCGAAAATCTTTTTCATGGCTCTCTGGTAGGTAGAGCCGGCGTTCTTCAGACCGAAAGGCATCACTTTGTAGCAGAATACGCCCAGAGGAGTCCGGAAAGCGGTCCATGAAGAACGCCGTCCATGAAGGAGCCGTCCATGAAGGAGAAGACTTCGTGAGTGGACGTGTTGTCTATCATCAGCTCGGTAACCGGTACGGGAAAATCATCCTTCGGACAGGCTTTGTTGAGGTCCCGAAAGTCCACGCAGATGCGCACCGTCCCATTTTTCTTCATCACCGGGACAATGCTGGCGATCCAGTCGGGGTATTGAACTTCTTGGATGAAGCCGGAGCCGATTAGCTTCTTGACTTCGGCGTTGATACTCATTTCAAGTTCGAGCTGCATTCTTCTTGGTGCTTGTTTGACTGGGTTGACGTCTGGAGATATCGCCAATTTATGCACAGCTATTTCTGGATCTAGCCCCGGCATCTCGGAATAGTTCCATGCAAATCAGTCTTTATACTGCATGAGCACGTCTTTTAGCGTAGCCACCTGTTCTTTAGACTGCAGCTCACTGACGAACGTAGGCCGCAGGTCGTTTGTCGTCCCCAAGTCGATTTTCCTTAGGTTGTCCACAGTAGTATGTATTCCATCTTCCAACTCTTTTGGCGCTGGTGGAAATTCTGAGATCAATTCCTCTTCATCCTCATTTTCGAAGCACCAGGAGAGGTCATCTATATCCTCGTGCACTCCTTCTTCCGATAGCATTATCACATGACAGGCATGAGATCGTTTCCAAGACCGATGATGATCTGGTTCTACTCTCGCTATATACGCTGCTTTGGGCACATGCTTTTGTGGGGCTACCCTCCAACTGTTGGATAGAGCGAATCTGCCGAGTTGATATTGGTCTTCGACCCGGTTTTTGAAGGTGAAGCAATCTTCAAGAGGATGTCCTATCGCTCAGTGATAGGAACAATAATCCGGGTGATGAACCTCGTCTGCTTGATCGGGGCGCCGAGACTCCGGGAGTGTCATCATCTAATGTTTCATCATAAGGTCAAAGATTCTCCTTATCTTGTCTCGAGGGAAATAATATGCTCGACCCATCTTTTTCATAAGAGACGGATTCCGGCTGATCTTTTCTTGATCGCGTGGCTTTTTGGATCCGTTTTGCCGCTGTCGAACGTTTTTTTCCATTTTTCAACTTATTTTTGCCTCCGCATCGGATATTTTTCTTGTCTTGGGAATGCATGGCGAGCTGGCGGTAGAGGGCATTGTCATTCTCCGTAGCCTGCTGAAGGAGGCGTTGCGTCTTGGCTTTCTCATAAATTGCCATTTCGCAGCTGTGATCGTTCCGAACCTTTTGACTCGCTTCCCTCACTAGCTTGTCCATCTGTTCTTCAAACGATGGACTCGGCACTTTTATGGCAGGACTTCGTTCTGTTTCAACGTCAACGCCTTTTAAAAGAGCATCCCCTTCTTCATCTAGGTCATTTATGATATGGCAGCCATAGAATTGCTCCCATTTATTGAACTGGACATATCCAAGCCCAATCGTTTCCATTTTTTCGTTGGACAATTTTCGCTAAGTTCCGGGGACATTCCAAATCCTGTTGTAGAACTGAGCTTGTTGAGCAGTCTGTTTGAAAGGTATGTCTTGGCATCTTAATAACCTTCTCAATCCCTCCGTGTAGTATCTGGGCAGACGGATGGGTTGGAGCCTGTCGAGCGCAAAATCGACACCATGCCAGACTTCTATTTCGACTTTAGTCTCCGTGGATCGATAGAACAGGATCGCCTTTTCACCTCTTCGCATGGGAGGGACGTAGAAAGTCTGTAGCTCTTGCACACTGTATGTCTTAACCGCATCAAGCTCTCTGTAGTGCTGCCGCGGAACTATGGCGATTTTCAAACTCTGATCATCTCCAGTGAGGGCCTACATTGATGGACGGATCGAGAACACTGCGTTGATTTCGTCTTCAGAGTCACTGCCAAAGATCAGAATAGGGGTAGATGGTCCCGACCTGTTGCATTGGGGCGGCCCCGATTAGACTATCTCTTCTTCCTCCTCAGTATCACTACGGAAGACCGGGATAGTGGTGATAGCTTTTTGCTTATTCTCCGGTTTATGGCATCTTTTCGTGTCTTCAAAGTCTGGTAGGAACAACTTCGCATTTTCATACTTTCGGACTTCATTTACGGAGAATGGGTTTAGTTCCCCCGTCACGGTATACTCGAGACCATCTTTGAAATACTTCATACACTGATGTTGTGTAGAATGGATGATGTTGTACTCGTGTAACCAAGGCCTGCCGAGTAAAGCGTTGTAACAGGTCTTGGGGTCAATTGTTAGTTATATGTATGCCCTAGAGGCCATTACTGTACATACGATGTATATTGTAGTGGATGCTAGGACATATATAGGGAGGACTTTCTTGCTCGATATGATAGTATGCTATCTGGTTGTACTTTATCTTAACATGTACTCTGATTGTCTCTATGTTACATGTTGATAAAGCCCTTAGGATATGTACTCGACTACTGGGACTATGATGAGATCATACTAGTGGGGCCACGGTAGTCGATGAGTACATCCTATAACTGTTCCTAGTCGAGGGTGTATCGAGACAGGGCATCGATGCACCAGAGTAGACTAGCGTATACGCATCTTGACCCATATGATGGGCGATAGATGATCCCATATCCATCGGTGTTTGACATCAAGGATGGTGTACAGGTGCTCAGTAGAGACTGGGTACACTGGACGGACTCGCCGAGAACTCCCAGATGGTATTATACCATACGTCAGATGGCAGTTCTGCGGTGACACTGGTACAGAGTAGTCTGTTGACCCGAGATCGTCATAGAGTCTTGTGTGGTTCCCACTTTACTTTGATTTCCATCATACCACGTCCAAGAGGGCGTGCAAAAAGGTGGCTTTTGGGTACAGTCCCGAATCACATGGAGGCAATGAGCGATAGGAGGGGATTCGTCTCTCCCGGTATAGGGAGTTGATGTTGTGCTGTGTTCGATTGGCTATAACCGGAAATCCCTGGTCAGGGTTGCTGAGATTTACTGGTAAGTGTTATCAGTAGTTTCTCGAACTGTTATAGACCTCATATCGACACGACTTATCGAGCTACTGGGGTCTGACATTTACCACCCCTAGGTGAGATATGCCACATATCAGACGACGAGACCGGACTGTACGGGAGTGTTACTGTTTGGATTCACAGGAGAATGTACAGACTTGCTTGTTGATCTTCTGAGCGCTCAATACCCGGGTAGCTGTTACGTTTAGCTGACCGCTTGCAGCTTGTGGGTGTTTGATATGATCATCACCTACTGCCGGCGTATTGACGATTCTTTAGAGTCCTACACAGAGGTTTCTTGGCTCAGGCAAAACGGAGTAGGAGCACATATGTGATATGTGCGGGACCGAGGATAATGCGATATGTGATACCGTATTATATTCTCGCGATATTTGATATCAGCCGGGTCATCGGATCAAGTGTTGATTCGATGAATCGGTACGGATAAATATTAGTCGGTTATATGCGATATAGCCGGATTGTCGGATCAAGTGTTGATTCGATAATTTAATGTATAATAATATATATGATATATTAAATTACATTAACTAATATTTGCTCACTAAAAGATTCTTTTTCTCACTCGGGTAATACATTGATATATATGCGATATATGTTAAATGTATTATTTTATTTTGTTACGATAAATATTATATATGTGATATATAATATTGTAACATGATATGATAACTAATGCAACTTGTTTAGTAGAGATTAAACATGGTTAGGGTTTGATTAGGGTTAAGGTTTTCTAGAAGTTTCTAGAAGCTTTCTTTTTTTGTTTTGGAAAAGATATTTTGCTAGATATTTCCTTAACCTAACCAAACCTTTAACCTTAGTCAAAACTCTACAAGGGTTAGTTTGACAATGTTTGCATTATTCATCAGATCATTTTCTTTTTCTATTCATCACAAAAGGATTCAATATTATTCATCATCTTCTTCCTTCATTCTCTTCATGAAAAAGCTTTCTTGCTTTGATATTTGTGATGATAAATGAGTGAGAAAAAGATATTAAAAGAGAGCAAAAATCCTACTTCATCATCCTCATCTTCCCTTGACATTTAGATGAGGGTGTTCATATCATTTCATGAGTGTTAGCTTGTGTTAAAGAAACTTCAAGGTAGATCATCTTAGTATCGAAGATCGGAAGCAAAGGTTGCATCTTTCTCTTCGTGGAACTTCTCGAGAGTCCGGAACCCGATGATCGCAGCGAAGGGACCACAACACGGAGCATATGAAGTGAAGGACCGGATCTACAAAGGTTGTAATCCCTCTCACTTAGTGTTAAAGTAGTTAACATGATAGTTTTCGCCTAATCTCTAGTTTAAAGATCCGTATTCGGGTTGTTCGGCACGGCTAAATTTTTAATCGGGTATGGTTGATGCCTCGTAGACCCTTGTGCGCGTGCCTAGCAACCCTACAGTGGTATCAGAGCTACTAGGCATTGGATGTCGACCTATGGGGGGTTCTTACTGTGTGACAGTGTGGCGAAGCATAGGCTCTTACCCCCAGGGTGTCCCGAGACCGGAAGGTGTTCCGGCGGGTTGTAGTCCTCGCGAGGGGGCATGCGTAAAAAGTAGCGGCTGAGGGACTCGTTGGTGCCACGGCGACCCCATTGGATGGGGTGGCTGCCTGACCTACAGTGGTATCAGAGCCAAACTAGAGCTTTAGGCGAAGTCTAGACGAAGTTTAATGTCCGATCGAACCCGGAAAACCCGATATACCCTAGTTTCTGGAAATTTTTTAAAACTGTGATTTTTTCCAAATTAAAAATGCTCAAAAAAATCAGCAGGGAAATACAAGAGTTACTGTGAAGCACGTGCGCCTAATTCCACCAAAGCGCGGCGGAACCGCGGCACATGCATGGCATGTGCGGCGGTTCCGCGGCCCTTTTGTCGCTTCACTGTTTGAAATTTGCACAGTAACTCTTGTCTTTTAGTGCTGTATTTTCTGGGAATTTTTAATATTTATTCAACTGTTGAATTTTTTGGGTTGTATTGGGGATTCGATGATTCGATCGGGAACTTTAACTGCGTCTTTGTGTTTTGTCCGGATAACTTTTAGAAACTGTTAAAAAGTTCGAACGGATATCAATAACTCACTTTTTCCCCTGTCGGAAATTTTTTCAAAAGATGGATTTTTTCTCGTGTTTAAGAATGTTCTAAGTCGTGCAAGTAACTCGGTGGACCCTCTAGAAGACAACAAACCTTAACTCGATTATGTGACCGTCTTGAACTGCCTTTTGAACCTTAGGGTTTGGGGCAGTACGGCGTGCCACATGTGAGGCGTTGGCTTGACCCTTCTACGGCTGGATCATTGGTACTGTGGCATGTGATGGATGTTTTTAAACTGATTTCAAGTGTTGAGATATATTGGGGAAATCTTGGGTGTTTGATGATTCGATCGGAAAGTTTAACTTTGTCTATTTATCTGGAATGTGATACAATATTTGGAATCCACAGGTAGTTATCAGATAACTGATTTGAATATTATAGACATAGCAGTTTAGTCTCAGATGATCGGTTGCCACGGAATTTTGATGTGATCAAAAGTCCGTCGCAATCACGTAGAGTACGCGGATACTCGCCGGGTAAACTTAATAGACAGCTACACCTCTTAGCCCCGACCAAGTGACTGTAGGAGACCCCGTCGCCGAAAGCATCCGTTCGGGTGCTCGCGGCAGCGGTGTTCCGCCTTAGTGCACTTCGTCGACGGCATCCAGGGGTGCGGCCGTCTACTAAAGTTTGCGACGAGCATTCGATCAGGACGTCGGGAATCTTGTTGAATTGCCCGACTTGATATTGAAAAGAGTTTTCGATAATGAGACTAAAATGCGGGGTTTATAATTGTTAGGCATGCGATGTCTAAGGAATTCATTTGGTTAGGCATGCGATGTCTAATGAGGTTGCGGATTCCAACTGTTGTAGTTTTACACTTTCTTTTCTGTGACCGTAAGCGTAGTATGTGGTGTATCGCCGGCTTCGTTGCTATACATCAACGACAATCGGGATACGCATACTTGCTTACGTTGATGATATGAGATATTATGTGTTGCTGTGATATGTTATATTGGATCGTCGCGTTTTGAATAGCCGGGGGTTTTATGTGAGATGAGAGTTTTTCTTTTTCATTCATGTAAAATTCATTTGTATGTAATATTCTTTTATTGGGGCACTTCCAGGTGGCGGAAGATGTCACCGTTGTATATTATTTACTTTTCCGCATTAGGTAGACCCAAGGAGGGGAGCACAAGTAACCGGGTTCTAGGGTCCAGTGGGAGACCATCTCGAGAAGTCGAGACCGGGTCTCCTAACCCTAGAATTGGCAGTGTTACTTTCCGCTCTCGTAGGGGTCAGGGATGTGGGTTTGGCTATTCATCGCGACCGTGGAATCCGTGTTTTATACAGGCTCGTATTGAAAACACGGACGTCCTAGTATATCCAATATTTCATATATGTTCTTCTCCTGCAATGTTCTGTGATGAGATCATATTACTGCCTGAGACGAATGTTTATATTATATATATGAGATATATGTTATATTGCAGATTTCGTTTCAAAAGAGATGCTTGTGAAGCATAATAAAATGAGACTTCATTAATGAGATTAATGAAATAAAAGAAACCTAAGATGTTGTAGAAACTTGTTTAAAAACTGGTAGCTCTAGTTCTTGCTTTGCATAGCGGTGTTCCTTGTAGAACATCCAGCACCTTATTCGATAAGGAAAGGATCGAGATCCCTTCACCGGGAGTGACTCCTTTAGCAAAAACTGGCAAATGCTACAAACTCGGTTTGTCTTTTAATTGCTTCTATAGTTCTTGCTTTGCATAGTGGTATTTGTGAAATATCCTGCACCTTATTCGATGAGGAAAGGACCGACGATCCCTTCACCGGGAGTGACCCCTTTAGCAAAACTAGAAAAGCCTAAAAAACACTCCATTTAAAATCACTCGATTCTACAACGATATAAAGTTCATTACGCAAAAGGTTTTCTTAAAAACCTGTCGTAGCCCTCCGTCATTTCAGATAAGTAATAGTTAGTATTCGTGCTGCGTTTGTTGACTCAGTCAAGGCGTAGTGTGCGGTAGCTGATTAGTGCTTATCTGCAAAGCATATGATGCGATTGGATTAGGGTAGTCGTGCGGCCTTATTGACTCAGTCAAGGGTCGTGCGGGTGGGTTTAATTCAATCGGGAAATGACGGGTTGAACTTTACTTGCGGTCTATGGTTTGTTGACTCAGTCAAGGTCATAGATTGCTTGGGGCAAAATATTATTGGGAATTTCAAGTGTTGAAATTTGCAATGAGATTGCATACCTTCTATGAGATAGTTGGATCCCGATACCCGCTACGAGTAAGAGTTACTCCTGGGAGAGTTTTACACATTACAATTAGCCGATCAAGTGGGTGTCTAGAAAGGTGTTAACGGGGTTACGCCTCTGGGAAAATGAGGTTTACATTAATTAGGTTCGTGCGAAAGCACGGGGGACCTCCCTCAAAGTACCGACACTGGACTGGCTGAAAGATTGGCGAACTTGTAGCGTGTAATTAATCCCGGCTAGTCTTTCCTTTTAGGGTTTGAAGGAAGATTTGATTAAAACAGTGGGAGACATCCTGATTAGATATATTAGATAACCAATCTAATCTTGCAAGAGCATACGCTGAGTGTTTTCTTCTCTCTCTCTCCAGGTAGCGACAATATCACGCCTTAATAAAGATAATAAAACGGATATATTGACCGAACCCACTTGTTATACTGAGCTGGGGAACGTTAGTCCCGCTCCAACTTATAATTGTTATAAGACAAAGCAGGAAATTGGGGAATACCAGATTTCCCGTGCCGCCCAAACGAAGAAAGTGCATGTTGATGCATCATCTTCGGGTGTGTTCATTACACAGAACTGTTTCTCAGTGTCCTTTACGTCCTGGGTATGTGATACCGGATCAGGATCCCATATATGTAATCTGTTACATGGGCTACAGAAAAGTAGAGAACTGAGAACGGGTGATAAGTTTCATGAGACAGAAAACGGTGCAAGTGTTGCAGCCAAGTCTGTTGGTCACTATCACCCTGTATTATCAGAATACATTGATTCTGAACAAATGTTATTAGATACTGAACCTGATATACAAAATCATGTCAGTCTCTTTATTAGTAAAGAAAGGATATAATTTTGTATTGTTGGATAATGTTTTGAACATTTCCTATATCAAGAGTTGATCGGTTCAGGCACGTTATCTAAAAGTATTGACGTTCTAAATCAAACTACAGTTCTTAGTATACGGAACACACACAAGAGGAAGAGTTCAGAAATGAATGAATCCTTCTTGAGGTATTGTAGACTAGGTCATATCAATGCGACCCGACTGGCTGAAGTTACATAAAGATGCATATTCAAATTAGTTTGAATTTACATCTTGTGAAACTTGCCTGTCATGTCACAAAGATAAGATGACCACATCTCTGTTTGTTGGAAACAGAGAGAGAGTTAGTGAACTTTTGGGATTGATACATGCTGAAGTATGAAAGTCTCCTGTCTACACATGCCAAGCCTGGTTCTTTGTACTTCATTACATTCTCTGATGATCTCTTAAGATTCAGACATATGTTCCTGCTGAAACACAAGTCCGAACCTTTTGAGATATTCACAGAATATAAGTTAGAAGTAGAGAACCAAAATACGGGTATAAGTATTATGTCCTTATGATGAGATCAAGGAGGAGAATACTTGAGCACGGAATTCCTGGACTATTCTAAAGGAGAATGAGATTCTCTCTCAGCATTACTCCTCCGTATACACCATAGCACGATGGTATATCGGGGCGGAGCAATAGCACCCTATTTGATATGGTGTGCTCTATGATGAGTACTACTGAGTTTCCTATTTCCTTTTGGGAGTTATACACTTGAGAAGCTGCATACCTATTGAATAGGGTTCAAATCAAATCAGTTGCCTACCACTTCATATGTGATATGGAAAGGGAAGAGCCCATATCTTAAGTTAGTTAAGATTTGGGGTTGTCCGGCCTATGTCTAAAAAGCAAAATCCGGACAAGCTCGAGGCAAGGTCTGTTATGTAGAACTGGAAATGTTCCAGCTATACAAACTACAGCTGATGATTTGGTAGAACCAAAGGATTCAATAGTTTCCAACGAACCTCAGCCTCTGCCGATCCAGTAGGGTTCCTCTCCCACCTGAGAGATACTTCGGTTTCTCTATGACAGTGGGAGAGAGGATTGCATCATGAGATGATGACCCAACTAGTTTCGAGCTGGCCATCAGGAGTGAGACTCCGTAAGAATGGCTGGATGCTTATCGATCTGAGATGGAATCCTTATACACCAACAAAGTATGGACTTTGGTTGCTTTATCTGAAGGGTTAAATCCCCATCAGGAGCGAGTATATCTTGAGAAGATTACTTGGTGTACATGGAAAAGTTGAGACTTTCAAAGCTATGCTTAGGTCCATCCAGATCCTACTTACCACGGCTACATACCATGACTACGATATCTGGTGGTTGGGTGTCATGACTGCTTTTCTAAATGATGTTTTAGAAAAGAGCGTCTATAAGTACACAGCCAGAGGGCTTCGTAGACAGTGGGAGCAGCGGAAATGTGTGCAAGATGTTTTATATGATAAAACAGGCATCGCGGAGTTGGAACATCTGTTTTGATGTGGTAGTCAAAGAGTTTGACTTCATCAAAATGGTAGATGAACCTTGTATATACGAAAAGGTAGTAGAGAGTATGGTGGTGATCCTCGTAAAGTACATGGATGACATACTCTTGATAGGGAAGGAGTTTCCTATGCTACGCTCGGTCAATCTCCGCTTATCACAAGGATTCTCCATATAGGATCAAAGTGATACCTCCTAAATCCTGGGTTTTTGGATCTATGAGATAGATCTAAATGGATGTTAGGATACTCACTAGTTGTAGTGAGATGGTATCAATCGATCCTGGGGAGAATCACTGGAAAGGTTCCAGGCTGATAAGGACGACTGAATGTCAGTCGCAGGCATTGTCTATACCATCCGTGGAGGGACGGTATGTTGGAAGAGTTCCAAGCTAGATACCGTGACTTACTAGATGATTAAAGGCAAGATACATCGTTACCAAGTATGCTACCAAAGAAGCAATCCAGATATAATTCTTAGGCAGTATCACCTGATCATGGAGATGGTTGATCTCCAGGGAGATCAAGGTTAGGAGAGCAGACACAGAGGACGACAGCGCGGATCTATTCACAAAGGCCTTTTTCCCAGTAGAGACTTTTATGGGATGGTTGAGTATGAGATACTTCAACCGCAGCTAATTGTTGGGTATGCGATACCATAACAGATGGCCCTAGTGCAAGTGGGAGATTGTTAGTTATATGTATGCCCTAGAGGCCATTACTGTACATACGATGTATATTGTAGTGGATGCTAGGACATATATAGGGAGGACTTTCTTGCTCGATATGATAGTATGCTATCTGATTGTACTTTATCTTAACATGTACTCTGATTGTCTCTATGTTACATGTTGATAAAGCCCTTAGGATATGTACTCGACTACTGGGACTATGATGAGATCATACTAGTGGGGCCACGGTAGTCGATGAGTACATCCTATAACTGTTCCTAGTCGAGGGTGTATCGAGACAGGGCATCGATGTACCAGAGTAGACTAGCGTATACGCATCTTGACCCATATGATGGGCGATGGATGATCCCATATCCATCGGTGTTTGACATCAAGGATGGTGTACGGGTGCTCAGTGGAGACTGGGTACACTGGACAGACTCGCCGAGAACTCCCAGATGGTATTATACCATACGTCAGACGGCAGTTCTCCGGTGACACTGGTACAGAGTAGTCTGTTGACCCGAGATCGTCATAGAGTCTTGTGTGGTTCCCACTGTGCTTTGATTTCCATCATACCACGTCCAAGAGGGCGTGCAAAAAGGTGGCTTTTGGGTACAGTCCTGAATCACATGGAGGCAATGAGCGATAGGAGGGGATTCGTCTCTCCCGGTATAGGGAGTTGATGTTGTGCTGTATTCGATTGGCTATAACCGGAAATCCCTGGTCAGGGTTGCTGAGATTTACTGGTAAGTGTTATCAGTAGTTTCTCGAACTGTTATAGACCTCATATCGACACGACTTATCGAGCTACTGGGGTCTGACGTTTACCACCCTTAGGCGAGATATGCGACATATCAGACGACGAGACCGGACTGTACGGGAGTGTTACTGTTTGGATTCACAGGAGAATGTACATGCTTGCTTGTTGATCTTCTGAGCGCTCAATACCTGGGTAGCTGTTACGTTTAGCTGACCGCTTGCAGCTTGTGGGTGTTTGATATGATCATCACCTACTGCCGGCGTATTGACGATTCTTTAGAGTCCTACACAGAGGTTTCTTGGCTCAGGCAAAACGGAGTAGGAGCACATATGTGATATGTGCGGGACCGAGGATAATGCGATATGTGATACCGTATTATATTCTCGCGATATTTGATATCAGCCGGGT
This sequence comes from Agapanthus africanus, assembly GCA_030015575.1. Classification (NCBI taxonomy): domain Eukaryota; kingdom Viridiplantae; phylum Streptophyta; class Magnoliopsida; order Asparagales; family Amaryllidaceae; genus Agapanthus; species Agapanthus africanus. The sequence continues at coordinate 72,664,422 of CM057348.1, forward strand.
CATCGGATCAAGTGTTGATTCGATGAATCGGTACGGATAAATATTAGTCGGTTATATGCGATATAGCCGGATTGTCGGATCAAGTGTTGATTCGATAATTTAATGTATAATAATATATATGATATATTAAATTACATTAACTAATATTTGCTCACTAAAAGATTCTTTTTCTCACTCGGGTAATACATTGATATATATGCGATATATGTTAAATGTATTATTTTATTTTGTTACGATAAATATTATATATGTGATATATAATATTGTAATATGATATGATAACTAATGCAACTTGTTTAGTAGAGATTAAACATGGTTAGGGTTTGATTAGGGTTAAGGTTTTCTAGAAGTTTCTAGAAGCTTTCTTTTTTTGTTTTGGAAAAGATATTTTGCTAGATATTTCCTTAACCTAACCAAACCTTTAACCTTAGTCAAAACTCTACAAGGGTTAGTTTGACCATGGTTGCATTATTCATCATATCATTTTCTTTTTCTATTCATCACAAAAGGATTCAATATTATTCATCATCTTCTTCCTTCATTCTCTTCATGAAAAAGCTTTCTTGCTTTGATATTTGTGATGATAAATGAGTGAGAAAAAGATATTAAAAGAGAGCAAAAATCCTACTTCATCATCCTCATCTTCCCTTGCCATTTAGATGAGGGTGTTCACATCATTTCATGAGTGTTAGCTTGTGTTAAAGAAACTTCAAGGTAGATCATCTTAGTATCGAAGATCGGAAGCAAAGGTTGCATCTTTCTCTTCGTGGAACTTCTCGAGAGTCCGGAACCCGATGATCGAAGCGAAGGGACCACAACACGGAGCATATGAAGTGAAGGACCGGATCTACAAAGGTTGTAATCCCTCTCACTTAGTGTTAAAGTTGTTAACATGATAGTTTTCGCCTAATCTCTAGTTTAAAGACCCGTATTCGGGTTGTTCGGCACGGCTAAATTTTTAATCGGGCATGGTTGATGCCTCGTAGACCCTTGTGCGCATGCCTAGCAACCCTACAGGTCAATGACATGAAATTTGATGTCAGTGACGAGCAGCCCAAAGCGTAACGTCAGTATTACAGACCTGGGCATCCGTGATGACTGGGAGTCGAACCCGGAGATGGTGATTTTATCCCGAGCGAAGTGTTGAATGCTCATACAGATTTCTTTTAGTACCCTCACATTTAAGAGGTTGACCGAGGACCCGTTGTCAACGAAGATCTTTCCTATCTTGATATCATGGCAGTACCCGGTGACATACAGGGGACGGTTATGCTCGCACGTTCCGAGGAGGAGATCTTCATCTCCGAAAGTGATGCCAGCTGTGTTCACTTCTTCCAGCTCGTCCTTCATCTTTTCTTCGGCAAGGAAAGCTTGAAACTGCTCGGGCTCTTGTAGTGCCCTGATCAGAGAATCTCGTGCCTCTTTAGACAACAGAAGGGCATCCAAAACGCTTAGCTGTGAGGGTATCATCCTCAGGTGTGCCAGGACATTGTAATCCACTTTGTTTTTCTTAGGCGGGTCCTTGGCTGCCAGCTCTTCGACGACTCGATCAACAAGGGCGATATCATCAAGGACTTTTTCCTTTCCCTTATCTTTTTTATTCGATCCCTTGTTTGTAGGTCCGAGATTCTTTTCGGGCAATGTACGGTTACGCAGCTAAATGTTCTCGCAGTTCTTCATCTCCTCTTCTTTTCCGGAGGTGGATTCCTTAAAGAGAGGGCCGAGGGCTATTTCTTCGTCAGAATCGCTTTCGAAGGTGAGAACTTAAGATCTCTTGGTATCAACCATATGACAGTTGTCGGCAGTTCTTTTGCGCTCATCCATCATATTTCTCTGCTCCCGACGAGTTTTGCACTTCATCCGCTTAAAATGTTGTCGGTAAGCAACGTATCCCTACCATCATTTCTTGAAGGCATTGCATTCTTCAGTGTGATGTGTAACCTTCCGATGGTACAAGCAGTAGCTCGGATGAACGTCCGCTTCGTCAAGGTACATACCGCCAGGAGTATCTTCTTTGAAAGGTGGCGGCTTCATTCCCATTGACAAGGTTTTAGCGAACCGTTTCCTTGTCTTAAGCCTGTTTTTGTCTGCCGCAGGCGTGCTTCGATCTGGTTGGAGCACTTTGCGACTCATCCCCACCATGACTTCTTCAACTTGACGCCGATGCCTGGCCCTTTCAAATATGGCCATTTCACGCTCTTGGTCAGCTTTGCTCTTCTGATGGGGTTCGCTCAGCAACATGTCAATCATCTCGTCTGACGGTTCCAAGGATTTTGGCACCGATCCTACCCCCAGCTTCTCTATATTATCTTCTGATGCCGAGTGAGCTTCTTCGTCATTTATTGGTGAATGAGAGATCATGTGACAACTTGCCACATAATCCTCGGGTTCTTCTGACGAGTCGTTTCCGTTGTCATTGTCATTATCTCTGTTCTTAAGGATATGGTTGAGAAACTCTTGGAGTGTGACCGGGGTTCGCGCCTTCTAGTTATATTCTTCCAGCGCGTTGATATGGTTTTGCAGGTCCGTGCGCTTGTCATCAGGATGCGCGGGCTTCTTGGTCTTCTTCTTTTTCTTTGAAGACTTTGACAGCCGGGCCTGGGTATTTTGCCCATTGCTACCAACTCTCAGTGTTGGACGCGGTTTCAGCATTCCCTCAATGATCTCTGGCTCCAGCGGGCTTTTCCATCTGATTGCCGGACATGCTTGAAGATCCTTGAGCATTCTCTTAGTCTTGTTCGAAAGAACAACTTCCCATGGAGCTTCCTCTATAAATGAGCATGATGCCCCCGGCGTTTCCACCTTTTTAGGAGCGTGCGGTTGTGGCGGGTTCATCCTCCAGTTTTCAGACAACGTTAATTTGCCTTGTTGGTATCGGTCTTCAATCCAGTTTTTGAATACGAAGTAATCTTCGATTGGGTGGCCCATTATTCGGTAGTAGGGACAGTAATTGGGATTGTTGATGTCGCCCGGTTGCAGTAGGCGTCTCGGATCTGGTAGAGTGATAAGCCTGTTGCGCACCGCCAGTTCGAACAGTCTTCTCGTTTTATCCCGAGGGAATGAGTAAGGATGTATCAGCTTTTCTCCAAGTGTTCGTTGTTTATCGTTTTGGCGAGCAGCTGGTTTTGGATCACTCGGCTGTTGCTGAGCGTTGGCGACGAAGGTCGCTTTCCCTTTGCCCTTTTCATTTCGAAGATCCGTTTTTTAAGAGGACGGTCTATGGCCCATCTGGTCCATTTGAGCCAGCTTGTCGATCAAAGCTGAGAAAGTGGTCGGCTTGAAGAACATCATGAATTGGGATATAGTTGCCTGCGAATCCAGGGTCCTCACAAACATGCCCACGACAGAAGCTTCTTCTATGCGTTGTTCGCATCTCGACCATAGGTTCCGCCACTGAATTACATACTGAACCCACGTCTCTTCCGGCTTCACTCTAGCATTGATCAATGCCGTGATTGGGGTGCATTCGCTGGCGCTTGCGAAACGCTGGGTGAATAGCAACTCCATTTCTGTGAATGTTTTGATGGAGTCATTTGGAAGCTCAAAGTACCTTTCAAATGCCGTCTCCGCTAGGCTGCCGACGAATTGGCGAAGCAGCAGTTTGTCGTCACTGTTCCCCTCCGAACGGCGGCCTCGACGCGAGGGCGTCCTGCCTGAGATTCGGGGCAGATGCTATATGGTTTTATCCGTCCACCTCTTCGAAGATGCCAAGTTGATTTATGGCACCGTGTATCGGAGGTTTAGACGGATGTGGCTGATGTAGCAGACTTCGTCAGATTCCTCCTCGCTTGAGGGGTTTTTGATTGTGGGGACGCTCTTCCCTGCAGGCGGAAGCCCCTGCAGTTAATTACACTACCGCATCGCGGTAACCACTTTCTCCTTCTCCAGAATTTCTCTTCGTGTCGTATGTGTTTATTTTGTTTGTGGTTGCCCGTGGATTGTATACGGAGACTGAGTAATGTCGTCGCCCGTAGGACGTGGATTAGTCCAAATCCGTATTTACTTAGATTTGGGTTTGGTGTTTTTAGTTTAAGGATGCATTAGTCGCGTTGCGGCTAAGATCAACTTAAACGTTCGTTAAGGATACGATAGTCCTGTTTGAGACTAAGATCAACTTAACATGATAATCCATTTAATATCTGGCCATCGGGACTCGTCACCTCTCTAACGTCGTTGAAGAATTACAACGGCAGATGTCAGAGGAGTTCAGAGATGTTCCCTTGAACCAAGGTTGATTTGGAGTTTTATAGTCCGTTTGAATGTTTAAGGATACGTTAGCCGTGTTAGGGCTAAGATCAACTTAAACGGGATCGTTTAGATCCGGCAAGAGAGCATTTGGAGGCTCTACGCAGTGGTCCGGATTCCAGTTTGGGAACGTGGTGGTCCGTATTCCAGTTTAGGGACGTAGTGGTCCATATTAGTTTTGGGATGTGGTGGTCCGATATTAGTTTAGGGACGTCTCGGTCCAATATTAGTTTAAGGACGTTTCGGTCCAATATTAGTTTAGTGACGTTTCGGTCCACGAGTTTAAGGACCCCGCAGTCCATATTGATATGTGGTTGTCGGGACCCGTCGCCTCTCTGACGTCGTTGAAGGACTACAACGACATGTGTCAGAGGAGTTCAGAGATGTACCCTTGAACCGGTCATAAATTGATTTAGGAGAGTATTCTTGCTCAGTCAATTTAGTTTGGGGACTTACGGCCTTGATTGGGCTAAGTCCCGTCGAGAATATTCAACATTTTTCTTGATTTTTGGCCTATTAGGCCTATGCTAGGGCTTTGCCCATATTTAATAATGCACTGCATTTTATTCTGGCCTGCTAGGCCTTTTTGATTTGGGCTCTGTCCCTTTATTTATGATGCAGAGCATCTGTTTTGGTTTGGGCTCTGCCATTTTTAAAATAATGCATTTCATTTTATTAGGCCTGTTAGGCCTTCTTTAATTGGGCTTGGCCCTTTTGTAAGCAATGCAGTGCATTTGTCTGGCGCTTTGCGCCAAGTAATGAGCGCAAGCTCATTTGGTGATGACACGTGTCATGCTCTGGCGAGCGCAAGCGCAACAGCGCTGTTCTAGTGCGCTGCGCTTGCGCTGCTGACACGTGGCGCACTGTGGTGAATTGCGCCAGTTTCAGAGAGCAAGGCTCTGTTTCAAAAGCGCATAGCGCAATTGGTTCAGATGCTGACACGTGGCGCTCTCTGGTGGCTTGCGCCAACCCAAGAGCGCAGCAGTGCAGTTTTGCAAGTGCAAGGCACTATTAACTTGAGAATCTTTTAGATTCCAGAATCAATGGTTCATAAGTGCAAAGCACTACTTGGTTTCTTGATCTAATTTAGATCAAAGAAAACAAGTGTTTCTTATTTTTCTTGATCTTAGAGAACCAATGGTTCATAAGTGCAAAGCACTATTTTTATTTTGTTTTTTATTAAAGATCATTGATCTTGTTCTTAGATCAATGATCTATCAGAAGAAATTCTTCTATCTAAATGGTCTTTTACCTTTCTTCTTGAAATTTCTTCAGAGTTCTCTTTTTTTTTCTCTCAGAAAATGTTCCTCCCTTTGAATTGAGGTCTAGGGTCTCTTTTATAGTGCCCATAAATTAGTTAAATTTGTTAAAGAGATCTTTCTCTGAGTGATTTGGGGAATTTTCCCCACCGTTGGATCTTTGATCCAAGGGCTTCTGTTTTACAGAAGAAAATCTTCTTGTTTTAACAAGAACAGAAAAGATTTCTTTAGAATTTTAATTCTGTTTGGCGCAGATGCCCCAGCACGTGACACGTGTCGCGTGGCGCATCGCAACCGCGCTAGCGCATCTGCGTTGACACGTGTCGCGCAGCGCACAGCGCAGTGCAACCGCACATCTGCGCTGACACGTGTCGCGCAGCGCATCTGCGCTGACACATGTCGCGCAGCGCAGTGCTCGCGCAACTGAAGCATTGCTTCCTTTAATTTTACTTAAAATAGAGTTTTGCTCTGATTGGGCGCACTGCCTTGGGCGTTGTGCTGACGTATCAGTTTTTGACACGTTGCGCGTTGCGCGCAGCGCACGGAATTTGAAGCGTTGCTTCAATTTTTGAATTTTTGCAATTCAAACAGAGCTTTGCTCTGATTGGGGGAAACAAAAGCATTGCTTCTTTTCCCTCCTTGGAATTTGAACAGAGCTTTGCTCTGATTGGGGTAAACAAATGCCCCCCACCGTTGCGCTTACGTGGTTCCAAAACGTGAGTGCAACGGTGACAGAATTCCAACCGTTGTGGCAACTTTTGGAAGTTGAAAAGGCATTTGGTGCCTATAAATAGGACCTTTGGTCCTTTAGATGATTTTCATCTTCAAAATTTTACTTTCGGAACTCAGAGCCCTGCTCTTCATTTTCAAGAATCTCAAGAGTTAAACTCTTAAAACTTTTAGGTGAAAATTTTAATTTGGATTAAATTAAATTAATTTTCATTGATAGAGCCTCGCTCTCAATAGATCCCTGATCTAAAGGAAACCCATTTAGGGTTTCACTTTAGCAGAGATTTGCTGTCACGCCCCGCTTCCCAGAGTACGCTAGATTGGGCACGTGACATAGCCAACCATGCTACCTGTGGGTAGGAAGTATCCATCCATAGTCACATTACGGCTGTAGAGATATCAAGAACAAGATAAAACTATCTAAAACATGTCCATAATCCAGAATAACAGGAGTCAATAATAAATAAATGTGGAAGCAAATGATCCAATACAAATAACTGAAAAGTGTGTCCCATAATGCGGGCTCACATCAGGAAATAAATGCAGGAAATAAAACTAACTACTACTGAACTCACAGTTCAGCCTGCTGGCTGAAGTACTCCTGCTCGGACTGCAACAGCGGTACGGAATCTGGGCCATGCAAAACCCAGGCGTCAGCACGTCATGTCATCAAGTAATATAATATGAACAGTGTAGCAGGCAATGTAATATAAATATGAATACAACAAAAATAACAATAATATGAATCATACCAGTACAGGGTAGCATGCAGTGGGTAAACTAAACTGTTCTATCAGGTTTTCTATTCTAAAGTCTTTGAAACCAAATTGATGAATTATCGATGTAACTCAATAGTATCCCGTACATACCCGGGGCCACGGCCACAATATTCTCGGCTGCAGCCGAGACATGCCGCTAGGCACAAAACAGGAATGTGTACACTCGATAGTATCCCGTACATACCCGGGACCACGGCCACAATATTCTCGGCTGAAACCGAGACATGTCACTAGGCACAAAACAGGAATGTGTACATTAAATACAGGTAGTGAACTGTCGAGTTACAAGTCAGATTTCACCTTTGATTTCCCCATACCCCCAAGTTATATGTGTATGTCAAGTCAGGTATCCAGTAATCAAGAAACTAATGCCAACACAGAATCAGGTAAATAGGTTTGTCTGGATAGACAACAGGAACGGTACATGAGGACTACATGTTATGTTTGTTGGCATTAGACACAAGATCAGATAACAGGTAAAGCCATGGTACATCAGGTCAAGCCAGGTAATGTATAAAGGTGCCATGTCATGTCAAGAGTATACGGTACCATGTCATGTCAAGTAGGAAGTGTAACAGGTCATGTCAGGAAGCACAAGATGTCGTGTGGGTGCTCATAATCAAACTAATATAAGCATGTGTATAAATAAATAAGCATGAGTACTATCAGAACAATAAACTGGAACATGTAATATGATATGCAAATATATATAATTTCAAGGATATGGATGCACAGTTATCGATTAAGGTTACATTTATAGTTCCAATATTAATTAGGATGCAATTTATTAAACATGGAGTGTTAATATCACATTATTATGTAGTAATGTGATCTATGGATGCAATTATATGTATCTTAAATGCGATGGATGCAAACGGGTATCCGAAAAGTTATAAAACTATAAAATGGTAATGTGGGATGTACAACTAAGCAATATGTGATATAAATATTGATATAATAATATTAATATGGATAGCATATTCAAAGCGATTAATAACTATAAAAGTGGTATTGATTAACCATGCACAAGAAAGTTCCGTTCAGAAATTCAACGTCACCCTAATTTGTAAAAACGTTTAAAAATAACAAACGTTCTCCAAAAGGGACGTGTATTATACCAAAACAAAGACAATTCAATAAGGTTTTCAATTTTATAAGTATAAGCATCTCAGGTTGTCCCTACAAAAAGTTATGAACATTCGAAGTTGAAAGTTTGCTGCTGGAATTTCCCTGGACAGCAGTTTGGAGACATTTTCATTTGCATTTTACATTATTTAAACAATTTATTTTGCAAGTAAATATTTCATAAAGTTATAGTATTCTGAGTTAGCTTCGTAACGAACTAAAGAACGTATACTAATGAGTTTTCTATGATTTATAATGAATTTTATAAGGTAAGGTGTACAGTAAATTTCAGATTTGTCGTATCCGCTTTTTCAACGACGTTTCATGTGTAAACTATAATATTTTAAATATATAATATCATAAAATGCAGATTATAAACTAATTAAAGATAATAATAAGAAATATTATGACGACATATATTTTAATTGATATGGATGCAGTATAATGTAATCTAGTATGTCACAAGATAAGTTTTCATGATCTAGATTTAATATGATATAATCGGATGCAAACGGAACATCGAAACGTTATAAAATTAAACATGGGGCACTAGATTTAAACTATAAGTATGGTATTTATTTAAATAGGTATAAAATGAATTATATAGCATGTAACAAGATTAACTTGCCTCGATGGGTCGCGAATCGGGAAAACGGAACGTTAACCGTCGGCGGGGAAAATTCGCGACGGGCGCACGGTTCACGGAATGAACCCAAACGACGAACAAAGGAACCACACGGGTCGGGGTACCTCGCTGGAACGTCGAGAAGCGTCACCGGCACGACGGAATTCCGGCAATAAAAGAACAGTTAAAAAAATGAGAAACGAGACATGAAGCAAGAAGAGAAAGAATGATAAAGAGAAGTACGAGAGAATATATGAGAAAGAGAGAGAGAGAAAAAGTGGAGAGAGAGAGAGAGAAGAGGGAGAGAGAGAAAGTGGAGAGATAGAGAGAGAGAAGTGAAAGCAAGAGAGAGAGAGAGAAGTGGGGCCCACGGGGTTAAAGGGGAGGCTGCGATTGGCTGAGAGAATAAATTGAGAAGGATATAAAAGATTGTAAAAATATTATATGGTTAACTTAAAGATTTAAAAGATAGGTAATGAACAGTAAGATATCAGGTTAGTTAGAAAAATATATGCGATGGTTTTAATAATATTAAAATTTGGGCTTTTGGAGCCAAATAAAACATTTCCAAATCGCGCCCGAGTCGAGTCCAAAAATTTGAAATTGAAATAATAGGATTTTAAGCGGGATCCAAATTTTAAAATTAAGTGTTTTATGATTAAAAAGCATACCCCCAAAACGGACACACGTACGTGCACGCGGCCATCCAAACTCGTCCGTTTTACTGAACGGGACGAGAACACAATGCACGGACGCTACCACGAGGCTATGGGTGTCAAGTAGGCCAAGATAAATATTTTCAATTTTATTTTAGATGCCAAAATTTGTTATATGTAGAAATGACTTTGCCGGGTAAATTTTACAGTAAGCAACAAACAAGCAAGTTAAATGAAATGAGTACCACATTATGCTCAAACAGTAACTGAAAATAGTAGCATTGGGCTCGGGTGTTACATTTACTCTACAGGTATTAAAGAGATCTAAAGAGAACTAAAGGGGACCCTATTAGGGTTCCATAGAGCTCTGCTCTTTGAAAGATTTTCCTTGGATTTTCTTAATTCATTAATGGAGCTTTGCTCCTTCCAAACTATACAACAGAACTCTTAGGAGTTTTTCATTGATCTTGGAGTTTAAAGATGACATTTTATTCCTCAGTGCATTATATCGTTTGCTTAATCAGTCTTTCTGATCATTTTGTTGATTTTCTTTCACAGGAACAATCGACGCCCATACGTATGCTCTTAACGAGATCATCTCTTACGGGGACATCCGCCGACTTGGCCGCTCTCAAGATCGAGAGTTCACAAACGCGGAGTGTGCTGAAATCATGAGCCGCTTCGACGCGTACAACGGTCCTCTGCTTCCCCGGCGTTCCTCCCTTCTTAAGCTTATTGTGGGAGCCATCTGGGAAGCGCTTCCCCCGTTCTGTTCCGGTGTGCCGCTTAGGGCGCTGGATGCCGCTGAGGATAAGGTGCACTCGGTGTACCTGTTGAACTTTATCTCAAAAAGACGGCGAGACAGTCTTATTGATCTCTTGCACGAGGTCTTTCAACAGTCTGCCATATTCGCTGCTTATCGGAGGGTGGAAGACATCAGGGGGGACCCTGACGCTTGTGCTCGCGAAAGAAAGCATGCTAGGATGGTCCGTGAGGCTTGGAAAGTCATAGATAGGGTTTCTTTCGAGTTCCTCAATCCATGTCCTGGGTCTGAGGTTATACCATTGTAGACCTTTTAATAATGTTGTTATTTAGTTCTTTATGATTGTAAGAGCCCTTTGAAATATGAATGGAAATTTTTTATTTCAGCTTGTCTTATTTCTCATTCTGAATCTTTTGCACACACATGAATGGATGTGTCTCGAACTCTTGATCAAATGCAAATCGAATGCTCTTTCTGTTGCTTTTCTATTATCAGCATGCTGTCTTGATAAACTTAATTTCTCCAAGAGATAGCGATGGCTTAGGCCGCAGTTTCAGATCTGCCGCCTAAGACTTTTCAATTCTATGAGCCGTGGGGGTCTCATAGAGACTTTTCTCCCTACGGATCGAGAGGATCTCGTAGGTGGGTTTTCTCCTTAGGAATCGTGAGGATTCCTAAGTGTGTTTTCTCTTATAAGTCGTAAGGATCCTATAAGAGAATTTTCCCTCTTACGAGTCGAGAGGACCCGTAAGTGGTTGTTTCCCTCCTTATCGAAGTTCGATGTTGGAGAGTGAGACCCGTGGATGGTATGCAAGAGACCGTTTTGGGTCAACTTGTAGGGTCCCAGTGCTTAGGAAACAAGCTTCTTTTATGCCTACTGCCTAAGGCTTTATCTTACGAGTCGAGCCGCCTCAACAATTTCCTTACAAGTCGAGACGAATCGAGCGTTTCTCGCAAGAACATCTTAACGTCGCATTTAACCTTTGCTCTTTACGACAGAAGCCCGTTAAGGTTGGTGGTACTTAGGGTTTTGGCCATCGTACCGTCGCATAAGCTGATATAGTCCTCGATAGGAAATCGTGCTGTTCGAGTAGCCCTGCGACTGGCGTGTCTCTGATCCCTTCGGGGGCTGGACAAGACGTCTTCAAGCAATCCTCCTTGGCAGTTTGACCGTCGGAAGAGCAAGCATTAGGAATTTGCCATGTCGCTTTTTACTTGAGGTTAGGCTTATTTTAGCGAGCCCCGATGAGTCATAACCACTCCGCGCTGGTGTGGGGATGATCTCCGACAGTCTTTCGAGCTTTATGTGAGTTGCCGTCAAGACCCTGAAGCTAGGAATTTGGCCTTTGCTTCGTTTGCTGGCATTGCGTCTGCTGTATCGAGACGAATGTTGCGGTGGGAACTAGGGATTTTGCCGTGGCTCCGTTTGTTTGATGATGTTGCGTCTGCTGTGTCGAGACGAACGTTGGGGTGACATCTCGTCTGTTGTATCGAGACGGACGTCGAGGTTGTCTCTAAGTTGCTGGTGAACCGCCGAGGTTTGGAACTAGGGATTTTGCCGTGGCTCCATTCGTTTGATGACGTTGCGTCTGAAGTGTCGAGACGAACGTTGGGGTGACATCTCGCCTACTGTATCGAGGCGGACGTCGAGGTGGTGACCATTCTGTGCTGACATGAGACGATCTCCAGTTGTCTTTCTGGCTTTATATGACTCGCCGTTAAGACCTTGAAGCTAGGAATTTGGCCTTTGCTTCGTTTGCTTTGTCGCGTCCGAATCCTGTAGAAGGAAGAATGCTGGGGTGACATCTTGTTTGCTGTATCGAGACGAATGCCGTGGCGGAGCTGGGATTTTGCCGTGGCTCCGTTTGTTTGATGATGCTGCGTCTGCTGTGTCGAGACGAACGTCGAGGTGGTGACCATTCCACACTGGTGTGAGACGATCTCCAGTTGTCTTTCTGGCTTTATATGGGTTGCCGTCAAGACCTTGAAGCTAGGAATTTTAGCCTTTGCTTCGTTTGCTTTGTCATGATCGAAGCTTGTTGGAGGAAGAACGTTATTGTTGACATTGCGTCTACTGTGTCGAGACGAACGTCGAGGTGGTGACCATTTCACGCTGACATGAGACGATCTCCAGTTGTCTTTCTGGCTTTATATGACTCGCCGTTAAGACCTTGAAGCTAGGGATTTGGCATTCGCTTCGTTTGCTTTGGTGTGTCCAAATCCTGTTGGAAGAAGGACACTGTTGTTGACATTGCATCTGCTGTATCGAGACGAATGCCGCGGTGGAGCCGGGATTTTGTCGTTACTCCGCTTGTTTGATGATGTGGTCTTTTGTTAACGTTGTATCTGCATCTTGATGGACTGCGAAAGAACGTCGTTGTTAACATCTCGTCTGCTGTATCGAGACGATTGTTGAGATGAAGCTGGGATTTTGCCGTCGCTTCGTTTTGTTTTGACCGCGAGGTCTTTTGTTGGCGTTGTATCCGCATCTTAATGGGTTGCGAAGGAACACCTTTGTTAACATCTCGTCTACTGTATTGAGACGAATGTTGAGATGAAGCTGGGATTTTGCCGTAGCTTCGCTTTGTTTCGACCACGAGGTTTTTTGTTGGCGTTGTATCTGCATCTGGTTGGAATGAGGAGAAACACCGTTGGTGATCTCTAAGTTATCGATATCGACGTCGAAACCCTGAAGCTAGGAATCTTCTTTTTGCTCCGTTTGTTAACATTGTGTCTGCAATATTGCGACAAATGTCGAGATTGCCTTTAGGTCGTCTATGAACCGTCGAGATTTGGCTTCGCTTTCTGGTGGAGCCTGTTGGGAAGGTATGGTTCCCTCTGTGTACAAGGATCGATGTGATCTCAACTGTAGGGCCAAAGTTTTATCATTCATTTTTTTTCTTTTTTTGTTTCCGTGATGCTCTATCATTTCAGCTTTTATATCGCGAAGGTCGCGATTGCCCAATCATTTCGGCTATTTTTCGCGGTGCCCAATCATTTCGGCTATTTATTTTATTTTTACTCGCTGCTTTTTATTGCGAGTTGCCCAATCATTTCGGCTATTTTGCATACATACATTTTACTTGCTGCTTTTTATTGCAAGTTGCCCCATCATTTCGGCTATTTCGTATGCATGTGCGGCCTACTGGCTTCCCGCTGTAAATATGAAATTAGACACCGATTTCGGCATCAGCATCGCTACGACTGGGATATTGCCAGGAGCGAATCATCATTTGCCTCTGTCGATGTCGAACAAAGGTGGCTTAGTGATCAGGGTTAAGGTCCTGTCGACTAAGGCTTTTGACTTCATGAGCCGTAAGGGTCTCACAAAGTTATTTCTCCCTACGAGTCGTGAGGATCTTGAAGGTGTATTTTCTCCTTGGGAATCGTGAGGATTCCTAAGTGTTTGTTCCTCTGTAAGTCGTAAGGATCCTACAGGAGGGTTTTCTCCTCATAAATCGAGAGGATTTACAAGGGTTATTCACCATGCGAACATATCCCTAGGCTCGGATGGGACTTAGTTAGGGAAATGTTTATTCGCGCCCGTGGATTGTATACAAGGGCCAGTATTGGACCACTTGTAGGGAAATGTCGAAAGTTGTGGGGGTTGCTTAAGCACAGGTTTAGGTCTCTGTAACTTAAGACTTTCAAATCTTATGAGCCGTGAGGGTCCCATAAGAGAGTTCTCCTTACGAGTCGTGAGGATCTCGCAAGTGTATTTTCTCCTTAGGAATTGTGGGGATCACTAAGTGTGTTGCTCCCTTGTGAGTCGTAAGGATCTCACGCGGGTGGTTTCTCCTTATAAGGTCGAGAGAACCCTATAAGTGTCTTTTAACGAGATTGCGCCCTTTCGGGTTTTCACAAACACTCGCCGGTAGCCCTGCTGTTTTTACTCACGGAGCCCTTTCGGGTTTTCATCCGTGCCCATTTTGCTTATGGACATACCGTTTTCTTTTTTTTCTTTTTATTCTTCTTATAATTTTTTTAACGAGGTTGCGCCCTTTCAGGTTTTCACAGACACTCGCCGGTAGCCCTGCTGTTTTTACTCACGGAGCCCTTTCGGGTTTTCATCCGTGCCCATTTTTGCTTATGGACATACCATTTTTTTTATTCTTTTATTCTTCTTATTTTTTCTAACGAGGTTGCGCCCTTTCAGGTTTTCACAAACACTCGCCGGTAGCCCTGCTGTTTTTACTCACGGAGCCCTTTCGGGTTTTCATCCGTGCCCATTTTGCTTATGGACATACCGTTTATTATTATTATTTTTTATTTTTATTTTTTATTTTTTTATATTCTCGTCAGCCTGAGAATGTTGCGGTAGTAGTTTAAAGACATTTCGGTCATTTGCAAGTTTTAGGACATTGCGGTCCATCATTAGTTTAAGGACGTTTTGGTCCAGGGTCGCCGTATTTGAGGCGAATATCTAGTTTATTGACTTTTCGGTCTATGGGTCCTTCCCCATGAATGAGCATGATGCCCCCGGCGTATCCATCTTTCTCGGAGCGTGCGGTTGTGGCGGACTCACCTTCCAGTTTTCAGACAGTGCAAACTCGCCTTGTTGGTATTGGTCTTCAACCCAGTTTTTGAAGACGTAGCAGTCCTCGATCAGATGACCTACCGTTTGATGGTAAGGGCAATAATTAGGATTATTAATATCGCCTGGTCGCAACGGACGTTTTGGACTCGGCAGATTGATGAGTCTGTCGCACACTGCCAGCTCGAACAGTCCCCTTGTTTTATCTTGCGGAAACGAGTAAGGACGTTTCAACTTTTCCTGGAGGGGTTGCCGCTTGTTGCTTTGGCGAGCAACCGGTCAAGGGTCACTTAATTGTTGTTGAGCGCTGACGACGAAAGCCGTTTTTCCTTTTCCTTTATCCTTTTTGTTCGCTCCGTTGTTTGCGGGGCCGGGATTTTTTCCGAGTAGCGTGCGATTGCATAGCTGAACGTTCTCGCAGCTCCTCAATTCCTTCATTTTTGAAATAGATTCCCTGAGGGAAGGGTTGGGGGTAGCTTCTTCGTCAGAGTCGCTTCCAAAGGTGATAATTTGCGATACCTTAGAGTCGGCTGTATGACAATCGTCGGCGGCTCTTTTGCGCTCATCTATCACATTTTTTTGACGTCTACAAGCTTCACATTTTGTCCTGTCGAAGTGTTGCTTTTGAGCAACATACCCTTGCCACCAACAGTTAAAGGATTCGCAGTCTTCGGTAGGATGTATGATCTTCTGATGATATAAACAGAAGTTAGGGTGCATCTCCACCTCAGCGAGAGTATTTTCTTCAGAGGGCGGTAGCTTCATTCCTACTGATGGAGCTTTGGCGAACGTTTTCCTCGTCTTGAATTTGTTTTTACCCGCAGTGTATGGTTTTTGATTTGACGGGAATGCCTTGGCTCTTTCCAGTATGGTCATTTCACGCTTTTGATTAGCTTTTGCTTTCAGACGAATTTCATTTAGGAAGACATCGATCAACTCGTCTGATGGCTGTAGAATCTCCGGCTCAGGATTCGCCATTGATTTCTCAGCGTAAGGAGCCTCCTCATCATCCGTCAGTGAATGAGAAATCACATGACAAGTCGCTACGTAGTCTTCGGATTCATCTGATAAGTTTTCTCCATCGTTTTCATCCTCGACGAAAGAACAAGTTGCCCCCGGCGTGTCCGTCTTTTTTGGAGAGTGCGGCTGTGGTGGGTTTACCTTCCAGTTTTCCGACAGCGCGAACTTGCCTTGTAGGTACTGATCCTCGATCCATCCCTTAAAGACGAAACAATCCTCAATCGGGTGACTTACCGTTTGGTGGTAAGGGCAATAATTGGGATTATTAAGATCGCCTGGCTGCGACAGACGCTTTAGACTCGGCAGATTAATGAGTCTGTTGCGCACTGCCAGCTCGAACGGTCTTCTCATTTTATTCTGAGGAAACGAGTAAGGACGTCCTAGCCTCTCTTCGAGGGATGGGCGTGGACGCACGTTGTTTTGGCGAACGACCAGCTTTGAGTTGTTCGACTGTTGCTGAGCATTGGCGACGACGATCGCTTTCCCTTTTCCTTTCTCATTTCGGGAATCTGGTTTTGGAGGAGACGGTCCATGGCCCATCTGGTCCATTTGGGCTAATTTGTCGATCAAGGCCTGAAAGGTGGTCGGCCTGAAGAACATCATGAATTGCGAGATGGTCGCTTGAGGGTCAAGGGTACCCACAAACATGCCTACCGCAGGTGCCTTTTCTATGCGTTGTTCACATTTTGACCATAGGTTCCGCCATCGTGTTGCGTATTGGACCCACGTTTCATCTGGCCTTATCCTGGCATTTATCAGTGCTGTTATCGGGGTGCGTTCACTGGCACTCGCGAATCTTTGCGTGAACAGTAGCTCCATCTCCGCAAATGTTTTGACAGAGTCATTAGGTAGCTCCGAATACCATTCAAAGGCTGTTTCTGCTAAGCTGCCAACGAATTGGCGAAGCAACAATTTGTCATCGCCTCCAGTGTTGCCGCATAAGGCCCTGAATTGAGAGACATGCTGATGCAGATTCCCTGTCCCTTTATATACGTGGAATTTAGGGATCGTATATCCCGGCGGGTAACTGATTTGGTCGTACCTGCTCGGATACGGTCGTCCGGTTCTAACAATTTGCCCAGCCGCTTCATTCGCCTGATGAACCCGGATCTGCTGAGCTATATAATCATCTAGCGCGGCCTTGGAAATAGTTTCATCTTTGGCTGCTGAAAGAGCCGGCGGAGGATTAGATGTCTCCCCTCCGTCATCTTCAACAATGATTGGAGGGTCTTCGGCTGGAGGGTCTGGCTGTAACATCATCCCTACCATATCTTGGAAGAGGAGGGCCATTTTCTTTATGCTGGCCGTTTGTTCCGCAGCCTCTTTATCCTTCTTTTCCAATATCCGGCGAAGAAACTCAGCGTCAGTTTCTTGTTCTTGACGCTCATCCGAGGACGTTTCAGAGCTTTCTTTCGGCCCAGTGAGTGCAGCCATTACAGTCATCATTTCCTGAAGCTTTTGTTGTTGCTCTTGGGCTTTCGTCACGGATCGGGTGAGCGGTCGGTGGCCAGTAGAAGTGCGGCTTTCCTCCTTTCCAGAAGCCATATAAACAGTGTGCACCACCATGCCCCCAGATTTGGGGCGTTTGTGTTCAGCGCTTTTATACTTTGCCATGTTCGCAGGGGCATTTTGCGGCCTCTTTTTCTTTTGAGTGATTGGAGTTAAGGGGGCCGTTGTAATGGGCACCCGAGTAGCTATTGGTTTTTGTGGATTGACGGAGTGATCCTTCTCCTGCCAAACCTTCATCTTTTTCTGTTGGCGGAGATAGTTTTCATTAATCACCGACTCTTGAACCTGTCGTCAGACTTTGAAAATTTTAGAGGACAGCCGTTGAGAGGGCTGCTCT
The DNA here is from genome assembly GCA_030015575.1 of Agapanthus africanus. Lineage (NCBI taxonomy): Eukaryota > Viridiplantae > Streptophyta > Magnoliopsida > Asparagales > Amaryllidaceae > Agapanthus > Agapanthus africanus. The sequence goes on from CM057348.1 coordinate 72,682,003, forward strand.
AACTGCTTCTCTAGAATATTCTTCACAGGTGAAGGAGTTCGCTTTAGCACCACAATAGAAGAGTTTCTGCACACCGTATTCAGCAATTCAAAGCTGTTCCTGGTTGGAACAGCAGCATCGATCCCCACCGTTGGAGCTGGAGGAGTGAATCCAGAGGGGGAGTTGCCCCCGGCCTTCCTCACTCGGCGCCAGTGGCGACGTCGAGCATGTCGTGCTGATGGAGTTGTTTCAGCTATAGGGGTGATCTCATCATGCCCCCTGTGTTGGTCAGAATCTGCTGGTACCGGCCTTTTAAAGACCGACGTCCGTTGAATGGGGACGGCCAACCTGTCAGAAGCGGACTTCCGAGCAAGGGAAGCAACCTTGGTGATTTCGCCTGAAACTGGAGTAAGGAAAGCTATCCGCCTCGGGATAACACCTTCTGGTATTGCAGGCTTCTTCATGGGCCCGTTGGAGCTCTGACCTAGCCTGTTAAAAAAACGAGGCAGTGGAGTTGGGCGACCCGTTGAGAGGGGTCGCGGCAATGGTAAGTCGATCGAAGACCGACTTCTTTGGGGCTTCTTGCAGTGTCATTAGGGCATTGAAGCTCATTGATGGGAGCATGGTCCCAAAAAATAGTCCAGTGGTGGTTTGAGCCACCTGCTCCACCGGCATTTTGAAAAGGGAGGCCACTTGGGGCCCATAAGTCACTCCTCCAGCAATGACGGAGCGAGAGTTGCAGCTGCAGGCGGTGCGGTTCGAAGCCATCGATCTTCTGTTTTCTGCACGGAGCAAGACACCAAATCTTAGTACCTTGAATCCATAGGCAACCACAGCAAACCGCGATTTGCTCGCGAATACGACACATGAAGTGTGGAGTGGAAAGAGGAAAAGGTCCCACCGGGCGTGCCAGAATCTGTTCCCCTTCGAACGGCGGCCTCGACGCGAGGGCGTCCTGCCTGAGATTCAGGGCAGATGCTATATGGTTTTATTCGTCTACCTCTTCGAAGATGCCAAGTTGATTTATGGCACCGTGTATCGGAGGTTTAGACGGATGCGGCCGATGTAGCAGACTTCGTCAGATTCCCCCTTGCTTGAGGGGTTTTTGATTGTGGGGACGCTCTTCCCTGCAGGCGCAAGCCCCTGCAGTTAATTACGCTACCGCATCGCGGTAACCACTTTCTCCTTCTCCAGAATTTCACTACGTGCTGTATGTGTTTATTTTGTTTGTGGTTGCCCGTGGATTGTATATGGAGACTGAGTAATGCCGTCGCCCGTAGGACGTGGATTAGTCCAAATCCGTATTTACTTAGATTTGGGTTTGGTGTTTTTAGTTTAAGGATGCATTAGTCGCGTTGCGGCTAAGATCAACTTAAACGTTCGTTAAGGATACGATAGTCCTGTTTGAGACTAAGATCAACTTAACGTGATAATCTATTTAATATCTGGCCATCGGGACTCGTCACCTCTCTAACGTCGTTGAAGGATTACACGGCAGATGTCAGAGCAGTTCAGAGATGTACCCTTGAACCAAGGTTGATTTGGAGTTTTATAGTCCGTTTGAATGTTTAAGGATACGTTAGCTGTGTTTGGGGCTAAGATCAACTTAAACGGGATCGTTTAGATCCGGCAAGAGAGCATTTGGAGGCTCTATTGTTCCAGTTTAGGGGCGTAGTGGTCCGGATTCCAGTTTGGGGACGTGGTGGTCCGTATTCCAGTTTAGGGACGTAGTGGTCCATATTAGTTTAAGGACGTGGTGGTCCGACATTAGTTTAGGGACGTCTCGGTCCAATATTAGTTTAAGGACATTTCGGTCCAATATTAGTTTAAGGACGTTTCGGTCCACGAGTTTAAGGACCCCGCAGTCCATATTGATATGTGGTTGTCGGGACCCGTCGCCTCTCTGACGTCGTTGAAGGACTACAACGACATGTGTCAGAGGAGTTCAGAGATATACCCTTGAACCGGTCGTAAATTGATTTAGGAGAGCATTCTTGAATAGGGGTAGATGTTGTACAGAATAGGGGTAGATGATCCCGGCCTGTTGCATTGGGGCGGCCCCGATTAGACTATCTCTTCTTCCTCCTCGGTATCACTCCGGAAGACCGGGATAATGGTGATAGCTTTTTGCTTATTCTCCGGTTTATGGCATCTTTCCGTGTCTTCAAAGTCTGGTAGGAAATACTTCGCATTTTCATACTTTCGGACTTCATTTACGGAGAATGGGTTTAGTTCCCCCGTCACGGTATACTCGAGACCATCTTTGAAATACTTCATACACTGATGTTGTGTAGAATGGATGATGTTGTACTCGTGTAACCAAGGCCTGCCGAGTAAAGCGTTGTAACAGGTCTTGGCGTCAATGACATAAAATTTGATGTCAGTGACGAGTAGCCCAAAGCGTAACGTCAGTATTACAGACCTGGGCGTCCGTGATGACTGGGAGTCGAACCCGTAGATGGTGATTTTATCCCGAGTGAGGTGTTGAATGCTCATGCAGATTTATTTTAGTACCCTCACATTTAAGAGGTTGACCGAGGACCCGTTGTCAACTAAGATCTTTCCTATCTTGATATCATGGCAGTACCCGGTGACATACAGGGGACGGTTATGCTCGCACGTTCCGAGGAGGAGATCTTCATCTCCGAAAGTGATGCCAGCTGTGTTCACTTCTTCCAGCTCGTCCTTCATCTTTTCTTCGGCAAGGAAAGCTTGAAACTGCTCAGGCTCTTGTAGTGCCCTGATCAGAGAATCTCGTGCCTCTTTAGACAACAGAAGGGCATCCAAAACGCTTAGCTGTGAGGGTATCATCCTCAGGTGTGCCAGGACATTGTAATCCACTTTGTTTTTCTTGGGCGGGTCTTTGGCTGCCAGCTCTTCGACGACTCGATCATCGAGGGCGATATCATCAAGGACTTTTTCCTTTCCCTTATCTTTTTTGTTCGATCCCCTGTTTGTAGGTCCGAGATTCTTTTCGGGCAACGTACGGTTACGCAGCTAAATGTTCTCGCAGTTCTTCATCTCCTCTTCTTTTCCGGAGGTGGATTCCTTAAAGAGAGGGCTGAGGGCTATTTCTTCGTCAGAATCGCTTTCGAAGGTGAGAACTTAAGATCTCTTGGTATCAACCATATGACAGTTGTCGGCAGTTCTTTTGCGCTCATCCATCGTATTTCTCTGCTCCCGACGAGTTTTGCGCTTCATCCGCTTAAAATGTTGTCGGTAAGCAACGTATCCCTGCCACGATATCTTGAAGGCATTGCATTCTTCAGTGGGATGTGTAACCTTCCGATGGTACAAGCAGTAGCTCTGATGAACGTCCGCTTCGTCAAGGTACATACCGCCAGGAGTATCTCCTTTGAAAGGTGGCAGCTTCATTCCCATTGACAGGGTTTTAGCGAACCGTTTCCTTGTCTTAAGCCTGTTTTTGTCTGCCGCAGGTGTGCTTCGATCTGGTTGGAGCACTTTGCGACTCATCCCCACCATGACTTCTTCAACTTGACGCCGATGCCTGGCCCTTTCAAATATGGCCATTTCACGCTCTTGGTCAGCTTTGCTCTTCTGATGGGGTTCGCTCAGCAACATGTCAATCATCTCGTCTGACGGTTCCAAGGATTTTGGCACCGATCCTACCCCCAGCTTCTCTATATTATCTTCTGATGCCGAGTGAGCTTCTTCGTCATTTATTGGTGAATGAGAGATCATGTGACAACTTGCCACATAATCCTCAGGTTCTTCTGACGAGTCGTTTCCGTTGTCATTGTCATTATCTCCGCTCTTAAGGATATGGTTGAGAAACTCTTGGAGTATGACCGGGGTTCGCGCCTTCTAGTTTATTCTTCCAGCGCGTCGATATGGTTTTGCAGGTCCGTGCGCTTGTCATCAGGATGCGCGGGCTTCTTGGTCTTCTTCTTTTTCTTTGAAGACTTTGACAGCTGGGCCTGGGTATTTTGCCCATTGCTACCAACTCTAGGTGTTGGACGCGGTTTCAGCATTCCCTCAATGATCTCTGGCTCCAGCGGGCTTTTCCATCTGATTGCCGGACATGCTTGAAGATCCTTGAGCATTCTCTTAGTCTTGTTTGAAAGAACAACTTCCCATGGAGCTTCCTCTATAAATGAGCATGGTGCCCCCGGAGTGTCCACCTTTTTAGGAGCGTACGGTTGTGGCGGGTTCATCCTCCAGTTTTCAGACAGCGTTAATTTGCCTTGTTGGTATTGGTCTTCAATCCAGTTTTTGAATACGAAGTAATCTTCGATTGGGTGGCCCACTATTCGGTAGTAGGGGCAGTAATTGGGATTGTTGATGTCGCCCGGTTGCAGTAGGCGTCTCGGATCTGGTAGAGTGATAAGCCTGTTGCGCACCGCCAGTTCGAACAGTCTTCTCGTTTTATCCCGAGGGAATGAGTAAGGACGTATCAGCTTTTCTCCGAGTGTTCGTTGTTTATCGTTTTGGCGAGCGGCTGGTTTTGGATAACTCGGCTGTTGCTGAGCGTTGGCGACGAAGGTCGCTTTCCCTTTGCCCTTTTTATTTCGAAGCTCCGTTTTTTAAGAGGACGGTCTATGGCCCATCTGGTCCATTTGAGCCAGCTTGTCGATCAAAGCTGAGAAAGTGGTCGGCTTGAAGAACATCATGAATTGGGATATAGTTGCCTGCGAATCCAGGGTCCCCATAAACATGCCCATGGCAGAAGCTTCTTCTATGCGTTGTTCGCATCTCGACCATAGGTTCCGCCACCGAATTACATACTGAACCCACGTCTCTCCCGGCTTCACTCTAGCATTGATCAATGCCGTGATTGGGGTGCATTCGCTGGCGCTTGCGAAACGCTGGGTGAATAGCAACTCCATTTCTGTGAATGTTTGATGGAGTCATTTGGAAGCTCAAAGTACCATTCAAATACCGTCTCCGCTAGGCTGCCGACGAATTGGCGAAGCAGCAGTTTGTCGTCACTGTTCCCCTCCGAACGGCGGCCTCGACGCGAGGGCGTCCTGCCTGAGATTCGGGGCAGATGCTATATGGTTTTATCCGTCTACCTCTCCGAAGATGCCAAGTTGATTTATGGCACCGTGTATCGGAGGTTTAGACGGATGCGGCCGATGTAGCAGACTTCGTCAGATTCCCCCTCGCTTGAGGGGTTTTTGATTGTGGGGACGCTCTTCCCTGCAGGCGCAAGCCCCTGCAGTTAATTACACTACCGCATCGCGGTAACCACTTTCTCCTTCTCCAGAATTTCACTTCGTGTCGTATGTGTTTATTTTGTTTGTGGTTGCTCGTGGATTGTATACGGAGACTGAGTAATGTCGTCGCCCGTAGGACGTGGATTAGTCCAAATCCGTATTTACTTAGATTTGGGTTTGGTATTTTTAGTTTAAGGATGCATCAGTCGCGTTGCGGCTAAGATCAACTTAAACGTTCGTTAAGGATACGATAGTCCTGTTTGAGACTAAGATCAACTTAACGTGATAATCCATTTAATATCTGGCCATCGGGACTCGTCACCTCTCTAACGTCGTTGAAGAATTACAACGGCAGATGTCAGAGGAGTTCAGAGATGTACCCTTGAACCAAGGTTGATTTGGAGTTTTATAGTCCGTTTGAATGTTTAAGGATACGTTAGCCGTGTTTGGGGCTAAGATCAACTTAAACGAGATCGTTTAGATCTGGCAAGAGAGCATTTGGAGGCTCTATTGTTCCAGTTTAGGGACGTAGTGGTCCGGATTCTAGTTTGGGGATGTGGTGGTCCGTATTCCAGTTTAGGGACGTAGTTGTCCATATTAGTTTATGGACGTGGTGGTCCGACATTAGTTTAAGGACGTTTTGGTCCAATATTAGTTTAGGGAAGTCTCGATCCAATATTAGTTTAAGGACGTTTCGGTCCAATATTAGTTTTGGGACGTTTCGGTCCACGTGTTTAAGGACCCCGCAGTCCATATTGATATGTGGTTGTCGGGACCCGTCGCCTCTCTGACGTCGTTGAAGGACTACAACGACATGTGTCAGAGGAGTTCAGAGATGTACCCTTGAACCGGTCGTAAATTGATTTAGGAGAGCATTCTTGCTCAGTCAATTTAGTTTGGGGACTTACGGCCATGATTGGGCTAAGTCCCGTCGAGAATATTCAACATTTTTCTTGATCTTTGGCCTATTAGGCCTATGCTAGGGCTTTGCCCATATTTAATAATGCACTGCATTTTATTCTGGCCTGCTAGGCCTTTTTGATTTGGGCTCTGTCCCTTTATTTATGATGCAGAGCATCTGTTTTGGTTTGGGCTCTGCCCTTTTTAAAATAATGCATTGCATTTTATTAGGCCTGTTAGGCCTTCTTTAATTGGGCTTGGCCCTTTTGTAAGCAATGCAGTGCATTTGTCTGGCGCTTTGCGCCAAGTAATGAGCGCAAGCTCATATGGTGATGACACGTGTCATGCTCTGGCGAGCGCAAGCGCAATAGCGCTGTTCTAGTGCGCTGCGCTTGCGCTGCTGACACGTGGCGCGCTGTGGTGAGTTGCGCCAGTTTCAGAGAGCAAGGCTCTGTTTCAAAAGCGCATAGCGCAATTGGTTCAGATGCTGACACGTGGCGCTATCTGGTGGCTTGCGCCAACCCAAGAGCGCAGCAGTGCAGTTTTGCAAGTGCAAAGCACTATTAACTTGAGAATCTTTTAGATTCCAGAACCAATGGTTCATAAGTGCAAAGCACTACTTGGTTTCTTGATCTAATTTAGATCAAAGAAAACAAGTGTTTCTTATTTTTCTTGATCTTAGAGAACCAATGGTTCATAAGTGCAAAGTACTATTTTTATTTTGTTTTTTATTAAAGATCATTGATCTTGTTCTTAGATCAATGATCTATCAGAAGAAATTCTTCTATCTAAAAGGTCTTTTACCTTTCTTCTTGAAATTTCTTCAGAGTTCTTTTTTTTTCTCTCAGAAAATGTTCCTCCCTTTGAATTGAGGTCTAGGGTCTCTTTTATAGTGCCCATAAATTAGTTAAATTTGTTAAAGAGATATTTCTCTGAGTGATTTGGGGAATTTTCCCCACCGTTGGATCTTTGATCCAAGGGCTTCTGTTTTATAGAAGAAAATCTTCTTGTTTTAACAAGAACAAAAAAGATTTCTTTAGAATTTTAATTCTGTTTGGCGCAGATGCCCCAGCGCGTGACACGTGTAGTGCAGCGCACAGCGCAGCGCAACCGCGCCAGCGCATCTGCGCTGACACGTGTCGCGCAGCGCACAACGCAGCGCAACCGCGCCAGCGCATCTGCGCTGACACGTGTCGCGCAGCGCAGTGCTTGCGCAACTGAAGCGTTGCTTCCTTTAATTTTACTTAAAATAGAGTTTTGCTCTGATTGGGCGCACTGCCTTGGGCGCTGTGCTGACGTATCAGCTTTTGATACGTGGCGCGTTGCGCGCAGCGCACGGAATTTGAAGCGCTGCTTCAATTTTTGAATTTTTTCAATTCAAACAGAGCTTTGCTCTGATTGGGGGAAACAAAAGCATTGCTTCTTTTCCCACCTTGGAATTTGAACAGAGCTTTGCTCTGATTGGGGTAAACAGTCACCTCCGGTATTACCGCATAGAGCCCTGAACTGAGCGACGTGCTGATGGGGGTTGCATGTCCCCTTGTACATGTAGAATTTAGGGATCGTATATCCCAACGGGTACTTAATTTGATCATACCAGCTTGGATATGGTCACCCAGTTCTAATGACTTGGCCAGCAGCTTCGCTTGTCTGATGAGCTCGTATTTGTTGGGCTATGTAGTCATCAAGCGTAGCTTTCGAGATTGTGTCCTCTCTAGCTGCCGATAAAGCTGGAAGAGTATTTGATGTCTCCCCTCTATCGTCTTCAATGATTATTGGTGGATCTTCGGCTGGAGGATCCGGCCGGATCATCATCCCCACCACATCTTGGAATAGGAGCGCCATTTGTTTTATGTTAGCCGCTTGTTCCGCGGGCTCTTAATCTTTTTTCTCGAGCATCCTTCGGAGGAACTTGGCGTCGGTTTCCTGCTCCTGGCGTTGATCCGACGATACTTCCGGGCTTTCCTTCTGCCCAGTAAGTGTAGCCATCTTTGTCAGCATCTCCTGGAGTTTCTGTTGTTGCTCTTGAGCCTTTGTTACAGACCGCTTAAGTGGTCGATGACCCCCAGAAGTACGGCTTTCCTATTTTCCGGAAGCCATGTAAATGGTGTGCACTACCATGCCCCCAGAATTGGGGCGTTTGGGTTCAGTGCCCTTGAGATTTGTCGTAGACACGGGGATCTTCTCCGGCCTTCTCCTTTAATGGGCAGTCGAAGTTGAGGGGGCTATCGCAGATGATGCTTTTCATGGTACGACGGCGGGATGATTCTCCTCTTGCCGGACCTTCATTTTCTTCGATCGACGGAAGTCGTCTTTGTCTATTACAGAGTCTTGGACTCTTCGCCAGACCCTGTGAATTTTGGAGGACAGCCGCTGAGGGGGCTATTCCGGTTTCGCCTTAGTAACATTTTCAGCGGGTGGAGGAGACCATTTTAGTACGGCAGTTGGAGAGTTCTTGCGCACCCTCCAGAGCGGCTCAAAGTTGTTCCCAGTTGGAACAGCATCATCAACTTCCACCATTGGAGCTGGTGGGGTCAGTCCAGAAGGGGAATTGCCTCCAGCTTTCCTCACTTGGCGCCAGTGACGACGTCGAGCATGTCGCGTAGCTGGGATCACCTTTATCGTCGGAGTAGCTTCGTCATGCCCCCTGCTTTGAGGAGATGCTGTTGTTGGTGCCAGCCTGTCGAAGACCGACGTCCGCTGGGGAGGAATGGTCAATCTGTCGAAGGCCGACTTTCGAGAAGGGGAAGCAGTTTGGGCGACTCCGCCCGCAACGGGAGTTGGAACGGCCAGTCTTGCGAAGACTGATCCCTTAGCAGGAGAAGCCCCTCTGATGACTTCGTTTACCGGAGCTGGAATGGCTATCCGCTTCAGGATAACTCCTTCGGGTATTGCAGGGTTCTTCACGGGCCTACTTGAGCTTTGGCCTAGTCTGTTAAAGACCGAGGCGTTAGAGTTGGACGACCCGTTGAGAGGGGCCGTGGTAGTTGCAAGCCGATCGAAGACCGATTTCTTCGGAGCTTCCTGTAATGGCACTGGGGCGTTGAAGCTCATTGGTGGGAGCATGGTCCTGAAGAATAATCCAGTGGTGGCATGTGTCACCTGTTCCACCGGCATTGCGAAGATGGAGGCCGTTTGGGACCCATAAGTTACTCCTCCAGACGGGGCGGAGCAGGAGTTGTTGTTGCAATTGGTGCAGTTGGAAGCCATTGATGCCATTTTCTCTTCTGCACGGAGCAAGACACCAAATCTTAGTACCTCGAATCCAGGGGCAACCATATTAAACCGTGATTTGTCCACGAATATGACACACGAAGTGTGGAGTGGAAAGAGAAAAAGGTCTCACCGGGCGTGCCAGAATCTGTTTACCGCTGAAAGACGCGACCAAGACGTTGGGACGTCTGGCCTGAATTTTGGGGGGCAGATGCTATTTGGTTTTATCCTTCCACCTCTCCGAAGATGCCAAGTTGATTCATGGCACCGTGTATTGGAGGTTTGGACAGATGCGGCCGTTGTAGCAGACTTCGTCAGATTCCCCCTCGTTTGCGAGGGGTTTTTGATTGTGGGGACGCTCTTCCCTGCAGGCGCAAACTCCTGCAGTTAATTACGTTACCGCGTAGCGATAATCACTTTCTCCTTCTCCAGATGTTCACTTCGTGTCGTGTATGTTTGTTTTGTTTTAGGTTGTCCGTGGATTGTATAGCTTTCGAGATTGTGTCCTCTCTAGCTGCCGATAAAGCTGGAAGAGTATTTGATGTCTCCCCTCTATCATCTTCAATGATTATTGGTGGATCTTCGGCTGGAGGATCCGGCCGGATCATCATCCCCACCACATCTTGGAATAGGAGCGCCATTTGTTTTATGTTAGCCGCTTGTTCCGCGGGCTCTTAATCTTTTTTCTCGAGCATCCTTCGGAGGAACTTGGCGTCGGTTTCCTGCTCCTGGCGTTGATCCGACGATACTTTCGGGCTTTCCTTCTGCCCAGTAAGTGTAGCCATCTTTGTCAGCATCTCCTGGAGTTTCTGTTGTTGCTCTTGAGCCTTTGTTACAGACCGCTTAAATGGTCGATGACCCCCAGAAGTACGGCTTTCCTATTTTCCGGAAGCCATGTAAATGGTGTGCACTACCATGCCCCCAGAATTGGGGCGTTTGGGTTCAGTGCCCTTGAGATTTGTCGTAGACACGGGGATCTTCTTCGGCCTTCTCCTTTAATGGGCAGTCGAAGTGTTAGTGTATATGCCCTAGAGGCCATTACTGTATCATACTAGTTTGTATATTACTTAATGGATGCTTGGGATATTCACCTTGTATATACAATCTTGCTCAAAATAGTAGTATGCTACTTGGTTTGTTTCTACTTCAATGTGTACTTGTGTTTATTTCAGTATATCACTTATACGCATTAGTGGAGCCCTTAGGATCTTTGCTTGATTACCAGCGTTGTGATGGCAGTCACACTAGTGGGGGCTGGGTAATCTATAAGCACATCCTTATACAGGTCCCTAGTCGCAGGACTATCGAGACAGGGCATCGATACTCCGGAGTAGACTAGCGTATGCGCTTCTCATCCCAGTGTGGGAGATGGTCTGTCCCACAGCCATCAGTACGTCGTACTGGAGATAGTATACGGGTGCTCGTTGGGTTACGAGTACACTGGACAGGACTCGTCGGGAACTGACAGGTTGGTATTATACCTATCGTCAGTCATCAGTTCCCAGGTGACATGAGTACAGCTTAGTCCGCTGACTTGACACTGGCACTTCGCCTCAAGTGTGTTCCCACTGCACTTTGATCACTACCCTACCACGGCTCAAAGGAGTCGTGCAAACAGGTGGCGGTTGGGTGCAGTCCCGAAGCACTTGGAGGCAGTGACGGTTAGACAGGATTCGTCTCTCCCGGTATTGGGGGTTGACATCGCGCTGTGTCTAGGAGAGCCATTACACGAGTAGTCCCTGGCCAGGGCAAACGAGATATACTGGTAGGTTTCCAGTGTTATCTCAGGGTGTTTTGGGCTTCGCTCCGGCACGACTTGTACCGCTATTGGGGGACTGACGTTTACCGCCCCCTAGGCCCGCCATGCGATGTATCAGACGAACAGACCGGACTGTACGGAGACTGTCACATTCAGACTCAGTAGGAGTACAGATGGGGTTTCACCTCGTCAGCCTTCTTGTCGACATCTACCTGGGGACCGTTACGCACAGCTAGTGCCGCTTGCGGTCTGTGGTTAAACCCACTGCCAGCGTAGTGTCGAGTCTTTAGAGTCCCACACAGAGGGTATTCGCCTCTGGGCAAAACAGAGTAGAGGTCGCATGGTTTTGCGACAGGGTTCGTTCTCATCCGCGCACTTGTGCACGTTTGGAGTCCGGACAGATTTTACCAGCGGGCTCTGGTTTGAGCCGGATACTGGTATAGTATTTGGGGTTGCTTTTATCTCTTAGTATTCATGTTCCTCGGAACAAGAATGCAGGTGTGTATGCACAGTTATTTGAGGAGGAGGAAGATGACTTTCATTAGGGTTTCGGAACGGGTGCGTATGCACAGTTGACAGTCGTCTTTTTCCAAACCCTAATGGATTTGTATTATATCATTTAATAATATATAATAAAATGAAATTGTGTCATGGTTAGTTTTTGTTGACTTGTTGACCATGGTTGACTTGTTGACCATGGTTGAACATTTGACTACCATCATTACAAATGCAAGATGCTTTTTCATTCTTACTTTTTCATTTAATGTTTGTAATGATATTAGTCATTCCTAAACTTTCCATCAAACCTTTTTCATTTTGATTATTATTATTATTTGATTATTCTTTTTTCTTTTGTTATGGTTGCAAAAGGAAAAGAGAGGCTCATTCTATCATTCTCACTCTCTCTCTTCACTTCATCTTCTTCTTCCTCTAGTCAAGAGAAACCTTCTCATGAGTTGAGAATCCTTCTCTTGAAAAACAAAAGCAACCCTTAGACACTCTCTACTCACTCTAGGATCAAGGGTCTAGCAAGCCGGCGATTCTAGTTCACTCCAAGTACGAGAAAGAGCCCAAAGGTCGAGCCTTCGAGGTGGATCCATCTTCGACGGAAGAAGGCGACAAAGTAGAACCATCAACCTCTACAAAGTTTGAAGACGAAGGAGTTCAAGTCTAGGTATAACCATCTTCATCCGAGTAGCTAACTCCCTTTAGCTAAGTTTGCTAGTTTTAGTTTAGGTAACGATCCCGACCTAGCTTAGTCCATGTTGCCTCTTGCGATAAAAATTCGTTTTTTATACCGTTTCCGCCTCCCCGTAAGCACCGGGGGTCGCAATATGGACTTACAGTGGTATCAGAGCCTAACTAAACTTAAACTAGCTTAGTAGTGAAGTGTAACGAAGTTCGGAACCGAAAAAAATCACAAAACCGGATAATCACAAAAACTGAGTTTCTGTTGAAATTTTTTCTGCTCAAAATGAAAAACTTTACACTTGTAAATTCGGCTCAGGGTTTTGTGTGAACACCCAAGAAAAACGATACAGTGATTCGCCTAAAGTGCCGCGCTTCCGCCGCGTGATCCTTCTTAGCCGCCGCGGAACCGCCGCGACTTGGTGTCTTCTCTGCATCGTTTTTCGTGCAGTGTGTTTGTGTGTTGGTTTTGGGATTTTTAAAATATATTATATGTGCCCAGATTTTCCAGAAAAGAAATTTCCTTTTGGGGTCCTATAATTCCGTATTTTTTCCGAACTTCACTGCACTTTGACTATGATGGTTATATCTGTGATGCTTGCATGTATTGAACGTCGGCTAATCGCTATAAGTCGATTAGTCGGGGTTATACATGATCTGTAATGTGCTGGAATGTGTATATGAATGTGTTGGACTGTCGCGGGTGAATAGCCGGGGTGGATGTGAGATGAGCTTTTGTTTTTCTTTCATTCATTGTAAATGTAAATTGATGTAATAATTATTATTTGTTTGGCCGCACAACCGGGTCGGGGTTGTAGCCGTCATTGTATAATTCTTTTTACTGTTTTTGCTCCTAGGATAGACCCATGGAGGGGTGCACAAACTACCGAGTACTTGGCGGGTAGTTTGCCGCACCCGTAGGGGTCTTGGGTGGGGTATTTGGCTATTCACCGCGACCGTGTTATCCGCTTTTCGTTTCAGGCTCGAAAGGATTGCGGATTGCTAGTATATCCAATGCATTCATCTGTGATCTGTAATGTCTATCATTGCTTACTATTTAGGCGTTGCTTATGTTTTACAGACGCGCTAGCCCAGCCCCCGCTCTGTCGTTAGTTAAGTAACCTAACGGGTAATGACGGGGCCCAGTGGCGAATGCGAATGGCATAAGCGTACGTCATATTTTGGTTGTTTTCTGCAATGGTAGGGTTAAATGATGGGACGCATTAAAAGTACTAATGCAAGAATATCACGCATTAAAAGAACTAATGCAAGATAATAAACCAAGTTAAAGTCGTTGGAACACTTTCGAAAAACCACTCGGTTCTTTTCAAAAATAACTTTTAAATGCGGAGCTTGAGCCACTCCTTCTAAAAGCTATCTCGTTCCATCGACTATATCAAGTTCACTACGTTCACGGTTTCGCCAAAACCATTCGTAGCCCTCCATCATTTCAGTTAAATGTACGGTAGTATTCAAGCTATGTATTTTGACCTCACGCCAAGGCATAGTGATTGGTAGCTGCCGGATATTTATCTGTTGCATAGATAGAATGCGTTGGTTTGAGACAGTCGTACTGCCATTTTGGCCTACGTCAAGGGTATGTACGGGTGGATTCAAATTAACCTGGATAATGATGGGACGAACTTGACATGTGACTTATGATATTTTGACCTCACGCCAAGGTCATAAGAGCATGGGGCAAAAATCCACATCGGGAGTTTCATAAGTACTGAAACTTGCTAGATTTGCATACCATTTGGAGTGTGGTGATTCTGGTAGGATTCCTTCAGTTTCATCACGCGATGATATTTGGATCCCGATCCTACTGTGAGTATATGCTACTCCTCGGGAAATTTCTCACTAAACGATCAATGCTATAAACCTAGTAGGTGCCTAGAAAGGTGTTAGCGGGGTTACGCCCCCAGGGAAAAGAGGTTATTTAATTAAGGAACTTCGCGAAAGCGTTGGAAAACCTCCCTCGAAGTACCGACACCGGCCTGGCTGAACGGTTAAGCAAGTATTGTGCGGTGGGATTGATCCTGACTAATTCTTCCTTTATGGTTTGAGGAGGGATTCGAGAAACAGTGGGAGCCATCCTGTTTAGACAAACTAAAAACCACTCTAAACTTGCAAGAGCATCATGCTGAGTGTTTCTTCTTCTCTCTCCTAATTGCAGCGACCAATCAACATGACTGGACTTAAGTTACTCCTAGATAAAAACAAGCTGACAGGGCCAAACTACAAAGATTGGCTCAGGAATGTCAAGATAGCAATCACTTATGACAAGCTGGGGTATCTTCTTACTACCAAAGCTCCCCCTGTCCCTGGTCCAACTTCCAGTATCGCGGATAAGGAAATCCGCAAGACTTGGGAGATTGATAGCGCGAAGGCCAAGTGCCTCCTGCTTGCCTCGATGGACAACGAACATCAGAGGAGGCATGAGAATATGGACATGGAGTCCATATTGCTCCATGCAAAAGAACTGTATGGAGAGCAATCACGTATCGCAAGATACGAAGCGTCGAAAAAGTTATTTTCGACAAGAATGGCCGTCGGATCATCAGTAGCCGAGCATGTGCTAAAGATGATCGACTACATTGAGGAGCTCGCTGACCTAGGGATCACATTGGAGAGTGAGCTATATACGGATATAGTTCTCCAGTCCCTTCCTTCCACTTACGCCCAGTTTATAATGAACTTCAACCTACAAGAAAAGGAGGTTGAACTTTCAGAGCTCCTCAACCTGCTGAGGAGCGCAGAGGGCACCCTACAGAAAGGTAGGGAAACATCCACTTTGTTTGTAGGAGGATCATCTTCTTCTAGGTCCAAGGCGAAAGCCAAGGGAAAGAAGAAGAAGGCCCCCGCCAAACCAAGGGGCGGTGTTGGTAAAGTGGATACGAAGGGAAAAGGTAAAGCAACAAAGATAGCGGGGAAGCTTGTGGATAAGGAAGAATGCTTCTTTTGTCATAAGAAAGGACACTGGAAGAATGATTGCAGGGCCTGGAAGGCCAGAACACAGGAATTGAAGCAGGTTGCAGCTTCAGCTTCAGGTGTGTATGTTATTGAAAACTGTCTTTCAATAAACTCTACTTCCTGGGTATTGGATACCGGATCAGGATCTCATATCTGTAATTCTTTGCAGGCGTTGAGAAACCGTAGGGATTTGAAGGCAGGTGACATGACCCTCAGAGTTGCGAACGGAGCTAGCATGGATGCTAAAGCCGTGGGGGACTATCACCTGGGAATGTCAGATGGACATGTTTTGGTTTTGCGTAATTGCTTTTTTGTACCCAACGCAACTTGTAATATCATTTCTGTATCTTTAGTTTCTAAAGAAGGTTATGAATTTGCGTTTGTAAGTAATGTTGTAAACATTCACCTTAATCAAGTATTGATTGGGTCAGGTACTCTGAGTAATGGTATATACGTGTTAAACCAACCACAGATTTTTAATGTCCAGAATACACACAAAAGAAAGTCTCCAGAAATAAATCAGACTTTCTTATGGCATTGTAGATTGGGTCACATCAATGAGAGAAGGTTGACGAAGTTACATACAGAAGGGTATTTGAATGCGTTCGAATATCAGTCGTATGCCACTTGTCAATCCTGTCTCAAGGGAAAGATGACAAAGACTTCGTTTACTGGACATGGAGTAAGAGCGAGCGAGCTCTTGGGACTCGTACACAGTGACGTGTGCGGTCCAATGTCTACACATGCCCGAAGCGGACATTCTTACTTCATTACTTTTACGGATGACTTCTCAAGGTACGGTTATGTCTTCTTAATGAAACATAAGTCCGAGGCCTTTGGAAAATTCCAGGAGTATAAGAATGAAGTAGAGAAACAGACCGGCAAAAGTATTAAGATTCTAAGATCGGATCGAGGTGGAGAATACTTAAGTGCCGAGTTCCTGGACTATTTAAAAGAGAACGGAATTCTCTCTCAGCTTACTCCTCCTTACACCCCGCAACATAACGGTGTATCGGAGAGACGGAACCGCACCCTATTGGATATGGTGCGGTCCATGATGAGTAACGCTGAGTTGCCGCGATCATTCTGGGGGTATGCACTAGAATCAGCTGCGTACCTTTTGAACCGAGTTCCTACTAAGACTGTGCCTACTACTCCATATGAGATGTGGAGTGGGAAGAAACCCTATCTTCAATATCTGAAGATCTGGGGATGTCCGGCTTTTGTCAAAAAGCAGCATGCGGACAAGCTCGAGGCACGCTCAGTACTGTGCAAGTTTGTGGGATACCCAAAGAACACCAGGGGGTATCTTTTCTACTACGCAGAGGAACAAAAAGTCCTTGTTTCTCGTAATGCCCACTTTCTAGAACACCAGTTCTTGGAAAAGGAGATTAGTGGGAGCGCAGTAGAACTGGAAGAAATTCCAGAACCACAGACTATTACTGAAAGGTTAGTGGAACCAGAGGGTTCAACAGAACAGGACATTCCTACGCCGCTCCGCAGGAGTAGTAGGCAGTCTCATCCGCCCGAGAGATACTACGGTTTTCTCATAGACGGGGATCGAGAGGATTGCATCATAGATTATGATGAGCCTACTAGCTTCCAGCAAGCCGTTCAGAGCGTTGACTCAGTGAAATGGCTGGATGCAATGCGGACCGAAATGGAGTCCATGTACACCAACAAGGTATGGACGTTGGACATTGCTCCAGACGGGGTAAAACCCGTAGGATGCAAGTGGATCTTCAAAAGGAAGATTGGTGTAGATGGACAGGTTGAGACCTATAAAGCTAGGCTGGTAGCAAAGGGTTTTCGTCAAAGACCTGGCTTGGACTACGACGAAACCTTTTCTCCAGTAGCCATGCTGAAATCCATTCGGATCCTTCTTGCCATTGCTGCCTTCCACGATTATGAGATCTGGCAAATGGACGTAAAGACAGCTTTTCTAAATGGAAATTTAGAGGAGTGTGTCTATATGGACCAGCCAGAGGGTTTCAATCAGAGTGGGAGCAGCGGAAAGGTGTGCAAGTTGCTTAAGTCCATCTATGGACTAAAGCAGGCATCGCGGAGTTGGAACATCTGTTTTGATGAGACGGTCAAGGAATTTGGCTTTATCAAAAATCCAGATGAACCATGCATCTATAGTAGATTTGTAGCGAGAACTGTAGTATTCCTCGTTTTATACGTGGATGACATTCTCTTAATAGGAAATGATATTCCTATGCTACAATCTGTCAAGGGGTTCTTGTCACAAAGGTTCTCCATGAAAGACCTGGGTGATGCCTCATACATCCTGGGGATCCGGATCCATCGTGATAGATCCAAGAGGATATTGGGACTTTCTCAGTCCAGGTACATCGACACCATAGTAAAAAGATTCGCTATGGAAGATTCCAAGCGCGGTAACCTACCGGCTTGTCACGGGATCACCCTCTCTAAAGAGATGTCTCCCAAGACTGATTTGGAGAGGGATCGCATGTCTATTATACCCTACGCTTCTGCGGTAGGCTCTATAATGTATGCGATGTTGTGTACCAGACCGGATGTAGCTTATGCACTGAGCGTGGTAAGCCGGTATCAGTCTAACCCTGGGGAGAAACACTGGATAGCAGTAAAGAACATTCTCAAGTACCTGAGAAGGACTAAGGAGATGTTCTTGGTGTATGGCGGAAAAGACCTCCAGATCGAGGCCTTTGCTGACTCCAGCTTCCAGAGTGACAAGGATGATTCCAAGTCCATGTCGGGTTTTGTCTTCACCCTCAATGGAGGGGCGGTGTGTTGGAAGAGTTCCAAACAGGAAACCGTTGCAGACTCGACGATGGAAGCGGAATACATCGCTGCATCTGATGCCGCAAAAGAAGCTGTCTGGATGAGGAAGTTCTTGAAAGAACTTCAGGTGGTTCCGTCCATTGTTGATCCAATACATCTGTATTGCGACAACAACGGGGCTATAGCTTTAGCGAAGGAACCCAGGTCCCATCAGAGATCCAGGCACATCTTGAGGCGGTATCACCTGATCAGGGAGATCGTGGATCGCAAGGAGATCGAGGTTCGGAGAGTCGCTTCAGAAGACAACACTGCAGATCCATTCACCAAGGCCTTGCCCCAGACTCAGTTCGAGCGGCTGATCGAGATGATAGGTCTTCGATACGCCAGTACATGGCCTTAGTGCAAGTGGGAGATTGTTAGTGTATATGCCCTAGAGGCCATTACTGTATCATACTAGTTTGTATATTACTTAATGGATGCTTGGGATATTCACCTTGTATATACAATCTTGCTCAAAATAGTAGTATGCTACTTGGTTTGTTTCTACTTCAATGTGTACTTGTGTTTATTTCAGTATATCACTTATACGCATTAGTGGAGCCCTTAGGATCTTTGCTTGATTACCAGCGTTGTGATGGCAGTCACACTAGTGGGGGCTGGGTAATCTATAAGCACATCCTTATACAGGTCCCTAGTCGCAGGACTATCGAGACAGGGCATCGATACTCCGGAGTAGACTAGCGTATGCGCTTCTCATCCCAGTGTGGGAGATGGTCTGTCCCACAGCCATCAGTACGTCGTACTGGAGATAGTATACGGGTGCTCGTTGGGTTACGAGTACACTGGACAGGACTCGTCGGGAACTGACAGGTTGGTATTATACCTATCGTCAGTCATCAGTTCCCAGGTGACATGAGTACAGCTTAGTCCGCTGACTTGACACTGGCACTTCGCCTCAAGTGTGTTCCCACTGCACTTTGATCACTACCCTACCACGGCTCAAAGGAGTCGTGCAAACAGGTGGCGGTTGGGTGCAGTCCCGAAGCACTTGGAGGCAGTGACGGTTAGACAGGATTCGTCTCTCCCGGTATTGGGGGTTGACATCGCGCTGTGTCTAGGAGAGCCATTACACGAGTAGTCCCTGGCCAGGGCAAACGAGATATACTGGTAGGTTTCCAGTGTTATCTCAGGGTGTTTTGGGCTTCGCTCCGGCACGACTTGTACCGCTATTGGGGGACTGACGTTTACCGCCCCCTAGGCCCGCCATGCGATGTATCAGACGAACAGACCGGACTGTACGGAGACTGTCACATTCAGACTCAGTACGAGTACAGATGGGGTTTCACCTCGTCAGCCTTCTTGTCGACATCTACCTGGGGACCGTTACGCACAGCTAGTGCCGCTTGCGGTCTGTGGTTAAACCCACTGCCAGCGTAGTGTCGAGTCTTTAGAGTCCC
The DNA here is from genome assembly GCA_030015575.1 of Agapanthus africanus. Lineage (NCBI taxonomy): Eukaryota > Viridiplantae > Streptophyta > Magnoliopsida > Asparagales > Amaryllidaceae > Agapanthus > Agapanthus africanus. The sequence goes on from CM057348.1 coordinate 72,701,415, forward strand.
ACACAGAGGGTATTCGCCTCTGGGCAAAACAGAGTAGAGGTCGCATGGTTTTGCGACAGGGTTCGTTCTCATCCGCGCACTTGTGCACGTTTGGAGTCCGGACAGATTTTACCAGCGGGCTCTGGTTTGAGCCGGATACTGGTATAGTATTTGGGGTTGCTTTTATCTCTTAGTATTCATGTTCCTCGGAACAAGAATGCAGGTGTGTATGCACAGTTATTTGAGGAGGAGGAAGATGACTTTCATTAGGGTTTCGGAACGGGTGCGTATGCACAGTTGACAGTCGTCTTTTTCCAAACCCTAATGGATTTGTATTATATCATTTAATAATATATAATAAAATGAAATTGTGTCATGGTTAGTTTTTGTTGACTTGTTGACCATGGTTGACTTGTTGACCATGGTTGAACATTTGACTACCATCATTACAAATGCAAGATGCTTTTTCATTCTTACTTTTTCATTTAATGTTTGTAATGATATTAGTCATTCCTAAACTTTCCATCAAACCTTTTTCATTTTGATTATTATTATTATTTGATTATTCTTTTTTCTTTTGTTATGGTTGCAAAAGGAAAAGAGAGGCTCATTCTATCATTCTCACTCTCTCTCTTCACTTCATCTTCTTCTTCCTCTAGTCAAGAGAAACCTTCTCATGAGTTGAGAATCCTTCTCTTGAAAAACAAAAGCAACCCTTAGACACTCTCTACTCACTCTAGGATCAAGGGTCTAGCAAGCCGGCGATTCTAGTTCACTCCAAGTACGAGAAAGAGCCCAAAGGTCGAGCCTTCGAGGTGGATCCATCTTCGACGGAAGAAGGCGACAAAGTAGAACCATCAACCTCTACAAAGTTTGAAGACGAAGGAGTTCAAGTCTAGGTATAACCATCTTCATCCGAGTAGCTAACTCCCTTTAGCTAAGTTTGCTAGTTTTAGTTTAGGTAACGATCCCGACCTAGCTTAGTCCATGTTGCCTCTTGCGATAAAAATTCGTTTTTTATACCGTTTCCGCCTCCCCGTAAGCACCGGGGGTCGCAATATGGACTTACACGAAGTTGAGGGGGCTATCGCAGATGATGCTTTTCATGGTACGACGGCGGGATGATTCTCCTCTTGCCGGACCTTCATTTTCTTCAATCGGCTTTGTCTATTACAGAGTCTTGGACTCTTCGTCAGACCCTGTGAATTTTGGAGGACAGCCGCTGAGGGGGCTATTCCGGTTTCGCCTTAGTAACATTTTCAGCGGGTGGAGGAGACCATTTTAGTACGGCAGTTGGAGAGTTCTTGCGCACCCTCCAGAGCGGCTCAAAGTTGTTCCCAGTTGGAACAGCATCATCAACTTCCACCATTGGAGCTGGTGGGGTCAGTCCAGAAGGGGAATTTCCCCCAGCTTTCCTCACTCGGCGCCAGTGACGACGTCGAGCATGTCGCGTAGCTGGGATCACCTTTATCGTCGGAGTAGCTTCGTCATGCCCCCTGCTTTGAGGAGATGCTGTTGTTGGTGCCAGCCTGTCGAAGACCGACGTCCGCTGGGGAGGAATGGTCAATCTGTCGAAGGCCGACTTTCGAGAAGGGGAAGCAGTTTGGGCGACTCCGCTCGCAACGGGAGTTGGAACGGCCAGTCTTGCGAAGACTGATCCCTTAGCAGGAGAAGCCCCTCTGATGACTTCGTTTACCGGAGCTGGAATGGCTATCCGCTTCAGGATAACTCCTTCGGGTATTGCAGGGTTCTTCACGGGCCTACTTGAGCTTTGGCCTAGTCTGTTAAAGACCGAGGTGTTAGAGTTGGACGACCCGTTGAGAGGGGCCGTGGTAGTTGCAAGCCGATCGAAGACCGATTTCTTCGGAGCTTCCTGTAATGGCACTGGGGCGTTGAAGCTCATTGGTGGGAGCATGGTCCTGAAGAATAATCCAGTGGTGGCATGTGTCACCTGTTCCACCGGCATTGCGAAGATGGAGGCCGTTTGGGACCCATAAGTTACTCCTCCAGACGGGGCGGAGCAGGAGTTGTTGTTGCAATTGGTGCAGTTGGAAGCCATTGATGCCATTTTCTCTTCTGCACGGAGCAAGACACCAAATCTTAGTACCTCGAATCCAGGGGCAACCATATTAAACCGTGATTTGTCCACGAATATGACACACGAAGTGTGGAGTGGAAAGAGAAAAAGGTCTCACCGGGCGTGCCAGAATCTGTTTACCGCTGAAAGACGCGACCAAGACGTTGGGACGTCTGGCCTGAATTTTGGGGGGCAGATGCTATTTGGTTTTATCCTTCCACCTCTCCGAAGATGCCAAGTTGATTCATGGCACCGTGTATTGGAGGTTTGGACAGATGCGGCCGTTGTAGCAGACTTCGTCAGATTCCCCCTCGTTTGCGAGGGGTTTTTGATTGTGGGGACGCTCTTCCCTGCAGGCGCAAACTCCTGCAGTTAATTACGTTACCGCGTAGCGATAATCACTTTCTCCTTCTCCAGATGTTCACTTCGTGTCGTGTATGTTTGTTTTGTTTTAGGTTGTCCGTGGATTGTATACGGAGACTAATTTATGTTGTTACCCGTAGGGCGTGGATTAGTCCAAATCCGTATTTTCTTAGATTTGGGTTTGGTTGATTTAAGGATCGTTAACCTCGTTTGAGATTAAGATCAACTTTAATGTTTTTTAAGGATACGTTAGTCTAATTTTTAGACTAAGATCCACTTAACAAGGTTTTAGGATCTTTTAGATCTAACGAAAGAGCATTTGGGCTCTATCGTTTTAGTTTAGGGACGTTGCGGTCCATTGGGTTTAAGGACATCATAGTCCATGGTTTAAGGATATCATAGTCCATCATTAGTTTGAGGACATTGCGGTCCATAGAGTTTAGTGTAGGGACGTTGCGGTCCATGGTTTAAGGACATCATAGTCGATGGAGTTTAAGGACATCATAGTCCATAGAGTTTAAGAACATCATAGTCCATGGAGTTTAAGGACATCATAGTCCATAGAGTTTAGTTTAGGGACGTTGTGGTCCACTGGGTTTAAGGACATCATAGTCCACGGAGTTTAAGGACATCATAGTCCATAGAGTTTAGTTTAGGGACGTTGCGGTCCGTTGGGTTTAAGGACATCATAGTCCATAGAGTTTAGTTTAGGGACGTTGCGGTCCATTGGGTTTAAGGACATTATAGTCCATAGAGTTTAAGGACATCATAGTCCATAGAGTTTTGGCTTATTGGTTTGGGGGTGCGCCAAGAGTTATTAGTTATTGGGACCCTCCACCTCTCTGAAGACATTGAAGGATTACAACGACATATATCAGAGGTGTGGAGAGATGTACCCTTGAACCAGATTCCAAATTGAGAAGTTATCAATTCTGAGCATAGAGGCTCGGTTTGTTTGGAGATTTAATCTCAGGAGGAACTTAACTGATTTGAGATTGGAGTTGGTTCCTTATAGTGTTAAACACTAATGTACCTTTAGTACTCACGTGCTCCCACGTGATGCTCTGAGGCAGTGTTAAACACTGGAATTTGAGAGCGCTCACGTGTCCCACGTGATGCTTTTAAAGATGGTGTTGTTTGCTTGATTTTATTCCCCATCTTTATATAAGTGTTAAACACTTTATCCATGTGGCCATCACGTGTGAGCACGTGAGGGCGCCTCAGAGTCAGACATTGTTTCCTTGGGTTTATTCCCTTTTTCTTTTAAAAAGTGGCAAGCATTATCAGCGGGGGGAAGGGGGAGGGGGGGTCACGTGTGAACATGTGATCTATTTCAATCTTTCTTTTGAGTTCATCACAGGTGGTCACGTGTGAACATGTGATCATCAATATGCATGAAATTCTTTCTCTGAGTCTTAAAAATATATATATATATATTTTGATAAGGCTTTAATTCCCTGAACTTAGTTCTTCCCTTAGGTTTTGGATCTGCATGGCAGAGTCTCCCCATTAAGAATTAAATTCTCAACTTGTGGGGAGATCTGCTTCTGCAGATTTTTCACCAGAAGGGAGAACTAAGTTCTTATATGAAGGGTTAAACCCTAGTTTTATCAGAGGAATTAAATTCCTATATGGCTTTTGGGAGAATTAAATTCTCTGAACTTAGATCTTCCCCTAGGTTTTGGATCTGCATGGCAGAATCTTCCCGATGAGAATTAAATTCTCAGCTTGTGGGGAGATCTGCTTCTGCAGATTTTTTACCAGAAGAAATAACTAAGTTCTTTGGAAGAGTTAAACTCTTGTGGAGACGAAGAAGAAGTAAGATGTTCTCTGTGTTTTGTTCCTTTTTACCTAGGGTTTCTTCTTTTCTTTTGAACTTGCAGTTTATGAGGGGGGTTTCTCCTTTTTTTTTCTTTTTTTAGACTTGAAGTCTTAGAGTCTTTATATAGTGGAGGCACATTTGTTGATTCAGTTAAGGAAATCTCCAATTGAGAGATTTCTTAATTGATTTGGGGAATTTATCCACCGTTGGATCTTTGATCCAAGGACTTTTGTTTTACAGAAGATATTTTTCTTGTTTATAACAAGATTGGGAAAATATTTTCCCACATAGAACTTATTCTGTATCTTGATGATTTTTTAATCACCCTTGGATCTTTGATCCAACGGTGCTCTGATTTACAGAGCACAATCTTATTTAGAAAGATTTAGAGAGTATTTCCTCAATCAGAATTTAATTCTATATCTTGGTGATTTTTAATCACCATCGAATCTCTGATCCGATGGTGCTCTGATTTACAGAGCACAATCTTTCTTGTTTAGAAAGATTGGGGAAAATATTTCCAAAATAGGGTTCTGATCCTTATTATATAGAATTAAATTCTATTTGTTCAGAAGATATTAGGAATCCTCACGTGTAGCACGTGACCCAGTGACACTAGGTAGGTTTGCCTATATGCAGTAGTCCCAGAGAAGAGCATCACATGTTGGCACGTGATACGCATTCTGGTCTGCTATTTGTTTTATAAAGGCACCTATATACTTTGTATATAGGTGCTCACGTATGGTACGTGAGGCCCAACTTCAGTCCCATTTGTTAAGTGTAATGCTTGTAATTTTAGCTCCAAAGCGCATCACGTGTGGGCACGTGATGCTCCCTTTGGGGAATTGTCCTATTGCTTTTTTATTTATTATTTATTTTTCCAAAGGTAACAACGGCATATTCCCAGCTTCGGGTCTCGACGGCAACTCATATAAAGCCTAAAAGACTATATTCCACTCTAGCTCGGAATGGTTATAACTCATCGGAGCTACAAATTGAGCCTAATCTCAAGTAAAGAGCGTCATGGCAAATTCCTAATGTTTGCTCTTCCGATGGCAATATAGCATAAGGAGATTACTTGAAGACGTCTTGTCCATCCCCCGAAGGGATCAGAGACACTGCAGTCGTGGGGCTACTCGAACAATGGCTTAAAGACTGCATATCGAGGAATATATCAGCCAACGTGACGGTACCACTGACCAAAACCCTAGTACCACAAAACCTAACGGAGCTCTGTCGTAAAGAATGGAAGTTATCTACATATAACGTTAGGACAAGTTTGTCTATAAACCTAAGAGAGGTAAACTAAATAAACTCCGAAATGAGTACATAAACTAAAGACTCTGAAATGAGTGAATAAACTACAAACTCCGAAATGAGTACATAAACTAGAAACTTCGAAACGAGTGAATAAACTACAAACTCCGAAACGCGTACATAAATTACAAACTCCGAAATGAGTGAATAAACTCCGAACTCCGAAATAAATACATAAACTACTTTATGCCGAGTCAAGACATCAAAAAATGGAGAGGCACAATTATGAAATGAAATGTGTCATGCCCTGCTTCCCAAAATACGGAATACGAGGGGTAGATAAGGCCAGCCATGCTCCTACGGTCAAGGAAATGTCCTGCCGTAGTCACACTTCGGCTTCTAGTTTTTCATGGTAAACGGTAAATGATGTGCAGGTAATGAGAAATGCAGTAACTGAATGAAACAATGTAAAGAACTGACCTGAGGGGAAACAAACGAATATAACTCTGGATAGCTAATCAAGATGTCCGTGATGTACGTCTAGTCCTGGTCCAAGCTAAATCTTCTCCTCACACTGAGCATGCATACTCAGGTCGTCAGAGCGACACAATAGCAGTATAATGTATAAATTCATGTGACAATTCTAACAGTGATAATAGATATATATAGCAGTAAATCAATGACGGTATAGATATGAACATGCAGTAATCAATGCAGCGGAACAGTAAAAGCAGTATAATGTTATGCAACGTATGTCAACACAGTAAGTAAGGTATATCAATGCCAGTATCCCTATCAGTCTCTAAGTCTCACTGTACAGGTCACTAAGTCTATCGTCAGTCAAAGTGTGAGAGTCAACCACTCGCGAGTGTCCTGTAAATCTCCATATATCTCCCTAAATATATAAGCCGGCATGGGACTCCCGAGTTTCTGTTGAACTCACACTCAAACTACCCCACACCCCGTGGTCTACATCAAACGCAAACCATAATCTTAAATACCAATCGGTCGGTGACAAGTCTGCGTGAGAACTGGAGGCAGGGCCTCCATCAAGCACATCCCGACTAATACCTAAGATAAATGGCAGTGTCTGGTGCCTTATCTGTGACACCCGTGCAAGAGCTTCCATAAGTGTCTCATACCACTTATAGTCACACGTACACGTGTCCCACAGACGTCGACAATGCAATAGAATCATAAGGTTCACTGATTGTGTACAAGTACGTATCACTTTCACTTATTCACTGATACACGAACACTAACGTACTTGCCACAATTATCACTAAAACCTAACACTGGGTAAATGCACGTTATCACTATGTTATCAATGCAATGACATGTGTATGATATGATGCGCAAACAGTATATAAAGCATGTTTAGGATGTCATGAATTAGTAATCTACCACTTGAATAATATATCATAAATTATACGGTTACAATTTAGTAAAAGATGAATGGAGAATAAATAGTATGTTCAGTTATCTATCCAGCGAATTTGATTTCATGCCAATCGGGTTCCAGGATCATTAATTATAGCTATTTCATTTTAAGCGTTCACGGCTGAAAATCCGGTTTCAGAGTCGGAAGTCCGTTTCGCAACGCATTTTAATCCCAGTTGGGATCAGATTTTAGCGACGCTACAGTTGAATGAAATCTAGGGTTTTCAGTAAGGTTTTCAACGCAACAGACGGATCTTCAATCGAATCTGTACGTCAGGAGTTATACACTGTTTAACATTTATATGTCATCTCAGAATCTGTTCTGGACTGTTATACGTCCACATCTATTAAATTGCAGATTAAATAACAAACGATAACGAAACAGGATGAAACCACTTGTGTTGTCTAGCTAACACATTCTGCTATAAATAACAGCAGAGTTATACAACCTACGATTTAAGAAAACAGGGTGGTGTTCATTACGGGACAGTGAACAACAACTGGAGTCGCTCTGGACTCCAGTCCAGAGTCGCGCTCCGATCCAAATATTGTCACAGTTTAAGTACAGGAATATCTGGAAACTAGTATAGAGTTAAAGTTCGTCGAGTTGTCTTCGATTTGATCCCTCGAACGCATCATTCCAGTATGTATATAATTTATGGTGATTTTTACACCTTTCAGGTACAGGAAATATCCAGTTTTACAGGCAAACCTGGGGGTAGTCGTTTTAGTCGTTAACGGTCATATTATCCACCGAAATTCACACACTAGATTCACAGCCATACGGGCCAAACAATACCATTTAGTTCCGTCAAATATAATGATGATTTCCTATGAGAACATATATCGAACAGTTACGTTGTAATATTTAACACAAAGTAAAACATGGGATATATATACGATTTTAATTTGTAATTAACAAAAGGTAGCATGTAGCAAGTAGGGAACTTGCCTGGAGACGTTTTGGGGCACACGGCAGCGGCAACGACACACGCGCGGCACGGCAACGACACACGCGCGAGCAACAGCGTCAAGATTTGGCATCGGCTTGAATTGGGTGGCACAGGCTCGGTTTTGGCACTGGTGTTTGTGGTGTTGGCCGGTTGATAGGAGAGTGAGAGAGAAAGAATTGGAGATGTAGAGAGAGAGAGAGAGATTGAGAGGGGGCAGGGAGAGGGAGTGATATGGAGAGATAGTGTGTGAGAAAGAGAGACAGAGAGAGCTAGAGTGAGAGGGAAAGGAAGATCAAGAGAGAGAGAGAGAACATGGAGAGATTGAGAGAGAGGGTGAGGAAGAGAGAAACAGTGAGAAAGAGTGAACTGAGAGAGAGAAGCAGAGAGGGAGAGTGAGAACAGAGAGAGGCAGAGTTAGAGATAGTGAGAAAGATGACGACGACGACGACGATGATGATGATGCTGCGGTCGATGATGGTGCGGGGGAGTCGACGAGACGTAGTGGGGGCTCGCCGGTGAGAGGGCGCAGGGGCTCGTGCTCGGGTATGCAGGTAAGTTTGCTTGGTGGGTGCAGTGGAGTGGGAGAGAGGAAGTGGGGTGCTCGGATGTGGATGTGTGGGGTGATGGTGGTGCTGCTGACGACGAGAAGGGTGCGGCTGTGGTGGTCGCGGTGTTGGGAGGAGGCGGATGAAGAGATGAGGTGGTCGGTGATGGGTGCAGGGAGGAGGAAGGAGAGGGAGCTCGGGGTTTCTAGAGAGACGAAGGAGGAGCGAAGAGAGAGAGAAGCGATGCCGGCGACGGTGGCGAGGCGAGCGCGGCGTCGGTGTGAAGTGTGCGTGGGTCGGGAGTGGTAGCGGGAAGAGGAGGAAGAAGGAGAACGAGGGAGAGCGATGGTGAGTTCGAGGGGGTTAGGGGAGACGAGGGGTGCGCGAGTCGGGGTAACGGCGCACGAGTCATGGGGAAAACGACAACGCGTGGGCGTGGGACGCGGCGGAGATAGGGGATCGAAGAATCAATGGCGTGGGCGGGAGAATTGGAGAGCCGTTAGGGAGAAGAAGGAGGTGTAGGTGCGGGTCGGGTTTGAAGCGGGCGTGGGCTGAAGGCTGCTGGGCTTGCGTATTGGGCCAGGAGAATAAAAGAATTCAGATGGGGAAAATAAGAAGCGGGTCGAGGAGTTTGGGCTGGAAAATTTAGAGGGAATAAAAGAAATGGGGCTGAAGGAAGTGGGCCGGGCAAAGTTTTAAAATGGAAATTAATTTAAATAAAAGGATTTGGATGGGTTTTAGGAATTAATCAAAATGAAATGGAGCTCTGGGCCAGTGAAAAAAATTTAAAAGAATTTTATAAGGGAAAGGAAATAGGCCGGCTGAGAAAAAGGGAGTTGGGCTGGCGGCTTGGGCCAGAAAATAAAACAATAAGGAATTTAAGAAAGGGCCGGGGGATTTAAAATAAAAGAATTGTAAGGGATTGAGAATGAGGGCCGGGCCTTTGGAGAAAAATCAATTAATTTAGTAAATACTCAAGAAATGGGCTGAGGAAAATTAGTTGGAAAAGATATATTTGGTTTGGGTTTAAAGGGTTTTATTGATAATAGAAAATGGAGGTTTAGAAGAAATAAAATTATAAATAAAGTAATTAAAATTCTAGAGTAACAAAATACTGATTTTGGTATAAAAGGGCTGGGTATTATATCATACCACCCTTACAAAAATTTCGTCCTCGAAATTTAAGAGAAACGACAGGCTATATAATAATAAGCGAAAAGTCACCACATTGAACACTAGTGGTTTACGCACGGGTGAATAAATTTTGAAGGTATATATATGTAAGACTAACATACCGAAAAGATAGGTCGAAAATAAAATGCAAGAACAATTAATAAAGCAACTACATTTATACGAGAATATAGATAACAATAACGAACAATAATACTCAAGGCGTGTTCGGTAAACTCGAAATTTAAATATGCACATATAAATATATCAAAGTAGCAAGGTGGAAATAATAGGTGTAAGACACAACCATTGATAATAGTAACTATAGGCACAATACTCGAAAATAAAGTAACGATAATAACGTATCGAAAGATTTATCGGTAGGTTAAAACATTTTAGGATAATGTATCGTTCAAATAATGTTGAAAACTCATATAGTGAAAATAAAATAAAAAAACATGGAACAAAATATGCGCGGTGTAAGGTTGCGCTACTGAAAACCGAGGATAATAGCAGTGTGCTTACAATACGTAAAACTAATTAGTCCATAACACGCACTCTTCGATAAATACAAAATACTGAAAACCAAATTTTCGAATAACAGTGTCCCTAAATATAGTTAGGGTAACAGGAAAACACAAAGAGGTATAGGGCTAGCTAGGGTAATGATTATAAGGAAGTGTGGCTCATTCAGAAGGTCGGAGTGTGGCGGCTTTAGGCTGAATGTTAAGGAGATTGGGATCGGGTCAGCACATGAAGTAAGGATGAGCAGCAAGGACTACTATGGGAAAAATATGGGGGGATAACGGTCGGTACAACATAAGAATCAAAATTTGAAGGGTTAGCGAACTCGGAAATTTCACTAAAATTTTCTCCTCCCAGAAGGATCTCAAACGAGGCACAGACGGAGGATGAAGGGTGGACCTCTAAAAGATCGGGTGCGGTACTGGTCAATCTGAGTGAGGGTTAAGACAATGTAAGGAGTAGGGGTGAACAGATCTTAGTAGGAAAATAATTGTATAGAAGAAATAATCAAGCATCAAGAGAACTAAGAAGATTGAAGAATTAGCGAACTCCGCAATTTATTTCATTCCAGAAGATTATAAACAAAGAATTCTCAAAAATAAAAGGTGGCCCTAATCCATACACAGATTTATTTGGCCAGATAAGACAACATCAACAGAAATCCCGTCAGTCGCGGTTGTGAAGATTCAGCAGGTTGCGGTAGGCTCGCGCGCTAAGGTAAGGACGTTCATTACCATAGCGCCTCGTGGGTGTCGCCATTGGGAGTTCTTCCACCGCAGGGTCTTGATCTTCTGGTCCTTCTTCCTCGGATGGAGCTTCTTCATCGAGGTCCGATTCCATGTGATTCTCTTCTTCTGGATTCTCTTCCATGGAATTTTCCTCCACTGGATTTTCTTCTATCGGTTCTTCCTCGGGGTCTTCCTCTATCGGATTCTCTTCAGGGTCTCCTTCCTCTTCGTCGGAATCGCCTATCATGTCAAACTCTGGGGCGGCTACTCTTTCGTCTTCTGAATCGTTGTTTCCGAAATTGACCTGGGGACCGTTGATCTCATCGTCAGAACTCATCAGCGTGTGGTCTAAGGAAACGCATGACTGTGCATCCTCATCTAGATGCGGCGCTGCTCCAGGGTGGGCCATGGCCTGAAAAGAAAGTGTCATGATTAGACAACGGAACACATCAAGAAAATAGTTAAGTGTACGAAGTATAGAAAGATATGCGGTGGCAGGAATTGAAAAATATCAGGATAATAATGCTATGATAATGAATAGTATAAATAAGGAGAAAGCAAGAGAATGATACATATATTACGATTCGAAGTTTTATTGCATTCAACTAAAAATTCAACGGATACAATATTTCAAACGGAAAGAAATATTTATAAGAGGATGACAACATTATTACTGAAAGTACAAAAACATGAAAATTCTTCTTTGATCACTAGACCGCTGCATCCTCGTCACGCAAATTGAATCCTGTGTTGGGTCCGCTTTATCCTTAAAGTGCGAACTATGTAGTAATCCTCACTTGGCAGAAGTGGGGAGTTTGGACGAGTCTCCTCCTTGTAGTTCTTTCCTTTCTGGGCAACCGTTGATGAGATGTTTGTTGGACCCGCATATCAGACATTTCTCTTGGGCGCGGCGACAATCTCTTTGAAGATGTCCTGGCCTCTTACAATACCCACAACATAGGGTCTTCTGCTGCTTCTCTCACGGGGAAACAAATTGGCGTTTCATCTTCTTCTCTTTTCCTCGTCTAACGGGGATCCCTTTATGATTGGAGACAGCCGCTGGTGCCTGATTCACCTTCCTTCTCAGTCCTTCAGCCAACAAGTCGTTTGTTCGCTCCTGGGCTTCCTTTAGACCTTGCAGTACACTCAGAATCTCAATGGTCTGATTTTGGGGAGCGGATATAGATGAAGAGTCGTTGGAAGACATGATCCCGAAACAACAATTTTTGAGGATGATATAAGTCACAAGCTATACGAATCAAAATATAATATGGATAGAACAAAGATTCAAGAATATCAATGGTGATGAATTTATTATAAGTGGAGAATCAACCGTATGACTTTAAGTCACTTAAACAGAGTACGGTAGTGCAATTGCAACCACGTAACCTAGCCAAGTCACCCGAAACCCTAGCGAATAGATAGCTGAACATATGATGTGAATATGGATCAAGAATGACAAGTTTACAACCTAAACCAAAGAATGTCTTAAATTGCCAAGCTATACACGGAAAACTGTAATCCCAATCGAAGCAAAACCTGGCTCTGATACCAACTAAACCATGTCACGCCCCGCTTCCCAAAATACGGAATACGAGGGGTAGATAAGGCCAGCCATGCTCCTACGGTCAAGGAAATGTCCTGCCGTAGTCACACTTCGGCTTCTAGTTTTTCATGGTAAACAGTAAATGATGTGCAGGTAATGAGAAATGCAGTAACTGAATGAAACAATGTAAAGAACTGACCTGAGGGGAAACAAACGAATATAACTCTGGATAGCTAATCAAGATGTCCGTGATGTACGTCTAGTCCTGGTCCAAGCTAAATCTTCTCCTCACACTGAGCATGCATACTCAGGTCGTCAGAGCGACACAATAGCAGTATAATGTATAAATTCATGTGACAATTCTAACAGTGATAATAGATATATATAGCAGTAAATCAATGACGGTATAGATATGAACATGCAGTAATCAATGCAGCGGAACAGTAAAAGCAGTATAATGTTATGCAACGTATGTCAACACAGTAAGTAAGGTATATCAATGCCAGTATCCCTATCAGTCTCTAAGTCTCACTGTACAGGTCACTAAGTCTATCGTCAGTCAAAGTGTGAGAGTCAACCACTCGCGAGTGTCCTGTAAATCTCCATATATCTCCCTAAATATATAAGCCGGCATGAGACTCCCGAGCTTCTGTTGAACTCACACTCAAACTACCCCACACCCCGTGGTCTACATCAAACGCAAACCATAACTTTAAATAACAATCGGTCGGTGACAAGTCTGCGCGAGAACTGGAGGCAGGGCCTCCATCAAGCACATCCCGACTAATACCTAAGATAAATGGCAGTATCTAGTGCCTTATCTGTGACACCCGTGCAAGAGCTTCCATAAGTGTCCCATACCACTTATAGTCACACGTACACGCGTCCCACAGACGTCAACAATGCAATAGAATCATAAGGTTCACTGATTGTGTACAAGTACGTATCACTTTCACTTATTCACTGATACACGAACACTAACGTACTTGCCACAATCATCACTAAAACCTAACACTGGGTAAATGCACGTTATCACTATGTTATCAATGCAATGACATGTGTATGATATGATGCGCAAACAGTATATAAAGCATGTTTAGGATGTCATGAATTAGTAATCTACCACTTGAATAATGTATCATAAATCATACGGTTACAATTTAGTGAAAAGATGAACAGGGAATAAATAGTATGTTCAGTTATCTATCCATCGAATTTGATTTCATGCCAATCGGGTTCCAGGATCATTAATTATAGCTATTTCATTTTAAGCGTTCACGGCTGAAAATCCGGTTTCAGAGTCGGAAGTCCGTTTCGCAACGCATTTTAATCCCAGTTGGGATCAGATTTTAGCGATGCTACAGTTGAATGAAATCTAGGGTTTTCAGTAAGGTTTTCAACGCAACATACGGATCTTTAATCTCATCTGTACGTCAGGAGTTATACATTGTTTAACATTTATATGTCATCTCAGAATCTGTTCTGGACTGTTATACGTCCACATCTATTAAATTGCAGATTAAATAACAAACGATAACGAAACAGGATGAAACCACTTGTGTTGTCTAGCTAACACATTCTGATATAAATAACAGCAGAGTTCCACAACCTACGATTTAAGAAAACAGGGTGGTGTTCATTACGGGACAGTGAACAACAACTGGAGTCGCTCTGGACTGCAATCCAGAGTCGCGCTCCGATCCAAATATTGTCACAGTTTAAGTACAGGAATATCTGGAAACTAGTATAGAGTTAAAGTTCATCGAGTTGGCTTCGATTTGATCCCTCGAACGCATCATTCCAATATGTACATAATTTATGGTGATTTTTACACTTTTCAGGTACAGGAAATATCCAGTTTTACAGGCAAACCTGGGGGTAGTCATTTTAGTCGTTAACGGTCATATTATCCACCGAAATTCACACACTAGATTCACAGCCATACGGGCCAAACAATACCATTTAGTTCCGTCAAATTTAATGATGATTTCTTATGAGAACATATATCGAACAGTTACGTTGTAATATTTAACACAAAGTAAAACATGGGATATATATACGATTTTAATTTGTAATTAACAAAAGGTAGCATGTAGTAAGTAGGGAACTTGCCTGGAGACATTTTGGGGCACACGGCAGCGTCAACGACACACGCGCGGCACGGCAACGACACACGCGCGAGCAACAGCGTCAAGATTTGGCATCGGCTTGAACTGGGTGGCACAGGCTCGGTTTTGGCACTGGTGTTTGTGGTGTTGGCCGGTTGATAGGAGAGTGAGAGAGAAAGAATTGGAGTTGTAGAGAGAGAGATTGAGAGGGGGCAGGGAGAGGGAGTGATATAGAGAGATAGTGTGTGAGAAAGAGAGACAGAGGGAGCTAGAGTGAGAGGGAAAGGAAGATCAAGAGAGAGAGAGAGAGAACAGGGAGAGATTGAGAGAGAGAGGGTGAGGAAGAGAGAAACAATGAGAAAGAGTGAACTGAGAGAGAGAAGCAGAGAGGGAGAGTGAGAACAGAGAGAGGTAGAGTTAGAGATAGTGAGAAAGATGACGACGACGACGACAATGATGATGATGCTGCGGTCGATGATGGTGCGGGGGAGTCGACGAGACGTAGTGGGGGCTCGCCGGCGAGAGGGCGCAGGGGCTCGTGCTCGGGTATGCAGGTAAGTTTGCTTGGTGGGTGCAGTGGAGTGGGAGAGAGGAAGTGGGGTGCTCGGATGTGGATGTATGGGGTGATGGTGGTGCTGCCGATGACGAGAAGGGTGCGGCTGTGGTGGTCGCGGTGTTGGGAGGAGGCGGATGAAGAGATGGGGTGGTTGGTGATGGGTGCATGGAGGAGGAAGGAGAGGGAGCTCGGGGTTTCTGGAGAGACGAGGGAGGAGCGAAGAGAGAGAGAAGCGATGCCGGCGATGGTGGCGAGGCGAGCGCGGCGTCGATGTGAAGTGTGCGTGGGTCGGGAGTGGTAGCGGGAAGAGGAGGAAGAAGGAGAACGAGGGAGAGCAATGGTGAGTTCGAGGGGGTTAGGGGAGACGAGGGGTGCGCGAGTCGGGGTAACGGCGCACGAGTCGTGGGGAAAACGGCAACGCGTGGGCGTGGGACGCGGCGGAGATAGGGGATCGAAGATTCAATGGCGTGGGTGGGAGAATTGGAGAGCCGTTGGGGAGAAGAAGGAGGTGTAGGTGCGGGTCGGGTTTGAAGCGGGCGTGGGCTGAAGGCTGCTGGGCTTGCGTATTGGGCCAGGAGAATAAAAGAATTCAGATGGGGAAAATAAGAAGCGGGCCGAGGAGTTTGGGCTGGGAAATTTAGAGGGAATAAAAGAAATGGGGCTGAAGGAAGTGGGCCGGGCAAAGTTTTAAAATGGAAATTAATTTAAATAAAAGGATTTGGATGGGTTTTAGGAATTAATCAAAATGAAATGGAGTTCTGGGCCAGTGAAAAAAATTTAAAAGAATTTTATAAGGGAAAGGAAATAGGCCGGCTGAGAAAAAGGGAGTTGGGCTGGCGGCTTGGGCCAGAAAATAAAACAATAAGGAATTTATGAAAGGACCGGGGGATTTAAAATAAAAGAATTGTAAGGGATTGAGAAAGAGGGCCGGGCCTTTGGAGAAAAATCAATCAATTTAGTAAATACTCAAGAAATGGGCTGAGGAAAATTAGTTGGAAAAGATATATTTGGTTTGGGTTTAAAGGGTTTTATTGATAATAGAAAATGGAGGTTTAGAAGAAATAAAATTATAAATAAAGTAATTAAAATTCTAGAGTAACAAAATACTGATTTTGGTATAAAAGGGCTGGGTATTACAAAATGTCTTGTATTCATAAATCAAAATGAATACAAGATACAAAAAGAAGAAGAAAATATACATCGACAAAAATTTCTAAGCTAGTGGGCGGTTCAATAAGCCAGCAAGATCGCCATTCTTCCGCCGGACTTCCGCTTCAAGATCTATCAACGCCGCGAGCTGAGTTTCTGTCTGTGCCTGTTGATTTTGATATAAAGAAAATCAACTCTCAAGCTCTTTCTCGGCAGTCTTGTGGGCCTCAACCATCTCGCGTGTGAAAATTACGGCTTTATCGAGAACCACCACCTCTGTAATGGCCTCCTGAAGGACCCGCCAATGTTCATAAGCTCGAGTAGTCTTAGTGGTGTGTTGGGCTTGAAGTTCCCTTAAAGCCTTCGAAGCCAATTCCTTTGCCGAAAACTTTCGGTTGACCATTTTCTCACATGACTAAAGATTGGCCGCACACCGATCGATCCATCCACACAAGTTGGCCTTTACGGACATGATATCAGAGGGAAGGCGTATGCAGTCAACCCCATGTACAGAGGCCTCCACTTGACGGCAATACTCGACCCAAGTACGCACCAGCGCCTCGTCATGGTAGGTGGCAAGAACAGACAAAGAAGTATTGGCTTCAACAGCGAATTCTTCGGCCGTGATGGAAGTGCCAACGTAAAATTCTTCTATAAGAGTCGCCAGGAAATGAATGCTCTGTTTTGCCATCCTCTCAAACATGCATCAGGCGTAAGGGCCCGACGGCATGAAAATCCGGAACTCTAATGGAGTCAGGGTGGGCAAAACTGTGAAAATATATGTGCGGTGTCACGACCCACCCCCAAACACAGATGGTATTGTCCGCTTTGGCTGAAACCGCACGGGTTTGTCCTTTTGAATGAATCGGACTCAAGAAAGGGGCAACTTCCCAGTAGGTCACCCATCCCAAAATTTCCCTAGCTCAAGCACGCTTAACTATGGAGTTCTTCAAACTCCGAAGTTCCGATTCATCCAAAAGTCACCTCTGTGTTATAGGAGTGGTATCATTCCATTTATAGTTCTGATCGTGCCCTCTTTTGGAATGAAATTCGATCTCCCTATTGTTCTACAGTATCTGTATCGGTTATTACATCCCCACCTCGATATCGGATAGCATCTCACTTCTCACGGGGTAGGTGGAATTCATCCCCAACTCCAACCGGGGTATTACATCCCCCCCACTTAGAATATGGTTCGTCCTCGAACCACAGACCTACTTTTGAGCGACCGGCTTTGATACCATATTTGTCACGATCCACCCCCAAACACAGATGGTATTGTCCGCTTTGGCCGAAACACTTCGGTTTTTTCCCTTTGAATGAACCAGACTTAAGAAAGGGGCTACTTCGGTTTTGTCCCTTTGAATGAACCGGACTCAAGAAACGAGTTACTTCCCAGTAGGTCACCCATCCCAGAATTTCCGTAGCTCAAGCACGCTTAACTACGGAGTTCTTTAAACTCCGGAGTTCCGATTCATCCAAAAGGCGCATCTGTGTTATAGGAGTGGTATTATTCCATTTATAGTTCTGATCGTGCTCTCTTTTGGAATGGAATTCGATATTCCTCATTGTTCTATAGTGGGTCCCCATATGTATCCGTATCGGTTACATCCCCACCTCGATATCGGATAACACCTTACTTCTCACGGAGTAAGCGGTATTCATCCCCAACTCCACCCGGGATACTACATGTGGTTAGTTGGCTTTCCAAACGCAGAATAAGTAAAAGAATACCAATGCTAAAGCGTCACTTACTCACTGCCATAGAAGGCGGATTTGAGAGATCCCCAGGCCCATCAAGAACTTCAACTTCGTCGTCAGCCTCTAAGACTGTGGTTTAAAAAAAAGGGGGCACATCAGCATCATTATGAAAATATAAAACGGAAAGGCAAAGGAATACCAACCTTGGCCAGATGAAAGGACTATGCTCTGTGGAGGTATCGCTTGCGGGGACGCCATGCCAAGTAAACGCTAAAAGGTTTTTTCCAGAGAAAGATCTACAATGGAATACGCCAACTCCCGCAATTCTAAAAAAAAAGGAGGGGTTCAGATATATGGAAGGGTCGTTAAACAAAATGTTGATGTCTATAAAATTACCTTCGATTCTTCATCCACTTTGAACCGGAGGGATGGCAGTTTCAGTAATCTCCTCTACACCTTCCGGTGTGTCATTGGAAATATTCACAGAAGCCGTGGCCGGTGTGGCAGTCTCCGCTGGAAGAATAGAAGTCGTCACCGGAGACTCTAAGGCGGGGATGACAATTTTGGTAATCTCCTCTACACCCATTGGTGCGTCACTGAAGATATTCATAGAATCTACGACCGGTTTAGCAATCTCTGCCGGAGGAATTGAAGCGGTCATTGGAGGCTCCATGACGTGATCTGGGCTCAAGACTATGCCCGCTGCAGAAGGCCCTACAAAATTTTTGTAAAGATAATATGATGTGAAGGCAATACAAATTATTTACCAAAAGATACGTAAAAAATATGCATACCAATACGCTAGGGAGCCTGAAGTATGGCCTTTTCGAGCTGCTTCTCTTTTCTGTTCAATTGCACTTGGTGGTCTTCGATTGAAAGTAAATCCCTGTCCGCCTTCAAAGCAGCCTCGTCTTCAGAAACGGCCGAGATAGACCGTTTGAGAGCCCGTTCTTCTTCCATCGTCAGAGGACCCATTAGTAACCTAGGTAATAATGGATCAACATCACGGAATTCAACAGCGGGAATGCCTCCCTTCCCAGGGCGCACATTTTTAGTTTCATTCTGTGATCACTTCAAGGCTTCGGCCAACTGAGCGGCTTCCTCGGCAGATGAACCAAGAAAGAGAAGATCGTTGTCCGATTCATGCGCAGATAGCGGCTCCTCCTGAATAAGTGGCATATGTTCATCCTGAATAAGAGGCTCAGACCCAAGCGAAGCATCGAATAGACTGGCGACCGATTTCTTTCTCCTTTTAGAGCCTGAGCTAACACTAATGGAGGGGTGCTTCCTCCCCTTCGACGCTTTTGCGGGACGCTGCCCAACCTCGCTTTCGGTATCCATCTTTGGTGACGCCACGGTAGGCACCTTATCAGGAATCTCTGCCCCAGCCCTAGTGCAAATCGGCATACCAGCAGTGCAGGTGACTGATTCCACTCGAGCAGCCTTAGGAATAAGCACCGAGTCGCTATCCCTCAGAGGAGAGCAAACAGCCGACCGTGGCCACAACGGGCACTGATGGCTTGAGCGGAAGTAGGGGCTTTACATTCAAAGAGTACCTTTCTCTCCTCTGCAATGATGGGACCAACCCGGTGGCGATAACCAGCCCTTGCACGGGCCTTGGAAGATAGTCAGGCTCGGGAATCATGAAGAAGGAACCAGTACCCAATTGCATGAAGTGGTGGATAACGTTGCGAGCGACCAGCAGAGAGAAAGTAGGCTCAACTAAAAAGGCTTCGAGGGGACGCCCTGGTTGTAACCCAACTGCTGGGCAAAGCGTGCAGATTGTACACATGAAAAGAGCAGTATTATTTAGGCAGAACACCAAGTACCCCGGACTGATTGAATATAAATGCATGATCTATTTGGGCTTTAAATCCGGAGCTCCACTCTTCGACAAATCGAACAACTGTTGAATGAGCCCCGCTGGAGCAGAAAGGACTCGGTCACTGAAAACCATCCCGTCTTCATTCGAATATGGATTAAGCAATACCCGTAGAGCCCCTAACTGAGTCGGATCAGGAGCAGAAGCATCGACTGGCCTCATGACCCGTGGAAAGGTATATGCTTCATAGAAAGCAGGGCGCCGGTGTGCAGCAAATGCGCCTAACACATGCATCTCAATCCATGACGTGAAGTAGTGGAGGGAGAAATTCACGATGTCCGCACCCGGGTTTGAAGTGTTGGCGGTAGTACTTAAACCGTGATATAGTTGTGATAGTCCTGCAACGCCAACAGCCAATCGCGCTCCTTCGGCTATGTGATGGCTAGGATAGAAGATGAAGGCTCTCATAAAACAGCGATGCATCGGCATGGCGAACCAGCTAAGCCAGAGACTGATGAAGCCGACAAAGAAAGTTTCTTCGTCTATTCCAGAGGCAGCGATCGCATCAAAGGTCATGGCCGATGAGTTCGAAATGTAAAACTGTGGCAGGTCTTCTTCTTTGGTCAGCAATTTCTTCAAGCCGAATCCGAAGGGATCCTCGACCTTTGCGAATTTCGGAGCTTTCTTAGATAAGACATCTTCACGAAGAAAGAAAGCAATGAAAGCGTCAAAAGTGACACCTTACCCTTCCGATGCCACGAATAGTTTCTCAAAAATACCCAAGGCTTTGATTAGACTCGGGTGCTTGTGCCGAACAGCATTCTCGGTCGTCAAGCCTTCAAGCACCGCTGGCACTGTAGCAAATATATACTTGTCGAGAATTAATAATTCTTCATAGTGTTCTTCTATGATCGGTAGTCCCGAAATTTCCCGGAATTCCTCTAGCGAAATGGAAACTTCGTAATCTCCCGGTAGGAACGTGTGCGTTGGAAGATTCCATTGATTCAAAAAGGCCTTGACCCACCAGACCTGGGGAGCATGATAGTAGAACAGTGATGCATACACCGCTTGATACAACCCAACTTTCTGCAGCCGTGAGCGTTGGGACGAAAGAATGTACCGGGCCCAGGGAAGAAAACCCACTGGATGACGCAGGGTGATGCCTATCTTGTAGACCTGCCTCCAAGGTCGAGCTTCGCCTTGGCAGATTCGGCGCCCCAAAATATCGATAGCCATCAAAGGTTGATTGGGTATTCCTGTCGTTGATGGCTCAAGACGGCCCTCGGGGATCCAATTAGCCACCTCCACTGCATAAGCAGTACGTGGACGCTCCGTGAATGACATTGAATGGCTGGGTTCTGTCGGCACTTCGCATGTGAAACTACGTCGACCCCTGATAATATGGCCGTACCAAACTCCCCATAAGAAAAGGCTTTTATTGTCCTTATCATTTTCCTAATCATCGCTATAACTTCCTCGTCTGATAGTGACTGTGGGAAAACGGCCTCCGAGCGTGTGTAAGGGAAGTAGGGAAGTGATGCCATCGTACCTAAAAAAAGGGGGACCCATTAATAAAATATATATATATATATATATGAGTTTGTCTCATGGGACTACTAACTACAAAGCCAATGGGCCCCACAAAATCAAAATGGCGGCTCACCAATAACGAGATGAAATAATTATTGTGAGAATCCAAAAAGATTCTCATTAAATAAACAATTGTGTTTAAACAACTCTTAACATTCTCGAAAAGCGGGTTCTGTTAAAATGCACAACAGATTCAAATTTATGAAAAGGGTATTAAAACCCTAAAAAAATGCTCAAGAATACCAGGGAATAAAATTCACAAAAGTCTCTGAGTCTTTCAGAGCTAAGCTTTGTAATATGTAATTAAATTCCTTTATTAATGGGATTAAATCCCAGAAACCCCTATGGTGAGGAAATGAAGAAAATGGAATTGAATTCCAAGAATCCTCAAAGATCAGTGATAGGGTAAACCCTAAGAGGAGAACTAACGATTCTTAAGACCCCAGAGTCTTCTTAAAAAAAGAGGGTGTTTTTAGATCTCTAAGAGATCAGTTCAAGGCAAGAGCAAAGCTCTGTTGATGGATTTGAAATCCAAAGAAAAAATGAAGGGTTTCCCTAAGAGGTGAATGTCGTTCATGATCCTTACCCAAAAAGGAGTTTTGCAGAGTTTAACTCTGAAATTTCTATGGACAGAAAGCTAAGATCTGAGAGGAGAATTAAATTCTCAAGAAAAGATTAAGGAAGAAGATGAAGAAACAGTGATCATCTAAATGGGCCAAACATCCCTTTATAAGACGTGATGGGGAGCGGTTCAGCTTCCCGTTCTCCTAGGCAATCCAACAGTTGTAAGGGTAGGCAGCATTGCACTCATGTGCAAGCCATGTGAGAGCAACGCTGGGGGAATTTGTTCCCTCATAAAAAAAAGAAAGGGGGGAAATTCCCACTATTCAAGTCTTACATGTTAAATACGTGAGCACATATATACAAAAGCATATAGACGCTGCAGTTAAAAACAAATGGGCTAAAATAGCCACACGTGTTAAACACGTGAGCACCTATATGCAAAGCATATAGGCGCTGCAATCAAATAATTGGCAAGCCAATCAGACCTTACTTGTTAAACACGTAAGAGTTTATATGCATATGAGCGATGAATATAAAGCATGCTAAAACCCATGCTAGGGGTCACGTTTTAAACACGTGAGTTTTCCTGCTGCACTCTTTGGCAGATAGAATTAAATTCTATGGGATAGAATAAAATTCTATTTTGAAAATATTTTCCCTGATCTTTCTAATACGGAAAGATTCTTCTCTAACAGAGAATTTTGGACTTCAAATCCAATTGTGATAAAATATCACCAATCAAACCACTTGATAGAATTAAATTCTATGTGGGAAATATTTTCTTGATCTTTCTCAAACTAGAAAGATCTTCTCTGTTAAACAGAGGACCCTTGGATAAAAAATACAATGGTAATTATAAAATCACCCCCGATCATCTGATAGAATAAAATTCTATCCTAGGAAAATATTTTCCTAATTTTGTTAAATTAACAAGATATTCATAGGAAAATATTTCTTAATCATGTTAAACAAACAAGAAATCTTCTCTGTTAAACAGAGAGCCTTTGGATTGAAAATCCAACGGTGAATAAAATTCACTAATTAATCTTCATGATCTCTCGATGAGAGATTTTCTTAACATACTGATTTTTTCCCTTCTCCTATAAATAGGAGCAAGGAGATTAAATCTAAAGATACACAGAACTCTCCACAAGGTTCTGCAAAAAAAAATATATACAGTGAGCTCTTGAAAAAGAAAGAGAATTTAATTCTCAAAGGAAACCTGCCTCGTTGAAACTTTAGGTAAAGAAACACAAAGATCATATTATCTCCCCTTTACCACTCTAAGGGTTTAACCCTTCATATAAGAACTCAGTTCTTTCTATGGTTGAGATTTGCAGAAGCAGATCTCCCCACAACTTGAGAATTTAATTCACATCGAGGAGATTCTGTTCTGCAAATTCAAAACTTAGGGGAAAAGAACTAAGTTAAAAAGAAAGAACATGAACATATGGGAATTTAATTCCTCCAAAATTAAGCTCTAACCCTACATAAAGAACTTGGTTCTTAGAAAAGTGAAAAAGAACTTAGTTCTTCAATACAAACGATAATGATGATCCAAGATCTTCAAAACTTTAATCTTGATGATCATCAATGACTAAAAATGTCATTAACAGAGATCAATATCTCTAAGAAAACACAAGAACAATTTGGTGACTCAATTAGTGCTTAGCACTATTTTTAAGCCTCACGTGTTTCCCACGAGAAGCTCTTAGAAAAGCAAACAAAAAAGAAAAGTTAAAATTGCCTCACGTGTTTCTTACGTGGGCGCCTAAAAAGTAAAGAAAAACTTCTTTGTCAATTAGGCAGCCGCCCTAAAAGGAAACAGTCACGTGAAATGCACGTGAGCTCTATCCAAGTGCTTAGCATTTCTGTAAAAGGAGGGAAATGAACAAATAAAACCCAAAGCCCAGTACTCACGTGATTCCCACATGAGTATCATGCAGAGTGCTCAGCACTCCATGATCAGTCAAAAATGACTAAAAACGCTCACATCTGAACACCTCACGTGTTTCACACGTGAGTACCACAGGACTCTAGTGCTTAGCACTAATCCAGCACCCTACGTGTTTCACACGTGAGCGATGTACATCCCAGTGCTCAGTACTGTTGGGTAATTATGGAAACTCAATCTCAGTCTAAAAATTGGCTAAGTTTCCAGAGTGCAAACCTCTTTGTTTTTTAATCAATCGAGCCCACATGATCTTAATTCCTAAGGTCTCAAATATGACCAAAAAATCTTTAGTCCACAACGATCCCTTTTCCCTCAAATAAGGGATTTGGTTTAAGGGTACATCTCTTCACACCTCTGATACATGTCGTTGTAATTTCTCAACGTCTTCAGAGAGGTGGCGGGTCCCGACAACCAACAACTTCTTTCGTTGATGCACTTCCAAACTGACGTGCACACCTCAAATCGGATCGTGTCCCAAATTGGGCACATTCCATATCACCATTGTTCACTTCATCACATAGCAAATACACGTGCGCGCAAGATAGACAGTGGACCGAAATGTCCCTAAACTAATATTCGCCTCCAAAATGGTGATAAAGGACCAAAACGTTCTTAAATTAACATTTCACCTCAAACATGACGATAACGGACCGAAATGTTCTTAAACTAATATTCGCCTCCAAAATGGCGATAAAGGACCGAAACATTCTTAAATTAACATTTCGCCTCAAACATGGCGATAATGGACCGAAATATTCTTAAACTAATATTCGCCTCCAAAATGGAGATAAAGGACCGAAACGTCCTTAAACTAATATTTCACCTCAAACATGGCGATAATGGATCGCGATATCCTTAAACTAAAATAATTGAGCCTAAATGCTCATATGTTTAAGTTGATCTTAATCTCAAACCAGATTAACAATTCTTAAATCAACCCAAAACCAAATCTAAAAATATACGGATTTGGACTAATCCACGCCCTACGGGCGACGACATAAATTAGTCTCCGTATACAATCCACGGGCAACCAAATCCACAAAAAAAAAACACGACACGAAATGAATTTCCGGAGCAGGAGAATGTGGTTATCGCGATGCGGTAACGTAATTAACTGCAGGGGTTTGCTCTTGCAAGGAAGAGCGTCCCCACAATTAAAAACCCCTCACAAACGATGGAAGAATCTGATAAAGTATGCTACAACGGCCGCGTCCGTCCAAACCTTCGATATGCGGTGTCATAAATCAACTTGGCATTTTCAGAAAGGTGGACGGATAAATCCAAATAGTTTCTGTCCTAAGGATTCAGGCCAGAGGTCCCAACGTCGCGGTCCTTCTTCCGGCGGTGAACAATAGAACCCTTTGGTTGATTTCTACTGCGTATATACTTTTTTAGAGTGTAGTGCTACCTTAAAAAAATATGATAAATAAATAAATACAAGCATATAGGACAACAATAATTTTACAAATTGCGTGAAACGAAAAATTCTACGTACCTTTCGACATGATACATCCATCGATATTGTACCGGTCAGGCTAACTCAGCCTCGGTTGCAAGATGAACCGTCAGGTGTATTATGATATCGAAGAATGATGGTGGGAAAATACGTTCAAGCTTGCAAAGTATCAATGAAATAGAATTTTCTAGATTCTCCAGCGTCACACATCCAAGGTTTTAGCGCACAATTCTTTAAAAAAGCAAAAAAGATCATTAATTACTAGACCAACCGATTCGGTAAGCGAAGTCCTGAGGGATAATGGGAGAAGGTGCTCTATAATAACATGGTGGTCATGACTTTTCAGCTCATCGATATTAACTTTCACAATTTTTATCTTCTAACTAAATGATCCTGAGCAACCTGTGGGAACTTTCAAATCATACAACATCTATAGGAACCTTTTCTTCTCCGGTTGCGACATATGATATGCGGCATTGGGAGGTACAAACTTGCCTGGTTTACCCGCTATCGGTTTAGGATGCAATTCACTTCTAATTTCCCAGTCCTGAAGATCCATCCGAGCACGGAGGTTGTATTTCGATTTTCCGTCTTTACAAAGAAGTAAGTTGAGTGCTTGCTCGGATACTCCATTCTCTATGTGCATGACGACCAGACAATGACGCACTAAATTTGTTGACCGGTACGGAAGCTCGTAGAAAATACTTTACTTGTTCCGGTAGAGTGGTTTGACCTGTTTTACCGGATCTATCCCCAAGGTCACATTATTGTAACCATCCCACTAAGCAGTCACGGCCTCTTCGGACAATGATGCTGGAGGCCCAAGAAGCTCCTGATGACTATTAAAGTGAGCAGCGTCTAACCTGTAGGGATAGTCTAGTGGCAGGAAACGCCGATGACCGCAATAACAAAGCTTCCTGCTAAAATTCAAACATTTCGTTATTGTATGTTGATGACAATAAGGGCATGCTTTATGACCATGTACGGACCAACCTGATAGCATTCCATACGCAGAAAAGTCATTAATTGTCCACATTAAAGCCGCACGCATTGTGAAGATTGTGTTTGTGTTTGCATCGTAAGTCTCTACACCATCAATGAATAAAGATTTTAACTCATCGATCAGAGGTCGGAAATAGACATCGATATTGTTTCCCGGTGAGTTTGGTCCGACAATAAGAAGAGAAATCATAAAGTAGGATTGATCCATAGTCAACCAAGACGATAGATTATAAACTATCATTACAACGGGCCATATGCTGTGGCTTTCATCCATATAGTTGAATGGGTAGAAACCATCACTAGCAAGTCCGAGCCTGACATTGTGAGGATCACTACTGAATATTTCGTACCTCCTATCGAAATCCTTCCATACCGATGAATCTCTTGGATGGCTCATTTTTCCGTCTTCGCTCAGAGCAGCACGGTGATGCCAAATCATTGCCTCGACTGTTTTCTTGCACCTGAATAGCCTCTGCAGGCTCTGTGTTATGGGAAAGTATCGTGCTATCTTGACAGCTATATCGGGCTTCTTATCAGATTCTTTCGGCTTATACCTAACCTCTCCGCATGTTGGAGACTCTTTCAAATCTGAATTCTCTTTTCGGTACAACACGTAATTTTTGGGACATGCATAAATCTTCTTATACTTCAGACCCAAATCAGACATCATCTTCTGGGCTTCGTACCAGCTGTCGGGCACGTTATTTTCCTGGGGCATAGAATCTTTCAGGAACTTCAGAAGTATCATGAATGACTTGTTGCTCCATCCATTTAGGCACTTAATCTGGAAAAGTTGGATGAACCATGATAGGGTGGAATACTTTGCATTCTCATAAATTGGTCTTATAGCATCATTCATGAACTTTTCATACTTATCCATACGCGGTCCTTGACCGGAAGGAATGTCATCATCGGTAGGAATACTATCACCGAGGGCAGCCTCTACCATGTCCTCCATTTCTTCTCCTGAAAAGAAGTTATCGTCATTTTCTTTTTCTGCCGCATTACCGTCTTCTCCTTCTTCTTCTGCCACATTACCGTCTTCTTCTTGTCCTTTCCCGTGATATAGCCAGGTTGTATATAGTCTAGTAAAACCATGTTTAACGATGTGAAACTCTACGATTCTACATTCTGTCAAAACTTATTCCCACATCTATCACTCGGACAGAGAATTTTCTCTAACACAATCTTATTATGTGCGCATGCAAATTCAATGAAAGCAGCAACTCCTGCGATGAACTTAGATTGCATGCGTTGTTTCCAATCCACGTACATCCAGTCCTTAACTCTGACGTACTCGTGGGTCATGTTAGACTGTATAACATATAAATTGTATGTTATGGTGACTATATTGAGAAATCTAAGAACGAGATACTTACTGACAAAGAAGAAAATCCGTAGAGACAAGTTTGTCATTGAAAAGAATAAATTATCGATTAACAAAGTTAGATTTGAAAATACCTAAATATGAGTTGTATTCTGTGTATGTGTGTTTCAATTTATGATTTCGTTTAGGTGTAGGGTTGTTAGTGTGTATGTGCTTTGTGTGTGCATTTGTTGTGTATTCGTGTTGTATGTGTGTGTTTCAGCTGTCGGGGGTAAGGCTTCTATCCCATTAAGAATATATAAAGCAGACACTCATTCGCTTGTTATTTCATCTTTTTCGAGTAAATTTCGGCAGCACCTCCCCGCTGTTCTCCGAGTACACTGTAATAGAATAGATAATCATTTAAATGCAGTAAAACAACGTTGAAATGAATATCTAATCTATCTTTGTACACGGAGAACCAGCGGAAAAGTAACGTCGAAATAACTCGAAACGAATAAAAACACAAGTGAATGCAGGCGTTTGTTTTATACATTCCTAACTTGTCCACACTGGACAAATCTATCGGTTATCATACGATTAAATCTTCTCGTCACATAGACTACAAGACGGTTGCTAGCACCGAACTATACCGTCCGATATTTAACAACCTTCGTATAGATCTATGTCACGACGAATATCGAACGTATGTTAACCGATAGACGGGGACTAAGTCGCGGTTTGATTTTCACATATGAGTATCGATGAGAATATGAAATTTTCATATTATCATCGAGTATCATATATTGGTTTTAACTTGAACATTTAACTTGAATAGGTTTTACGTTTACGTTTCGTTTTTAAAGGTTTGAAGTTTTTAGTTTAGGGTAAGGTTTTTTTTAGTTTACGGTAAAGTTTTACGTTTACGTTATCATCGAGTATCCGACTGAAGGAACTAGTGCAGCTTAAACCCTAACCCAAATTAACCATAATTATCACCCTAATTCAAATTATCCCTAATTAACCTAAAATTAAGCAAATTAAATTAAATTAACCCTAATCAGCACCCTAACCCAAATTAACCATATTTTACCTAATTAACCATAACCCTAGCCATCACCCAAACCTAAATTAACCCTATTTTACCTAATTAATCCAAATTAACCCTAACCCTAATTAGCATCCAAACCCGAACCATCACCCAAACTCAAATTAACCATATTTTACCTAATTAATCCAAATTAACCTTAACCATAATTATCACCCAAACCCTAACCCAAATTAACCATAGCCCTAACCAAAATTAACCCTAATTAATCTAATTAACCCTAACCCTAATCCTAATCATCACCAACTCTATTTAACCTAATTAACCCAAATTAACCCTAACCCTAACCCTAACCCTAATTATCACCCAAACCCTAACCCTAACCCTATTTTACCTAATTATCCTTAACCCTAACCCTAATCATCATCCAAAGCCTAACCCTAACCCAAATTAACCCCTAATTAACCCTGCCCTATAACCCTAACCCTATTTTATCTAATTAACCCTGACCCTAACCCTCACCCAAAACCTAACCCTAACCCAAACCCAAATTAACCCCCATTTATCCCGGCCTAGTAACCTTAACCCTAACCCTAACCCTAAAATCAACAATAATAACACCAATTTAAAACAAAAAATTTATAAATTAAAATCAATGAATACTCACCTCTGCCGACGTGTGCAGTTCCTCAAGAAGGTGGAGAGCAAGGGTTCGACGAGGTGGAGGAGGCCGGGAAGACAAAGCTCGTGGAGACGGCGACGATGACGATTGGCGGCGACGAGATCGGTTGGCGGCGACGAGGAATTCCATGGCGAGCTCGATCGACGGCGATAGAAGAGGAAGGCGGCGACGAAAGTGGGTCGGCGACGATGGGCGAGGATGGACAACGATCGATGTGAGAGGGCGCGCGGGTTGACGGGAAATTTTGGGAACAGTGGGAAAATTCTTAGTTTTATTAATTTTTTAAATAACTTTTTTTTGTCTCTGGGGATTAATCCGTAGGGCTCTCTTGGGGCACCGTTGGGCCAAATATAGACATTGAATTTTAATATTTTTAAATTTATTTATGTCCCTACGGATTTAGCCGTAGAGGCAAACAAATGTCCGTAGGGGCAATAAAAAGTTGCCTTTACGAATTTTTCTGTCTGTGGAATGGTTAGAGATCAAGTTACGATAGTTCAAAGCAACGAGGCTTTGTCCCACGCCATGCAAGTGGGTTCGTTGGTTCTCTTGATACCTTGCCCGTTGTCCAGATAACCGAATTTCTGAATAACCATTTGTAAGGAACAAATATCGAACCGACCCAAATAAGTTTTTGAAATATTGTAATACATAAAAAGCTTATAATAACATTTTACACAGAACAATAGATAGAATCTTTGTGCATTTATGATGATTGATACACCTGGCATCAAGGTTCGTAGATTAGTTGATAAGGTTGGATGCTCCAGATGCTTGGGTTCAAGTGTTGAATCTTATACCACATATATATGTACTAAGGATCCGCAATGCTTTTATGTTCGGACTTGTGTTTCATAGTGTAATGAAATTTGATGGATTGACACTGTTTAATTTATCAAAAATGCACTTGAATTGCTTAGCTAAATGCATATAAGGATCATATTACGTAACAACTTGCATATATAGTCCCACAAATACCAAAGACATAATCAAACACATAGAGAGATCTCAACAAGATATCTAAATAAACATCACAATTTATTATCCATACAATTCCTCCATTGATCTCCTATGACTCATCACTCTGAACAACAAGAAACAGGAGAGAGAGAGAGAGAGAGAGTGAGTGAGTGAGTGTGTGTCATGGCACAAAGTCTTCTTGGTTCTCTTTGCTGTTCAAGTATGCCTCCAGATCATTGCTGTACTCGTACCCATTCCTATTCAGATCCATATTAGCATTCCCACCTACATTGCCGGCATAGCTTCCATACCTTTCCGAACCTCTCTTGGTCGCCTCGCCGTCTTTACCGGCATTGACGTCATAAAAGTACTTCCCGTTCTCCATAACTCGCGTATCGCTCATCCCATATCGCTGCTTATCGTAGTTTGCATAGCTGGGGACCTCCTTCTCCTTATTGTTCTGGTAAGTTTCACTTGTTGGGAACTCAGAGTTCGCTTCGGTGAAGCTCTCGGGGACGCTCTCCTTGTTCTCGTAGTTCTCTTTCGAGGAGAACTCGGTGTTGGTGAAGCTCGAGGGGGTATAATTGTCGGGCTCGGCATTGTTGGTGTTGTAATTGTAGTTTGTAGAGGGGAATTGGTCCGGGTCGCGGCCGTAGAGGCCGTAGCCGTTGTGGCTCTGAGGGGGAAGCACGAGCGTCGAAGGCTGCTCGGCGATCGACGACGTGAATGTTTCGGGGTTGATAGAAGACGTCTCGAGGCGCGTGGTCTTGCTGAAGAATAAGCTCTCCCTTGCATTGATTTGGAGAGACAAATGAAGGCACAGGAAGAAGAGAATCTTCATAAGCGAGGCCATGGAGTGAGAGGTGGGATAAAAATTGTGATGGTTGTAAGTTTTGTAAGTTGTTAGGTTATAAATAGAGCAGAGGGCTCTACTAATTGATGCGCAGATTAAGCGGAGGGAGTGGTCCGTGCATTATGGCGTTTGGCACGCTGCATGTGGGTGTGTGGGCTCTAGATCGGAATTTTCTCTTTCATGGCCCCTCAAAATTAGTCTTCGGGCGTTGGGTCCAGTTAGTGAACAAAACTCGAGTGTGGAGACTAAAAGTCAAGGTGGCAGTTAAATTTTTTGTTATTATTTTGGTAACTAGCAGAAAGAAAAACAAAATGTCCAACCATATTTCCACCTAATCGGGGAAAAATGTCAGCATCCGGAATTTAAGAGAGGAGAAATAGTATGGTGCATTGTTGCTGTCATTTGCTCCTGTTGATTTGAACATTACAGGAGCAACTCTTGCAGCCCTTGGAATAATTATCCTTTTTGGTTGGGTGTAGTTGGAGCCCCGTACGATTCCAACTACATAATAATATAAAAACATATGTTCGGTTACTGGTAGCAGTTGAAACCATATTTTGAGCTAGCTGTAACTGTATCCAAATTGGAACATTTTTAGGACTACATGTGTTGGAACACAAAAAAGCCAAAAAAAAAAAGATACTTATAACGTTGTAACTATATTCAGCCAAACATGTTCTTTTGCAAAACATATAGTTAGACCAAAAAATCCGTGGTTGGATCTACATATAGTTACAAATGGGATGGACAGCTAACAACAGGCAACCACATAGGTAGAAGGATACGCAAAATTCAAATTTGATGGTTCAAGGAAGAGGCGGATCATTATCCACCATTCGTGATGCAATACGCAGACTCCTTAAAGATAAGAATTGATTTTTCTTTCAATTTCAACCATTCATGCATTACACAATCGATTAATAATAACCCATTTCTACTCGAAAATGTCAAATATGAAGTATACCGCATACTTATACACTCGGATTAATTAATGAATCTCTAGGATAAGCTCATCATTCAGCATGCACCCTTACTGCTAGGGATCCCATCCGTGTCGACTAGGAATGATTATATGTATAAATGTAGCTAATTTTTTTTCTGTACAAATGCAGGCTTGCAGCTACCGTGACCAACGGAGGGAACAGTGGAGGGCAGGCCTCTGACAAATGGTGCCTTTCTTTTATGATGCATTATGATCGCAGTTATTGTTGTTAGAGTGAAAATGGCAGCATGAAAATAGCGAAACCAATTGGCTATTCAAGTAATTTGACGGCAGTCAGGTACATATGTTGGATTGTTCCTCCACCCTAACAATACATTATTCATATATTAATAATTATTATGATTACAACCGTTCATAGAAAAAGAGGGTGAAAGAGTTGAAATTTATATAAGAAAATTTTGCACAAAGCACATATGGTTGCTCTTCATTAACATTTATGTTTGCATAATTAAGATGACTGTCCAGTACAAAGCATCATTTATTATCATACATCTTGCACGATCACGAGAGATCTTACAACTATAATTCATTAGCATATACACTAATTATTTATTTAACACAACAGATCTAACCAATTTAATAAGAGGGCATGCTGCTTGAGAACTCAATTAAACATTTATTTTCATCATCATGCATTCCACAAATCGGAATATTATAAATGATCAAAAGTGGCACCTGCAGGGTTGAATCCCCCAAGTTTTCTCTCCGTACTTTTCGACAGTGTCGCTGCTGAATCTTGCGGAGTCTGCAGTACTCGAATTTTTTCTCAAAATAACCCTATTTTAATAAATAAATCCCAAAATAACCCTCCCCTCAAAATATTTCCCAAACTAAGATTCTGTACGCCACGTAAAATAGCCGCTGCGCGAGGTAGTTAGAGACCTACAAAAAACGCTACTGAAAGTAGCGTTTTCTTTATTATGAAAACGCTATCCTCAATAGCGTTTTTGGCCAAGTGAAAACGCTACTGAGGATAGCGTTTTCATTTAGCCTATTTCCCTCCCCAACTCGAGACTTGGGGAGTGTGGAGATTTTGCCAAATGAAAACGCTACTGTGAGTAGCGTTTTCATTTGCCTGAAAACGCTACAGACAGCAGCGTTTTAAGTCCAAGGAAACCGCTACTCACAGTAGCGTTTTCCTTGGTCCCACAACTTCCCCTATATAAAGCTATCGCGGCCCTCTTTCACCCTCAGTCTTGAGACCCCCCCCCTCAGTCGAAGCCAACCCTCCTCTCTCAAACCCTCACAACCACCCCGCTCCTCCTTCACACCCTCAGTCTCGAGACCACTCCCCCTCCTCTCGCGTACCCTCATAACCATCCCCCTCCTCTCACATACCCTCATAACCACCCCCTCCTCCTGCACACCCTCGCAGCCATCTCATCCTCTCTCGAGCCTTCACAACCCACAATTTCTTCTCTCGAACCCTAAGCAGTCACCCCTCTCTTGTTGGATATAGTGTCGTAAAGACAATTATTGTAATTGCAAGTACGCGATTATGATAATTGAGGGAGGACCTATACAGGTAGAACAATCTTACTTGAGATGATAGTATGCTATCTGGTTTGTCTTTATCATTGATGTGTACACGTTTTACTTGTAATTGCGTGTCGCTAATACATAATGATAAAGCCCGTGGGATTCCTATTTGACTACCAGCGTTATGATGGCGATTATATACGTGGGAACTGGGTAGTCTATAAGCACATCCTTAAATGTCCCTAGTCGTGGGAGTATCGAGACTAGGCATCGATATTCCGGAGTAGTCTAGTGCATACGTTTCGAGATCTCGACGAGGAGTGGTAGCCAGTCTCATAAGTCATTGGTGTTATGTCACCTAAGAAAGTATATAAGTGCTCACTGGAGGTGAGTACACTGGACGGGCTTGACGAGAACTTCTATATGATATTATATCTATCGTCAGATGAAAGTTCTCAAGTGGCATGAGTACATATTAGTCTTTTGACCTGAGATCGTCATTTGTCTCGTATGAGGTCTCACTGTATTTTTATTACTACCATACCACGGCTCAAAGGAGTCATGCAAACAGGTTTTAGTTGGGTACAGTTCCGAGCCATATAGAGACAGTGAACGATTGTCGGGGATTCGTCTCTCCTGATATTAGGAGTCGATATCGCGTTGTGTTCGGTTGGCTATCACCCTAAATCTGTGGCTACGGTAGATGAGATTTACTGATATGAGTTCAGTAGTTTCTCGGTTGGTGATGAACTTGACTCCGACACGACTTATCGGATTATTAGGAGTCTGATATTATCCACCCCCTAGACCCGATATACGATACTCTTACACAAAGAGACCAGACTGTACGAAAATTGTCACATTCAAGCTCAGTAAGGTAGGGACGGACTTGATTGTCGACCTCCCTTTCGGCAGATACCTGGATAGCCATTACATACAGCTAGTGCCATTGACGTGCTTGTGCTTTTTGGATTTATCCAATAAATCACTATCAGCGTATTGTCAAGTCTTTAAAGTCCCACACAGAGAGTTTTTCCGGTTCAGACGATATGATGTAGATGACGTATGTTGGTACATACAAGGGGTCCTATTAAATACGTGTACAAGCAACATGGACTTTAATCGGACGGTTGATAATACTAGCGGCTTAAGATTAAGCCGGATTATTAAATCAGGTTTTGATTTAATAAATTATATATATTTTTAGTATATATATTCTAGTATCATTGCTCACTATTCATTTTCTCTCTCTTGGCTATTCGTATTTTTATACGAATATGCGTAAATGTATTTCAATACGTATACCGGATTGTATCTGTATTTATACAGAATTTGTTCTAGAAGATGGACACTTCATTTCTTGATTTTTCTTTTAAAGAAAATAAAAAATGAGGTGGAGGATGAGGTGTTAAGAAGCATATAGAGAGGGATGGCCTTAGTTTTAAAATTGTAAAAATTCATATGGATTTACAATTCTTTTATGGTTGTTAAAATGAAAGCCATTCTATTCTACCTTGGATTTTTTCTCTACACAAAAATACTTAGCCATTTTCATGTCATGGCTTCTTCTTCACCTCCTCCTCCTCCTTTTTCTTGCTAAATCACTTAATCTTAGAAATTAGAGAGAAAAGATAGCAAAAATATTGCTACACCCCCACTCTCCAATCGTAGTGAGCTTGGAGCGCCGGTCGCTTCACTAGGTGAAATCGGAGTTTGGATCGGTTCTCTCGGATGTATCATCTTCGGTAAAGGCGGTCGTCATTCGAGTTTCTTCCTGACAGCATACACGAAGCTTGGAGGTGTCTTCCACGATTGGGTGGACACGTGATGAAAGTTGTATTTCCTAACCTTTGCATGGTTGATATGCTAGTTTAGGTGTTTGGATCGATCGCTAGGTTTTAGTCTCTAGTTGCCCCCTCATTAATTTTTGTTTTCCGCTTCCGCATCGGCCGCGGCCTCTACTGCGAGGGCGCTAGGAACCAACATTGGTATCAGAGCCTCCTAAACACTTTAAACTAGCTAGTTAAGACATTAGAATTCGCGTTTTTTCCAACATCGAAAACTGTCAAAGAAACAGTCCAGAAAAATCGAGATTTGAGATGTTTGCGCACCCCGTGGGCTCACGGTTTGAACCAAGAAGCCGCAGGGTGGTGCGTGGGCACCCCGGAGAGAACTCGGAGGGCCGAAGGGCTGGGCCCACTCCCTAAGACCACCACGAGGTGGTCTTGAAAGTGGGGACCCGAGACTACCTCGTGGTGGCCTCAGGGGTGGGTATCCCCTAGACCCCTTGTTTGAACATTAATTTTGTGCTTTGACTTTCCGCGAAAGTTTGGGCGCGTTTCATTTTAATTCGGACTTCCGAATTGGTTTAAAACTCGATTTTTTGGAAGTTTGGTGTACTTGGTTTTTCCTATCCTATGGTATATTTGGGATGTGCGCTATTTGTGTATCGAATTCAAATGTTGTGACTTCATTTGCGTGCGTGTTTGTGTTGTTGAATGCCATCTAATTGCTATACGCTCAATTAGACGGGATTGCACACTTGCTTCAGTTACTTGTTTCTGTGGTTATATATATCCTGATTATGGTTTAGTCGGATTGTCGTGTCGGATAGTGTAAATCCCCGTTCCCTTTCTACATGAAATCTCCTATTTTCTGAATTCTAGTGATTAACTTATTCTTGACTCCATATATTTTTAGTTGGTTGTTTAAACCCTATTTTTTCGGCTCTTTTGGAATTATAGTCCAAACCCTAAAAGCTAAAACCCAAAATTTAAAACCAAAATTTTATCAATAAAATCCTAACCAATTATTTAAAACCCTAAG
The DNA here is from genome assembly GCA_030015575.1 of Agapanthus africanus. Taxonomy (NCBI): domain Eukaryota; kingdom Viridiplantae; phylum Streptophyta; class Magnoliopsida; order Asparagales; family Amaryllidaceae; genus Agapanthus; species Agapanthus africanus. Next base: position 72,737,879 of record CM057348.1, read on the forward strand.
TTTTATTCAGCCCATTCATGTTTTACTTTAAAGGAAATTTCTTTTTATATGGCCCATTCCCTCACTCAGCCCACTCTGTTTTTTTTTATTTATCCCTTAATAAAATTTAGCCGGCCCCCTCAAAATTCTCCCCAGCCCATTTAGAATTTTATATAAATCCCTTTTTAATATTTTACCCTCAGCCCAATCTCACTCACCTGCAGCCCACCAAAAGTTTAGAGATTTTCGGCCCAGTGACCATTTTCTTTCCTCAGCACTTCTTTTTCCCTTGAAAATTAATTTAGGTAAACGGGCCGGCCCACACACTTTAGCCGTTTCCCTCACACCAGACCCGACCCGACCCCCTACACTGTGCATCTCCTTCAAAAAGAAATCCCAACGGCTACTCCATTAACGCGCGCGCACGACCCGCTTCCTCCGCCGTCGCCCACGCCCTCGCCCTGCCGTTGCCCCCACGTTGTCAAACTCGTCGCCCTCATCTCTTTCGCACTCACAAACTCCTCACCTCTCTCCTCTACTTTCACCGAGCCACAAATCTCCCATAACCCACTGCCACCTCCACCCACGACGACGACGAACTTCCTCCGATCCCCCTCTGCATCACCTCACGTTTCCTCCACCAACTCCCTCCTTCTACGACTCCACATTCGACAGCCCGAGCCCCTGCCAAGCAACCCCCTGCACAGAAACCCATTCTTACCGACGAGCTCGAATCACCCCTACACGCCTCCTCGACGCCGGCAACCCACGACGTCGTCGACCCCACCTCTGCAGCCTCATCACCCTCGCCACAATTCCCAAGCCCCACTGATTAATCCTCCCCTCCAAAAAAACACACTAAACCCAAGATCACCAAACCCACTTCCAAACTTTGAACTGTTGCACTTCGCCGGAGCGACCGCCGCCTACGTCGTCGATCACAGCGCAACCGGGAGACCAACAGAGCATCGACGGCAGTTTCACACGCACAAGACGACTCCGAACAATCCCGACGCGAGATCCACATCTAGATCGAGGCTCGCGGGAATCCGGTACGTGGCGTATATCGCGCGTTCGCGACGCCACTGCTGCCATACGACACCGAGGCGCTCTCCAGGCAAGTGTTTACTTGCTTCATGCTAAATTATTAGTGGTACAACCCTAAAATCATATGAATTGAAACTTACCGAATAACTAAATGTATTGTGACGTATGTGTTCGATGTATGATCCCAAGGGAAACATTTGTCTAATTTGACGGTAACCTATACGTACTGTAGGCCCTTATAATGATGAATATTCTGTGTGAAATTCGCTGGAAAATACGATTGTTAGTAACGAAAATCGATACCCCCAAACATGTCGTTAAAACTAGAATTTCCTCGCAACTGAAAACGAATAAATACACCATAAATCATACACATATTGGAAAGATGCGTTCGAGGGCTTAATTCGAAGCCGACTCGACGAGCTTTAACCCTATGCAGAAATTTAATGTTTTCTGTTCTGAAACCCTGAAGATAATTGGATCGGAACATGACTCTGGACTGCAGTCCAGAATGTTTCTGATTAGTGTGTTCTGTCTAAAGTCATGCGTTCCCGTGTTTCCTGTAATCGCATGATACGGAACTTTACAGTAGTTATAAGATATTCCTGTTAGTGAAAGAAACCAAGTGGTTTCATTCCGATTCATCGCCGTTTGTTATTTTAAACTTATTTTAAAAAGGCAGAACGTAAAGCTGTCCAGAACACTTTCTGAAATAACATTTGAGATTGAACTGTGTATAACTTCCAACGTACAGATGCGACTGAGGCTCCGTCTGTTGCGTTAAATACTTTATCGAAAACCCTAAATTTCATCTAACTGTGACATCGCTAAGTTCTGAGCCCAACTGGGCGCAATTCGTGTCGCGAAACAGACGTTCAGTTCTGAAATTGAAATTTCAGCCGCGAACACTTAAACTGAAACAGTCATATCTTGAAAACCGAAACTCCGATCGAACTGAAACAAAATTTGATGAATTCCTGACTGATTGTTCTATATATCTTACCTACATCATATTTGCTGAATTCGTAACATATTAATTTGTGTAATTCATTTTGATTCGTGACATGCATATTAATTCATAACATACCGAGCTTATATGGTAGTTTACAATACATATATCATATCCTTGTCATATATACAGTGTTAGTGCGTGTGGACATTGCATTATCGTGCGTGATAGATGTTAGTTTAGGAGTGACCAGTATACCAATGGAAAGTGAACATTCGTGACAGTGATTGATACAGTGGATAGTGATGAAACCGTGTCGTTGGTATACTTGTACACAACTAGACCAATATCATAAAAAAGTGTAACCTGGGGAAAAAGGGGAAATCAAAGTGGAAAGAGTATCGTATTTAGCGGGACCGTGTTTAGAGGATGATCATTCGAATCGTGATACTTATACGTGTAGGACAGGATCTAGCGATCCGGCTGACAGGGTTATGTCCCGGGCATGTGGGCCGTGGTCTCGGGTATGTACGAGACTCCTGTTAAACATGATCCTCCTTCCACTATGTGATTTCAAACATGACTTAGAGACCGATAGGGACACATAACATATTCTGCATCATACTGTGATATAGTGTTTACTTGCATTATTCTCATACCAGTAATACCTCATTTACCTGTTTCATCTGCTTATAATAATATTATTATTTGTGTCGCTCTGACGACCTGAGTATGCATGCTCAGATTCCGCGCGAGGATCGGCACCGGAGACGGATCTATCCTTCGAGTTCACGGAGATATAGTTGGTGTACCTACTTCGTTTACTTCTTTCCATAAAAGAGATTGTGAGATTGAACTTGGTTAGTTATTGTTTTTATTATCTGTACTCTGTGAACAATGAAATTTTAATGTAATAAATTAGTGATGTGATTCCTTCAATACTGTGCTTTATTACTGATTACCATGTAGTGCTAGAAGCCGAAGTGTGACTACGGCGGGACGATCCCTTGACCGTAGGAGCATGGCTGGCCTAGTCATACCTCGTATTCCGTATTTTGGGAAGCGGGGCGTGACATGGTTTAGTTGGTATCAGAGACAGTGTTTAGCATCAAGGGATAACACTCACTAGGCGATATTACGTTATTCTTGTTTCACTATTCTTGATTTCTATCCTTGAATTTGATCCTATTCTTTTGAATCTTCCAGTGATATGACGTCCCCGAACGACCCCTCCTCGGACTCCAGCTCTCAGGATCGCACGGAAAGAATACTCAGTGCACTGACCACTCTCGCGGAAGCTCAGGAGAGGAAGACAGATTTGCTTGCTGAGGGTCTCAGGGCGATTACCGCCGCAGGAGGACCCTCCGCACTGATTACCACCTCCGAGGGCGCTACTCCACCAGCTTATCAGACTAGGGCTGGTACCGTGTCAGACTTCCGACGGTTACACCCAGCTGCGTTCACAGGGCTAGCTGAACCCCTTGAGGCTGAACAATGGCTGGTAAACATGGAGAATTTATTGGCAGCCGCCAGGGTTCCAGAGGAAGACAGAGTGAATGTGATAAAGATACAATTAGAAGACGAGGCTCGTACATGGTGGTCGGTAGAAGAAAGCAGACTTGAAGAGCCGATTGAATGGGACAAGTTTAAGGAGTGCTTCTTAGATCACTATTTTCCTCCCACAGCCAAGGCAGAAATGGAGGAAAGGTTTATTCTTCTGAAGCAGAATGGACGCCCAGTGGACGTTTATGCGGCAGAGTTCAACCGTCTGAGCCGCTTTGCTCCATACATGGTCAAATCAGAAGTCACCAGGGCTAGGCGTTTCCTTCAGGGGTTAGATTTTGAGTTGCAGCAGCTGATTGCATCGTTAGATCTACAGACTTTCGCACAGGTACTCAACGCAGCGAGAGTTCAGGAGCAATTGATTAACAAGTTCAGGAGACCCCCAGTCGTTCCAGCACGTACCCACGTGCCTTCTCGAGGAGCCATACCGGTTCACAGAGCAGGAACAACTCAAATGAAGCGCCCGTTTGTACCACAGCATCGCCCCCAGAGACAGGGCGTAACTTGCGGCTATTGCGGTAGAGGAGGACATACTCAGAAGGACTGTCGCCGTGCTAAGGGACAGTGCCTGATTTGCGGTTCCAGTCAACACAGGATTAACAGTTGTCCTGAACGAGCAGAAATACAGGGAGGTTCTGGACCGTCACAGCAGAGGCCGCAGGAGCAGAGGCAACCATTTACAAGTCGCGGTCAGGGACGGGCTTTCACCTTGACCGCAGAGCAGGCAGAAGCGTCAGGAGATGTGGTTACAGGTACTCTACTCGTACATTCCTTGCCAGCTAGAGTGCTTTTTGATTCAGGAGCATCGCATTGTTTCTTGTCTGAGCATTTCACAATTACACACTCAATACCACATGAACCACTAACCAAGGGATGGGAAATTCATACGGGTAATGGCGTTATTATATCTAGTCGAGAATGTAGATTATGCCCGGTTGTAGTGTGTGGCAGGGAATTCTATGCGAATTTCCTCCTAATTGGGACAGGCAGTTACGACGCAATCCTTGGGATGGATTGGATGAGCACTTTTCATGCAGTTATCGATTGTCGTGCAAAGAAGGTGATCTTCCGTATTCCTAATCACCCGGAGTTTGTTTTCGAGGGCGGAAGCGAATCTTTGGAACCAGCTAAGTACAGAGCAAAGCCTAAGGAACTGACAGCCATGGAGATTGATAAGACCCCAGCCCCAGAAATTGTTCGGGACTTTCTAGACGTGTTTCCTGAAGATCTACCAGGTCTACCACCTCCTCGAATCTTGGAGTTCTCAATCGATTTGATTCCAGGTACTGCACCAGTATCCAGAGCCCCATACAGAATGGCACCAGTCGAGTTGGCGGAATTGAAGAAACAGGTTGAAGAATTATTGGAGAAGGGATTTATTCGGCCAAGCGCTTCACCGTGGGGTGCACCAGTTCTATTGGTAAAGAAGAAGGATGGATCGTTGCGAATGTGCATAGATTACCGGGAGCTGAACAAGGTGACAATAAAGAACAAGTACCCAATCCCGCGTATCGATGACCTATTCGATCAGCTAAGTGGAGCCAAGGTTTTCTCGAAGTTGGATCTCCGTTCTGGATATCATCAAATCAGAGTAGCAACCGAGGATGTATGCAAGACGGCTTTCAGGACCCGATACGGACATTACGAGTTCCTTGTGATGCCGTTCGGTGTTACCAATGCCCCAGCAATATTCATGGATTTAATGAACAAGGTGTTCGCAAAATACCTGGACACGTTTGTCGTTGTGTTTATCGACGACATACTTGTCTACTCGAAGACCTGGGAAGAGCATGCTGAGCATTTGCGCATGGTTCTACAAATTCTTCGAGAAGAGAAGCTGTACGCGAAGCTAAGCAAGTGTGAATTCTGGCTTGACAAGGTTCAGTTTTTGGGACATATTGTTTCGGGCGAAGGCATCTCAGTGGACCCGGCAAAGATAGAATCTGTCAGAGATTGGCCGACGCCGAAATCAGTGGCCGAGATCAGGAGTTTTCTGGGATTAGCAGGCTACTATCGGAGATTCGTCCAAGATTTCTCAAGAATCGCAGAACCATTGACACGGCTGACACGGAAGGACGTGCCGTTTACATGGACAGAAGAGTGCACTCAGGCATTCGACACTCTGAAGCAGAAGTTAACCACAGCACCTATACTTACAGTACCAGATAATTCCGGTGGTTTGGTGATACACAGTGATGCCTCAGGGAAGGGTTTAGGCTGTGTTTTGATGCAGCACGGCCGAGTGGTTGCTTACGCCTCTCGACAATTGAGAAACCACGAGAAGAACTACCCTACACATGACTTGGAGTTAGCTGCGGTAGTCTTTGCGTTGAAGATTTGGAGGCACTATCTATTAGGAGAAAAAGTGGAGGTATACACCGATCACAAAAGTTTGAAGTATGTTTTCACTCAGAAGGAACTGAACATGAGGCAGCGCCGATGGCTAGAGCTAATGGCAGATTATGACTTGGACCTTCAGTATCACCCGGGGAAGGTCAATGTTGTACCAGACGCACTCAGTCGCAAACCAGCGGTCATGATGTTGACCGATCAGAGGAGTATTATTGAGGATTTCCAGAGACTTGAACTTGAGGTCGTTACTCCGAACGCACTCAGTCAATTTTGGCAACTACAGGTGCAATCTTCCCTGGTGGATCGCATCAAGATTGCACAAGCGGATGATCCTAGATTACAAAAGTTCAGAGAGCAAGTGGAAGCTGGATTGAGAACGGATTTGATTATACATGAAGATGGCTCTCTGAGATTCGGTAACAGACTCTGCGTACCTAAAGGGGATGTACGAGAAGAAGTTTTGGCTGAAGCACACAGTTCAGCTTATTCTGTGCATCCAGGAGGTACAAAAATGTATCAGGACCTAAAGCAGCACTTTTGGTGGAACGGAATGAAGCGGGAAATTGCGAGGTTCGTATCCAGATGCTTGGTATGTCAGCAGGTGAAGGCGGAACATCAGAGAACAGCAGGATTATTACAACCATTGCCGATACCTGAATGGAAGTGGGAGCACATTACTATGGATTTTGTGACGGCCTTACCACGGAGCCCTAGAGGCAATAACGCTATTTGGGTTATCGTCGATCGCCTCACAAAAGCTGCACACTTTCTACCTTTCCGAGTGGGACAGTCGACAGAATCACTGGCAGAAAGATATATGCAGGAGATTGTGCGACTTCACGGTGTTCCAGTCAGCATTGTGTCAGACCGGGACACGAGATTCTTGTCACACTTTTGGAAGAGCTTACAGGAGAGTTTGGGAACCCGTCTTAAATTCAGCACAGCTTATCACCCACAGACGGATGGACAATCCGAGCGTACAATTCAGACCCTCGAGGATATGTTGAGGGCCTGTATGTTGGACTTTCAGGGTTCCTGGGAGGACCATCTGCACCTAGTCGAGTTTTCTTACAACAATAGTTATCAGGCTAGTATTAAGATGGCTCCTTTTGAAGCGCTATATGGGCGGAAGTGTCGATCCCCAGTATGTTGGGATGATGTGGGAGAACGAAGATTACTGGGCCCCGAACTCATTGTTCAGACAGTGGACAAGGTCCAAATGATCAGGCAGCGTATTAAGACGGCTCAGGATCGACAAAAGAGTTGGGCAGATACCAGCAGAAGGGCACTTGATTTTGAAGTCGGAGATCATGTGTTCTTGAAGATTTCACCTACTCGTGGAGTTATCAGATTCGGGAGTCGGGGAAAGCTTAGTCCCCGTTTTATCGGACCTTTTGAGGTGCTAGAGCGAGTAGGAGAGGTGGCCTATCGATTGGCCTTGCCTCCATCGCTAGCTGGGGTGCACAATACCTTTCACGTGTCACAGTTGCGGCGTTACGTTCGAGATGAGAACCATGTTCTGGACCATTCAGAGTTAGTTTTGGGGACCGATCTGTCATACGAGGAGCAGCCTACTACCATTCTCGACCGCAGAGAGAAAGTGCTGAAGAATAAGGTCATTCCGTTAGTCCGAGTGTCTTGGGGCGGTCGTTCCCCAGGAGAATCCACCTGGGAGCGGGAGGAAGACATCCGTGATCGTTATCCACATCTTTTTGTTTAGTACATTGTACTCTTGTATCTTTGTTAAATTTCGAGGACGAAATTTTTGTTAAGGGGGGTATGATGTAAATCCCCGTTCCCTTTCTACATGAAATCTCCTATTTTCTGAATTCTAGTGATTAACTTATTCTTGACTCCATATATTTTTAGTTGGTTGTTTAAACCCTATTTTTTCGGCTCTTTTGGAATTATAGTCCAAACCCTAAAAGCTAAAACCCAAAATTTAAAACCAAAATTTTATCAATAAAATCCTAACCAATTATTTAAAACCCTAAGTTTTATTCAGCCCATTCATGTTTTACTTTAAAGGAAATTTCTTTTTATATGGCCCATTCCCTCACTCAGCCCACTCTGTTTTTTTTTATTTATCCCTTAATAAAATTTAGCCGGCCCCCTCAAAATTCTCCCCAGCCCATTTAGAATTTTATATAAATCCCTTTTTAATATTTTACCCTCATCCCAATCTCACTCACCTGCAGCCCACCAAAAGTTTAGAGATTTTCGACCCAGTGACCATTTTCTTTCCTCAGCACTTCTTTTTCCCTTGAAAATTAATTTAGGTAAACGGGCCGGCCCACACACTTTAGCCGTTTCCCTCACACCAGACCCGACCCGACCCCCTACACTGTGCATCTCCTTCAAAAAGAAATCCCAACGGCTACTCCATTAACGCGCGCGCACGACCCGCTTCCTCCGCCGTCGCCCACGCCCTCGCCCTGCCGTTGCCCCCACGTTGTCAAACTCGTCGCCCTCATCTCTTTCGCACTCACAAACTCCTCACCTCTCTCCTCTACTTTCACCGAGCCACAAATCTCCCATAACCCACTGCCACCTCCACCCACGACGACGACGAACTTCCTCCGATCCCCCTCTGCATCACCTCACGTTTCCTCCACCAACTCCCTCCTTCTACGACTCCACATTCGACAGCCCGAGCCCCTGCCAAGCAACCCCCTGCACAGAAACCCATTCTTACCGACGAGCTCGAATCACCCCTACACGCCTCCTCGACGCCGGCAACCCACGACGTCGTCGACCCCACCTCTGCAGCCTCATCACCCTCGCCACAATTCCCAAGCCCCACTGATTAATCCTCCCCTCCAAAAAAACACACTAAACCCAAGATCACCAAACCCACTTCCAAACTTTGAACTGTTGCACTTCGCCGGAGCGACCGCCGCCTACGTCATCGATCACAGCGCAACCGAGAGACCAACAGAGCATCGACGGCAGTTTCACACGCACAAGACGACTCCGAACAATCCCGACGCGAGATCCACATCTAGATCGAGGCTCGTGGGAATCCGGTACGTGGCGTATATCGCGCGTTCGCGACGCCACTGCTGCCATACGACACCGAGGCGCTCTCCAGGCAAGTGTTTACTTGCTTCATGCTAAATTATTAGTGGTACAACCCTAAAATCATATGAATTGAAACTTACCGAATAACTAAATGTATTGTGACGTATGTGTTCGATGTATGATCCCAAGGGAAACATTTGTCTAATTTGACGGTAACCTATACGTACTGTAGGCCCTTATAATGATGAATATTCTGTGTGAAATTCGCTGGAAAATACGATTGTTAGTAACGAAAATCGATACCCCCAAACATGTCGTTAAAACTAGAATTTCCTCGCAACTGAAAACGAATAAATACACCATAAATCATACACATATTGGAAAGATGCGTTCGAGGGCTTAATTCGAAGCCGACTCGACGAGCTTTAACCCTATGCAGAAATTTAATGTTTTCTGTTCTGAAACCCTGAAGATAATTGGATCGGAACATGACTCTGGACTGCAGTCCAGAATGTTTCTGATTAGTGTGTTCTGTCTAAAGTTATGCGTTCCCGTGTTTCCTGTAATCGCATGATACGGAACTTTACAGTAGTTATAAGATATTCCTGTTAGTGAAAGAAACCAAGTGGTTTCATTCCGATTCATCGCCGTTTGTTATTTTAAACTTATTTTAAAAAGGCAGAACGTAAAGCTGTCCTGAACACTTTCTGAAATAACATTTGAGATTGAACTGTGTATAACTTCCAACGTACAGATGCGACTGAGGCTCCGTCTGTTGCGTTGAATACTTTATCGAAAACCCTAAATTTCATCTAACTGTGACATCGCTAAGTTCTGAGCCCAACTGGGCGCAATTCGTGTCGCGAAACAGACGTTCAGTTCTGAAATTGAAATTTCAGCCGCGAACACTTAAACTGAAACAGTCATATCTTGAAAACCGAAACTCCGATCGAACTGAAACAAAATTTGATGAATTCCTGACTGATTGTTCTATATATCTTACCTACATCATATTTGCTGAATTCGTAACATATTAATTTGTGTAATTCATTTTGATTCGTGACATGCATATTAATTCACAACATACCGAGCTTATATGGTAGTTTACAATACATATATCATATCCTTGTCATATATACAGTGTTAGTGCGTGTGGACATTGCATTATCGTGCGTGATAGATGTTAGTTTAGGAGTGACCAGTATACCAATGGAAAGTGAACATTCGTGACAGTGATTGATACGGTGGATAGTGATGAAACCGTGTCGTTGGTATACTTGTACACAACTAGACCAATATCATAAAAAAGTGTAACCTGGGGAAAAAGGGGAAATCAAAGTGGAAAGAGTATCGTATTTAGCGGGACCGTGTTTAGAGGATGATCATTCGAATCGTGATACTTATACGTGTAGGACAGGATCTAGCGATCCGGCTGACAGGGTTATGTCCCGGGCATGTGGGCCGTGGTCTCGGGTATGTACGAGACTCCTGTTAAACATGATCCTCCTTCCACTATGTGATTTCAAACATGACTTAGAGACCGATAGGGACACATAACATATTCTGCATCATACTGTGATATAGTGTTTACTTGCATTATTCTCATACCAGTAATACCTCATTTACCTGTTTCATCTGCTTATAATAATATTATTATTTGTGTCGCTCTGACGACCTGAGTATGCATGCTCAGATTCCGCGCGAGGACCGGCACCGGAGACGGATCTATCCTTCGAGTTCACGGAGATATAGTTGGTGTACCTACTTCGTTTACTTCTTTCCATAAAAGAGATTGTGAGATTGAACTTGGTTAGTTATTGTTTTTATTATCTGTACTCTGTGAACAATGAAATTTTAATGTAATAAATTAGTGATGTGATTCCTTCAATACTGTGCTTTATTACTGATTACCATGTAGTGCTAGAAGCCGAAGTGTGACTACGGCGGGACGATCCCTTGACCGTAGGAGCATGGCTGGCCTAGTCATACCTCGTATTCCGTATTTTGGGAAGCGGGGCGTGACAGATAGCCCCTCGTGCGTTTACTTGTACAGTTTTGATTTACTTTGTTGTATTCATTTGTTCGGGACGAGCTCCAACATGCGGCCGCCATTTCCGTATTATGTATATTCTCTTATTGGGGCTCGACCAGGATGCGGTCGATATCACCATTGTATATATTTTATTTCTGTATTAGGATTACCCAAGAGAAGTGCTCGAGTAGCCGAGTTCTAGAGTGCGGCAGGTGGCTATCTCATGGAGTTAAGATTGGGCCGCCTCGCTATAGAATTGGCGGATTGCTTGCCGCATTTATATGGGTTATAAGATTCGACACGCGGAGGGGTGCACAAGTTACCGGATTCTAGAAAGCGACGGGTGACCGACTCATTTCATTGAGAGCGTGTTACCCAATTTCTAGAATTGGCAGGAGGCTTGCTATACTCGTAGGAGTCTAGGATCGATTTTGTATAGGCTATCCACACGACCGGGGAACATCGCGTTTTATTTGCGGCTCAGATGAAATGCGGGGCTCCAAATTTATCCGTTATTCCATTTTATTGTTCGCATGCCTGTGATGATTCTTATTTGCATGTGATGACTATTATCTGCCTGCGATGTTAATATATATATATATATATATATATATATATATATATATATATTTAGTAGATCCTTCTATATGTTTTGCATCCGCCCTAGCTCTGTCCTTGCCCAGCCGTAAGTTAAGTAATCTTACAGTGAAGACCCTAGACACCGTGGCGAATGCGGATTGCATATAAAAGTATGATATTTTGGTTGTTTCTGGTGTGGTTTAGAAACTAAATTGATGGGACTGCATTATATCTTTAATGTTGTTGGGATTAAAAATTATATTTCGGTTGACCAAGTCAAAGTCAAATTCATCCCCAAACCAAATGGGCCCAAGCCCGAACCCAAGTCTAAGCAAGTGGGCCCATGACTAGGTCGAGCCGAAGCATGAAGAGGCCTGCCCTTTTTCCAGAGGTCCTGCCACCTCTAAAAAATCCAGATCTTTTAGGAGTTTAACTCCAAAAGTCACTCGGGAGTTCAACTCCTAGTTCATGGGCTAAGCCCCCTTTTTTCCACGGGCGCCTAGCGCCCACGTGCTAGGCGCGTGATCCGCGGGCGCCCAGCGCCCACGCGCTATGCACATGATTCGCGGATGCCCAGCGCCCGCGCGCCATGCACGTAACCCGCTGGCGCTCGCGCGCCATGCACGTGACCCGCTGGCGCCCAGCGCCCGCACGCTATGCACGTGGCCCGCTGGCGTCCAGCGCCCGCGTGCAGGGCACGTGGCCCGCTGGGGCCCAGCGCCCACGCACCAAGCACGTGAACCGCTGGCGCCCAGCGCCCGCATGCAGAACACGTGGCCGCTAGTGCCCAATGCCCATGCACCGCTCACGTGACCCGCGCCGCTCGCTCGTCCTTAGGACTCTCCTCATCCCTCTTTTTCCCATGCAACACACTTTAAACACGTCCACCGTTAGAAAAAATTTTCTAACGGGGCGCTGCCGCGCACCTCGCAAGAGGCCTACTAGCCCCCTTAACCCCCAGCCCGCGTAAACTCTGTGAAGCCCCTGATATACCCCAAAACCCCTCAAGACACACCCACACACACTGCACATTGAGTTCGCATGACCAGTTTGACATGTCAATCAGAGCTTCTCTCGCTCCAAAGGTAAGAGGTAATTAACAACATCTTAGCCCGTGACTGCCGGAGATTCGGATCCACACAATCAATAAACCCCGACCTACCCTGGGTAGGGGGAATCTGTAATGTGCCTGATACGTGCGCGCATTCCTATCTTAATGGGGAGATGAAAAACACCCTAATAATGCAAGGACAAATTTTTAAAACTACTCGGTTTTCTTCAAAACATTAGTCATATTCTTTTGCTTTGCATAGAGGTATTCGGTTAGGAATATCCTGCACCCCATTCTATGAAAAAAGAGCTTTGATCCTTTCTCGAGGATTTTACTCTTAAGCAAAAGTTTATGTTACGAGTTTTAAAAAGCGGGACCTAAACCACTCCATTTCAAAGCCACTCGAGATCTTCAACGATATTAAGTTCCTTACGTTAAAGGTTTTTTGTCAAAAACCAGCCGTAGCTCTCCATCATTTTCTACGAGTAATACTTAGTATTCGTACTGCGTTTGTTGACTGTGTCAAGACGTAGTGTGATGTAGCTAAGTGGTACTTGTTTATAGCATGTAATGCGATTGGTTAGGACAGTCGTGCGGCCGTATTGACTGTGTCAAGGGATCATGCGGGTGGGTTTAATGCAATCAAGATAATGACGGGTTGAACTTGACTAGGACCTTTTGATTTGTTGACTATGTCAAACTCACTTGAATCCTAAGGTCAAAAACCATATCGGGAGTATCAAATATAAGGGAAACTTGCCAAGTTTGTGCATACCTTCTGGAGTGTGGCAATTTTGGCCGGCTTCCTTCAAAGTTATCATATGATGATAGTTGGGTCCCGATTCCCACTGATGAGTAGGTATTATTCCTTGGGAGATTTTCACTTGACAATTAGCTAATCTATTAGGTGTCTAGAAAGTGTTAATGAGATTACGCTTTTTATGGAAATAGGGTTATTAATTGGGTCCGTGCCAAAGCACGGGAGACCTCCCTCAGAGTACCAACACTGGCATGACTGAACGGTTAGCGAACTTGTACAGTATATATGATCCCGACTAGTTCTCCTTTTAGGATTTTATGGAGAATTCGAGGAAACAGCGGGAGTTATCCTGATTAGATAAAGTGGTAACCGATCTAACCTTGATAGAGTGCATGTTGAGTGTTTCTTTTCTCTCTCTCTGGTTACAGCGACCCATGACTTATCTTAAACTAGAACTCATAAACCAAATTAACCAAATCTTCTTACACACGTTGGCTTTGAATTGTCATGATTCATGACAAAGTCGTAAATATCCCTGCTGCTCCTACTTTCCCTTTGCATTTCTCCTGAACACTCTGTATCACTACGATGATCCATATTGTTTGGAAATGGTCATCGTATAGTTATATACAAACTCGAAAAAGTTATTTCAGTCGAGGATGGCCTACTGGTTCTGGAGAATTTAGATTGCATTATTCGGTTGTCTCTTCCTTTTACGTTCTCTCAGGTTGCAAGAACTTCTTATAATAGGAGAATACACCTATTACGCTTATTGGATAGTCTCCTTCCAAACATTAGACCGGTGCCGAAAGATAGAGAAAGAAGAAAACCAGTTAGCATAAATGCGGTAACAGAAGGTAAGATGTAGAGACATATAAAGGGATTGAAGTGAGGGGAAAAGAAATTACGACTACTGTCATGAATTTGTATTATGAAAAATGCATTACTAAGAATATCCGGCCACCCCCTTGAAACATTTATGTTTCAGAATTTCTGTGTACTTGTAAATGAGAACCGTTTTCTTAATTAATTTTTACTCTAGGGTATGTATTTAATGAATTTGGATCTCACATCCGTACGGCGTTACAGATACAGAGTAGGAGTAGAATATTGGAAAATGGGCTATTTGATGCTCAATATCAGAATTCGTTGCAATTGGTGATATTGGATTAAATCGTCTGGTTTTGCGTAACGGCAAATATTTGGTTTCGAATAACCGTTGTTATGCACCGATTTTTAAAATAAAATATATGTATCTTTTTTTTATAAAGTGAGATATAAATTTTGAAAATTGTGTTCCAAACATTTACCTTTATCAGTTGAGAATAAGGTAAGGGGCATTGAATAATGGTGTAAGACATTCTTAATTAAAATACAGTTATCAACTTACAACACACAGAATTTGAGTAAGTATACTCCTGGGAATTATACATGGTAATGTATGTTGTCCAGTGTTCTTTAGGACAAGGGATTGGTACTCTTATTTCATTCAGGTTTACCTATGAGTTCTCTGGTTTTAGACACGCATTCGTTATAATGTAAGGTCCAAAGATTTTTAAAAGTTTATAGCTATAAGAATAAAGTAGAGAACTATACGTTGGAAATATCAGGATTCTTCGAAATGATCGAAGATGTAGATACTTATGTTAGGTATTCCATCATAGTTGAGAACTTGATTCTCTCACAGGTTACTCATCCGTGGATACGCTCCTTGATGAGTAATGTTGTATTGGCCTTTTTCATTTGAGATGTGCAAGGGAAAGAGCTGCATGACATTTAAATCTGGTTTCATCTAAATTAGTTCCTTTGATTCTATATGAATATAGATTGGTTGCATATCATGAGGTTATTAAGATATGGAGTTATCCGGTCCCTATTTAAAAGCAGAATCCAGACAAACTCAATGCACGCTTCGGTAATGGCTGTTTGTAGATTATCCCAAGCATTCACTAGGGTTTTGTTTCTACCATTTTCAAGATCAATAGTTACATTATTCTTAACTGGCCGCCTTTTTATAAAAGGAATCTTTTTGCAAAAAAAATAGTGGGAGTATGGTGGAACTGGAAGTGATTCCAAAACCACAAACGGTTATTGAAAATTTAGTAGAACCTGAAGATTCAATTGGACTTGACAAACATTTGTCTCACAGTAAATTTAGTAGATGAACTCAGCCACCAGAGAGATACTTCGGTTTTCTCGTAGACGGTGACAAGGAGGTCAACATCATGATTATAATGGCCCTACTGGTTATCGGCAGATCATAGGAAGTGGCAACTTCCAAATGATGGATGCTAGATATCTAAGATGGACTCCACGCACTTCAGCAAAATCATGGATTTTAGACTTTCCTGGGTGCTCCTGAAAAGCTAAAACTCATTAGGAGCGAGTAGATCTTTCGAGATCTGTGCAAGCATAAAGGTATTAGCCTAATAGGGTTAGACTTGTTGTAAAGATTCTCATCAAATACCCGTTGTGGATTGTGATAAGACCTTTATTTCAATGTCTACGCTGAAGTCCATAACGGATATGACTTGGCACTGCTGCTATTCTAGACTATGATATCTGGCAAGAGGATGACTATAACGTCTTTCCAAATGGGAATTTGAAAGTGCATGTGTATATGACTCTACCAGAAGATTATCGTAATCAGTGGGAGCAGCGGAAGGTGTGCAAGTTTCTTATGTCTACTCATAGACTAAAGCATGCATAGCGGAGACGGATCATCTGTTTTGATGTGACAGTCAAGGTGATTGACTTCATCAAAACAATTGAAGAACCCAGTAAGAAAGGTGTAGGGAGTATTGTCCTCGGATTTGGATGACATACTCCAAATAGAAAGTGATATTGCTATACTATAATCGGTCAAAATTTGGTGTCATATGGTGTTTCTCTACATAGCATCTGGATAATATATTAGGGATTCCAGTGACTAAATCTATGCTTTTATCTCTAGATTTGGGAAGTGTCTCAATCCGGGTACTTAGACTGCATTCTAAAAGTGTTTTAGAATGGACGACTCCTGGCATGGTGGTGTACCCGCAGGTGATGGAGTCTCCCTCTTTAAAAAGATGTCTTCTAGACTGATGAGGAGAGGGACTGGCATGAATAACATATCATTTTCTTAGGCAATTGAGTCAATCATGCAATGTCTTGTACCAAACAAGATATTACTTCTACACTTGTTGTAGTATGCAGACATTAATCCAATCCTTGAGAAACAAAAGAAAGCAGTTATGAACATAAGATGATGCTCTTAGTATATGATAATGACAGCCTCCTCCGGGAGACGGTTATCGGTTTAGGCTTCCAAGGTGACCTGGATGACAGAGATGTTGTCAGAGTTTTGAGTTTAGCATCTTCTGAGGATACAGTATATTGGATATGGTTCCAATAGAGATACCGAGGTAAACATGGTGTATAATGCTGGTTATGACTCAACAGAGGATACAGCCCAAGAACTTTGTTGGATAAGATTGTTCATTTATGAACTTGGTCCTATCAAGTATCCAGAGAAATTCTTGTGGTGGGGTATCGCTCAATTCGGGAGATTGTTCATCTCCGTGAAGTTGAGATATAGAGAGAGGAAGTTGGAACACTGTAACGGATCTACTCACTGAGATTATTTCTCGAACACGGGAGTTTCTCAAACCAGCTTTGCGACACTGATTAGTAGAGAAATTAGGTATTCGATAGCATACGAGATGTGGGTATGCGATACCGCAATAATTATCCTTAAGTGCAAATGGTAAATTGTTGGATATAGTGCCCTCAAAGCAATTATTGTAATTGCAGGCACGCGATTATGATAATTGAGGAAGGACCTATATATGTAGAACAATCTTACTCGAGATTGATAGTATACTATCTGGTTTGTCTTTATCATTGATGTGTACACGTTTTACTTGTAATTACATGCCGCTAATTCATAATGATAAAGCCCGTAGGATTCCTGCTTGACTGCCAGCGTTATGATGGCAATCATATATGTGAGAGCGGGGAGTCTATAAGCACATCCTTAAATGTCCATAGTTGTGAGAGTATCGAGATTGGGCATCGATATTCCGGAGTTGACTAGTGTATACGTTTCGAGACCCTGACGAGAGGCGGTGGCCGGCTTCACAAGCCATTGGTGTTATGTCACCGAAGAAAGTATACATGTGCTCACTGGAGGTGAGTACACTGGACGGACTTGCCGAGAACTTCTAGATGGTATTATATCTATTGTCAGATGAAAGTTCTCGAATGGGATGAGTACAGGTTAGTCTTTTGATCTGAGATCGTCATTTGTCTCGTGTGAGTTCCCACTGTACTTTGATTACTACCGTACCATGGATCAAAAAGAATCGTGCAAACATGTTTTAGTTGGGTACAGTCCCGAGCCACATGGAGGCAGTGAGCGATTGTCGGGGATTCATCTCTCCTGGTATATGGAGTCGATGTTGCGCCGTGTTCGGTTGGCTATGTTGGAGATAGTGCCCTCAAAGTCAATTATTGGATCGCAGGTACGTGATTGCAATGATTGAGGCAGGACCTATACCGATATGACAGTCTTGCTCAAGATGATAGTATGCTATCTGGTTTGTCTTTATCATCGTATACATGCTATTTCATGATTGATGGAGCCCATAGGATTCTGCTTGACAGCCAGCAGTATGATGGTGATCATATACGTGGGAGCTGGGGTCTATAAGCACATCCTTAAAGAGTCCTTAGTCGTGGGAGTTTCGAGACAGGGCATCGATACTCCAGAATAGACTAGTGTATACAGTCGAGACCCCGACAAGGGGCGATGGCCGGTCTCACAAGCCATTGGTGTCAGTTGGTTCACCTAAGATGTATACAGGTGCTCATTGGGTTATGAGTACACCGGACAGGACTCGCCGGGAATCTGCTAGTTGGTATTATACATATCGTCAGATAGCAATTCCCTGGTGACATGTGTACAGGTTAGTTCATCGACCTGAGATCGTCGTTTGTCTCATGTGAGTTCCCACTGTGCTTAGATTACTACCCTACCACGCTCAAAGGAGTTGTGCAAACAGGTTTTAGTTGGGTACAGTCCCGAGCCACATTGGAGGCAAGTGAGCGGATCTCGGGGATTCGTCTCTCCCGGTATTGGGGGTTAATATCGCACAGTGCACGGGTGGCCATCACTAGAAACCCTCGGACGAGGTAGTGGAGAATTACTGATTTGGATCAGTAGTTTCTCAGGTGGTGATGGGCTTCATGCCGACATGACTTATCGCGTTATTAGGGGTCAGACTTTATCCACCCCCCTAGACTCGATATACGATACTCTTTAGACGAATGGATCGGACTGTATATACATTGTCACTGTCAGACTCAGTAGGGTTTATAGATGAGTTCGCTCGTCAGCTTCCCTTCCAATCAATACATAGGCAAAACGTTACGTGCAGCTTGTACCTCTGACGTGCTAGGGGTTATACCCAGTGCCAGTGTGTTGATGAGTCATTAGAGTCCCCCACAGACACTTTCCCAAGTTCGGGCGAAACGTTGTAGAGGCCGTATGGTGATATGGCAAGGTTCGAAAAAAGCACGTGCATTTTCGCACGTGTCGTTTTTCGGACAGATAATGCTGGTAGGTTTTGGTTTAAGCCAGAACCCGGTATTATACTGTGTAAATATAATATCTTTGTCTCAGTTGCATTTGTATTCGGTCGTAATACAAATGCGGGTATGTTTATACTGATACGGGGTTATCCTGAAATTCGTTTCAGGATCACTTTTGGAAGTTGCCAGTTTCCAGTTTTCTATCAGCCGTATTTTGACATTCGGTTAAATACGGATCTATCTTTTCTTCTGGAGGGTGAGTCATGAGGTGAGCCGTGCATCTAGAAGTTTCTAGATGATGACTAGGATTAGTGACTCATGGTTGCATTAATTGTTCCATTAATGTTTTGGTGACTAAGCTTAATGATTCATCACTTGCTTTAATTGTATTCATACTATGTGTCATGATAAGCTTCATTCTTATTCTCACCCACCTTGCTCCTACACTCACCCCCTCCCCTCTATAAGTGGCCGGCCTCCCCCTTCTCATAGATGATGGTTGTGGTTTTGAAAAGATTAAGGATTTTGGTTCATGGAAATTGATATATTTCATTTCTCATTTCGTATCGATCCAAAAGGCAACTTCATTAACCGTTCGTCCATAGCCGTGGACGTAACAAGACAAAGTGTTCTACTCATTCTCTACTTCATCTTGGTCGTCTCTTTTGGCAAACTTGACGATCGAGTTGCCTCGGTTCAGAGGCGGGAGCCCGTTTAAAGATCCGTCGACGTGGTGCCACCTGAACGACAAGATTGGAGATCGAGAAGATCGGAGCAGCCGCAACAAAGCGTGGGATGATGGTTAAAGACCGAAGGACTCGGATCATTCGGTATAACGTTTCTACCCCTTTGTAGTTTGTTAGTTTAGCTTTAATGGCAGATCCGGGTTACGGTACACGATAGCGCCAGTTCGTAAAAAGTTTTTGTTCCGCATTTAGCATCTGTTAGACGACCGGGGTGCTACCATGGACTTACAAGCTATCACCCTAAATCTGTGGCCACGGTAGATGAAATTTACTGATATGAGTTCAGTAGTTTCTCGGTTGGTGATGAGCATGACTCCGACACGACTTATCGGGTTATTAGGGGCCAAACGTTATCCACCTCCTAGACCCGGTATACGATACTCTTAGCCGAAGAGACCGGATTGTACGGAGATTGTTATATTCAGGCTCAGTAGGGTACGGACGGACTTGATTGTTGACCTCCCTTTCGGCAGATACCTGGGTAGCCGCTACGTACAGCTAGTATCGTTGAAGTACTTGTGGTTTTTGGATTTATCCAGTAAATCACTGTCAGCATATTGTCGAGTCTTTAAAGTCCTATACAGAGGGTTTTCCCAGTTCAGGCGATATGATGTAGATGACATATGTCGGTACATACAAGGGGTCCGATTAAATACGTGTACAGACTACACGGATTTTAATCGGACGGCTGATAATATTAGCGGCTTAGGATTAAACCGGATTATTCAATCAGGTTTTGATTTAATAAATTATGTATATATATATGTGTGTGTGTGTGTGTAGTATATATTATAGTATTATTGTTCACTATTCATTCTCTCTCTCTTGTATATTTGTATTTTTATACGTATACACGTATATGTATTTCGATACATATACCGGGTTGTGTTCCATATTTATACAGAATTTGTTCTAGAAGATGGACACTTCATTTCTTGATTTTTTTTAAAGAAAATCAAAAATGAGGTAGAGTATAAGGTGTTAAGAAGCATGGTAGAGAGGGATGACCTTGGTTTTAAAATTGTAAAAAAATCTTTTGGATTTACTATTCTTTCATGATTGCAAAAATGAGAGCCATTCTATTCTACCTTGGATTTTTATCTACACAAAAAGACTTAGCCATTTTCATGTCATGGCTTCTTATTCTTCACCTCCTCCTCCTTCTTACTAGCTCACTTGAGCTTAGAAATTAGAGAGGAAAGATAGTGAAAATATTCCTACATCCCCACTCTCCAATCGTAGCGAGCTTGGAGCGTCGGTCGCTTCACTAGGTGAAGCCGGAGCTTGGATCGGTTCTCTCGGGTGGATCATCTTCGGTTAGGACGGTCGCCATTCGAGCTTCTTCCCGATTGCCTATGCGGAGTTTGGAAGGGTCTTCCACGATTAGGTGGACACGCGACGAAGGTTGTATTTCCTAACCTTTGCATGGTTGATATGTTAGTTTAGGTGTTTGGATCGATCGCTAGGTTTTGGTGTCTAGTTGCCCCCTCGTTAATTTTTGTTTTCCGCTTCCACTGAGGCTAATCGCTAGGTTTTGGTCTCTAGTTGCCCCTCGTTAATTTTTGTTTTCCGCTTCGGTTGTGGCTTCCGCGGCGAGGGCGCTAGGAACTGTTCCCCTCCGAAAGACGGCGCGACACCGCGTCTTGCCTGAGATTCGGGGCAGATGCTAATTGGTGCTATCCGTCCACCTCTCCGAAGATGCCAAGTTGATTTATGGCACCATGTATCGAAGGTTTAGACGGATGCGTCCGATGTAGCAGACTTCGTCAGATTCCCCCTCGTTTGAGGGGTTTTTGATTGTGGGGACGCTCTTCCCTGCAGGCGCAAGCCCCTGCAGTTAATTACGCTACCGCATTGCGGTAACAACTTTCTCCTTCTCCAGATGGTCACTTCGTGTCGTGGGTGTTTGTTTTGTATTTTGTTGCCCGTGGATTGTTTACGGAGACTAAGTTATGTCGTCGCCCGTAGGGCGTGGACTAGTCCAAATCCGTATTATCTTAGATTTGGGTTTGGGGGGGTTTGGTTTGAGGATACGTCAGCCATACTTGAGGCTAAGATCAACTCAAACGTTTGTTAAGGATACGTTAGTCTAACTTTGTGGCTAAGATCAACTTAACGGGATCGTTTAGATCCGACAAAAGAGCGTTTGGACTCTAATGTTCCAGTTTAGGGACATAGTGGTCCATCGTATGTATGGCCGTCGGGACCCGTCACCTCTCTGACGACGTTGAGGGATTACAACGACGGATGTCAGAGGAGTTCGGGGATGTACCCTCGAGCCAGAGTTAATTGGGGGGATTCATAGTCCACTCTGTTTGAAGGTTTAAGGATACGTTAGCCATCTTTGAGGCTAAGATCAACTTAAACGGGACCGTTTAGATCCGACAAAAGAGCATACGGGGCTCTATTGTTCTAGTTTAAGGACGTTGCGGTCCATGGGTAGTTTAAGGACATTGCGGTCCATGGGTAGTTTAAGGACATTGCGGTCCATGGGTAGTTTTAAGACATCTCGGTCAAGGTTAAGGACGTCGTAGTCCATGGGTTTAAGGACCCCACAGTCCATTGTTAGTTTTAAGACATCTCGGTCAAGGTTAAGGACGTCGTAGTCCATGGGTTTAAGGACCCCACAGTCCGTTGTTAGTTTTAAGACATCTCGGTCAAGGTTAAGGACGTCGTAGTCCATGGGTTTAAGGACCCCACAGTCCGGTATGTGCTCTGGATGCTTCACACGGGTTCACTGCCGCGCTTGGCGAGGACCAGGCTCCGCTCTGGACGTTTTCCACGGGGTCAAAGAGTGACATTATCCGCGTTCCACGTAACCAGGAATTTGCATTAGACATGAGTTTAAGGACCCCACAGTCCATATCAATGTGTGGTCGTCGGGACCCGTCACCTCTTTGAAGACATTGAGGGATTACAATGCCAAGTATCAAAGGAGTGAAGAGATGTACCCTAGAACCGGAGTGGATTAAATAGTCCTTGGCCCAATTTGGGGTCAAGACGAATTAATTATGTTATGAGTCCATTGGACCAGTTGATCGCAGATTGAGGACTTATGGCCATCTTGGGCTAAGTCCAATCAGGAGAGGCTTTGCCTCTATCCATTTAAGCCAATTGGGCCAAAGCCTAGTGTTAAACACTACAGAGCAGTCAGTGTTGAACACTGGGAATGAGGTTGACAGGTTAGTGTTTAACACTAAGAGATAATTGGTGTTAAACACCAGCAACAAGGCTTTTCAAATTAGTGTTAAACACTAAAACAGATCAGTGTTGAACACTGCAAATGAAGATCTCAGATTAGTGTTAAACACTAAGGTAATCAGTGTTGAACACTGCAGATAAAGCTTTTTAATTAGTGTTGAACACTAAGGCCCAACAGTATTTTAACACTGGGTTCGAGAGTTTCAATTTAGTGTTAAACACTAAGACAAGAGGGGTCACGTGGCAGCACGTGAGAGCGCCCTCCCTTCATTTATTCTGAGATTATCGTGTCTTTCAGAGCGTCACGTGCCATCACGTGATGGGCATTCAAATGCCTATGCATTAAAGCTTCTGCCGAGGGTCACGTGGGTCACGTGGGGTGCTGCCTCAAAGGGGCTTTCTGTAGATCTCTTGGGGGGTCACGTGATGACACGTGACCCTGCCTCTATGTATTTTGTTCAGAGGCTTTGTTAATCTTTTTTCAGGAATTAAATTCCTCGAGCTGTAAATTTCAGAGGAATTAAATTCCTACTTCCTTTCGAAGACTTGTATTCTGGAATAGAGTTTAACTCTGAATTTTCTGTAGGAATTAAATTCCTCATATATATGAAGAACTAAATAGGGTTAAACCCTAACAAAAGTTTTTAAGGAGTTTAAACTTCCATCCTCTGTTAAATTATGATTAAGGGAATTAAATTCCCGATGTTTCAACAGAACTGGGTTTTTTAATTAGGGTTAAACCCTGTTTCTTTTTGTTCTGAAGGAATTAAATTCCCATGATATAGGGTCAAGCCCTACTTTTATTTTAAAGGAATTAAATTCCTATAGTTCTGTGAGAATTAAATTCTCGTGCTTGCATTCCCTCTCTATGTTTTGGATCTGCATGGCAGGATCTCGACCCATTGAGAATTAAATTCTCAACCTTAAGGGGAGATGTGCACTTTGCAGATCCTCTATCAAAGAGAGAAGAAATATGTTTTTCTGTTTTTACATTATCAGAGTTAAACTCTGTTGA
Organism: Agapanthus africanus; assembly: GCA_030015575.1. Taxonomy (NCBI): domain Eukaryota; kingdom Viridiplantae; phylum Streptophyta; class Magnoliopsida; order Asparagales; family Amaryllidaceae; genus Agapanthus; species Agapanthus africanus. The sequence continues at coordinate 72,761,745 of CM057348.1, forward strand.
GAATTAAATTCTCTTTCTTTCAAAAGGCCTTCCCTTTCTTACCTAGGGTTTTTGCAGAAGATCCGAGTCTTTTCAAAGTATCAAAGCTCTCCTCCTTTTCCCTTTTTTTTTTGCGTATCTCCTTTCTCTCTGTGTCTCTTGGCTCCTATTTATAGGAGAAGCAGCCGAGTCAATTAGTTTTGTGACGAATCTTCATTGAGAGATTTGATTTGCATCCATCATTCGTTTTTGACCTTTGGATCATTAGGTGAATTTTATTCACCATTGGATTTTAAATCCAGAGATTCTCCTTTGTTATTTTGGTTAGATTTAAAGGGGAAATCTTTCCAAACCCGAGATTTTCCTATAGATAGGTGATATTTAAATCACTTCTGAGTCTTTAATTTGATCGGTCCCAGATAATCACTCTCCTTTGGAAAGATTTAAATCTCCTTCAGAATTTAATTCTGTCGTCAAAATGGGCTTTGAAAGCCGGTCACGTGTGACCACGTGACCCATGGTCACGTATGGACACGTGACCCTCTCTGGAATGAAGAATCCTCTTTCTTTCTGCGCTGTCTTCTGGTTGCTGTTTTAGTCATCACGTGTTAACACGTGACCATTGGTCACGTGTGAACACGTGACCCCTGTTGGGAGCCCCTTTCCTTAACTCAACTGGAGAACGAGTCCTCTCCTTTGAGCGTCACATGCCAACACGTGACCCCTTCTGAAGCCTTTTCCTTGACTTGATCAGGGAACCTTTTCTTCGATTTGATCAGGGAATCAATGAGCCTTTTCCACTGCTTTTATATGTCACGTGTCGACACGTGACTGCTGGTCACGTGTAAGCACGTGGCCCCTCCTTTTGAAGCTTTTCCCATAAGCTTTCCTGATTTTAAATCAGGAAACAAATGCCCCCACAGCGTTGTTCTCACGTGTCTGCACGTGAGTGCAACGCTGTCACCTCTTGTGACCGTTGGATTCCTCTAGGGATCTGGGGAGACGAAACGTTTCCATTGCCTTCTATAAATACCTCTGCCTCTTCATAGGAGCCTTCACTTTGCTCATCTTCTTTTTCTGAGAATTTCTTCTCTGAGAATTTAATTCTCGCTTCCAGAGCTTAGTTCTCTGTCTTGAAACAGTCTTCAGAGTTTAACTCTGTTCGAAAAGAACCCTTCTTCTCAGGTAATGTTCTTGGACAACGATGGACCTTCACATTTCTCCGGATTTTAAATCCAAAACAAGGGTTTTTACCCTTTTTCCTCATATTTTCCATAAGAACATGAAACCGATTAACCTTCAAACCATAGGTCTCTTAGGGTTTAGATGATTTTTAGGGAGATGATGATGGCGTTTCAACCCCATGGAATTTAATTCCATCAAAAATGTTTCTGGGAATTTAATTCCCTTTTCTTAATAAGGAATTTAATTCCAACGAAGAACTCGATTTCTTCATACAGAGGCTTCCTGGGGTCTCTTGGCCTGAGGTTGTTCTTCCTGCAATTAATGCAATGGGGGCTTTGTAATGATGTCTTTTGACTTTTATTTCAGGTACCATGGATGCCCATCTGTATAGTCTTGACGAGATCATTTCCTATGGGAATATTCGTGCGCTGGGCCGCAGTCAGAACCAGGAGTTCACTGATGCTCAGTGTGCCGAGATCATGAGCCGCTTCGACGAGTACAACCATAGGCTACTCCCCCGTCGCTCTTCTCTTCTGAGGCTGATCGTGCTGGCGATCCGGGAGGCACTTCCTCTCTTTTGCGCCGGCATACCGCTCGGGGCCTTGGACACTGCCGAGGATAAGGTGCATTCGGTGTACCTTATGGGCTTGATCTCAAAGAGAAGGCGGGATAATCTCATTGATCTTCTTCATCAGATTTTTCAGCAATCAGCCATATTGGGCGCCTACCGGAGGGTAGAGGACATCCGCGGGGACCCCGATGCTTGTGACCGTGAGAGAAAGCATACTCGGGAGGTTCGAAATGCTTGGAAGATCTTGAATAAAGTTAATTTCGAGTTTCTCAACCCATGCCCCGCGTCTGAAGCTTTACCGTTGTAAAAGTTTTTCTTTTTATTTTGTATCGCCTTCTTGAAGTCTGGATGATAAGTTTTGTTGTGTCTTGTATGTTTGCACGCTTTTTCTCTGAGATTTTATTATTTTGCTACTATTGTTGTTTGTGCTTTTTAACATGCAGGGTATCACTCCATATTTTCCTTTTAACTGCACATCAGGTTTAGGCCTCACGTGTTCTACACGTGGGATCCCTTGATGTGGCTGTTCACAAGATTTTCCTCATGCCATATTTTCAGTGCACAATGTTAGGTGCAGAAAAAGCGCCTTGGAAATAGTTCCATCTCCTTGATTTTCGGTGCCTTTCCTTTTTTAGGCCTTGGAAATAATTTCACCATGCAAGATTTTCTGCGCACAGCACTTAATGCACTTCATTATATATGAGGCTATAGCCTTCTTTTCCTTTCACAGAGAGATTCATATCATATATATATTTTCTTTTCTTGAGGGAGAAACGAGTGCCATGGCTTGTAATCGCCCTCATGCTCGTCGACAGCCGTGGGAAGTTCCTCTTGAGGAGATGATCCCCCGCTTTGCTGCTCGGTTGGTGGACCCCCTCCTTTCTGACAACGAATGTGACTCGGCCATGCACGAGCTCTCGATCCGTAGAGGGTCTCCCCTCCCGATGGGTTCCCTCTGGCTCCAGATGATTCTCGCGGCCGTGCTTGCCGACATCCCTCCTCACCCAGCAGAGATGACCCTGGCGATGCTTGATGCGGCGGAAGAGAAGCTCGAGGGCTTTCATGAAGCGTGCCTGATTACTCAGGCCTTGAAGGATTGCTCGATTCATCTGCTGGGCCAGATCAAGGCCCGGCGAGCTATTATGTTTGCTTTCGCGGACGAACACGGCGCCAATCGATGGGGAGCGACTCCTCGTGAGAACCGTCGCTTTGATGTGCTGGAGAAAGCAGAGAGAGAGATGGAGAATTTTGTCCTTTGCTTCGTTAACCCCTGTGCCGTTGATCCCATGTTTGGTGACCTTTTTCGTTAGCGTAGACCATTTTTTTTTTTAATTAGTCTCTCCTTTTTACGCTTTATGCAGAACTTCGATGTAGGCTTGGTATTAGTATGTATGTTTCCGCTTGCATAAATAAACTTTGGATTCTTCTCGTGAGAACTTTCTTTAATTGCAAATGCTATCATCACTTTCCTGCACATCAGACCCCTTCTTTTTTGGCATTATGAATGTTCATGCAATTGCAAATGCTGTTACTATATATTTTTTTTGAATACTCATATGATTGCGAACGCATGCTTGAAATATGTCGGAAATCCTTCTTGTTGCCTTTCACGTCAGGTGACATGAGCGCGTTTTAGATCGACTATTCCCGTCGGCTGGAAGCCCATTTATACGGTCTTGTAAATGTCATGTTTGCAAGGCCGCGGTCACGAAAGCGAGCTTACGTGGCCACGTAGCGAACATATCGTTATGCGAGAAAAAGGCTCGGCCATAAATTTTCGGAGAGGGAGCTAGCTTCCAAGGCGCTGAGCGAGCTTCGCGCTACCCTTATCACCAGGGCCAACCAAGTGTATGAACTCTGACGGTTGCTTCAGGAGTTCATCAAAGAAGTGGTGGCTCGAGACAAAGCTGTCACGTTCACCCGTGAGAGGGTCGAGGCTCATAAGGCCACTGAGAAAGAGCTTGAAGCCCGGCTCGCTTCGTATCAGGCTCAGCAAGCTCAAGCGGAGGCTCGTCTTCTGGAGATCTTGCGTCATGAAGCCGTGGCTCAGCAAAAGCAGGATGAGCTGGCCAAGCTGCTGAATCGCCCACCGGCTTGAGACATTTGTATCTTTTCCTTCCTTTTTGTACATACTCATGGATGAGAGTATTTTCTTTTTGTTTCTTTCATAAATTGTACTTTGTACCCATTTTGGTTTATGAATAAAAGATACATTTTTCTTCTAAATGGTGTGTCTCCTTTTTATTGAATGTATTCTGTGGATATTCTATCTTGATCTCCTTGCAGGACAGCAGTGGCTCGGGACTCAGGGTTAAGATCTGCTCCCTAAGACTTTTGCTTTTTACGAGCCACGAGGGTCTCATAAGGAGTTTTTCTCCCCACAGGTCGAGAGGATCCCATAGGTGCGAGTTCTTCTTAAAGATCGTGAGGATCCTTAAGCGGGTTTTCCCTTGAGAGTCGTAAGGATCTCACAAGAGAGTTTTTCTTTCTTACAGGTCGTGAGGGCCTGCAAGTGCCGGATGTGATCATCCTTATCCGTGTTTCACGGAGTCAGGGATCTCTCAAGGTATCGTAGTTTAAAGACGTCGCGGTCAAGGTTAAGGACCTCATAGTCCGTGGATTTAAGGACTCCACAGTCCGCCGTTAGTTTTAAGACATCACGGTCAAGGTTAAGGACCTCATAGTCCGTGGATTTAGGGACTCCACAGTCCGCTGTTAGTTTTAAGACATCACGGTCAAGGTTAAGGACCTCATAGTCCGCGGATTTAGGGACTCCACAGTCCGGTGTTTGGTTGCAGGGACCCGTCACCTCTTTGAAGACGTTGAGGAATTACAACGCCGGGCATCAAAGGAGTGAAGAGATGTACCCTTAAACCAAGGCAAAGTCTGTAGGGAATCGGGGTGGTTGATCGTTAGTTTTAAGACATCACGGTCGAGGTTAAGGACGTCATAGTCCGTGGATTTTAAGGACTCCACAGTCCGGTGTTTGCTCTGGATGCCTCACACGGGTTCACTGCCGTGCTCGGCGGGGACCAGGCTCCGCTCTGGACGTTTTCCACGGGGTCAAAGAGTGACATTATCCGCGTTCCACGTGACCAGAAATTTTGCACTAGATGCTTCACACGGGCTCACTGCCGCGTTAGGCGAGGACTAGGCTCCGCTCTGGATGCTTCGCACGGGTTCACTGCCATGCTCTGCGAGGACCAGGATCCGCTCTGGACGTTTTCCACGGGGTCAAAGAGTGACATTATCCGCGTTCCACGTGACCAGGAATTTTGCACTAGATGCTTCACACGGGCTCACTGCCGCGTTAGGTGAGGACTAGGCTCCGCTCTGGATGCTTTGCACGGGTTCACTGCCATGCTCTGCGAGGACCAGGATCCGCTCTGGACGTTTTCCACGGGGTCAAAGAGTGACATTATCCGCGTTCCACGTAACCAGGAATTTTGCACTAGATGCTTCACACGGGCTCACTGCCGCGTTAGGCGAGGACTAGGCTCCGCTCTGGATGCTTCGCACGGGTTCACTGCCATGTTCTGCGAGGACCAGGATCCGCTCTGGACGTTTTCCACGGGGTCAAAGAGTGACATTATCCGCGTTCCACGTGACCAGGAATTTTGCACTAGATGCTTCACACGGGTTCACTGCCGCGTTAGGCGAGGACTAGGCTCCACTCTGGATGCTTCGCACGGGTTCACTGCCATGCTCTGCGAGGACCAGGATCCGCTCTGGACGCTTTCCACGGGGTCAAAGAGTGACATTATCCGCGTTCCACGTAACCAGGAATTTTGCACTAGATGCTTCACACGGGTTCACTGCCGCGTTAGGCGAGGACTAGGCTCCGCTCTGGATGCTTCACACGGGTTCACTGCCATGCTCTGCGAGGACCAGGATCCGCTCTGGACGCTTTCCACGGGGTCAAAGAGTGACATTATCCGCGTTCCACGTAACCAGGAATTTTGCACTAGATGCTTCACACGGGCTCACTGCCGCGTTAGGCGAGGACTAGGCTCCGCTCTGGATGCTTCGCACGGGTTCACTGCCATGCTCTGCGAGGACCAGGATCCGCTCTGGACGCTTTCCACGGGGTCAAAGAGTGACATTATCCGTGTTCCACGTAACCAGGAATTTTGCACTAGATGCTTCACACGGGTTCACTGCCGCGTTAGGCGAGGACTAGGCTCCGCTCTGGATGCTTCGCACGGGTTCACTGCCATGCTCTGCGAGGACCAGGATCCGCTCTGGACGTTTTCCACGGGGTCAAAGAGTGACATTATCCGCGTTCCACGTGACTAGGAATTTTGCACTAGATGCTTCACACGGGTTCACTGCCGCGTTAGGCGAGGACTAGGCTCCGCTCTGGATGCTTCGCACGGGTTCACTGCCATGCTCTGCGAGGACCAGGATCCGCTCTGGACGTTTTCCACGGGGTCAAAGAGTGACATTATCCGCGTTCCACGTAACCAGGAATTTTATCGATTGTATCCACATTTCACGGAATGGAGGTTTGACTCTTGGTGATACGTATATCACCGAGCCATGGAACTGGGGGTTGCCGCTGTTCCGTTTCGCTTGATGTTGTGTCTGCTGCGTCGAGATGATCTCCAGATTATTTGTGAACCGTCGAGATTTGGCTTCCTCTCATGATGAAACCTGGGGGAGGAGTACGACTCCTTCTTTGTTTGCGCCCCTGGATTGTATACAGGGATTGATGTAGCATCACCTGTAGGGCATGTATTTTATTTTTATTTTATTTCTTTTCCCGCGACGCTCTATCATTTCAGCTTTTTATATCGCGAAAATTGCGATTGCCCAATCATTTCGGCTATTTTTTCGCGGTGCCCAATCATTTCGGCTATTTATTTTATTTTTACTCGCTGCTTTTTATTGCGAGTTGCCCCATCATTTCGGCTATTTTTCATGCATACATTCTTACTTGCTGCTTTTTATTGCAAGTTGCCCTATCATTTCGGCTATTTCGTAGGCATGTGTGGCCTGCCAGCTTTTTCGCTACAAGCTCGGATTTTGGACGCCGATTTCGGCATCAGCATCGCTGCAACTGGGACGTTGCCAGGAGCGAATCATCATTTGCCATGAAAGGATTTGGAATTTGATGCCGGTTTAGGCATCAGCATCGCTACAACTGGGATATTGCCAGGAGCGAATCATCATTTGCCACTGTCGATGTCGAACAAAGGTGGCTTAGTAAACAGGGTTAAGGGTCCTGTCGGCTAAGGCTTTTGACTTTATGGGCCGTAAGGGTCCCACAAAAGTGTTTCTCCCTACAAGTCGTGAGGATCTTGTAGATGTGTTTTCTCCTTAGGAATCGTGGGGATTCCTAAGTGTACGTTCCCCTGTAAGTCGTAAGGATCTTACAAAAGGGTTTTCTCCTTATAAGTCGAGAGGACTTACAAGGGTTGTTTGCTGTACAAGCATATCCCTAGTCACGGATGGGACTTGGTTAGGGAAATGTTTATTCGCGCCCGTGGATTGTATACAAGGGTCAGTATTGAGCCTCTTGTAGGGCATGTATTGGAGGTTGTGGAGGATTTGCTTAAGAACAGGTTCAGGTTTCTGTAACTTAAGACTTTCAAATCTCATGAGCCGTGAGGGTCCCATAAGAGAATTCTCCTTACGAGTCGTGAGGATCTCGTAAGTGTATTTTCTCCTTAGGAATCGTGAGGATCCCTAAGTGTGCTGCTCCTTTGTGAGTCGTAAGGATCTCACGCAGGTGGTTTCTCCTTACAAGGTCGAGAGGACTCTGTAAGTGTCCTTTAACGAGGTTGCGCCCTTTCGGGTTTTCACAAACACTCGCCGGTAGTCCTGCTGTTTTTACTCACGGAGCCCTTTTCGGGTTTTCATCCGTGCCCATTTTGCTTATCGACATACCGTTTTTTTTTTATTCTTTTTTACTTTTCTTTTTTACAAGGTCGCGCCCTTTCGGGTTTTCACGAACACTTGCCGGCAGCCCTGCTGTTTTTACTCACGGAGCCCTTTCGGGTTTTCATCCGTGCCCACTTTGCTTATGGACATACCGTTTTTTTTTTGTTTTTTATTTTTATTTTTTATTTTTATTTATCCATCTCGTCAACCTCAGGACGTTGCGGTGGTAGTTTAGGGACGTTTCGGTCCGTCGATAGTTTAAGGACGTTTCGGTCCGCTGTTAGTTTAAGGACGTTTCGGTCCGTCATTATAGGAAGGCCGGCTGCTGCTTGTAAAGTCTGAGCTTAGGAAGATAGTGAGCGGACATAGTCGTCGTCATCTATCATTAACCCAGGCTGCGACTTATTAAGCGTAGTATTTCTTCAAGAAGCGGCCGTTTATTGGCCTGAAAGGCCTTTCACCGTGCATGTCCACGAGTAGATAGGCTCCACCCTGGTAGACCTTGTCTATGATGTACGGGCCTTCATAGTTTGGCTCAAATTTTCCTCGCTTGGCACGATTGGGGATCATAGGTCTTTTGACCACTAGTACGAGTTCGCCTTGGCGGAATGTCCTCGGCCTGGTTAATCTTTCGTACGAGCGCGTCATCTTTGCTTTGTAGGCTTCTAGATGTTGTTGCGCTATGAGCCGGGTTTCATCGAGGGCATCAAGCTCCTCAAGCCGAAGGTGAGCATTTTCTTCGTTCGTCAGCTCGTGGTGGACTGCTACTCGTAGAGAGGGTAACTCTATCTCGAGGGGGAGCACTGCTTCTGTCCCAAATACCAACGCGTACGGCGTTGTGTTTGTGGCCGTCTTGAATGTAGTTCGATAAGCCCAAAGGGCTTCTTGCAGCCTTTCGTGCCAGTCTCTCTTATTCCTGGAAACGGTCTTTTTTATGATCTTCGTCAAGGTCTTATTGAAGGCCTCGGCCAGACCGTTAGCTCGTGGATTGTAAACTGAAGAATATCTCCAGTCTATATTGTGCTGCTGTGCGAAGCGGCTAATCTTATGGCTTCGGTAGGCCGGCCCGTTATCGGAGATAATCCGCCGTGGAGTTCCGAACCGATAGATGACGTGCGTCTTGAAGAAATGGTGGATATTCTCCGTCTTCACTTCCTTCAGTGGTACTGCTTCTGCCCATTTGGAGAAGTAATCAGTTGTTGCCAGGATAAAGCGGTGTCCCCGGGATGATGCTGGCTCAATGGGGCCGACTATGTCAGTCCCCCACATTTCGAATGGCCAACTAGCCAGCGTCGGGTGCAGTGGATTCGGATGTTGGTGGATGAAGTCTCCATGGATCTGGCATGAGTGGCATTGCTTCGCATACTCGAGGCAGTCCTGGATCATCGTGGGCCAGTAATAACCCATTCGTTTAATTTTTAACTTCATCTTTGGGCCTGCTTGGTGAGAACCGCAAAGTCCGTCGTGAACTTCCTGAATAACTCTTTCTGCTTCGTCAGGTCCCAAGCATCTCAGCCATAGAGAATCAAACGATCTCTTGTATAGAGTATCGTTGACGAAAGCGAAAGATAGAGCTCGTTTCATGAGCTGATGTCTTGAGGACGCTTCTTTGGGCATTCGGTGGGACTTAAAGTAGTCTATGAAGACTTCCCTCCAGTCCTCGGCCTTCTCATGGTCTTTTATTTGTAGGGTCGTCTGCTCAGTCGCTCCCTTTTCTTTATATAATTTCGGAGGTATTTCTGCCGGGGCGAGCACTCGACGGCTTTGTACCACGATTCTGACGTCATCGAGGTTCTCGTCAGCCAGTTCTTTAGCAAGTTTGGCCAACGCGTCTGCTTTGCTGTTTTCCGCGCGCGGTATGTTCTCCAAAATATAGGAGGGAATTTGGGTCAACAGTTGTTGCACCTTTTCGCCGTACTTCACCAACTCCGGCTTGCACGTTTGGTAGTCACCATTTACTTGACTAACGACCAGCTGAGAATCCCCGTATATAAGGAGGTCTTCAATTCCCATGTCGATGGTGATTTCGAGGCCTGCTATCAGAGCTTCGTATTCAGCTTCATTGTTTGTCCTCGGCTCTGTTAAAGAGAAGGCGAAGCGCATTATCCCTCCTTGTGGAGTTGCAAAGACGAGGCCTATCCCCGATTTGATCATTGGGATACCTTGTTTCTGTTTCTTTACGGAGGACGCTCCATCGAAATAGAGTTCCCATCGGGCTCTACCGCCGCTAATCGCATCAAATGCGTGCTCGTCCAGCAAATCACAGTTCAGAGGGGAATCGGCCGGTATCAGGTGCTCGGCGAGGAAGTCGGCAATGGCCTGGCCTTTCACTGCCTTGAGAGGTTGATACGTTATCGAGAACTCCATCAAGAGCAGGGCCCACTTAGCAAATCGTCCCGTCAGTATGGCTTTTGACATCAAATATTTGAGAGGGTCCACCTTCGAAATAAGACGGACTTCATGTGCCAACGTATAGTGCCTGAGCTTTGTTATCGCGAAGATTAACGCCAAGCAATGTTTTTCAATGGGAGAGTAGTTGCTTTCTGCCCCCAGTAGAACTCGACTTAAGTAGTAGAGTGCTCTCTCTTTCCCCTGATCGTTCTCTTGTGCCCATAATGCGCCCAAGGAACCTTCGAGTGCGGTTGTATAAAGAATGAGGGGTTTTCCCTTGACCGGCGCAGCCAACACCGGAGGGTTTTGCAAGTACTGCTTGATCTCGTCTAGTGCACCTTGACATTTGTGATCCCAAACGAATGGAGTTCCATTTTTCATCAGGTGGCTGTAAGGACGGCATTTGCCCGAAAGATTAGCGATAAACCGCCGGATGTATGCGAGCTTCCCTTGGAGAGACCGCAACTGCTTGAGCGTTCTTGGCGGAGGCATTTCCATGATCGCTTTAATCTTTGACGGATCTATTTCAATACCTCGGTGTCGAATGATGAATCCCAGGAATTTGCCCGAGGAGACTCCAAACGCGCATTTGAGGGGATTCATTTTCAAATAATATTGCCGAAGGCGTTGAAATACAGTCTCCAGATGCTTTAAATGATCTTCGTATGACATGCTCTTCACTACAAGGTCATCGATATAGCACTCGACGACGTCGTGTATGAGATCGTCGAAGATCTTTGTCATGGCCCTTTGATAGGTGGCGCCAGCGTTCTTTAGACCAAAGGGCATAACCTTGTAGCAAAATATACCCAAAGGGGTGCGGAAAGCGGTATGCTTCTGGTCTTCGGGATGCATCTTTATCTGATTGTATCCTGACGAACCATCCATAAAGGAGAAAACCTCGTGAGTTGACGTGTTATCTATCATTAGCTCGGTTACCGGTACTGGGAAATCATCCTTTGGACAGGCTTTATTGAGATCCCTGAAATCCACGCATATGCGTACCGTCCCATTCTTCTTCATTACCGGGACGATATTGGCAATCCAATCGGGATATTGGACTTCCTGGATAAATCCGGAATCGATCAGCTTCTTGACTTCGGCGTTGATGCTCACCTCAAGCTCGAGTCGCATCCTCCTTGGCGCCTGCTTGACTGGCTTGATATCTGGGGATATTGCTAATCTATGCACAGCAATCTCTGGATCCAATCCTGGCATCTCGGAGTAGTTCCACGCGAAGCAATCTTTATGCCGTAGAAGCACGTTCTTTAACGCAGCCACCTTTTCTTCGGATAACAGCTCGCTGACAAATGTCGGTCGCGGGTCGTCTGCCAATCCCAACTCAATCTTCTTGAGGTTATCTGCAGTAGTATGTATACCATCTTCCAGTTCTTTTGGAGCGGGCGGAAATTCTGAGATCACCTCATCATCGCTGTTCTCAAAGCACCGGGGAAGGTCATCTACGTTCTCGGGCTCTTCTCCTAATATCGTAATCGTATAACAAGTGCGAACCCGCTCCCTGGACTGAGGTGGACCCGGTTCTGCTCTTGCGGCCTTGGGCTCATGCTTTTGCGGTGGCGTCACCTTCCAGCCGTCGGATAAAGCGAATCTGCCCCGTTGGTACTGGTCCTCGACCCAGTTCTTGAAGGTGAAGCAGTCTTCGGTAGGATGTCCTATGGCTTGGTGATAAGAGCAATAACTCGGATGAGAGACCTTGCTAGCTTGCTCAGGATGTCTAGACTCTGGAAGCGTGATCATTTAATGTTTTATAGCGAGGTTGAGTAATCTCTCCGTCTTGTCTCGGGGGAAGGAATACGTTCGACTCATCTTTTTCACGAGGGACAAACCCGAGCCGCTTCTTGATTTGTTTCCGTCTCTGCGTCGGGCCTTTCGTACAACGGATTGACGAGGATATGCGTCTTTGTCTTTTTCGGTATGCTGAGATAGACGTTGCGTCCTGGCCTTCTTGTAGATGGCCATCTCGCGGTTGTGGTCTTCCTGAGCTCTCTGACCCATTTTCCTGATAGGCTTGTTCGTTCGTTCTTCAAACGACGGACTCGGTGCTTCAATCGCGGGGTCTAGTTTTAATGAAGGGTCGGCATCTCCTGACAGGGCGTCCTCTTCTTCATCAAAGGTATATATAGTGTAGCTGCTGTGAGTCCGTTCCCGTTTTCCAGCTCTTGCGTATCCAAGCCCGAGCGTTTCCATCTTCCCGTTGGGCAATTTGCGTTGAGTCCCGGGGACATCCCAAATCTTGTTGTAGAACCGAGCCTGCCGAACAGCCTGTTTTAAGGGTACTCCTTGGCGCTTCAATAGCTTCTTTAATCCGTCCGTATAGTATCTGGGCAGACGGATGGGTTGGAGCCTGTCGAGTGTAGTATCTGCGCCATGCCAGATTTCTTTCTCTATTTTCGACTCTGAGGATCGGTAAAATAGGATCACTTTCTCACCCCTTCGCCTGGGAGGGACGTAGAATGTTTGCAGGTCCTGCACCTCGTGAGCCTGAAGCACGTCGAGATCCTTGTAGTGTTCTCGCGGTACCATGGTGATTTGCAAACTATGGTCATCGCCAAGGGGTGCTTGTGTTGACAGCCGATTGGAGAACACAGCATTAACTTCATCTTCTGAATCACTTCCGAAGACTAATACGGGGGCGGGTGTCCCCAGGTTGTTGCGTTGAGATGGCCCTGCATAAACTATCTCTTCCTCTTCTTCGGTGTCGCTCCCGAAAACAGGGATGGTGGCGGCGGCTTTGTTCTCCGGCTTGCGGCACCTTTCTGTATCCTCGAAATCTGGCAAAAAGTACTTCGCATCTTCGTATTTGCGGACTTCGTTCACGGAAAATGGGTTCAACTCACCTGTTACGGTATACTCGAAACCATCCTTAAAGTACTTCATACACTGATGTTGTGTAGAAGGGATGATGTTGTACTCGTGTAGCCAAGGACGACCGAGCAAGGCGTTGTAGCAGGTCTTGGCGTCAATGATATGGAATTTGATGTCTGTGACTAGAAGTCCAAAGCGTAATGTTAGTATCACAGATCCGAGAGTCCGTGACGATTGTGAATCGAAACCGGAGATAGTAATCTTGTCACGAGCGAGGTGTTGCACGCTCATGCAGATTTCCTCCAACACCCGAACATTAAGGAGATTGACGGAGGATCCATTATCCACCAGGATCTTGCCTATCTTGATATCATGGCAGTATCCGGAGACATATAGGGGACGGTTGTGGTCGCACGTCCCGAGAAGGAGGTCTTCATCACCGAAAGTGACGTCGGCCGTATGCACTTCCTCCAGTTCATCCTTCATCTTTTCAGTGGCGAGGAAGGCTTGGAATTGCTCGGGTTCTTGTAACGCCTTAATTAGCGAGTCTCGCGCTTCTTTCGATAATAGGAGGGCATCGAGAATGCTAAGCTGAGAAGGTAGCTTCCTTAGGTGCGCGAGGATGTTATAGTCCACTTTACTCTTCCTAGGAGGGTCTTTGGCAGCCAGCTCCCTCGTGACTTGGTCATCCAAAGTGATATCTTCAGTGACCTTTTCCTTTCCCTTATCCTTTCTATTCCCGGGCCCGAGATTCTTTTCTGGGAGTGTGCGATTGCGCAGCTGAATGTTCTCGCAGATCTCCGATTCCTCCTCTTTCCCCAAAACAGATTCTTTAAAGAGAGGGCCCAGAGCCATTTCTTCATCAGAGTCGCTCCCAAAGGTGAGAACTTGTGACCCCCTGGCGTTAACCATGCAACAGCTGCCAGTCGTTCTGTTGTGCCCATCGACAGTACTTCTTCGCTCCCGACGGATCTTACGTTTCAGGCGCTTAACATGTTGCCGACGAGCGACATATCCTTGCCACCATCTCTTAAAGGCGTCGCACTCCTCCGTGGGGTGTGAGACTTTCCGGTGATATGCGCAATAGTCAGGGTGCCTCTCCACCCTATCGTGTGTATTTCCTTCCGAGGGCGGTAGCTTCATCCCCATTGACATGGCTCTGGCAAACCTTTTTCTCGTCTTGAATATCTTCTTGTCTACTTCGGATGCCTTTCGCTCTGGCGGAGGTAGTTCAACTCTTCCGTTCAGTCGCCTGCATTTGGTTCCTTCTGACGCTGCCATCTCACGCTCCTGGTCCGCTTTACATTTTAGACGAATCTCGTCTAGAAAAGCGTCGATCATTTCGTCTGTTGGCCATGCACGCTCTGGTACAGGCTCTGCCTCCGGCTTCTTAGTGCCGGGAATTTTCCCATCATCGGTAAACGAGTGGGAGACTACGTTACAGCTCGCCACATATCCTTCGGATTCATCTGACGAGCTCTCTCCATCATCTTCCTCTTGAAAGATGTGGTTGAGGAACTCTTGCAGTGTGACAGGAGTTCGCGCCTTTTGATTGTATTCTTCCAGCGCGTCGATTTGCTTCTGCAAGTTCGTATGCTCGTTTCCAAGCTTCACGGGCTTCTTGGATTTCCTCTTCTTTTTCTTCGAGGATTTCGACGGTTGGGCGTGAGTATTCGGGCTCTTATCGCGAGTCTTCGTAATTGGGCGGGGCTTCAACATTCCTTTGATAATTTGAGGTTCAAGGGGGTCCTTCCATTCGATCGCAGGGCACGCATGAAGGTCTCTCAGCATTCTTTTGGTTTTAGTTGATAGCACGACCTCCCACGGAGCTTCTTCAATAAAAGAACATGTTGCCCCCGGTGTATCTGCTTTCCTAGGAGCATGCGGCTGTGGTGGGTTCACCTTCCACTTTTCGGACAGTACAAACTTCCCCTGGAGGTACTGGTATTCAATCCATCCTTTGAAGACGAAGCAATCTTCAATCGGATGGCCTACCGTCTGATGGTAAGGGCAATAGTTAGGGTTATTCACCTCGGTGGGTTGCGGCGGTCGCCTTGGATTTGGCAGGTTTATAAGTCTGTTGCGTATTGCCAGCTCGAATAGCCATTTCGTCTTGTCCCGTGGGAACGAGTAGGGACGCTTCATCTTCTCATTATAATACCGACGCCTTTCCTCCAGTTGATCTGCCGGTTTCGGGGCGTTAGGTTGTTGTTGGGCATTCGCAACAAAGGTTGCCCTCCCTTTACCCTTGTCATTCCGAGGTTCCGACTTCGGTGTAGGTGGTCTATGACCCATCTGGTCCATCTGAGCCAATTTGTCGATCAGAGCCTGGAATGTGGTTGGCTTAAAGAACATCATAAACTGGGAGATAGTTGCGTGAGGGTCTAGAGTTCCCACAAACATGCCCACCGCAGGTGCTTCCTCAATGCGTTGTTCACATCTCGACCACAAGTTCCGCCAGCGTATAGCGTACTGGACCCAGGTTTTGCCCGGTTTTACCCTGGCGTTAATAAGTGCAGTTATTGGAGTGCGTTCGCTGGCACTTGCAAATCGCTGAGTGAACAACAACTCCATTTCAGCGAACGTTTTGATAGAATCGTTCGGGAGTTCCGAATACCATTCGAACGCTGTTTCTGATAAGCTGCCCACGAACTGGCGGAGCAACAATTTATCATCACCGCCGGTGTTACCGCAGAGGGCCCGGAACTGGGCGACATGTTGATGGGGATTGCCGGTCCCCTTATACACGTGGAATTTTGGTATCGTATAGCCTTGCGGGTATTTGATTTGGTCGTACCAGCTCGGATATGGCCGTCCCGTTTTCACGACTTGACCAGCTGCCTCAGTAGCGTGATGAACCCGGATTTGCTGGGCTATGTAGTCAGCCAAGTCAGCCTTAGAGATTGCCTCCTCCTTGGCCGTTGAGAGGGCTGGTGGTGGATTTGACGTTTCTCCTCGGTCGTCTTCAAGAACGATTGGGGGATCCTCGGCGGGTAAGTCCTGCTGGATCATCATTCCTATCACATCTTGGAAGAGAAGGCCCATCCGTTGTATGTTGGCCGCTTGTTCAGCAGCCTCTTTGTCCCTTTTCTCCAGTGTCCGGCGAAGGAATTCAGCGTCGGTTTCTTCCTCCCGGCGTGCGTCTGAGGACGTTTCTGGGTTTTCTTTTGGCCCGGTGAGCGCAGCCATAGCATTCATCATTTCTTGAAGCTTTTGTTGCTGCTCCTGGGCTTTCGTCACGGATCGGGTTAGCGGTCGGTGGCCCATAGAAGTGCGGCTTTCCTCTTTTCCAGAGGCCATGTAAACAGTGTGCACCACCATGCCCTCAGACTTAGGGCGTCTGGGCTCAGTGCTTGTAGCCGTCGCTGCATGCTGTGGGGTCCTCTCTGGCCTCCTCCTTTTATGAGCCATGGAGGTTGAGGGGGCCGTTGAGGTGGGCGTCCAGACAGCCTTTTGGGGTTTAGCCTGGTGACCAGCTTCCGGTTGGATTTTCGGCTTCTTGTGCTGGCGGGAGAAGTTTGGATCGATGATCGAGTCCCGGGCCTGCCGCCAAACCTTATAGATTTTGGAAGACAGCCGTTGAGGAGATCGGGGCTGTTCTGATTTTATTTCCACAACCTTTTTTAATGGGGGAGGAGACCTCTTCAGCACTGCAGTAGGAGAATTCCTTCGCACCTTGTTTAGCATTTCGAAGCTGTTCCCAGTTGGAACAGCAGCATTAACTTCTGCCACCGGGGCCGATGGAGTCAACCCAGATGGGGAATTGCCCCCAGCCTTCCTTACTCGGCGCCAATGGCGACGTCGAGCGTGTCGAGCGGACGGTGTAGGGTCAGCGGTAAGAATGGTTTCGTCTTGCCCCCTATCTGGGTAGGGGGTCGCAGTTGGTATTAGCCTGTCAAAGACCGATGTCCTTTGGGTAGTAGGAGCGGGAGCTGAAGCCGTTAATCTTGTAAAGACCGACCTTTTGGCCGTAGAAGCTGCCTTGACGATTTCGGGGGCAGGAGCGGTCACTTTCTTAGAAGCAGCCTTCTCTGAGATTGTAGGTCCCATGATGAGTTCGCAGGATTTCTGGCCCAATCTAGAGAAGACCGAGGCGTTGACGTTGGGCGACTCGTTGAGAGGAGCCGCGGCAGGGGTAAGACGATCAAAGACCGACTTCTTGAAAGCTTCCGTTGTCAGCACTGGAGCGGTGAAGTTTGTCGGCGGGAGCATGGTCCCAAAAAACAATCCTGTGGTGGCGCGAGTGACCTGTTCCACGGGCATTGTGAATAGCGAAGCAGCTTGGGGTCCGTAGGCTATACCTCCTGGCGAGGCAAAGCGTTGGTCGCAATTGCAGTTTGAGCAGTTGGAGAATTTCGCAGAAGTAGAAGCCAACGATCCTTTGCTTTCTGCAATAAGCAAGACGCCAATTCTTAGTATCTTGAAACCCAAGGGCAACCATTAGCGAACCGCGTTTAGTTCGCGAGTCACGACACACGAAGTGTGGAGTGGAAAGAGGAAAAGGTCCCACCGGGCGTGCCAGAATCTGTTCCCCTCCGAAAGACGGCGCGACACCGCGTCTTGCCTGAGATTCGGGGCAGATGCTAATTGGTGCTATCCGTCCACCTCTCCGAAGATGCCAAGTTGATTTATGGCACCATGTATCGAAGGTTTAGACGGATGCGTCCGATGTAGCAGACTTCGTCAGATTCCCCCTCGTTTGAGGGGTTTTTGATTGTGGGGACGCTCTTCCCTGCAGGCGCAAGCCCCTGCAGTTAATTACGCTACCGCATTGCGGTAACAACTTTCTCCTTCTCCAGATGGTCACTTCGTGTCGTGGGTGTTTGTTTTGTATTTTGTTGCCCGTGGATTGTTTGCGGAGACTGAGTTATGTCGTCGCCCGTAGGGCGTGGACTAGTCCAAATCCGTATTATCTTAGATTTGGGTTTGGGGGGGTTTGGTTTGAGGATACGTCAGCCATACTTGAGGCTAAGATCAACTCAAACGTTTGTTAAGGATACGTTAGTCTAACTTTGTGGCTAAGATCAACTTAACGGGATCGTTTAGATCCGACAAAAGAGCGTTTGGACTCTAATGTTCCAGTTTAGGGACATAGTGGTCCATCGTATGTATGGCCGTCGGGACCCGTCACCTCTCTGACGACGTTGAGGGATTACAACGACGGATGTCAGAGGAGTTCGGGGATGTACCCTCGAGCCAGAGTTAATTGGGGGGATTCATAGTCCACTCTGTTTGAAGGTTTAAGGATACGTTAGCCATCTTTGAGGCTAAGATCAACTTAAACGGGACCGTTTAGATCCGACAAAAGAGCATACGGGGCTCTATTGTTCTAGTTTAAGGACGTTGCGGTCCATGGGTAGTTTAAGGACATTGCGGTCCATGGGTAGTTTAAGGACATTGCGGTCCATGGGTAGTTTTAAGACATCTCGGTCAAGGTTAAGGACGTCGTAGTCCATGGGTTTAAGGACCCCACAGTCCATTGTTAGTTTTAAGACATCTCGGTCAAGGTTAAGGACGTCGTAGTCCATGGGTTTAAGGACCCCACAGTCCGTTGTTAGTTTTAAGACATCTCGGTCAAGGTTAAGGACGTCGTAGTCCATGGGTTTAAGGACCCCACAGTCCGGTATGTGCTCTGGATGCTTCACACGGGTTCACTGCCGCGCTTGGCGAGGACCAGGCTCCGCTCTGGACGTTTTCCACGGGGTCAAAGAGTGACATTATCCGCGTTCCACGTAACCAGGAATTTGCATTAGACATGAGTTTAAGGACCCCACAGTCCATATCAATGTGTGGTCGTCGGGACCCGTCACCTCTTTGAAGACATTGAGGGATTACAATGCCAAGTATCAAAGGAGTGAAGAGATGTACCCTAGAACCGGAGTGGATTAAATAGTCCTTGGCCCAATTTGGGGTCAAGACGAATTAATTATGTTATGAGTCCATTGGACCAGTTGATCGCAGATTGAGGACTTATGGCCATCTTGGGCTAAGTCCAATCAGGAGAGGCTTTGCCTCTATCCATTTAAGCCAATTGGGCCAAAGCCTAGTGTTAAACACTACAGAGCAGTCAGTGTTGAACACTGGGAATGAGGTTGACAGGTTAGTGTTTAACACTAAGAGATAATTGGTGTTAAACACCAGCAACAAGGCTTTTCAAATTAGTGTTAAACACTAAAACAGATCAGTGTTGAACACTGCAAATGAAGATCTCAGATTAGTGTTAAACACTAAGGTAATCAGTGTTGAACACTGCAGATAAAGCTTTTTAATTAGTGTTGAACACTAAGGCCCAACAGTATTTTAACACTGGGTTCGAGAGTTTCAATTTAGTGTTAAACACTAAGACAAGAGGGGTCACGTGGCAGCACGTGAGAGCGCCCTCCCTTCATTTATTCTGAGATTATCGTGTCTTTCAGAGCGTCACGTGCCATCACGTGATGGGCATTCAAATGCCTATGCATTAAAGCTTCTGCCGAGGGTCACGTGGGTCACGTGGGGTGCTGCCTCAAAGGGGCTTTCTGTAGATCTCTTGGGGGGTCACGTGATGACACGTGACCCTGCCTCTATGTATTTTGTTCAGAGGCTTTGTTAATCTTTTTTCAGGAATTAAATTCCTCGAGCTGTAAATTTCAGAGGAATTAAATTCCTACTTCCTTTCGAAGACTTGTATTCTGGAATAGAGTTTAACTCTGAATTTTCTGTAGGAATTAAATTCCTCATATATATGAAGAACTAAATAGGGTTAAACCCTAACAAAAGTTTTTAAGGAGTTTAAACTTCCATCCTCTGTTAAATTATGATTAAGGGAATTAAATTCCCGATGTTTCAACAGAACTGGGTTTTTTAATTAGGGTTAAACCCTGTTTCTTTTTGTTCTGAAGGAATTAAATTCCCATGATATAGGGTCAAGCCCTACTTTTATTTTAAAGGAATTAAATTCCTATAGTTCTGTGAGAATTAAATTCTCGTGCTTGCATTCCCTCTCTATGTTTTGGATCTGCATGGCAGGATCTCGACCCATTGAGAATTAAATTCTCAACCTTAAGGGGAGATGTGCACTTTGCAGATCCTCTATCAAAGAGAGAAGAAATATGTTCTTCTGTTTTTATATTATCAGAGTTAAACTCTGTTGAGAATTAAATTCTCTTTTTTTCAAAAGGCCTTCCCTTTCTTACCTAGGGTTTTTGCAGAAGATCCGAGTCTTTTCAAAGTATCAAAGCTCTCCTCCTTTTCCCTTTTTTTTTTTGCGTATCTCCTTTCTCTCTGTGTCTCTTGGCTCCTATTTATAGGAGAAGCAGCCGAGTCAATTAGTTTTGTGACGAATCTTCATTGAGAGATTTGATTTGCATCCATCATTTGTTTTTGACATTTGGATCATTAGGTGAATTTTATTCACCATTGGATTTTAAATCCAGAGATTCTCCTTTGTTATTTTGGTTAGATTTAAAGGGGAAATCTTTCCAAACCCGAGATTTTCCTATAGATAGGTGATATTTAAATCACTTCTGAGTCTTTAATTTGATCGGCCCCAGATAATCACTCTCCTTTGGAAAGATTTAAATCTCCTTCAGAATTTAATTCTGTCGTCAAAATGGGCTTTGAAAGCCGGTCACGTGTGACCACGTGACCCATGGTCACGTGTGGACACGTGACCCTCTCTGGAATGAAGAATCCTCTTTCTTTCTGCGCTGTCTTCTGGTTGCTGTTTTAGTCATCACGTGTTAACACGTGACCATCGGTCACGTGTGAACACGTGACCCCTGTTGGGAGCCCCTTTCCTTAACTCAACTGGAGAACGAGTCCTCTCCTTTGAGCGTCACGTGCCAACACGTGACCCCTTCTGAAGCCTTTTCCTTGACTTGATCAGGGAACCTTTTCTTCGATTTGATCAGGGAATCAATGAGCCTTTTCCACTGCTTTTATATGTCACGTGTCGACACGTGACTGCTGGTCACGTGTAAGCACGTGGCCCCTCCTTTTGAAGCTTTTCCCATAAGCTTTCCTGATTTTAAATCAGGAAACAGGAACCAACATCTCTCTATCCCTCGTAGCCCCCCATTTCCTCTCTCGAACCCTAAGCAGTCATCCCTCTCCTCTCTCAAACCCTAGTTATTGATCCAGCTGTCTCGATCCAGCCGTTCTCGCCCTCGATCCAGCCGTTCTCGCCCTTGAGGTATGGTCATTATTTTTTTGTTCAATATTTAATTAAATTTGCATTAAATTTTTTAATTTAGAGTTAATTTAAAAATTTACAGTAAATTAAATTATATCCAAATTAGGGTTTTGGTTAGTGGGTTGATGGTTTTTGGATAACGGCATTGAGGGATGCCTAAATTTAGGGTTCGATGGGTGAATTAGAGGGATGTTTTGTGCAATTAGATGGGGCTTTTATGCAGTTATCGCTTACAAATGTATTCCTTTGCATTCAATATATTTATACTGAAGGAAATGTTTTTATACTGAAGGGTGGTGATATTGTGATCATAGATTGTGAACTTCCAGCTTAATTGTATTTCGGTGGGCAGGTTGTGAACAGTAGAACTTATAGTGTTGCATATGAAGATTCTACCACACAAGAATCAATTTGGCTCCATCGGCATGCAACGATGGAAGAATTACTAGGGTCGATTTATGAAAAATTAACACTCGATCCTAGAATATGTCATTTGACAATTCAGGTACGATATGATGTTAGAAGGGGAGGAAGATCGCACTTCAAGCTTGTAAATATCATAGATGATAACTCTCTACAATCTATAATCGAGTATATATCAGGGCCAAATTCGCCGTGGGGTACGTTGGAGTTGTATGTTGAAGAACACCGGCATTCTGAAGTGTAGTTCACGTCATCACTTGAATTTTCGTCACAAAATGAAGTTCTACTTACAGGAGGGAATCCGCTAAGTGAGAATATTGTAGATGAAGTCATGTCAAGTGAGTATGAAGTATCACCACAGCATGATGGCGGTGATGGTGGTGACATGGTTGCATATATGAGTTTGTTGAATGAGAATCATTCTCAGTTATTTGCAGGTGCCTATGTCAACAATGAATTGGTATTCAATAAAGATGATGAGAACATTCATGACGTAGGTGAGGATGATGATGAGAATGATCCAACTGCGCAGAATACGGTGGATATGACTTATCAAAATGCACCAGCACCCGTGTTTACATCTACAGATTGGATTGGAAATACGATAGTGAACAATTACGAAGGATCGGATGTTACCGGACCCGGTAGTTTGGATCTATACAAAGGTCAACAGTTTTGATATAAGGCGGATTTGAAACATGCAATGGCGATATATTCAGTTAAAAAACATCAGTAATATACAGTTGTGAAGTCAAACGTATTGACCTGGAGGGTTGTGTGCAAGATCAGTGGAGTTTTTCCGTGGGCTCTCCATGCTTCTAGGCGGAATATCGACGTACCATTCACGATCAGGACACTCAGAGAT
The DNA here is from genome assembly GCA_030015575.1 of Agapanthus africanus. Lineage (NCBI taxonomy): Eukaryota > Viridiplantae > Streptophyta > Magnoliopsida > Asparagales > Amaryllidaceae > Agapanthus > Agapanthus africanus. The sequence continues at coordinate 72,784,041 of CM057348.1, forward strand.
CCTCATACACGTGTCAATCCAATTCTTAACAAAGATAAGTTGTAGATTGACTCAAGTTTTATTGCAAAAACTATTATTGAAATTGTGAAGTTGAATTTGAATATGACACCCCAAGCTATAATTAAAACCATGTTCGGTTATGTTATAAGTTATAGAAAAGCTCGATGGGGAAGGTGTAAAGCCATGAAAATATTGTTCGGGGACTTCACCACGTCTTATGCTGAACTGCCTAAGTTCATGATTGCAATGCAGGCTGCCAATCCAAATACCGTTGTTCAATGGATGATTATAAATGTTGAACCGGGAAAGGAATGGTTTAGAAGGATATTTTGTGCATTTGGTCTATACATCAAGGGTTTCAAATTTTGCCGGCTGGTTATTAGCATTGATAGGACTTTTCTATATAGGAAATACAAAGGCACATTGTTGATAGCAGTCGCTTCAGATGCAAATGATCGGTTATTTCCTCTCACTTTTGCCGTAACCGAATCAGAAAATACGGACGGTTGGAGTTGGTTTATGAGTAACATATGAGTATTCGTAAAAAACCGTATAGGTCTTTGTGTCATATATGATCGTCATGCCGGGATTTTAAACACAATGAAGGAACCAAATTTTGGATGGACGGAGCCATTAGCTTATCGTCGTTTCTGTATGCGACACTTTACAGCCAACTTTTATATCAAGTTTGGTAATATATGTAGATGATGCGATAACTAAAGTCCGTCACTACGAAGAATTAAGTAATGAAGTATGAAAAAGGAGGAAAAAGGATTAGAAATGTAAACAAAGAAATGGTTGGTTGGCTCGAAAAAGAACCTTGTGCAAAATGGGCTCTTACATTCGATGAAGGCCGACGATATGGCATGATAACTACAAATTTATCGGAGATATTCAATTCTATATTGAAGTGGGTTCGTACTTTGCCAATTACAGCAATTGTGCAATTTACATTCTACCGGTTGAATACCTATTTTATCGAGAGGCGGTGTGTGGCTCAACAGTATGTTAATGATATACAAGTGTTGGCTCCAAGAGTTCTAGCAATTCTAAACAACCGGCGAGCGAAAGCAAATTGTCATGAGGTGACAATGTACCGTGAACAACCGGGATTATTTTTAGTTAAGACTGGGATGCGTCAAGTAAGTGGGCGACGTAGAGGTGGCAGAATCCAGATTGTCAACCTTAATAACCCGTCAATGTGCTCATGTTGGAAAATGCAACTTCAGCACCTTCCTTGCTCGCATGTTATGGCAGCTTGTGCTTTACGGGTATTGGACTATCGTGCCTATGTCGATATACATTATTCATCGAATTTATTGGTCTCCACATGGGCACCTACTTTCTTCCCGATCCCCGATAAAAAGTATTGGATTACCTATGATGGTCCTCTTGTTATCCCTGATGAGTCTTTGCGAAAGAGTAAGAAAGGTCGACCTAAGTCGTCAAAGGACTGGAGATTGTTTCATTGTGCTCTGGAAAAGATAGATAGGCAAGGTAGGCCGACAAAGGACTGGAGATTATTTAATCATGATCACGTACCTTGGTAGGATATAGAGCAGGCTGTTCGCGTTATTCGAGATATCCCACCATACGATCCAACACGCCGCGATGAGTACATGATATAGTATCATTCGATCACTCATTTATACATTATTTCGCACGACCAGAGACGATCTGCTGGTGTCTATGTTGCTAGACTCTCGACTGCTCGACCTATGTACCAGTCTAGATCACCTTCTCTAGTCAGGACGGTATACTAATTTAATTGCTATTTCTATTCTGTATTTTTCATACGGTACGATTCATATTGTCAATATAATAAAATGTTGTATCATGTATTTGTTTAATTTTATCTCAGCTTGCATATGTTTGGGCTATTATACGTCGCTCTATTCAGACTCTAGCGAGCGATATCGCGTTTAGGGTGTAGGAGTTTGCACAATTTACCCTTAGTGAGTGCAGCTGCATTGTGACCGGTGTAGGAGAGAGCGCCAAATTAGATGCGTTGATTGCCTCCTATACGTAGACGCAACAGCTTACCATGACAGTCAAATTCACATGTACAGGAGGACCCTAGAAGTCTGAACCTTCGCATGCACAGGAGGAGCCCCAGGAGCCTGTACCTTCTCACTGAAAGTGTGTCTTAGCACCTCTACTAGGTTTCTATATGCATCAAGTATGCAATTTTTAAAAATCTAGAGGTCTAAGCTACACTAATCTAAAATCGAACTAGAGAATTAGGGTTTGTAAACATGTAAACAAGTTTTACACTAAGTGAATAGAGAATACAACCTTTGTAGACTGGTCCTTCACTTCTAAAGCTCCAAGTAGTAGTCCCTTAGCTCCAAGTAGTGCTCCCTAGAACTCTTCTTATGCTTCACTTGGTGAAAAGAACAAACTTGCTTCGTCGTCTTTGAGGCCGAAGATGATCCACCTTGAAGTTACTCTAACTCAAGCTACCTCTTCACTAATCGAAAAATTAGTGAAGCAAACAACCTAATCTTATGGGCTAGATGAGAGTAGGTTGATAAAGTAGGAATTTTGCTCACTTTAGAAACCACTTTCTCTTTTTCTTTCTCACCTTCTGAAAAGCTAGAGAGCAAGAAGATGAACTTAGGTGAAGAAATATCTCCAAGTGATAAGTATATAGTTAACCATGGGCTAAAAATAATGGTTAGGTTATAAAATATCTAGAGTAAAATAAAATTAGTGGAATAAGACATGACTTATACATGCTTTTACAAGCATCCAAGCCATCTCATTTCCACCTAATTTTTAATTTAACTCTAAATAAACATTCACCCAAATTATCTTTAGTTTTGGTGTGAGTCTCATACATCCATGTCCAATGTATCATCCACCATGACACAATAGTAAATACATATATTAATATATATCACATATATATTAAATGTATTTCAAAGAGAAGAAAATCTTTAGTGAGCACAATATTAGTTAATATATATTAATATATCAAATATACAAATATATATCAAATTATTAAATCAACACTTGATTCAATAATCCGGTCATATCATATATAACCGACTAATATCACTTATATGTATATCATTTCATTGAATCAACACTTGATTCAATCCGGTTATATCATATATAACCTAACCGATATCACATATCGCGAGATTGGAATACGGTATCACATACTCGTATTTAATCAAGCTCCCGCACATATCACCATATGTGCCCTACTTCGTTTCGCTTGAGCTAGAAAACCTCTGTGTGGGACTCTAAAGACTCGTCAATACGCCAGCAGTAGGTAATGATCATATCAGTCACCCACAAGCCGTCAGCAGTACTAGCTGGACGTAACGGCTACCCAGGTATTGAGCGAATAGAAGATCAACAAGTAAGCTTGTCCAAACTCCCGCAAAGCCTATAAGAAATACTTACCGTACAGTCCGGTCTCTTCGTCTGATTTGTCGCATATCAAGTTTAGGGGTGGAATCGTCAAACCCCAATAACTTGATAAGTCATGTCGATATGTGTCCTATAACCGTTCGAGAAACTACTGATAACACTTACCAGTAATTCTCATCAGCCCTGGCCAAAGACTTGCTGTTATAGCTAATCGAGCATAGCGCAACATCAACTCTCTATACCGGAAGAGACAAAACCCCTCCTATCGCTCATTGCCTCCATGTGACTCGGGATTGTACCCAAAATCTACCTGTTTGCACGACGCCTTTGAGCCGTGGTAGGGAGGAAATCAAAGCACAGTGGGAATCATATAAGACTCTATGACGATCTCGGGTTTACAGACTAACATATACAAGTGTCACCAGAGAACTGCTATCTAACGATAGGTATAGTACCAACTAGGAGTTCTTGGTGAATCATGTTCGGTGTACCCATTCTCTAATGAGCACCTGTATACAATTTTTGATGTCAAACACCAATGAATATGGGATCAACTATCATCCTATACAGGGTCAAGAAACGTACACACTAGTCTACTCTGGAATATCGATGCCCTGTCTCGATACTCTCTCGACTGGGAACAGTTAAAGGATGTGCTTGCGGACTACCCAAGCCCTACTAGTATGATCTGCATCATAGTCCTGGTATTCAAGCCAACATACTAAGGGCTTTATCAACATATATCAGAGAGACGGTATAATAATACTAGTGTACATGTTAATATAAAGAGCAACCAGATAGCATACTATCATGTCGAGCAAGAAAGTCCTCTATATATGTCCAAGCATCCACTATATCATACAATAATGGCCTCTAGGGTATACATATTCCTAACAATCTCTCACTTGCACTAAGGTCAGTTGTTGTAGTATCTTATACCTAACATCCCAAAAAGCTTCTCAAATTGCGTCTGGGGGAGGGCCTTCGTGAGTGGATCCGCTGTGTTATCCTTCGTGTCAACTCTCTTGATCTCGATCTCCCGGCGATCTACTATCTCTCGGATTACGTGATACCGTCTAAGAATATGTCTAGATCGCTGATGGGACCGGGGTTCCTTGGACAAAGCCGCAGCTCCATTATTATCACAATACAAAGGTATTGGATGTCAATGGATGGAAATACACCAAGTTCAACAATGAACTTTTTCATCCAAACAGCCTCTTTGGCAGTATCGTTGGCAGCGATGTATTCAGCCTCCATAGTCGAGTCTGTCACGGTATCTTACTTGAAACTCTTCCAACATACTGCTCCTCCATTGAGAGTGAAGACAAAACCCAAGACCGACTTATTTCCGTCCTTATCACTCTGGAAGTTTGAATCAGTAAAGGACTCCACTTGGAGTTCACCGTTACCATACACCAAGAACATTTCTTTAATCTTTCTCAAATACTTAAGAATGTTCTTCACGGCTGTCCAATACTTCTCCCCAGGATCTGATTGATACCTACTTACCATATTAAGTGTGTAAGCTACATCTAGTCTAGTATATAACACCGCGTACATGATTGACCTAACTGCAGAAGCATAAGGTATCCCTTGCATGCGAGCCTTCTCCAAATCAGTCTTGGGAGATATCACTTTGAAGAGAGTGATTCCTGAGCAAGCGGTAAATTACCACGCTTAGAATCTTCCATACTAAACCTATTTAGTATGGTGTCAATGTACCTGAATTAGGACAATCCCAACATCCGTTTAGATCTATCTCTATAGATCTTAATCCCCGGGTTGTAGGAGGCATCACTCAGATCCTTCATGGAGAACTTTAGTGATAAGAAGAGCTTGACCGAGTGTAGCATAGGAACATCATTTCCTATTAAAAGTATGTCATCCACGTACAATACGAGGAAGACAACCTTACTCTTTACAACATTCTTGTATATACAAGGTTCATCTACGTTTTTATGAAGTCAAACTCTTTGACTGCCACATCAAAACAGATGTTCCAGCTCCGCGATGCCTGCTTTAATCCGTAGATTGATTTAAGCAGCTTGCACATATTTCCGCTGCTCCCATTGTCTACGAAGCCCTCTGGTTGTGTCATGTACACGCTCTCTTCTAAATCACCATTTAGAAAAGTGGTCTTGACGTCCATCTGTCAGATTTCGTAGTCATGGTATACAGCAATGGCAAGTAAGATCCTGATGGACTTAAGTATAGCCACTGGATAAAAGGTTTCATCATAATCGACACTTGGTCGTTGACAAAAACCTTTTGCTACAAGTCTAGCTTTGAAAGTCTCTACCTTTCCATCTACACCAAGTTTCTTCTTAAAGATCCACTTGCTCTCGATAGGTTTTACCCCTTCAGGAGCAACTTCCAAAGTCCATACTTTGTTGGTGTGCATGGATTCCATCTCAGATTATATAGCATCCAGCCATTTCACAGAGTCCTCACTCGTGATAGCCTGCTCGAAACTGGTTGGGTCATCATCTTCCATGATGCAATCCTCACTCCCGCCGTCTATGAGAAACCGTAGTATCTCTCAGGTGGATGAGGAACTCTACTAGATCTGCGGAGTGGCTGAGGTTCGTCGGGGATTATCAAATCGTCCGGTTCTACCAAATCATCAGTTGTAGTTTGTATAGCTGGAACTTCTTCCAGTTCTACCTCATTGCCACTAATTTCTTTCACAAGAAATTCCTTTTCCAAAAAGGTGGCATATTGAGAAACAAACACTTTTTGTTCCTCAGTGTGGTAAAAGATATATCCATGTGAATTCTTTGGATATCCCACAAACTTACAAAGAACCGAGTTTGTCCAGATTCTGTATTTTAACATAGGCCGGACAACCCCATATCTTAACTCGTTTAAGATATGGTCTCTTTCCACTCCATATCTCATATGGTGTTTTAGGTATTGATTTTGATGGAACTTGATTCAATAGGTATGCAGATGTCTCAAGTGCATAACCCCAAAAGGAAATATGTAACTCAGCATTACTCATCATAGAGCGCACCATATCTAATAGGGTGCGATTCCTTCGCTCCGAAACTCCATTGTGTTGTGGTGTATACGAAGGAGTAAGCTGAGAGAGAATCCCATTCTATTTTAAATAGTCTCGGAATTCCGTGTTTAAGTAATCTCCTCCCCGATCAAATCGTAGGACTTTAATACTTTTACCCGTCTGGTTCTCAACTTCGTACTTATATTCCTTGAATTTCTCAAAAGCTTCATATTTGTGTTTCAACAAGAACACATGTCCGAATCTTGAGAGATCATCGGTGAATGTAATAAAGTACGAAGAACCATTCCTGGCATGTGTAGACATAGGACCGCATACATCACTATGTATCAGTCCCAATAGTTTAGTAGCTCTTTCTCCGTGTCCAGTAAACGGAGTTTTGGTCATCTCGCCTTTAAGACATGACTGGCAAGTTTCATAAGATGTGAATTCGAACGGATTCAAATATCCATCTTTGTGCAACTTCGCTAGTCTGGTCGCATTGATATGACCAAATCTATAATGCCACAAGAAGAATTCGTTCATTTCTGAACTTTTCCTCTTGTGTGTGTTCTGTATGTTTAGAACTGTAGTTTAATTTAGAACGTATATACCGTTATACAACGTACCAAACCCAATCAACACTTGATTTAAGAAAATGTTTGTAACATTAGTACAAAGTTATATCCTTCTTTATGTAATAAAGAAATTGATATTATATTGCACATCATCTTTGGTACGAAATAACAGTCGTTCAGAATCAATGTATTACCATTTGGTAATACAAGGTGATATTCGCCAACTACTTTGGCTGCAACAATTGCACCATTACCTACTACTAGAGTTTTATCGCCCTTTCCCGGTTCTCTATTTCTTCTTAACCCATATAACATATTACATACGTGGGATCCTGATTCGGTATCCAATACCCATGACGTAGAGCATATTGAGAAACAGTTCTTGGTTACGAACACGCCTGAAGAAGATGCATCGTCATGCTCTTTCTTCGTTCGGGTTGCATGAGAATCCTGATATTTCCCTATTCCTCGCTCAGAATTATGACAATCATAAAATAGAGCAGAACCAACGTTCCCCAGCTCAGTATAATAAGCGGATTTGGTCAATACATCCATATTATTATCTTGATTAAGGCATGTCATGGTCGCTATCTGGAGAGAGAGAGAAGAAAACACTTTAGCATGCGCTCTTGTAAGATTAGATTAGTTATTATCTTATCTAATCAGGATGGCTCCCACTGTTTTTATCAAATCTTCCTCCAAACCCTAAAAGGTAAGACTAGCCGGGATTAATTACACCCTACAAATTCGCCAATCGGTCAGCCAGGCAGGTATTGGTACTCTGAGGAAGTCTCCTCATGCTTTCGTATGGAACTAATTAAATAATCTTGTTTCCGCAGAGGCATAATCCCGTTAACACCTTTCTTAGACACCTACTGGATCAGCTAATTGTAAAGTGCAAAACTCTCCCAGGAGTAACTCTTACTCGCAGTAGGTATCGGGATCCAACTATCTCATAGAAGGTAAACAATCTCATTGCAAATTTCATCACTTGAAATTCCCAATATCTGTTTTTACCCCTAACAACTTATGACCTTAACAAGGTCAACAAATCATAAGCGCTAGTCAAGTTCAACCCGTCATTTCTTGATTGAATTAAACCCACCCGTATCACCCTTAATAAGGTCAACAAAGTCGTACGACTACCCTAATCCAATCGCATCATATGCAGCAGATAAGCACTAATTAGCTACCGCACATTACGTCTTGACGGGGGCCAACAAACGTAGCATGAATACTAAAATAGTCCTTATCTGAAATGACGGAGGGCTACGACTGGTTTTGAATAAAACCATTAACGTAATGAACTTGATATCGTTGTAGAATTGAGTGATTTGAAAAGGAGTGGTTTAAGCTCCGCTTTTAAAATCTAGTTTTCAAAACAAACTGAGTGGATTGTAGCATCTGCTAGCTTTTGCTAAAGAGGTCATTCCCGGTGAAGGGATCTCGGATCTTTCCTCATCGAATGAGGTGCTGGATATCCATCAAGGAATACCGCTATGCAAAGCAATAACTAGAGCTGCCTTTTTGAAAAATTTGATTCTATAACATCTTTTAGGTTTCTTTTCTTTCATTAATCTCATTAGTGACGTCCCATCATTTATGTTTCCTAAACATCACAGAAGAAACGAAAATAGAGCGTACGCTTATGCCATCCGTATTCGCCACGGGGCCCCATCATGCACCGTTAGATTACTTAACTAACGGTAAAGCGGAGGCTGGGCTAGTGCGGGTGCAAAATATAAGCAACGTTTATTATATATCATATATATATAGCTTTCATCTCACGCAGTTATATGATCACATCACAGAACTCAAGCAGCAGAAGTCAACATATGAAATATTGGATATATTAGGAGGTCCGTATTTTAAATTAAACCAGTAATGAAAACACGGATTCCACGGTCGTGATGAATATCCAAACTCACATCCCTAGACCCCTACGAGAGCGGCAATCAAGCCTCCTAATTCTAGAGTTAGGAGACCTGGTCTCGACTCCTCGAGATGGTCTCCTACTGGACCCTAAAACCCGGTCACTTATGCTCCCCGCCTTGGGTCTATCCTAATGCAGAAAAGTAATTAATATACATCGATGGTGACATCATCCACAATCCGGATGTGTCCCAATAAAAGAATATTACATACAGTTTTTACATGAATGAAAATAGAAAAACCCTCATCTCACGCAAAAACCCCCGGTTATTCAATCACGACGATCCAATATAACATATCACAACAATACATAACATCGCATGTCATCAACGTAAGTAAATATGCGTATCCCGAATATCGTTGACGTATAGCAACGAGATTGGGGATACGCCACATATTACACTTACGGTCGCAGAAAAGAAATGAAAACTACAATAATTAGAATCCGTATTCCTTAGACATCATAAACCCGGAATATCTCATATCTCGGATTTCATGAACTTTAAATCTTGCATTTATGTCTCATATTGAAAACACTTTTTAATATCGGTCGGGTAATTCAACAGGATTCCCGATTAAATGATCGAATGCTCGTCGGGAACTTAAGTAGATTGTCGCACCCCCGATACCGTCAACGAAATGCACTTGGGCGGAACACCGTGGCCGCGAGCACCCGAGTGGATGCTTTTGGCTACAGTGTTCTCCTATAGTCACTTGGTCGACGCAATGGGACGTGGCTATCTAATAGTGTTTTCCGACGACTATCCGCGTACAATAGGAGATTGTGACGGAGTTTTGATCCGAATCGAAACTCTGTAGCAATCGATTAAAAGAGACTAAAACGCGAGATTTACAAAACACAAACTAGTTTTTAAAAAATTAATTAATGTGGATTCCAAATATTGTATCACATATCATATATATCTAGACGATGTTAAACATTTCGATCGATATATCAAACACCCAAAAATCATAGAGACCTCAACAACTTGAGTCTCATTAAAAATACCCAGAAAGTGACAAATGACATAATAGAGCAGCACAAGAAAATTGAGTTCCTAACTCACCAATAATGCCACGGAACCGCGGCTAAACCTAAGTTATGCCGCGGTTGCGTGGCCAATTAGTTGAGTTGGGCCCTCGAATTTCTTGGGGCTCCATAGAAAACCCTGCACAATTTTCTGCATAATTTTAATCACCAAAATTTCAACTTTTGAAAAATTGGACAGAAACATAGAAAAGATTGGGTTTTGAAGTTCGATCGAACACTTTAACGTCATCAAGACCAAACCTAATACTCTAGCTTGGCTCTGATACCATGAAAGTGTGTCTTAGCACCTCTACTAGGTTTCCATATGCATCAAGTATGCAATTTTTAAAAATCTAGAGGTCTAAACTACACTAACCTAGAATCGAATTAGGGTTTGTAAACATGTAAACAAGTTTTACACTAAGTGAAAAGAGAATAAAACCTTTGTAGACCGATCCTTCACTTCTAAAGCTCTAAGTATTAGTCTCTTAGCTCCAAGTAGTGCTCCCTAGAACTCTTCTTAGGCTTCACTTGGTGAAAGGAACGAGCTTGTTTCGTCGTTTTCGAGGCCGAAAATAATCCACCTTGAAGTTACTCTAACTCAAGCTACATCTTCACTAACAAGAAATTAGTGAAACAAACAACCTAATCTTATGGGCTAAACGAGAGCAGATTGATGAAGTAGGAATTTTGCTCACTTTAGAAATCACTTTCTCATTTTCTTTTCTCACCTCATGAAAACCTAGAGAGAAAGAAGATGAACTTAAGTGAAGAAATATCTCCAAGTGCTAAGTAGAGAGTTAACCATGGACTAAAAATAATTGTTAGGTTATAAAATATCTAGAGTAAAACAAAATTAGTGGAATGAGACATGACTTCTATATGCTTCTACAAGCTCCAAGCCATCTTATTTCCACTTAATTTTTAATTTAACTCTAAATAAATATTCACCCAAATTATCTTTAGTTTTGGTGTGAGTCCCATACACCCATGTCCAATGTATAATCCACCATGACACAATAGTAAATACATATATTAATATATATCACATATATATTAAATGTATTTCAAAGAGAAGAAAATCTTTAATGAGTACAATATTAGTTAATATATATTAATATATCAAATATACAAATATATATCAAATTATTAAATCAACACTTGATTCAATAATCCGGTCATATCATATATAACCGACTAATATCACTTATATGTATATCATTTCATTGAATCAACACTTGATTCAACAATCCAGTTATATCATATATAACCTAACCGATATCACATATCGCGAGATTAGAATACGGTATCACATACTCGTATTTAATCAAGTTCCCACACATATCACCATATGTGTCCTACTTTGTTTCGCTTGAGCTAGAAAACCTCTGTGTGGGACTCTAAACACTCATCAATACGCCAGCAGTAGGTAATGATCATATCAGTCACCCACAAGCCGTCAGCGGTACTAGCTGGACGTAATGGCTACCCAGATATTGAGCGAATAGAAGATCAACAAGCAAGTTTATCCAAACTCCCGCAATGCCTATAAGAAACACTTACCGTACAGTCCAGCCTCTTCGTCTGATATGTCGCATATCAAGTCTAGGGGTGGAATCGTCAGACCCCAATAACTTGATAAGTCATGCCGATGTGTGGCCTATAACCATTCGAGAAACTACTGATAACACTTACCAGTAAATCTCATCAGCCCTGACCAAGGACTTGTTGTTATAGCCAATCGAGCATAGCGCAACATCAACTCCCTATACCGGGAGAGACAAAACCCCTCCTATCACTCATTGCCTCCATGTGACTCGGGACTGCACCTAAAATCCAGCTGTTTACACGACTCCTTTTAGCCGTGGTAGGGAGAAAATCAAAGCACGGTGGGAACCACACAAGACTCTATGACGATCTCGGGTCTACAGACTAATATGTACAAGTGTCACTAGAGAACTGCTATCTGACGATAGGTATAGTACCAACTAGGAGTTCTCGGCGAGTCTTGTCCGGTGTACCCATTCTCTAATGAGCACCTGTGTACAATCTTTGATGTCAAACACCAATGGATGTGGGATCAAACTATCGCCCACATACAGGGTCAAGAAATGTACACACTAGTCTATTCTGGAATATCGATGCTCTGTCTCGATACTCTCTCGACTAGGAACGATTAAAGGATGTGCTTGCAGACTACCCAAGCCCCATTAGTATAATCTGCACCATAGTCCTGATAGTCAAGCCAACATCCTAAGGGTTTTATCAACATGTATTAGAGAGACGGTATAATATTACTAGTGCACATGTTAAGATAATGAGCAACCAGATAGCATAATATCATGTCGAGTAAGAAAGTCCTCTATATATATATCCAAGCATCCACTATATCATACAATAATGGCCTCTAGGGCATGCATATTCTTAACACACGCACAGAAGGAGCCTCAGGAGCCACGACCTTCGCAGCCATTGATGTCGCAGTTGACTCAAGCTGATATACCAGGACCTTCAGAGCCAGCGTGACCCCGCCCGAAGAAGAAAAGATATTGTCCCGTTTTTGGTTGATTATATATTTTGTAGTATTCGGCATTATATCTGTGACGATATTATTGATGTTGTGATGGTGTTATTGGTGTTGTGATGGTGGTGTGATCCATCCTTCGAGATGAGGTTTGTTTACAGCCAAGTGTGGCTTGTAGTGCTTTTTGGCAGATATTATTATGTATTTGTGAATAAATGTCCATATATACAGAGGAGACGCTGTCCGTTTTACTTTTAAAATGTGGTTAAAAAGGTTTTTTGGAAATAAATGTGGTTATATAAGTTATTTTCCGTTATTATCATTTTCATTGTCTTTCTGTGATGCATCTTTGGAGGTCTTCTAATCTGCATGAAGCGTTGCGGCAATTTGGCATCAAAAATGTTGTATTAACACCCATTCATATGAGACAATATAAACCTGAGCCATTTCAAAATAAAATATAAGTACCAAGAAAAACGCTATCGTAAGTAGCGATTTTCCTGTACTGAAAACGCTACTGTCAGTAGCGTTTTCAGGCAAATGAAAACGCTACTCACAATAGTGTTTTCGTTTGGCAAAATCCCCACCCCCTCCAAGTCTCGGGTTGGGAAGGGAAATAGGCCAAATGAAAGCGTTTTCACTTGGCTGAAAACACTCCATAATAAAGAAAACGTTATTCTCGGTACCATTTTCTGTAGGTCTATAACTACCTCCCGCAGAGGCCATTCTACGTGGCGTACGGAGTACTAGTTTGGGAAATATTTTGAGAGAAGGTTATTTTGGGATTTATTTATTAAAATAGGGTTATTTTGGGGGGAAATTCGCTAGCACTCAGGATGCTCATTTTTGTCCATCTCTCTTGATCCACAAATGCTCTATCAGCTTCTGCCTGCAACAATAAATTGAACTTACCATGCTCAAACTTCAAAGTACGAATAAATATTATAGGGAAATTAATTGGAGTTTTGAAGAACTTCTAATGAACACGTGAAGCTGAACCTGAGCTTCTAGGTAACTTGCAGAATCGCCTCCAAGGAGATAAAAATCACCGCCTCCCTCTAGTGAGTCAAATAAGGACTTGAAGTAGTCCTCATATCCGAAGCAACCATCACGAACCATCCTACAAATATTTTTTCTATAGTACGCAAAGGAAGAAAGCTGATTATTTGTAGACTGTAAGAGACAAAAAATGCCAGATATTTTGGTTTCCCGGCTTCTTCAGTATCCAGAAATGGAGCAATGCCAAGAAACTCAATAAAATAGCTACTAGAGTTTTACATGTGTCATACACGTTTATATTATAAATTGAAAATGACCCGTGTGATATTTTAAAGGAAAAAAAATGTTTTAAGAAAATAAATAAATTACATTACACGAGTATTTTATTCTCAAATGATAGTAGTTAAATATGATATATACGAGGAAGAAAAATGTTATGAATACTAATAAAAAAGTTTCCTTTATGTGCATGTCTTTTTTTTAGTAGAGGGTCTTTTTGATTTGCATGTGTGTGTAGTGTGAGGGAGAGAGAAATGAGTTGGGTATTCATTTGACTTTTTCCTAAGGAGGTGTGAGAGATGGGTTGGATGTTTTTTGTCTTTTTTCTATAGATGACGTGGACAACCTTATGAAGAAGCATGAGGCAACGACTTCTCTTTTTTCGAATTCTTTTGTTGTAAAATGATGTAATAATGATATCATCATCCAAAAAGTTTGGATTATAACAGTAAAGATTTTATTGGTTGCCATTCTAAACTCTGAATTTTCATTTTTTTGGGAAAGAATGAACAAAACAATCTTTCTGGTGATACTCCAGGAGGCCAAAACTTAATTTAGTGGAACTGGAATATGGAATATATATACAAGGCAAAGGCCTATAAGATTATACAAATCTTATTTGAAAGAGGACAATAATTTAGACATACTTATATCCTAAAAAAGGATATGATTCTTGGTTTAAGCTTAAAGTCAGGCCTACTGAATGCAGTGTTGATGCCTTGAAACCACCAAAGGGTACACTGGAAGCTTTGTTTCTTATTACATATATGAAGCACAGTCCATCCTTCTCCTTTACGGAGACGTTAGATGCATCATCCACTGAGGATTTAAAATCAGTAGGACAAAAATTGAAAAATTGAATATATGAGATGTAATTTCAGCAAAATGGTGTGAAGAAATCAGTGTAATTTCAAATTAGCAAAACAAAAAATGAATATATGAAGACGCTTTAGAATTTAGAATCTAAAAGATTTAAAATTTACATTGCAAGAACTAAACATATGGAATGTAATTTCAACAAAACGGTATGAAAAAAATAAGCGATCGGTGGAAACTGATGACCATGAAATATCTCGAAAATACCATTTTCACTACTTAGGATCTGTTATTAATCATGATGGGAAGATTGGGAAAGATGTAACTCATAGTATCAAGCGGGATGGTAGAAATGAAGAAGTGCTTCAGAACGCTATGTGATAATAGGATACCATTGGAACTGAAAAGAATTTTTTTATAAAATGGCGAAAAGACCCACACTTCTTTATGGATGTGATTGTCGGGCAATTAAGAAAAAACAAGTCCAAAAAATAAGTATGACTGAAATGAGAATGTTGAGATGGATGAGTAGCAATCCACTAAAAGACCGTATGAGAAATGAGTATTTGTAACAATATAGAGAGAGTTCCTATAGAGGATAAGATGCGAAAAAACCGATTGAAATGGTTTGGACATGGACAACAGAGACCTATCAATATGCCGGTTAGGTAAAATGACAAAACTATTATTCATGGCGCAACTAGGGATAGGGATAGACTTAAACGAACATGGATAAAGACAATTAAGAAGAATAAGTTGATTGTTAATTTTACCAAGAGGACAATCCTTAATAGAACGGAATGGAAGAGAATAATTTATATAGCCAACCCCAAATATTAGAAATGAAGGCTTCTTCTTGTTGTTGTACTGAGGAGGTTCTAGCAATAAGGCGGTTCTAGCAATAACATGTGTGCATCTGTGATGCTGGCTGCCTATTATATTAAACTTAGAGAAAACTGTGAACATGCATGCCCACTCCTTCCCCTCCACTGATCTAATGATTTCAAGCGAAAATATTTCTCTGCAACATGGTGGATGGAGAGGCCAACCTATTGCAACATACGTTATTAAGTCTCCTAAATAGCGCAAAGGGTCTTTTTTTCCTCCTCGTGTATACGGCACTCGTAATAAATAGGTTAGAGTTTCACAGTGGTGAATCAAAAAATATAGTTCTCATGGAATCCAACCACAAGATATTGATAGGTTGACAAAGCTTAAATTCTTGAGTTTGGCGTTTAAAAGAAAATAGAGTATTGTCATGCTAATCTCCATTGAGTCCCTGTCAAACCGGTCAGACTTTAGACAAGAATCTAGCCAAACGATATTATTTAGAAAGGACTTAATGAGACGGTAGTTAAATTCTATCCATAGCTCACATGCTATTTTTGACTTCCCTACATTTGAAAACCTAGAGCATATATTAAAAGTCTACGAGCAAAGTCATTAAGCAAATATTAGGAGTAATCAGAGCCTGTTCACACGTAAAGTAGCCACAGGTATTTTATGGAAAAAAAAAGAAGAAAAGAAAAAGAAAAAAGAAAAAAACATCACAAGAATTTCGATACATAATAACTTCACACCTGACAACACTGAAGTGGAACTTTACGAGCTTGCCCCTTTACGCAGAGAGGTAACTTCCTTCATCTTGGCACCAAATATAAACTAAAAAAATGAAAAATAATCACTAAATACCCAGTTGTTATAAAAAGATGCTTGCCAGTCTAGGTGAGATACTTTTGCTTGGCAAATCAATAAACCTAATTGATAGTTAAGCAAGAGCCCCATTGAAAAATGGCGAGTTAAGGATACATTGACAGCCAGGAATCAACATAATATTGAGCATGAAACTTTGCTACCATTTTTTTGATGATTGCCGACAAATTTTATTGTCACCCATCAATGTGATTTGAGTATCATCAAACAAATCATTGTTGCAAGGAATCAACAATTTCATTTGTCAATATTATTTTTGGATAGTAATATTGGCCATAGTATTTAGATAGTTCCACTCCCATGCTATATGTAATCCAAAAAACTGTAACCCAAGAATCAATGCGTGGAAAACAATAAAAATTGAAATCTCATAAATGTTTCTATCCTCGCCATATTTTCCTTTCCTACTTCTTCAATTATTTCAATTGTAGATCCTCAGCGGTAGCGAGAAGGAGACGACCATTCATCAAGAATTTCATACTGCCAGTTCCAGATGCTTCATGCCCCGCTGTACTGTAATCCAATAATAGATATAAAAAAAAAAGGAATTTGTCCCCAAACTCATTTTAGATCAGCGCTAAAAACACAGTATAATTTATTTTGTTATCTAAGATCATTGTATTGATAAATTTATTTATCAGATCATAGAATTAATGAAAATTATGGACCCAGTTTCTTAACTTAATTTATTTTTAAACTCAAAAGGTCCCAAAATTGTGGGAAACCCTGAAAGTATTTATTGCTTTTGTCACGTCCCGCTTTCCAAAATACACAAAATCAGGAACGTAACAAAACCAACCATACTACCTACGGTAAAGAAACATCCTTCCATAGTCACATTACGGCTGTCAATCAGTAATCAAGAACAATATAATAAAAAATCTATCTCTAAACATGTCTAATAGACACAATAAATAATAACAGGAACAATGGCGGAAGTAATAAAGGTCCAAGGAAATAAAAAGAAGCAATAACCAATAACTGTCCCTTATGAGCTCACAACATTAAATCCAACAATGTGCAATACTAGAAAAGAAATCTAAATCATAACTAACTAAATCAATGGAATGCACCTCACCGATCAGCAATCCTGTCGAAATACTCACGGTCCTTACGTGCTAAAGTCAAATGATCTGGACCATCTAAAACTCAGACGTCTATGTGTCATAGATAATATTAATAATAATATAACCAGAATGTGGTACAGTATACCTTTACAAGAACTCGATGTCATGCGTATAAGTAATAAGCAATAGCAAGAACGTGTGATATAACGAGTAAGATGTAATGGATCAATCATGTCATGTGTATCCTATGGATCCATATTGCTAAGTTATCTATCCTGTAGGTATTTGAAACCAATTAATATAATCCTCAATATAACTCAATAGTATCCCGTGCATGTCCGGGACCACGGTCTCATGACTTTCGGGCTGAATCCGAGATATGCCGCTAGATATTAAACAATAGCAATATCTGGACGAATGGTGTCAGTATCATCATTCCAGGGCCTGTAGCCCTTATCGACTGATCAGTCTCTAGCAATCAATCCCACTGAGTTACAAATCAGATTTCATTCTTGATTTCCCCTTTTCCGGGTTTCAATTCATGTCAAGTATCAATTAAATATTTACCTAATGCCAACACATGAAGAATCAAGTAAATGTACATGTCGTGTCAATCAAGATAATCCGGTCAATCAAGTCAATATCAGGAGTCTTTGGTATTGGTAAACATTACATTAAAAGAATGTTCTGATATGGTAACCAGGAAACAAGTCAAGTGTAATCCATTACAAGGTTCAAAGGTACAAGGCAGATTATAGTTCGACAGGAAGAACATTTCAGGTTTCATCTCACTCTATAAAATTGTAAATCTTTCACCTTGCAGAATAAGAGGCTAATGGTAAAATGATATTGAATATTTTGTCTGACAAAATAATATTGGAGTATTCTATAGATTAGGGCAGGCTTTTACTACCATTACATATCTCTTCTGGCAATGCCATTTCCCATCTTGGCCTTGCTGATGACAGGTTTGCATAGCATGGATAAGATATTCCATTCATGATTCGGATATAGCTTTTAGCTAATTTTAATAATGTTTCCCTTAGCCTGGACCAATGTAAGCTATAATAATGGCATTTACATTATCATATGCACAAGAAAGCATTTGATAAATATCAACTACATCATAGATAAACCACTCGATATCTAAATATATATATAAAAAAACACATTCTAAACACATAAGATACAATAGCTATCAAATGTACACACAAATAGAGCATGCAATGTTAGGCGTAATGGTGTATGATGAGAAACTTTGTCCTATCACTCAAACAGCTATATATTGAAATTTAAATAACATAAATATCCAGATACAGCAGCGAGTAATTGACATGCACACACATCCACACACAAGCGCATGCACACACACAGACATAGCAAGCTTTTCTTGGGGATATGTAACAGATAATATTGGATCTTTTCTTGGATCACAGGAAACTAAGATCACTTTTATCTCTTCAAGAAAAATCAAATAAATTGACAAAATATGTAACTTAAGGAAATTAGCCCGGTCATACATGTTTAGAAAAATGAAAAGCACATATTTAAGACAGTTCTCTAAGGGTTGATTATTCTACCGCCCTATCAACATGGTTCTTTAATCAAATGAAAATCTAGTTTATGCCTTGACTAATTCCAAATCATATAACAGGGGGCGATGAATAATTCAAAGCCATTTACATACTACCATTAAATTCTTCAATATTTATCTACTCAAACTGCCAAAAACAAGTTATTCATATTTATCTACCAAAATTATATGTTTACAGCAAGATTAAATCTTGCCGTATAGCATGTAAAGCAAGTATATGATACTTGCCTCGATTCGACGATTACGTGAACGGAAACGATGACGAGATTTCGGCTTTGGGTCTCGGCTGGTGCAGCCGAGAAGGAGAAGGAGACGATGACGGTGATTACCGGATTGATGACAACGGTGGGTGCTCGGGTAGGAGATAGGGTCGGCTGGATTGCTCGGGTTTGGAGAACGAGACGAAGAAGGAATCGGCTGTATGATGTTTGGGTTTTGTTGAGAGGAAAGAGATAGAGTCGGCCAATAGGGTTTTTAGATTTTTTTTAAAGATTCAGAGAAAGAAGAGGATGTGTTGGTTTAAATAGATGGGTGTGGTGTAACTTTGCACATCAACTCTCCCCAAAATTCCAAATTGCACAAAGATTGCAAAACAATCCCAACTATCAAGATTTGATCATCTCTTTGTTATTATTTTACTCTCTATACTATATTGATATTATCACATTCTATATTATAATTAATACTAATAAAATATTATTGCAACTAACACATTCAATATACTAAGTAGAATTTAGTCTTAAGGATTTTTGACAGGATTTATAGTTTAAATAGTATAGGTTAATATGCATGCGGGGTGGTTACAAATATGATATCATGCATAATCATCCAAAGACCAATAACAATAACCCAACGACAATAATAATTAAACTGCCTAACACACATATATATAATATAATTAATGTACGATCGTGCTAGGATGTTTCAGCTTTATTTTAGAACCAAACCTTGATTTGTATACGTATTTGTGTATGTATTTCCAATAATACCCTTTAAGATTAATAAAATGCATGTTATGATTTGATAAATAAAGCTATATCATGATAAATAGTGTTATGAGTTGATAAACAATTTTACGGTTTGATAATTACTGTTATGATTTACTAAATTATGTTATTATTGAATAAATAAAGTTACTAATGTTAGACAGTGTATAGCTTGGGAAGGGTAAAGCTGGAGACTTGGAGTCACTTCTCAAAACTGGGTGTGGAGTCAATTTTCCCTAGAATCAAATTGCCTTCCAAGAATGTATTAGGAAGTTGCTCTCTCTCTCTCTCTCGCCGCCGCCGCCCCCCCCCCCCCCCCGCCCCCCCCCCCAAAAAAAAAAAAAACAGGCTGTAACTCAGTGTGAGTGGATGTGAGGCCGATACCTCTTGCATAACAGCAGAGGCTTCACCACTGTATGGTACATCTATGATAGTTCAGTACTTGTCATCGAGAATAAACATTCTAAAATAAACTCAACATATCAACATGGAAAATAAGAAGGTTGCAACTTAGAGAAGGAAAAGTTCAAGAAAGAAAGAAAGGTCTAGAACCTGATGTGCTGGGAAAGATCACTTCCTGGTATTACTAGCTCTGCAACAGAGACATTCTAATCAGGGATAAATACCTGAAGAATGTGAAAATTAACTTTCCCCGATCAGTCAACTAAGAGTCTATAACATAAAGAGTAGATTCAAGTCAATTGGTAACTCAGCAATTATTTATGGAACAGAAAAAATCTGATCACTTATTTGCAGCATATAGTATCTTTAACAATGATGCATCACCAACTTACATGGCATGTGAATGTTTAAAAAAAAACTCTAGTCCTTTTTTCAACCCAGACATAGAGTCACCTTCTCTCTTAAGTTTCCCTGAAGAATATCCAAAGGGGTAGAATACGCATTGCGCTAATTAAAATAAATATTTGCTTCTTTGGAAATGATTATATATTTTGATACTGTTAGCAAACAATAATGTTTTTAGTGGATATCAAAAGGCATATATATTTCGGACGAACTGGTTCTGCGCCTGGTGTCATGCATAGAACTTAACCTCACCAACTGATTGAAAACAATTTTACTTGAATAAATATATTAATAAAATTCATGTCTATGACTCATTTACTTATTCAAACCCGAGAAAGAAGCAAGAAGTTCCCATACCAGTTTCAGAAGATTGCCAATATCATCATCATTATTAATCACTTCTCCAACAGCATGGCATAGTTTAATAATCTTCTTTGCCATTTCATAACCAGGAGCAGCTTTTCCCCCAATTATACACACTCGAGGTACCACTTTCCTTCTGTCGTCTTTATTCATGTTCTACAATAAGAGATTAAGATAAAAGTAAATCGATGCTAGAAAGATTTATGAAAATTGAAGAACTTTGGGCTAGAACTACTAATCCATATAATATTGAATTATCATGTTAAGACAAAGATTATCTAGATTTGAGAGTATGGAGTAATCTTGCAGGTCTCACAATTAGCATGTAGTAATGAATATCATTTTGATATGGGATTCAGATGATCAATAAAGCCATGTGCAGTTTAAGTGAAGAAAAGTGTTGAGACCAATACCATGGAGAGTACCAAAATGGGCTGGAAGATTTTAAGTACTTAAGAAAAGCTGAATTGACAAAGCATATATCCCTCCCTTCATATGAAAAGCCAAATAGGAGGGGACTTACAAATCCAATTATAACGCAGTTCGCCAGCCATATTCATTCTGGTGAGAATAAATAGGTAGATCAAGCGCAGAGAGCCCAATTATAAAGTAGTTCACCAGCCATATTCATTCCGGTGAGAATAAATGTCTGTGCGTGTGTGTGTGCGCGCGCGCACGCGTGTGTGTGTGTGTGTGTGTGTGTGAGAGAGAGAGAGAGAGAGAGAGAATGTCTAAACAATTGTATACTACCAAAGAACCAAAGATTCAAGATCTGAGAATCATGCGTAGAGGAAAGAAGTGGGGCAAAAACTAACACAGGCCCAGTACAGAGAATAGGGAACTTCCAGTTTCTGTTAAACCAATGTGTTCAGGACTGCTTTATACAACAAAAGTGTTCAGGACAGTTCTTGCACATATTCCTACATACCACTAACATTTGAACTCGTATATCTAGCATCTTCCATAAAAGTGTAATGGGAAGACTGATGGAATACTAGAAGCCGCCTCTGTAGTTCCTTGAAAGGCACCATCGTTGAATGAAACACATGCCACTTTTGCCCATTGAACTAATATAGTTTCTCGCAGTTTTCAAGCTAATACATGCAAGTAGCAAATGTTGTCACTACTGCCAAGCTAAATTAGTGAAAATCTGCATACACTGCACTTGAATTACACGACTAAAAAACCAATTTATTACCTATCAAGCCCAGACCCTCCACCACAATACAATTCCGTAGATCAACTTCAATAAGTTCAAACATCTAATTAAGGGGAATGGAATCACCGACCTTTATACAATCATACCGATGGATGATGCCAAGTATATTGAGCAGTTGTCTTTTATACTCATGTATACGCTTGATCTGTACATCAAACATGGCATCTGGGCTGACCTGAAATGCAATATGATACTATCAGGCACCAGATACTCTTGAAACCGTATATATACAATGAGTTCTATAAGAAAACCTTCATGCCAGTTGTCGTTTCAATGAACTCTGCAAGCCTAATTTTGTTGACCCTCCTTACCTGTAAAGTGCAATGCATTCCAAGTTGAATCAATGCCATATGATGCCGCAGTTAGGTACATAGTTGATAAGTTATATGACTGAAAACTTGAGAGATGATATACAATACCATTTTCCATTCCCACTGGAATTCTGTATTTTCTGCATGCTCTTGCAATCCAATTAAGAGGTCCATATCATGGATCCAAGCATCTGTTCCAAGCCATGTGGAGACAAGACTGCATAGACCAGGATTGCTGACCACTATCCACCGACTGGAAATCAATTTTCATAAAGAAAGTTGTAACGATGTTAATCTGATACTACATTACAGGTAGGATAGTTCAGTCTCGGTGTTCTTATGTTTTAAACCATGAACAAAACATTACATATACATATACATATACATATACATGCATGCATGCATGTATAATTTGTGAGTGCATGTTACACGTGTACACGCACCCCGACTATGGACCAACTAACATATGTAGCACTTATGCACATGCTAACCCCTGTCATACACCTCTTATTTTCATTCACTCAAAGCATATTTTATCCATGTTCCCTAAACTGTTTATGTTTTTTAAGTTTTTATTTTCCTATTTCATCTACTTTGCATAAAGATGTAGAAGTATTACAAGTAAATAATACGGAACCTTAATTCTACATGCCAATAAGATCATGCAAAGTCCAAATTCATAGTATTGACATGTTGAACAAGGCATATATGCAACAGACAGGGTTTTGGGTTCATATACTACCGATATGCATAAACATGAGGAAAAGTTATGTTTAAATGCACAACTAATAATTAGAGGAAAAGAACCAACTGAAATATCAATAGCAGAAGAAGAGCTTCGAACCTGAGTAACACCGTTCGTCTTGTACTGAAACTTTTGAGGCCAAAGTTCATAAAAGTCCTGCAGACATATATCACATATTGAAGTCAGAGTATGAAACATACTGAAAGCTGACATAAAGAGTTTGAGGGACTGATATGCCCTCCATGCTTCTGCATTTTAATAAATTAAACAGATGCACAATGTTTCACATATGAAAATTTCTTTAGCATATTTGTAGAGGATAAAAGAAATGTTACAGAATTAGCTGTGAAAGTATATTTGTATTTAAATATTTCATACATTAGGCAAGTGAGCAACAGCAAAAATTTCTGAATTTTGAGTAAGATTGGCATGATATCATGAAACGATTCTGCATCCCTACTTAGTTTATGCTACATAACGAAAGGATCACATACTTGTATAAAAAAATCAGTAACAACCAACAAGTATGACATTCACAAAACAATAAAAGATTATATCTTGTTTTATATCAAAAGATGTTGTCAATGGACAACCCTAAATATATACAGGAAGATTAATTTATAAAATGACCTGCTGTCAACTCTTCTTGTTGGTGCTATTCCTAAAACTGAGGCAAAAGAGGGGACATTGGCATCGACATTTACACTAAGAAAAAAACTTCAGCTTACAGATTTGTAAAGGAAGCCATATTTATGAATGCACCCGTATGTTTCTCATAAATATATATTTGAACACAATGAGTATATCTAAAATAAAAATGAGTAAATGTAAATAAGAATGATGAATTTAAAAGTCTAATCTAGCATATAAGCTATGCAGGTTTATTGTCTATGATTTCAAATGATGAACAAATTGCATTAACATAAAATTCTTGACCACATGTCCCTCTCTGTGCATGTTGAGTGTTGTGTGTGTGCGCGCGCGCTCGTGTTTGAAATTATTGCCGAGGGCTATACGCATATGGTCTGTGAGTAAGCGCACACATGTTAGACGGTGTTTGTGCAACTAGAACAATAGTGTATCGCACATTAGATGCAAACACTGTATTAGTGTTCTGGGCAAAAAAAGAAGGATAAGAATTACAAAAGACCTGGGCTGTGCCAGGGTTTTCAAATTAACTGGCTGCAACATGGTTTACAATGAACTGGGTGAAATATGGATTACTTCATCGTAAATAGAATCTCCTAAACAACTAAAGCGTTAGTGATTTGTGACTACATCATTATAGGATTTAGAAATGTAATAAAAGGTTAGTGCTTAGGAAATTTCACACCATTATCGCCAAATTAGAATGTACAATGATCAAGATTAGGCTGACCTTTGCTTTCTCATATACTTTTAAATGTTGTAAGAGGTAATCTTTATTCAAAGTCTTCTCTCCTTAATCAAAATAGGCCTATTACATAAGGATAACTAGCTTTTGATTTAATAATCTTTCTTATTTATTTTAGTATATAATGGTCACTACATCTATACACAACCAACAACACCAGAACAGGAGAAGAATAATTACAGTTTAAACGTTAAATGGATGAAACTACTGCTAATCTAAAGGCATTTCTGGTTACCACGAATGTGGTTTGAGAAACCACACAGAAAAATAGTTTGCATGTTAACTACCTCGAATTTTCAAACAAACAATCAGAAAGCTTTAATATGCAATAAACACGAATGAAAATTTGTTTGAGATCATCATTTTATTTTCCTAACTTGTTATGTTACTTTGGCAATCTCCACGTTTTGTACAGCACATCTCCTGCTTCCAGCATAAAGACCTTCCTTTACTTCTCTACGAGGTATAATGCAGAGAAAAAGTATGATTTTCTATCTAGGAGTAAATTTATCCTCATTGTTAATTTTTAATAGACACGAATGAGGGGGACCGATTATATATTTATTTATATGAGGGCACACAAGCTTTCAACAAAAGCGGGTTCCATCCAAAAGACTCAGGCCTTATTATAATGGGTTGTCCCATCTTATATCTTATACCATGTATTCCTCATGGTTTTTCCAATGTGGGACTATGTTATCCACATATCTCAACACTCCTCCTCACGTGCAACCTGGTTGTCACGTGGAATGTAAGGTACACACGTAGAGGACACGAATGAGGGGGACCGGTTATATATTTATTTATATCAGGTCACACACGGGCTTTCAACATATGCAGGTTCCACCCAAAAGACTCGAGCATTATAATGGGTTGTCCCATCTTATACCCATGTATCTCTCATAGTTTTTCCAATTTGGGACTATGATATCCACATATCTCAACGCTCATCAAGTTATTTTTTCAAATTAAATATTAAGGATTTTTTGTGACAGGAAAAAACACCCAATAGCTTGTGCAACAAAGAAGCTCGTTATGTCTTATCCAGGAATCTTTAGCTGATCAGCCTAAACTGTGAATAATTAAAAAAAATGAATGTGTGAAATTTCATTACCTTGAACACTTTAGTCTTCAATCTATCTAAATGAGCATGAGAAATACCATCAACGCTATGACAGCAAACAAGCGACAGATTTGCCATCCTAATGTTCTGCAAGACACAGTAACTTAAGGTTTTTGTCGCTTCAACTTAAAGGAAATTTACTAAAATGATAACAGTAAACTGATGACGGACCCAACTATTCAACAAACTTGCATTACCTCTGTCATGCAGCCAGATTTAGTAAAGTTATAAACAAATGTTAGATGGAAATGTAATAAAAGAATGAAAAACAAACAGACGAGAATATGTGCCCCATCTTTCCTCTCAAATTATAGCAAGCTGTAATGTTTCTCATGCTGTTGCTTTGTTACCCATTAACATCACATTTCATGATTGACAAACCATTCTCAGGAATACTGTAATTTTTTTTATATACATATTAGTGACAGAATTCAATCTTTGTATCAAGTCAATTATACATTTAAATCATCTTACATGCAGATCAAATTTGATAAACAATATCTACATATCGGATTAATTAACAGTCACATTATTCTGAGACAAACAAATGAAAAAAATAGCTACTTGATGACAAATTTCAAAAATTTAATAGAATACATATATCCTTAGAATCTAGAGAGAATTAATTTCCTTCATACCTTCAATTCATGATTATGTGTAGATTTGAGATGAGGCTTAAGTTCAAGAAACTTCCCAAAAGTTTCCCTCTTTTTCAAGAAACTACCGTGAACTTTCAAAATTACGAAAAACTACCCATTTTAATGGTCAATGACGGTCAACACCAAAGGTGTTATTTATGACCATTTTACCCTTATATTTAATTATAATTAATTAAATTAGATATCTATTAATAAAATTATTAATAATTATAGTAATTAGGGTTCGGGTTAGGCGATGGGGGCTAGGCGGCGGCGGCGAGGCTGCAGAGGCAGCAAGGGGCGGCGAGGCGGCAGCGGCGGAACGGCCGAGGCAGGGGTTAGAGTTGGGGTTAGGGTTACGGTTTGGGTTTGGGAAATAGAGGGTGGAGGAGGCGCAGGGGAGGGGGAGGGTGGTTGCTTGGGAGGCAGAGGGGATGGAGTGGTCGTGGGGGCTTGTTGGAGAGGAGGGAGGTCGTGGAGGACAGAGGAGGTCGTGGTCATGGGCGTCGGTTGGGGCGAAGAGGGTGTCGGGGGAGGTCGTGGAGGGGGTGGTCAGGAGGAGGGAAGGGGGAAGGTCGGTGGGGAGGGGGGAAGCATGGGGATGCGAGGGGGAGTCACGGGGGAGGCGGGAAGAGGAGGGGGAGGCACAGGGGAGGAGCAGGGAGGGGTGGGGGAGGCGGGGGTGGCTTGGGAGGGGTGGGGGAGGTGTTAGGTTTAGGGTTAGGGTTAGGGTTTGGGTGTTTGGGTTAGTTTTTGGATAAGAAGAAGATGAGGGCAAAACCGTCTTTTTCCGACGGTGTTAAGGATGGCCGTCAAAAAGGTAGTTTTTTTTAAACACTTGAAAGCATAGGGTTGTTGTTGATGATTTAGAAAGTTTAGGGTAGTTTAGTTTCTTGAAATTAAGATAAATATGCATACTTCAAATTCTCGGTTATGTGTTAATTAACATGTTGCATTTTCACTTCATCTCTGCGAATAAAATGTTATCATCAGGCAAAATTATCGTAAGGTATTTTAACATAAGGATGTTCTGGGCTGTCAGTTGATATAACAGATTATCACGAGGAAAAATGCATATTCTGAAGAAAACATCTTAAATAATTTGATATGGATGTTGGAAGAATTCACTTGAAAAACCAAGCATAGGAAACATATAATACCTTTGTTGCACCCTCTTCCACAATGGACATTTGGGAGAGCGATCGTAATCAAGGCCAAAATGATCTTTTAGCTTCTCCATAAATGAGAAGTTAATGTCATATATTATCTGAGTAATAGATCCGGATCAGTAATGTAACCGAATAATTATTCCATATGTCTAGAACAAGATTAACAAAAAAGTTACAATCAAATTTCAAAGTTAATAATTGATATAACATGGTGTTTATAAATTAGCAAAAAAGGACTTTCAAGGTAAGGATGACTATATAACATACATATTTTTTTATTATGATACTATGAAAGTGCATTATTAACTGTTAATATTCAGAAAACGCTTAAATATTATAGATTTATAGATTTATTTTTCACTCGCCCGAGGAGCTGAAGGGAGATCATTCAAGAAGCTAGTTAGGTTAGATTAACAAACATTCTATAAATGAAAAGAACCAGAAATTCCATAACAAGGGTTAAATTTTCGGTCTCAGTATATGTATCGCTATTCGACAGCCGTTTTTCAATTCAGAATCAGCCACCTCAGAACCTTGCTCGGAAAATTACAAAAGAGGAAAGAAAACAGATCCATATTTACAGAATCAATAAAACACAAAGCTAATGATAAAGTGAAATGTTATGATTGATTTATCTGCTTGAAACAGCTAGGTACCGGGGTGAGTTTCATACAGATTTTTCTTTTCAAGCCTGACTGGGGGGGGGGGGGGATCATGTTGGTCCAAATTTATCCGATATCTATTTTCCAGAACAATCCAGCTCATCCGAAACTTAAACCCATGCTAGAACAATCTTGCAGAAACTTAATTTGTTGAGGACCAAACAACCAATGAGATCAGCACTATGAAAAGCTGCCTAGCAGTTATATACAAAAAATTATATGCATCGAGAAAGAGGAACACCTGCTTATGAAATAATGATAAATTTTGGAGCCTACTAGAGGAAAAACATATGCATCGAGAAGGAGGAACAACTGCTTATGAAATAAGGAAATGCCATTTTCAGAGTCAGCCTCTGAAAATGCAACAAGAAAAATAGCAGAACAGGTAGGTGAAATTAAGAGTCTTGAAAAAGAATGGTGCTCTATACTAGAGAGAAAACATGAACCAGTTCAATGGCCAATTATCGAGCAATCATACCACAAAGTAAAACAGTTTGAATTGACTTATTTTGGTTCCTAATAGAAAATAAACTTCAGCAGAACACCAGAAAGTTGGTGGTAAGTTTCAAGCAATAAAAAAATCCATGAAAAGCTAGCACATTGTTAAATTATACTAAGAGATAGCTTAAGTTGTGCATTTCGATTTCTGCATGGTTATGTTGGGTGCATTATCCATTTATACCTACAGTTATATATCTACATAATAAAATAGAATTCACTCTAAAAGTGAAGACTTAATTCCAAAAAAAAAACCAAACCTTTTAGCTAAAATACGAGAAACCCCCAAATAGTTTTAAAATACACAACAAACTACCACAAAACTTTCAAAATACACGAAAAACTACCACAAAAACTTTCAAAAACTACAAGAAACCCCAAAAAATCAAGTGCCACGTCAGCAATAAATAACACAAAACTACATACCATTGGGGTTTCTCGTAATTTTGAAACTATTTTGGAGTTTCTCGTATTTTAGGTAAAAGATTTGGGTTTTTTTTTAATTAAGCCAAAAGTGAAAAATCAACCAATTGGTGGAATGCCATAAAAGAAGATCTAAAGGTCGATGTGCTTCAATAAAATATAGGTCCAATCTAAAAAAAATAAACCAAATAGTGTGAAACGCCATCAAGAAGAATCTAAAGGTCAATGTGCTTCACTGGCACTTTTAAGTCTATGTAAACCGACAACGAGATAACATAATATATGATGTAATAAACATAAAGTCTCTCCCTCTATCTTGTGACCAAGTAAATGTACAACGGCCATTAAAAAGGATGTAAAGGTGAGAACTTTCAATGCTACTGAATGTTTCTAAAAAAATGATATTTCATTATAGAGAATACAAATATATGCCATCAAGATAAATCCATACATATCGCACTCACACAAACATTTAGTACACACAGAAGCACACTAGTACACCCACACATTCGCGCGCGCACGCACAAAAGCAAGTTAAAGATGTCCATGACAGGATAAAGGATGCATTACCATTTATATTCAAAATGACATAACGATGAGAAGCAACCTATCAAATGTATGAACAACAAAAACCTCTATTCAAAATGACATAACTTGCAGAAAGCTACATCAAACAGAGACAACTACTCACTTGCAAATGTCGTGGAAGAAGGTTACCGAGTAAGTCAACTGGGATTTTTTAGATTCCTTCAGGAGCTACAGTGTGAGCAGTGAAGGAAAAAATTTTGCATACAATTATCCCATGCCTGTTGCCAACTGAGAAGTTCTTCATCAACAAGAACCCTCATAACCTCAGGAATTGCAAGGGAGGGGTGAATATCATTCAGCTGCAAGGCCACCTGTAATATACCGGTAGCTAAAGGTTGAAGTAAAACATAAGATACCATAATAGTGTAATACAAAGCTACTATATGATAAAAGCTAAGAAAATGATTTGTGAAAAGACCTTGTCAGGAAACTGATCAAAGTTACTGTGATAATCTTTGTATCTTTGAATTATGTCTTGAAGAGAAGCTGAAACGAAAAAGTATTGTTGCTTCGACCTTAGCTCCTTGCCCTACTATGCAAATAAACAACTTAGATGTTTCAACTGTAACAGCCTAACAGGTATTAAAATAAACTATTTTTCAAAAACTATAATTACAACAACTATGAACCCTTCACCCCACATCTTTGGATTCAACTACATGAATAACAAAGGAATTTACAACTCCGGAATCCAAATCCAATGATCTTAGCTAACAGGTTCAAGCAGCCAACCCAATGATCAGGACAAAATTGTTTTCCTTCATAATGAAACAAATGCAAAAGGCTGAGCTCCGGAATAAATTCACCACAAAGATCTGGAAAAAAATTCT
This sequence comes from Agapanthus africanus, assembly GCA_030015575.1. Taxonomy (NCBI): domain Eukaryota; kingdom Viridiplantae; phylum Streptophyta; class Magnoliopsida; order Asparagales; family Amaryllidaceae; genus Agapanthus; species Agapanthus africanus. The sequence goes on from CM057348.1 coordinate 72,814,710, forward strand.
CCATGAAATGCATGTATTAATAGGGATTTAGTCAGTACTCATTATATGTGTATCAGTCTTTAATGTATATCTATTTGTCTATATGTGTGCAAGAATACAACAAACACATGACTAGTTATAGACGATGAAACAACAAGAGATGCACATGGATATAAGATATAGATCCCACCAGTAGGGTTAGGCCTTTTGGACGGAGCCTCAACTATATTGTTAAGCACATGTCCACTCATATAAGCCCAACGCTCCAGATACAAATTCTAACATGGTATCAAAGCCTAGATCCAACAGTACCTCCTCTGAGAGATCTACAAGCACTGAAGAGTGATACAAGTGATGTGCAATCCACGTATAACACACACAAACACACACACACACACACACACACACACACAGAGAGAGAGTGATGTGCAATCCACGTATAACACACACAAACACACACACACACACACACACACACACAGAGAGAGAGCAAAAAAATCCAAATATCAAATTCTAACAAGTTGCATATGCATTATCTATCTACAAACACACACACACACACACACACACATGGGGCATATATATACTTGCAGCCTCAGTTTGTTTTAACATCAGACCATTGACTTCATCGTCCAAGCCATTTCCCATTAAATTTGAGTAGTCAATGGAGCACAAGGTTTCATGATTTTTTTGAAAAAGTTCTACTACTAGCTGTAAACCTTATCGTCAACCCTCTACTAGTTAGTACCAGGCGAAGGGAGCTTTCCATAATCCTCTCTTAGCTCCTACAAATTCCTCATGCTTGGGGGAGAAGTCTAGGAGGAGGAAGATGATAAAGTGTATATAGAGAATAGTAGGAAGCAAAATAAGTATGAGAGGGAAGATTCTGGTAACATGCATATGTTTACATATAGATAGAATCATAGCATGCAAGATAAATCCAAGAGAGGAGAGCTCTGGTAACATGCTTTACAATGCAGACATACAGAAATGTTCTTTTTCTTTTTGGGATGAAAGGGCACAGAAAAGTGAACCTGATAAGAACAACCATCAGGATATAGCACACTGCTGATTGTTTCTGCTCTCTGCCTGTTAGTACCAGGCAAAGGGAGCTTTCCACAATCCTCAAAGATCAATTATCATCCTACAAATTTCTCATGATTGGGGGAGAAGTCTAGAAAGATGAGGAAGATGATGAATTGTATATAGAGAATCGTAGGAAGAAAAATAAGTATGAGAGAGGGGAGGTTCTGGTAACATGCATAAGTTTACATATAGAGAGAATCAAGGCATGCAAGATAAATCCAAGAGAGGAGTAACATGCTTTACAATGCAGACATACAGAATTGTACTTTTCTTTTCTTTTTTTGGAATGAAAAGACAGAGAAAACTGAACCTGATAAGAACGATCATCAGGATATAGCACACTGCTGATTGTTTCTGCTTTCTGCCTGTTAATAACTGAATTGATATAATCTCCAGTGTTAAAAGATTCCTGTCAGAAAACAAGGCGTTAAGCATTTTATGAACGGTGAACACGTCACTAACATAAAAGTTTATAAATCTTAAAAGCGTAATTTCTATAAGAACCCAGTCCCATAAATTTACAAATTAAAAAAAGAGTGAAATTACAAGAAGCAATACCAAATGTATAAGAACTGAAACCAAGACCATACTATACAGAGAGAAGTAACAGTTTAATCCATAAATCACATTGTACAATGATAAGTAACACTTGAATAATATATCATCATTACAGTCTGCCTGCAGTAAATTATTGCATGCAATTCTGTCTCTAGTTGAAGGCTTACAGAAAGTAGTACATATTGAGCAAACATTTCTTCAGGAGGTATACTGCTAGGAGTTGATCGTTATGCCTTCTCGACAGAGGATGTGTGGATAGGAGAATTCACAGTGTCCGTAGTCACCAAAAAGAACAGCGGGGGTACTTGTGAAACAGTTACAGCTGTGTATGGTCCTAATAGAAGGGAGAGAAGAATTGAGTTCTTTGAAGAATTAGGTGAGATTGCGACTAAGTGGTCTCGCTCGTGGGTTCTAGGAGGAGATTTCAATGTAACTCGCTTTGCGCCGGAAAGAAGAGGGGGGAAAGGGGACGATAGAGAGAGTAGAAAATTCAACGATCCAGTAACCCCTTTGGGTTTGGTAGATATGGTCAACTACAATAGAAAGTTTACCTGGTAAAATAAACAATGCAATCCTTGTCTGGCAAGGTTAGACAGAATTTTTGTTTCGATTGCATGGGAAACTAGATATCCCCTAGCCCATGCGGTCTCCCTTAACAGGCCGACCTCCGACCATATACCTCTCAATCTCCAAACAGGAGAGAACATAAAGCAAGGAGCCAAAATGTTCAAGTTCGAAAAGATTTGGTTGGAGAACCCGTCTTGTAAGAACGTAACCAAACACTGTTGGGATAGCATGTAAGTGGGGGCACAGATCGCCTGCAACAATCTGGGTTGCTAAGTTGGCGCATGTAAGACGGTGCACAAGTATCTGGGCTAAGGAGAAATTTGGTAATGTGTCGAGAAGAAAGGAGGAAATAATAAGTTGGTGGAAGAGTTTGAGAGAAAGGAAGAAGATAACAATTTGCAACAGCAGGAATGGGATGATATGGAGCGATTAAGAGATGCAGGAAAGAGGAAATAATGTGGAGGCAAAGATCAAGGGTGCAGTGGCTCAAAGAAGGGGATCATGACACATCCTTTTTTCACAAGATGGCTAATGGTAGGAGAAGAAAGAAAATGATGACGAGAATCAAAGTTGATGGTGAGGAAGTGGAAGATGAGGAGTTGATAAAAGATCATGTTCATGAATACTGTGATAAATTATTCACCGCTATGGCGGATATAAGATTGCCTTCTACGACGGATATGTGGGAAGAAGAGGACAAAATTGCAGAAAACCAACAAAGACAATTGGAAGCACCAGTAACAATGGATGAAATTAAGTCTGCAACCTTTGCTCTAGACAAAGTGTCGGGACCGGATGGGTTCCCGCTGTTCTTTTACCGGATATTTTAGGAGACGGTGAGCCCGGCATTGTTAGAATTGATTTTAGCATGGCAAGAAGGGAAGGGGGAGTGGCATAGATTTAACTATGCAAATGTGGTTTTGATACCCACGAAAGAAGTTGTGTCAGAGGTGAAAGACTATAGGCCAATTAGTTTGCTGAATGGAACACTAAAAATTGCCAGTAAAATAATGGCCAATAGACTCGGGAGAATTCTTTCTAACATAATCAACAACAATCAAACCGGATATATACCTAATAGGTATATATTGGATGGAATGGTAGTGGCACTGGAAATAATCCAAATGTGCAAAAGAAAAAAGAAGAAAGGATACATGCTCAAATTACAATTTGAAAAGGTATATGACATAGTGAATTGGGAATGTGTGGAGGAGACCATAGAAAAGAGAGGATTCGGATGCAAATGGAGAGGTTGGATTAAAAAATAGCTAAAATCATCAAAGGTGTAAGTCTTAGTAAATGGTACTCAGACTAAACACAATGTCGAAAAGGTATGAGACAAGGAGATCCTTTATCCCCGCTTATGTTTAGGCTCGTGGCGGAAGGGCTAAATAAAATGATTAAAAGGCCGCGGAGGACAGATATGATAAAAGGACTGGGGGATAATAGTGTCCATTGTGAATCTACAATACGATGATGATACACTCCTCTTTGCGGAGCGTGATACAACTCAGGCTACAAGGATGAAATGGATGCTATATTTGTTTGAATTAAGGTCATGCCTTAAAATAAATTATCATAAGAGCACGATTGTTTTGATTGGGAGGGATGATCAAGAAGCTAATGTATTCACCAAGATATTTGGTTGTGCACTAGAAAACTTTCCATTTAAGTACCTTGGACTCCCCTGCTGAGGCCTGGCAATATTGCAAAAACGGATTGGCAGCCAGTGATTGACAGGACAGAAGGGAAGATTGTTGTCTATTAGAGACAGGGCTGCACTTATAAATGCAGTCCTCTCAGCCATCCCAACATATTTCTTAGCTTTCTATGAGATACATGTTTGTATTGAAAAGAGGATTGATGGAATTAGAAGGAATTTTCTATGGAAAGGTGGGAATAGGGATCAAAAAGAATACACCCTGATTAGATGGACAATTGTGTGTACCGCAAAAGAAATTTTTTTATTTATTTTTTGGGGGCTATGAGTTCTTAATCTACGTGACATGAACAAGGCCTTACTTGCAAAATGGTGGTGGAAATATTAGAAATATTATGAGAAAAAAGGGGCGTGGAGGTGTTGATACGGAACGCATATGAGAGAATGGATGGAAGCTGTGGAGGAAGGAAGAATGACACGACGACTTCAGCTTTTTGGAAAGGAGTCTCGAAGGTCAAAAGGATCTTCATTGCCCGGGTAACATTCACAATTGGAAATGGAAACAAAATCGGCTTCTGGAAGGATGTGTGGTGTGGAGAAGAAGCCTTGAGGTACAAATTCCCAAGCCTATATAATATAGCCAGAAATAGAAATGAATCGGTGTCACGTATTTGGAGACGAGAACAATGGAGAATCATGTTCAAGCGAACGCTGAGTACGGGAGAAAGAAGATATCTTATAAATCTAAAGGAATTCCTTACAGAATGGAAACAGGACACGACGAGAAAGGATGAGGCTAAATGGCATTGGAAGAAACATGGAAAATTCACTGTTAGGTCACTGGACAAAATAATCAACATGGGAGGGGAAACGGGAGGACTTATAATGGAAATGTGGAAGGTAAAGGTACCATTGAAGGTCAAGATCTGTAATTTGTTAGTCACGAAAGGGGCAATCCTAACACATGATAACTTGACAAGAAGGAAGTGGGTGGGACCGGTAGAATGTCCGCTATGCACGCTAACGGAAGAAACTGTAACTCATTTACTCTTCGAGTGTTCGATAGCAAAACAAGTCTGAGCGTATTTTGCCGCTTTTAATAATGTGCTTACTATACCTACGTCACCAATAGAGTTATGGGGCGATTGGAAGAGGACAATGGTCCGTAGTGGGTTTTGTAAACAATGGGATATAATAGCTATGGGAATTATGTGGGGGATATGGAGAGAGAGGAACGATAGAATTTTTTTTTTGGGGTGGGGGAAATAAAAGCTTCGCGTCTCTTATATATTGTATATCCAATACATTGCATAATTGTTCTTCTATACATTCAGATGCTGCCCGCCTAAAGATTCGGAAGACGTTGCCAATGATCGAACAAGAAGGAGAGGACGAGGCTACGGATACCCCGGATGATGCGGGAGAAGAGGATGAGGACACGGCGAGCATTGGATAGGCTTGCCAGTGCTGGATTGGGGGACCGACGGGGTTGCAAAAGATTGTTCCTTATGGCTCCGTTGTAATTTTGGATATTCGGTTATTTGGCCTGTATTTGGCTTGTATGCACTTTAATGTATCTGTATCTGTATTTTGCTCTGCTTGACTTGTATCTGGACCTGGTGCTATCATTATCCACCTTTTTAACTCAAAAATTCTTCAACTTTCTCAAGAATCTCATGGATGACCCTATAATTTTAAATATAAAAAGATTGATTTTAGTTTTTAACTTTACTATTAACTAATGTCAAATCTTCTCTACCGTCATATTCATTGTTTTCAAGGTAAGTATATAAAATAATAGTGTCACTCAAAAGCAATTTGTAAGACTTCCTATTTTAATATATGCAAATATGCAAATATATGTGCTATCCAGGTGTTTACCTGTGCAATTTCAAATCATCTCTCAGAATGATGCAATCTGTAGCGGTTATTTTGTTGACTAAGTTCTTATTAGAAACAGCTAACACTTAAATAATATACAAAATCGTAAAGTAGGTAGTGCTAATTTGACGAGATACTTTTATGGAGATGTATTATGCAATCTCCAGATTTCAGAATAACAGCTCTCCATACCGAAACTATATAAATAAATAGTAATTTATAGTGTGTACCATATCATACTGGCCATTGGGTTTAGCTGCCCATAACCGCAGATTGATAGTATTCCTTGTTCCATAACCTGGTATGGGGTTGTCATAAGCAACGGCCTCAACCTATCAAAGGTAGAATAAGTCACAACTAAAAGATCAAACTTCTAGAATTGAACTTGTTAGATGATGATTCAGGTTTTCAATAGTTATTGACTTAGTAAGAATACCATCTCTCCAGGGATCCATCTTTTGCGTTTTTCACCATTGAAATTTATTTCTTCAACAGTCCCATAAAACTAATGAATTAGATCACAAGAAAAAAGAGAGAAAGAAATGACTTCACATTATAGAAGATAAAGTAAATATAACATGAACGAAAATGGAGTAAATTGCGTATCTTCACTGTATATGAAACATGAATACACTCTATTTCCCATGGGTTCCAAAATTCAGCCACTAGTCAGGTTGTTCGTGTTGAAACCCATCTAATATGACCTGGCGGAACAACCCATATTGATAGCGTAGTCCATAACTACAAAATTCAAGGATTGTGCATTAAATATTAACAGTCCTGACTTATCTAATGATCGATTATTTATCCAACAGTTTCCAGTTTGATGTTGCATAATCAATATAAAGAAACTTAGGGATAATTCCTGACAGCTACAGGCATGCAACCTTCGACCAAACCAGCATACACCATGATCACTAATATGATTTGGCGGAACAACCCATATTGATAGTGTAGTCCATAACTACAAAATTCAAGGATTTTGCATTAAATATTAATAGTCTTGACTTATCTAACGATCGATTATTTATCCAACAATTTCCAGTTTGATGCTGCCACGATCAATATAAAGAAACTTAGGGATAATTCCTGGCAGCTACACGCATGCAAGCTTGGACCAAACCAGTATAGTCCATGTTCCCAATAAGCCAAGTGCAAATGCCACAATAATAGGCCCATCTCACATTACGTGTGTGCACGTGTGCGCACACAGAGAACTCAGCAGGTTCATACCAAGAAATAATAACAAGACCAGATAAAGTTTAGCCAGAAGCAGGAAAATCGATTGGGGCTGAAAAATTCATCTGGCAGGCAGAAAGACGGGCAAGACTACCAAGAAAACTAGCAGGACTAGAAATAAAGCTTACCCCCAAAGCAAGAAAATCCATTGTAGCTGGAAAATCCATCAGCAAGATCACCAAGAAAAACTAACAGGACTAGAAATAAAGCTTACCCCCAAGCAGGAAAGTCCATCGTGGCTAAAGAATCCATCTGACACACAGAGAGACGAACAAGACCACCGTTGCCTAGTGCCGCATCCCCTTCCTGGGAGAAATTTGTTAAAATCACTTGGAACTCTTAACGAGATTAAATCAAATGCTTTTCTGATAGAATTAGCTAGGAATCTTAGAGGTGAAGGTGAAGCAACAAAAACAATTTTTCCTCAATAATTAAGCTTTCAAACAGCACTGAAAGTAACCATTATATAAGCTGCAGCCTACGTCTAGAGAAATCTCTTGGAAACTTTAGAAAACATAGCTAATGTAATGTAAATGCACCATGGAAAATAAAATTGTGTCAGCACCTCTGGAACACAACCAGAAGTAGTAGGGAACCTGCCATATTACACATCATTGTATTGCTTTTAAAAAAATGTAAATATATGTGTGAGCTAAATGTTTTAAGTATTTACCATAGTGAATATCATTTCTTCTTTCTATCGGGTATTGCTAAAATTACTATAAGCTCTCCCCAACCAGCACCTACAGCAGCAACCTTGAATTCTTTTCAACTCTCTTTTAGTTTACCAGAGCATCAATTTTAGAAAATTTTGTCATTGCATCATTGATGCATCTCTTTGGTTAAGAAACAGAGCTTGAGCATACACACACTTTAGCATTTTTGAATAAGTCTCCCTGTTGTGTAGTGAACAGGTCAATATAACCGCCAAGTTTTTTCACAACCATGCACAAACGTTCAGAAAAAAGGTACCTCCTTAAACTAACTAGCCTCCAATTTTATTGGCACCGTCCGTCTTGATCGCCATGATGTCTAGGAAAACGGGTACATAAAATTTAACATGGTTACGATGATCCTTTCCCATCAATATAGCTCTGTAAAAATGTTCTATCATTGAAAAAATCATTAATTTTGCTACCATCTGATGCAAGGGTCAAAATCATATGACAACTGATGTACCAATGTTTAAACCATGGTCCATGGAGATCAAGATGCATGGAGATGAACACGGAACATCCAAGAAAAAGGTTTACAGTTAGTTTTAAGTGACACCTTATTTCTAAGAATATATAGTTAGCGAGTGATTTGTAATTCAGCAAAATCTCTAAGGTTTTGTCAACTGCGGCATGCATGGTTATACAAAGAAGTGAAAATTAATAACTTTGAGCATATCAAACAGTTTATAGACTATATGGAATAATTTAGTTCCAAATAACTTACAGCAGTCAACTGTTGCTTGTTCAAACCTGCTCAGCCAATACTTCAAACTCAAAGCCAAGTTGATTTAGAGCATCTGCATACTGGTCCCTTATGCCTAAGTTAATAACACTATTTGATAGAGAACGCCCTGAAAAATCCAGAAACGCGATGACTCAAAAGAAGGGTAAAATTTTATCTTTGTTGTCAAATTTTTTTGTCCCAATCTAGTGAGTCATCCTTCGACATTGCCAATCATTTGCAATAAGTATGTAAGAAATGACAGAGTCACACAACTTAGTCGATCAAACAAATCAGAAGATATTGCTTGAAATTTGAAAAGAATCAAGATGAAATTTTTTATTGGCTTATTAAATCAAGAGTTCTACATACAAATCTATAGAGAGAGTCATAGACCACCCCTCCTATTATAACCGATGTGAGACTAAAGCTGATAACTAATTATATTCATAACACTCTTCCGCAAGCTGGAGCGTAAATGTGATTTAACAAGTTTGGACAGAAGACGAGCGGAAACCGGTCGAGAAAGAGATTTGGTAAGGATATCTGCTAGTTGAGTCGAAGAGAAAATATGTTGGAGTGCAACCACCGTATCTGTCACCTTTTCACGAATGAAATGGCAATCTATTTCGATATGCTTGGTCCGCTCATGAAAAACTGGATTCTTAGCAATGTGGATCGTGATCTTGTTATCACAGAAGAGTGTAGTCGGAAGAGAAAGAACCCAAGCTCGGTCAGAAGGAAGGTAAGCCATACCAACTCAGCAATTGTATGCGCCATAGATCTATAGTCAGACTCTGCAGAAGAACGAACCATTATATTTTGTTTCTTACTCTTCCACGTAACCAAGTTTCCTCCCAAGAAAACACAGTAACCACTAATGGAACGACGATCATCAATGGATCCAGCAAAATCAGCATCCGCAAAGGCATAAGCGACAACGTAAATGATGGTTTGTAAAAAAGAGCTTGTCCTAAAGAACTTTTGATTTATCTAAGAATATGCTCAACCGTCTTAAGATGAGAGGTCAAAAGATTCTGCATATACTGACTCACTGTGCTAACGGTCAAGGCAATATCAGGACGAGTGACAGTAAGGTAAATAACCTTCCCAACTAAACGTCGATATCGTCATGGGTCAGGCAGTAGAGGATCCGAGATAGAGATCAATCGAGATGGCTTAACTGAGAAATCCATAGGAGTGTTTGTTGGTCTACATCCCATAAATCCTGTCTCAGATAGAAAATCAAATGCATATTTACGCTGAGAGAGCTATAATCTACCAGAATTCCGTGACACTTCAATTCCAAGAAAATATCTAAATGGCCCAAGGTCCTTGGTATGGAAGTGTGAAGCCAGATGTTCCTTCACCTTAGAGATACCAGCAGAATCATCTCCAGTAATGTTAATATAATCAACATACGCCAGCACAATTACCCTACCGTGAAAATGATTGTGTAAAGAGAGATGTCGGCGCAACTGCATTTGAAGTCAATCTGTTGTAGAACTGTACTAAACTTTTCAAACTAGGCACGCAATGACGGCTTCAATCCGTATAATGATTTATATAGAAGACAAACCATAAACTCCTCCGGAAGCTCAAAACCAGAAGATTGCTGCACATAAATAGTCTCCGAAAGATCGTCGTTAAGAAAGGCATTTTTCACATTAAGCTGATAAAGTGGCCATGCCTTACAAACATGCAAGAATATAAGAAGAACCGAGATTAATTTGGCAACTGACGAAAAAAACTCAACATAATCCAAACCGTATATAACTGAGTAAAGACTATGGCCACTAATCGAGCTTTGAGACCGTCAATCGTCCCATCGGGGTTATATTTGATAGCAAAGACCCATCGACAGCTGACAATCTTCTTATCTAAAAACGGAGATACCAATTTTCAAGTCTGATTAGAGCATGGTGCGGCAATCTCCTATAACATAGTTGCATGCCAATCTGGATACTGAAGAGCTTCCCGAACAGAGCAAGGAAGAGTAATGGCAGACAAGAAAGAAAGATACTGAAGAGCAGACGGTGTCAGTTTATGATTGGAAACAAAGTTAGAAATCAGATGTACAGTAGTACAGGAACGCTTACCCTTACGTACGGCAATAGGAAGATAGATATCTTCTTCTGAAGGCTGCGGCGACCAAGAATCAGGAGCAGTACTGTATTGTAGCACCTACAGAAGAATCGTTATAAGTATTAGTGGGGGTGGCACAACTTTGTTACCACGGTGATACACCTATGGATAAGGGGCCGTAGGCTTAAAAACAGGATGCACAGGTTGAACAGACGAATCAAGCTCTCAAGAAGATAGGTGAAGAACAGGAATAGTATGGGTGGGGTCCTTAACAGGTGGTGGAAAATAGGCAAGATTTTCTAAGAAGATTACATCACATGAAATACAAACTTTAGATGTGGCAGGATCAAAGAAAATATACCCTTTCTGGAATCGTGAGTAACCTACAAACACCATACGGATAGCTCGAGGATCAAGCATGTCTACATGAGGATCGAGTATATGAGGATAGTATAGGCAACTAAACACCTTAAGAGGAACAGGAAAAGGCTTACCCCGTGGAAACAAAAGAGAGAAACGAGACTGGTTGCCTAGGACCAGAAAAGACATGCGATTGATATAAAAACGGGTAGATAATACTGTAATTTTCCACAATCATTTAGGGATATACATATGTAAAAGAAAAAAACGAGACACCTCAAGTAAATGTCGATTCTTCGTTCAGCAATCACATTTTGCCAAGGAGTATAAGAAGATGAAGTTTAGTGCAATATTCCACGTGTCCTACAAAATGCAGTAAACTCCATGCTAATATACTTCTTAACATTATCTAAACAAAGGGCCTTAACCGAAACACTAAATTGATTAGTAATCTCATCAGCAATAAAGGTTTTTAAAGTAGACAAAATCTCAGACCTATTATGCAAAAAATACAACCAAGTCATGCGTGAATAATCATCAATAAATGTCATAAAATATTTATAACCAAACACACTAGGAAATTTAAAAGGACCCCAAAAAATTGGAGTGAACTAAAACAAAAGGTAAATCATGTCTCTTGTTAACTGGAGAAAAGGAAGAGCGATGATACTTTCCATGAATACAAGGCTCACAACTAAATTCTGATAAACTAAAAGAAGGTAACATAGTACGTAAAAAAAAAGGAGGGTGACCAAGTCTCCGGTACCACTGGATGGTAGAAACGGCTGCAGACATAATGGGAAGGTGATCAACGTAATACAGTCCATTCTGTTCAGAAAATCATGTATCACAAAGTATGATGGATAAAAAGTTACGGAGCAGTTGAAATCATTTGTAAGCTGACGAATAGAAAGCAAATTTTATTTTAAAAATTGCACAATTAAAACATTTTTAATGTGCAAGGATATAAATCAGCATAGCCAGATACAGATGTAGTATTAACATCTGCCATGGAAATAAACTTGTGGGTACTAGAAGTAAGATCAGATAGTCTATCACGAGACATATGATTTGAGACACCGGAATCGGCCACCTACGAATCAGAATGAAAAGGTAAAGATATACCTGACATAGTGGAAAGGTTGGCAGGAGTAACAGAAGAGAGGAGACGATGCAACTGGCCCCACTCATCACTGGATAACGGTACCTGACCGGCAAAAAAGGAAGGTTGATCAGTAGCTACTGGTGTGGACGTCTGGCGAGCTGTAGATGTATCATCAGGGTAGCCATGTTTCTTCCAACACCGGCCTTCACGATGATTAGTGTCGTCGCAATAAACACAATAAAGGCCAACTCGGGCACGATAGTGTCTACGGGAACCACGACCACAAGCAGGCAGAGGGGAACGACCACATGATGCCCCACGGCCATCAGAAACAGAATCAGAGGAACCACACAAAGGGTGAGTGTAGGTCCCCGCTCACAGCCTCGAATAACAAATGCGATCGATATAGGCTTAGTTGATGGGGAAGAGACGAGCATACAATAAAATCAATCGAGGAGAACCACTCTGAGAAAGAATGAAGGAGCGGAGGCCCTCAAAGTTAGATGGTATTCGGGCCAAGAATAATGCGCCAACAAGAGACTCGCTTTGTTGACGAGTGACAGCAGGGCAGTGGAGATTGACTGATAGACGTTGCAATGATCAAAAAGCCCACTGAAAAGGGCACCAAAATCCTTAATATTTTCTCCTAAGTAGCCGTAGTAAAGATATGGAAGTTATCATAGAGTTTCTGCAAGTTATCTTCAGACGGGTACTGAGAACGGAGGTGTGTCCAAACTTCTTTAGGAGTTTTTAGAGACATAATAGATGTATAGCAGCGAGAATTCATAGAGTTAGACAACCAAACAATTGTTATCGTTCTGAAACCAAGTATCATAATTAGGATCTTTGAAGTCAAAAGGAGCATCCGTCGCAAGTGGCTGTGAAGGCCTTTGATGTTCAAGGCTCGTTCAACAGCACTGGACCATTAGAGATGGTTCTTTACGCCGGAGAGAAAGATCGTAGTCAGGCGAAAATCGGTCTTGAAATCAATGGACGACAGAGAGGCCGAATTAACTTTTTCATCACCAGAATTCATGATGAACGGCACAGAAGATCCCTAGAAAGAGAATAAAGGTTGTCTAACTCACAACAAGTACACGAAGCAAGATGATCTAATAAATTATGGAGATGGCGAGAGTTTCAACGGCAAAAAAAGTGTTCATGTGAGTGTTGTAGGCGTGGAAGGGTGCTGGTCAAAGGCTGGAGAGGGGGCTGAAGGGGCGTTGAAGGCTAAGGGTCATGGAGGGCTGGAGGGGTCGGCGAAGACTAAAGGGTGGGCTGGAGGGGTTCGTCGAGGGCTGGAGAGGGGGGTCGATAGGGCTGGAGAAGGCTAGGGGGTCGATGGGGCTGGAGAAGGCTAAGGGGTCGTCGATGGCCGGAGGGGGTGCTGAAGAGGGCTGGAGATGAACGGAAAGGGGGTCAAGGGCGCTGATGGGGCCTGGAAAGGGATCCAGGGCAGAGAAGGGGTCCTGGAGAAGGATGGATGGGCGGCTAAGGCAAGGAAGGTGGATTAGGATTAGAGTTTGGGAAATTAGGGTTTTCTCTAAATTCTTTTCAAGGCTATGATATCATCAAAAAAATAAAGAGGAAATTTTTTATTGGCTTATTAAATCAAGAATTCTACATACAAATATATAGAGAGAGCCATAGAGCACCTCTCCTATTATAACCGATGTGGGACTAAAGCTAATAACTAATTATATTCATAACAAAATTCATAACCTTTATTTTTAAAATTCAGGCCATAACCCGATGCAAGCGGGGTTTGAACCCCTCACCTCTTACTCAACTGCAAGAGGCTTTACCACTAAAGCTAAAGTGGCACTTGCTATCGAAGAGGTTGAAACTCGTAACATAATAAATAAAAAGCCCATTATCTACAGACAGATCTTTCCAAAGATAAAGGTGGATATGCCAAAGAGGCCATGTGAAGGGAGTACATTTGTCGGATATGCAAGGATAATGCTTGGGACCTTGTTAAGAGTATGCTACAACTTCTTGAAAAGCAGGTAAACGATCAAATAACCATAAGGAATTTGGTGTAGCATTAGCACTTTCACATTAAACAAGACACGACAAATAAAGAACTTATCGCGTTGGAGTGGTCACATGTGATCGGAGAGGTCACAATTTAAGTCAGTTTCTTAACATATTTAGAGGAATTTTCTTCTCTGATGAGGGGAGAGGATAGGAGTTATCCATCTTATCTGTTCCGCACGCAGGTACACGTGTATGTGTGTGTATGCGCGTATGTGTGTATGTATGAATGTGTGTATAAATATACATGTGTCCATATATATGAACATGATTGAATCTATATGTGCGCGCGCGCGCACGCATGCGTGGGTGTGGGCAGCAGGGCAGGCGGCCGTGGGTGCGTGCGGGCAGCAGGGCAGGCGGCCGTGGGTGTGAACGGGCAGGTGGACGCGGGCGTGGGCATGTATGTATGTATGTATGTATGTATGCAAGGAGTCCTAGTAAAGTCTAAAATCAAACAATAACCCAAAAAGCCCAATAAACAATCAAGTAACACCAATCTATAAGAAATAATAAGGGTGTTTAGATTTAAGAATTCTTTACTGGAAAAACCGAAAAACTTTTACTGCAACTGATTTCTCTAGGAGAAAAAGCTGAACTTATGGAAAACAGCAAGTATAACATCAACTGAACGAATGTATAAGCAATGGATCAGACTGTAAGATACAATTGTTATAAAGAAACTTAGTGTCAGAATAAAGAAAATGAAAGAGGAAGAGCAAAAAAGAGCTACCATCTTTAGCAAGAGGACGGATACATTTCCCTCTAACACGTCCAGAGCACTCGGCAATGAATTAAGATAAAGGGAGGGTTTGGAATCAAATCAAAAACCAAGTAGGTGTAAGGTATGAATAGCTTGTAAGAGATTAAAACAATACAAGGCATGTGATTATTTCATAATAAGTGAAACTTGTTTTTTTAAAACAGATAAGCAGTCATGCATAGAATTAAATAATCAGTATGATACTGGAAAGCTAATACTAACAAGAAAACAAGCAAGCTAATTAGCGATACCCATAAGAAACTCCAGAGAAAGGAAGTACAGCCGTTTTGGATATTTTCTCTTGAAGTGTTGTTGAGTATCATGCCATCTTTCAATTAGGCAGTCTCTTACACTATGCGCCAAGCCCTGCAAATATTATGAGATAGAAGATAAGTATCAATATAAATGGTGAAATGCGATGGTGTAAAACAAACCAGGCCGGTACTGATACTCATGTGTTATAAATCAATTACATGAATAGAGCATACAAAGCAGGGCGGTTACTAATAAAAACAATTTATGGAAATTTGATATTCGTTGTTGGGAAATATAATGAGTCGGTGGGACAGTAATAGTATATATCAGATGTACAGATAATACGATCATGAACCATCAATGATGAGCCTTAAAAGCATAATATCCTATTGAAGTTAGGCAACACCTATGATTTTCTATAAAGCAATGCCGATCAAAGTAGACAAAATAAAAGATCTTATACTAAAAGTAAGTCAAAAAATAAATAAAATCAGAACTTTAATTTGCATGCCATTTTTCTGTTTTCGGTTGGAATAGTGTTTGATATTTTTGTAGCTTTATCCAGCTCATTGTGTATCAGATTGATTGGAATATCATAGCTGATGGAAAACAATTTATCTCCGCTATCAATTCTAGGATTGAAGAAATAAACAGAGACAATAGATAGTAGTATGAAATAACATTACTCAGTCAGAAACATTAAAGGGCACCAAAATAGTTACATGTCTGCTCGTGGTCAGGTGTTACGTTTCAAGATCTGTCTTATAAAAGCACAAATTGTTTCCACCATGAATGACTTCGCTAGTTCTATCTGAACAGTCCACATAATTATGATAATAAGAATTCTATAATATATTCCTTTTACAATTGATGAGACTTACTGTTCATTTGTGGGTCCGTGTATCTGTGCGTTTGTGTGTGCGTGTATCCACATAAGTGTGTGCCTGTACATATTCGTGTATGTGTGCATGTTGATGACTTGTATATATTTATTCACAGCATAGCACTAATTACACTAGTTTAATTACAGCATGACACCAACAAATTATGTTTTTGTTGTGCAAATTACCACTGATTTAATCACAGCATCACACCAACAACTCTAAAAGAGAGTTTACCTGATAAGCCTCGACGATAAATCGTCGAAGCTATATCTCGATCTGGCAACCGTAAACTCCACATGATCCAAAATGTCCTGCTGCAAACTGACCGAATCGTTCTTCAAGAACTCATCCGTCAACTCAAACATCCTCTCCGCCTTGCCCTTCCTCTCCCCAAACTCCGACCCTAGCCCCGCCTTCCTCATCACAACCCCCCTCGATCCCATCCTCGCCGCCCCGATCGAAAAACCCTCGCTCTCCCCGCCCTCGATCGCATCTCGAATTTCCTTTCCAATCCTATCAGGATCCTCTCGCCCCACGATCTTTCTCCCATTCGAATCGGCGACGAAGAAATCGCCCTCGAACGACGGTGGCGCGATCGATCCTAAGGCCGAGGAGCTTGAAGACGTTGGTGATGATCTGAAGCAGGCCGATCTGGTTCCGAGCTCTGACGATGAATGCGGTGGAATCGGCGGCGAGATCGTTGTCGACGACGATGGTTGTGGCTGTGGTGGCCTCGCTGTGGTCCGCGATGGCGCGAGGTGGAGAGGAGAGAGAAAGAGTATGGGGTTTAGAGAGAGAAAGAGAAGGGTAGGGTTTAAGGAAGGAGAAGGGCAGCGATCGGGGCAGAATGGGAAAAGGAGGGAGGAGATGGCGGTGGGCATTTTGGGAAGAGGGTGGTGTGATTTTTGGAAGTGAGAAGAGACGTGTTCAAGCTTTAAGTACTTCGCTGTTTTTTTCTTTCTTTCTTAGGTCGATTTTTATATATAATATCATATTAAAATGATATTTTTTAAAACAAACCGTTTTAAATACATATTACAAAAACAGATCACTTTATGCCCTATAGTCACCATGTAGACGCCATGTTCACTTTCTGCCCTTAAAAAAATTATTGCCGTCAATAAAACTTTTGTTTAAGGGACGTAGTTTGAAACCGCGTCCCATACATTTGTAATGGGCGCAATTTCAAACCGCGTCCCATACAAATGAACTGGACACAGTTTTAAACTGCACCCACTACAAATGTAATGGACGCATTTTGAAAGTACGCCCCATACATTTATAATGGGCGCAGTTTAAAACTGCGCCCCTTAAATGCAGCGAAATAATATGAGTCATTAAGTTCACCATTTTCATTGTTGGGACTTTATTTTTTTGGGCGTAGTTGCAAACTGTGTCCCAAAAATAAACATACACATTCACGAGTTTGTGTTTTTTATGGCGTGGTTTGCAGGTACACCCCCAAAAGGAAACACTATCATTCACGGGTATGTATTTTTCTGGGACGCGGTTGCCAACTGCGCCCTAAAAAAACATATACCCATAAATGATTGTATTTCTTATATGAAAAGTTCAATCTCTTCCTCTCTATCTCGAATCTCGCTCTCTGTGCCGGGCTCTCTCACACTCTCTCAGATTCCATCGACATCACCATCTCTATCTCTCTCCCTCTCGGTTCTCAATCTCGCTCCTTCTCAATATCGGGATCTTCATCTGCAGGATTGCCATCAATCGATGAAATTAAAAGGTGCATCTCTTACACCGTCGTGAAATCTGTATACACGAGAATAGACTACTCTAGATACGAAGGCATTCCCTATCGATTACCGGGGGTATGAACTGCCCGATGAAGATCGATCGTGAAATCCTACGGCTCTTGCACTTGGCCGTATTGAATGCGCTCCCGTCTCCCCCTGAAGAAGTAACCTATGACCGGCATAGGGAAACAAATTGTCGTCTCCACTTCTTTCATTCTATGGTCCTTCTTTCTGGTCACAATATCAAGTACTCTGCAAGCCCTCTCTACCGCATCTTTATGCACTGTCAGATTGTGAATCATCTCGAACTCACTCGAGATTCCACGGTAGGTGATGAGGCCATTGATGCAATTACAAAGCGGATTAATTCTGTTGCTGCGGAACTCAGTAGTGTAGAGAATTTATTTCTGAAATTTTAGTGATGAATTATGATGTTGTTATTGTTCTTGCTATGTATTTCGTTTGCGTCATTCTCGTGTATGTTGTAGATGTGATTACCATGTGTGTGTAATATATCGTGTATGAACATGTGTTTGTGTGTGAGAGAATCGACGTTTGAATTAAAATGAGTTAAAGTGTTTTAATTTTTGTAAAGAATTAATGTTTGAAAATCGGACAATACCTCCTTCGTAATTTTTGAATAAAATTCATGTACAAGAATTGTAAAATAACAGCATCTACAAACGGAGGAGACTCAACGCCCAAACGGTAGAGTCATGATCCACGCAAAATATACGACTCCCAAACGGCAAAGACTAATAAACTGAAAACAATAAACAATGTAAAATAAATAACGAAGTTATTGCAACACAATACAACACAAATACTCTGTGCAATCTAACGAAATCGTCGCACTATCCCTGGTGTCCTCCTCTTCGCTACAGGACGCCGAGACTGTGACGGTCCGACTTCGGCAGCGGCAGGTGGCTGAGACAGCTCTGGCTATGATGGTCCATGCTCGTATTCCTCGAGATGCTGAGACGGCTCCGGCTATGCCCGTTAAAGTCTTGTTCATGCATATGTGATAGGAATGGATGATGCAGACACAATTGGTGAAGGCGCGGGTGGTGCAGGCACGACCGGTGGACATGTGAATATATACCCCGTCATCACACTCCAGATGATGGACTTGATGTTCATAAATCAGCTCGCTGAGTCTCTGGTGTCACCAATCCCCTCATCAGTTATATCCTCTAACGCATAAATGGTTTGGACCTATATTGATGGTAAATAAGATAATGAATTTCATAAAAATAAAATTATAGTTTTAAAAGGTTTGATATAAAGTTACCAAATCTCTCTTTATCGGTCCTCGAGACATATATGAGGTGGGCGGAGGGACGACTATGATGACGAATCTACGGGTAATCGTCTAATACCAGACAAGGTATCGGTCTATCGGTATACATGTCTGTATCTCATCAGCTATGTGGTTTACCCGACCGTACCATTGACCCACCCAAATTTGATACTCCACGAGCTAATCATCCCCAACTGGCGCTCCACCCTAATGCGGTGTCCGCTCTACCGCACTTGATATGTGTTGCCCCAAGCCGAACTGGTGAAGGACACAGTCTGGCACGTGCATCTGAATAACATCGTTGCAAACGATCGGCATTCGCGCATACCAGAAGCCAGTGCCTGCCAAGAATAATGGATGCAGAGTACCTATCAGGTCAAGTGTGTACGGTGTCCACGTAATTGATGCCTCCTCCATGACATCAAACTCGTTGAGCTAGAAGCAGTGGCTGCGATCCGGTGTTACATCCCATGACCTAGGCATATTCCATCTGTATAAAGATTACACACAAGTTAATATTCTAAAAAACTTGAAATTTGAAATATGCGCATAGGTTCAATTACTTACTGGCAACTATATGGTCTTTGGCCATCTAAAGCGAACTGTATCGTGATGGTCGAGCGACCAATAGAGAGAAAATACGATAGAATGCGACTTTACATTGAATATCGATTTAATTATGCAAAATCAGTAGAATGCGGCTTTAAGTATTTTATACATGAAGAAGCGTCAAACAGCCCCCAAAACTCTTCTGCTCTATCAATGCAGCCATCCTCAGCTCACTGTAGAGCAATGACAGAACTGCATCCCTCCACGATAAAATGACACACTGGTCGAGATCAGCTAAAAAGGCAGACAGGCAAGACAAACTCTGCTCTTCCCCCTATCCGGGAACAAGCGAACCCCTATCTGATATAAAATGTAGGCTCGTGTGTGCTGCTCGATCGCCGCAGGGGTAGCATCTGTGGTAGGCTCGACACTAAACGCCTCCCACAGCCAACTCAAATTAATGATACTGCTTCTTCTCTGTCCAACATGCGTAATCCTACCCAACAAGCTGGGACACAAATCTGACCAATCGTGATTGTACTCCACAGCAACCACTTCTCCGTCTATAGGCAACCAAGCAGCACAGCAGCGTTGTCACGCCCCGCTTCCCAATAGACGGAAACAGTAATATGGTAAGCCCGCAACGTATTTACTATGAAATAAATATGTTGAGTGTAATTAAGCAATATAACTATGAACAAGAATGACAAGAGTATTAAAATGAAACATCAAATTTGTTTACATTCAACTTTACATACAGCTGTCTGAAATAAAAGATACAATAAACAAAACAATGCCTAAATAATGACATAAGAAAGTAAGTGCGGGAAGAACTAGTAGTTAGACTGAGCTTTAAGCTGGTCCAAGTCCTCCTGGCTCGGCTCTATCTCCTCAGAGTCCGGTCCTCCTGATGAACATTCCAAGATACTTAGGAGGGTGCGCAAGAACTCTCCAACCGCGGTGCTGAAGAAATCTCCCCCACCTGCTGAAAACATGACACAGGCAAAGCAGGAGCAGCCCCCTCAGCGGCTCTCTTCCTAAATTCATAGGGTCTGGCGCGGAAAGTCCAAGATTCTGTAATTGACAAAGACTACTCTCGCCGATTGAAGAAAAAGAAGGCTCGGCAGGAGAAAGGCTATCCCTCCATTATACAGCGAGGGACGTCTTCTACACAGGCGCTTGTTACAATGGCTCCTTCAACTTCAACCTCCCACAAAAGGACGAGGCCGGAGAAAATCCCACCACCGGCGCAAATTCCAAAGGTGATGGACCCAAACGCCCCAAGTCTGGGGGCATGATCGTGCACACGGTTTACATGGCTTCCGGAAAAAAGAAAAGTCGTGCTTTCGTGGATCATCGACCGTAAACTCGGTCGTTGACAAAAGTCCAGGAGCAAAAACAAAAGCTCCAGGAGATGCTGACGAAAATGGCAGCATTCACCGGGCAGAAAGAAAGTCCGGAATCAGCAAATGAACAGCGCCAAGAGCAGGAAACCGATACAGAGTTCCTGCGAAGGGTGCTAGAAAGAATAGACAAGGAGGTCGTGGAACAAGCTGCTAATATAAACCAGACGGCGCTTCTGCTCCAGGACATGGTTGGAATGATGATTCAGCCAGAACCTCTAGCCAAAGATCCACCGATAATCATTGAGGATGACAGAGGAGAAACATCGAGCCCGCTTCCGGCTTTATCGATAGCTAAGGAGGGCATGATCTCCAAAGCTGCCCTTGACAGTTACATAGCTCAACAAATACGAGCCCATCAAGCCAACGAAGCGGCTGGCCAAGTCGTCAGAACCGGGAATCTGTTCACCGCCGGAAACGAGAACGAACCGGGATGGATCGTCTTGCCTGAATTCTGGAGGCAGATGCTATTTGGATTTATCTTTCCACCTCTCCGAAAATGCCGAGTTGATTTATGGCACCATATATCGGAGGTTTGGACGGATGCGGCCGTTATAGCAGACTTCATCAGATTCTCTCTCGTTTACGAGGGGTTTTTGATTGTGGGGACGCTCTTCCCTGCAGGCGCAAGCCCCTGCAGGTAATTACGTTACCGCATCGCGATAACCACTTTCTCCTACTTCGGAAGTTCACTTCGTGTCGTGTTTTTTTTTTCTTTTTGTTTTGGTTGCCCGTGGATTGTATATGGAGACTAATTTATGTTGTCGCCCGTAGGGCGTGGATTAGTCCAAATCCATATATCTTAGATTTGGGGTTTTTATTTAAGGACCGTTAATCTATTTTGAGATTAAGATCGACTTAAATGTATGTGAGCATTTGGGGCTCGATTTGTTTTTGTTAAGGATACATTAGTCCAATTTGAGACTAAGATCCACTTGATGAGGTTTCAGGATCATTTTTATTTCAGATCCAACAAAATAGCGTTTGGGCTCTATTGTTTAATATTAGTTTAAGGACATTTCGGTCCAAAATCGCCATTTTGGAGGCAAATATTAGTTTAGGGACATTTCGGTTCAAAATCGACCTGGGCGCACGTATATTTGTTATGTGACGAAGTAGACGATGTTGATATGGAATGTGCCCAATTTGGGGATAGCATCTGCCCCCTGAATTCAGGCAAGACGATCCATCCCGGTTCGTCCCCGTTTCTGGCGGTGAACAGATTCTGGCACACCCGGTGGGACCTCTTCTTCTTTCCACTCCACACTTCGTGTGTCGTGTTTGCGAACAAAATCACGGTTTGCTATGGTTGCCTTAGGATTCGAGGTACTAAGATTTGGTGTCTTGTTCCTATGCAGAAAGAAGAAATGAACCTCAATGGCTTCCAGCTGCACAAACTGCAATAGAAACCCTCACTCCGCCCCAACTGGAAGAGTGACATACGGGCCCAATGTGGCTTCCATCTTTTCAATGCCGGTGGGGCAGGTGACTCAAGCCACCATTGGATTGTTCTTCGGGACCATGCTCCCGCCAGCAAGCTTCAGCACCCCAGTGCTACCACAGGAAGCTCTCAAGAGGTTGGTCTTCGATTGACTTGCAACCACTACGGCCCCTCTCCACGGATCGTCCAAGTCTGCCAACTCAATCTTCAAGAGGCTGAGCCGAAGCTCAAGTGGGCCCATAAAAAGGTTCGTAATACCCAAAGGGGCTATCCCAAGATGGATAGTCCTACCAACTCCTCCGGCAGGTGAAGTCATCAAAAGTGCTTCTCCTACCAGAAAGTCAACCTTCGAAAGATTGGCCATTCTCTCTCAAAGGACATCGGTCTTCGATAGGCCGGTACCATCAGCAGCCCCTCACCAAAGCGGGGGGCACGACGGAGCCGCTTCCACAACTGAAGTGGTCCCGTCTGCAAAGCACGCTCGACGTCGCCATTGGCGCCGAGTGAGAAGAGCTGGGGGCAACTCCCCCTCTGGACTTACTCCACTAGCTCCAATGGTGAAAGTTGACGCTGCTGTTCCAATCGGGAACAGCTTGATCCAGAAGTAGCAGTACATAAACTGGCCATATTGCCGGACATAAAGCCCGTCAAGCAAGCGCAAGAAGAATGCGGCTCGAACTTGAGATGAGCATCAATGCTGAAGTCAAGAAGCTAATCGACTCTGGCTTCATCCAAGAAGTTCAATATCCCGACTGGATCGCCAACATTGTTCCAGTAATGAAGAAAAATGGGACGATGCGCATCTGCGTAAACTTTCGGGATTGTTTCCCCCCAATAAAAGAGCAAAGCCCTATTCAAAATTTGAACTGAGGCAACGCCTCGCGTGCAAAGCACGATAGCGCCAAGCACTAAGAGTCAAAGACTCTGAGGCAGCGTCTCACGTGCAAAGCACGAGAGCGCCAAGTGCCAAGTGTCAAAGACTTGAGGTAGCACCTCCCGTGCAAAGCACGAGAGCGCCAAGCACCAGGAGTCAAAGACTCTCAGGCAGCGCCTCACGTGTAAAGTACGAGAGCGCCAGCGCCAGAACCAAAAGTTCTCTATCATTGGATCAAAAATCCAACAAATATGATGAATCATCAAATTAGAGAATCAAATTCTACTGAGGAAATATTCCTCGAATCTTTCTAAACAAGAAAGATTGTGCTCTGTAAATCAGAGCACCGTTAGATAAAAAATCCAATGGTGATTAAAAATCACCAAGATACAGAATAAGTTATGTATGGAAAAATATTTTCCCAATCTTGTTAAAAACAAGAAAAATGTTTTCTGTAAAACAGAAGCTCTTGGATCAAAGATCCAATGGTGGGAAACATTCCCAAATCAATTAGAGATCTCTCAATGAGAGATTTCTTTAACTGATTCAACAAATCAGTCTCCCCTACATAAAGGACTCAAGACTTCAAGTGTTACAAGAAGGAACCCCCCCCCATAAACTTCAAACTTCAAAGACGAGAGCAATTTCTTCTCAAGGTAAATAAGAAGAAGAGAGATCATAGCATCTCTTCCATATTTAAGAGTTTAACTCTCACATCAGAAGAACTTAGTTCTTTTTCTAGATCACAGATCTCTGAGACAAAGTCTCTCATAAAGAAACACAAAAAGAGATCATAGCATCTCTTCATAAAAGAATAACTTAGTTCTTAGATCCATGAGACAAAATCTCTCATAAAACAAAAGAGATCATAACATCTCCTCATAAAGAAGAACTTAGTTCTTAGATCCATGAGACAAAGTCTCTTATAAACGAGAATTTAATTTTAAGAGCACAGAACTGATCAGAACTGCTAAAGAAGCGCTTTAGCGCTCCAAGTCTGGCGCTCAGCGCCAAGCGCTCCACGTGCTCCTCATGGGGGCGCTATTTTAAAAGAAGCGCTTTAGCGCTCCAAGTCTGGCGCTCAGCGCCAAGCGCTCCACGTGCTACTCACACGGGAGCTATTTTAAAAGAAGCGCTTTAGCGCTCCAAGCCCGGCGCTCAGCGCCAAGCGCTACACGTGCTCCTCACGTGGGTGCTATTTGTTAAAAAGCGCCTTAGCACTCCAAGTCTCTGCGTTCTCCTCACGTGAGCGCTGAGGAAACACAAAGCGCTCTGTAAATAAAGCCCCAGCGCCATAAAGAGTGTTCAACACTCAATAGAAAACAAAAAGAAAGAGGGATATCAGAACCCAAATCAATGCTCAGCATTGTTGAACAAAAAGGGACTGAGCCCAAACAAATATTCAATATTTTATTCAAAACCGAGTGGACTGAGCCCAAGTTGGCCACAAGTCCTTAATTCAGACCAACCAAGCCCATGTGCTCACAATTTCTCTAATTGGTCTTAGTCCCAAACCTGACTATAGATCTCCCAACCAACATTGATTCAAGGGTACATCTCTTCACACCTCTGATACATATCGTTGTAATTCTTCAACGTCTTCAGGAAGGTGGCGGGTCCCGACAACCAGAAACCCTACAGACTATGATGTCTTTAAACCCTACAGACTATGATGTCTTTAAACTAGACTATGATGTCTTTAAACTTTACAGACTATGATGTCTTTAAACCTACAGACTATGATGTCTTTAAACCAGACTATGATATCTTTAAACTTTACAGACTATAATGTCTTTAAACCAGACTATGATGTCTTTAAACCCTACAGACTATGATGTCTTTAAACCCTACAGACTATGATGTCTTTAAACTTTACACGGACTATGATGTCCTTAAACCCAATGGACCGCAACGTCCCTAAACTAAGACGATAGAGCCTAAATACTCTTTCGTTGGATCTAAATGATCCTAAAACCTTGTTAAGTGGATCTTAGTATAAAATTAGACTAACGTATCCTTAACAAACATTGAAGTTGATCTTAATCTCAAACGAGATTAACGATCCTTAAATCAAACCAAATCCAAATCTAAGAAAATACGGATTTGGACTAATTCCCACCCTACGGGCGACAACATAAATTAGTCTCCGTAAACAATCCACGGGCGACCAAAAATAAAACAAATAAACACGACATGAAGTGAACAACTGGAGAAAGAGAAAGTGGTTATCGCTACGCGATAACGTAATTAACTGCAGGGGCTTTCGTTTGCAGGGAAGAGCGTCCCCACAATCAAAAACCCCTCGCAAACTAGGGGGAATCTGACGAACTCTGCTACAATGGCCGCATCTGTACAAACCTCCGATACACGGTGCCATAAATCAACTTGGCATCTTCGGAGAGGTGGGCGGATAAAACCCAATAGCATTTGCCCCCAAATTCAGGAAAGACGACCTACGCGGTTTCGTCTCTGTTTCCGGCGGTAAACAGATTCTGGCACGCCCGGTGGGACCTTTTCCTCTTTCCACTCCACACTTCGTGTGTCGTGTTCGCGAACGAATCGCGGTTTAATATGGTTGCCTGTGGATTCGAGGTACTAAGATTTGGTGTCTTGCTCCCGTGCAGAGAAAAGAAGAGCAATGGCCTCCAGCTGCACTAACTGCAACAACAGCTCCCACTCCGTTCTCGTTGGAAGAGTGACCTATGGGCCGCAAGCGACCTCAATCTTCACCGTGCCAATGGAACAGGTGACTCAGGCCACCACTGGACTGTTCTTTGGGACCATGATCCCACCGACAAGCTTCAGCGTCCCAATGCCGTCACAGGAAGCTCTGAAGAAGTCGATCTTAGATCAACTTACAACTACCACGGCCCCTCTCAATGGGTCATCCAATTCCAAGTCTACTGCATCAGTCTTCGACAGGATGAGCCTGAGTTCCAGTGGGCCCATAAAGAATCCTGCAATACCTGAAGGAGTTATCCCGAAGTGGATAGCCATTCCAACTCCGACGGACGAAATCGCCAAAAGGGCTTCTCCTGCTAAGGGATCGGTCTTCGCAAGACTGGCCGTTCTAACTCCTGCTGCAGGCGGGGTCGTTAAAAATGCTTCCCCTGCCAAAAAGTCGGTCTTTTCAAGATAGATCGTTCCCTCTCAGCGGACGTCGGTCATCGACAGGCTGGCACCAACAACAGCCTCTCCTCAAAGCAGAGGGCAGGACGAAGTTACCCCAACGACGGAGGTGATCCTAGCCGCAAGACATGCTCGACGTCTCCACTGGCGCCGAGTGAGGAAAACTGGGGGAAGCTCTCCCTCTGGGCTGACTCTACCGGCTCCAATGGTGGAAATTGACGCTGCTGTTCCAACTGGGAACAACTTTGAGCCGCTCAGGAGGGTGTGCAAGAACCCTCCGATAGCCGTGTTGAAAAAGTCTCCTCTACCAGTGGAGAACGTTACAAAGGAGAACCCGAAGCACTCCCCTCAACGGCTGTCCTCCAAAATCCACAGGGTCTGGCGAAAAGTCCAAGACTCTGTGATCGACAAAGACTACTCCTGCTGACAGAAGAAAATGAAGGTTCGTCAAGAGGAGGACCATCCCGCAGCCATACCACATAAGGTATCATGGATGCCTATTGCAACGGCCCCCTCAATTTCGACCGCCTATAAAAGGAGAAGACCGGAGAAGATCCCCGTGTCTACTACAAATCTCAAAGGCGCTGAACCCAAACACCCCAAGTCTGGGGGCATGGTAGTGTACACCGTCTACATGGCTTCTGGAAAAGAGGAAATGTCACGCCCGGCTTCCCAGAGTACGCTAAAATGGGCACGTGACATAGCCAACCATGCTACCTGTGGGTAGGAAGTATCCATCCACAGTTACATTACGGTTGTAGAGATATCAAGAACAAAATAAAACTATCTAAACATGTCCATAATCCAAGATAACATGAGTCAAGAATAATAAAACGCGGAAGCGAAAGATCCAATACAAAATAACTGGAATGTATGTCCCATAATGCGGGCTCACATCAGGAATAAAATGCAGGAAGGAAAAGCTAACTACTACTGACACTCACAGCTCAGCCTGTCGGCTGAAGTACTCCTGCTCGGACTGCGACAGCGGTACGGAATCTGGGCCATGCAAAACCCAGACGTCAGCGCGTCAAGTCATCAAGTAATAACATAATAAATAGGCAATGTGAATATAAACATGAATAAAGCAAGGGTAACAATAATATGAATCAAAGCAGTGCAGGGTAGTGTGCAGTGGGTAAACTGGACTGTTCTATCAGGTTCTCTGTTCTAAAGTCTTTGAAACCAAATTGATGAATCATCGATATAACTCAATAGTATCCCGTACATACCCGGGACCACGGCCCCAAGATTCTCGGGCTGAAACCGAGACATGCCGCTAGGCACCAAACAGGAATGTGTACAGATGAATGATGTCGGCATCATCATTCCAAGGCTGGCCTAGCCTAAAACTGATCAGAACAGGTAGCGAACTGTTGAGTTACAAGTCATGTTTCACCTTTGATTTCCCCATACCCCCAAGTTATAAGTGTATGTCAACTCAGGTATCCCGTAATCAAGAAACTAATGCCAACACAGGATCAGGTAAACAGGTTTGTCTGGATAGACAACAGGAACGGTCTATGAGGACTACATGTCAGGTTTGTTGGCATTAGGCACAAGATCAGGTAACGGGTTAGGTCATGGTACATCAGGTCAGGTCAAGCAGTATACGGTACCATGTCGGGTCAATCAATATGTATGTAGCAAGTTAGGTCAAGATGTAAACAATATCATGGGTGTGCTCATACTCAGTCACATAATCAAGCATGGTTATCAACAGCATGATCTAAGCAATGAATTAAGCAATAGGCAGATTCACTCAATTAGTAGTACAGTTATTAGTTGTGTCACATAGATGATTTCAACATTATAAGAATGCAGTAAGATAATTATAGCCGTTTAATCATGTTAACAAGTTAAGACTTCATGGATGCAATGATATAAATATATATATATATGGGTTCCACGGATGAAATCACAGTTTAAACAGGTTAAATGTACACGAGTGTCCGATTGTAGTAAAACGATAGATAAGGTGCCATAGGCTACGTCATTAGTAAAAGTGAAATTAAAACATGTAAATGTGGTTATTAGGTTCACTATAGTAATTGCAACAGGTAGGTTCCAAGTTTGAAAGATAAATGATATATAACAATCTTGAACACGAAAAATGGGAAATTATAATACCAAAGTTAAATTGCAGGTTTTAGGGTGTCATCAAGTATATGTAAATATTGTTTAGCATGTAGCAAGGGGTACTTGCCTCGACGGGTCGCGGATCGGGAAAACGGAACGTAAAACGTCGGCGGGGAAAACTCGCGACGGGCGCACGGTTCACGGAATGAACCCAAACGACAAACAGTAGAACCACACGGGTCGGGGTACCACGCTGGAACGTCGGGACACGTCGCCAGCACCGCCGGAATCCGGCGAGATACAAAAACAGTGAATGTCAAGAGTTGCAACAAGAAAAGAAAAGAAAATAAAGAAGAAAGGGAAGGAGGATGGAGAAGGGAAGGCTTACAATGGTCTGTGGGACGGGTGGTGACGGTCGACCTCGTCGACGGAGCTCCGGCGGTGGCCTACGACGACAGCGACCAAAACTGCAGATCAAGAAAACCTTAACAGAGAAGAAAAAGAAGAAAGGAAAAGAGGAGGGGAAGCATCACTCACTGAGGGGTGTGCGTGAGGACCGGGGACGAGGTCACCGGCGGCGACTCACGGCGGCGCAGACACATGCAGGGGTGTGCAGGTTGTCGCGGTTTGCTGGTGGAGGGAGAGAAGGGAAACGGAGGCGAGGAGCTAAAGATGAGGTAGACGACGAGGGCGAGGAGGCGATGCGACCGGCAAAGAGGGCGTCCGCGTTGGGGCTGCGGCGGCGAAGGGTTGCGCGATGGGTTTCTGCGTTTGTGAAAGAAAAGAAAAGGAGGGAAAAAGATATATAGAGGAGAGAGAGAAGGATGGGGAGAGAGAGAGAGAGACGGGGGGGAGAGGAGAGAGAGATAGAGAGCGACGGGGAGAGAGAGAGAGTAATGAGGTGGGGCCCACGGGATAGAGAAGTTTGATTGGCTAAGGGATGAAAGATTTGAGAGATTTAAAGGAAACGGAAAATATAAAAGGATTTAGAAATAATAAAAATATTATATGGTTAAAATATATTTTTGACAGTTTAAAGAAATATTAGAAATTGGGATTTTGGTGTAAAGTAAAACATTTCCAAATTGCGTCCGGGTCGGGTCCAAGAATTTGAAATTGAAATAAGAAAA
The DNA here is from genome assembly GCA_030015575.1 of Agapanthus africanus. NCBI lineage: Eukaryota > Viridiplantae > Streptophyta > Magnoliopsida > Asparagales > Amaryllidaceae > Agapanthus > Agapanthus africanus. Next base: position 72,844,268 of record CM057348.1, read on the forward strand.
TTTTAGGCGGGATCCAAAATTTAAAATGAAGTATTTTGCAATCAAAAATCATACCCCCAAGACGGACGCACGTACGTGCGCGTAGCCGTCCAAACCCGCCCGTTTCACCGAACGGGACGAGAACACGATACACGGACGCTACAACAGGGTTAGGGGTGTTAAGTAGGCCATGACGAATATTTTTAATTTTATTTTAGATGCCTTAAATTTTTATATGCAGAAATGAATTGTCGGGTAAAATTTATAACTAACAACAGTCAAGTAGGATCAATGAAATAAATACTATTCATACGGTAACAGAAACTAGTAGCATTGGGCTCGGGTGTTACATTATACCCAACTACAAAAAGAATTTCGTCCTCGAAATTCCAAGAATACAAAGATAGATAACTACAAGAAAAGGTGAGGAAACTTCTGCCGGATTTCATCTTCTCGTTCCCAAGTGGACTCTCCATGCGAGCGATTTCCCCAAGAAACAAGCACAAGAGGGATCACCTTGTTCTTAAGAACTTTTTCCCTTTGATCCACGATTTCAATCGGTCGCTCCTCAAAAGTCAAGTCTTCTCGTACTGTTAGCTCCGAATGATCTAATACATGCGTTTCATCATGAACATACTTACGGAGTTGAGATACGTGAAACACATCGTGCACATTCGCCAAGGACTGCGGTAACGCCAAACGATACGCTACCTCACCAACACGCTCCAAGATCTCAAAGGGTCCAACGAATCGAGGACTAAGCTTTCCTCGACTTCCAAAACGAATCACCCCTCTAGTCGGTGATATCTTCAAGAATACTAAATCACCTACGGCGAACTCTAGAGGTCTTCTCGACGTATCTGTCCAACTCTTCTGTCGGTCTTGAGTTGCCTTCGTATGATTTCTGATAGTGTTAACCTTCTCAACTGTCTGCACAACCAAATCTGGTCCCAATAATCTTCGTTCACCGACATCGTCCCAACAAACAGGTGAACGGCATTTACGACCATACAAAGCTTCAAATGGAGCCATCTGGATAGTTGCCTGAAAACTGTTGTTGTAAGAAAACTCCACCAAATGTAGATGATCTTCCCATGAACCCTTGAAGTCCAACATGCATGCGCTCAACATATCCTCAAGAGTTTGGATTGTTCTCTCCGACTGACCATCAGTTTGAGGATGATAAGCTGTGCTAAATTTCAGTCGAGCCCCCAAACTTTCCTGTAAACTCCGCCAAAAGTGTGATAAGAACCGAGTGTCCCGATCGGACACAATGCTCACCGGTACTCCATGTAATCTTACAATCTCTTGCATGTACCGCTCTGCCAAAGTCTCTGTTGATTGACCAACCCGAAAAGGAATAAAGTGAGCTGCCTTGGTCAATCGGTCAACAATCACCCACACAGCATTGTTGCCTTTAGGGCTTCGCGGTAAAGCCGTCATGAAATCCATGGTTATATGTTCCCACTTCCACTGAGGAATCGGAAGTGGTTGCAATAAACCAACAACCCTTTGATGTTCAGCCTTAACTTGCTGACACACCAAGCACTTTGCCACAAAGCGAGCAATCTCCTGTTTCATGCCTTCCCACCAGAAATGCCGTCGAATATCTCGGTATATCTTTGTGCCTCCAGGATGTACAGAATAAGCTGAACTGTGTGCCTCCTTCATAAGCTCTTCACGAATATCCCCCTTTGGCACACATAAACAGCTACCATACCTCAACGAACCATCTTCGTGGATTAATAAATCCGTTCGTAGTCCGGCTTCAACCTGTTCTCGAAACTTTTGTAGTCTAGGATCCTGCGATTGTGCTGCTTTAATATTCTCGATCAACGATGAATGTACTTGCAGCTGCATCAACAGTCCCGTAGGATGCGGTAGCACAACCTCCAAGTCAAATCTTCGAAAATCTTCAACGAGCTCCTTCTGCGTAGTTAACATTTGAATTGCTGGTAACCGACTAAGCGCATCTGGCACGACATTAACCTTCCCCGGATGGTACTTAAGATCAAGATCGTAGTCAGCCATCAGCTCCAACCATCTACGTTGCCTCATATTAAGCTCCTTCTGTGTGAACACATACTTCAAGCTCTTATGATCAGTAAAAACTTCGACTCTTTCGCCCAAAAGGTAGTGTCTCCAAATCTTCAAAGCAAAAATTACAACCGCAAGCTCCAAGTCATGAGTTGGGTAATTCTTCTCGTGAGTATTCAACTGTCTCGATGCGTACGCTACAACCTTCCTATGCTGCATCAAAACGCATCCCAATCCTTTCCCAGATGCGTCGCTGTGAATCACCAATCCTCCGGAATTGTCTGGCACGGTCAGAATAGGGGCGGTTATCAACTTCTGCTTCAACGTCTCAAAAGCTAACGCACATTTGTCCGTCCATACTAAATGTACCTCCTTGCACGTAAGCTTGGTTAACGGCTCCGCCAGACGAGCAAGGTTCTCCACAAATCTTCTGTAATACCCGGCGAGTCCAAGAAAGCTTCTTATCTCCGCAACATTCTTTGGAATCGGCCAATCTCGAACTGCTGCAATCTTTTCTGGATCGACGGTAATTCCATCGCCAGACACAACATACCCCAAAAACTTTACTTCTTCCAGCCAAAACTCGCACTTGCTCATCTTCGCATATAACTTCTCCTGTCTCAACGTCTGCAGTGCGATCTTCAAATGCTCAGCATGTTCTTCAAAACTCTTCGAGTAAACCAGAATATCGTCAATGAATACCACAATAAACTGGTCCAAGAATGGTGAAAAGATTCGGTTCATCAAGTCCATGAATACTGCCAGCGCATTCGTTACTCCGAAGGGCATCACTAAATACTCGTAATGTCCATACCGAGTTCGGAACGTCGTCTTGCAAATATCTTCTGCTTTCACTCGGACCTGATGATATCCGGATCGCAAATCCAGCTTCGAAAATACCCTCGCGCCACTAAACTTCTCGAAAAGTTCGCTAATGCGAGGGATCGGGTACTTGTTCTTAATAGTCACCCGGTTTAATTCTCGATAGTCGATGCACATCCTTCTTGTGCCATCCTTCTTCTTTACTAGAAGAACTGGAGCTCCCCAAGACGAGTTACTGCTCCGAATCCAACCCTTCTCAAGCAATTCAGCAACCTGTTTCTTGACTTCTTCCAACTCTACCGGCGCCATTGGATAATACGCTTTGGATACTGGCGCTGCACTAGGAATAAGATCAATTGCGAACTCCACGTCTCGCTGTGGCGGTAAACCCGATATATCTTCAAACACGTCCATAAAATCGCGAACAACAGCTGGCTCCTCATTTTCATCAACTTCCATTGCTGCAAGAATATTGTTTGTCGGCCTAGCCCTAAACTCAACTGGCCCGACAGAACTGCTTCCTCCGGTGAAGCTAAACTCGGGATGTCCGGGAATCTGAAAAATTACCTTCCTTGCCCTACAGTCAATGTGAGCGTGGAAAGTGCCAAGAAAATCCATTCCCAAGACGATCTCGTAGCTGCCCGTATCAATCACCAAGAAATCTGCAAAGAGCTCCCGTCCGCACACAACAACTGTACAATCTTTACATTCCCTACTAGCTATGATTTTCCCATTCCCAGTGTGTATGTCCCAGAAACTAGACAGGGTCGTGTAGTCAATCGAGTGTGTAGTTATAAACTTGGATGACATAAAACAATGGGATGCACCAGAATCAAATAACGCTAGTGCGGGAAAACCATGAACGAGTAGAGTACCTGAAACAACTTCTCCTGACGCCTTAGCTTCTTCAGCTGTCAAGGTAAAAGCTCGAGCCTGATTAGGTCCTTGAGTCAGCTGTTTCTGTCCCTGGAACGGTCTCTGTGGAGGCTTCTGAAAAACATCTCTCGTACGAAGTTTCGACGGACAAGCATTAACGGCGTGATCTGCCGCTCCACAAACCAAACAGAGTCCCAGCCTCCTTCGACAATCCTTTTGCATGTGGCCAGGTAAATTGCAATAGTTACAAGTCATGCTCTTTCTTCGATCGACGACCACAGGCTTCTTCATGGGTGCTACACCTCGACGGTCCAATGGAATACCTCTGCGACCATGAGCTCGGTTTGGTACAAATGCTGGCTTCCTTACCGCAACTGCTGTCTGTTGCAAACTCCCATTCATCCCAGATAAACTCTGCTGCTCTCGGGCTGCCGCATGTACTTGTGAGAAAGTGGTCAAACCCAGGGAGACGATCTGCCTCTGGATGTCCATGTCCAAGCTGCGCATGAACCTCCGTGCCCTGTCTGCATCGTTGGTAACTAAAGGTCCAGCGAATCTACTGAGTCTTGTCCATTCTGCTGCATGCACATCTACGGGTGCTCCCTTCTGCTTTAGCCCGATGAATTTCTCTTCCATTTCCTCCCGTGCAGTCCGCGGGAAGAACTTCTCCAGGAAACTCTTTGAAAAATCCGCCCACTTGATCGACTTGGGCAAGTGGTTCTCTTCCACAAGCCACCATTCTCGGGCATAGTCCACTAACTGAATGCGTACCACGTCAATTCTTTTCTCATCTGGAATCTGTGCCGCAATAAGCAAATTCTCTGTGTCAACTAGCCACTGCTCCGCTGGCAACGGCTCCTCCAAACCAGTAAATGTAGACGGACCCAAATGCCTGAAATCTGCTACGGTCCCTACTTGGTCTACTGGTTTAGCTCCAACATTGTTCACAGACTGCTGAACGATCTGCAAACCTTCCTGAAACGATTCCGCTTGCTGCTGGATCAGCTCGGTCTGTTTCTTTTGATTCTCCAGCATTCCTCTTATCACTCCAAGCATGGCGGCTTCGTCCACACGCCTTTGGTACGTCTTCAAATTCTTACCGGCCATATTCCTGAAATCAAAACACCTAATATTAGCATGCTGATAGATTCAAAATATAGATCAAGGCTAGAACTCCAAGTTACTTAAATAGAGTGCCGCATTGTAACTATGCCGCGGTATCATAGCCACAATTACATAACTCCACCCAAGTCGCCTAAGTCCTAGAGATAACAAGGAATCGGGTTTCGAGTCGATATGCAAAGGAAGTTTGCACATCGTAAAAGATATAATCAGGAAGAACTTGATTCAAGAACGGTAAACGGCAAGGTGGCAGGACATGTTTCCTAAACACGGGTATTCTGATTCGTGTATTGGGTATAATACCCAACTACAAAAAGAATCAACCCGACTAACCTATGTCTCTGATACCAAAAGAACCATATCACGCCCCGCTTCCCAGAGTACGCTAAAATGGGCACGTGACATAGCCAACCATGCTACCTGTGGGTAGGAAGTATCCATCCACAGTTACATTATGGTTGTAGAGATATCAAGAACAAAATAAAACTATCTAAACATGTCCATAATCCAAGATAACATGAGTCAAGAATAATAAAATGCGAAAGCGAAAGATCCAATACAAAATAACTGGAATGTATGTCCCATAATGTGGGCTCACATCCGGAATAAAATGCAGGAAGGAAAAGCTAACTACCACTGACACTCACAGCTCAGCCTGTCGGCTGAAGTACTCCTGCTCGGACTCCGACAGCGGTACGGAATCTGGGCCATGCAAAACCCAGACGTCGGTGTGTCAAGTCATCAAGTAATAACATAATAAACAGGCAATGCGAATATAAACATGAATAAAGCAAGGGTAACAATAATATGAATCAGAGCAGTGCAGGGTAGTGTGCAGTGGGTAAACTGGACTGTTCTATCAGGTTCTCTGTTCTAAAGTCTTTGAAATCAAATTGATGAATTATCGATGTAACTCAATAGTATCCCGTACATACCCGGGACTACGGCCCCAAGATTCTCGGGTTGAAACCGAGACATGCCGCTAGGCACCAAACAGGAATGTGTACAGATGAATGATGTCGGCATCATCATTCCAAGGCTGGCCTAGCCTAAAACTGATCAGAACAGGTAGCGAACTGTTGAGTTACAAGTCAGGTTTCACCTTTGATTTCCCCATACCCCCAAGTTATAAGTGTATGTCAAGTCAGGTATCCCGTAATCAAGAAACTAATGCCAACACAGGATCGGGTAAACAGGTTTGTCTGGATAGACAACAGAAACGGTCCATGAGGACTACATGTCAGGTTTGTTGGCATTAGGTACAAGATCAGGTAACGGGTCAGGTCATGGTACATCAGGTCAAGTCAAGCAGTATACGGTACCATGTCGGGTCAATCAATATGTATGTAGCAAGTCAGGTCAAGATGTAAACAATATCATGGGTGTGCTCATACTCAGTCACATAATCAAGCATGGTTATCAACAGCATGATCTAAGCAATGAATTAAGCAATAGGCAGATTCACTCAATTAGCAGTACAGTTATTAGTTGTGTCACAGAGATGATTTCAACATTATAAGAATGCAGTAAGATAATTATAGCCGTTTAATCATGTTAACAAGTTAAGACCTCATGGATGCAATGATATAAATATATATATATGGGTTCCACGGATGAAATCACAGTTTAGACAGGTTAAATGTACACGAGTGTCCGATTGTAGTAAAACGATAGATAAGGTGCCATAGGCTACGTCATTAGTGAAAGTGAAATTAAAACATGTAAATGTGGTTATTAGGTTCACTACAGTAATTGCAATAGGTAGGTTCCAAATTTGAAAGATAAATGATATATAACAATCTTGAACACGAAAAATGGGAAATTATAATACCAAAGTTAAATTGCAGGTTTTAGGGTGTCATCAAGTATATGTAAATATTTTTTAGCATGTAGCAAGGAGTACTTGCCTCGACGGGTCGCGGATCGGGAAAACGGAACGTAAAACGTCGGCGGGGAAAACTCGCGACGGGCGCACGGTTCACGGAATGAACCCAAACGACGAACAGTGGAACCACACGGGTCGGGGTACCACGCTGGAACATCGGGACACGTCGCCGGCACGGCCGGAATTCGGCGAGATACAAAAACAGTGAATGTCAAGAGTTGCAACAAGAAAAGAAAAGAAAATAAAGAAGAAAGGGAAGGAGGATGGAGAAGGGAAGGCTTACAATGGTCTGTGGGACGGGTGGTGACGGTCGACCTCGTCGACGGAGCTCCGGCGGTGGCCTACGACGACAGCGACCAAAACTGCAGATCAAGAAAACCTTAACAGAGAAGGAAAAGAAGAAAGGAAAAGAGGAGGGGAAGCATCACTCACGGAGGGGTGTGCGCGAGGACCGGGGATGAGGTCACCGGCGGCGACTCATGGCGGCGCAGACGCGTACAGGGGTGTGCAGGTGGCCGCGGTTTGCTGGTGGAGGGAGAGAAGGGAAACGGAGGCGAGGAGCTGGAGATGAGGTAGACGACGAGGGCGAGGAGGCGATGTGACCGGCAAAGAGAGCGTCGGCGTTGGGGCTGCGGCGGCGAAGTGATTGTTACGAAAGAGTGTGTTTGTAGAATAACCGCAATCAATAACGGTGTCGCGCGTAGCTAGACCGAGATGAGTACGGGTCGTCCTCAGGGAAACGTGGAACCTTTTACTCTTACTTTAGATGTGTTGAAAAAGAGAAGAGGAAATAAGAATTTTGTGAAAAGTTTCTAGATCTACGTTAAGTAAGAATGCAAAAATATAGATCTAGATTATTTTAGAGATGTAGACAATATAATAAAAGGCTTGTAGGGTTCGTTAGGATTTAGTAGTTATGGACGATTAATTAAAAGTTACCATTTTCTATCCATTAATAGATTTAAAACTAAAAAGACGGTGGTGCGTGTAGATTAAGATTTCTGGAGGGAAAATGAATCCCACTCTTAACCCTTATCTCGACACGGAACTCCGTTCAAATCTAGCCTTTACCAAAACAATCATTAATCTAATCTCTAATCGCGGTCGGAACTAACAAAGAATTGCTGGCGCGCCCGATTAGGATGTTAATGATTCTTTTGATAAAATTCATAAACTTTATAGGACTTAAAAAGGGTTTAGGGATGTTCATCGTCCATTAGCCTATCCTAATCCTACGAACCCTAACAAGCGGAGAATTACTCGCGCATGTTGAGAGAAGAAGATGAAACGATAGAGAGGGAAAACATAATGTTAAATGCATAAGAATTAAATAAAACAACTACCTTTATTAATCAACTTGAACAATCTATACTTTGATTCCTTAGAAAATGATTACAAAGACTAGTTTGCTTCTCGATCTCTTCTAAGGAGGTAGATGAACAGTTGATGATCAGCCTGGATGCGTGAGCCGTCTTGGACTTCGTGATCTCTTCGGTTTGATCATTTTTTCAAGAGGCTCTCGGTGCCTTTTTATAGTGCAAAGCCAGAATCTTTTGCTTCAAAAGTTGGTAAAATATAGAAGATATTCATCCCCAAAAATCTCCAACTCTATCTCCTCTATACTGCCGCGGATCCGCGGCCCAAGGGGGGTTTGGCCGCGGATCCGCGGCCCAAGGGGGGTTTGGCCGCGGATCCGCGGCCAAAGGTCAGGATCAATTGATTGAAATTTTTGGGCTTGCATCTTGTGACATGTGGCAATCCTAGGCACCTTCAGAATCTGGAAATCTTTTCTCGATTGCTTCCAGACTTGGTCTCCAAGTTTTGCTTCTTAATTAGGGAAGTCTTCTTCAACAACTTGATTTCCTTGATAAATTCTGCATAACAACTTGGAAAATTCTGCACAATAATCTCAAATAATATTTAGTAGACTTAGTTCTACTAGGATTTGGTTAATGAATTTATTTGCATACATTTCCCTACCAAATGCTAATTATAATATATCAACACATGGAAAATAGTATTTTTACACATAAACCCTCATATGTATGATATATTATAATAAAGTCCTTTTTAATATGAAAATGGTAGGAAAAATGTAATAACAAATATGCAGTTTTGTAATACCCGGTTTCCTTTTATACGCCTAAGTCCGTATTTTGTTACTTTAGAATCCTCTTTATTTCTAATTGTGAATTATTTATTTTATTTATAGATTTATTATTATACTTTATTCTTTGAACACCATTTCTTTCTCTAACTAAATCCTTAGGCCCAGCCCTCATTTCTTTTCTACTATTTTCTTCATTCCCCAGCTATCAACTCATCCTTCTCTATTTTGTTAAATTAATTAATTAAACTCTCTTGGCCTACAGCTTAAGCCCTGGGCCCTCTCCATTATCATTTCTTTTATTCATTAAGATTTAAACCCAGCCCAACTCCCCTACTTCTTTTATTTGAAAGTTAAACCCTAAAACCTAGCCCCATTTTTCTTTACTGATTAAAACCCCAGCCCATTGTTCTTTAATTTAAATCCAAGCCCATTTCTTTTTAACCTAACTCTCCCGGCCCGACCCCCTCATTTCATTTACCTTGTTATTTTCCTTTTAAAATTCCTTGGCCCGGTCCGTTTCCATTTCCTCATTTATTTCTCATTGCCTTAGCCCGGCCCACTGATGCACTCAGCCCACTCCTCTCTACTCTTTAATTCCCTTTATATTTTCTAATTATTAAACTCGGCCCGGCCTTCTTTTCCCCCACAGTTATTTATTGTCTCCAAGCCCGCTACTGTGCATCTTCTTAAATCCCCAACGGCTATTTCCTTCATCCCCGCGCGCGTTTCCTCCGCCCTCTCCGCCGCGACTCGTGCCCACGCCCACGCGCTCGCGTGCCGTTTTCCCCACGACACGCCCCCTCGTCTCTTGGATCTCATTCACATCTCCTCTTTCTCTCGCCCACAGTCCCGAGAATCCATCGACCCGCCTCGTTCTCCTTCCCCCTCTCATCTCCCACTACCTATCACCGGCCACCCCCTCCATCACCATCACCATCGCCTCGTCACCAACCTCGTACCCCATCGCTTCCGTTCTCTCTCACTCTCACTCTCGAGTCCCCGTGCTCAACTCGCGACGACGACGACGACAAATTCCCAATTATTCCATCACCTCCTCCACGTCGTCGTCATCATCATCGCCGCCGTCGCCTACGTCGTCTCTCTCTCCTCCTCACTGTCCCTCGCTCAACCTCCCTGCTTCCCTCTCTCCCTTTCTCCCTGCTTCCCTCTCTCCCTTTCTCCCTGCAAGTCGTCTCTCTCTCTCTCTCTGCCCCACTCCCATCTCTGTCTCTGTCCCTCTCTCCTTCACTCTGTCTCTCTTTCTCTCTCTCCCTCGTTCTCTCTGCCGACTCCCTCACTCTCCCCTGTTCCTCTCTCTGCTCACCCCTCTCCTCTCTCTCACTGCATACACAATGAACCCCCCCTCTCTCTCTCTGTGCACTTTCTCTCACTCTCAATTCTCTCTCTCTCTATCTCATTCTCTCTCTCTCTCTCAGTTCACTTCCACTCTCTCTCTCTCTCAATAACTCACTTCATCGGCCCCGACAGCATCAGCGACCCCTAGCCAGGACGTTGCCCGAGCCCGCAACAGCCAACTCCGTCAAGCTCGAGCCAGGATCGAGGTTTTGTCACTCGGAGCCGTAGCCGTCGCGGTGCTTGCCCGTCGCGCGTTCATGCCTTTACCGCTGCCGTGCATCGTCTAGACATCTCCAGGCAAGTTTTTACTTGCTTTCATGCTATTCTCTATATGTTACAAGTCAATATCGTAGAGATATCACATGTTTGCTTTATGTAAATATTATAACAAAACTGTTCGATGCTCGTTCTCATAGAAAATTATTATCAAATATGACAGAACTGGACTAATTACTTTGGCCCTGGCTATGATGGATAACGTGTGAAAGTTTCGCTGGAAAATATGATTGTTAATAACCAAAACGACTACCCCCAAGTTTGATCGTAAAACTGAAATTCTGTTGCACCTGAAAATAGTTAAATTCATCATAAATCATATACATATTGGAATGGTGCGTTCGAGGGCTCAAATCAAAGCTAACTCGACGAACTTTAATCCTATGCTAGTTTACAGACATTCCTATACTTTAAACGTGATGAAAATTGGATCGGAGAGCGACTCTAGACTACAGTCCAGAGTGACTCCAATCTTTGCTTGCTGTTTCGTATTGAATACCATAGAATTTCCTTAACTCGTAAGTTGCGGAACTCTGCTGTTTATTGTAGATAAATCTGTTAAATAGATAACACAATTGATTTCATACTGTTTCGTTACCATTTGTTATTTATTCTGTAATTTAAAATATCGGGACGCATAACAGTCCCAACCGAATCAGAATTGACATGTTAATATTAAACTGAGTATAACTCCTAGTGTACAGATGCGATTGAAGATCCGTTTGTTGAGTTGAAAACTTTACTGAAAACCCTAGAATTCATTCAACTGTAGCGTCGCTAAATTATGATCCCAACTGGGGTTAAAATGAGTTGCGAAATGGACTTCTGATTCTGAAATTGGATTTCCAGCCGCGAGCGCTTAAAACGAAATGGTTATAACTAATGATCCTGGAACCCGATTGGCTTGAAATAAAATTATAGGGATGGATAACTGAACATACTACTTATTACCTGTTTATCGTTTCGCTAAATTATATACATATGTTTCATGATAAATCGTGCAAGTGATAGACGATTGTTTTATAACACCTTGGTTGTGCTTCTTACACTGTCCATGCATCTTATCATACTCATATCATTGTAGTGATTATCCAGTGATGTCGTGCATTTATCCAGTGTTAGATTTTAGTGGTGATTGTGGCAAGTCCGTCAGTGTTCGTGTATCCGTGATTAAGTGAAAGTGATACGTACTTGTGCACAATCAGTGTCCCTTTTATTCTATTGCATTGTCGACGTCTGTGGGATGCGTGTACGTGTGACTATAAGTGGTATGGGACACTTATGGAAGCGCTTGCACGGATGTCACAGATAAGGCATCCGACACTGCCATTTTTCTTAGGTATTAGTCGGGACGTGCTTGATGGAGGTCCTGCCTCCAGTTCTCGCGCAGACTTGTCACGGATCGATTAGTATTTAGGGTGATGGTTAGCGTTTGATGTAGACCACGGGGTGTGGGGTAGTTTAAGTGTGAGTTCAACAGAATCTCGGGAGTCCCATGCCGGCTTATATATATTTAGGGAGTTATATGGAGATTTACAGGGTACGTGATATATACACTGTGATACATTCGTTACATGTTGGGCCCGTGGTCCCTTGCCCTTGGGTTCTACCCTTGGGTGGAGGACACTCACGAGTGGTTGACTCTCACACTTGGACTGACGATAGGCTTATTGACCTGTGCAGTGAGACTTAGAGACTGATAGGGTTACTGTCATTTACATTCCTTATATACTGTGTTGACATACATGACATATCGTTATACTGCTTTACTGCTCCGCTGCATTGATTACTGCACATTCATATTCATGCTGTTTTACCGTTACTCACATCTATTACCACTGTTAGAACTGTCACTTGATTTTATATATATTATATTGCTATTGTGTCGCTCTGACGACCTGAGTATGCATGCTCAGTGTGAGGAGAAGATTTAGCCTGGACCAGTGCATCACAGACTTCTTGACTTGCCTTCCCGAGTTACATTCATTTGTTCCACTTCAGGTCAGTCTTTATATTGTTTCCTTCAGTTACTGCATTTCTCATTACATGCGCATCGTTTACTGTTTACCATGATAAACTAGAAGCCGAAGTGTGACTACGGCAAGACATTTCCTTGACCGTAGGAGCATGGCTGGCCTTGTCTACCCCTCGTATTCCGTATTTTGGGAAGCGGGGCGTGACAAGTTTTATCAACTGAACACGAAGGGTTGTGCGATGGGTTTTTGCGTTCGTGAAAGAAAAGAAGAGGAGGGAAAAAGATATATAGAGGAGAGAGAGAAGGATGGGGGGGGGGAGAGAGAGAGAGACGGGGGAGAGAGAGGGGGGGAGGGAGATAGAGAGCGACGGGGGGAGAGAGAGAGTAATGAGGTGGGGCCCACGGGATAGAGAAGTTTGATTGGCTGAGGGATGAAAGATTTGAGAGATTTAAAGGAAACGGAAAATATAAAAGGATTTAGAAATAATAAAAATATTACATGGTTAAAATATATTTTCGACAGTTTAAAGAAATATTAGAAATTGGGATTTTGGTGTAAAGTAAAACATTTCCAAATTGCACCCGGCTCGGGTCCAAGAATTTGAAATTGAAATAAGAAAATTTTAGGCGGGATCCAAAATTTAAAATGAAGTATTTTGCAATCAAAAAGCATACCCCCAAGACGGACGCACGTACGTGCGCGTAGCCATCCAAACCCGCCCGTTTCACCGAACGGGACGAGAACACGATGCACGGACGCTACAACAGGGTTAGGGGTGTTAAGTAGGCCATGACGAATATTTTTAATTTTATTTTAGATGCTTTAAATTGTTATATGCAGAAATGAATTTTCGGGTAAAATTTATAACTAACAACAGTCAAGTAGGATGAATGAAATAAATACCATTCATACGTTAACAGAAACTGGTAGCATTGGGCTCGGGTGTTACAGGAAAGCCGTACTTCTATGGGTCATCGACCACTCACACGGTCTGTGACGAAAACTCAGGAGCAGCAACAAAAGCTCCAGGAAATGCTAACAAAGATGGCCACACTCACTGGGCAGAAGGAAAGCCCGGAAGTATCGTCGGATCAACGCCAGGAGCAAGAAACCGACGCTGAGTTCCTACGAAGGATGCTCGAGAAAAAAAATAAAGAGGCCGCGGAACAAGTGGCTAACATAAAACAAATGCGCTACTATTCCAAGATATGGTAGGAATGATGATTCAACCGGACCCTCCAGCTGAAGATCCCCCAATAATGATTGAAGACAACATAGGGAAGATATCAAACTCTCTTCTGGCTTCATCAACTGCCAGGGAAGAGACAATCTCGAAAGCTGCGCTTGATGACTACATAGCTCAACAAATACGAGCTCATCAGGCAAATGAAGCAACTAGCCAAGTCATCAGAACTGGGCGACCCTATCCAGGATGGTACGATCAAATTAAGTACCCGCCAGGATACACGATTCTTAAATTTCACGTGTATAAGAGGACATGCAATCCCCATCAGCATGTCGCTAAGTTCAGGGCTCTTTGCGGCAATTCCGGAGGTGATGACAAATTACTACTTCGCCAGTTCGTCGGCAGCTTAGCGGAGACGGCCTTTGAATGGTATTCGGAGTTGCCGAATGACTCCGTCAAAATGTTTACAGAGATGGAGTTGCTATTCACTCAGCGTTTCGCAAGCGCCAGCGAACGCACCCCGATCACGGCATTGATCAATGCCAGGGTGAAGCCAGGAGAGACATGGGTGCAGTATGCAATCCGGTGGCGGAATCTATGGTCGAGATGCGAACAACGCATAGAAGAAGCTCCTGCCGTGGGCATGTTCATAGGGACCCTCAATCCGCAGGCGACTATATCCCAGTTTATGGTGTTTTTCAAGCCAACCACTTTCCAAGCCTTGATCGACAAGCTGGCCCAAATGGACCACATGGGCCATAGACCGTCCTAAAAAACGGAGCTTCGAAATGAAAAAGGCAAAGGGAAAGCGACATTCGTCCTCAACGCTCAACAGCAGCCGAGTGATCCGAAACCAGCTGCTCTCCAAGGCAACAAACCGCGATTCCTCGATGAGAAGTTGAAACGTCCTTACTCATTCCCCCGGGATAAAATGAGGAGACTGTTCGAACTAACGGCGCGCAATAGGCTCATCACCCTGCCGGATCCGAAGCGCCCGCTGTAGCCCGGTGACGTCAACAATCCCAACTATTGCCCCTACCACTGAATGTTGGGCCATCCGATCGAAGACTGCTTCGTCTTCAAAAGCTGGATTGAGGACCAGTACCAGCAAGGCAAATTCGCGCTGTCTGAAAACTGGAGGGTAAACCCACCACAACCACATGCTCCGAAAAAGATGGACACGCCGGGGGCATCATGCTCATTCATAGAGGAAGCTCCATGGGAAGTAGTTCTTTCGGCAAAAACTAAAAGAATGCTGAAAGATCTTCAGGCATGCCCGGCAATCAGGTGAAGAAGCCCGCTAGAGCCAGAAATCATTGAGGGGATGTTGAAACTATGCCCAACATCGGGAGTTGGTAGCGAGGGGTAAAACACCCAGGCCCAGCCATCAAATTCTTCGAAGAAAAAGAAGAAGACCAAGAAGCCCGCTCAGCCTGACGACAAGTGCACGGATCTGCAAAAGCATATTGACGCGCTGGAGGAATACAACCAGAAGGCGTGAACCCCAGTCACGCTCCAAGAGTTTCTCAACCATATCCTTGAAAGTGAAGATAACGACAATAATGAGGGAGACGGCTCGTCAGAGGAACCCGAAGATTATGTGGCAAGTTACCACATGATCTCTCATTCGTCGCTAAATAATGAAGAAGCTCACTCAGCGTTAAAAGATAACAAAGAGGAGCTGGGGGCAGGATCGGTGCCAAAATCCTTGGAACCGTCAGACGAGATGATCGATATGCTACTAAACGAATCCGTCAGAAGAGCAAAGCTGATCAAGAGCGTGAAATGGCCATATTCAAAAGAGCCAGGCGCCGGCATTAAGCTGAAGAAGTCATGGTAGGGATGAGTCGCAAAGCACTCTAACCAGATCGAAGCACGCCCGTAGCAGACAAAAGCAAGCTTAAGGCAAGGAAACAGTTCGCTAAAGCTCTGTCAATGGGAATGAAGCTGCCATCTCCCGAAAGAAATACTCCTGGCAGTATACGCCTTGACGAAGCGGATGTACATCCTAACTACTGTTTGTACCATCGAAGGGTCACACACCCTATCGATGAGTGTAACGCCTTTAAAAACTGGTGGCAGGGATATGTTGCCCACCGACAACACTTCAAGCGATTGAAGCGCAAGGTTCGTCGGGAGCAGAGAAGCACGACAGATGAGCGCAAAAGAACTACCGGCAACTGTCACGTGGTTGATTCCGGGGGATCGCAAGTTCTCACTTTTGGAAGTAATTCTGATGAAGAAATAGCCATCGGCCCTCTCTTCAAAGAATCCACCTCAGGAAAAGAGGACGAGGTGAAGAACTGTGAGAATATTCAGTTGCACAACCGTACGTTACCTGAAAAGAATCTCGGACCTGCGAATAGAGGATTAAACAAAAAAGATAAGGGGAAGGAAAAAGTCTCTGAGGATATCGCCCTCGATGATCGAGTCATCGAAGAGCTGACAGCCATGGACCCACCCAAGAAAAGCAAAGCGGGTTATAATATCCTAGCGCACCTGAGGAAGATACCCTCATAGCAAAGCGTTTTGGACGCCCTTCTGTTGTCTAAAGACGCACGAGATTCTCTGATCAAGGCATTACAAGAGCCCAAGCAGTTTCAAGCTTTCCTTGTCGAAGAAAAAATGAAGGATGAGCTGGAAGAAGTTCACACAGCTGACATCACTTTCGGCGATGAAGATCTCCTCCTTAGAACGTCCGAGCATAACCGTCCCTTGTATGTCACCGGGTACTGCCATGACATCAAGATAGGGGAAATCTTAGTTGACAACGGGTCCTCTGTCAACCTCCTAAATGTGAGGGTGTTAAAAGAAATCTACATGAGCGTTCAGCACCTCGCTCGGGATAAAATCACCATCTCCGGGTTCAACTCCTAGTTATCACGGATGCTCAGGTCTGTAATATTGACGTTACGCTTTGGGATGCTCATCACTGACATCAAGTTTCATGTCATTGCCCCAAGACCTGCTACAACGCTTTGCTCGGCAGGCCTTGATTACACGAGTACAACATCATCCCTTCTACACAACATCAGTGTATGAAGTATTTCAAAGATGGTCTCGAGTATACCGTGACTAGGGAACTGAACCCATTCTCCGTAAACGAAGTCCGAAAGTATGAAGATGTAAAGTATTTCCTGCCAGACTTTGAAGACACGGAAAGATGCCATAAACCGAAGAATAAGCAAAAAGCTATCACCACAATTCCGGTCTTCGGGAGTGATACCGAGGAGAAAGAAGAGATGGTCTATTCGGGGCTGTCCCAATGCAACAAGCTGGGACCATCTACCCCTATTCTGGTTTTTGGCAGTGACTCTGAAGACGAAGTCAACGCAGTGTTCTCGGTCCGTCCATCAGTGCAGGTCCTCACTGGAGATGATCAGAGTTTGCAGATCGCCATGATTCCGCGGCAGCACTACCGAGAGCTTGATGCACTTGAGACATATAGCGTGCTAGAGTTACAGACATTCTACGTCCCTCTCAGACGAGGCGATCTTATTCTACCGATCCGGGGAAACCAAAGTCGACAGAGAAGTCTGGCGTGGTGCCGAACTTGCGCTTAACAGGCTCCAACCAATCCGTCTGCCAAGATACTACGCGGAAGGATTGAAAAGGTTATTAAGATGCCAAGGCATACCCTTTAAGCAAACCGTGCGACAGGCCCAATTCTACAACAGGATCTGGAACGTCCCCAGAACTCAGCGAAAATTGCCCAACGGAAAAATGGAAACGATCGGGCTTGGATATGTCCAGTCCAAGAAACGGGAGCAGTTCCATGGCTGCCATGTCATAAAAAACCTTGACGAAGATCATAAAGAAGACGGTGTCCAAAAACAGAAAATATTGGCACGAGAGATTGCATGAAGCTCTCTGGGCTTATCGAACCACGTTCAAAACGACCACAAATACAACGCCGTATGCATTGGTATTTGGCGCGGAAGCAGTACCTCTCTTGGAGATAGAGATACCCTCTTTACGAGTGGCGGTTCATTACGAACTAACAGATGAAGAGAATGCTCATCTTCGGCCTGAAGAGCTAGACGCCCTCGATGAAACTCGTCTCATGGCGCAGCAAAACCTAGAAGCTTACAAATGAAGGATGACGCGCTCATACGAAAAATTAACTAGGCCGAGAACATTCCGTCAAGGCGAACTCGTGCCAGTGGTCAAGAGGCCTATGATCCCCAATCACGCCAAATGGGGGAAATTCGAGCCGAACTATGAAGGCCCGTACATCATAGACAAGCTCTACTAAGGTGGGGCCTACCTGCTCATGGATATGCATGGCGAAAGGCCCTTCAGGCCAATAAACGGCCGGTTCCTAGAAAAATAATACGCCTTACGAGTCACGACCTAGATCAACGATAGACGACGACGCCTATGTCCGCTCGTTATCTTCCCATGCCCAAACTCTATAAGTAGTATCCGGCGAAACCTTGCCTCAAAAACTAACTACGGACCGAAACGTCCTTAAACTAAAAATGGACCGCAATGTCCTGAAACTAGCTATGGACCGAAACGTCTTTAAACTACTACAAACCGCTGCATCCTCAGACTAACGTGGCAAAAAATATATATAATAAAAAAAACAATAAAAAAATGGTACGTCCATAAGCGAAAGGGGCACGGATGAAAACCCGAAAGGGATCCGTGAGTAAAAACAGCAGCGCTACCGGCGAGTTTGTGAAAACCCGAAAGGGCGCAGGCTCGTAAAAAAAATTCATGCACACTTGCAAGGTCCTCTCGACCTTGTAAGGAGAAAATACCAGCGTGAGACCCTTACGACTCACAAGGGAGCAACACACTTAGGGATCCCCACGATTCATAAGGAGAAATTACACTTACGAGATCCCCACGACTCGTAAGGAGAATCCTTTTATGGGACCCTCATGGCTCATAGGATTCAAAAGCCTTAACTTACAGGGATCTGAACCTGTTCTTAAGTCATCACAATCCCCAGACTGCCCTACAAACGATTCAATATTGACCCTTGTATACAATCCACGGGCACAAATAAACGTCTCCCCTACCAAGTTCCACCGATGGCGCGAAATGTCCTCATGCGGCGAACGACACTTGTAAGTCCTCTCGACTTATAAGGAGAAAACACTCTTGCAAGATCCTTACGACTTATAAGAGAACATGCACTTAAGAATCCTCACAATTTCTAAGGAAAAATTGCACCTATGAGATCCTCACGACTCGTTGGGAGAAACACCTTTATGAAACCCTTACGGCTCATGAAGTCAAAAGCCTTAGTCGACAGTATCCTAACCCTGTTTGCTAAGCCACCTTCGTTCAAATCGACAAAGGCAGATGATGATTCACTCCTGGCAATATCCCAGTGGTAGCGACGCTGATGCCTAAATCGGTATCAAATTCCAAGTCCTTTCACGACAAATGATGATTCGCTCCTGACAATATTCCAGTCGCAGCGATGCTGATGCTAAGATTAGTATCAGAACCCAAGTTTCGCACTCGCAGCAAAAAAGTCAGCGAGCCATAAATGCATATGAAATAGTTGAAATGATAGGGCAACTTGCAACAAAATCGGCAAGTAAAAGATATGCATACAAAAATAGCCGAAATAATAGAGCAACTTGCAATAAAATCGACAAGTAAAAGATATGCATACAAAAATAGCTGAAATGATTGGGAAACTCGCAATAAAAAATAGCGAGTAAAAAGAAAAACAGCCGAAATGATTGGGCATCGCGAAAAATAGCCGAAATGATTGGGCAATTGCGACTTTCGCGATAAAAAGCTGAAATGATAGAGTATCGCGGAAAGAAATAAAAATATATATAATAATGAAAAAATAAAACTTTTGCCCTACAGGAGAGTCCATACTAACCCCTGTATACAGTCCATGGGCATAAACGAAAAGGGAACCACATTTCCCGACAAACACTGTCAAAGAGAGAATCAGATCTCAACGGCAACATCTGCATCCCTGGAAACCCACAACGGCGTTCCTCCTCATTCCAGCAGGATACGGACGTGACATCACCAATCAGAACTATGGCACAATCCCTAGTTCCAAGACTCTACAGCTCACAGACAACCTAGAGTCAACCCTGACACCGCAGAAAGCGGAGCACGTCAACCCTGACACCGCAGAAAGCGGAGCATGTCAATCCTGACGCCGCAGAAAGCGGAGCACGTCAATTCTGACACCGTAGAAAATGGAGCAAGTCAACCATGACACCGTAGAAAGCGGAGTAAGTCAAATCTAACCCCGCAGAAAGTGGAACACGCCAACCCTGACACCGCAGAAAGTGGAGTTCGTCAATCCTAACACCGCAGAAAGCGGAGCAAGTCAAACCTGACACTGCAGAAAGCGGAGCACGTCAATCCTGATACCGCAGAAAGCGGAGCAAGTCAACCCTGACACCGCAGAAAGCGGAGCCAGTCAACCGATAATCCCTCGATTCGTCTCGATTCGTAGGGGAAAGCCTTAGACAATGGGGATAAAGATCTGTTTCTTAAGCATTGGGACCCTGCAAGTCGGCCCAAGATGGACTATTGTATACTATTCATGGGTCACACCCTCCAAAGTCGAATTTCGACAAGGAGGGAAACAACCATTTACGAGTCCTCTCGACTTGTAAAAGGGAAAAATTCTCTTGTGAGATCCTTACGACTCTCGAGAGAAAACACGCACTTAGGAATCCTCATGATTTCTAAGGAGAAATTACACCTACAAGATCCTCTCGACTCGTAGGAAGAAAAGTCTTTATGAGACCCTCACGGCTCATAAAGTTGAAAAGTCTTAAGCAACAGACCTAAACCTGTTTCCTAAGCCATCGCTACCCTACAAGGAGGTTAAGATAGAGTGCTATCTACTATCTACAGGCCATATTTGCTAAAGTAACATGCCAATGACACAGCAAAGAAAAGAAAGAGATAGTACAGGATAAAAAATGTGTCTTTTATTCATGAATTCAATTGAGTACAAGATATATCATATAAAAGAATAAAAAAATGAATGTATGTTACTCATAGATTACAAATTTTCAGTCGATAGAAAGTCGGCTACTAAGAAGGAGGCGTCTTCAGTCAGCAAGCCGCTCGTGCACTCCTCTCAACTCCTTTTCACGGTCAGCCGCCACGGCCAACTCCGCTTCAATTCGAGCCCGTTGCTGCAAACAGGATGAAAGTTTCTCATCGATTTCCCGCTGAGCAACTTCGCGATTCTGCGTAACCCGCTCAGTGAAGTCGAGCTTCAGCCTCAGTACCAGCCCGTCAGAAATACATCGTTGGAGGCCTTCAAAAATAGCTTTCAGCTGTGCAGCGTTCGCTTTGACCCGGGCACGCAATTGGATAGATTCGGTGGAAGCCACCTCACGTTCCTTTCGCCTCAGGGTCGCCTCTTGTTCAAAATGGTGAAGGAAAGGAACACTCTGCTTAACCCATGCAGCTCGCTGGGAGTTCAAAGCCGATACTTCCGGAGCGGGACGCTTGAGCTCAATTTCATGCAGGCAAGCCTCGATCTTTCTGCAATAATTAACCCAAGACTCGACGATGCCTTCGTCATGGAAGTTCACGAGAGTCGTCGGCATAGAATTAACCTCAGCAGCAAAGTCTGTAGCAAATGCGAGGGCTTCGGCATCAAGATCCTCGACGAACTCGCTCAACATTCATAGGCTAGTCGCAGCGCCCCTGGAAGATGGGCATCTAGCAAAAGGCCCTGCGTGCATTGGGATCCGAGACTCGAAGGGAGCTGGAGCCGGTGCGATTGCTGCAAAATAAATTATAGTCAAATATCGACTCGACAGGTAAAGAAATACACGAGTAATGGAGTTTACTATACCGGCTGTGGCGGATGGCAAAATTGGGAGTACCGGAGGCGTGACTATTCTCTCGTCCCTTCCTCCAATCCGTGACGCTGCGATCAATACAAGGAAGTCTCAGCGACAATACGGCTATTTATAAAATAGGGGAAAACATGTAAGTCCACGGCGGTGCCCCGGCCGTCGATCCGACGCCGGAAATGCGGAAACGAAAAACTTTGCAAACTAGCAAACCGGCACCACCGCGCACTTTTAACCCAGATCAGGCCATTAACCTAGCTTCTAGCAAACTAAAAGATGGGTAGAGAAGTATACCAAGTGATCCGTGTCCTTCGGTCTTCGTCTCCACTCCGATCTCCCGCGGAATCTCCGTCCGTCACCTCCTCGTCGGAAAGGGCACCACGTAGCCAAATACTTTTACGGGCTCCCACCTCTGGACCAAGGCAACTCGGGCGCGAAGTTGGCTAGCCGACACGTCCAAGATTTGCTGTAGATGTAGTGTAGAAACCATGTCTCTTTGGGGTAGTGAAGTTGCCATGGATGTGGAGGAGAAAAGAACCATGGAGAATGAACTTTTGAGAAAGAAAATGGAGCTCAGAATTTTTCAAAGAATGAGATGAGAAAAATCACCCATCAAATGAACCTCTCTCTCACCCATATATCATGTGGTCGGCCTCTCAATTTCCAAGTGGGGAAAAAGGGAATAATTCAAGAAGGAAAAGAAAAGATAATCCAAGATTAAAGTCACTCTCATTTCCCATTTCAATCCTTTCACCAAAACATCACAATAAATGCTATGAGTTGAACCAAAAGGAATCTCATGATGATGAAGGCACAAATGCAAGAAACCCCTCCATAAATAAGTTATTTACAAACTGCAAATAACCTCCTCCATCGATAAAGTCCGGCCGTGAAGGAACAAAGAAAAACCGGCCGGAACGGAATGCAAACTGGCAACTTCAGAAAACTGATCCCGTAATAAATTACAGGAAAACCCCGCTACTGCATATACATGCCCGCATTTGTATTCCCACTGAACACAAATGCAAAGAGACAAAATCTACACTGTCTAATACTAGGATCCGGTTTAAGCCAAATCCGGCTAGTAAAATCCGTCCGATCATGATTCGTGCAATACCTCACGTATCTGATCGAACCCTGCTATATCTCCATACGGACTCTACAGTGTTTCGCCCGAAACTTGAGTAACTGTCTGTGTGGTGGACTCTAAAGACTCGTCAATACTATGGCTGTGGATTTAACCACTAGCACGTCAGAGGTATTAGCCATACGTGACGGGCCACCAGCTATTGACCAAAAGGGACGTCGATGAGCGAACTCATCCTGACACCCTACTAAGCCTGTCAGTGACAATATCCGTACAGTCCGGTCCGTTCGTCTATGAGCATCGCATGGCGGGCCTAGGGGGTTGGTAAAAGTCAGACCCCCAAAAGCGGTACAAGTCGTGTCGGAGTGTAGCCCAGAACACCCTGAGATACTACTGAAATACCTACCAGCAAATCTCCTACCTTGGCCAAGGACTTTTCATGTTCTGGCTCTCCTAGACACAGCGCGACCTCACCCCCAATACCGGGAGAGACGAACCCCTGCAGATCCGCTCACTGCCTCCATGTGGCTCGGGACTGTACCCAACTAAAACCTGTTTGCACGTCTCCTTTGAGCGTGGTAGGGTAGTAATCAAAGTACAGTGGGAACTCACACGAGACAAATGAGGATCTCAGGTCGATGAACTAACCTGTACACATGTCACCAGGGAACTGCTATCTGACATCAGGTATAATACCAACTAGCAGGTTCCCGGCGAGTCCTGTCCAGTGTACTCATAACCCAATGAGTATACATCTTAGGTGAAACAACTGACACCAGTGGCTTTTGAGACCGGCCACCGTCCCTCGTCGGGGTCTCGACTGTATACACTAGTCTACTCTGGAGTATCGATGCCCTGTCTCGAAACTCCCACGACTAGGGACCTTTTAAGGATGTGCTTATAGACCCTAGCTCCCACGTATATGATCGCCCTCATACTGCTGGTAGTCAAGCAAGAATCCTAGGGGCTCTATCAACGTGTAATAGCGACTCGTAAGGTCACCTAAAGCAGTACACGATGATAAAGATAAACCAGATAGCATACTATCATCTTGAGTAAGACTGTCCTACTGGGACAGGTCCTCCCTCAATCATTGCAATCACGTGCCTGTGATCCAATAATTGACTCTGAGGGCACTATCTCCAACAATCTCCCACTTACACTCAAGGCTAATTATTGCGATGTCGCATACTCACAGCCCGTGTGATACCGAACACCCAACTCCTCTACTAGTCAGTCTCACAAAGCTCGTTTGCGAAACTATTGTGTTCGAGGAATAGCCTCAGTGAGTGGATCCGCTCTGATGTTTCTTTCTATGTCTCTCTATATCTCAAGTTCGCGGAGAAAGCCATCTCCCGAAATGAGCAATACCTGTCTTAGAATGTGTCTGGATGTCTGATGGGATCTAGCTCATAAATGAACCCCAAATCCAAACTTCTTAGACTGTATCGTCAACTGAACTTAATCAGTATCCTGCGCCATGCCTTCCCTCAGTATCCACCTGGACCATCTGTCCAAAATACTGCCCCTCGTCAGAGGGAAAACTATAACTCTGACAGCCACTCTGCCATCCAAGTCACCTTGGAAGCCTGGAATGATAACCGTCTCCCAAAGGAGGCTGTCGTTATCATTTCTCTAGAACATCCACTTATGTTCTAAAATTGCTTCTGATTGTTTCTCCAGAATTGGATTAATATCAACTTATTGCATCTACTGCAAAATCAACATCTGGTGTGGTACTTGACATCTCATGATTGACTCAATTACCTAAGTAAGTGATCTGCCAATCATACGTATCCCTCTCCCCTTTAGTCTGTAAGACACCTTTAGAGAGTGTGACTCCATCATCTGCAGGTATACTACCATGCCAGGAGTCGTCCATTCTAAATACTCATAGAATGCTGTCAAAGTACTCTGATTGGGAAACCACCCAAATCTAGATCTAAAACCATAGATCTAGTAACCAGAATGTCTGATATAATATCCAAGTCATGTGTGGAGAAACCACTGTGTGACGACCAAAGTATAACCGATCGTAGTATAGGAATATCACTTCCTACTCTGTGTATGTCATCAAATACCAGGACATCACACCCTACTACCTTCTTAACAGATCCATCCCTTATTCTGATGAAGTCAAACCTATGACTGTCACATCAGAAATAGATGATCTATCTCCGCTATATCTGCTTTAGTCTATAAATAGACATAAGCCACCTGTCAACCAATGCTTCCGCTGCTCCCACTGACCATGACAACCCTCTGGCAGAGTCATATAGACGTACACTTTTAAAGCCAGTTTAGAACAACGCTATACTCATCCTCCTGCCGGGTCTCACAGTCTGGAACAACAGCAATGGAAAGTCTGGGTAAACAAGAACCTCCCTGTCACCGTCCTTGAGGCTACCGGAGTACCTCTCGAGCGCCTGAGGTTATCCACCATATCTGCGGAGTGGCCAATAGAATGTCAAACCAGATTGAATCTTTAGGTTCTTATCAAATCTTCAGTAATCATTTGTGGTTCTGGAATCACTTCCAGTTCTACCATACTCCCACTACCGTTTTCTGAAAAAATCCATTTTTAATAAAACTGTGGCGAGTCAAGAACAATATCACTATTGATCTTCCAGATGGTAGAAAGTCAACCCTCGTCATAGCCCGGGTCAACCCACAATCAGCCATTACAGAAACGCGCCTTGAGTTTTCCAGAGTCTGGTTTTAAGCATAAGCTGGACAACTCCCCGTACCTTAACAATGTCAAGATATGAACTGTTCTATATCCAATATATAAACAGATGCACCGATTTAATTGAACCAGATTCAAATCATGCAGCTGTCTCCAGTGCATGTCAACTAAATGGAAGGAGGCCGATCAGCGTTACTCAACTTAGGAGTACTTCCAATTATGAGTAACCTGAAAGAGAAGCAAGTTCTCTTAATCATTACTATCAACTGAATACCATCCACAAGTATCTATATCTTCGATCACCTTGAAGAATCCCGATACTTGCAATACCTGGTTCTCTACTTTATTCTTATACCTATAACTTCTACAAACTTGGACCCTGTGTTTCTACGAAACACCTGTCTAAGAACCAGAGAAGTCATAAGTAAACAGAATATAGTACGAGGACCAACCCTTCTGTCCTAATGGACACTGGACAATATACAATACTCTGTATAAGTCCCCTGAGTCTAGGTACTCATTCACTGTGTGTCGTAGGTTGAAAACTGTACTTATGGTTAAGAAGAATTACACCGCTGTTCAATGCTCCTTACCTAACCATCCACTGATATAGGTAAATGTCATAGACATAATTTCAAAAAGGTATATCTCACTCTATAAAAATAGACGTACAGATATTTCAATTTGAAATTGGTGCATAACAACGGATATTCAAAACCAAATATTTGCCGTCCGGCAAACAACCCAGGTGTCTTCCTCAAATATCACCAATTACAACGAATCCCGATATAATGAGGATGATCACCTAATTCCCAATAACTTACTCCC
Source organism: Agapanthus africanus (assembly GCA_030015575.1). Lineage (NCBI taxonomy): Eukaryota > Viridiplantae > Streptophyta > Magnoliopsida > Asparagales > Amaryllidaceae > Agapanthus > Agapanthus africanus. The sequence continues at coordinate 72,870,308 of CM057348.1, forward strand.
ACTCAACATCTGTAAAACCATATAGATGTGAGAATCATACCTGGTAAATACATACTCTGGAGCAAGTGTCTAATCGGGAAATCAGTTTTCTTTTAACAGTACACAGTGAAACTGAAACATTGAAATATTTCGATGGGGTATCCTGGTACTCCTAGTAATTCCTCTTCCATTATTCAGATTCACAACTGTAACCGTATAATTCTTTGCCATCTCTCCAAATCCCTTTATATGTCTTTAGTCATTACCTTCTGTACACCCCTTTAGGCCAAATGGTTTTCTTCCTTCCCAACCGTTCGGCACCAGCCTATGGTTTGGAAGAAGACTATCCAATAAGCATAATGGGTGTACTGTCCTAATCCTAGGATCACTCGCAATGCGAGAGAAGGTGAAGATAAAATACAACCGAATGAACCTTATTCCTATTTCTCCTGAACCAGGATCCATCCCCGAACTGGAACAAGTTCCTTTCGAGTTCGTATATAACCATACGATGGATTATCCAATAAACTTGGGATCTTCGTAGTGATACGGAGTGTCCTGGAGAAATACAAAGGTGATTTAGGATCGGCGAAGAAATACTTGGTTTGGTCGTGAATAGCAGTCGCAATTTACTTTGCCCTCTTACTAATCCCTTTCCTTGTCTTAACTTAATACCTTCTGTACACCGTTTAGGCTAATTGGTTTTCATCATTCCCCACCGTTCGGCACCAGCCTAAGGTTTGGAAGAAGACTATCTAATTTGCGTAATAGGTGTACTATCTCCTAAACCAAGGAGTACTCGCAACCAGAGAGAAGGTAAAAGAAAAAGACAACTGAATAGTCCTATTCGTTTTCTCCAGAACCGGAAACCATCCTCGAATTCCTTCGAGTTCGTATATAACCATACGATGGTTTTGTCCAATGGAAGTGGACGTTCGTAGTAATACGGGGTGTCCCGGAGAAAAGGGTAAAAGTAGGAGTGGCAACGAGGTTTGCAACTCTGACAATCCAAAAGCCAGTGTTAAGAAGGTTCGGTCAACTTGGTCACTGAGTCATAGTCTAGGGTAGGGTCAATGGTCGCTGCCAAAGAGAGAGAGAAAAGAAACACTCAGCGTGCACTCTAACCTAGATCAGAATGGTTATCACTTTATCTAATCAGGAAACCTCCCACTGTAACGTCAAATTCTTCCCCAAACCTGAAAGAAAAATTAGCCGGGATCACCCGAGGAGTAAACCAACTCATCAGTGGGAATCGGGATCCAACTATCATCGCATGATAACGTGACAGAATCCCCTCACGTTATCACACTCCAGAAGGTATGCGCATATCTGGCAAGTTTCAGTTTCTTTAGAAACTCCCGATGTGGATTTTTGCCCCATGCTCTTATGACCTTGACGAAGGTCAACAAATCATAAGTCACATGTCAAGTTCTACCCGTCATTATCCAGGTTAATTTGAACCCACCCGTACAAGCCCTTGACGAAGGTCAACAAGGCTATACGACTGTCCCAAACCAACGCCTCTATCTATGCAGCAGAAAGGTAACAAGCAGCTACCGTACACTATGCCTTGACGAAGGCCAACAAACATAGCATGAATACTACGTGCTACCCGTCTGAAACGATGGAGGGCTACGAATGGTTTCTGGCGAAAACTTTTAAAGTAATGAACTTGATATCGTTGAAGGAACCAGATAGCTTTAAAAAATATAGTGACGAAAACCTTTGCTAAAGAGGCCACTCCCGGTGAAGGGATCTCGGCTCTTTCCCCGTAGAATGAGGTGCAGGATATTCCAATTGAATACCACGATGCAAAGCAAAAGTAATCGGCTATAGTGAAGTTATTGCCCTGACGCAAACTTTTGTCCAAGGGGTCACTCCCGGTGAAGAGATCTCGGCCCTTGCCTCGTCGACTGAGGAGCAGGATATTCCAACTGAATACCACTATGCAAAACAAAAAAGAACGTCCTTGCAATAACAGCTTTTTGAAAAGTGTTCCAACAACATCAGAATATGTTTGTTTATCTTGCGTTGATTCGAATCAACGCAGTCCCATCAATTGATCACACCACAAAAGAACGAAAATAATGATGTACGTATATGCCATCCGCATTCGCCACTGGGTCCCGTCATCACCCGTTAGGTTACTTAACTAACGACAGAGCGGGGACTGGACTAGCGCGGATGCAAAACATATACAACATCTACTAGTATATATATAATATATAATATTTTGCTCAAGGGGTGATAAAATGCAACATCATAGAAATGTACAGCATCACAGAATAATACAGATATCTGGGATCCCCGGGTTTCATAGAGCCGCTACTGAAACCCGACGTTCCTCTGGTCGTGTGGATAGCCTGTGCAATGAAAATCCTAGACCCCTACGGGCGCGGCAAGTTACCCGCCAAAACCTGAAGCGAGGCAGCCCCCTTCAGCAACGTGAATGGACCACACAGCACTTCACGGAATCCGGTAACTTGGGCACCCCTCCTTGGGTCAACCTGTACCCCCTACGAGTGCGGCGAATAGCCCGCCAATTCTAGAGTGAAGCCCCCTCCGTCTTAATGCCATGAGATGCGGGCCCGTTGCCCTCTAGAACCCGTCTATCCGTGCACCCCTCCGCGGGGTAATCCTACTACAGAAAGTAAAATATACATACAATGGGTACATCGACCTCGACCCGGTCGTGCCCCAAAAAAATAATACAAACAGGCAGTGACGGCAGTCCACATGTCGGACGCTCGCCCCGCAATATCAAATGTACATATAAAACAAAATTGTACTACCATTGCATCCAGGCTATCCCCCACGACCAATCCGCAACATCACAGCACAACACAGAACATCAACGTGAATGTCACGTTCGTAAATCCGTCTAAAAGGGCTATAGCAGATAGACTGGATTTACCGATCGAATGACATTCACGGTCGCAGATATAAGGTAAATACTGTGAACTAACATGTTTAAACTTTTCGATCGATCAAAATTACCTAAGTAGGCTCCAAGCAGTACTGTAGCACTCACAAAAATTCTGGGCCCAAAAAGAATATCCCAAAACCCCTATTTCCAACCCAGAAGCCCACTGTAAGAATTTGGCTCAGTGTTGACTTCTTCCCACCGCGGAACCGCGGTCAAACCAGGGGTTTGGCCGCGTTTCCGCGGCCGTACTAAAGCTTCACCTCACCAAATTTTCGCAGAACGCTTAAAATTGTCTGCACATGTTTCTGAAACAACCTGAAAAATTTTTCGAGACAAAAATAATTCGACAGAAACTTGTGCATTGGAAAATACGGTTTTTAGGGAATTTTGTTCGATCGAGTTCTAAACATACTAGAGCAAGCTAGGCAAGGTTAACGGCGTGGCTCTGATACTAATGTAAGTCCACGGCGGCGCCCCGGCCGTCGATCCGACGCCGGAAACGCGGAAACGAAAAACTTTGCAAACTAGCAAACCGGCACCACCGCGCACTTTTAACCCGGATCGGGCCATTAACCTAGCTTCTAGCAAAGTAAAAGATGGGTAGAGAAGTATACCAAGCAATCCGTGTCCTTCGGTCTTCGTCTCCGCTCCGATCTCCCGCGGAATCTCCGTCCGTCACCTCCTCGTCGGAAAGGGCACCACGTAGCCAAATACTTTTACGGGCTCCCACCTCTGGACCGAGGCAACTCGGGTGCGAAGTTGGCTAGCCGACGCGTCCAAGATTTGCTGTAGATGTAGTGTACAAACCATGTCTCTTTGGGGTAGTGAAGTTGCCATGGATGTGGAGGAGAAAAGAACTATGGAGAATGAACTTTTGAGAAAGAAAATGGAGCTCTCAATTTCAAAGAATGAGATGAGAAAAATCACCCATCAAATGAACCTCACTCTCACCCACATATCATGTGGCCGGCCTCTCAATTTCCAAGTGGGGAAAAAGGGAATAATTCAAGAAGGAAAAGAAAAGATAATCCAAGATGAAAGTCACTCTCATTTCCCATTTCAATCCTTTCACCAAAACATCACAATAAATGCTATGAGTTGAACCAAAAAGAATCTCATGATGATGAAGGCATAAATGCAAGAAACCCCTCCACAAATAAGTTATTTGCAAACTGCAAATAACCCCCTCCATCGATAAAGTCCGGCCGTGAAGGAACAAAGGAAAACCGGCCGGAACGGAATGCAAACTGGCAACTTCAGAAAACTGATCCCGTAATAAATTACAGGAAAACCCTGCTACTGCATATACATGCCCGCATTTGTATTCCCACTGAACACAAATACAAAGAGACAAAATCTACACTGTCTAATACTAGGATCCGGCTTAAGCCAAATCCGGCTAGTAAAATCCGTCCGATCACGATTCGTGCAATACCTCACGTATCTGATCGAACCCTGCCATATCTCCATACGGCCTCTACAGTGTTTCGCCCGAAACCTGAGTAACTGTCTGTGTGGTGGACTCTAAAGACCCGTCAATACTATGGCTGTGGATTTAACCACTAGCACGTCAGAGGTATTAGCCATACGTGACGGGCCACTAGCTATTGACCAAAAGGGACGTCGATGAGCGAACTCATCCTGACACCCTACTGAGCCTGTCAGTGACAATATCCGTACAGTCCGGTCCGTTCGTCTATGAGCATCGCATGGCGGGCCCAGGGGGTTGGTAAAAGTTAGACCCCCAAAAGCGGTACAAGTCGTGTCGGAGTGTAGCCCAGAACACCCTGAGATACTACCGGAATACCTACCAGCAAATCTCCTACCTTGGCCAAGGACTTTTCATGTTCTGGCTCTCCTAGACACAGCGCGACCTCACCCCTAATACCGGGAGAGACGAACCCCTGCAGATCCGCTCACTGCCTCCATGTGGCTCAGGACTGTACCCAACTAAAATCTGTTTGCACGTCTCCTTTGAGCGTGGTAGGGTAGTAATCAAAGCACAGTGGGAACTCACACGAGACAAATGACGATCGCAGGTCGATGAACTAACCTGTACACATGTCACCAGGGAACTGCTATCTGACATCAGGTATAATACCAACTAGCAGGTTCCCGGCGAGTCCTGTCCGGTGTACTCATAACCCAATGAACACCTGTATACATGTTAGGTGAACCAACTGACACCAGTAGCTTGTGAGACCGGCCACCGCCCCTCGTCGGGGTCTCGACTGTATACACTAGTCTACTCTGGAGTATCGATGCTCTGTCTCGAAACTCCCACGACTAGGGACCTTTTAAGGATGTGCTTATAGACCCCAGCTCCCACGTTTATGATCGCCCTCATACTGCTGGTAGTCAAGCAAGAATCCTAGGGGCTCTATCAACGTGTAATAGCGACTCTTAAGGTCACCTAAAGCAGTACACGATGATAAAGATAAACCAGATAGCATACTATCATCTTGAGTAAGACTGTCCTACCGGGACAGGTCCTCCCTCAATCATTGCAATCGCGTGCCTGTGATCCAATAATTGACTCTTAGGGCACTATCTCCAACAAAAAAATAGTTGAAGGATGTATTAACCAATACCAGCAGGCGGAATAACTTCCGACTGAAAGGAGAAATGCGGGTTGAGCACCTGATACAGATGGTCAAAAAGGACTCATGCAAAGTTGTGAAAATATACTGTCAGTACAATGAGGATGATACCCACAATGAAACCGATAAATCGCAAAGCTATACCTTCCAGCATTTCGGAGGACATAAGAGAAGGCGAGGGAATAACAACCGTCGCGGCGGCGGCTGGAGGTGCTTCAGATGGCACAATCTCAGCATTCGCTGCACCTACAAACAAAACATCATCAGAAAAAGCTGAACGAGGTTGTGCAATAAAAAGAATAATGACTCAAGACTGACCTGACAGGCCATCAACCAAAACCGTGACGGAAGCATCACCAGGCGTTGCGGATTCTTCGCTCTCCCGCAGAGGAGTAGTCTCTGTGCCCATGGCTTCGTCCTCTGATTTGACGAGGGCCGTCATGACGCTTGAGATGCCTGCCGATACCGGGGAGCCACAAGGGGAAAGAGCGGCGGTTTGGGCAGTCCCAGACTACCGAGAGAGAGTAGCCACTTCGGGCTCTGTGGTCGCCATCTTCTCGCCTGCCATCTCATCGCCAGGACTTGGCCCTGTGGGATATGATGTATAAGAATTTGCAGATCGAGTTCTAATAAAAAAGACCGAGCATTACGTTACCTTGCGAAAGATTCTTGGTTGCTTCCCGAGCCGCGTGCGCAACCTGTCTATGGGTGGTAAACAGAGCAGCTCGAGCACCCTCTGAAGGAATAGCTACAGATGGAGTGGTGCTTGAGCCTGCACCTACAGCCAAAGCGGCATCACCTTCCTTCGCTGCGCGCTTCCTGTGTTTCCTTTTAGTTTGGGCCATGAGAGCTGATCTCCTCAAGACCTCCGTCAAAGTGACGTCATCGTCCGAACCAAGCTCTACCTCTGAAGCCGTTACGGCGTCTATCATTGGCTGCTTGAGCGAAACCTCTTGCGGTAATGTTGGGGGAGCTGGGGCCAAAATAGCTAGCTCTGGAAGCGTCGTCGCATCACCACTAGGGATCGGCACCGCACTCGGGATAACTCGAGTCAAGATAGTCCCTGCAATAAGATGAAAGAAAGGTTCAGACCATGAATGAAGAAAGGAATGAAGACATAATGAGTTGAATTATACCAAGGCCTAAAGAAGCGCTGAGCCTCTCTTCCTCCTCGAAAGTCTTGATAGAAGCCGTGAGAGCCTCTTCGGAAGAAATGCCTGTTAAAGAAAAATGCATTGGTAAAAGCATAATAATAATGAAAGAATGAACGCGAAAAAAATACAACTGAAGTGTACCTGACTTCGCAATGGTAATTAAAGCCGCTTCTTCGCAAGCCAATCGCTCGGAGGCCAGAAGGGTAGCCTGTAGATCGGTGTCGGCCACAGGCGTGTCGAACAAGCTATCATTAGTGCCATACTCACACAAGCCTTCGCTATTTAGAGCATGGGGCTCCTGGCCGAATACAACGTTAGCAGAAAAGAGCGACTTCTTCTTTTTCTGTGAGCGAACGCCGGCGGTCGATGGTAAGAGCTTGCGCTTGGCGGGAAATTTTGGGCGACGAGTCCCGATCTCTGTATCCACTCCAGACTCCGGGGATGCTGCAGCTGCCGTTTCTACAGGAACACGGGGTAGAGGCTTCTCAGGAAGAGCGCGCGGGACTACAACCGCATCAGCTTCTCTTAAGGAAGAACGAACGGTGGTCCGTCGCTTCAAGGGAACGACTGGGTTACCAGCTAGGATAACACCCTTGCGATCGAGCAGTAACCGCTTTTCTTCCCTAATAACGGCACCTTTTGTATGCTGGTACCACCCACATATGCGTTTGAAGCTTTCGGAATGCAGCTTGGCTCACTGATAAAAAAGTTGGACCCGGTTGTTCCCCTCCGAACGGCGGCCTGGATGTTAGGGCGTCCGTGCCCGAGGTTCGGGGCAGATGCTATGTGGTTTTATCCGTCTACATCTCCGAAGATGCCAGGTTGATTTATGGCACCGTGGATCGGAGGTTTAGACGGATGCGGCCGATGTAGCAGACTTCGTCAGATTCCCCCTCAGGGTGAGGGTTTTTGATTGTGGGGACGCTCTTCCCTGCAGGCGCAAGCCCCTGCAGTTAATTACGCTACCGCATCGCGGTAACAACTTTCTCCTTCTCCAGAATTTCACTTCGTGTCGTGTGTGTTTGTTTTGTTTGTGGTTGCCCGTGGATGGTATACGGAGACTGAGTAATGCCGTCGCCCGTAGGACGTGGATTAGTCCAAATCCGTATTTACTTAGATTTGGGTTTGGTATTTTTAGTTTAAGGATGCATTAGTCGCGTTGCGGCTAAGATCAACTTAAACATTCGTTAAGGATACGTTAGTCCTGTCTTAGACTAAGATCCACTTAACGTAGTGATCAATTTAATGTATGGCCATCGGGACTCGTCACCTCTCTGACGTCGTTGAAGGATTACAACGACATGTATCAGAGGAGCTCGGAGATGTACCCTCGAACCAGAGTTGATTGGGAGTTTTATAATCCATTTGAATGTTTAAGGATACGTTAGCCATATTTGGGGCTAAGATCAACTTAAACGGGACCGTTTAGATTCGACAAGAGAGCATTCGGGCTCTATTGCGCCAGTTTTAAGGACGTGGTGGTCCATCGCCAGTTTAGGGACGTGGTGGTCCATTATTAGTTTAGGGACGTTTCGGTCCGATATTAGTTTAGGGACGTTTCGGTCCGTTAGGTGTGTGGTCGTTGGGACCCGTCACCTCTTTGACGTCGTTGAGGAATTACAATGATAGATGTCAAAGGAGTTCGGAGATGTACCCTCGAACCAGAGTTGATTGGGAGTTTTATAATCCATTTGAATGTTTAAGGATACGTTAGCCATGTTTGGGGCTAAGATCAACTTAAACGGGACCGTTTAGGTCCGGCAAAGGAGCATTCGGGCTCTATTGCGCCAGTTTTAAGGACGTGGTGGTCCATCGCCAGTTTAGGGACGTGGTGGTCCATTATTAGTTTAGGGACGTTTCGGTCCGATATTAGTTTAGGGACGTTTCGGTCCGATATTAGTTTAAGGACGTTTCGGTCCACGAGTTTAAGGACCCCGCAGTCCATATACGTATGTGGTCGTCGGGACCCGTCACCTCTCTGACGTCGTTGAAGGATTACAACGACAGATGTCAGAGGAGTTCAGAGATGTACCCTCAAACCAGATATAAATTGATTTAGGGAGCAGCCGTACTCAGTCAATTTAATTTGAGGACTTACGGCCAAAATTGGGCTAAGTCCAGTTGAAAATGTTCAACACCCTTATTTTTTTTTGGTCTATCAGACCTGTGCTAGGGCTTTGCCCATACTTAAATAATGCATTGCATTACTTCAGGCCATTTATGCCCATTTTGACTGGGATCTGCCCTTTTATGCAGATCATTTATTTTGGTTCATTGGACCTTTCAATTGGGCTCTGCCCTTCCAAATAATGCACAGCATTTTATTTATTAGGCTTGTTAAGCCTTTTAATTGGGCTTGGCCCTTCAGGAAGTGAAATGCATTGCATTTGTCAGGCGCTTTGCGCCAATCACTGAGCGCAAGCGCTTATGGTGAGGACACGTGTCATGCTCTGGCGAGCGCAAGCGCAACAGTGCAGTGCGCTGCGCTGTTGCGCTGGCGACACGTGGCGCGCTCTCAGCGAGTTGCGCCAATTCCAGAGAGCAAAGCTCTATCTTAAGGGCGCTTGGCGCAAGTGGTTTTATAGCCGACACGTGGTGCTCTCTTAAGAGCGCAACGGCGCAGTTTGGAAGTGCAAAGCACTAAGAATCTTTTAGATTCAAGAAGGGAAGTGCAAAGCACTGTTTAATTTCTTGATCTAAATTAGATCAAAGAAAAATAAATTTTTCTTTATTTGAAGAACCAGAGGTTCATAAAAGTGCAAAGCATTATTATTATTTATTTATTTTTATTTTTATTGTTTTTAAAGAACCGGGGGTTCACAAGAAGTGCAAAGCACTGTTTATTATGTAAAGATCATTGATCTTGTTTTTAGACCAATGATCTATTAGAAGGAATTTCTTCTAATTCATGAAGGTTCTTTACGTTTTTCTTGAAATCTTCTCAGAGTTCTCTCTGTTTAAAGTTCTTGATTTTTCAAAAAAAAATGTTGATGCCTTTGAATTGAGGCTTAGGGTCCTTTTTATAGTGCTCACAAATTAGTTAAATTTGTTAAAGAAATCATTCTCTGAGTGATCTGGGGAATTTTCCCCACCGTTTGATCTTTAATCCAAGGGCTTCTGCTTTGCAGAAGAAAATCTTCTTGTTTTAACAAGAACAGAAAAGATTTCTTAAAATCTTAATTCAGTTTGGCGCAGATGCCCCAGCGCGTGACACGCGTCACGCAGCGCATCTGCGCTGACACGTGTCGCGCAGCGCAGAGCGCAGCGCAACTGTGCTAGCGCATCTGCGCTGACACGTGTCGCGCAGCGCAGAGCGCAGCGCAACTGAAGCGTTGCTTCAGTTAAATAGAGCTCTGCTCTGATTGGGCGCGCCTTCTTGGGCGTTGCGCTGACGTATTAGCGCCAGACACGCGGCGCGTTGCGCCCGAGACTTGAAGCGTTGCTTCAAAATTTGAATTTTGAATTCAAACAGAGCTTTGCTCTGATTGGGCGAAACAAATGCCCCCCCACCGTTGCGCTCACGTGGCGCACACATGAGTGCAGCGGTGGCAACCCCCCTGACCGTTAGATCCCAGGGGTGAGCTCAAGAGGCGCAAGCGCCTTATAAATAGGGCCTCTGGTCCTTAGAAAACTCTCCACCATTTTCTAGATTTAGATTTTCAGAGCTCTGCTCTTGCTTAAGAATTTCAGAGCTTTGCTCTTGCTTTCAGAACTCTAGAGCTTTGCTCTCATTTCCCAAAGTTTAGAAAACTTTAGGTAATAATTAATTTAAAATTAAGTTAAACTAATTTAAATCAATTTTAACCAACAGAGCTTTGCTCTCATAGATCTTTTGATCTAACGAAATTCCCTTTGGGGTTTCGTCAACAGAGCTTTGCTCCATAGATCTACAGAGATCTTGTTCATGGGTTCTAACCCATGAACAGAGCTTTGCTCTTGAATCAAATGTAGATCTTTTAGATCTGAAAAATGAAGAATTTTTTTTATAAGCTTTCATGAATCTTTTTTCAGGATTCCAGAAATTTAAAATTTCTTTTCAAAAACTTTCTTTTTGATGGAATATTATAAAGCTAAGCTCTCTTTTTTTTTAAGGAATTTTATTCTTTTGAGACCAGAATTTGACAAGTGTCATTCTGTGACAGAGCTTTGCTCTGAAAGAGGAGATTTTCTCCTTGTCTCTAGGGATTCTTTCCCCCCCTTTTTTATTATGGGAATGTTCCCCCCAGGGACCAACTGACAATCTCATCCAATGATGAGTTTGTCTTATTAACTGACGTATTGTCATTTAGATTTCATGGGTCCCTCTTTGGTCTCCTACTCACTGCACTGTGGTGCGGTGTAATTAATTAATTTTGATTTTAATTTAATTAATGCATTTTCTTCTTTTAATGCCAAACGTTGGGATTACAACACTAACGGCTACATTGCCCTTTTGCAGCGATCATGTCTGAAGACACTTCATTCACGTTCGTCCGCTCGGAGGAGGGATTTCCAGAGGCGCCTTTGGACCGTGAGGTCCTGTCCATGATCAAGGCATACGACCCGGAGTACAAGAGTCTCCACCTTTGGGGGTCGTGGTACAATCAGATCATTATGGGTCGACGCAGCTTCACATGCGCGGTGCCGTCTGAGCACATCACGGCGATTCATTATGCTACCCCACCCTCGGTGCAGTATGCCGTGGAGTTGGCGGACTGGACATCGAAAGGCTTTCTACATCCCGCTATAGATGCGATACCGGTTCAGCGTCCTATGGTTTTGGACATCCTAGGACGTCGTATCTGTCAAGGTGAAGCGCGACCTTGGGGGCAATCGTATAACCTTGGTCTGATTCCCCGCCACCCGATTGGCTGTCTGCCGTGGGCCCGGTATATCCTGTCGACGAAAAAGTCACAGTTGATAAGATTAGGACTGTACACCGCGGTCTATGTCTCTCTCTTCCAGTATCCCACGCTTCCCACCTGGTGGTTTAAAGCTTTCTTGGAGCAATGGAATATTCCCACCCACACTTTCCTTGCCATGGATCGGGAAGTGTCAATCTCCCTGGAGGAATTTGCAGAGGTATCCGGTTTACCGGTGATGGGGGAACATTATGAGGAGTTGCTCCCAACAGACGTGTACGTCTTCGGTGCTAGGCCAATGGTGAAGGGGGTCACGCCGGATACTGCTGTCCAACACCAGTTCCCAAGCTTGATTAAAGTGTTGAACATATATGAGTCTCTCTTCGTCGAACATGGGAGTCGAGGAGTTAATTTTGAGGATTTCATTGCTCGGTTTCTTCACCCTAACGCCCTCTCTGCGGCCACTGCCAAGTTTGCCACCCTTGAGGACCCTTTCGGTTTAGGTTTGGATAACCTGCCGGCGAATGAAATAGGCCAAAAGGATTTTTTTCTTCCTAACTTTCCAACCATGTCTCTTGCAGAAGTAGCGGCCCCTGGGATGGATGAGGAGGCCTTTTTCTTAGGGTTTCTCGGGTTATGGTTGAGTTGGTTCGTTATCCCAATGCACTCTCATCGGATGCGACCCTCTGTCTTTTATCCAGCACACCGGATGGTCATCGGGGTGAAGGTGGCTGTTGGGATCGCCGGCTTGGCACACTTATACCACGGCCTCAGTCGAGCAGCGGATGCTAACGAGCCCGGGGTGCTGCATGTGGTCTTCCCGATGCATTACTTCGCATCGTGGCTCGAGTTGCACACAGCGGGTGTCTTCGGGATGCATAAAAGGCCCTCTTTCTTTGACAAGTGCGGTTTTCCTCGCATTATACAGCTGATCGGCGCATCAATTGTAAACCCCTCACCACGGAACGCCAGGGGCTTACTCCTTCGCCCTCATACCGTCGAAGCCGGGATGTCCTTTGTCGATAAGGTATTGACCGTTGGAAAGGTGTTTACTACTGTGACGCGGCCATTACAAGATATCTTTAAGGATGGAGCTTCATTTTTAACGGATCGGGAGACCCTCCACTTATATTCCATTAGACCGGGTTTTTTAGTTTTTAGGCAGAATGGTGTGGCAATTTTTATGAGGTATAACCCACATCGTTTTGCTCAACAACTGGGCTACGATCAAGGGGTCCCCTTGGAAGCCTTCTTGGTGGAACCCGCTGCCACTGAAGAGGGGATGGAGAACGCAATGCACCATTTCATGCGCGTGAATACGAGCTCTCATTTTTTTATCAATGCGCCGGCTTACGCTCCGAGACTCCTCAATGTGTACAAAGACTGGTACAATCATGCAACAGGAGCAGTTATAAAGGAGGAAAGGCGACTGTTGGTCGATCGTAAGGGTGCGCCTCCAGGTACCGATCGCACCGCTCCTTTGGTTCCTAGGACCCCAGTAGTCGCTCCTTTAAAAGATGCCGGGGGCAGACCATCACGTGCGCAAAGTCCTCCACGTGAATTGCCGCTTCCTGATATCGCGGATGCACCTCCTGCACCCCGCGCTCAGGCGGAAACAGTGGTTGTACCCTCGCCGGAGTCTGGCGTGGGTGCGGACATCGGGACCCGTCGTCCCAAAGCGGCTGCCAAGCGTAAGTCGCTTCCCCGTGAGCCTAGGGCTGGAGGGCAAAAGAAAAAGAAGTCGCTCTTCGCTGCGGACGTCGTGTTCGGCCAGGAACCCCACGCTCCTTATGCTGAAGGTCTGCTCGAATATGGGACTAACGTAGGGTTGGTGATGCCGCCGCCGGACGATACAGACTTGGAGGCTGCTCTCAGAGCTTCGGCAGGGTTGGCGAGGCGTGAAGCGTGGTTATCTAAGCTCGCGCAGTCAGGTAACTACTAGTCACATTTTCTTTATTACAACATATCTTCCTCATCGCCCTTGATTAACGCCTTTCTCTCCTTTCTTTCAACAGGTATCACTGATGAAGAAGCCATTGCCGCTTCTTTGAAGACTTTCCAAGAGGAGGAACGTCTTAGAGCATCTATGGGCCTTAGTAAGTTTTAATTCGTCAAGTTTCCATTTCCCTCGTGTTATGGTCGATCTGACCTTCTTTCTTTTTATTGCAGAAATCTCACTGCCGTTCCCACCAAGCGACACAAATGTTCCGCCAGCCGCCGATATTCCTGCTTCCTTTAGGCCACCACAGGAGGTTCGTCTTGAAGAGCCGATGAGAGATGCCTTAAAGGCTCTGGAGGCATCCCTGAATGAAGATGATGATGCCTTGAAGGAGGCGTCACAGAGGTCCCTCATAACCGCTCGGGAGGAGAGAAAGCGGTTGAAGCGTGAGGCGAAGGCGCGCAGGGCTGCCTTGGCTATGGGAGCGGGCCCCAGCACCGCCCCTCGAGCTGATACTTCCTCCGAAGAGGCCCCTGTCGCCCTATCCACTGCCCGGAGGGAGGTGGCGCGAGCAGTTCGGAGCGCAAACGGTAAATCCGCTTCAGGTAATATTTCTCCCAGAGTTCCTATTATAAGGGTTTTTAATGTCATTGGCCCTTATATTCCTCATCTTGCAGGGCCGAGTCCGATCAAGGGGGATGCGGAAACCGTTGATCCCAAAGAAATAAAGGAAGCGGTACTTGCCGAACTCGAGCCGACGGTGAGCAACGTCGTTATGGCTTTGGAGCCTGAGGTGGAGGTTGAGGGGTCTGCCGCCGAGAAGGTCATTGATGCCGAACCTGAAGCGGTGGCAGATGATATGATCATTATAACTGAGTCCAGAGTGGTGGCGGCTGAGGCGCTCGAGGTCGGCGGTCCCTTGGTGGCGATAGACGATACAACCACAGCTATTGAACCTGAGAGAGTAGTGGGTGAGGTGGCCATGATTCCCGAGGACGAGCCAACCGCTCCCTCTCTGGAATCTGGCAATACTCCAATCATAGCCCTTCCCGTCTATGGCCCTCCGCCGTCCCCAGGTCTTGCTAGCACGACGACGGTCCCCATCGAGTCGGGTGACGAGGCCACGGGTGGTGGTCTCATGTCGGTAGAGGAGGGAGCCGCCTCCGTTTCAGCCGGGAGCTCCTCAGGTAAACCCTAAGTGACTGCTTTTCTTTATTTTACAACCTTTTCTGACAAGTTCACCTTTTCGTAATGCAGGTGCGGCTAGCGCCGATGCCCCACTGCTCGAGGGAGCGCCTTCAACGACTGCTTTGGCGGTGGTCACCTCTCAACCTTCTCTCATACTCTCGAAGATGTTGGAAGGTATATGTTTACGATTTATTAATCTCGTTTTCCAGGCATATAATTCGTGTACTAAAGTCACACTGTTGTGTTTTCAGGAGTGCTTTTTGATCATGTATATCAGATGTTGCTCCCACACTTTTCCTTCCCATCTGAGCTTGCTTCTTCCTCTGGTGGCGTTGGTGAGTATGATTTCCGTTGACATCTTTCCCCTCTTTTTTCTTATTGATGGAATTGTCTCTAACCTATTCTCCTCATCTCAACTGCAGTGCTACAGATTGAAGGAGGGGATAAAAGATCAGCTGCGCCACCAGCCCTTCCGACCTTGCCACCTGTCTCAACTGGTACAATGACCATCATATTGGTAACTTTCCTCTCTCTATTTTCTGTACTGTTATCTGATCGCATCCTGTTTCTTTCAGCTGTCGTTCTGGCTTCGGCGTCCTTCGAACCTCACGTCATAATGCCGGCAGGTCCTTATCTGAGGAGTCTATCTTCAAAAGGCGCCGCGAATAGTCTGCGCATGTTGAGTGACTATGTCGAGGAACTCGACGTTGAAACTCCTACATCTGCCGCAGACTTCGCTATGGTGGTTAACCCGATGCTAGCAATACTCGTGAACTTTCATGATGAGGGCATCATTGCATCCTGGGTTAACCATTGTAAGGAGATCGAGGGTCGCCTATATCAGTTGGAATCGCTGCGTCCCGCTCCCGAGACCGTGGCTGCCAGTAATCAGAGGACAGCGTGGATTGAGCAGAGCGCTCCTTACTTCCGCCATCTCGAACAAGAAGTCATTTCAAGGCGTAAGGAGCGTAGTGAGACTTCGAGCAAGTCTGCTCATCTGCATGCTCGGGTGGAGGCCAATGCCGCACGGCTGAAGGTTATCTTTGAGGGCCTCCTGCAATGCCTCTCCGAAGGGTTATCATTGAGGCAAAAACTTGACGTTGTCGAGCGAGCTGCAGCCAGCCAGGAAGCAGCCCAGAAGGCGGCAGAGGGGCAACTTTCATCCTTCTTGCAGCAGCGGGCTCAGGTGGAGGCGGAGGTGGCCGCAGCTGTCACTCGAGAGGAAGCGCTGAAGGAAGTGCGAGAGCGGCTTGTGAGCTTACTAAAGACACTTCCTCCTCAGTAGCTATCCATTTTTTGTATCGTTCGTACTTATAGATAAAAGAATGTATATGCATATATATTTTTTTTATCCTTTGACATAATGTATCCTGTATTCGATCAAGTTTATGAATAAAAGATACACCCCTTTTTTTTGTGTCATTTCCCGGTCTTTTCCTTCTTTTATTATCAGCATATCACCTTAGCGAACATGGTTGACGGACGATTGGGATGAGTATCCCGACCTTCTTAAGAAATAACGATGGCTTAGGCCGCAGGTTCAGATCTGCTGCCTAAGGCTTTTCAACTCTATAAGCCGTGAGGGTCTCATAGAGACTTTTCTCCCTACGGGTCGAGAGGATCCCATAAGGGGATTTTCTCCTTAGGAATCGTGAGGATCCCTAAGTGTGGTTTTCTCTTATAAGTCGTAAGGATCCTATAAGAGAATTTTCCCTCTTACGAGTCGAGAGGATTCGTAAGTGGTTGTTTCCCTCCTCGTCGAAATTCGACTTCGGAGAGTGAGACCCGTGAATAGTATGCAAGAGACCAGTTTGGATTGACTTGCAGGGCCCCATTGCTCAAAAAGCAAGCCTTCCTTGCTGTCCGAGACTTCTCCTTACAAATTGAGACGAATCGGGGATCTGTCTGCAGTTGTAGCGGAACAGTTGACATGAGTTAAGAAGCTCTCATCACGGAGTGTTTGTATCCGTGAGTCGAGGAGTTTGCTAGGGATTATTCGTTTCCCAAGCGCCAAGGAGTATTTGTTTCCTTGGGGTTTGAAACGAGTTGAGGGTTTCCACGGGGGCTTTGGTAGCTCTGCGGGTCGACGCGGATCAGGAAGCTCTCGTCAAGGAGTGTTTGTATCCGTGAGTCGAGGAGTTTGCTGGGATTATTTGTTTCCCAAGTGCCAAGGATTATTTGTTTCCTTGGGGTTTGAAACGAGTCGAAGGTTCCCACGGGGGCTCTGGTGGCTCTGCGGGTCGACGCGGATCAGAAGGCTCTCGTCAAGGAGTGTTTGTATCCGTGAGTCGAGGAGTTTGCTGGGATTATTTGTTTCCCAAGCGCCAAGGATTATTTGTTTCCTTGGGGTTTGAAACGAGTCGAGGATTCCTACGGAGGCACTGGTGGCTCTGCGGGTCGACGCGGATCAGGAAGCTCTCGTCAAGGAGTGTTTGTATCCGTGAGTTGAGGCGTTTGCTGGGATTATTTGTTTCCCAAGCGCCAAGGATTATTTGTTTCCTTGGGGTTTGAAACGAGTCGAGGATTCCTACGAAGGCACTGGTGGCTCTGCGGGTCGACGCGGATCAGGAAGCTCTCGTCAAGGAGTGTTTGTATCCGTGAGTCGAGGAGTTTGCTGGGATTATTTGTTTCCCAAGCGCCAAGGATTATTTGTTTCCTTGGGGTTTGAAACGAGTCGAGGATTCCTACGGAGGCACTGGTGGCTCTGCGGGTCGACGCGGATCAGAAGGCTCTTGTCAAGGAGTGTTTGTATCCGTGAGTCGAGGAATTTTGTTGAAGTCACTGGCTTCTTCGGTTGAAATGAACCGGTGAGGTTTGGGGTTCGTCGTCTGACGGAATACGCTGGGAAAGTATGGTCCATTCTTTGTTTACGCCCTTGGATTGTATACAGGGATCGATGTGATCTTAACTGTAGGGCCAAGGTTTTATCATTTCTTCTTTTTATTTTATTTTATTTCCGCGATGCTCTATTATTTCAGCTTTTATATCGTGAAGGTCGCGACTGCCCGATCATTTCGGCTATTTTTCGCGGTGCCCAATCATTTCGGCTATTTGTTTTTTTTTTATTTTTACTCGTTGCTTTTTTATTACGAGTTGCCCAATCATTTCGGCTATTTTGCATGCATACATTTTACTTCCTGCTTTTTATTGCAAGTTGCCCTATCATTTCGGCTATTTCGTATGCATGAGCGGCCTACTGGCTTTCGCCGTAAACCTGAAATTGGACACCGATTTCGGCATCAGCACCGCTGCAACTGGGATATTACCAGGAGCGAATCATCATTTGCCTCTGTCGTTGTCGAACAAAGGAGGCTTAGCGACCAGGGTTAGGATCCTGTCGGCTAAGACTTTTGACTTCATGAGCCGTAAGGGTCTCGTGAAGGTATTTCTCTCTACAAGTCGTGGGGATCTTGTAGGTGTATTTTCTCCTTAGGAGTCGTGAGGATCCCTAAGTGTTTGTTTCTCTGTAAGTCGTAAGGATCCTACAGGAGGGCTTTCTCCTTGTAAGTCGAGAGGACTTACAAGGGTTGTTTACCATGCAAACATATCCCTAGTTTCAGATGGGACTTAGTTAGGGAAATGTTTATTCGCGCCCGTGGATTGTATACAAGGGTCAATATTGAACCACTTGTAGGGCAATATTGGAAGTTTGTGGGGGTTTGCTTAAGCACAGGTTTAGGTCTCTGCGACTTAAGACTTTCAAATCCTATGAGCCGTGAGGGTCCCATAAGAGAGTTCTCCTTACGAGTCGTGAGGACCTCGCAAGTGTATTTTCTCCTTAGGAATCGTGGGGATCCCTAAGTGTGTTGCTCCTTTGTGAGTCGTAAGGATCTCACGCAGGTGGTTTCTCCTTACAAGGTTGAGAGGACTCTATAAGGGTTCTTTAACGAAGTTGCGCCCTTTCGGGTTTTCACAAACATTCGCCGCTAGTCCTGCTGTTTTTACTCACGGAGCCCTTTCGGGTTTTCATCCGTGCCCATTTTGCTTATGGACATACCGTTTTTTTTTCTTCTTATTCTCTTTTTCTCTTCTTTTTTTTTTTACGAGGTCGCGCCCTTTCGGGTTTTCACGAACACTCGCCGGCAGCCCTGCTGTTTTTACTCACGGAGCCCTTTCGGGTTTTCATCTGTGCCCTTTTTGCTTATGGACATACCGTTTATTTTATTTTATTTTTATATGTTTTTTTTTATCTCGTCAGCCTAAGGATGCTGCGGTATTAGTTTAAAGACGTTTCGGTCTGCTATTAGTTTAAGGACATTTCGGTCCACTATTGAGAAGGCTGGCCATTGCTTAGAAAGCTTAAGCTTAGGAAGATAGCGAGCGGACATAGTCGTCGTTATCTATCGTTGACCTAGGCTGTGGCTCATTAAGCGTAGTATTTCTTTAGGAAACGACCGTTTATTGGCCTAAAAGGCCTTTCACCGTGCATGTTCATGAGTAAATAGGCTCCACCTTGGTAGACTTTATCTATGATGTACGGGCCTTCATAGTTTGGCTCGAATTTTTCCGCTTGGCGCGATTGGGGATCATAGGCCTTTTGACCACTAGCACGAGTTCGCCTTGACGAAATGTCCTCGGTCGGGTCAATCTTTCGTATGAGCGCGTCATCTTTGCTTTATAAGCTTCCAGATTTTGTTGTGCTAGAAGCCGGATTTCATCGAGGGCGTTAAGCTCTTCAAACCGAAGGTGAGCATTTTCTTCGTCAGTCAGCTCGTAGTGGACTGCCACTCGTAGAGAGGGTAATTCTATTTCGAGAGGGAGTACTGCTTCCGTCCCAAATACTAACGCGTACGGCGTTGTGTTTGTGGCCGTTTTAAATGTAGTTCGATACGCCCAAAGAGCCTCTTGCAATCTTTCGTGCCAATCTCTCTTATTTCGTGACACTGTTTTCTTCATGATCTTCGTCAAGGTCTTGTTGAAGGCCTCAGCTAGACCGTTAGCTCGCGGATTATAAACTGAGGAATATCTCCAGTCTATATTGTGTTGCTGTGCAAAGCGGCTAATTTTATGACTTCGGTAGGCTGGCCCGTTATCAGAGATGATCCTTCTCGGGGTTCCAAACCGGTATATGACATGCGTTTTGAAGAAATGGAGGATGTTCTCCGTCTTCACTTCCCTCAACGGTACCGCCTCTGCCCATTTGGAGAAGTAATCAGTCGTCGCCAAGATGAAACGATGTCCCTTTGACGATGCTGGTTCGATGGGGCCGACTATGTCAGTTCCCCACATTTCGAATGACCAACTAGCCACTGTTGGATGCAGTGGATTGGGATGCTGATGGATGAAGTCCCCATGAATTTGGCATGAATGACATTGCCTCGCGTATTCCAGGCAATCCTGCATCATCGTGGGCCAGTAGTAGCCCATCCGTTTTATCTTCAACTTCATCTTAGGGCCTGCTTGGTGGGAACCGCAGAGTCCGTCGTGAACTTCTTGGACGACCCTTCTCGCTTCGTCAGGTCCTAGGCATCTCAGCCACAGAGAATCAAATGACCTCTTGTATAGAGTATCGTTGACGAAGGCGAAAGACAGAGCTCGTTTCACGAGCTGATGTCTTATAGACGCTTCTCCAGGCATTCGGTGGAACTTGAAGTAATCTATGAAGACTTCTCTCCAGTCTTCGGTCTTCTCATGGTCTTTTATTTGTAGGGTTGTCTCCTCGTTCGCTCCTTTTTCTTCAGATGATTCCGGAGATACTTCTGTTGGGGCTAGCACTCGACGGCTTTGTACCACGATTCTAACGTCATCGAGGTTCTCGTCAGCCAGTTCTTTAGCAAGTTTGGCTAGTGCGTCCGCTTTGCTGTTTTCCGCGTGCGGTATGCTCTCCAAAGTATAGGAGGGAATTTGGGTTAGCAGTTGTTGCACTTTTTCACCGTATTTTACCAATTCCGGTTTGCATGTTTGGTAATCGCCGTTCACTTGACTGACGACTAGCTGGGAGTCCCCATATATGAGGAGGCTTTCAATTCCCATGTCAATGGCGATCTCGAGGCCTGCTATCAAAGCTTCATATTCAGCTTCATTATTCGTTCTCGGCTCTGTTAAGGAGAAGGCGAAGCGCATTATTCCTCCTTGTGGGGTCACAAAGATGAGTCCTACCCCCGATTTGATCATTGGCGTACTTTGTTTGTGCTTTTTCATGGAAGATGCTCCATCGAAATAAAGCTCCCAACGGGTATCACCACTATCGATTGCGTCAAACGCATGTCTGTCTGGCAAATCGCAATTTAAAGGAGAATCGGCAGGTATGGGATGCTCAGCAAGGAAGTCGGCGATGGCCTGACCTTTTACTGCCCTGAGAGGTTGATATGTTATCGAAAATTCCATCAAGAGCAGGGCCCATTTAGCGAGTCGCCCTGTCAATATGGCTTTTGACATTAGATATTTGAGAGGGTCCACTTTTGAAATAAGATGGACTTCGTGCGCCAACGCATAGTGTCTAAGCTTTGTTATTGCGAAGATCAACGCCAGGCAGTGTTTTTCAATGGGAGAGTAGTTGCTTTCTGCCCCCAGCAGAACTCGACTTAAGTAGTAGAGTGCTCTTTCTTTCCCTTGATCGTTCTCTTGTGCCCATAATGCGCCTAAGGAACCTTCGAGGGCGGTTGTATAAAGAATGAGAGGTTTTCCCTTGACCGGAGCGGCCAACACCGGCGGGTTCTGCAGGTATTGCTTGATCTCGTCTAGTGCGCTTTGGCATTTTTGATCCCAGACGAACGGGGTTCCCTTCTTCATCAGGTGACTGTAAGGACGGCACTTTCCTGAAAGGTTGGCTATAAATCGCCGTATGTATGCGAGCTTCCCTTGGAGAGACCGCAGCTGTTTGAGAGTTCTCGGTGGAGGCATTTCCATGATCGCTTTGATTTTTGACGGATCTATTTCAATACCTCGGTGTCGAACAACGAATCCCAGGAATTTGCCTGAGGAAACTCCAAATGCGCACTTGAGCGGATTCATTTTCAAGTTGTATTGCCGAAGGCGTTGAAATACGGTCTTCAGATGCTCGAGATGTTCCTCGTATGATTTGCTTTTAACCACGAGATCGTCGATATAGCATTCAACGATTTCGTGTATAAGGTCATCGAAGATCTTTGTCATGGCCCTTTGATAAGTGGCACCGGCATTCTTTAAACCGAAGGGCATCACCTTGTAGCAGAATATACCTAGAGGGGTCCTGAAGGCGGTGTGCTTCTGGTCTTCGGGATGCATCTTTATCTGATTATACCCTGATGAGCCATCCATGAAGGAGAAAACCTCATGAGTGGATGTGTTGTCTATCATCAGTTCGGTGACTAGCACTGGGAAATCATCTTTCGGGCAGGCTTTATTAAGATCCCGAAAATCCACGCATATGCGCACCGTCCCATTTTTCTTCATCACCGGGACGATGTTAGTGATCCATTCAGGGTATTGAACTTCATGGATAAAGCCGGAGTCTATCAGCTTTTTGACTTCGGCGTTGATGCTCATCTCAAGCTCGAGCCGCATTCTTCTTGGTGCCTGTTTGACTGGCTTGACGTCCGGGGATATCGCCAATTTGTGCACAGCAATTTCTGGATCTAGTCCCGGCATTTCGGAATAGTTCCATGCGAAGCAATCTTTATGCTGTACGAGGACGTCCTTTAACGCAGCCACCCTCTCTTCAGACAGCAGCTCGCTGACAAATGTCGGTCGCGGATCGTTTACCGTCCCCAACTCAATTTTCTTGAGGTTATCTGCAGTTGTATGTATTCCATCCTCCAGTTCTTTCGAAGCTGGGGGAAATTCTGAGATCACCCCATCATTGCTGTTTTCGAAGCACCAGGGAAGGTTGTTCATGTCCTCGGATTCTTCTTTTAATATCGTTATCACGTGACAAGTGCGAATTTTCTGCCAATCCCAATGCGGAGTTGGTTCTGTTCTTGTGTTTTCGGGTTCATGCTTTTGTGGCGGCGCTACCCTCCAATTGTCAGACAACGCGAATTTGCCAAGCTGATATTGGTCTTCAACCCAATTCTTAAAGGTGAAGCAATCTTCAAGCGGATGCCCTACTATTCGATGGTAAGAGCAATAATTTGGGTTGGAGACTTCGCCTGCTTGCTCAGGGTGTTTAGACTCTGGCAGTGTAAGCATTTGATGTCTTAGAGCAAGATCAAGTATTTTCCTTGTTTTGTTCCGAGGGAATGAGTATGCTCGACCCATTTTCTTCATGAGGGCTGGGTCAATAACGCTCGACTCTCGGATGCGTGGTTTCTTAGCTCTGCTTTGTGGTTTTTGAGCGCCTTTTTTGCCTTTCGACTTGTTTTTGATTTCGCGTCGAACCTTTTTTGTAGCAGGTTGACAAGGAGAGGCATTTTCATCCTTCACGGCTTGTTGGAGAAGGCGTTGCGTCTTGGCTTTCTCATAGATGGCCGTCTCGCGGTTGTGATCATCTCGGGCTTTTTGACCAGCTTCCCTTACAAGCCTGTCCATTTGTTCTTCAACTGATGGACCGGGCAATTTTTCATCGGGAACTTTTATTGGCTTAGGATTAGTGTCCTCCCATTGAGCGTCCGCTTCTTCATCGAAGTCATACATGACGTAACAGCTGTTTACTAGCTCTCGTTTCTTTGACCAGATGTACCCAAGCCCTTTTGTTTCCATTCTCCCGTTAGGCAGTTTGCGTTGAGTCCCGGGAACATTCCAAACCTTGTCATAGAATTTGGCCTTTCTAACGGTCTGTGTGAAGGATATCCCCTGGCGTTTCAGCAGTTTCTTCAAACCTTCGGTATAATATCTGGGAAGACGGATAGGCTGAAGCCTGTCGAGCGTGGGATCCGCGCCATGCCAAACTTCTTTTTCTACCTTGTTTTCTTCAGAACGGTAGAATAGGATTGCCTTTTCGCCCTTTCGTCCCGGAGGGATATAAAATGTCTGCAATTCTTCTACGCTGTTGGTGTCGAGTGTATCCAGTTCTTTGTAGTGTTCAAGCGGCACCATGGTTATCTGCAGACTTCGCTCTTCATCGGCAGAAGCCCGTATTGAAAGCCGAGCAGGGAATACAGCATGAACTTCATCCTCCGAATCACTACCGAAGATCAATGAAGGAACGGATGGTCCCGGCCTGGAGGATTGGGATGGACCCGTATAAATTATATCCTCTTCCTCCTCAGTGTCACTGCCGAAGATAGGGATGGTGGCGTTAGTCTTGTTCTCCGGCTTGTGACACATTTCCGTGTCCTCGAAACTCGGCAAGAAGTATTTGGCATCTTCATACTTACGAACTTCATTCACGGAAAACGGATTCAATTCTCCTGCCACAGTGTACTCGAGACCATCCTTACAATATTTCATACACTGATGTTGTGTAGAAGGGATGATATTGTACTCGTGCAACCATGGTCGACCGAGCAGAGCATTGTAGCACGTCTTGGCATCTATGACATGGAATTTAATATCTGTGACGAGTAGCCCGAAGCGTAACGTCAATATCACAGATCCAAGAGTTTTTGATGATTGGGAGTCGAAACCGGAGATGGTGATCTTGTCCCGGGCGAGGTGTTGGACGCTCATGCAAATTTCCTTTAACACCCGCACATTGAGTAGATTAACAGATGATCCGTTATCGACCAAGATTTTACCTATCTTTACGTCATGGCAGTATCCTGAGACATAAAGGGGACGATTGTGTTCGCATGTCCCGAGGAGAAGGTCTTCATCGCCGAAAGCGACGTCGGCTGTGTGCACCTCTTCCAATTCATCCTTCATCTTTTGTTCGGCCAGGAAGGCTTGGAACTGGTCCGGATCTTGTAGGGCCTTAATCAAAGAATCCCTTGCTTCTTTTGATAGCAATAGGGCATCGAGAATGCTGAGTTGTGAAGGTAGTTTTCTCAGATGCGCCAAGACATTGTAATCCACTTTATTCCTCTTTGGCGGGTTCTTGGCGGTTAACTCTTCCGCAACTCGGTCATCCAAGGCGATGTCTTCAGAGATCTTCTCTTTCCCCTTGTCTTTCCTGTTTAAGGGTCCGAGATTCTTTTCAGGTAGCGTCCGATTGCGTAGCTGTATATTCTCGCAAACCTTCGGTCCTTCTTCTTTTCCCGAGGTGGATTCTTTGAAGAGGGGGCCAAGCTCTAACTCCTCATCAGAATCGCTCCCAAATATAGGCACTTGTGATCCTCCGGTGTTAACCATGCGACAATTGCCAGCAGTTCTTTTAAGCCCTTCGGTCGTATTTCTTTGCTCTTGAAGAGTTTTACGCTTTTCCCGCTTAAAGCGTTGTCGATGAGCAACGTATCCTTGCCACCATCTATCGAAAGCTTTGCACTCCTGAGTGGGGTGCGAAACCTTCTGATGATATAAGCAATAAGACGGGTGCATTTTCGCTTCACCAGAAATTTCTTCTTCGAAGGATGGTAGCTTCATGCCCATTGATATGGCCTTAGCAAACTTTTTCCTCATCTTGAATTGGCTTTTGTCGGTAGCGAAGGTGTTCTGGTCCAGTGGGATCGTCTCAGCTCTTGCATCAAGTTGCTGGCGCTTGGCCCTTTCAAATATGACCGTCTCGCGTTCTCGATCAGCCTTACTTTTCAACCAAGCTTCATTAAGGAATGCGTCAATTACTTCATCTGATAGCTCCGGAATTTTTAATTCGGTATCTGCCCCCAGCATATTAGTGCCAGGAGTCTCCTCATCGTTCGCTATCGTATGGGAGATCATATGACAGCTCGCCACATATTCCTCGGATTCATCCGATGAACTTTCTCCCTCATCTTCCTCTCGAAAGACGTGATTGAGGAACTCTTGGAGCGTAATGGGAGTCCGTGCCTTTTGGTTGTTGTTCATACCAGAATATTGCATTTTATACTGCCCATTCTTACGCTCGTTTGTTTATAGATAGGTGCTTTTAATCCGTGTTTGCTACATATTTACAGGTTACAGGTTTCCAGTCCAAATATTGCAAATCAACACAAAATCTCCACAGTTACACTAAAATCCAGAACATCTGTCATAGACAGATAAAAACCGGGTTTCAGTCATCAAATCCCGTCAAGGTACACAGGCAAAAACACTGGAGATGGTACACAACATGAACGGAAACGACGGTTTGTAACCAGAACTGCAAACGGGCAGAATACAGATCAAGATTAAAAGAGTTTGCAACAAAGAAAGAATGTGAACAAATGTGAACAAATGTGAACAAGTGTGAACAAATGTGAACACGTGTGAACAAATGTGAACACGTGTGAACACGTATGAACTAGTATGAACAAGTATGAACACGTGTGAACAAATGTAAACACGTGTGAACACGTGTGAACAAGTGTGAACATGGACTTACCAAGCATACAAATGGGTTGCCTATAAATACCCCGGATCTGAGCCAAACCAAGGGAGCACTTCTTTAGCCTCTTTTTGTTAGGTTTTAGTTTCTTTCTTCTTCTTCTTCATTCTTTCTCCATTAAAATTGTAGTGAGAGCTTTTTGAGCGGAAGATTAATGAAGATGAGGGTTTTTTATCTTTCTTGTTGGTTTAGCTCCCCCTTGAGATTCTTGCTTCCTCTTGATCTTTCAACCTCTTCATTGAGCTTGAATGGTTAAGGGTTTGTTATTGATCTCAAGGGTCGTATTTTCTTATGGAATTGGTTCTTCACTTCACATGAGTTCTTTACCCTTCTCTTGATCTTGCAACCTCTTGATTGAGCTTGCAAGTTTAAGGGTTGGCTATTGATCCCATGCTTGTCTTGAGTTCTAGTTTCTTGTTCTTTTTATTGCTTATTTATTACTTGCTTTTTATTACCTTGCTTTACTTTCTTGAAATTTAATTCATGCACTTTCTTTCTTGTAATCTTTTCTTTTCTTTGTTCTTTTCTTTTGCTCTTTGTTGTTCATTTTGTGAATGTTGTAATTATCGTCGTTGTTAAGAATCAATACGGTATTGTAAGTTAACACTTCTTTCCTCATTTCCTTTTCCCGTTATTTTCCATTTGAACTCTGCCCAAACGTTACGCAAGCGCTCCGTTAGGCACCCTACCCTGACAAGGTAACGGTGATTCCTAACCGCGACCGGTTGCGTTCGGTTTGGCCGGAGGCGAAAGCAAGAGACAAGAACGGAAGGACAAGGGTAAATAAGCCGTATTCCACGAATACCGCGCTTAAATCCCCTAATCCACGTTGTTGCCGATTGCTCTAGCTTCAATTGGTTAAGACTCGGCTCAAAGGTTTTGAGTACGGATTTCTTTAGCTTACAAACTCGTATCTTTTCTTAACAACTTTATACTTGCAAATAAACACATAGGTTAGATCAAACAAACATACAGATTCTTTATTTACTCGTCTAAGACAAGAAGGTAAAATAACACCATCTCCCTGTGGACCGACCCGTGCTCAACCGGCTAGCTGCAAAGCGACACCGTCCTGATCGCGGTTAACTTTAATTCTTTGAACATCCGACACGCCAAAAGCGTGCGATCAGTTGTATTCATCCAGAGCGTCAATTTGCTTTTGTAAGTCCGTGTGCTGGTCGCCAGGCTTCACGGGCTTCTTAGATTTCTTCTTCTTCTTTTTCGAATATTTTGACGGCTGGCTGCAAATGCTTGAACCACCACCATCGGTCTTTGGAATTGGACGTGGCTTCAACATCCCCTCAATGACCTGCGGTTCCAACGGGTTCTTCCACTTGATCGCTGGACATGTTTGAAGATCGTTCAGCATTCTCTTTGTCCTGGCTGATAATACGACCTCCCAAGGAGCTTCTTGAATTACGGAGCATGTTCCCCCTGGCGTATTCGTCCCCTTAGAGGCGTGGGGTTGCGGGGGATTCACCTTCCATTTGTCAGATAGCGCAAATTTGCCCTGACGGTACTGGTTTTCAAGCCAATTTTTGAAAACGTAGCAATCCTCGATCGGATGGCCTAGCACTCGATGGTAAGGGCAGTAGTTGGGCTCGTTAACGTCATTCGGTTGCAACGAACGTTTTGGATCTGGCAGATTTATGAGTCTGTTGCGCAACGCCAGCTCGAATAGCCTCCTCATTTTATCGCGGGGGAAGGAATAAGGACGTCCCATCATATCCTCAAGGGGTACGTATGGACGCGTATTGTTTGGACGAGCAACCGGCTTCGAATCGCTCGGTTGTTGTTGAGCATTAGCGGCAACGATCGCTTTTTCCTTTCCTTTGTCCTTTCGGGAGTCCGGCTTTGGGAGAGGGGGTTTATGGCCCATCTGGTCCATCTGCGCTAGTTTGTCAATCAAAGCCTGGAAAGTAGTCGGCTTGAAGAACATCATAAACTGTGAGATGGTTGCTTGTGGATCAAGGGTTACAACAAACATTCCCACCGCAGGAGCTTCTTCAATGCGCTGTTCACACTTCGACCATAAATTCCGCCATCGTATAGCGTACTGAACCCATGTTTCGCCGGGTTTTACCCTGGCGTTAACCAGTGCCGTCATTGGGGTACGTTCACTGGCACTTGCAAAACGTTGGGTAAACAGCAGCTCCATCTCCGCGAAGGTCTTAATAGAGTCATTAGGGAGCTCAGAGTACCACTCGAACGCTGTATCTGATAAACTTCCAACGAACTGGCGAAGCAACAACTTGTCGTCACCACCGGTATTGCCGCAGAGGGCCCTGAACTGGGCGGCATGCTGATGAGGATTGCCCGTCCCTTTGTAGACATGGAACTTAGGAATTGTATAGCCTGGCGGGTACTTAATCTGATCGTACCAACCCGGATATGGCCGCCCCGTCTTTACGACCTGACCGGCTGCTTCAGTCGCCTGATGCACCCGTATTTGCTGGGCGATGTATTCATCCAAATCAGTTTTTGATATGGTATCCTCTTTAGCTGCGGATAGAGCCGGTGGAGGATTCGATGTCTCTCCCCTATCGTCTTCAAGAATGATCGGGGGATCCCCAGCAGGTGGATCTTGTTGAATAATCATACCCACCATATCCTGGAACAGGAGGGCCATTTTCTTTATGTTGGCTGCCTGTTCCGCAGCCTCTTTATCTTTCTTCTCTAGCACGCGCCGAAGGAATTCGGCGTCCGTTTCTTGTTCTTGACGTTCTTCTGAGGATGTTTCCGGGGTTTCTTTCGGCCCTGTAAGTGCGGCCATAGCGTTCATCATCTCCTGGAGCTTCTGTTGCTGCTCCTGAGCCTTGGTCACTGACCGTGTAAGCGGTCTATGACCTGTGGATGTACGGCTGTCTTCTTTTCCCGATGCCATGTAAACCGTATGAACTGTTATGCCCCCTGACTTGGGGCGTTTAGGTTCACCATTTTTAACTTTTACCGTTGATGCGGGGGTTTTCTCCGGCCTCCTTCTTTTGTGGGCCATTGAGGTTGAAGGAAATATTGAAGGGGGCACCGTAGTAGCTGCTGTCCCCTGCTGTTTAATAGGGAGGTCTTTTTCTTTCTGCACCTTCGTCTTCTTTCGTTGACGGGAGTGATCTGTGTCGATCACGGAGTCTTGAACCCTCCACCAAACTTTATAAATTGTTGAGGACAGCCGTTGAGGGGGCTGTTCTTGCTTCGTTTCCGGAACTCTCTCCGCAGGTGGAGGAGATCTCTTCAGTGTAGCGGTTGGAGAGTTCTTCCGTACCCTCCTCAGCAATTCAAAGCTGTTCCCAGTTGGAACAGCACCGTTGACTTTCACCACTGGAGTCGGTGGAGTTAGCCCTGAGGGGGAGTTGCCCCCTGCCTTCCTCACTCGTTGCCAATGAC
This sequence comes from Agapanthus africanus, assembly GCA_030015575.1. Lineage (NCBI taxonomy): Eukaryota > Viridiplantae > Streptophyta > Magnoliopsida > Asparagales > Amaryllidaceae > Agapanthus > Agapanthus africanus. The sequence goes on from CM057348.1 coordinate 72,899,615, forward strand.
GACGTCGAGCACGACGAGCCGTTGGGACTGGCTCAGAGATAGAGATAGCTTCTTTCTGCCCCCTGTCTGAATGAGGCAACGCCGGTGTTAACCTTTTAAAGACTGAGGTTGTTCCTTACGGGGTAATATCCAATCTGTCAAAGACAGATCTTCGTGTAGGGGCAGGAACGGGAATCGTCAGTCTTGAAAAGACTGACTCTTTAACGGGAGAAGCCGCCTTAACGTCTTCGGGAGCAGCGGCCGTTGCCCTCCTTGGGACAGCCATTTTAGAGTTCCTGGGTTTCTTAGTGGGCCCTTCATAGTTTTGATCCAGCCTCACAAAGACAGAGGCTGTTGGCTTGGCGGTGGGCGACCCGTTGACAGGGGTCGTGGTAGCAGTGAGTCGATCGAAGACCGACTTCTTGTTCACCTCCGGTGCAGGTATCGGCATAGAGAAGCTTGTCGGTGGGATCATGGTCCCGAAGAATAAGCCATTGGTGGCTTGGGTCACCTGGTCTACTGGCAGAGTGAGGAAAGAGGCCGCTTGGGGTCCATATGCTACACTTCTAGGTGAGGTGGAGCGTCCGTTGCAGTGGTACTTCGCGCAGTTGGTGCAGTTAGAATCCATGGATGCTTGAGTTCTGCGCCAGACAAAAGACCAAATCTTAGCAACTTGAAATCCGAAGGCAACCATTTAACAAACCGCGATTGGTTCGCGAGGATGACACACGAAGTGTGGAGTGGAAAGAGGAAAAGGTCCTACCGGGCGTGCCAGAATCTGTTCCCCTCCGAAAGACGGCGCACAAGACTGCGATGTCTTGGCACTGAGATTCGGGGCAGATGCTAATTGGTGCTATCCGTTCACCTTTCCGAAGATACCAAGTTGATCTATGGCACCCTGTATCGAAGGTTTAGACGGATGCGTCCGATGTAGCAGACTTCGTCAGATTCCCCCTCGTTTGAGGGGTTTTTGATTGTGGGGACGCTCTTCCCTGCAGGCGCAAGCCCCTGCAGTTAATTACGCTACCGCGTCGTGGTAACAACTTTCTCCTTCTCCAGATGGTCACTTCGTGTCGTGGGTGTTTGTTTTGTTTTTTATTGCCCGTGGATTGTTTACGGAGACTGAGTTATGTCGTCGCCCGTAGGGCGTGGACTGGTCCAAATCCGTGTTTATCTTAGATTTGGGTTTGGGGGTTGTTCATCACATAATATTGCATTTTGTATGCCCCATTCTTATGCATTTAAGAATAAAAACAGGTGCTTTTGACCCATGTCTGCTACATGTTACAGGTTACAGGTTCTTGGCGCGAAAACAGTGAAAAACACAAAAGACGACACAAAAGAAGGATTTTTGACCAACAAATAGGAAGATCTTAGTAAAGCTCAGCAGAAGAACGGTTCACCATCAACAAGACAACAAAAGATCCAAATTTGCAAGAAAGACGGTTAAAAGATCCATTGCAAAGTGTTCGTTGAAAATCTGGTATCACTGTAGAAGCCCAAATGATAATCTGAATACAGAACCAGGAAGCCCAGAGATATACCAAGCAACCCAGAAAAATTCGCCAAGTAAACGCACTGTTGGGCCGCGGAACCGCGGCCCAAAGCCCACCAAGGCCGCGGATCCGCGGCTACCTGAAACCCTAATGCGCAGAAATTTTACCAAAATGTGTGGCGGCTCTGGAAAGATCTTTTTAGGGGTATATTTGTAACTTTAGACATGCGGTGCAATCTGTAGCCCTAGGGTTTCTATGTCCTATAAATAGAACCCAAGACCTTGTATTTTCTCATGCCTCTTTCTCATGAATAAAATTCTATTTTCTTGAAGTTAGAGTGCATCAACAGTAAGTAGGTTATTTTCCTTGCAATAATTTTAGTTTTTCATATCTGTTCTTATTTTCTCGCCTTAGTTTAGTTTTTATTAACTTGCAATCGATGTTTTCTCTCCTTAATAAATTCTTGTTTTCTTTCATCCCCTCAATGAGCGAGTAGTTTCCTCGCTTGTTAGGGTTAGGAATAGGGAAGGATTTGAGAGATGAAGATCTCTCATCTCTTTTCATTGCTAAACTTTTATGAACATTAGAACTCCATGCATACCTTTTGATTCCGCTCCCTACGGCACTTTTACCCTCAAGGTAACGGTGAACTCCGTAGTCTAAAGGCCCGGATCTTAAGGTTTTCCATGGAGGTTAGGGTGAAGATTAAGAAAGGAAGGACAAGGATCTAGAGGAAGAATCAATCTTCCCAATCATCCTAATCCCCTTTGTTAATATTTACCATAACTCTAATATGATTGATTTAATTGATGGCAATGGAAAGAGATGTAAATCTTTATTTACCAAAATTTCCCTAAACCTAATCCTAGCAAGTTTCTAATTCTACCTTCATACAACTTCGATTTTTAGATTTAATTATACTTCCAAACACCATTTGGAATTAACTCGTAAGAACTTAAAGAAGATTTACACATCCCTGTGGACCGACCCGTATTCACCGGCTAGCTTCATGCGACGCCGTTCTTGATTGCGGTAATTATTTTTGATCGACAAAACCTCTCCTAATCAAATGGCGCCGTTGCCGGGGATGGCGTAAAATTTTCTTTTTGTAATTTCGGGTTAATCTAAAACATAAAAATCATAAAAAATCTGAAAAATCAAAAATAAAAAAAATATATCATCTTTTATTGTTTGAAGGGTTCTCTTTGTGAATCTTTGCAGGTTTGACGGATCTGAAACAACACAGGAAGGGAAACAGAAAACAATACATCAGAACAGGAGGAGATTGGACGTACAGAGCAGCTGAAGAAATCCAGAGACCTGAAGCCTCCAACCCGCCGCGCTTCCGCCGCATAACCCTACCTCGCGCCGCGCTTCCGCCGCAACCTGGATCCTTCTCTGAGAAATTTTTGCACTGTTTGTTTCCTATTTCTCTCCTCTTCAAATCCCCATATATCTTCTGTCAAATCTTCTGCAGGATTCTTTGTGCTAAAAATCTTCTTCCCCCTTCCAATAATTGATTTTCTGCAGGATTCTTTGCGCCGCGCTAAAAAGCAAATTGATTGCAAGTGATTTACTGCTTTGCATACTTTAATCTGACTTTAAGGGGCTATTGACCAATTCAGATTGGGTGGGGATTTCATTACCCTTCCCAGGACCCCAGAAATCACTTAAAGCATCTGCATTGACCACTTTTAATCTAAAAAATATTAGACTCAGCCCTAAGGACGTCGAGCTCAATAGGACAGAGGACTAGTATAGGCATCGGCCGTTTATCCTAACCGACATTGCGGTGACTAGGCTAGTGGTTTTTAATTAGGCCCACTGTAGTGGTGGTTCCTTCCCACTTACCTGGCCGTACTTGTCCGTGAAGAGGCGGTTTGAGGTTCTATATCTAGCCCTTTGGAACAGTTAGGAGCTGTCTAGCTGACCTAGGTGACCCTAGACTTAGGCCTGATTGTGCATGTGTGGTTAATTGCAATTGTGTCACGAGTCTCTTTTCAAAATCTTTTTGCAAAAAGCACACTTAAAAAGAAAAAGGAAAATCTTTTCAAAACTTGCAACTTGTCGCTAAAGAATCTTTGCACTCACTTACACCACTTCTTCTCATTGACATTTTCTTACCTTCACATTCTGTCTCTCTTCTTTCGACTACACTAACCCTTTTAGTGTATGTCCGGTTGGACTAGGGACCCTAGCGCCCGATTAGTCCATGTTTCGTTGGTACCGACCAACGAACCTTTCGACTCCGAAGTCGAAATCTTGTCCACTTCTTCACTTTCACCATCACATTCTTCCGAAGGTATGTCGGGATACGATCCTAACAATACCTTACCGACGGGAAGGATTCCACCTCCGTTAGGTGCGAATAACCCGAATCTCCCGCCTGTCGAAGCGCCCGCACGAGTCGCGCTCCAGGATCTTTTCTACCCCGTCCGCACCGCCCTTCCTACTTGTCTTTCCCTCCCACCGGCTAATGGGGACAACTTTGAGATCAAACCCCACTTCATCAACATGCTGCCTAAGTTTCATGGTTTGGAATCCGAAGATGCATATATCTTTATCAACAAATTCCAAAACGTTTGCGCCATGATGAAAACTACCCAATTAAGTGATGACGCTATAAGGCTAAGGGTCATTCCTTTCACCTTATGTGACCTAGCCGAGAAGTGGCTATACAGCACCGCATCACACTCAATTAGAAATTGGGACGAGTTTGTAAAAGCTTTTCTTAAAAAGTTCTATCCTCATCACAAAACTGCAAAAATCCGTAATGAAATCATTCAATTTTCACAGCTTCCTGCCGAACCATTTTGGAAATGTTTTGAAAGATTCAAAGACCTTCTCGTTCAATGCCCTCACCATGGAATCGAAAGATGGCAACTTTGCCAAACATTATACGAGGGATTGAACCCGGCAACGAAGCAGTTGCTAGAAACCATTAGTCAAGGTCACTTTCTGTCCAAATCTAGTGATGAAGCGTGGCAGTTTCTTGAGGATCTTAGTGAGCAAACGATTCAGTGGGAGAGCACGAAGACCACATCATCATCTTCTTCTATTGGTCAACCTAGGGCAGGCATACATCAAGTAGAGATGTCAATTGCTATGAAGGCCGAGATGGCCGCTCTTATGAAAAAGCTCGAAGCGCTTGAGACCAAAATCTCAGCACCTTCCCCTGCCCCTATTGTGCCTCCACGAACTATTTGTGCGTGTTGTTCGGATCCATCACATCTCACTGAAGAGTGTCCTTACACTGCATCCACTCAAGGACAAGATCAAGTCAATGCTGCCTTTCAGCAACGACAAAGAAATGATCCATACTCTTCAACATACAATCCGGGTTGGAAGAGCCACCCTAATTTCGCTTGGAACCAAAATCAACAAGTCCAAGGAAACAACAATTTTCAAAGAGCTCCTCCTCCACAACAACAACAAGCACCTCCACAAACTCAATTTCAGCAGCCTCCCCAACAACAACCTTACCCTAATCAGATGAACAATTTTGTTCCCAACAATTTTGTTCCCCCTCAAAATGCTGTTAGCTCGCTCGAAAGAAGTCTAGAAGCATTCCTAAAGCAATCTGCACAATCTTTGGTGCAATCACAACAATCCACAGCTAGGATAGAGACTTCTGTTCAATCTTTGGTGCAAAACAGTGCCTCACACGATCAAAGCATCAAAGCTATTGAAGCACAAATTGCACAACTCAACGCAGCATTGAAAGAGCGAGAGAAAGGAAAGCTTCCGTCTCAACCACTCCCAAATCCCGGTCACGCACATGTTGCACATGAACAGCAGAATCATAACGTGAATGCTGTGACTACGTTGAGATCCGGAAGAGTGCTGCAAAACAATGTGGGTATTAACCATGACACCTCGGCTGGTGGTTCTTCATCTTCTCCATCTCCTTCATCTTCCTCTTCTTCTTCGTTAGAGCCTATTCTCCATCCTTCACATGGCTCTACTTCTTCTAGCTCGAACGGACCCTCTTCTCACAACACGAACACATCTACACGGGGTTCCGTTCCAACTCAACAATCTGATCCGCAAAAACTGGACTCAACAACTTTTCAAAAGGTGCCTTTTCCAAATCGGTTGAGATCCAATAAACCAACTCCACAGATGGAGAAGATTGTAGAGTTGTTCAAGCAGGTTAGCATAAATATCCCTCTTTTGGATGCAATCCAACAAGTTCCTTCATATGCAAAAATCTTAAAGGACTTATGCACCAAAAAGAGGAAGTCACAAGCACCAAAGAAAGTTTTCGTGGCTAGTGCTGTTAGTGATGCTCTTGTCAATTCTTTACCCCCAAAGCACAAGGACCCCGGTTGTCCTACTATTTCGATCACAATTGGGAACAAGACCATCAATAGAGCACTATTAGATCTTGGTGCTAGTGTCAATTTGCTACCTTATTCGGTGTACGAACAATTAGGCGTTGGAGAGCTCAAGCCTACTCATTGCACTCTCCAAATGGCCGACCGATCAATCACCCATCCTAGGGGAGAGTTGGAGGATGTGTTAATTAAAGTTGGGGATTTCATTTTTCCCGTCGACTTTATTGTTATGGATACACAGCCTGTCGTTAACCCCCGTAATCAAATTCCGGTGATACTTGGTCGACCATTCCTCGCGACTTCTAACGCGGTAATCAACTGTCGTAATGGTTCAATGAATTTATCTTTTGGCAAGATGACAGTTGAGCTCAACATTTTCAAGTTAGGAAGTCAGCCTTGCGAGCCTAATTCTAGCGTACTTGATGTGTGCTCGATCGATGAGATCGCGGAGGAGGACTGTGAGTTCGAGAATTTCATGTTTGATCACAGTATTATTGACGCCACTAGTGCGTTCCTCCTAGAATCCGACACAGCTTTCACGTCGGACAAAGATTATGAGTGTTTCACCTTTGTCGATGATCTTGAAGACTCTCCACTCGAGTTTGAGTCTTTTGCTTTTTCGGATGAGTTAGTTGAACCATCCGACTCGGTAGCGTACACTCAATTTGAACCTTTGATGGAATCCTTCGAGTTTGAAACAGTTACTCCATTGTTACCATCTATTGTTTCACCACCTAAACTCGAACTAAAGCTTTTGCCGTCGCACCTAAAATATGCTTATCTAGGTGAAGATGAGACCTTGCCCGTTATCATCTCGGCCTCTCTAGCTCTTGAGCAAGAGAAGGCTCTTTTAACGGTCTTATACAATAATCGGCAAGCTTTCGGCTGGTCTATGGCAGACATCAAAGGGATTAGTCCCCTCATAGTCGAACATCATATACACTTGATGGATGATGCCAAGCCGGCAAGGGATCCACAAAGACGCCTCAACCCCATCATGAAAGAGGCGGTCAAGAAGGAGATTGTTAAGTGTCTTGATAGCGGTATCATTTACCCTATCTCGGATAGCCAATGGGTTAGCCCCATTCATGTCGTGCCAAAGAAATCGGGCATCACGGTCATCACCAATGAGGCAAATGAGTTAATTCCCACTCGCACCCAAACTGGGTGGCGAGTTTGCATCGACTACCGAAAACTCAATGCCGCGACAAGGAAGGACCACTTTCCTTTACCATTCATTGACCAAATGCTAGAACGATTGGCGGGGCACGAATTCTACTGCTTTTTAGATGGCTATTCCGGTTATAACCAAGTCCCCATAGCCAAAGAGGATCAAGACAAGACTACATTTACTTGTCCCTTTGGCACTTTTGCTTATCGTCGCATGCCCTTTGGGTTATGCAACGCACCCGCTACATTTCAGCGGTGTATGATGGGGATCTTTTCGGACATGGTGGAGAAGTTTTTGGAAATCTTTATGGATGATTTCTCCATCTTTGGTGACTCCTTCGATGAGTGTTTACGACATCTTGACGCAGTTCTCACCCGCTGTAGGAAAAAGAACCTAACTTTGAATTGGGAGAAATGCCACTTTATGGTACGAGAAGGCATTGTCTTAGGACATGTGATCTCGCAAAACGGCATAGAGGTTGATAGAGCTAAAATCGAAGTTATTTCTAATCTTCCTCCTCCTAAATGCGTCAAAGATATCCGAGCTTTCCTTGGCCATGCCGGTTTTTATATACGGTTCATCAAGGACTTTAGCAAGATTTCTAGACCCTTGACTCTCTTGTTGGCCAAGGACACTACTTTTGCTTTCGACTCAACTTGCATGAAAGCGTTCGAGTCTTTGAAACACTCACTCATTTCTGCGCCCATCCTTTCATCTCCAGACTGGACGCACCCTTTTGAAATTATGTGCGACGCATCAGATTTTGCCATTGGTGCTGTTCTTGGACAGCATATTAACAAGATGCTGCATGTAATTTACTACGCTAGCCGAACATTAAATGAGGCCCAATTAAACTACACAACAACAGAAAAAGAATTTTTAGCGGTTGTGTTTGCACTTGAGAAATTTCGGCCTTACTTAATCGGCTCTCCAGTTATAGTGTACACGGACCACTCAGCTCTTCGCCACCTTTTTGCGAAGAAGGATGCTAAGTCTAGGCTAATACGTTGGATCCTTTTGCTGCAAGAATTTGACCTTGTTATAAGGGACAAAAAGGGATGTGAAAACGTAGTGGCCGATCACCTTTCACGACTTCCTTCTTCGCCTACACTTGAGCTGCCTATCACTGATGCTTTCCCCGATGAGCAACTCTTGACCGTTTCTTGCGAACCATGGTTCGCCGATATTGTAAACTACTTAGCCACCGGCTTGATACCTAACGATTGGTCGAAACAAGACAAACTACGATTTTTGTCCCAAGTAAAGCACTTTTACTGGGATGAACCTTATCTTTTCAAATATTGTCCCGACCAGATCATTCGCCGGTGTGTACCTGAGAATGAGGTTAAGAGTGTGCTGTCTTTTTGCCACGATCAAGCATGTGGCGGGCACTTTGGCCCAAAGAAGACAACCGAGAAAGTTTTGCAGTGTGGTTTCTACTGGCCACGACTCTTCAAAGATGCATTCGAATACTGCAAAACTTGCTCCCGGTGCCAACACTTAGGCCGGATATCGCGGAGAAATGAAATGCCGCTCCAACCCATTTTGGTTGTAGACATTTTTGATGTTTTGGGTATAGACTTCATGGGACCATTTCCTAATTCCTTTGGAAATGTGTATATTCTTTTGGCTGTTGACTATGTTTCAAAGTGGGTCGAGGCTATACCAAGTCGAACGAATGACAACAAGGTTGTCGTTCGATTTCTAAAAGATCACATCTTTTCTCGATTTGGGCACCCTCGCGCAATAATAAGTGATAATGGTTCTCACTTTTGTAATAGGACTTTTGAGTCCTTAATGCGCAAATACTCTATCACCCATAAGCTGTCGACGCCATACCATCCCCAAACATGTGGGCAAGCCGAGATCTCGAATAGACAAATTAAGCAAATCTTGGAGAAAACGGTTTCTAAAAACCGTAAAGATTGGTCACTAAAATTGATCGATGCACTATAGGCTTTCCGTACTGCATACAAGACCGATCTTGGCATGTCTCCATACCGGCTTGTTTACGGGAAGGCTTGCCACCTTCCAGTAGAAATTGAGCACAAGGCATTTTGGGCCATTAAAGAGCTGAACCTATCTCTAGGAGATGCGGGCAGCAATAGAAAGCTGCAATTGAATGAATTGGAGGAGCTGCGGGATGAGGCATATGATAATGCCGTGATTGCTAAGAATCGAGTTAAGGTATTTCATGATAAAAACCTTTTGCGAAAGACATTTAAACCGGGTCAACAGGTTTTATTATATGATACTCGGTTACATTTTCATCCCGGCAAGCTCCGCTCTAGATGGAGAGGGCCCTTTGTAGTCCGCACCGTTTATCCGCATGGTGCGGTTGATCTAGAAAACCCGGAGGACGGTACGCGTTTCAAAGTAAATGGGCATCGTTTGAAGCCGTTCCTCACAGCGGACCCTTCGGAGGAGCTCCTGTTCTTGCAGGAGCCGATTTACACCGATTGATTTTCCTCCACCTTCACCCTCGAATTTCTTTTTTTTTCAAAACTTTATTTCAAATAAGTTTGGGGGTGTGTATGCTATGTAAATATAATAATAAGCAGGGACTCGCCGATATTATCAACCCATTTGGTGCAGCATGACAGTGAGGACACTGTCCATTATAAGGTTGGGGGTATGTTCGGTAAGTTTTCCTTTTGCATTCATATATATATTTCTGCATTGCATATTTATATAAAAATCATAAAAATTTGAAAAATAAAAAAAATAAAAAAAATTAGAAAACAGAAAAACCCATAAAAATTGAAAAAATTTCAAAAATTATAAAAATTAATGTATTCAATTCTGGTTAATTGACTTGAGTTTGATAAATAGGTTAACGGGTTAGGAAAAACTAAATCTTAGACTTAGCAAATTAAAAACCCTAAAAATAACCTTCCTTAAAGTTTAACTGTGGAAAGCATATGTCTTTGTAGATTATTTAGAAATAGGCAAATTTTGGGTTCAGTTCTTGGGCTAAGTCGAAACGAAGGAGAAGTATTAAAACTTTTATTAGAGTATAAGTTTGAAAAATAGTTCCTAGCTTAAGTCTAGATTCTGAAAACATGTACCCTACAAAATGCACAAACACGCACCTTGAAACTTGGATTAGTAGAAGAGACCTTGAAATACTCTTGTCTAACATCCTTAGCACGATGAAAAAGAAAAAAAAAGAGAGAGTGGATAAAGAAAAAAAATGGACACTGGTTTTTGTGATTACTTAAGGCTAAAAAAAAAAAAATAGAAAAATATTTAGCAAAGGTGCTACTGCTAAAAGCCTTGGGTGTTGCAAAACTAGGAAGTACGCCTTAAAGTGCTAAATCATCTGGTAATCGGTTGTTGGTACCTCAAGAAGTATTAACAGTCGCATGAAGGATGTGAAAGCGAAGTCTCACAAGTGCTTTGGACAATGGGCGGGAGTACGATTGCTTGATTTGAATTTCCAAGTGTAGGGGTGATATTTACACACACGTGGGGATATGTGATTAGAGTTTAGATAAGAGAAAGGAATGAAGAATAGAACTTGTGTCTTTAATAGAGTTGATAGAAATTCCTAAGTAGAGATGGAACTCTAGAAGGAAAATTTAAGAAATGCCGAAAGCTAGGTAATTCTACAGGATATATGTAATCTTAAGTTAAATAATGAGGAAGTGTGAAGAATACGGGTGGATAATTTGCGGGTCGACGATAATAGATTTCCTTGCTAGAAAACCTAATTAGAGAACAAAAGTCGAAAAGCCAAATTGATAGGATTTTGTGGGTGTAATCCGCTGAAAACCCTCAGGAGACAACACTCCTCCTACTAGGGACACCTAGAGGTTTAACGGCTTGTTGCACGAGCTCAGTGCAATCGCGTTTCCCTGCGAAAGTGTGGCTAGGTTAGATTTTTATTTAAATAATAAGTTTGCTCGAGGGCGAGCAAAAGATAAGTTTGGGGGTATTTGTTCATCACATAATATTGCATTTTGTATGCCCCATTCTTATGCATTTAAGAATAAAAACAGGTGCTTTTGACCCATGTCTGCTACATGTTACAGGTTACAGGTTCTTGGCGCGAAAACAGTGAAAAACACAAAAGACGACACAAAAGAAGGGTTTTTGACCAACAAATAGGAAGATCTTAGTAAAGCTCAGCAGAAGAACGGTTCACCATCAACAAGACAACAAAAGATCCAAATTTGCAAGAAAGACGGTTAAAAGATCCATTGCAAAGTGTTCGTTGAAAATCTGGTATCACTGTAGAAGCCCAAATGATAATCTGAATACAGAACCAGGAAGCCCAGAGATATACCAAGCAACCCAGAAAAATTCGCCAAGTAAACGCACTGTTGGGCCGCGGAACCGCGGCCCAAAGCCCACCAAGGCCGCGGATCCGCGGCTACCTGAAACCCTAATGCGCAGAAATTTTACCAAAATGTGTGGCGGCTCTGGAAAGATCTTTTTAGGGGTATATTTGTAACTTTAGACATGCGGTGCAATCTGTAGCCCTAGGGTTTCTATGTCCTATAAATAGAACCCAAGACCTTGTATTTTCTCATGCCTCTTTCTCATGAATAAAATTCTATTTTCTTGAAGTTAGAGTGCATCAACAGTAAGTAGGTTATTTTCCTTGCAATAATTTTAGTTTTTCATATCTGTTCTTATTTTCTCGCCTTAGTTTAGTTTTTATTAACTTGCAATCGATGTTTTCTCTCCTTAATAAATTCTTGTTTTCTTTCATCCCCTCAATGAGCGAGTAGTTTCCTCGCTTGTTAGGGTTAGGAATAGGGAAGGATTTGAGAGATGAAGATCTCTCATCTCTTTTCATTGCTAAACTTTTATGAACATTAGAACTCCATGCATACCTTTTGATTCCGCTCCCTACGGCACTTTTACCCTCAAGGTAACGGTGAACTCCGTAGTCTAAAGGCCCGGATCTTAAGGTTTTCCATGGAGGTTAGGGTGAAGATTAAGAAAGGAAGGACAAGGATCTAGAGGAAGAATCAATCTTCCCAATCATCCTAATCCCCTTTGTTAATATTTACCATAACTCTAATATGATTGATTTAATTGATGGCAATGGAAAGAGATGTAAATCTTTATTTACCAAAATTTCCCTAAACCTAATCCTAGCAAGTTTCTAATTCTACCTTCATACAACTTCGATTTTTAGATTTAATTATACTTCCAAACACCATTTGGAATTAACTCGTAAGAACTTAAAGAAGATTTACACATCCCTGTGGACCGACCCGTATTCACCGGCTAGCTTCATGCGACGCCGTTCGTGTCGTGGGTGTTTGTTTTGTTTTTTATTGCCCGTGGATTGTTTACGGAGACTGAGTTATGTCGTCGCCCGTAGGGCGTGGACTGGTCCAAATCCGTGTTTATCTTAGATTTGGGTTTGGGGGTTTTGGTTCGAGGATACGTTAGCCATATTTGAGACTAAGATCGACTCAAACGTTTGTTAAGGATACGTTAGTCCGATTTGAGACTAAGATCAACTTAACAGGATCGTTTAGATCCGACAAACGAGCGTTTGGGCTCCATTGTTCCAGTTTAGGGACATGATGGTCCATCGTATGTGTGGCCGTCGGGACCCGTCACCTCTCTGACGACGTTGAAGGATTACAACGACGGATGTCAGAGGAGTTCAGAGATGTACCCTCGAGCCAGAGTTAATTGGGGGGATTCATAATCCAGTCTGTTTGAAGGTTTAAGGATACGTTAGCCATCTTTAAGGCTAAGATCAACTTAAATGGGACCGTTTAGATCCGACAAAAGAGCACATGGGGGCTCTATTGTTCTAGTTTAAGGACGTTGCGGTCCATGGGTAGTTTAAGGACATTGCGGTCCATGGGTAGTTTAAGGACATTGCGGTCCATGGTTAAGGACGTCATAGTCCATGGGTTTAAGGACTCCACAGTCCGGTATATGCTCTGGATGCTTCACACGGGTTCACTGCCGTGCTAGGCGAGGACCAGGCTCCGCTCTGGACGTTTTCCACGGGGTCAAAGAGTGACGTTATCCGCGTTCCACGTAACCATGAATTTTGCATTAGGCATGGGTTTAAGGACCCCACAGTCCATATCATGGGTGGTCGTCGGGACCCGTCACCTCTTTGAAGACATTGAGGGATTACAATGCCAAATATCAAAGGAGTGAAGAGATGTACCCTAGAACTGGAATGGCTTAAGTAGTCCTTGGCCCGTTTTGGGGTCAAGACCGATTAATCATGTTATGAGCCCATTAGCCCAGTTAATTACGAATTGAAGACTCATGGCCTAGCTCGAGCCAAGTCCTATCATGTCTGGAATATTGGCCCCTTGTTGGTCCATTGAAGGAGAAGCTTTGCCTCTATCCATTTAGCCAATTGGGCCAAAGCCTGGTGTTAAACACTACAGAGTAATCAGTGTTGAACACTGAGAATGAGGTTGACAAGTTAGTGTTTAACACTAAAAGATAATTGGTGTTAAACACCAGCAACAAGGCTTTCAAATGATCATAAACACTAAAACAGATCAGTGTTGAACACTGGCAATGGAGATCTCAGATTAGTGTTAAATATTAAGGTAATCAGTGTTGAACACTACGAATAAAATTCTTTGATTAGTGTTGAACACTAAGGCCCGACAGTGTTTCGATACTGTATTCGAGAGTTCCAATTTAGTGTTAAACACTAAGGCAAGAGGGGTTACGTGGCAACACGTGAGAGCGCCCTCCCTTCATTTATTCTGCTGAGATTATCGCATCTTTCTGAGCATCACGTGCCCTCACGTGACGGGCATTTAAATGCTTGTATGCTAAAGCTTCTGCTGAGGGTCACGTGGGTCACGTGGGGTGCTGCCTCAAAGGGGCTTTCTGTAGGTCTCTTGGGGGGGTCACGTGGTGGCACGTGACCCTGCCTCTATGTTGTTTAGAGGATCTGTTAATCTTTTCCAGGAATTAAATTCCTCGTAGGGTTGAACCCTGACAATAATTTCAGAGGAATTAAATTCCTACTCCCTTTTGAAGATTTATATTCTGAATAGAGTTGAACTCTGAATTTTCTGTAGGAATTAAATTCCTCATATATGTGAAGAACTGAATAGGGTTAAACCCTAATAAAAGCTTTTAAGGAATTAAACTCCCATTTTAAGGAATTATGATTAAAGGAATTAAATTCCCGCTGTTTCAACAGAACTATGTTCTTAATTAGGGTTCAACCCTGTTTCTTTTGTTTTGAAGGAATTAAATTCCCATAACATAGGGTCAAGCCCTACTTTTATCTTAAAGGAATTAAATTCCTATAGTTCTGTAAGAATTAAATTCTCATGTTTCCATTCCCTCTCTATGTTTTGGATCTGCATTGCAGGATCTCGACCCATTGAGAATTAAATTCTCAACCTAAAGGGGAGATGTGCACTTTGCAGATCCTCTATCAAAGAGAGAAGAAATATGTTCTTCTGTTTTTTATTATCAGAGTTAAACTCTGTTGAGAATTCAATTCTCCCTCCTTCAAAAAGCCTTCCCTTTCTTACCTAGGGTTTTCCTTTGCAGAAGCTCCAAAATTCCTCAAAGTATCAAGGCTCTCTCCTTTTTCCTCCCTCTGTGTATCTCTCTATGTCCATTTTTTGTATCTCTTGGCTCCTATTTATAGGAGAAGCAGCCGAACCAATTAGTTTTGGTAAATCTTTCGTTGAAATATTTGATTTGCATCCATTATTCGTTTTGGACCTTTGGATTATTAGGTGAATTTTATTCACCATTGGATTTCAAATCCAGCGATTCTCCTTTGTGATTTCTGTTAGATTTAAAGGGGAAATCTTTCCAAACCCGGGATTTTCCCATAGATAGACGATATTTAATCACCTCTGAATCTTTAATCCGATCGGCTTCAGATAATCACTTTCCTTTGGAAAGATTTGAATCTCCTTGAGAATTTAGTTCTGTTAACAAAACGGGCTTTGAAAGCCGGTCACGTGTGACCACGTGACCCCCTTAGAACGAGCCTTAGAATCTTTCTTTTATTCTCTATCTTCTGGTTGCTGTTTAGTCATCACGTGTCAACACGTGACCATTGGTCACGTGTGAACACGTGACCCCTGTCTGGAGCCTCTTTCTTTTGATTCAACTGGAGGACGAGCCCGCTGCTTTGAGCGTCACGTGCCAACACGTGACCTCTTCTGAAGCCTTTTTCCTTGACTTGATCAGGGAACCTTTTCTTTGACTTGATCAGGGAATCAATGTGCCCTTTTCCGCTGCTTCTGCTGGTCACGTGTAAGCACGTGGCCCCTCTTTCTGAAGCTTTTCCCATAAGCTTTTCTGATTTTAAATCAGGAAACACCGGTGTTTAGCCGTATGAAATGGTGCAGCGCGCTGCGGATACCCTCTTCCGTATCAACCGGCTCAGCTACAAAAGCCTCAAGCGGGACATCCTGATTGTAGCTCGATTATTGAGCAAAACGGTGCGGGTTGTATCTTATGAATAGTGCAGAGTCGTTCTGCCTGAACACCAAAAAGCCCGGCCTGATGGAATATAAATGTAGAATCTCCCGAGCCTTCAAGGTAGAAGCCCCGTCTTTGAAGGTATCGCGAAGCGGCTGTACCGTTTTTGTGGATTCCTTGCCGATGGTTAAGACCTTATCGACGAAGGTCATGCCATCCCCAACCATACGCGGGCGAAGGACCAATCCCCGCGCCTCTCGCTGTGACGGTTCCAAAGCAGAAGCGTCAACTAGCAACATAACCCGAGAAAAGCTATAACTGTCGTAGAAACGGAGCCGTTTATGGACTCCAAAAGTGCCGAGCATAAGAAGCTCGATCCACGACATGAAATAATGCATCGGGAAATTTACGGGCTGTACCCCCAGCTGAGTGGTGTCTGCCGCTAAGCTAAGGCCGTTATATAAGTGAGCTAGCCCAGCGACTCCGACGGCCACTCGCATCCCAACAACCATTCGGTAAGCCGGATAGAAAACGGACGGCCTTATATAGCGATGGTGCATTAGGAGCACAAACCAGCTTAGCCATAGCCCGAAGAACCCCAAAAAGAACGTCTCTTCGTCGACGTCGGAAGCTGCGAGCTCTGCGAAAGAGACGACCAGGGTGTCCGGGAGAAAGAAATTCCTCTGATCCGCTTCCGCTGCTAGCTGGTTGTCCAAACCAAAGCCAAAAGGATCATCGAGTTTGGCGAATTTCACGGCTTCCTTCGACAGGACTTCTGGGCGGAGAAAGCAGGCGATGAAATCCGCGAAGCTGACTCCGTGCTCTCCGGATTCGAGAAACAGACTTTCGTAAATTTTCAACACCTTGATCAGACTTGGGAATTTATATTGAAAGGCATTCTCCGGGGTAAGGCCCATCACCACTGATTTGGTGGCAAAGATGTACTCTTCAGGAGGA
This sequence comes from Agapanthus africanus, assembly GCA_030015575.1. Taxonomy (NCBI): domain Eukaryota; kingdom Viridiplantae; phylum Streptophyta; class Magnoliopsida; order Asparagales; family Amaryllidaceae; genus Agapanthus; species Agapanthus africanus. The sequence goes on from CM057348.1 coordinate 72,915,958, forward strand.
AGTAGCTCCTCATAATGTTCTCCCCTGACGGGTAAGCCGGAGATCTCCGTGAACTCCTCCAAGGAGAATGAAACTTCCCGATCTGATAGAAGGAAGGTGTGAGTCGGGATATTCCATTGTTCCAAGAAAGCTTTGACCCACCATACAGGGGGCGTGGAATACTGGAAAAGAGACACGTAGACTGTGGGGTACAACCCGAGCTTCAGCAGCAGTGATTTCTTGGCCGACAAGATGTATCGAGCCCACTGCAAGTATCCGGTTGAATGGCGATGAGTCAAGCCTATCATGTATGGATGTCCCTAAGGGCGCGACTCGCCTTGGTGTATGCGCCGCCCCAGAATATCCAAAGCCATTGGCGGCTGTACGGGTATCGAGGCCATAGAGGGCTGAAGGCGACCTTCCGAAGTCCATTTGACCTCCTCTACGGCGTAGTTCAGTGGGGGTGAGTCGGCGTAGTGAATCGTTGAAATGGACTCCAAAGGTACTGCACAATAAAAACTGCGCCGACCCCGGATGATTTGATTGTACCACGACCCCCATAAATGAAGAGATTTCTGCTCCGGGTCGTGATCTTTAATGAGCGCGAAGACTTCCCTATCCATGGGCGCATTAGCAAATGCACTCTCCGGATGAACAAATTGGAAAGAAATGTCAAAAGACATAGTACCTGCACGAAAAAGAACAAGGATTAGCTGTTAATACCACAGTCCAAATTCTGACACTTGGTACTTTAAATTTGTACCACACTGCAATGCAGTGGAACGGGACCAAAGGGGACCCACAAAATCAAAGTAACGGCTCATCATTGACGAGACAGTCACTCATTAAGAAGGAAATCCTAAAAGAATTCTCATTTAATGAGAGGCTCATTGGGCCAAGGAGTTAAACTCCCTCAAGAGCAGTGCTCTGCAAACAGAGATGACACCTGTCAACTCTAATTATGAAGAGAATAAAATTCCCTAAAAATTCTAAGAGCTATGCTCTGTGAAAACGATGGAATAATCCATCAAACCCCTAAAAAGCAAAACTTTTATCGAGTTAAAAAACTCCAAGAACTTTGAGATCTACAAAACAAACTCTAACAGTTCTTCATAAAGATGAACGATGTTCTAATTAATGGGTTAAATAACCCTAAAAATCCACTTTAAGATCTACATTCCGAGAAGAGAAAGGCTCTGTTAATGGGTAAAATCTTAGAACATGAAATGATTCTTTCAAAGATTTATCTTTACCAAATTTTATGACAAGGTTCTGACTCTAGAAAAGTTTCTTAAAGCAGAGAGCTTAGCTCTGAAGGGAGAATTAAATTCTCAGGAACAAGAAAGCAAGAAGATGAACAACAATCATCTCAAGGGCCAAAGGACTAATTTATAGGCGTTGGAAGTCGATCCGACTTCCAAGTTAATCCAATGGTGGAAAGGCTTCCACCGCTGTACTCACGTATGAGCCACGTGAGCGCAGCGGCGGGGGGCATTTGTTTCCCCCAAATAAAAGAGCAAACTCTGTTCAAAATTTGAATTGAGGCAGCGCCTCACGTGCAAAGCATGAGAGCGCCAAGCGCTAAGAGTCAAAGACTCTGAGGCAGCCCCTCACGTGCAAAGCACGAGAGCGCCAAGCGCCAGGAGTCAAAGACTCTGAGGCAGCGCCTCACGTGCAAAGAACAAGAGCGCCAGCGCCAGAACTAAAAGTTTTCTATCATTGGATCAATGATCCAACGAATATGATGAATCATCAAATTACAGAATCAAATTCTACTGAGGAAATATTCCTCATATATTTCTAAACAAGAAAGATTGTGCTCTGTAAATCAGAGCACCGTTGGATCAAAGATCCAATGGTGATTAAAAATCACTAAAATACAGAATAAGTTCTGTATGGGAAAATATTTTCCCAGTCTTGTTAAAAACAAGAAAAATGTCTTCTGTAAAACAGAAGCCCTTGGATCAAAGATCCAATGGTGGGAAATATCCCCAAATCAATTAGAGATCTCTCAATGAGAGATTTCCTTAACTGATTCAACAAATCAGCCTCCCCTATATAAAGGACTCAAGACTTCAAGTCTTACAAGGAGGAACCCCCGCCATAAACTTCAAACTTCAAAGACGAGAGCAATTTCTTCTCAAGGTAAATAAGAAGAAGAGAGATCATAGCATCTCCTTCAAATTTAAGAGTTTAACTCTCACATCAGAAGAACTTAGTTCTTTTTCTTGATCACAGATCTATGAGACAAAGTCTCTCATAAAAAAACACAAAAAGAGATCATAGCATCTCTTCATAAAAGAATAACTTAGTTCTTAGATCCATGAGACAAAGTCTCTTATAAAACAAAAGAGATCATAGCATCTCCTCATAAAGAAGAACTTAGTTCTTAGATCCATGAGACAAAGTCTCTTATAAACGAGAATTTAATTTTAAGAGCACAGAACTGATCAGAACTGCCAAAGAAGCGCTTTAGCGCTCCAAGTCTGGCGCACAGCACCAAGCGCTCCACGTGCTCCTCACAGGGGCGCTATTTTAAAAGAAGCACTTTAGCGCTCAAAGTCTGGCGCTCAGCACCAAGCGCTCCACGTGCTCCTCACGTGGGCGCTATTTTAAAAGAAGCGCTTTAGCGTTCCAAGCCTGGCGCTCAGCGCCAAGCGCTCCACGTGCTCATCACGTGGGCGCTATTTGATAAGAAGCGCCTTAGCACTCCAAGTCTGGCGCTCAGCGTCAAGCGCTCCACGTGCTCCTCACGTGGGCGCTGAGGAAACACAAAGCGCTCTGTAAATAAAGCTCCAGCACCATAAAGAGTGTTCAACACTCAATAAAAAACAAAAAGAAAGAGGGGTATCAGAACCCAAATCAATGCTCAGCATTGTTGAACAAAAATGGACCGAGCCCAAACAAATGTTCAACATTTTATTCAAAACTGAGTGGATTGAGCCCAAGTTGGCCACAAGTCCTTAATTCAGACCAACCAAGCCCATGTGCTCCCAACCAATATTGGTTCAAGAGTACATCTCTTCACACCTCAGATACATATCGTTGTGATTCTTCAACGTCTTCAGGGAGGTGGCGGGTCTCGACAACCAGAAATCCTACAGACTATGATGTCTTTAAACCCTACAGACTATGATGTCTTTAAACCCTACAGACTATGATGTCTTTAAACCAGACTATGATGTCTTTAAACCCTACAAACTATGATGTCTTTAAACCAGACTATGATGTCTTTAAACTTTACAGACTATGATGTCTTTAAACCCTACAGACTATGATGTTTTTAAACTTACACGGACTATAATGTTCTTAAACCCAATAGACCGCAACGTCCCTAAACTAAGACGATAGAGCCCAAATACTCTTTCATTGGATCTAAATGATCCTAAAACCTTGTTAAGTGGATCTTAGTCTAAAATTAGACTAACGTATCCTTAAACACTATTTAAGTTGATCTTAATCTCAAACGAGGTTAACGATCCTTAAATCAAACCAAACCCAAATCTAAGAAAATACGGATATGGACTACTTTCCGCCCTACGGGCGACAACATAAATTAGTCTTCGTACACCATCCACGGGCAACCAAAAATAAAACAAATACACACGACACGAAGTGAACATCTGGAGAAGGAGAAAGTAGTTATCGCTACGCGATAACGTAATTAACTGCAGGGGCTTGCGCCTGGAGGGAAGAGCGTCCTCACAATCAAAAGCCCCTCGCAAACGAGGGGGAATCTGACGAAGTCTGCTACAACGGCCGTATCTGTCCAAACCTCCGATACACGGTGCCATAAATCAACTTGGAATCTTCGGAGAGGTGGACGGATAAAACCCAATAGTATCTGCCCCCAAATTCAGGCAAGACGACCTACGCGGTTTCGTCTCTGTTTCCGGCAGTAAACAGGGATCTCAACAAAGCTTGCCCAAAGAATGACATCTCAGTACCTGTTACCGAGCTGATGATCGATAACACGTCTACCCACGAGATTTTCTCTTTCATGGATGGATTTTCACGGTATAATCAAATAAAAATGCATCCTGAAGACCAAAAGCATACCGCCTTTCGGTCTCTCTAAGGAAAGATCGCGTATATCAGGCGGTTCATAGCCAACCTTTCCGGAAAATGCCGTCCCTATAGTCATTTGATGAAGAAGGGGACCCCGTTCGTCTGGGATCAAAAGTGCCAAAACGCACTAGATGAAATCAAACAGTACCTGCAAAATCCACCGGTACTGACCGCTCCGGTTAGAGGAAGGCCCCTTATCCTGTACACAACGGCCCTTGAAGGTTCTCTGAGTGCGCTATGGGCACAAGAGAACGACCAGAGAAAAGAGAGAGCTCTGTACTATTTGAGTCAAGTTCTTTTGGGGGAAGAAAACAACTACTCCCCCATTGAAAAACATTGTCTGGCACTGATCTTCGCAATAACGAAGCTCAGGCACTACGTCTTGGCACATAAGGTCCATCTCATATCAAAGGTGGATACTCTTAAATATTTGATGTCAAGGTCCATACTAACAGGAAGGCTTGCCAAATGGGCCCTCTTTCTGATGGAATTCTCGATAACGTATCGACCTCTCAAAGCAGTGAAGGGCCAGGCCATCACCGACTTTCTCGCCGAGCATCCGATACCCGCTGACTCCCTCTTAAATTGTGAGTTACCAGATGAACATGCGTTCGACGCAAAGGAAGAAGAGAATGATGCCCGATGGGAACTCTACTTTGATGGAGCATCTTCCATGAAAAGGTGGAAGCATAATACCCCCATAATCAAAGCTGGGGTGGGTTTCATCTTCGTGACTCCGCAAGGAGGGATACTGCGTTATGCCTTTTCCCTGATGGAGCTGAGGACTAACAACGAAGCTAAATATGAAGCTTTGAAAACAGGTCTCGAGATTGCTGTTGATATGGGAATTCAAGACCTCCTTATATATGGAGACTCCCAGCTCATTGTCAGCCAAGTAAATGGTGACTATCAGACACGCAAGCCAAAACTGATCTGTTATGGTAAAAGAGTGCAGGAACTGCTGACAAAAATCCCTTCCTACATCTTGGAGAGTATACCGCATGCGGAAAACAGCAAAGCGGATGCATTGGCTAGATTAGCTAAAGAATTGGCCAATGAAGACCTCGATGAAGTAAAGATCATCGTGCAAAGTGTAAGTCGATGTCACGCACCCCGCGTGTTCACGGGAATGCGGAATATGCAAAAAACGATTTTTCAAAACTCGCAACACCGACTTGAACTCCATGATCGATACTAAACCTTAACTAGCTAACTGGTAACAGATTTACTACTCGGAAAGAAGTGTTATACCTCATGATACCAAGTCCTTTGGGTCTTCTTTGTTGTCCTCCACCTCGTCGTCAACTCCAAGGATCAAAACGGATCGGGCAATCTCGACGGCCTTCTCGAGTCAAAGACGATCCACCCGAGAGTCTATAGTCCAAGCTCCTACTTCGAATCTGAGATAACTACGGCTTCTAGTTCGCTAAACAAGAAGTCCTAGAGGGTATAGAGTGAGAAGATGGAGTATTTTGTTTCTTGGAACCCTAAGATTCTCAACACATGAGAACTTTTAGGGTTTGATGAAGAAGAAGATCACTTGGGGATTATGAGAGTGTAGAAAGCAACTAAAGAAAAACCATGGCTCATTTGTGATGAATAGTGGAAACAAACTAAATAATAAACGAGATAAGAAAATATCTCACAAAATATCTTGAGAGCTTCACAAAATATCAAGAGGTGGGTCACCAAGAGCCATGTGTGATTTTTGTCAAGTTCATACCTCATTTCCTCCACCTCATTATGTTTAATCCATAAAGAAAAAAGAAACCCTAATGAGGTGTTCCTTCTAGAAGCTTTCCCGAAAAATTACGAGAATGCCCCTCATCCGTACATACATACCTGCATCCGCATTCCGAAGAATACGAATACAATAAGACGAAAACAATCCATCAATATAATATTAGGATCCGGTTTAAACCAAAGCCCACTAGTATTATCCGCCCGATCATCATACATGCACAAGTACACGTAAGTGATCGAAGCCTGCCGTAAAACCATATGGCCTCTACACCTTTTGCCCGGTGTAGGGAAACCCTCTGTGTGGGACTTGTTCCCTCATGGGAACTGAATAAAATACAAATAAAGCTGTAAGGAAAACCCCCAAAGGGGGGATCACGTGCCTACACTTGACCGGGTCTCACGTGCAGACGCGTGACCTTTTACAGGCAAAGACTATATACGCTGAATAAAATAAACAATTGGAAATATTTAATCAGTGGGATCACGTGCCCACACGTAACCAGGTCTCACGTGCAGACACGTGACCTTTTACAGGCAAAGCCTATATGCGCTGAATAAAATAAACAATTGGAAATATCGTATCAGTGGGATCACGTGCCCACACGTGACCGGGTCTCACGTGCAGACACGTGACCTTTTACAGGCAAAGCCTATATGCGCTGAATGAAATAAACAACTGGAAATGCTGTATCAGTGGGGTCACGTGTCAACACGTGATGGGTCTCTGAGCCCTCTGAACAAATAGAATTAAATTCTAATTAATTGCTTAATCAGTGAGATCACGTGCCAACATGTGATAGACTCCTAAACCCTCTGAACTAATAGAATTAAATTCTAATTAAAGGGAATCAAAAGCCCTAATTAGAAAAATATTTCTTTAGATCTTTCCAAACAAAAAAGATTGCACTCTGTAAAATGGAGCACCGTTGGTTTAAAAATCTAATGGTGACTAAAAATCACCAATTTATAGAAAGATTATGTACAAAGAAATATTTTCCTAAAACTTGTCAGGAACAACAAATAAAATATCTTTTGGATTAAAAATCCAATGGTGAATAAAATTAACCGAATGATCTAAAAGATCATATTGGTTATAAAATCAATCAAAATCTTTCAATGAAAGATTGACTAAACAAACTGATTCTTTTCTTTCTCCTATAAATAGAAGTCAAGAAGGATACAACAAGAGGAGATAACAACAACAAAGAGAGAATACAGAAGGAAAAAAAAGAAGAGAATTTAATTCTCCAGAGAGAAAAGAAGATCTCTTCTGGAAAAAAAAAAGAAAGAAAACTCTAGGTAAAAGAAGGGAGGAATCCATTCTATATGCTCCCAGAAAATAAAAGAGAATCTAATTCTCAAACCAAGAGTTTAACTCTTTTAAATAAGAGCTTAGTTCTTCTTCTGGTTGAAGAACTGCAGAAGCAGATCTCCCCATAAATTGAGAATTTAATTCTCATCGGGGGGATTAAGCCATGCAGATCCAAAACTTAGAGGGAGAATTGGGTTTAAAGAATTTAATTCTTTCAAACCATATAAGAATTTAATTTCTCTAAATAAAATTAGGGTTTAACCCTATAAAAGAATTTAATTCTTAAACAAGGGATTTAACTCTCCACGCACGTAAGAGAGATCAGTACCCAACATGATCACGTGTGTCCACGTGACTCCCCCCTCAATGATCAAAAGAGAACGAATGAAATTAGGTCACGTGCTTTCACGTGACCCTTGAACAAACTCCTCAAAACAAAAGGGAGTAAAGCCAAGGCAGTTTCACTTTAAGGGTGCCTCACGTGTCCCCATGTGACCCCTAACAAATACTTTTAATATCCAATGCATGGATATCCATCACGTGCCCACACGTGATGGTCATAAAGATCAAGTGTTTAACACTTATATATTCTGGGAGTAAAATAAAAGAAGCAAAGGCCCAATCTTTAGGCGCCTCATGTGACCCCACGTGAGCGCTTCAGTTTTAGTGTTTAACACTACTTTAAGCGCCTCACGCGAGAGCACGTGAGCGCTGAATGTACTATAGTGTTTAACACTATATTCGAGCCAATCTTAGCCCCAATTAGCTAAGTTTTCCAGAGACAAGATCCCTTGAAACTGAACCCCAATTATACTCTTGTCTTCTAAAACTGATCATCTCATATAACATTCAAAGTAATTCCCAGAGCCTTTCAATCAACATTGATTCAAGGGTACATCTTTTCATACCTCTGATATACGTCGTTGTAATTCCTCGACGTCTTCAGAGAGGCGGATGGTCCCAATAACCGATAACTTTTGGTGCATCCCCAAACGGTTGAACCAAAACCAAACAGACTATGATGTCTTTAAACTGGACTAAGATGTCCTTAAACTTTATGGACCGTGGGGGTCCTTAAACTCATGGACTATGATATCCTTAAACTTTATGCACTGTGAGGTCCTTAAACTCATAGACTGTGATGTCTTTAAACTTTACAGACTATGACGTCTTTAAACTGGACCGTAATGTCCTTAAACTAATTATGGACCGCAACGTCCTTAAACTAAACACTGCAAATTATGATGTCTCTAAACTAGACTATGATGTCTTTAAACCCCGTGAACCGCAATGTCCCTAAATTAAAACAATAGAGCCCAAATGCTCTTTTGTTGGATCTAAATGATCCTATTAAGTAGATCTTAGTCTAAAATTAGACTAACGTATTCTTAACAAACGTTTAAGTTGATCTTAGTCTCAAACGAGATTGACGATCCTTAAATCAATCCAACTATAGATCCCTCAACTGACACTGGTTCATGGGTACATCTCCTCACACCTCTGATATATGTCGTTGTAATTCTTCAACGTTTTCAAAGAGGTGGCGGGTCCCGGCAACCAGACACTCAATGGACCGCAACGTCCCTAAACTAAAACAATAGAGCCCAAATGCTCTTTTGTTGGATCTAAATAACCCTGTTGAGTAGATCTTAGTCTAAAATTAGACTAACGTATCCTCAACAAACGTTTAAGTTGATCTTATTCTCAAATGAGATTAACGATCCTTAAACCCAACCCAAAACCCAAATCTAAGAAAATATGGATTTGGACTAATCCATGCCCTATGGGCGACAACATAAATTAGTCTCCATATACAATCTACGGGCAACCAAAAATAAAACAAAGATACAAGATATGAAGTGACCATCGGGAGAAGGAGAAAATGGTTACCGCGATGCGGTAGCGTAATTAACTGCAGGGGCTTGCACCTGCAGGGAAGAGCGTCCCCACAATAAAAAAACCCTTCACTATGAGGGGGAATCTGACGAAGTCTGCTACATCGACCACATCCTTTTAAACCTCTGATACATGGTGCCATAAATCAACTTGGCATCTTCAGAGAGGTGGACGGATAAAACCAAATAGCATATGCCCCCAAAATTCAGGTCAGACGTCCCAACGTCCCGGTCGCGTCTTTCGGCGGAGAACAGATTCTGGCACGCCCGGGGGGACCTTTTCCTCTTTCCACTCCACACTTCGTGTGTCGTGTTCGCGAACGAATCGCGGTTTAATGTGGTTGCCCCTGAATTCGAGGTACTAAGATTTGGTGTCTTGCTCAGTGCAGAAAATAGAAAGTTCAATGGCCTTCAACTGCACAAATTGCAACAACTGCAATAACTCTCACTCTGTCCTCGCTGGAGGAGTGACTTATGGGCCTCAGGCGGCCTCCCTTTTCACAATGCCGGTGGAACAAGTGACCCAAGCCACCACTGGGCTATTCTTCGGGACCATGATCCCACCAATGAGTTTCAACGTTCAGATGCCGTCACAGGAAGCTGCGAAGAAGTCGGTCTTTGATCGGCTTGCAACCACTACGGCCCCTCTTAGCGGGTCGTCCAGCTCCAATGCCTCAGTCTTCGACAGGCTGGGTCAAAGCTCAAGTGGACCCGCAAAGAGGTTCACAATACCAGAGAAGGACACTTCAACTTCTGCTACAGTTGAGGTCGTCCAAGCCGCTCTCCCTACTCGAAGGTCGGCTTTCGACAGGTTGACCATTCCCTCTCAGCGGACGTCTATCTTTGACAGGCTGACGCCAACAACAGGCTCTCATCAGAACAGAGGGCATGGAAAAGCTGATCCAACAATGGAGGTGGTCCCGGCCGCTCGCCATGCTCGACGTCGCTACTGGCACCGAGTGAGGATAGCTGAGGGCAGCTCCCCTTCCGGACTCACCCCACCAGCTCCAACGGTGGAAGTTGATACTGTTGTTCCAACTGGGAACAGCTTTGAACCACTTAGGAAGGTACGCAAGAACTCTCCGAAGGCTGTGCTAAAAAGACCTCCTCCACCTGTGGAGAATGCTACAAAGACAAAGCTAGAGCAACCCCCTCAGCGTCTGTCCTCTAAAATTCATAAAGTTTGGCGATAGGTCTAATACTCGGTGATCAACCAAGACTACTCCTGCCGATCGAAGAAGATGAAAGTTCGGCAAGAGAAGGACCACCCTGTCATACCACAGGAGTTATCATCTATTTGGGTGCCCGCTGCAACGGCTCCCTCAACTTCGACCGCCCACAAAAGAAGGAGGCCGGAGAAAGTGCCTGTATCCGCGATGAATCTCAAGGGCACTGAATCTAAACGCCCTAAGTCTGGGGGCATGGTGGTGCACACTGTTTATATGGCATCCAGAAAAGAGGATAGCCGTATCTCTACGGGCCATCGACCACTCACCGGATTCGTAACAAAGGCCCAGGAGCAACAACAGAACCTCCAGGAAATGCTAACACAGATGGCCGCACTCACTGGGCTAAAAGAAAGCCCGGAGACGTCGTCAGAGCAGCGCCATGAACAAGAAACTGATGCTGAGTTCCTCCGCAGAATCCTCGAGAAGAAGGACAAAGAGGCAGCGGAACAAGCTACCAATATAAAGCGAATGTCGCTTTTATTCCAAGACATGATCGGCATGATGTTACAGCCGGATCCTCCAGCTGAAGACCCTCCAATTATTCTTGAAGACGATAGGGGAGAGACATCGAACCCTCTTCTGGCTTGTTCAGCAGCCAAAGAGGAGATGATTTCTAAAGCCGCCCTGGATGACTATATCGCTCAACAGATACGAGCTCATCAGGCGAACGAAGCGGCCGGCCAAATTGTTAAGACTGGATGACCCTATCCGGGTTGGTACGACCAAATAAAGTACCCGCCAGGATATACGATCCCTAAATTCCACGTATATAAGAGGACGGGAAATCCACACCAACACGTGGCTCAATTCAGGGCTCTGTGCGGCAACACCAGAGGTGACAATAAGCTATTGTTTTGCCAGTTTGTTGACAGCTTGTCGGAGACAGCGTTTGAATGGTACTCTGAGCTCCCGAATGACTCCGTTAAAACATTTGCAGAAATGGAGTTGCTATTTACACAAAGGTTCGCAAGCGCCGGCGAACGCACCCCCATCACAACATTAATTAACGCCACGGTGAAGCCGGGCGAAACATGGGTGCAGTACGCGATACGGTGGCGGAATCTATGGTCGAAGTGCGAACAGCGCATCGAAGAAGCGCCTGCGATAGGCATGTTCATGGGTACTCTGGATCCGCAGGCGACCATATCCCAGTTCATGATGTTTTTTAAGCCGACTACCTTTTAGACCTTGATTGATAAGCTGGCCCAAATGGACCAGATGGGTCATAACCTTCCTTTTCAAAGACAGAACCGCGGAATGAAAATGGCAAAGGGAAAGCGACCTTTGTCACCAATACTCAATAACAGCCGAGCAACTTAAAACCGGTTGTTCGCCAAAGCAATGTGCGTCCACGCCAATCCCTCGAGGAGAGACTGGGACGTCCTTTCTCGTTTCCCCGAGATAAAAATAGGAGTCTATTCGAGCTGGTAGTGCGCAATAGGCTCATCAATCTGCCAGATCTAAGCGTCCGCTACAGCCAGGCGATGCCAACAATCCTAATTACTGCCCTTACCACCGAGCAGTAGGCCATCCAATCCAAGATTGCTTCGTTTTCAAAAGCTGGATTGAGGACCAATACCACTAGGGCAGATTCGCGCTGTCTGAGAATTGGAAAGTAAGCCCGCCACAACCACACGCTCCTTAAAAGGTGGACACAACGAGTGCATCGTGCTCTTTTATAGAAGAAGCTCCATGGGAGGTCTCTCTTTCAGCTAAGACGAAAAGAATGATGAAAGATCTTCACACATGCTCGGCGATCAGGTGGAACAGTCCACTAGAACCTGAGGTCATTGAAGGAATGCTGAAGCTGCGCCCAATGCCAAGAGTTGGTAGCGATAATCAAAACGCTCAGGCCCAGCCGTCGAAGTCTTCGAAGAAGAAGACCAAAAAGCCCATCCAACCCGAAGACAACCGTACAGGTCTGCAGAAATTTATCGATGCACTGGAAGAATATAACCAGAAGGCACGGACCCCAACCACGTTGGACGAATTCTTTAAGCATGTTCTTGAGAATGAAGACAATGACGCTGATGAATGAAACGATTCCTTAGAAGGGCCTGAAGACTATGTGGTGAGTTGCCAAATGATCTCTCACTCGATAAATGGCAAAGAAGATCCCGATGCAAAAAAACTTGGGGCAGATCCTGAATCGGAACTCCTAGAATCATCAGACGAGATGATTGACGTATTCCTGAATGAAGCCCTTCAGAAAAGCAAAGCTGACCGAGAGCGTGAACCGGCCATATTTGAAAAAGCCAAACGCCGGTGATTGGACGAAAGGTTTAAGACACTCCCACCAGATCAAAGCGCATCCGCCGCCAGCAAAATCAGGTTCAAGACAAGGAAAAGGTTCGCCAAAGCCATATCGATGGGAATGAAGCTGCCACCCCCCGAAGGAAACACTCCTGATAGGATACACCTTAACGAAGAGGATGCACATCCAAACTACTGTTTGTACCATCGGAGGACCACACACCCTACTGAAGAATGCAACGCCTTTAAAAATTGGTGGCAGGGATACGTTGCTCGCCGGCAGCATTTCAAGCTGATGAAGCGCAAAACTCGTCGGGAACAAAGAAGCACGACAGATAAGCATAAAAGAACTGCCGGTGAATGTCACATGGTCAATTCCGGGGGATCATAAGTTCTCACCTTCGGGAGTGATTCCGATGAAGAAATAGCCCTCAGTCCTCTCTTCAAGGAATCCATCTCTGAAACAGAAGAGATGAAGACATGTGAGAACATTCAGCTGCGCAATCGTACGCTACCTGAAAAGAATCTCAGATACACAAACAGGGGATCGGATAGAAAAGATAAGGGGAAGGAAAAAGTCCCTGAGGATATTGCCCTCGACGATCGAATCGTCGAAGAGCTTGCAGCCAAGAACCCGCCCAGGAAAAACAAGGTGGATTACAACATTCTGGCACACCTAAGGAAGATACCCTCACAGCTAAGCATTCTCGACGCCCTTCTGCTATCCAAAGAGGCGAGAGATTCTCTGTTCAAGGCACTACAAGAACCTGACCAGTTTCAAGCTTTCCTTGCCGAAGAAAAGATGAAGGATGAGCCGGAAGAAGTGCACACCGCTGACATCTCTTTCGGCGACGAAGATCTCCTCCTCGGAATGTGTGAGCACAACCGTCCCTTATATGTCACCGGATACTGCCATGACATCAAGATAGGGAAGATCCTAGTCAACAATGGATCCTCCGTCAACCTTCTCAATGTGAGAGTGTTGAAAGAGATTTGCATAAGAGTTCAACACCTCGCTCGGGATAAAATCACTATCTCCATATTCGACTCCCAGTCATCACGGATGCTCGGGTCTGTAATTCTGATATTACGCTTTGAGCTGCTCGCCACTGATATCAAATTTCATGTCATTGATGCCAAAACATGCTATAACGGTTTGCTCAGCAGGCCTTGGTTGCACGAGTATAACATCATCCCTTCTACACAACATCAGTATATGAAGTACTTCAAAGACAGGCTCGAGTACACTGTGACGGGAGAGCTAAACCCGTTCTCCGTGAATGAAGTCCGAAAGTATGAAGACGCAAAATACTTCTTACCAGACTTCGAAGATACGGAAAGGTGCCATAAGATAGAGAATAAGCAGAAAGCTATCACCACTATTCCGGTCTTCGGGAGCGATATCGAGGAGGAGGAAGAGATAGTCTATTCAGGACCGCCCCAATGCAACAAGCCGAGACCGTCCATCCCTATTCTGGTCTTCGGCAGCGACTCTGAGGATGAAGTCAATGCAGTATTTTCTGTTCGGCCATCAATGCAAACCTTCACTGGCGATGAACGGAGTTTGAAAATCGCCATGGTTCCGCAAAATTACAAAGACCTTGACGCACTTAATACCTATAGTGTGCAGGAACTACAGACGTTTTACGTCCCTCCCAGGCGAAAAGATGAAAAGGCGATCCTCTTTTATCGATCCACGGAAACCAAAGTGGAGAAAGAAATCTGGCATGGTGATGATTCTGCACTTGACAGACTCCAGCCTATCCGTCTGCCCAGATACTACACAGAAGGATTAAAAAGGCTGTTAAGGCGCCAAGGCGTACCCTTTAAGCAGACCGCGCGACAAGCTCAGTTCTATAACAGGATCTGGAACATTCCCGGAACTTAGCGAAAGTTGCCCAATGGGAGAATGGAAACGATCGGGCTTGGATATGTTCAATCCAAGAAATGGGAACGATTCTATGGCTGCTACGTTATACATGATTTCGATGAAGAAGGAGATGCTCTGTTAGAAGACGCTAACCCTGAACTAAAACGAAGTCCCACCATGAAAATGCCAAGTCCGTCGTTTGAAGAACAGATGAACAAGCTAATAAGAGAAGTGGGTCAAAAGGTCCGGGATGATCATAGCCGCGAAATGGCTATCTACGAGAAAGCCAAGACGCAGCGCCTCCTTCAGCAGGCTACGAAGAATAACAATGCCCTTCGTCGCTAGCCCGTCACAAAGAAGACTCGACGCAAAGGCAAAAACAAACTGAATAACAGAAAAAACGTTCCACAACGGCAAAGCAGGTCCAAGAAGCCACGCTATCGAGAATTGGGAAGCTGGGATCCGTCTCTTATAAAAAAGATGGGTCGAGCATATTTTTTTTCCCAAGACAAGACAAGGAAGATATTCGACCTCGTCGTGAAACATCGGATGATTACCCTCCCGAAGTCCAACCACCTTGAACAAGCAAGTGAGGTTCATCACCCAGACTATTGCTCCTATCACCGAGCGATAGGAAATCCTCTTGAAGACTGCTTCACGTTCAAAGACTGGGTAGAAGACCAGTATCAGTAAGACAAATTTGCTTTATCCAGTAGTTGGAGGGTGACCCCACCACAGAAACATGAATCAAAAGCCACATACATAGCGAGAGTAGAACCAGATTAATATCAGTCTTGGAAACGATCTCGTACCTGTCACGTGATAACGCTGTTAGGAGAAGGAGTGCCGAGAATATGGATGACCTCTCCTGGTGCTTCGAAAATGAGGACAAAGACGAGGTGATCTCAGAATTTCCGTCAGCGCCAAAAGAGGTGGAAGATGGGATACATACTACTACAGATAACCTCAGAAAAATTGACTTGGGAATGGTAAATGACCCGAGGCGAACATTCGTCAGTGAGCTATTGTCTGAAGAAAAAGTGGCTACGCTAAAAAAACGTGCTCATGCAGTATAAAGACTGTTTCGCATGGAACTATTCCGAGATGTCGAGGCTAGATCCAGAAATAGCGGTGCATAAATTGGCGATATCTCCGGACATCAAGCCAATCAAACAAGCACCGAGAAGAATGCGGCTCGAATTTTAAATGAGCATCAATGCTGAGGTCAAGAAGCTAATCGACTCCGGCTTCATTCAAGAGATTCAGTATCCTGACTGGATCGCCAACATCGTCCCAGTGATGAAGAAAAATGGGACAGTACGCATCTGCGTAGACTTTCGGGACCTCAACAAAGCATGTCCGAAGGATGACTTTCCCGTACCGGTCACCGAGCCGATGATAGACAACATGTCCACTCACAAAGTCTTCTCTTTCATGGACGGCTCATTAGGGTACAATCAAATAAAGATGCATCCCGAAGACCAAAAGCATACCGCTTTCCGGACTCCTCTGGGCATATTCTGCTACAAAGTGATGCCTTTCGGCTTGAAGAACGCCGGCGCTACCTATCAGAGGGCCATGACGAAGATTCTCGATGATCTCATACATGAAGTCATCGAATGCTATATCGACGACCTTGTGGTGAAAAGCAAATCGCACGAGGAACATTGGGAGCATCTGAAGATAGTGTTCAAACGTCTTCGGAAATACAATCTCAAGATGAACCCTCTGAAATGCGCGTTCGGAGTTTCCTCGAGCAAATTCCTAGGATTCATCATACGATATCGAGGCATCGAAATAGACCCGTCGAAGATCAAGGCAATCATGGAAATGCCTCCGCCAAGAACTCTCAAGCAACTGCGGTCTCTCCAAGGGAAGCTCGCGTATATTCGGCGGTTCATAGCCAATCTTTCTGGCAAATGCCGTCCCTACAGTCACTTGATAAAAAAGGGAACCCCGTTCGTTTGGGATTGCAAATGCCAAAGCGCACTGGACGAAATCAAGCAATACTTGCAGAATTCGCCAGTACAGACCGCTCCGGTCAAAGGAAAGCCCCTCATTCTGTACACAATGGCCCTTGAGGGTTTCTTAGGCATGCTACGGGCATAAGAAAATGACTGAGGGAAGGAGAGAGCCCTCTACTATTTGAGTCGAATGCTCCTGGGGGCAGAAAACAATTACTCCCCCATTGAAAAATACTGTCTGGCGTTTATCTTCGCGATAACCAAGCTCAGGCACTATGCGTTGGCGTATGAGGTCTATCTCATATTAAAGGTGGATCCTCTCAAATATTTAATGTCAAGATCCATACTAACAGGGCGGCTCGCTAAATGGGCTATACTCTTAATGGAATTATCGATAACTTATCGACCTTTCAGGGCAGTGAAAGGCCAGGCCATCGCCGACTTCCTCGCTGAGCATCCGATACCTGCCAACACACCCCTAAATTGCGAATTGCCAGACGAACACGTGTTTGACACGATCGATAAGGAGAGAGGAGGGAGTGATATTCGATGGGAACTCTACTTCGATGGAGCATCTTCCATGAAGAAGCGAAAGCACAGCACCCCTATAATCAAAACGGGGGTGGGCCTCATCTTCGTGACTCCACAAGGAGGGATAATGCGCTTTGCCTTCTCCCTAACAGAACCGAGGACAAACAATGAAGGCGAGTATGAAGCTTTGATAGCAGGTCTCGAGATCGCTGTCGATATGGGAATTGAAAACCTCCTCATATACGGAGACTCTCAGCTGGTCGTTAGTCAAGTAAATGGCGACTATCAAACGTGCAAACCAGAGTTGGTAAAGTACAGTAAGAGAGTGCAGCAATTGCTGACTCATATCCCTTCCTACGCCCTAAAAAGCATAACACGAGCGGAGAATAGAAAAGCGGATGCGTTAGCCAAACTCGCTAAAGAACTGGCTGACGAAAACCTCGATGATGTGAGGATCGTTGTGCAAAGCCGTCGGGTTCTTGCACTGGTAGAAATGTATCCGGAGTCGTCCAAAGAAAAGGAAGCGACCAAGCAAACGGCCCTACAAATAAAAGACCAGGAAAAGGCTAAAGATTGGAGAGAAGTCTTTATAGACTACTTCAAATCGCGTCGAACACCTGAAGCTGCGTCTTCAAGACATCAGCTCATGAAACGAGCTCTATCCTTCGCCTTCGTCAATAGCACTCTATATAAGAGATCATTTGATTCTCTATGGCTAAGATGCCTGGGACCTGAAGAAGCAAGGAGAGTCGTCCAAGAAACTCACGACGGACTCTGCGGTTCTTATCAAGCCGGGCCGAAGATGAAGCTGAAGATCAAAAGAATGAGCTACTATTGACTCACGATGATTCATGACTGCCTTGAATACGCGAAGCAGTGCCATTCATGCCAAATCAACGGGGACTTCATCCACCAGCATCCAAATCCACTACACTCGACGGTGGCTAGCTGGCCATTCGAAATGTGGGGAACTGACATAATCGGGCCCATTGAACCAGCATCGTCCAGAGGACATCGGTTCATACTGGCGACAACTGATTACTTCTCCAAGTGGGCAGAAGCAGTACCACTAAGAGAAGTGAAGACGGAGAATATCCTCCATTTCTTCAAGACACACATCATCTATCGGTTCGGCACTTCGCGATGGATTATCTCCGATAACGGGCCGGCCTACAGAAGTCACAAAATCAGCCGCTTCACGCAGCAACATAATATAGACTGGAGATACTCTTCGGTCTATAATCCCCGAGCTAACGGTCTGGCTAAGGCTTTCAACAAGACCTTGACGAAGATCATGAAAAAGACGGTGTCCAAAAAGAAGAAGGACTGGCATGAGACACTGCATGAAACTTTCTGGGTGTATCGAACTACGTTCTTCGGAGGCACTTAGACCTCTCTCCTTTCGTCGTCAGTGCTCGGCATCTTCCCGACTTTGAGCTTCTCCCCTCTTTCCTGGCTCCGTCAAGTTGTATCGGTCACATCGAAAACCAAACTTAGCTCCACCTTCCGCATTTGACAACTGCTAATTCCGTGGATGGATTTTACTCGATGCTTCTTGTTTTGTTGTTTGCTTCTACTTGCGTGGAAGAACAACGATTGAGGAACCTGCGCCCAAAAGCGCCTACGAGGCTTGGCTAACTGCGTTTCTTTGACTTCGAGCAAGAATAGAATATGAGCAGATATTATATTAGAATATCTGACATTATTAGATGACGGAGTGGGATAATGAAATTTATTTTGTACATATTGATCTGCCCCCTCCTTGCCCAGCAAGAAAACAGCCACAAACACAACGCTGTATAAATTAGTATTCGGCGCTGAAGCAGTACTTCCCTTGGATATAGAGTTACCCTCTCTGCGAGTGGCAGTTCATTATGAGCTAACGGACGAAGAGAATGCTCATCTTTGGCTCGAGGAGCTCGACGCCCTTGACGAAACCCGGCTCATGGCGCAGCAAAACTTGGAAGCTTACAAAGCAAAGATGATGCGCTCATACGAGAGATTGGCTCGGCCGAGAACATTCCACCAAGGCGAACTCGTGCTAGTAGTCAAAATACCTATGATCCCCAACGTGCCAAACGGGGGAAATTCGAGCCAAACTATGAAGGCCCGTACATCATAGACAAAGTCGACTAAGGTGGGGCTTATTTTCTCATAGATATGCATGGCGAAAGACCCTTCAGGCCAATAAACGGCCGGTTCTTGAAAAAATACTATGCCTGACGAGTCATGGCCTAGGTCAATGATAGATGACGACGCCTATGTCCGCTCTCTATCTTCCCAAGCCTAAACTCTATAAGTAGTATCCGACGAAACCTCGCCTTGAAAACGTGTGACGGACCGAAACGTCCCTAAACTAACTATGGACCGTAATGTCCTAAAACCAACTACTGACCGAGACTTCTATAAACTACTACGGACCGCAGCATTCCAAGGCTGACGCAAAAAAAGGGTATGTCCATAAGCGAGATGGGCATGGATGAAAACCCGAAAGGGCTCCGTAAGTAAAAACAGCAGGACTACCGGCAAGTTTGTGAAAACCCGAAAGGGCGCAATCTCGTTAAGAGACACTTGCAAGATCCTCTCGACCCTGTAAGGAGAAAATACCTGCGTGAGATCCTTACGACTCATAAGGGAGCAACACACTTAGGGATCCCCACGATTCCTAAGGAGAAGTCACACTTATGAGATCCTCATGACTCGTAAGGAGAATTCCCCGTTGAGACCCTCACAGCTTATAGGATTCAAAAGCCTTAAGCTACATAGATCTGAACCTGTTCTTAAGCCATCATACACCCCGATTCTGCCCTACAAGGGGTTCAATGCTGACCCTTGTATATAATCCACGGGCACGAATAAATATTTCCTTAACAGAGTCCCACCAGCGACTAGGGATATGCTCACACGATGAATAAACACTTGTAGGTCCTCTTGATCCACAAGGAGAAAACACTCTTGCAAGATCCTTACGACTTACAAGAGAACATACACTTAAGAATCCTCACGATTCCTAAGGAGAAATCGCACCTATGAGATCCTCATGACTCGTAGGGAGAAACACCTTTATGAGACCCTTACGGCTCATGAAGTCACAAGCCTTAGTCGACAGGATCCTAACCCTGTTTGCGAAGCCACCTTTGTTCGAACCGATGAAGGCAGATGATGATTCGCTCCTGGCAATATCCCAGTTATAGCGATGCTGATGCCTGAATCGGAATCAAATTCCAAGTTCTTTCACGGCAAATGATGATTCGCTCCTGACAATATTCCAGTCGCAGCGATGCTGATGCTAAGACTGGCACCAGATTCCAAATTCCACACTCGCGATAAAAATCAGCGAGCCAAAAACGCATATGAAATACCCGAAATGATGGGGCAACTTGCAACAAAATCAGCAAGTAAAATATATGCATACAAGATAGATGTAATAGTTGGGCAACTCGTAATAAAAAAACAACGAGTAAAAAGAAAAAATATAGCCGAAATGATTGGCCACCGCGAAAAATAGCCGAAATGATTGGGCAATCGCGATTTTCGCGATATAAAAAGCTGAAATGATAGAGTTTCGCGGAAAGAAATAAAAAAATTGAAATAAAACTTTTTGCCCTACAACTGAGATCATGTGGATTCCTGTATACAATTCAGGGGCACAAACAAAGAGGGAATCATATCATCCCACCAGGCTCCATCAGAAAGAGAGCCAAGTCTTGATGGCAACATCTACAACCTAGAGATCAACAACAGTGTTCCTCCTCATTCCAGTAGGATTCGGACACGACAATCAAATCTCGGAGCAATGGTAGAGTCCCTAGTTCCAAGTCTCGACGGCCACATCTACAGCCTGGAGACCCACAACAGCGTTCCTCCTTGTTCCAGCAGGATTCAGATGCGACAATCAAATCTCGGAGCCACGGTAGAGTCCCTAGTTCCAAATCTTGACGGTTCTCAGACAACCTAGAGACTACCTCGGCATTCGTCTCATTACAGCAGACGCAACGTCAGCAAAGCGAAGCCACAACATACCCCTAGCTCTAAATCTCGACGGTTCTCAGACAACCTAGAGACTACCTCGACATTTGTCGCGTTATAATAGAAGCAATGTCAGCAAAATGGAGCCATGGCAAAATCCCTAATTCCAAGTCTCAACGGTTCACAGACAACCTAGAGACCACCTCGACATTCGTTTCGTTACAGCAGTCGCAGTGTCAACAACAGCGTTTCTTCTCAACTCCAGTAGGATGCAGATGCAACGTCAAAAAATGACCCCAGGGTCAAAACAACGGAGCTATGGCAAAATCCCTAGTTCCAAGCCTCGATGGTTCACAGGCAACCTAGAGACAACCGCGACATTCATCTCGATACAGTAGATGCAATGCCAGCAAATGAAGCAAAGGCCAAATTCTTAGATTCAGGGTCTTGACGGCAACTCAAATAAAACCTGAAAGACTATCGGAGATCATCCCACACCAGCACGGAGTAGTTATGACTCATCGGGGCTCCTAAACTGAGCCTGACCTCAAGTAAAAAGCGGCATGGCAAAATTCCTAACGCTTACTCTTCTGACGGTCAAATTGCCTAGGAAGATTATTTGAAGACGTCTTGTCCAGCCCCTAAAGGAACCAGAGACACGAAAGTCGTGGGGCTACTCGAACAGCAGCGTAAAGACTGCCTATCAAGGAATACATCAGCCGACGTGACGGTACGACGGACAAAACCCTAGTACCACAGACCCTAACGGATCTCTGTCGTAAAGAACAGAAGTTAACTGTGACATTAGGACATTCTTGCGAGAACTTCTCGATTCGTCTCGACTTGTGAGGAAATTAGTGTCCTTGCGAGAACCTCTCGATTCGTCTCGAATCGTAGGGAAAAGCCTTAGGCAATGGGGATTAAAAACTGTTTCCTAAGCACTGAGGCCCTGCAAGTCAGTCTAAGATGGGCGCTTGCATACTATTCACGGGCCACACTCTCCGAAGCCAAACATCGACAAGGAGGGAAACAACCACTTACGAGTCCTCATGACTTGTAAGCGGGAAAATTCTCTTGTGAGATCTTTACGACTCTCAAGAGAAAAACACATTTAGGAATCCTCACGATTCCTAAGGAGAAAATACACCTACGAGATCCTCTCGACTCGTAGGAAGAAAAATCTTTATGAGACTCTCACGGCTCATAAAGTTGGAAAGCCTTAGGAGGCAGATCTGAACCTGACTCCTAAGCCATTGCTATCCTACAAAGATATCAAAATAGGTTATCTACAAAACGCATTTGCTGAAAAGGGACACACCACCATGAAACAAAATATGTCCTTTATTCATGAATCAAAATGAATACAAAGTACAATTTATAAAAGAATCAAAAAATACTCTCATTCAGGAGTAAGTACAAAAGGAGAATAAAAAGAAACATATACATTTGTTTAAGCCGGAGGACGACGTAATAAATTCGTCAATTCATCCTTCTTCTACTGGGTCTCGGCTTCATAATTCGTTATTGCTATGAGACGGGCCTCCGCTTGAGATTGTTGGGCCTGGTACGAGGCGAGCCGACTTTCAAGCTCCTTTTCGGTAACTTTATGAGCTTCAACCATTTCGTGAGTAAAAATGACGGCTTTATCAATAGCTACCACTTCCCTGATAGCTTCTTGAAGCACCCGCCAAAGTTCATACGCACGAGTGGTCTTGGCTGTAGTTCGGCTTGAAGTTCCCCAGCGCATTGGAAGCCAGCTCCCTCTCCGAAAACTTTCGGTTAAGCCTTTTCTCACATGACTGCATATTTGCGGCACATCGTTCAACCATCCCCCGCAAGCTCGCCTTTGCAGCCACGACCTCTGAAGAAAGGCGCGTGCACTCAAGACTATGTAAGTAAGCCTCCACCCGACGACAAAACTCAACCCAGATATGCACCAATGTCTCATCATGGTAAGTAGCAAGAAAGAGAAGAGAAATGTTGGCTTCAGCAGCAAATTCTTCGGCCGTGATCGAGCTACCAGCACGAAGATCTTCGATGAGAGCCGACAAAGAGTGAAGGCTTTGCTTCGCCATCCGTTCAGATGCATGTAGGGCATAAGGGCCGGGTGGCATAATGATGCGAGATTCCAGCGGGGTAAGAACAGGCAAAGCTGTTAAGATTCATAAACAATCAGCGAGATTTGCAAACAAAGAGTAGATGGAACAACGTAAAAACTTTACTTACCTACAGTCATGCAAGAAGGGTTTAAAAGAGCTCCAGGCCCGTCAAGGATCTCAACTTCGTCGTCAGCTTCCAAAACTACAGAAGACTTTAGCATCGTTATAAGAAATAATAATAATGCCATGAGGAAGGGCAAATAACACTAACCTTACCTAAAAGAGAGGACGATGCGTTGCGGGGATATTACCTGTGGAGCGGCCATCTCGAGCAAACGCTGAAATGACTTTCTGGGAGACAAATCCGCGATAGACGCCGCCAATCCGCGTAATTGTGAAAAGACGGAAGGATTCAGATAATGGAGAGATCATTAAAACAAAAGATTGAAGAATACCTTCGATACTCCTCTCACTTTGAACGGGAGGGATAGCTGCTTCGGCAGCCTCCTCCATTCCCTCAAGCACATCATCGAAGACATTTGCTGATGTGACGGTTATCAGTCGAGGGGCAGCGGCCACCACTTCAGAGACGGCAATCTCAGTTACCTGTTCCACCATCTCCAGGCCATCACCAGAAGAGAAGGGTCCACTAAATCCATGGTCGGAAGGGACACCTTTTCAGGGTGAACGGGCACAAGGGAAACAGAAGCCGCCAATGGAAGCTCTGCGGCAGGAATAGCAACTGTAGCGACCCCCTCCACACCTACTGGTGTCTCATCGGGGATATTTACAGAGTCTACGATCAAGACGCTACTTGATCTCAGATTCTCTGCCATGGCCGAAGTCCCTGCAAAGTTTTACGAAAATAAGAAGACATAGAAAGCAAAACAAATTACTTTCTAAAGGAAAAATACAGAAAAAGTGCATACCAATACGCCAAGATGCCTCGAGTATAGCTTTTTCAAGCCGAAATTCTTTCCTAAGAAGGTATGCTCGCCGGGGTTCTAGGGTAGATTCATGGCCGCCGGTCCATAACGACAACTCATCTTCAGAAGCGGCTGAGATAGGCTTTTTGAAGGCTATCTCACCTCCCTGCTCCAGAGGACCTATAAATACTCACCATATAGATGGAGGATCTTCGTAGAATATTATGGCAGGATAGGAACTCTTCGAGACGCGCACGTTCTCGGTCTCATCCTGGGAACGCCTTATAGCCTCAGCCAATTGTGCGGCTTCCTCGAAAGATGAACCTGGAAAAAGAAGACCATCATCCGGCTCTTATATAGATATTGGTTCATCTTGAACGATAGACTCGGATTCCATTAAAAAGTCAAGCGGACCGGTGACTGTCTTCTTCCTCCGCTTTGACTCGGAACTAGCGTTGGAAGATGATCGCTTCCTTCCCTTCAGCGCTTTGGTGCAATGTTGCCCAACCTCGCCTCCAGTATCCTCTTCTGGCGGTGCTACTGATGATGACACTGCCATCGATGACGCCGCAACCGATGGAACTGCTACTGACGCCTCATCAGAAGCCCTTGCTTGAGCTCTAGTGCGCATCAGCATACCAACTGTGGGTGGAGTCAGGCCCGCATCCACTGCCTCAGGAATAAGTAAGGCACCAGTACCCTTAAGGGGAGGCGAACCATTATCCGTGGTCGCGGCGGAACTCCCATAGCCTGAAGCGGGGCGGGGGCTCTATGTCCAAAATGTATCCTCCTCTCTTCAGCAATGATGGGACCAATTTGGTGGCGATACCATCCCGTAAAAGCCACCACACACCTTGGAATGTAGTCGGCCTCAGGGATCATGAAACGAGAGCCAGTGTTCAGCCGCATGAAGTGATGAGTGGCGTCACGAACAACTTCCAAAGACGAGCTGGGATCCACTATGAATGCCTCGAAGGGAACAACCTGGTTATAACTCAATTGCCAGGCAAAACGGTGTGGATTATAACACATAAAAAGAACCACATCGTTTTGACGGAACACCAAATAACCCGGTCTGATCGAATACAAGTACATAGCTTCCCTAGGCTTCAAGGATGGTGCTCCCTCCTTCGATAAATCAAACAGCTGCTGAATAGGTCCCGAAGGAGTAGAGAGGACTCGATCATTGAATACCATCTCGCCTTCGTTGGCAAAAGGATTAAGCAGCACACGAAGAGCACCTAACCGAGTCGGATCAGGAGTAGAAGCGTCCACCAACCTCATGAGCTGCGGGAAGGTACAAGCATCATAAAATCCCGGTCTCTGGTGCGCAGCGAATGCCCCTAACACATGCATCTCAATCCACGACGTAAAATAATGTAGAGAGAAACTCACCACATCCACACCCGGGGTCGAGGTATTGGCCGCAGTACTCAGCCCATGGTACAAGTGTGATAACCCTGCAATGCCCATGGCTAGTCGTGCCCCTTCGGCAATGCGATGAGCAGGATAAATGACCGAGGCTCTCATAAAACGACGATGCGTTGGAACGACAAACCAACTGAGCCAAACGCTGATAAAACCAACGAAGAAGGTTTCTTCATCCATACCGGGGGCCGCAATTGACTCAAAAGGTATGACCGGCAAGATTGGGATGTAAAACTGTGGCAAATCTTCTTCTTTGGTCGGTAACTTATTTAGCCCAAACCCGAAGGGGTCATTAATATTCGCGAATTTCGGGGCCTCCTTTAATAGGACATCTCCACGAAGGAAGCAGGCGATAAAACTTTTAAAAGTGACACCATGTTCCTTCGATGCCGCGAACAACTTGTCAAAAATACCCAGAGTCTTAATTAGACTTGGATACTTATGACGGACGGCATTTTCGGTCGATAAGCCGTCAAGCATAGCGGGCACAGTTGCGAATGCATACACGTCAGGAGGCAGAAATTCTTCATAGGGTGCCCCCCTGATCGGCAATCCGGAGATTTCGCGAAACTCTTCTAAAGAGATCGAAACTTCACGATCCCCTAACAAGAAAGCGTTGGTAGGGAGATTCCATTGATTTAGGAAAGCTTTAACCCACCAGACATGGGGAGACTGATAATGAAAGAGAGACACGTACACTGCCTAATAAAGCCCGACCTTTTACAGTTGCGAACGATGGGCAGACAAGATATAACGAGCCCAGAGAAGATAGCACGTTGGATGGCGAGGAGTAAGCCATATCTTATAGACTTGTCCCTAGGGCTGGGCTTCACCTTGGCAAATACGACGCCCCAAGATATCTATGGCCGGCAAGGGATGGTTTGGTATCCCAGTTGTCGACGGCTCAAGCCAGCCCGTAGGAGTTCAATCCAGCACCTCCACAGCAAAGGCAGTCTGTGGACGCTCCATCGGCAAGAATGGGTAAAGAGGCTCTGTTGGCACCTCGCAAAGAAAGCTGCGGCGGCCCCCAATGATATGCCCGTACCAGGTTCCCCACAAAAGAAGGTTGGTGCAATCTGGGTCATAGGCCCTAATCAGTGCCATCGCTTCTTCATCAGACGGTGATTGAGGAAAGCAGCCTCCGAGCGGGTAAAAAGGAAGTATGGAAGAGAAACCATTGTTCCTGAAATAAATGAGGGGAAAACTATTAATGACCCCCCCACACACACATATAAGACAGTGGAAGAAAACGACAAGCAGCTTATTTCATGTATATATATAAGACAGTGGAAGAAAACGACAAGCAGCTTATTTTATGGGACCATTGGTTGCAAAACACATAGTCCCCACAAAATCAATATGGCGGCTCACTAATGATAAGGCAAGGTAATCATTATGAGAACAAAAGGAAGATTCTGAATAAATGAATAAGTGGATTTCAAACATCTCTGCACATTCTCCCAAGGAAAAGCCCATCACGAACTCTGTGCAAATCAAGCAAAATCTCTCCTAAAATTTTGTTGTCAAGAACAAGTGAGGATAGAAATCCCAAGAGGTCTTCTTGTTAGAACTAAGTTCTCTGGGGGAATTAAATTCTTTTCTTTAACAGAGGAATTAAATTCCAAGAAAATTTTCAGAGCTAAGCTCTTTGGAATGGAATTAAATTCCAGAAGAAAACAAGTACCATCATCAATCCTTTGAGATCAGAAAAATGCCTAACATTGGGGGTTTACTACCTAAAGATCGTGCATTCTTAGAGATTGGAAAGATGAGTTCTTATTAAAGGAAAAAAAACCCTTGGTGTGGATTTAAAATCCAAAAAGAATTTTATAAAAGGAAAAGAAAAGTTCCTCGGCCGTTCAAGATCCTTACCTGAAAAAGGATTCTTTTTTGTTGACAGAATTAAACTCTGGAATTTATTTTTGAACAGAGAACTGAGCTCTGAGAAAGAGAATTAAATTCTCAAAGTAAGAACGAGGAAGGAAGAAGAGGAAGGAGTGGAGGCGCTACTGAAGAGACCCTTGCATTTATAAGACATGATAGGAAACGGTTCATCTTCTCTGTTCCCTAGGCAAATCCAACGGCCACAAAGGTGACAGCGTTGCACTCACGTGCAAACACGTGAGAACAACGTTGTGGGGGCATTTGTTCCCTCATGAGAACTGAATAAAATACAAATAAAGCAGCAAGGAAAACCCCCAAAAGGGATCACGTGCCCACACGTGACCGGCCCTCACGTGCAGACACGTGACCTTTTACAGGCAAAGCCTATATGCACTGAATAAAATAAACAATTGGAAATACTTAATCAGTGGGATCACATGCCCACACGTGACCAGGTCTCACGTGCAGACACGTGACCTTTTACAGGCAAAGCCTATATGCGCTGAATAAAATAAACAATTGAAAATGTTGTATCAGTGGGATCACGTGCCCACACGTGACCGGGTCTCATGTGCAGACACGTGACCTTTTACAGGCAAAGCCTATATGCGCTGAATGAAATAAATAATTGGAAATGCTGTATCAATGGGGTCATATGTCAACACGTGATGGGTCTCTGAGCCCTCTGAACTAATAGAATTAAATTCTAATTAATTACTTAATCAGTGAGGTCACGTGCCAACACGTGATAGACTTCTAAACCCTCTGAACTAATAGAATTAAATTCCAATTAAAGGGAATCAAAAGCCCTAATTGGAAAAATATTTCCCTAGATCTTTCCAAACAAAAAAGATTGCACTCTGTAAAATGGAGTACCGTTGGATTAAAAATCCAATGGTGACTAAAAATCACCAATTTATAGAAAGATTCTGTACAAAGAAATATTTTCCTAAAACTTGCCAGGAATAACAAATAAAATATCTTTTGGATTAAAAATCCAATGGTGAATAAAATTCACCGAATGATCTAAAAGATCATGTTGATTATAAAATCAATCAAAATCTTTCAATGAAAGATTGACTAAACAAACTGATTCTTTTCTTTCTCCTGTAAATAAGAGCCAAGAAGGATACAACAAAAGGAGACAACAACAACAAAGAGAGAATACAGAAGAAAAAGAAGAAGAGAATTTAATTCTCCAGAGAGATAAGAATATCTCTTCGGAAAAAAAAGAAAGAAAACTCTAGGTAATAGAAGGAAGGAGTCCATTCTATAAGCTCCCACAAAATAAAAGAGAATTTAATTCTCAAACCAAGAGTTTAACTCTTCTAAATAAGAACTTAGTTCTTCCTCTGCTTGAAAATCTGCAGAAGCAGATCTCCCCATAAGTTGAGAACTTAATTCTTATTGGGGAGATTCTGCCACGCAGATCCAAAAGATATGGGAATGCAGATCTCTGGTTCTACCATACTTTCAGTAATAGTTTGTGGTTCTGGAATTTCTTCCAGTTCTATTGCGCTCCCACTAGTCTTTTTTCAAAAAATTGATTTTCTAAAAAGTAGGCATGACGAGAAACAAAAAAACCATTTGTTTCTCTGCGTAATAGAAAAGATACCCCATGGGGTTCTTCGGGTATCCTACAAACCTACACAGTACCGAGCGTGCCTCGAACTTGTCCGCATACTGCTTTTTGACAAAAGCTGGACATCCCTATATCTTCAGATACCGAAGATAGGGTTTCTTCCCACTCCACATCTCATATGGTGTAGTAGGCACAGTCTTGGTAGGAACCTTATTCAAAAGATATGTAACTGATTCTAGTGCATAACTTCAGAAGGATCACGGCAACTCAGCGTTACTCATCATGGAACGAACCATATCCAATAGGGTTTGGTTCCGCCTTTCCGATACACCGTTGTGTTGTGGTGTGTATGGAGGAGTGAGCTGAGAGAGAATTCTATTCTCTTTTAGGTAATCCAGGAACTCGGCCATTAAGTATTTACCATATCGATCAGATCTCAATGTCTTGATACTTTTGCATGTTTGTTTTTCCACGTCATTCTTATATTCTCAGAATTTTTCAAAAGGTCTCTGATTTATGCTTCATCAAGAAGACATGTCGTTACCAAGAGAAATCATCCGTAAAAGTAATGAAATAGTAATAACCACTTAGTGCATCTGTAGATATTAGACCACACACGTCACTGTGTATGAGTCCTAAGAGCTCGCTTGCTCTTGCTCCGTGTCCAGTGAACGGAGTCTTTGTCATCTTTCCTATGAGACAAGATTGTCAAGTTGCATAAGACTGATATTCGAACGGATCCAAATATCCCTCTCTATGTAACTTCGACAACAGTGTTTCATTGATGTGACCCAGTCTACAATGCCATAAGAAAACCTTATTTAATTCTAGAGACTTTCTTTTAAGTGTGTTCTGGACGTTGAAAATCTGAGCTTGATTTAACACGTATATACCGTCCTCTAGTGTACGTGACCCAATCAGACTTTGATTTAAGTGGATGTGGACTACTCACTTACATACTAGACTAGGTATACACAAACAGTTACGTAGAATCAATATCTGCCCACTAGTAAATGCTAGGTGATATTTCCCTACGGATACAGCGTCCACGCTCCTTCCGTTAGCAACCCTGAGAGTCATATCACCTGTCCTGATAACTCTACGGTTTCTTAAAGCCGGTAATAAATTACAGATATGAGATCTCGATCCGGTATCTAGTACCCGGGAAGTAGAGTTAATTGACATACTGTTTTCAATCATAAACACCCCCGAAATCGAAGCCACAACATACTTCGGATCCTGGATTCTGGCTTTCCAAGCCTTGCATCCCTTCTGCCAATGCCCTTTTTCGTGACAATAGGAACATCCCTCCTTCCCTACTATTGATCCCGAAACTTTTGCCCTGCCCTTTCCTTCTACTTTACTGACACAGCCTATCGGCTTTGTGGAGGTCTTCTTCTACTCACCCTTGGATTTCGCCTTGGATCCAGAAAAGGAAGATTCCCCAATAAGCAGAGCGGGTGTTACCCTGGTTTTCTTTAGGGTGCTCTCAACTGGAAGTATAACTTTCTTCCCCTGGGCGTAAGTAGAAGGTAGGGACCGTAGAATCAAGTCAGTACATGACTCGTTCTCCAACGTGGTCTTCAGGTCTGTGAGCTATTTAATATAGCTAATCATTGTAGGGACGTGGTCCCCTATAGATGACCCGATAGCCAATCTCGCTTGAAGCAATTCTTTCGAGATCATATATCTTGCAATACGAGATTGCTCTCCATATAAAACTTTGTTATGGAGGAAGATAGAAGCTAAGTCTATCTTCTCGTGCTACCTCTGATATACACCATCAACTGAGGCCAACATAAGGCACTTGGCATTCGCACTGTCTTTTTCCCTTGTCTGGCGGATATCAACATCCTCGACGGTGGAAACTGGACCTGGGACGGCAGGGGCTTAAGTAGTAATGAGATGGTCCAGCTTGTTATAGGTAATGGACATCTGGACAAACCTTTGCTAGTCAATATAGTATAACTTAGTCATTTTATTATCTAACTGTAACCTAATTTGGTCACCTGGTCGCTGCAATTAGGAAAGAGAGAAGAAAACACTCAGCATGATGCTCTTGCAGGTTTAGATTGGTTTTTAATTTATCTAAACAGGATGGATTCCACTGTTTCTCGAATCCTTTCTCAAACCATAAAAGAAGAATTGGTCGGGATTAATCTCACCGTACAATACTTGCTTAACCTTTCAGCCAGGCTAGTGTCGGTACTTCGAGGGAGGTTTTATGACGCTTTCGCGAAATTCCTTAATTAAATAACTTCTTTTCCCTGGAGGCGTAGCCCCACTAACACTGTTCTAGACACCTACTTGGTTTATAGTATTGATCGTTAAGTGAAAAATCTCCCGAGGAGTAGCGGATACTCACAGTAGGATCGAGATCCAAATTTCATTGTGTGATAATCCTGAAAGAATCCTACCAACATTATCATACTCCAAATGGTATGCAGCACTCACAAATTTCAGTTTCCTTAGAAATTCCTGATGTGGATTTTTGCCCCATGCTCTTACGACCTTGACGAAAGCCAACATATGATAAGTCACATGTCAAGTTTTACCCGTCATTGTCCAGGTTAATTTGAACCCATCCGTACATACCCTTGACGAAGGCCAAAATAGTAGTACGACTGTCCCAAACTAACACATATATCTATACTACAGATGAATATCCAGCAGCCACCAATCACTATGCCCTGACGAAGGTCAAAATACATAGCTTGAATACTACTGAATATTCAACTGAAATGATGGAGGGCTACGAATGGTTTTGGCGAAACCGTGAATGTAGTGAACTTGATATAATCGAAGGAACCTGATAGCTTTTAAAAGGAGTGGTTTAAGCTCCGCATTTAAAAGTCTCCTGTTTTGAAAAAACCAAGTGGTTTTAAAATTTGTTCTAACGATTCAACTTTGGTTTGTTTGCTTTGCATTAATGTAATGCAGTCCTATCATTTACATATGTCAACACAGAAAAAGACGAAAATACCACGTCCACTTATGCCATCCGCATTCGCCACAGGGCCCCGTCAACACCGTTAGGTTACTTAACTAACGCCAGAGTGGGGACTGGACTAGCGCGGGTGAAAAACATAAGCAACGTCTACTATATATATATATAATAAACATTTGTCTGACGCAATAATAGGCATTCCAGATCACAGATGAACATATTGGATATATTAGGAATTTCGCGTTTTGTTTAAGCCTGTAACGATGTAACAACCGAGTCCTGTTCTACAAATTTTTGTTACCGTATGCGTAGTGTGTGGTATTTATTACATTTATGATGCTTTGGCTGTTACCAGTTACAGTTTACACCGACATGTCATATTCTGCATATAACAATTTAAGTCTGTTAAAAATAAATTAAAAATAATTGACATGGCCTGCTTGACACCCCAAACCCTGTGGTAGCGTTCTTGCATCGTGTTCCCGTTCCGTTCAGTGAAACGGACGTGTTTGGACGGCTACGCACTCGTGCGTGCGTCCGTTCTTGGGGGGTATGCTTTTTAATTATAAAATCCTTCATTTTAATTTTTGGAGCATGCCAATAATTTTCTTTTTTCGAATTCAAATTTTTGGACTCGACCCGGGCGCGATTCTGAAATATTTTGTGTTGCGCCAAATCCTATTTTTCTAATACTGTTAAATCATCGAAATTAAATTTCTTACCATCAGAAAATATTTTTCCCACTTCTAAAAATCCTTTTCAAAATTTTTCCTAACCATCAACACCAGAAAAATCCTTAATCCCTAAAACAAATTTTCCCCCCAACCAGTCAGGTCTTTCCCTGTTGTGCAGCGAGACCCACACGTTTCCTTCTTTCTCTAAAATCTTTTTCTCCCCCAACCAATCGCGAGCCCTTTCGCCCGACCCTACAACTTTCTCCTTCTCCTTCTCTCTCTTCTCTCTCTCTCTCTCGCGGGCGCTAGAATCCAATTTTCTTTCTCCTCAAATCTTTCTCTCTCCTCTCGATCTCTCTCTCCCTCTCTATCTCTCTCCTCTCGATCTCTCTATCTCTCTCCCCGCGTCTTCTCTCTCTCTCTTCTTCTTTTATATTTCCTTCCTCCTTCGAAATTAAACAGAACCCCAACCCTGAAACCTTAGCCGCCTCGTCTCCTTTCGCCGCTGCCCTAGCGCAGACCTCGTCGCCTCCTCACCCTCGTCACCTCCACCTCCTCTTCTTCCTCCTTCTCTCTCTCCCGAGCACCCGCACCTGCAGCCGTGCCCCCTGCACTGCCGCACACCGTGAGATCGCCGCCGGTGATCTTGATCCGTGCCCCTGGCCCTCGCGCACCCCTCTGTGAGCATAGCTTCCTTCTCCTCTTCTTCTTTCTTCTTATTTCCTTCCTTCTTCTCTTTTCTTATTCTTTTTATGATCGGTGGGTTGGTCGCTGTCCCTGTAGGTCGCTCTCCGGAGCTCCGTCGACGCAGTCGACAATCACAACCCCTCTACAGATCAACGTAAGCACCCCCTCCTCAATCCTCCTTCCCTTCTTTCTTCTTATTCTTCTCTTCTCTTTCTTTCATGCATTCTTGCATTCTCATTGTTCACTGTTTTGTCTGTTGCCAGAATCCGACCGTGCCGGCGACGTTTTCCGACGACCCAGCAGGAACCCCTGACCTGTGTGACTCCACCGTTCGTCGTTTGGGTTCATTCCGTGTACCGTGCGCGCGTCGCGACTTTTCCCGCCGACGCGAGACGTTCCGTTTGCCGTATCGCGTTCCGTCGAGGCAAGTAAAACTTGCTACATGCTAATTAATATATTACATATACATTTTGGCTCATTAAATCCGTAGTCTAACCTTAGTACCATGATTTTCCCTTTTCATGCTCGATGTCGCATTATATCATTTTATTTTCCAAACTTGAAACCTACCGTGTGCATTTACTTGATTAAACCCAATAACCACATTTATATATTTTAATCACATTTTAACTATAGACACGGCTTATGGTATTCTCTATATAGTTTTGCTCCATTGGACACTCATGTGCATTTTAACCTGTTTTAGCTAGGATTTCATCCAGTGAACATATTTATATATCATGCATCCCTAAAATTTCTTAATACCTGATAACATGAGTAAACATCCATTTTAGTTATGCTGTAGTTAAGTAATGTGACACTATCCCTTGAACGCAAAGTGATAACCATGCATCGTTATAATTTAATCAGTACCTAATTGCTTATCATATCACCTGATCTGGTTTATTATGCTGATATTACTCATGCTTGTTCATTTATAATCATAATTATGTTAGTTTGATTCATGAGCACCCACATAGCATTTCGTGCTTCCTGACATGACCTGTTGCACTTCCTACGTGACACGATATGGTACCGTACGACTCTTGATATGTCATGACACTTATATACACTACCTGAATTGACCTGATGTACCATGGTCTTACCTGCTACCTGATCTTGTGTCTAATGCCAACAAACCTGACCTGTTGTCCTTACGGACCATTCCTGTTGTCTATCTAGACAAACCTGTACCTGCCTGATCTTGAGTTGGCATTATCTCCAGATTATTTAATACCCGACTTGAACACATATAACTTGGGGGTATGGGAAATCAATGATGAAACCCGACTTGTAACTCGACAGTGTGCTACCTTTACCGATTAGTTTTAGAGGCTGGGCCAGCCTTGGGATGATGCTGCTGACATCATCCATCGTTATCCATTTCCTTTCGGAGGCTAGGCCAGCCTTGGGATAATGCCATGGACATCATTCATCTTTACCCTTTTCCTTTAGTGCCTAGCGGCATGTCTCGGTTTCAGCCCGAGAATCTTCACCGTGATCCCAGGCACGCACGGGATACTATTGAGTTACATCGATGATTCATCAAATTGATTTCAAAGACTTTAGAGTAGAAAACCCAATAGAACAGTTTAGTTTACTCACTGCACACTACCCTTCACTGCCCTGATTTATATTATCGTTACACCTGCTTTTCATTCATGTTTATATTTGCATTGCCTGTTACCCTGTTTATATTTTGATCACTTGATGACATGACACGCTGACGTCTGGGTTTTGCATGGCCCAGATTTCGTACCTTTGCTGCAGTCCGAGCAGGAGTACTTCAGCCAGCAGGCTGAGCAGTGAGGTCTCTGCAGTAGTTAGTTCTTTTATTTCCTGCATTTTATTCCTGATGTGAGCCCGCATTATGGGACATACATTCCAGTTATTTTGTATTGGATCTTTTGCTTCCGCACTTTTATTATTTTTGACTCATGTTATCTTGGCTTATGGACATGTATTTAGATAGTTACATTTGTTCTTGATATCTCTACAACCGTAATGTGACTGTGGATGGATACTCCCTACCCACAGGTAGCATGGTTGGCTATGTCACGTGCCCAATTTAGCGTACTCTGGGAAGCGGGAAGTGACATGGTTCTTTTGGTATCAGAGACATAGGTTAGTCGGGTTGATTCTTTTGTAGTTGGGTATTGTACCCAATACACGAATCAGAATACCCGTGTTTAGGAAACATGTCCTGCCACTTTGCCGTTTTACCGTTCTTGAATCAAGTTCTTCCTGATTATATCTTTTACGATGTGCAAACTTCCTTTGCATATCGACTCGAAAACCTGATTCCTTGTTATCTCTAGGACCTAGGCGACTTAGGTGGAGTTATGTAATTGTAGCTATGATACAACGGCATGGTTACAATGCGGTACTCTATTTAAGTAACTTGGAGTTCTAGCCTTGATCTATAATTTGAATCTGATATCATGCTAATCTTGGGTGTTTTGATTTCAGGAGTATGGCAGGCAAGAATCTGAAGACGTACCAAAGGTGTGTTGACAAGGCCGCCATGCTTGGAGTGATACGGGGAATGCTGAAAAATCAAAAGAGGCAAACTGAGCTGATCCAGCAGCAAGCTGAATCGTTTCAGGAAGGTTTGCAGACCGTTCAGCAGTCCGGGAACAATATTGGAGCTAAACCAGTTGATCGCGTGGGGACCGTAGCAGATTTCAGGCGTTTGGGTCCATCTGTCTTTACTGGTTTGGAAGAGCCGTTGCCAGCAGAGCAGTGGTTAGTTGACACGGAGAACTTACTTATTGCGGCACAGATTCCAGATGATAAAAGAGTAGATGTGGTAGGCATTCAGTTAGTGGACTACGCCCATGAATGGTGGCTTGTGGAGGAGACCCGCTTGCCCAAGCCGATCAAGTGGGCGGATTTCTCGAAGAGTTTCCTGGAGAAGTTCTTCCCGTGGACTGCACGGGAGGAAATGGAAGAGAAGTTCATCAATCTGAAGCAGAATGGTGCGGCCGTAGATGTACATGCAGCTGAGTGGACACGGCTCAGTAGATTCGCTGGACCTTTAGTTGCCAACGATGCAGACAGGACAAGGAGGTTCATGCGCAGCTTGGATGTGGACATCTAGAGGCAGATTGTCTCCCTGGGTTTGACCACTTTCTCATAGGTACTTACGGCAGCTCGAGAACAGCAGAGCTTATCTGGGAAGACCGGGAGTTCACAACAGACAACAATTATAGTACGGAAGCCGACTTTTGCACCGAACCGAGCGCATGGACACAGGGGTATTCCAGTGAACCGTCGTGGCGTAACACCGATGAATAAGTCTGCTGTAGTTGACCAGAGAAAGAGCGTGACTTGTAACTATTGCCATTTACCCGGTCATGTGCAAAGAGACTGTCGAAGGAGACAAGGGCTTTGTTTAGTTTGTAGAGCGGCAGATCACACTATCAACGCTTGTCCGTCGAAACTTCGTACGAGGGATGAGATTCAGATGCCTCCACAGAAACCGTTCCAAGGACAGAAGCAGCTGACTCAAGGACTTAATCAGGCTCGAGCTTTTACCTTGACGGCTGAGGAAGCTAAGGCTTCGGGAGAAGTTGTTTCAGGTATTCTACTCGTTCATGGTTTTCCCGCATTATCGTTATTTGATTCTGGTGCATCCCATTGTTTTATGTCATCCAAGTTTATAGCTACACACTCGATTACTTGCATGACCCTGTCTAGTTTCTGGGACATACATTCTGGGAATGGGAAAATCATATCTAGTAGGGAATGTAAAGATTGTACAGTTGTTGTTTGCAGACGGGAGCTTTTTGCAGATTTCTTGGTGATTGATACGGGCAGCTACGAAGTCGTCTTGGGAATGGATTTTCTTGGCACTTTCTATGCTCACATTGATTGTAGGGCAAAGAAAGTAATTTTCCTGATTCCCGGACCGAGTTTACCTTCACTGGAGGAAGCAGTTCTGTCGGGCCAATCGAGTTTAGGGCTAGGCCGACAACTAATATTCTTCCATCAATGGAGGTTGAAGAAAGTGAAGAGCCAGCTGTTGTTCGTGATTTTATGGATGTGTTTGAAGATATATCGGGATTACCGCCGAAGTGGGATGTGGAGTTCGCAATTGATCTTATTCCTGGTGCAGCGCCAGTATCTAAAGCGTATTATCCAATGGCACCAGTGGAGTTGGAAGAAGTCAAGAAACAGGTTGCTGAACTGCTTGAGAAGGGTTGGATTCGAAGCAGTAACTCGCCTTGGAGAGCTCCAGTTCTTCTAGTTAAGAAGAAGGATGGCACAAGAAGGATGTGCATCAACTATCGAGAATTAAACCGGCTGACTATTAAGAACAAGTACCCGATCTCTCGCATTGGCGAACTTTTTGAGCAGCTTAGTGGTGCGAGGGTATTCTCGAAGCTGGATTTGCGATCCGGATATCATCAGGTCCGAGTGAAAACAGAAGATATTTGCAAGAAGGCGTTCCGAACTCGGTATGAACATTACGAGTACTTAGTGATGCCCTTCGGAGTAACGAATGCACCGGCGATATTCATGGACTTGATGAACCGAATCTTTTCACCATTCTTGGACCAGTTTATTGTGGTGTTCATTGACGATATTCTGGTCTATTCGAAGAGTATGGAGGAGCATGCTGAGCATCTAAAGATCGCACTGCAGACGCTGAGACAAGAGAAGTTATATGCGAAGATGAGCAAGTGCGAGTTTTGGCTGGAGGAAGTAAAGTTTTTGGGGCATGTTGTGTCTGGCGATGGAATCGCCGTTGATCCAAAAAAGATAGCAGCAATTCGAGATTGGCCGATTCCAAAGAATGTTTCGGAGATAAGAAGTTTTCTTGGACTAGCCGGGTATTACAAAAGATTTATGAAGAACTTTGCTCGTCTGGCGGAGCCGTTGACCAAGCTTACACGCAAGGAGATACCTTTTGTGTGGACGGATAGTTGTGCATCAGCTTTTGAGATGTTGAAGCAGAGATTGATAACCGCTCCTATTCTGACCGTGCCAGACAGTTCCGGAGGGTTAGTGATTCACAGCGACGCATCTGGAAAAGGATTGGGATGTGTTTGCAGCATGGGAAGGCTGTACCGTACGCATCAAGACAGTTGAAGACCCATGAGAAGAATTACCCAACTCACGACTTGGAGCTTGCGGCTGTGATTTTCGCTTTGAAGATTTGGAGACACTATCTTTTGGGCGAAAGGGTCGAAGTTTTCACAGATCATAAGAGCTTGAAGTATGTGTTCACACAGAAGGAGCTTAATATGAGGCAGCGTAGATGATTAGAGCTGATGGCTGACTACGATCTTGAACTTAAGTACCATCCGGGGAAGGTTAATGTCGTACCGGATGCACTCAGTCGGTTACCAGCAATTCAGATGTTGACTACGCAGAAAGAACTCGTTGAAGACTTTCGAAAATTTGATTTGGAGGTTGTGCTACCGCATTCTTCGGGACAGTTGATGCAGCTGGAAGTACATTCGTCGTTGATCGAGAATATTAAAGCAGCGCAATCGCAGGATCCTAGATTGCAAAAGTTTCAAGAACAGGTTGAAGCTGGACTACGAACAGATTTATTGATCCACGAAGATGGTTCGTTGAGGTATGGTAGCCGTTTGTGTGTGCCTAAGAGAGATATTCGCGAAGAGCTTGTGAAGGAGGCACACAGTTCAGCTTATTCCGTACATCAAGGAGGCACGAAGATGTACCGAGACTTACGACAGCATTTCTGGTGGGAAGGCATGAAACGGGAGATTGCTCGCTTTGTGGCAAAGTGCTTGGTGTGTCAGCAAGTTAAGGCTGAACATCAAAGGGTTGCTGGTTTATTGCAACCACTTCCGATTCCTCAGTGGAAGTGGGAACATATAACCATGGATTTCGTGACAGCTCTACCGCGGAGTCCAAAAGACAACAATGCAGTATGGGTGATTGTTGATCGTTTGACCAAGGCAGCTCATTTTATTCCTTTTCGGGTTGGTCAATCAACAGAAACTGTGGCCGAGCGGTACATGCAGGAGATTGTAAGATTGCATGGAGTACCGGCGAGTATCGTGTCCGACCGTGATACTCAGTTTTTATCACACTTCTGGAGAAGTTTACAGGAAAGTTTGGGGACTCGATTGAAGTTTAGCACAACTTATCATCCTCAAACTGATGGCCAGTCGGAGAGAACGATCCAAACTCTTGAAGATATGTTGAGAGCGTGCATGTTGGACTTCAAGGGTTCTTGGGAGGATCATCTACATTTAGTAGAGTTTTCTTACAACAACAGTTTCCAGGCGACAATTCAGATGGCTCCATTCGAAGCTTTGTATGGTCGCAAATGTCGTTCACCTGTCTGTTGGGACGATGTCGGTGAACGAAGATTGTTGGGACCAGATTTGGTTGTGCAGACAGTTGAGAAAGTTAATGCAATTCGGAATCATATGAAAGCAGCACAAGACCGACAGAAGAGTTGGGCAGATACGTCGAGAAGACCTCTAGAGTTCGCCGTGGGTGATTTAGTATTCTTGAAGATATCACCGACTAGAGGGATGATTCGTTTTGGAAGTCGAGGAAAGCTCAGTCCTCGATTTGTTGGACCCTTTAAGATATTGGAGCGTGTTGGCGAAGTAGCGTATCGTTTGGCGTTACCGCAGTCCTTGGCGAATGTGCACGATGTGTTTCACGTATCTCAACTCCGTAGGTATGTTCAAGATGAAACACATGTGTTGGATCATTCGGAGCTGACGGTACGAGAAGACTTGACTTTTGAGGAGCGACCGGTTGAAATTGTGGATCGAAGGGAAAAGGTTCTTAAGAACAAGGTTATCCCTCTTGTACTTGTTTCTTGGGGTAATCGCTTACATGGAGAGTCCACTTGGGAACGAGAAGATGTAATCCGGCAGAAGTTCCCTCATCTTTTCTTATAGTTTGTTTTTTCATCTATCTTTTGTATTCTTGGAATTTCGAGGACGAAATTCTGTTTGTAGTTGGGTATAATGTAACAACCGAGTCTTGTTCTACAAATTTCTGTTACCGTATGCGCAGTGTGTGGTATTTATTACATTTATCATGCTTTGGCTGTTACCAGTTACAGTTTACACCGACATGTCATATTCTGCATATAACAATTTAAGTCTGTTAAAAATAAATTAAAAATAATTGACATGGCCTGCTCGACACCTCTAACCCTGTGGTAGCGTTCTTGCATCGTGTTCCCATCCCGTTCAGTGAAACGGACGTGTTTGGACGGCTACGCGCTCGTGCGTGCGTCCGTTCTTGGGGGGGTATGCTTTTTAATTATAAAATCCTTCATTTAAATTTTTGGAGCCTGCCAATAATTTTCTTTTTTCAAATTCAAATTTTTGGACTCGACCTGGGCGCGATTCTGAAATATTTTGTGTTGCACCAAATCCTATTTTTCTAATACTGTTAAATCATCGAAATTAAAATTCATACCATCAGAAAATATTTTTCCCACTTTTAAAAATCCTTTTCAAAATTTTTCCTAACCATCAACACCAGAAAAATCCTTAATCCCTAAAACAAATTTTCCCCCCAACCAGTCAGGTCTTTCCCTGTCGTGCAGCGGGCCCCACACGTTTCCTTCTTTCTCTAAAATCTTTTTCTCCCCCAACCAATTACGAGCCCTTTCACCCAACCCCACAACTTTCTCCTTTTCTTTCTCTCTCTTCTCTCTCTCTCGCGGGCGCTAGAATCCAATTTTCTTTCTCCTCAAATCTCTCTCTTCCTCTCTATCTCTCTCTCCTCTCGATCTCTCTCTTCCTCTCTATCTCTCTCCTCTTCTCTCTCCTCTGGATCTCTCTCTCTCTCCCCGCGTCTTCTCTCTCTATCTCTCTTCTTCTTTTATATTTCCTTCCTCCTTCGAAATTAAACAGAACCCCAACCCTGAAACCCTAGCCGCCTCGTCTCCTTTCGCCGCTGCCCTAGCGCCGACGCCGTCGTCGCAGACCTCGTCGCCTCCTCGCCCTCGTCACCTCCACCTCCTCTTC
The DNA here is from genome assembly GCA_030015575.1 of Agapanthus africanus. NCBI lineage: Eukaryota > Viridiplantae > Streptophyta > Magnoliopsida > Asparagales > Amaryllidaceae > Agapanthus > Agapanthus africanus. The sequence goes on from CM057348.1 coordinate 72,956,977, forward strand.
TTCCTCTTTCTCTCTCTCCCGAGCACCCGCACCTGCAGCCACACCCCCTGCACTGCTGCACACCGTGAGATCGCCGCCGGTGATCTTGATCTGTGCCCCTGGCCCTCGCGCACCCCTCTGTGAGCATAGCTTCCCTCTCCTCTTCTTCCTTCTTCTTTTTTCCTTCCTTCTTCGCTTTTCTTATTCTTTTTATGATCGGTGGGTTGGTCGCTGTCCCTGTAGGTCGCTCGCCGAAGCTCCGTCGACGCAGTCGACAATCACAACCCCTCTACAGATCAACATAAGCACCCCCTTCTCAATCCTCCTTCCCTTCTTTCTTCTTATTCTTCTCTTCTCTTTCTTTCATGCATTCTTGCATTCTCATTGTTCACTGTTTTGTCTGTTGCCGGAATCCGACCGTGCCGACGACGTTTCCCGACGACCCAGCAGGAACCCCTGACCCGTATGACTCCACCGTTCGTCGTTTGGATTCATTCCGTGTACAGTGCGCGTGTCGCAACTTTTCCCGCCGACGCGAGACATTCCGTTTGTTGTATCGCGTTCCGTAGAGGCAAGTAAAACTTGCTACATGCTAATTAATATATTACATATACATTTTATGGCTCATTAAATCCGTAGTCTAACCTTAGTACCATGATTTTCCCTTTTCATGCTCGATGTAGCATTATATCATTTTATTTTCCAAACTTGAAACCTACCGTGTGCATTTACTTGATTAAACCCAATAACCACATTTATATATTTTAATCACATTTTAACTATTGACACGTCTATGGTATTCTCTATATAGTTTTGCTCCATCGGACACTCATGTGCATTTTAACCTGTTTTAGCTAGGATTTCATCCAGTGAACATATTTATATATCATGCATCCCTAAAATTTCTTAATACCTGATAACATGAGTAAACATCCATTTTAGTTATGCTGTAGTTAAGTAATGTGACACCATCCCTTGAACGCAAAGTGATAACCATGCATCGTTATAATTTAATCAGTACCTAATTGCTTATCATATCACCTGATCTGGTTTATTGTGCTGATATTACTCAAGCTTGTTCATTTATAACCATAATTATGTTAGTTTGATTCATGAGCACCCACATAGCATTTCGTGCTTCCTGACATGACCTGTTGCACTTCCTACGTGACACGACATGGTACCGTACGACTCTTGATATGTCATGACACTTATATACACTACCTGACTTGACCTGATGTACCATGGTCTTACCAGTTACCTGATCTTGTGTCTAATGCCAACAAACCTGACATGTTGTCCTTACGGACCGTTCCTGTTGTCTATCCAGACAAACCTGTACCTGCCTGATCCTGAGTTGGCATTAGCTCCAGATTATTTAATACCCGACTTGAACACATATAACTTAGGGGTATGGGAAATCAATGATGAAAACTGACTTGTAACTCGACAGTGTGCTACCTTTACCGACTAGTTTTAGAGGCTGGACCAGCCTTGGGATGATGCTGCTGACATCATCCATCGTTATCCATTTCCTTTCAGAGGCTAGGCCAGCCTTGGGATGATGCCATGGACATCATTCATCTTTACCCTTTTCCTTTAGTGCCTAGCGGCATGTCTCGGTTTCAGCCCGAGAATCTTCACCGTGATCCCGGGCACGCACGGGATACTATTGAGTTACATCGATAATTCATCAAATTGATTTCAAAGACTTTAGAATAGAAAACTCAATAGAACAGTTTAGTTTACTCACTGCACACTACCCTTCACTGCCCTGATTTATATTACCGTTACACCTGCTTTTCATTCATGTTTATATTTGCAATGCCTGTTACCCTGTTTATATTTTGATCACTTGATGACATGACGCGCTGACGTCTGGATTTTGCATGGCCCAGATTTCGTACCTTTGCTGCAGTCCGAGCAGGAGTACTTCAGCCAGCAGGCGGAGCAGTGAGGTCTCTGCAGTAGTTAGTTCTTTTATTTCCTGCATTTTATTCCTGATGTGAGCCCGCATTATGGGACATACATTCCAGTTATTTTGTCACGCCCCGCTTCCCAAAATACGGAATACGAGGGGTAGACAAGGCCAGCCATGCTCCTACGGTCAAGGAAATGTCCTGCCGTGGTCACACTTCGGCTTCTAGTTTTTCATGGTAAACAGTAAATGATGCGCAGGTAATGAGAAATGCAGTAACTGAAAGAAACAATGTAAAGAATTGACCTGAGGGGAAACAAACGAATATAACTCTGGATAGCTAATCAAGATGTCCGTGATGTAAGTCTAGTCCTGGTCCAAGCTAAATCTTCTCCTCACACTGAGCATGCATACTCAGGTCGTCAGAGCGACGCAATAGCAATATAATATATAAATTCATGTGACAATTCTAACAGTGACAATAGATAACAGTAGATCAATGGCAGTATGGGTATGAATATGCAGTAATCAATGTAGCGGAACAGTAAAAGCAGTAGAATGATATGCTACGTATGTCAACACAGTAAGTATGTATATCGATACTATCATCCCTATCAGTCTCTAAGTCTCACTGTACAGGTCACTAAACCTATCGTCAGTCCAAGTGTGAGAATCAACCACTCGCGAGTGTCCTCCACCCAAGGGTAGAACCCAAAGGCAAGGGACCACGGGCCCAACATGTATATCACGGTGATAATCACATACCCTATAAATCTCCATATATCTCCCTAAATATATAAGCCGGCATGGGACTCCCGAGATTCTGTTGAACTCACACTTAAACTACCCCACACCCCATGGTCTACATCAAACGCTAACCATAACCCTAAATACTAATCGATCCGTGACAAGTCTGCGCGAGAACTGGAGGCAGGACCTCCATCAAGCACGTCCCGACTAATACCTAAGATAAATGGCAGTGTCTGGTGCCTTATCTGTGACACTCGTGCAAGAGCTTCCATAAGTGTCCCATACCACTTATAGTTACACGTACACATGTCCCACAGACGTCGACAATGCAATAGAATGATAAGGTTCACTGATTGTGTACAAGTACGTATCACTTTCACTTAATCACTTATACACGAACACTAACGTACTTGCCACAATCATCACTAATACCTAACACTGGGTAATGCACGTTATCACTAGGTTATCAATGCAATGACATGTGTATGATATGATGCGTAAACAGTATATACAGCATGATTAGGGTGTCATGAATCGGTAATCTACCACTTGCATAATTTATCATAAATCATACGGTTACAATTTAGTGAAACGATGAACATATAGTAATTAGTATGTTCAGTTATCTATCCATCGAATTTAGTTTCACGCCAATCGGGTTTCAGGATCATTAATTATAGCCATTTCATTTTAAGCGTTCACGGCTGGAAATCCGGTTTCATAATCGGAAGTCCGTTTCGCAACGCATTTTAATCCCAGTTGGGATCAGATTTTAGCGATGTTACAGTTTTATGAAATATAGGGTTTTAAGTAAGGTTTTCAACGCAATAGACGGATCTTCGATCGCGTCTGTATGTCAGGAGATATACACTATTCAATAACAATATGTCAGTTCTGATTCTGCTGGGACTGTTATGCGTCCCGATCCATTAAATTACAGATTAAATAACAAACGATAAAAAAACAGAATGAAACCACTTGTGTTATCTATCTAACAGGTTCACCTACAATAAACAGTGGATTTCCGTAACCTACGAGTTTAGGAAACAGGGTGGTGTTCATTACGGAACAGTAAGCAACAATTGGAGTCGCTCTGGACTGCAGTTCAGAATCGCACTCCGATCCGAATATTGTCACAGTTTATGTACAGGAACATCTGGAAACTAGTATAGGGTTAAAGTTCGTCGAGTCGGCTTCGATTTGAGCCCTCGAACGCATCATTCTAGTATGTATATAATTTATGGTGATTTTTACAGTTTTCAGGTACAGGAAATATCCAGTTTTACAGGAAAACTTGGGGGTAGTCGTTTTAGTCGGTAATCGTCGTATTATCCAGTGAAATTTATACAGGGTATTTATCACTACACGGGACAAGACGAAAAATCTAATTCCGTCAAAATAGACAAGTATTTTCATAGGAATCACACATCGAACAGGTTTGACACTTAATCGATCTGAAATTGTAATTTTACGATCTATGTAATTTAAATTTGTAACTTGAATATATAGCATGTAGCAAGTAAAAGTACTTGCCTGGAAATGTGTCGACAATAATACTGCAGTGGTATCAGCACGATCGCGCCACGAACGCAGCAACGGCTCAGTCCTTTGGAATCCGACAATTTCACTCGATCTAGCTGCTCTTCGTGCCCTCATTTTCTTCACTGTTTCACGCTGTTCCTTGATTTGATGTGAGGGAGGGTGAGACGCTGATAAATGGAGAGAAATTTAGAGAGAGGGAATTAGAGAGGGAGGGAATTAGAGAAATTGAGAGAGAGAGAGGGAATTAGAGAGAAAGAACATGGGTGAGATGAGAGAGGGGGAATAGAACGAATGAGAATTAAGTGGTGATTAATAGGACTTTAAAAGGGATTAATGGGGGAAATTAATTGGGATTAAAGAGGCATTAACTTGGTGGTTTAATAGGAATTTATAGAGGAGATTTGGGTTTGGATTTGAAGGGATTTAAAAGAAATGAGGTGGGATAATTGTTATTTTAATGGGCTGGGGAGGGAAAATGGGCTCGGGCCAAGGGATAAGATTGTAGGGAAAAGAAAGGGGCCGGGCTTGGGATTTTAAGTGAATGAGAAAAGGATTAGAGGAGTGGGCCGGGCTGAAGAACTGGGCTGAGGGGAAAATTGACTGAATTAAAGAATTCCTTTAACTGTGTGGGCTTAAGAGTCGGGCTGCTGAAAAAGATTTAATAAATGGGTTAAGAGAGAAATGAAGGATTGAGTTTGATTTAAGCGAATGGGCCGAGGGTAAGGAAAAATATAGGACATATTATAGTTTGGGTTCAATAGGGTTTTGAAAAATAATTATAATAAATTTATAAATAAAATAAATAATTCATAATTAAGAGTAAATAGAATTCTAAGGTAACAGAATACAAATTTTGGTATAAAAGGGGCTGGGTATTACTTCATATCATCCTTACAAAAATTTCGTCCTCGAAATTTAAAATAACCGACAGGTTGTACAAACATAAGTGAAAGCTATTAGATTGCATACTAACACAAAAGATTTATTAGCAGTACGTGGACGAAGAAATTTGAAAAAATATATATAAGTAAGAACAACATACGGAAAGGTAGGTCTAAATAGGTATAAGACAAGAATAACTATAAGAGCAACTACGAGTATACGAGAATATAGGTATCAATAACGAACAATAATAATCAAAGTGTGTTCGATAAAAGTCGAAACCACATATGTGCACATCTAAGTCTATCAAAAGCAAGCAGTAAAATAAGTATATGGCTCAACCATCTATCATAGTAATCATAGGCACGCTACTCGAAAAACAAGTAACGACAATAAAGCAGTGAAAGATTTGTCGGTAGTTTAAAACATTTTAAGATATTGTATCGTTCAAATAGTTTCAAAAAATAACTTAGAAAACCCATATCGTGAAAATAAGAAACATGGGACAAAATATGCGCGGTGTAAGGTTGCGCTACTGAAAGTGAGAATAATAATAGTGTACTTAAAATATATAAAACGGAATAATCAATAACACGCACCAAAATAATGAAAACCAAATTTTCGAATAACGCTGTCCCTAAATATAGTTAGGGTAATAGGAAAACACATAAAATGTATAGGGCTAGCTAGGGTAATGGTTACAAGGAAGTGTGGCTCATTCAGAAGGTCGGAGTTTTGCGGCTTTAGGCTGAAGGCCAAAGAGATTGGGGTAAGGGTGAGTGTTCACACCAAAATATTGCATTATTATATTCCCCATTCTTATTCTTTTTATAAATAAACAGGTGCTTTTGACGCATGTCTGCTACATATTACAGGTTACAGGTTCTTGGATAGAAAACAGTGAAAACGATGAAAAGACGATACAAAAGTGGACTTTGACCAACAAACAGAAGACTCTTGATCAAGCCTACATCAAAGATAAAATTCACAAAGTACAAGGCAATGTAAGGTCCAAGATTACAAAGCGAACGGTTAAAAGCCCACCGCAATTATTCACTGGAGATCTGGAAGAAATATAGAAGCTATTTTAATAAAAGAACCAAATAATAAGGAAGCCCAAAGACAGAAGAGCCCACAAAAGATTCAAGGCTCAATACTTCCTTTTAAAGAGACATAAACATAAAATTTTACCAAAGCTTGGAAGTCTACTTTGACTAGGTCTTCCTAAGGATATTTTGGTAAATGTAGACATGCGAATCAATTGTAACCTAGGGTTTCTATCTCCTATAAATAGAAGCCCAAATCATTGTATTCTTTTCATGCCTCCCTTCATTAATAAATTTCAGAATTCATTTGGAGAGCATCAAGTTGTAAGTTCTTTATTTTCTGCCCTAGGTTAATTTTATATTCTTGCCCTAGATAAATTTAATTTCTTGCCCTAGTTAATCTTTTATTCTCTGCCCTAGATAAATGTATTTTAATTCCCTAATGAGTGAGTAGTTTCCTCGCTTGTTAGGGTTAGGAATAGAGAAGGATTTGAGAGATGAAGATCTCTCATCTCGTTTCTTTTGCCAATCTTTTATGAACATTAGAACTCTATGCATACCTTCTTATTCCGCTCCCTACGGCACTCTACCCTCGAGGTAACGGTGATTCCGTAGTCTAAAGACCCGGATTTTAAGGTTTTTCATGAAGGTTAGGGTAAAGATTAAGAAAGGAAGGACAAGGATCTAGAGGAAGAATCAATTTTCCCAATCATCCTAATCCCCTTTGTTAAGATTTACCATAACAACTAATATGATATATTTAATTAAAGGTAATGGAAAGAGATGTAGATCTTTGTTTACCAAATTTTCCCTAGACCTAATCCTAGCAAGTTTCTAATCCTAGTGTCATACAACTTCAATTTTTAGGTTTAATTATACAACCAAACATCATTTGGAATTAACTCGTAAGAATTTAAAGGAGATTCACAACATCCCTGTGGACCGACCCGTACTCACCGGCTAGCTATCAAGCGAAGCCGTTCTTGATTGCGGTTAATAGATAGTTTTTGAGATCAATCAAATGGCGCCGTTGCCGGGGATGGCGTAGAACTTTCCTTTTCGCAATTTCGGGTTAATCATAAAATTTAAAAAATCATAAAAATCTGAAAAATCCAAAAAAAATATAAAAATATATCATCTGTTATTTTTGGAAAGGGTATCTTTGTGTGAATTTTGTAGGATCTACGCACAAATTCGGATCTGAAAATCTACAGAGATCAAAACAGCAAGTATAAAATTCGAACAAACAGAGAAATATCACAACAGAAAACAGAAGAAATTTGGAGGACCGAGTCAACAAGTCAACTGCACGATCTGCACACAAAAAAAAAACCTCGCGACCCCATTCCGGCCGCGGAACCGCCGCCAGATCCTACCTACGACCGCGGAACCGCCGTGTGTTGGTCAAAAAAAAAAAGGGGGGAGCACAGTAAAAAAAGGGGGGTCGGCCACTGTAATTCTCTGTGAGTTTTCTCTCTTCTCCTCTGCAAATCTTGATATATCTTCTATAAATTTGCCTGCAGGATTTCTTTGCGCTTTAAAAATTTTCCTTTCCAAATAACAAATCTTATGCATGATTCCTTGCGCTATGCTTAAAATAATAATTGATTGCAAGTGAACTTTTCTGATTTGCATATCCTTAATCTTTTTGCTAAAAATATCTTTCCAAATAAAGAGCAAGATAAAAAAGGAAAGTTTTAATTAGAAAACTTGCAAACTTTGAAATTCAAAAAAAAAAAAGAAGATTTGATTGGAAGTGATTTTTCTGTTTTGCATATCTTTAAAACTGATTTTAAGGGGTTTTTGACCAATTCAAATTGGGTGGGGATTTCATCACCCTTCCTAGGACCCCAGAAATCACATAAAGCATTTGCATTGACCACTCTTAATTAAAAAAATATTAGACTCAGCCCTAAGGACGTCACGCTCAATAGGACAGAGGACTAGTATAGGCATCGACCGTTTATCCTAACTTGTATTTGCGGTGACTAGGCAAGTGTGTCAAAGGCTAGTGGTTTTTAATTAGGCCCACAGTGTGGTTCCTTCCCACTTACCTGGCACTTACCTGGCCGCAATTGGCGGTGAAGAGACGGTTTGAGGTCCTATTTCTAGCCCTTTGGAACAGTTAGGAGCTGTCTAGCTGACCTAGGTGACCCTAGATCTAGATCTGATTGTGCATTTCTGGTTGATTACATTGGTGTGTAAGCCCTTTATCAAATTTTTTTTCTGCAAACAGTCTCAAATAAAGAGAAAAAGGAAAAAGGAAAATTTTTTTTTTAAAAAAAAAACTTGCAACTTTTGTCGCTGAGAAATCCTTGCACCACCTACTTTCTTTCTTTCCCCCTTTCTTCTAACATGGGTACCCCACATAATAAATCACTTGCCGAACTTTGGTATCCCGAACCTAATTTTGCGTCGTACGTCAATTTGTTCGGTCAATTTAAAGACGATCCTTCCTTGCTTAAAAAATCTTTGAAAGATCAAATAGAGGCGTCTAGGAGAAACAGTTTGACTTTTCAACCCACTTTGTGTCAACCAAGTCAACCTTTACCACCTCCATATGTTGATACCACTTTTTCAAGTCCTTCTGTCACTCCTAAGCCGATGTCCATTGCTGAGCATATTGCTCAATCTCGCAGCCGATCTTTCACCCCTCTCCACTCATCTAGTTCTAGGGATCCGCACGATTATTCACCTTTTTATCCATATGTTGACCCTACCCCTGTCCAATCACCCACTTCCTACCAGTCCTACCCGACCTTCCCACCCTCACTAGACACTGCTTCTACACAGCCTTTTGGGAGTTTCACATATCCAAACAATTTCGAATCTTTTGCCGAAACCCCCTTACCACCAAAGTCTAGTTTGGAAGAGGCGTTGGAGGCGTATATCACAGAAACAAACAAAATGGTTAGGAATGTGGAAGCGTCCGTGGCCACCCTTATGCAACCTAGTGAAACGGTAGCTAGTCGCCAACTAGCTCCAAATTTTTCAATGTATGAGGAGGCAGTTGGACATAGTGAGAATTTGAGAGGAGCGAGTGAGTTCTACACATTTCCAAATCAAACCTACCCTTAACCAATTGAAACCCATAACTCCGGTTTTCCATCGATTGCCCTAAATAGTTCACCTGTTCAACATAAAAACGAGTTGTGTGATTTTGTAGTGTTTGATTTGCCAAATTGTGAGGAACCCCTTTCGAGTGAAACAACACCTAATCCGTTTGACCTTTACACTTCCACTCTAGAACCTACATTGATAAACATCCATGCTTTTGAGGAGGTGTCTAAAGAAATTGATTTTCACTTGATTGAGAATATAGGCGCCGGGAATATTTCGGATGATGAACCTGTCGATTTAATTGAAATTTTATGTTCAAATCATCATCCCGAGTTATTAAATCTTTCTCCCGAATCTCATATGCGTCTTGATTTTGATGATAATGGCATGAATATTGAGGAGAATTATGAGGATAATATTGAGGAGAGTAGTGAGGATCATATTGAGGTTGAACCATTTTTCTTTGATGTGTCGGATTTTCCAATTCATCCTCTTGAACCTTTACCTAAATCACCCTCCCTCTTTTCCATCGTTCCGACCAAGCCTCATTTCACGCTTGACGACTGTGAGCTTGAAAACTTTTCTTTTGAATCTGATACAGTTCTCACAGCCGATGACACTTACGAGTGTTTCACTTTTTCGGACGATGTTGAAGTCTCACCGCCCGAGTTTGCATCCTTTGCATTTTCAGATGAGTTAGTTAATCCTTCAGACTCGGTTACTTACAGTCGTTTCGATCCATTGATGGAATCTTTCCAGTTCGACACAGTTTTCTACGATGAGAATGAGACTATCCCTAATTCACTCCCTTTCGTCCTTCCTATTGTTCCGACCGTGCAAGTGACCGTTACGCCTTCATCTCCTATACCAAGTTCGGCGTACCCATGTTTTCTTGTGAATCTTGAGGGATTTGATCCCATTTCTCGACGAGTTGATAGGTTAGCGCAATCTCTTTTAACATATCGGTCATCACAAATTGCGCTAATTTATTCACTCGATTTACACCCTCAAGATCGCGCGTCCCTTCTTTCTCCTTTCCGCCAGTCTTCTCCTCAACCGAGACCATATTCTCTTCTTCCCACACGGTCTCGCGTGTTTCTCATCTCTTTTCTTTCTACTCTATTCTTTCACCAACTAGCCCATTACCACGATAAGATTTTTGAATGGTTGGTGTTAACCTTTGGCTTGTGTAAGGCCAATCTTAAGTTTGGGGGGAATCTTTATATATATGTATATATATTTTGTTTTATTTTCTATAAAAAAAAATTCAAAACATTAAAAATATAAAAAAAAACTATAAATAAATAAACAGGGGAGTGCCGACATTTTGACCCTCTTGGTTTAGCATGACAGTGAGGACACTGTCAAGTTCAAGTTTGGGGGTATGCTTGGTACGTCTTCTTCCTTCGCATTCATTTGTACATATTTTTGCATTTGCATACTTATTTGAAAACCCATAAAAAATTGAAAAATTCAAAAAAATTATAAAAATTATTGTATTCAATTTTGGCTAATTGACTTGAGTTTCACAAATAGGTTAACTGGCTAGGAACAACTAGATCTTAGACTTAGTAAATTAAAAACCCTAAAAATAACCTTCCTTAAAGTTTAACGGTAGAAAGTATATGTCTTTGTAGTTTATTTAGAAATAGGCAAATTTTGGGTTCACTTCTTGGGCTAAGTCGAAACAAAGGAAAAGTATTGATGTTCTTATTAGAGTATAAGTTTGAAAAATAGTTCCTAGCTTAAGTCTGGATTCTGAAAATGTATACCCTACAATCTGCACAATCACGCACCTTGAAACTTGGAATAGTAGAGGAGACCTTGAAATGCTCTTGTCTAAAGCCCTTAGTACGAAGAAAATAAAAGAAAAAAAGAGTGAATAAAGAAAAGAAAAAAATGAACACTGGTTTTTGTGATTACTTAAGGCTGTAAAAATAGAAAAATATTTAGCGAGGGTGCTTCATCACCTAGTGCCTTAGACCAACTGGTTTGGGAGTCACTGCTAAAAGCCTTGGATGTTGCAAGACTAGGAATTACGCTTTAAAATGCAAACATATCTTGTAATCGTTTGTTGGTACCTCAAGAAGTATTAACAGTCGCATGAAGGATGTGTAAGCAAAATTCAATTAAAAATTCACCAATTAATAAGTGCTTTGGACAATGGACGAGAGTACGATTGCTTGATTTGAATTTCCAAGTGTAGGGGTGATTTTTATACACACGTGGGGATATGTGATTTGAGTTCAGATGAGAGAAAGGAATGAAGAATAGAACTTGTATCTTTAGTAGAGTTGATAAAAATTCCTAAATGGAGATGGAACCCTAGAAGGAAAACTTAAGAGATGCCGAAAGCTAAGTAAGTCTATAGAACATATATAATCTTAAGTTAGATGATGAGGAAGTGTGAAGAATATGGATGGATAATTTACGGGTCGAAGATAATAGAATTCCTTGTTAGAAGACCTAATTGGAGAATTAAAGTTAATAGGCTGAATTGATAGGATTTTGTGGGTAGTATCCGCTGAAAACCCTCAGGAGACAACACTCCTCCTACTAGGGACACCTAGAGGTTTAACGGCTTGTTGCACGAGCTCAGTGCAATCGCGTATCCCTGCGAAAGTGCGGCTAGGTTAGATTTTTATCGAGAATAAAAAATAAGTTTGCTCGAGGACGAGCAAAAAATAAGTTTGGGGGTATTTGTTCACACCAAAATATTGCATTATTATATTCCCCATTCTTATTCTTTTTATAAATAAACAGGTGCTTTTGACGCATGTCTGCTACATATTACAGGTTACAGGTTCTTGGACAGAAAACAGTGAAAACGATGAAAAGACGATGCAAAAGTGGACTTTGACCAACAAACAGAAGACTCTTGATCAAGCCTACATCAAAGATAAAATTCACAAAGTACAAGGTAATGCAAGGTCCAAGATTACAAAGCGAACGGTTAAAAGCCCACCGCAATTATTCACTGGAGATCTGGAAGAAATATAGAAGCTATTTTAATAAAAGAACCAAATAATAAGGAAGCCCAAAGACAGAAGAGCCCACAAAAGATTCAAGGCCCAATACTTCCTTTTAAAGAGACAGAGACATAAAATTTTACCAAAACCTGGAAGTCTACTTTGACTAGGTCTTCCTAAGGATATTTTGGTAAATGTAGACATACGAATCAATTGTAACCTAGGGTTTCTATCTCCTATAAATAGAAGCCCAAATCATTGTATTCTTTTCATGCCTCCCTTCATTAATAAATTTCAGAATTCTTTTGGAGAGCATCAAGTTGTAAGTTCTTTATTTTCTGCCCTAGGTTAATTTTCTATTCTTGCCCTAGATAAATTTAATTTCTTGCCCTAGTTAATCTTTTATTCTCTACCCTAGATAAATGTATTTTAATTCCTTAATGAGTGAGTAGTTTCCTCGCTTGTTAGGGTTAGGAATATGGAAGGATTTGAGAGATGAAGATCTCTCATCTCGTTTCTTTTGTCAATCTTTTATGAACATTAGAACTCCATGCATATCTTCTTATTCCGCTCCCTACGGCACTCTACACTCGAGGTAACGGTGATTCCGTAGTCTAAAGACCCGGATTTTAAGGTTTTTCATGGAGGTTAGGGTAAAGATTAAGAAAGGAAGGACAAGGATCTAGAGGAAGAATCAATTTTCCCAATCATCCTCATCCCCTTTGTTAAGATTTACCATAACAACTAATATGATATATTTAATTAAAGGCAATGGAAAGAGATGTAGATCTTTGTTTACTAAATTTTCCCTAGACCTAATCCTAGCAAGTTTCTAATCCTAGTGTCATACAACTTCAATTTTTAGGTTTAATTATACAACCAAACATCATTTGGAATTAACTTGTAAGAACTTAAAGGAGATTCACAACATGCGTGGACCGACCCGTACTCACCGGCTAGCTATCAAGCGAAGCCGTTCTTGATTGCGGTTAATAGATAGTTTTTGAGATCAATCAGTGAGCAGCAAGGACTACAAAGGAAAAAGTATGGGAAGGATGACTGTCGGTACATCATATGAATCAAAAAATTTGAAGGGTTAGCGGACTCGGAAATTTCACAAGAAATGTTCTCCTCCCAGAAAGATCTCAAACGGGGCACAGACGAAGGATGGAGGGTGGACCTTAAAAGATCGGGTGTGGTACTAGTTAAACTTAGTGAAACAAAGTAAGGAGTGGAGGGGGACATATCTCAGTAGAGGAAATAATTATACATAAGAAATGATCAAGTAGCAAGTAAACTAAGAAGATCGAAAGATTAGCGAACTCAGCAATTTATTTCATTTCAAAAGATTTTAAACAAAACATTCTCAAAGATGAAAGGTGGCCCTAAACTATACACAGTTTTTATTTGGCCAGAAAAGACAACATCAAAAGAAATCCCGTCAGTCGCGGTTGTGGAGGTTCAGTAGGTTGCGGTAGGCTCGCGCACTCAGGTAGGGGCGTCCATTTCCATAGCGCCTCGCAGGTATCGCCATTGGGAGCTCTTCCACCGCAGGGTCTTGATCTTCTGGTCCTTCTTCCTCGGATGGCGCTTCTTCATCGAGGTCCGATTCCATGTGATTCTTTTCTTCTGGATTCTCTTCTATGGGATTTTCCTCCACTGGATTTTCCTCTATCGGTTCTTCCTCGGGGTCTTCCTCCATCGGGTTCTCTTCAGGGTCTCCTTCCACTTCGTCGGAATCGTCTATCATGTTAAACTCTGGGGCGACTTCTCCTTCGTCTTCGGAATCGATGTTCCCGAAAATGGCCTGGGGATCGTTTATCTCATCATCAGAACTCATCAGCGTGCGGTCTAAGGAAATGCATGACGGTGCATCCTGATCTAGATGCGGCGCTGCTCTAGGGTGGGCCATGGTCTGAAAAGAAAGAGTCATGATTAGACAGTGAAATACCTCAAGAAAATAGCGAAGTATAGAAAGATATGCGGTGGCAGGAACTGAAAGATCAGGATTAAAATACTGTGATAATGAATAGTATGAATAAGGGGAATGATAAGAGAATGATACATATATTACGATTCAAAGTTTTTATTGCATTCAACTAAAAGTTCGACGGATACAAAATTTCAAACGGAAAGAAACATTTATAAGAGGATGATAACATAATGCTGAAATTAGAAAACAGGAAAATTCTTCTTTGATTGCTAGGCCGCTGCATTTTCGTCACGCGAGTTGAAACCTGTGTTGGGTCCACCTTATGCTCGAAATTCGAACTACTCAGTAATCCTCACTTGGCAGAAGTAGGGAGTGTGGACGAGTCTCCTCCTTGTAGTTCTTTCATTTCTGGGCAACCGTTGATGATTTTGTTGGACCCGCATATTAGACATTTCCCTTGGGCTCGGCGACAATCCCTCTGAAGATGTCCTGGCCTCTTACAATACCCACAACATGGGGTCTTCTGCTGCTTCTGTCGCGGGGAAACAAATTGGCGTTTCATCTTCTTCTCTTTTCCTCGTCTAATGGGGATTCCTTTATGATTAGAGACTCCCGCTGGTGCCTGATTCATCTGTCTTCTCAGTCCTTCAGCCAACAAGTCGTTTGTTCGCTCCTGAGCTTCCTTCAGACCTTGCAATACACTCAGAATCTCAATGGTCTGATTCTGGGGAGCGGATAAAGATGAAGAGTCGTTGTAAGACATGATCCCGAGACAACAATTTTGAGGATGATATAAGTCACAAGCTATACGAATCAAAATATAATATGGATAGGACAACGATTCAAGAATATCAGAGGTGATGAATTTATTACAAGTGGAGAATCAACTGTATGACTTTAAGTCACTTAAACAGAATACGGTAGCGCAATTGCAACCACGTAACCTTGCCAAGTCACCCGAAACCCTAGCGAATGGATAGCAGAACACTCAATGTGAATATGGATCAAGGATATCAAGTTTACAATCTGGACTGAGGGATGTCATAGATTGTCAAGCTCTACACGGAAAACTGCAATCCCAATCGAAGCAAAACCTGGGCTCTGATACCAACTAAACGATGTCACGCCCCGCTTCCCAAAATACGGAATACGAGGGGTAGACAAGACCAGCCATGCTCCTACGGTCAAGGAAATGTCCTGCCGTGGTCACACTTCGGCTTCTAGTTTTTCATGGTAAACAGTAAATGATGCGCAGGTAATGAGAAATGCAGTAACTGAAAGAAACAATGTAAAGAACTGACCTGAGGGGAAACAAACGAATATAACTCTGGATAGCTAATCAAGATGTCCGTGATGTAAGTCTAGTCCTGGTCCAAGCTAAATCTTCTCCTCACACTGAGCATGCATACTCAGGTCGTCAGAGCGACGCAATAGCAATATAATATATAAATTCATGTGACAATTCTAACAGTGACAATAGATAACAGTAGATCAATGGCAGTATGGGTATGAATATGCAGTAATCAATGCAGCGGAACAGTAAAAGCAGTAGAATGATATGCCACGTATGTCAACACAGTAAGTATGTATATCGATGCTACCATCCCTATCAGTCTCTAAGTCTCACTGTACAGGTCACTAAAGCTATTGTCAGTCCAAGTGTGAGAGTCAACCACTCGCGAGTGTCCTCCACCCAAGGGTAGAACCCAAGGGCAAGGGACCACGGGCCCAACATGTATATCACGGTGATAATCACATACCCTGTAAATCTCCATATATCTCCCTAAATATATAAGCCGGCATGGGACTCCCGAGATTCTGTTGAACTCACACTTAAACTACCCCACACCCCATGGTCTACATCAAACGCTAACCATAACCCTAAATACTAATCGATCCGTGACAAGTCTGGGCGAGAACTGGAGGCAGGACCTCCATCAAGCATGTCCCGACTAATACCTAAGATAAATGGCAGTGTCTGGTGCCTTATCTGTGACACTCATGCAAGAGCTTCCATAAGTGTCCCATACCACTTATAGTCACACGTACACATGTCCCACAGACGTCGACAATGCAATAGAATGATAAGGTTCACTGATTGTGTACAAGTACGTATCACTTTCACTTAATCACTTATACACGAACACTAACGTAATTGCCACAATCATCACTAATACCTAACACTGGGTAATGCACGTTATCACTAGGTTATCAATGCAATGACATGTGTATGATATGATGCGTAAACAGTATATACAGCATGATTAGGGTGTCATGAATCGGTAATCTACCACTTGCATAATTTATCATAAATCATACAGTTACAATTTAGTGAAATGATGAACAGATAGTAATTAGTATGTTCAGTTATCTATCCATCGAATTTATTTTCACGCCAATCGGGTTTCAGGATCATTAATTATAGCCATTTCATTTTAAGTGTTCACGGCTGGAAATCTGGTTTCAGAATCGGAAGTCCGTTTCGCAATGCATTTTAATCCTAGTTGGGATCAGATTTTAACGACGCTACAGTTTGATGAAATCTAGGATTTTCAGTAAGGTTTTCAACTCAATAGACGGATCTTCGATCTCATCTGTACGTCAGGAGATATACACTATTCAATACCAATATGTCAGTTCTGATTCTGCTGGGACTGTTATGCGTCCCGATCTATTAAATTACAGATTAAATAACAAAAAATAACAAAACAGAATGAAACCACTTGTGTTATCTAGCTAACAGGTTCACCTACAATAAATAGTGGAGTTCCGCAACCTACGAGTTTAGAAAACAGGGTGGTGTTCATTACGGAACAGTAAGCAACAATTGGAGTCGCTCTGGACTGCAGTCCAGAATCGCACTCCGATCCGAATATTGTCACAGTTTATGTACAGGAACATCTGGAAACTAGTATAGGGTTAAAGTTCGTCGAGTCGGCTTCGATTTGATCCCTCAAACGCATCATTCTAGTATGTATATAATTTATGGTGATTTTTACAGTTTTCAGGTACAGGAAATATCCAGTTTTACAGGCAAACTTGGGGGTAGTCGTTTTAGTCAGTAATCGTCGTATTATCCAGTAAAATTTATACAGGGTATTTATCACTACACGGGCCAAGACGGACAATCTAATTCCGTCAAAATAGATAAGTATTTTTATAGGAATCACACATCGAACAGGTTTGACACTTAATCGATTTGAAATTGTAATTTTACGATCTATGTAATTTAAATTTGTAACTTGAATATATAGCATGTAGCAAGTAAAAGTACTTGCGTGGAAATGTGTCGACAATAATACTGCAGTGGTATCAGCACGATCGCGCCACGAACGCAGCACCGGCTCAGTCTTTTGGAATCCGAGAATTTCACTCGATCTAGCTGCTCTTCGTGCCCTCATTTTCTTCACTGCTTCATGCTGTTCCTTGATTTGATGTGAGGGAGGATGAGACGCTGATAAAGGGAGAGAAATTTAGAGAGAGAGGAAGAGAGAGGGGGGGGGGGGAATTAGAGAGAGTGAGAATTAGAGAAATTGAGAGAGAGGGGGAATTAGAGAGAAAGAACATAGATGAGATGAGAGAGGCGGAATAGAATGAATGAGAATTAAGTGGTGATTAATAGGATTTTAAAAGGGATTAATGGGGGAAATTAATTGGGATTAAAGAGACATTAACTTGGTGGTTTAATAGGAATTTATAGAGGAGATTTGGGTTTGGATTTGAAGAGATTTAAAAGAAATGAGGTGGGATAATTGTTATTTTAATGGGCTGGGGAGGGAAAATAGGCTCGGGCCAAGGGATAAGATAGTAGGGAAAAGAAAGGGGCCGGGCTTGGGATTTTAAGTGAATGAGAAAAGGATTAGAGCAGTGGGCCGGGCTGAAGAACTGGGCTGAGGGAAAAATTGACCGAATTAAAGAATTCCTTTAACTGTGTGGGCTTAAGAGTCGGGCTGCTGAAAAAGATTTAATAAATGGGTTAAGAGAGAAATGAAGGATTGAGTTTAATTTAAGCGAATGGGCCGAGGGTAAGGAAAAATATAGGACATATTATGGTTTGGGTTCAATGGGGTTTTGAAAAATAATTATAATAAATTTATAAATAAAATAAATAATTCATAATTAAGAGTAAATAGAATTCTAAGGTAACAGAATACAAATTTTGATATAAAAGGGGCTGGGTATTACATATTTTGTATTGGATCTTTTGCTTCCGCACTTTTATTATTCTAGATTCATGTTATCTTGGCTTATGGACATGCATTTAGATAGTTACATTTGTTCTTGATATCTCTACAACCGTAATATGACTGTGGATGGATACTCCCTACCCACAGGTAGCATGGTTGGCTATGTCACGTGCCCAATTTAGCGTACTCTGGGAAGCGGGACGTGACAAACGAAAGACGGATTCCACGGTCGTGATGAATAGCCAAACCTCACCCCAGACCCCAACGGGTGTGGCAAACTACCCGCAAAATGCCCTAAGTGAAGCAACCTCCCTCATCAAAGTGAGTAGGCCACTCGGTACTTCAAACTACCCGGTAGTTTATGCACTCCACCTTGGGTCTATCTTAGGAGCAGAAAATAGTAAAAGAAAATAATACAACGGTGGAGCGGAGAAGTCGAGACTTAACGGTCAATATGGAACATACAACCTCAACCCGGATGTGCCCGCAAAAGAATATTGCATCACTTTACAATTTATATCGAATGAAAGAAAAGAAAACTCTCATCTCACATCCCCCGGCTATTCATCCACGACGATCCAACAAGTTCATATACACAAATCAATATCATAGATCACAGATATGTACAACCCCCACTAATCGACGTATAGCGATTAGCAGACATTCAACACATATATCACAACACAGATAAAACCCGATTAGCAAGTAACTTAGAATTTTGATCGAAAACTATTTTCCGTGTCTACCCAAATGCAAACCAGCACTCAAATCATCATGGGTAGAAACCAAATATCCCAGAGAACTAAACACCCAAAATAAGACACACAGAGGAAAACCGAGCTAAGTTGGCCACAATTCGTCCGCGGAACGGTGGCAAATCGACCGATTCGCCGCGGTTCTGCAGTGGTTGTGACGTGTAAGTGACGAGTTTTTCTTCCGAGTCCTTAGAATTCCCTGCCTGTATTTTTCATGCCTCTGAAATAATTTTTTCATGCAGTTTTAAAATCGACAGAAAGCAAGGGGGTCCGAGTGTATAGTTTTCGAGTTTTTCGACGATCGAAGTTCTAATAAATTGCTAACAAGCTAGTAAAGGTTTAGTTAGGCTCTGATACCACTATAAATCGATATCACGCACCCCGCGTGTTCACGGGGAGGCGGAATATGCAAAAAACGATTTTTCAAAGCTCGCAACACCGACTTGAACTCCAGGATCGATACTAAACCTTAACTAGCTAACCAGTAAGAGGTTAACTACACGGAAAGAAGTATTATACCTCACGATACCAAGTCCTTCGGGTCTTCTTTGCTATCCTCCACCTCGCCGTCAGCTCCAAGGATCGAAACGGATCGGGCAACCTCGACGGCCTCCTCGAGTCAAAGATGATCCACCCGAGAGTTTATAGTCCGAGCTCCTACCTCGAAACTGAGATAACTACGGCTTCTAGTTCACTAAACTAGAAGTCCAGAGGGTGTAGAGTGAGAAGATGGAGTGATTTATCTCTTGGAACCCTAGAATTCTCAACACATGAGAGCTTTTAGGGTTTGATGAAGAAGAAGATCACTTGAGGAAGATGAGAGTGTAGAAAGCAACTAAAGAAAATCCATGGCACATTTGTGATGAATAGTGGAAGCAAACTAAATAATAAATGAGATAAGAAAATATCTCAAAAAATATCTAGAGAGCTTCACAAAATATCAATAGGTGAGTCACCAAGAGCCATGAGTGATTTTTGTCAAGTTTACACCTCATTTCCTCCACTTCATTATCTTTAATCCGTAAAGAAAAAAGAAACCCTAATGAGGTGTTCCTTCTAGAAGCTTTCCCGAAAAATTACAAGAATGCCCCTCATCTGTATATACATACCCACATCCGCATTCCGAAGAATACGAATACAATGAGACGAAAACAATCCATCAATATAATACTAGGATCCGGCTTAAATCAAATCACACTAGTATTATCCGCCCGATTATCATACATGCACAAGTATACGTAAATGATCGAAGCCCTACCGTAAAACCATACGGCCTCTACACCTTTTGCCCGGTGCAGGGAAACCCTCTGTGTAGGACTCTAAAGACTCGACACTACGCTGGCAGTGGGTTTAACCACAAGTCGCAAACGGTACTAGATGCACGTAACGGCTACCTAGGTATGTGTCGATAAGAAGACCGATGAGCTAACTCATCCGAACTCCTATTGAGTCTATCTGTGACAATCTCCGTACAGTCCGGTCTGTTCATCTTAGAGTATCGCATATTGGGACTAGGGGGCGGTAATCGTCAGACCCCTAATAGCGCAATAAGTCGTCTCAGAGTGTAGCCCAAAACACCCTGAGAAACTGCTGGAGTACCTACCAGTAAATCTCGCTTGCCTTGGCCAAGAACTTTGGGTAATGGCCTTCCGAACACAGCGCGATATCAACCCCATACCGGGAGAGATGAATCCTATCTAAACGCCACTGCCTCCAAGTGTTTCGGGACTGCACCCAACTACTACCTGTTTGCACGACTCTTTTGAGCCGTGGTAAGGTAGTAATCAAAGTACAATGGGAACACACTCAAGGCAAAGTAGCAGTGTCAAGTCGACGGACTAAGCTGTACTCATGTCATTTGGGAACTGCTACCCGACGATAGGTATAATACCCACCAACAGTTCCCGACGAGTACTGTCCAGTGTACTTATAACCTAATGAACACCTGCATATTATCTCCAGTACGACGTACTAATGGCTGTGGGATAGACCATCTCCCTTACTGAGATGAGAAGCTTATACACTAGTTTACTCTGGAGTATCGATGCCCCGTCTCGATAATCCTATGACTAGGGACCTGTATAGGATGTACTTATAGACTACCCAGCCCCCACTAGTGTGACTGCCATCACAACGCTGGTAATCAAGCAAAGATCCTAAGGGCTCTACCAATATGTATAAGCGATATGCTAAAAAAAACACATGCACATATTGAGGTAGAAACAAACCAGGTAGCATACTACCATTTCGAGTAAGACTGTTACTATATCCGTGTATATCCCAAGCTTCCATTAAGTAATATACAAACCAGTATGATACAATAATGGCCTCTAGGACATATATCACTAACACAAAGCCGTCAGGTTCTCGCGCCAACAAGGATACTAACCGGAGCGGTCAGTACCGGTGGATTTTGCAAGTACTATTTGATTTCATCTAGTGCGTTTGTCACGCCCCACCCCCAATACAGAGAGTATTGTCCGCTTTGGCCGAAACCGCACGGTTTTTCCCTTTAGAGCGAACCGGACCCGACCAGGGGCCACATCCCAGGAAGTCACCCATCCCAAGACTTTCCTGGTCCGAGCACGCTTAACTATAGAGTTCTCAAGCTCCTGTAGTTCCGGTTCACTTAAAAGGCGCCTCTGTATTGAAGAGTGGTATCATTCCATTTATAGTACAGATCTACCCCCTTTCGGAATGTATTCCGAAGAGTCCCCATTGTTCTATGGTGGGTCCCACGGACTCAAGAGGTGGCCCCCACGGATTCAAGAGGTGGCCCCCGCCCACTTAACACGACACTTGGCATGGCACTTTGTTCCGTGTGGCACTTTGCTCCGTAAGCAAGAACCGGGTCCCGACATTCTCCCCACTTTTGAACAATGGTTCATCCTCGAACCATAGACCTACTATTGAGGGACCAGCTCTGATACCATTCTGTCATGCCCCACCCCCAATACAGAGAGTATTGTCCGCTTTGGCCGAAACCGCACGGTTTTTCCCTTTAGAGCGAACCGGACCCGACCAGGGGCCACTTCCCAGGAAGTCACCCATCCCAAGACTTCCCTGGTCCGAGCACGCTTAACTACGTAGTCCTCAAGCTCCTGTAGTTCCGGTTCACTTAAAAGGCGCCTCTGTATTGAAGAGTGGTATCATTCCATTTATAGTACAGATCTGCCCTCTTTCGGAATGTATTCCGAAGAGTCCCCATTGTTCTACAGTGGGTCCCACGGACTCAAGAGGTGGCCCCCACGGATTCAAGAGGTGGCCCCCGTCCACTTAACACGACACTTGGCGTAGCACTTTGTTCCGTGTGGCACTTTGCTCCTTAAGCAAGAACCGGGTCCCGACAGCTTTTTGGCACTTTTGATCCAAGACGAACGGTGTCCCCTTCTTCATCAAATGACTGTAGGGACGGCATTTTCCGGAAATGTTGGCTATGAACCGCCGGATATACGCGAGTTTTTTTTGGAGAGACCGCGGTTGTTTGAGAGTTCTCGGCATGGGCATCTCCATAATCATCTTAATCTTTGAAGGGTCAATTTCGATACTCCGGTGTCATATGATGAATACCAGGAATTTGCCTAAGGAGACTCCAAACGCCCATTTGAGAGGATTCATCTTAAGATTATATTTCCGAAGACGTTGGAACACTACGTCTAGATGCTCCCAATGCTCCGCATAAGATTTGCTCTTCACCACCAGGTCATCGATGTAGAATTCGACAATCTCATGGATGAGGTCATCGAAGATTTTCATCATGGCCTTCTGGTAGGTAGCGCCAGCGTTCTTTAAACCAAAATGCATCACTTTGTAGCAAAATATGCCCAGCGGAGTCCGGAAGGCGGTATGCTTTTGGTCTTCAGGATGCATTTTTATTTGATTGTACCCTGAAGATCCATCCATGAAAGAGAAAACCTCGTGGGTAGATGTGTTATCGATCATCAGCTCGGTAACAGGTACTAGAAAGTCATCCTTTGGGCAAGCTTTGTTGAGGTTCCGAAAGTCTACGCAGATGCGCACCATCCCATTTTTCTTCATTACTGGAACAATGTTGGCGATCCAGTCGGTATATTGAACTTCTTGTATGAAGCCGGAGTCGATTAGCTTCTTGACTTCAGCATTGATGCTCATCTCGAGTTCGAGCCGCATTCTTCTTGGCGCTTTCTTGACAAGCTTTATGTTCGGCGATATGGCCAGTTTATATACTGCTACTTCTGGATCTAGACTTAGCATTTCAAAATAGTTCCACGTGAAATTTATACTGCATGAGTACATCTTTTAATGTGGCTACCTGCTTTTTAGATAGCAGCTCACTGATGAACGTCGGCCTCGGATTGTTTTCCGTCCCTGGGTCAATTTTTCTTAAGTTGTCCGCCGTGGTATGTATCCCATCTTCCAGATCTTTTGGCCCCGGTGGAAACTCTGAGATCACCTCCTCCTCATCCTCATTTACGAAGCACTTGATGAAGTCATCCATATTCTTGTGCCTTCCCTCCTTTGAGAGTGTTGTCATGTGGAAAGTACGAGTTCACTTCCATTCTTGGTGTTGAGCCAGTCCTACCTTTGCGATATAGGTTCTCTTTGGATCATGCTTTTGCGGTGGGGTCACCCTCCAGCTTTCGGATAAAGCGAACCTGTCTTGTTGATATTGGTCTTCGACCCGGTCTTTAAAGGTGAAGCAGTCTTCAAGAGGATGTCATATTGCTCGATGATATGAGCAATAATCTGACCCCAAATGCTCACATACATTTAAGTCGATCTTAATCTCAAAATAGATTAACGGTCCTTAAATAAAAACCCCAAATCTAAGATATACAAATTTGGACTAATCCACGCCCTACGGGCGACAACATAAATTAGTCTCCGTATACAATCCGCGGGCAACCAAAACAAAAAGAAAAAAAATACACACGACACGAAGTGAACAACTTCCAGAGCAGGAGAAAGTGGTTATCGCGATGCGGTAACGAATTAACTGCAGGGGCTTGCGCCTACAGGGAAGAGCGTCCCCACAATCAAAAACCTCTCGCAAACGAGGGGGGATCTGATGAAGTCTGCTACAACGGCCGCATCCGTCCAAACCTTTGATATACGGTGTCATAAATCAACTTGGCATCTTCGGAGAGGTGGACGGATAAATCCAAATAGCATCTGCCCCCAGAATTCAGGCAAGACAATCCATCCCGGTTCGTCCCCGTTTCCGGCGGTGAACAGATTCTGGCACGCCCGGTTGGACCTTTTCCTCTTTCTACTCCACACTTCGTGTGTCGTGTTCGCGAGAAAAATCGCAGTTTGCTATGGTTGCCTTTGGATTCGAGATACTAAGATTTAGTGTCTTGTTCCTGTGCAGAAAGAAGAAGTGAACATCAATGGGTTCCAGCTGCATAAACTACAACAGCAACTCCCACTCCGTCCCAACTGGAGGAGTGACATACGGGCCCAATGCGGCCTCCATCTTTTCAATGCCAGTGGGGCAGGTGACTCAAACCACCACTGGATTGTTCTTCGGGACCATGCACCTGCCAGCAAGCTTCAGGGCCCCAGTGCTACCACAGGAAGCTCCCAAGAGGTCGGTCTTCGATCGAGTTACAACCACCACGGGTCATCCAAATCTGCCAACTCGGTCTTCAACAGACTGAGCCGAAGCTCAAGCGGGCCCGCAAAAAGGCTCGCGATACCTGAAGGGGCTATCCCAAAACGGATAGTCCTCCCAACTCCTCCGGCAGGTGAAGTCATAAAAAGTGCTTCCCCTACATCGGTCGTTTCTAGTATGAACCGGTGTCTTTTGGATGACGCTGGTTCAATGGGGCCAATTATGTCGGTTCCCCACATTTCGAACGGCCAGCTAGCTACCGTTGGGTGTAGCGGATTTGGATATTGGTTGATGAAGTCCCCATGAATCTGGTACGAGTGACACTGCTTCGCATATTTGAGGCAGTCCTGAATCATTGTGGGCCACTAGTAACCCATCCTTTTGATCTTCAGTTTCATATTTAGCCCGGCTTGATGAGAACCGCAGAGTCCATCCTGAGTTTTTTGAACGACTCTCCTTGCTTCTCCTGGCCCCAAGCACCTTAGCCACAAACCGTCAAGCGATCTCTTGTATAGAGTATCATTGACGAAAGCGGAAGACAAAGCCCGTTTCTTGAGCTGATCTCTTGACGACGTGTTTTCAGGCGTTCGATGGGATTTGAAGTAGTTTATGAAGACTTCCCTCAAATCCTTGATCTTTTCTTCGTCTTCTATTTGGAGGACTGCTTGTTTGGTCGTTTCCTTTTCTTCGGATGACTCTGTTAAATCCTCCGAAGGTATCCCTGCTGGCGTGAGAACCCGGCGGCTTTGCACGATGATCTTTACGTCATTGAGGTCTTTGTCGGCCAATTTTTTAGCTAATCTAGCCAATGCATCCGCTTTGCTGTTTTCCGCAGGTGGTATACTCTCCAAGATGTAAGAGGGGATTTGTGTCAGCAGTTGCTGCACTCTTTCACCATACCTGATCAGTTCTGGCTTGCATGTCTGATAGTCGCCATTAACTTGGCTGACAATGAGCTGGGAGTTTCCATATATGAAGAGGTCTTGAATTATATGTCAACAGCGATCTCGAGACCTGTTATTAAAGCTTCATATTCAGCATCGTTGTTAGTCCTTGGCTCCGTCAGGGAAAAGGCGTAACACGACATCCCTCCTTGCGGAGTCACGAAGATGAGACCCACCACAGCTGTTCTTAGGGAAACACAAGGAAAGAAAAACAGAAAGGAATGTCGTCGGCGAATTAGCGCTCGGTAAGTCCCAAAAGAAATAAAAGAGAATAGTATATCATGTGAATAGGAACTAAAAGAACAAAGGACGGGTAAAATTGTATATGATCATCTATAGGTATATGATGGTTATTCTGACGTGGTTATTTTTAGTTTGATAAGGGATGTATTCATGTATACGAGAGGGGTCCATCTTACCCCGTGGACTATGGTAATATGTAGTACAAGGCTCTATCATAACCCACGGGAAAACGGCACGAGAATTCATGTAGGTGTCTTTTAAGTGACCTCTCGTGCTACGATATACGTTCTGTACCAATCTACCCTTTTATCTCCGCATAATGTATTGTATAGATTAAGATTATAGGTCTTAGCCGAATCCATGGATATAAAATGTCAGGTTCATGTTCAGGATGTAATCATGTGTTCAGGTTGTCATGTCGAGTTCATGTCACATTATAACCATGGTTCGGTCAAGTCGAGTCAAGTATGCATGTTTAAGTTTGATGCTTGAATTTGAGTATTCAGACGAATGATCAAGTATTCAAGTTCGTGTTTGATTTTGGATTCTGGTTTGAGTTTGGACTCAGATTGAGTCAGACACTTGTGAACGGATTTAACCCTTGACTTTCTTAGGCTCAGGAGTAATCAACAACTGCTGCACATGAACGACAGGATTTGTGTCTTTTTCCAAGACAATTGCCATTGATAACCCCGTTAAGTCGTCTAACCTAAATAGGCAAGCACTCACTTTCTCCGTCTCTCTGGGGCTCAAGAGAATTGATCCTGCTTAAACCTATAATAAATTAGAGTTCTTAAAATATTGTTTTGTATATCTCGAGGGTTTTATGAAAAATATTTTAATATAGTTTAAAAATAAAGCTCGAGGGTGATTTGTATTATTTAGGGTTTTCATGAGCATGTATTTTAATTATTGGGCATGTTAATGATAAAAACTTAGCTTTTATAAGTTTATGGTATTTTATTGAAAACCGCCCCTTTTGGTAACTTAATGATATTTTATTAAAAATTTAATCTCTCATTTTAGAAAATATAGTTTCATAATATATTGAAAATACGGATTTATAATTTTTATATAATTTTTAAAATTAGTTTTATTTAGAAAAGTCGCATTTCTTAAAAGCCGTATTTTATTTCCTTTCGAGATCGAATACTCCGTAAGAAGTTCTGCATCTCGCTCAACTATCCCAAGGATGTGCGATAATTCACACCATCCATTAGCAGGTCCCCTGACGAGAGTTGTAAAGGCGTATTTGCCGATGATTACAAAATACCGCTTTAAAAGAAACCCGGTTCTTAAAAGATATGGTATTTTTTTGTAAAGTTATTCTTTGAACCAACCTATATATATATATCGTGCTATGAAACCAAAGTGTTCGTGTGGGGTAGGTCGTTACCCCGTGAAATTTTCCTAAGGTATTGTTTTAACAATTATCGAAAAGAGGTTTATACTAAAGTTCAAGGTATTTTAATGAAAAAGCTCGTTTATTTTTGTTTCACATGAGAATTTTGGTTAAATTTGAAGCTAAACATTTGTAATTAAAGTTACAAGTAGGGTGGTAACATTAGTTTAACCAAAATATAAAGGAAAAGGGAGTTTCAAGTTTTAAAAAAAAGTATCGGAACTAACTCCACTTTACCGATATCTTTTTAGAAGATAAATTGAGATGAAAGGAAGAAGAGTTGATGGGGACTTACGGTTTGGTAAAATCGAGAAAAGGGTAAAGAAGAAGGGAGGGGGCTTTGTGGTATTGCGGGAGCTCCGGAAACGGCTTCGATCTTCGACGGAAGAAGCTTGGTTGCTAACTCCACTTGACTCCACTTGCACTTAGGAACTGAGAATTTTTGCTAAAATTTCAGAATGGTGAGGAGCTAAAGCATGTGATGGTATTTATAGTGAATAATTAGGGTTTGGGAATTAAAATTTTGGATTAAAAAGTATTAAAAAAATGTTAATTGGTGAAATGAAGGGTCTTTATTTGATTGCAGAGCAATCAAACAGTGTAGGGGAGTTAAGGGGAGTCGAAGAGGTGTGTGTGTGCAAAGCACGGAGTCAATTGGGATCATCTTGACCGTCGGTGCCGGCCGATTCAAGGGTTTGAGCGGTCGGATTTAAGGCGATTGCCTCGAGATTCATGCCACGTGGGTTTTTGTATATGTACACCGCATTGCGTCTGCTTGATTTTTCTAAAACTTTTCATTTCCCCGTATATTACACGTGCAACTCTTGGGCTTCCAAAAATTAAAAAAAATCAGAAAAATAATTATGTCTGATGGGAATCGAACACACAGGCTACGTCACAACAGTGTAGAGGATTTACCAGTGAGTTATAAGTTGTTTCTTGCTTTTATTTAATAAAAATAACTTTTAACTCTTACACAGGCTGTAATACTCTTTTCTGTACAATAACAAAAAAAAATCTGTACAGTGATTTCAGAGTCATTACAGACATCATGAAGGGTTATAGTCATCTCACCAACTCTAAAATGAAATGTGGAGATCTCCGGTCTCCATCTATCTACCAAATCCGTAATCAAGTCTCTATCCAGACGTATATATTCTAATCTGGATAGAAGATGAAAGCATGCCCGTTACAACTCAGCCTGCACACGGGTATCTCCAGCTGAGATCCTGCTGCTCTGAACCGAATGGTCAACGCATGTAATCACCTGATCACTCTGCCAATTACAAAAAGAGGACTTGTATCAGTAACGTATAAATAACATATGTAATTAAAGAAAATAAAATTACAAAGTTTTACATGTACTAATGCGGCATTGGCTGACCTGTGGTCAATCTGCAAGTACAAAACAGTCGTATCTATAGGTCCAGACTCCATAAGTATATATATCTTCACAACGAAAATGTCGACTTATATTATCTTTGAAAAAATGAGCATGTATAGACATATGTGTGCGTGCATGTGTGTATATGCATATTTGTCTTTTGTGTTTGCATGTGTGTGTATGTGTGTGTCTATGCATGTGTGTGTGTGTATTTCTAAAATATAGGCGGTGATTACCAATGGCGACGTGGAGCTGGAGGATTTTTGCATCGTGCCTTGTTATGACCATACTCATTGCAGATACTGCATCTATTTTGCCTACGTATTTCTTGTGAATCATCCATAACACTTCTGATACGAGTAGAACGTACTCGTCCTGCTAGTCTCCTACCGATAGGTGGTAATATCATTGGACCGTTGTATATCTCCCAATATCGGCTATCAGGTACAGGATGGAACAATAGGGCATAAGTAGCTTTGTATTTAGAGACATAATACCACTTCGAAGCAAGATCGTGATGTGCAATGTTTCCCCCACCCTCTGCTCGTGTGCATTATATATGAACAATGCAAATTTCGCAATTTAGGAATATTGCACGTACAACTGCAGTTCCTACCATCGATGACTACGTCATAATTTTTTCCATCTTTGTCAGTCATCTGCCATTTGGACTAGCTAAACCTCACAATCCAAGCATGCCTAGCATCAGTAGCCCTTTTTGTTATTAATCGTTCGAACTTAGGACATAACTTTGTCGTCCACACTTGTCCCTCCTGACGTCGTGCAAATAAATATCTGTTCGCCCTGTAAAAAGTTCATCCTACTAAGACCTGAATAGGCAAAGATTGAGAGCCTTTTAAGATCTCGTTAAAGCTTTCTGAAGCATTCGTTGTCATCATGAAAAATCGCCTATCACTATCTTTCGAAAGAGCTCATCTTTTTTCTTCATTTTTAAAACTACTTTCAATCCAAGTATCTACTCTTAGACATATACGTTTAAGTTCCTCTCTTCGCTCTGTATGTCAAGTCATCTTGTGCACATGCAATTTGAGAGAACAAATTCTGCAACGTTTTGCCACTAAATCCAGCAGTTGAGAAGTTGGATCTGATATGTCGTATGCAATAACGATGACAATGAGGTTCTGGCCATAATTTTCATAGTGCAGTCGGAATCCCTTTCATTCGGTCAGACATGAAAGTAATGTGTCTTCCCCGCACGGATGGAATGTAGAGATGAATGCAAGTAATGAACCACTCCCAATTTTCAGTGGCTTCACCTCCAACTACAGCATATACCAAAGGATAAACGCCATCATTTGCATCAGCACCGGTAGTAATGAGCAGAGTCCCTTTGAATTTGTCATATAAGTGTGTCTCATCAATACTGAGAACGGGACGACACTAAGCAAAACCATCAATGGCCGGTCCGAATGCCCAAAATGCACCGGTAAAATATCTCATTATTCTGGCATTGAAGCGTCGGTTATCTTGAATACAATCCCGGAATTAGTAGATTTGATGGCAGTATGGTATCGTGGCAAATGTTCATACAAATCTTCTCAATCTCCGTATATTTTAGACAATACCCTGTTCAACACATTTCGTACCTTCATATAATTTATTTCAATGAATAATGTATCTTTTATAAGCACTTGAATCGTTTTGGGGGTCAAATCGACATCTGCTTTCACAAAAGGCAATACCCTGTTACATATGAATGTAGAAGCGGCATGTTTATAATTTGAATTCACTACTGAATTCACATAAGTATGATTGCCAGCATACTTCTTTATCTGCCAATGTCCCGTCGGTGATTTCTTCTAGATATATGCATGAAGTCTCCACGGGCAGTTCGCGTCTGTTTTACAAATGACGGTGTACTTGGTCATGGTAGTCTTGATTAGTTTAAAAGAAACTCCGTGTTTAATTGACCAAACGCTGACTGCCTGTATTAACTTCTCCTTATTCTTGAACAAATCGCCTTCCTTCAGCCCAGTTTCAATATCGACTGCCGAAAACCTATCAGCACAAAAGTTGACATTCTCCATTACCGCTGTAGATAATATGTGAGCATCTGTTATATTATCGGCAAGTGGATTTTCAAATGCAATGAAGTCATTATTAACACAAGAATTAGTAATTCACTGCCTATCATTCTTATCGTCAAGGAAATGTACAATTTGCATGCTATTTTGTACTTGAATCTTGTCCTCATCACCAGTAATTCAATGACCTGCTTCTTGACTTCTTCCAACTCCACTCGTGCCATCGGGTAATACGTCTTTGAGATTGGCGCTGCACCAGGAACAAGATCAATCGCGAACTCCACGTCTCGCTTCGGCAGTAAACCTGATATGTCTTCAAACACGTCCATGAAATTCTCGAACTATAGCTGGCGTTTCAACTTGAGCAACCTCCATCGACAGAAGAACATTGTTCGTCGACCTAGCCCTAACTCGACTGGCCCGACAGAACTGCTTCCTCCAGCAAAACAAGCTCCGGATGTCCGAGAATCTGGAGAATCACTTTCCTTTCCTTACAATCAATATGAGCGTGGAAAGTGCCGCGAAAATCCATTCCCAAGACAACAACAAACAAAGAGTGCACCATAATTGAATAATTCTAATGTGGGGAAAACATGAACAAGTAAGATACCGAGATGACTTCATCCGAAGTCAAGATACTGAAGAGGATTAAGCACGGTAAGCATGATTCAAGCTGGCGGTAAAACAAGAACTGGTAAGCAATGAAACCGAGAGAAGCAAGGTAATATAACAACCATGAAACAAGGAAGTGAATCAAGACCAGGATTCCAAGTTACTTAAATAGAGTACCGCATTGTAAACATGCTGCAGTTCATGGGTACAATTACATAACTCCATTCAAGTCGCCCAAATCCTAGTATCGGAATCCAGGAACAGAGAGAAACAATAGTGAACCAAAAAGGTTTCAAGTCGAGATGTAAGTGGTTTGCATATCGTCAAGACGAAGGATAAAAGAAGGATATGATTCAAGAATTACGATAACAAGGTGGCAGGACATGTTCCTAATCACGAGTATTCTGATTCATGTATTGGGTCCAATACTCAACTACAAAAGAATCAAACTCGATTAACCTATATCCCATGGCTCTGATACCAAAAGAACCATGTCACGCCCCGCTTCCCAGAGTACGCTAAGATGGGCACGTGACATAGCCAACCATGCTACCTGTGGATAGGAAAAATCCTTCCACAGTCACATTACGGCTGTAGAGATATCAAGAACAGGAAAGTAAACTAAACTATCTAGTACATGTCCACGAAGCCAGAATAAATGAGTCAAGAAATGATAATATGCGGAAGCAAAAGATACAATAAATGAAACACCTGGAAAGTAAAACTGCATACCAACAGGATCTTCACCGCTCGGTCTAACAGCGGCAATACTCCTGATCAGTCTGCAACAAAGGTAGAGGATCTGGGCCATGCAAAACCCAGACGTCAGTGCGTCATAACATCAAGCGATAATATAAACAGGGGTAGCAATACATGCAAGTATGAGTATAAATGATAAAACAAGTATAACAGTGATATAAGTAAGGACAGTGGGGTAATGTGTAGTGAGTAATCTAAACTAGTCTATTGGGTTAACTACTCTCAAGTCTTTGAAATCAATTTGATGAATCATCGATGTAACTCAATAGTATCCCGTGCGTGCCCGGGATCACGGTGAAGATTCTCGGGTTGAAACCGAGACATGCCGCTAGGCACTAAAGGAAAATGGGTAATGATGAATGATGTCTGCAGCATTATCCCAAGGCTGGCCTAGCCTCTAAAAGGTAGTGGATAACGATGGATGATGTCAACGGCATCATCCCAAGGCTGGCCCAGGCTCTAAAACTGATCGGTAAAGGTAACGAACTGTCGAGTTACAAGTCAGGTTTCATTATTGATTTCCCCATACCCCCAGGTTATGTGTATTCAAGTCAGGTATTAAATAATCTAGAGCTAATGCCAATACAGGATCAGGCAGGTACAGGTTTGTCTGGATAGACAACAGGAACGGTCCGTAAGGACAACAGGTCAGGTTTGCTGGCATTAGACACAAGATCAGGTAATAGGTAAAGCCATGGTACATCAAGTCAAGTCAAGTAATGTATATAGGTGTCATGTCATGTCAAAAGTCGCACGGTACCATGTCGTGTCAAGTAATAGGTGTAACAAGTCATGTCAGGGTGTACAAGACGTCATGTGGGTGCTCATAATCAAACTAGCATAAGTATGGGTATACAAAACAAGCATGGGTACTAATATAACAGTAAACTGGAACATGTAATATGATATGCAAATAGGTACAGATAAAACTATATGGATGTACGGTTATCGATTAGAGTTAGGGTTAAATTCCAATGCTAACTAGACTACACTTTATCAAATGTGGAATGTGAATATTTCAATGTTATACATTCAAGTGATCTATTGATGCAATAATATGTATACTAGACGGGATGGGTGCAAACGGGTGTTGAACAGTTATAAACTATTTAAAGGGTACTATGGCTATGCGACCAAAAACTATGATATAAATATAGGCGTGGCATAAAATATTATAATCTAACATGCAACTGGGTGTGTTTTCATAATTAACTTAAAAATGATATAAACGGACATCGGATGGTAAAATGTAATATAGGGCACCAAATTCAAACTTCATGCTTACTATATATCCAAATAAATATGGAATACTATAAATAGCATGTAGCAAGCTTCACTTGCTTTGATCGGATCACGAAGCGGTATACGGAACGTCACGCGTCGGCGGGAAAAGTCGCGACGCGCGTACGGTACACGGAATGAGTCCAAACAACGCATTATGGGATCACACGGTTCAGATATCCTCGCTGGGTCGTCGGGATCGTCGTCGGCAAGACTGGATTTCGGCAACTAAAAGAACAGTAACCTTTTAAAAGAAGAAAAGTAATAAAAGAAAGGAAGAGAAGAAAGGCAGAGGAAGAAGTGGAAAGAGAAGAAGAGGGTTGCTCACTGGTAACAGGGAGATGAGATAGTGGCGATGTCGGGTCACCGGAGGCGAGTTGCCGGCAAGGGTGCAGGGGTTTCTGTGGGTTTAGGGTTAGGTTAGGGTTTGCGCTGTTTAGGCTCGGGTCTGCAGGTTTTGGTGAGTGGGAAGAGGAGATGTGGAGAAGGTGATGAAGGTGGAGGTGAGAGGAGACTGGTGGTGACGGCGAGGTCGAGGGATCGCCGGGGTGACGAGGAGATGGGTTTGGTGGGCGTTGCAGTAGGTGCTCGAGAAAGAGGAGAGAGGCTCGAGAAGGCGAAAGAAGAAGAAGAAGGTGGAGAGGATGAGCGGAGGAGATGAGAAAATAGTGAGGGAGCTCGTCGACGTGAAGAGACGACGGTGAGGAGGCGATGGGTGTGTATGGGGTTAGCGGGTGCAGACGAGGTGTTGGGGAGAGAGAGAAGGAAGATGAGGACGAGGAGGAGGAGAATGGAGACGAGGGCGGAGGCGAGGTCGGGAAGAAGGAGGCAGAGGAGGTGGCTAGGGTTAGGGTTGAGTTCGTCGTGGGTTTCTCGCGTCGAGCTCCGGTTTAAAAGAGAAGAGAGGGAGAATAATGAGGGAGGTGATTATAGCGGCGCGGGAGGTGACGCGACTCAGCTCACCGCGAGAGGAGAGAGGGAAAGATCGCGAGAGGAGAGATAAAGAGAGAGGAGAAAGAAAGTTGGAGCGTAGTGGGAAGAGAGAAGAGAGGAGAGAGAGAGAAAGGGAAAAAAAAAGAGAAACAGAGAGAGAGAAAGAAAGAGAGAGAGAGAGAGCTCGAGGGGCCCAGTAAATAAGAAAGGAAGGTTTTGATTGGCCCAGAGGGAAAAGATATGGGGGAGGGTTTTAGGAAAAATTTAAAAAAGATTTTAACAGTTCAAAGAATAATTTTGTTGGCTGTGAAATCTCGTATGCTGTTAAAAATATTTTAAACGGATTAAAGAAATTTAAAATAATTAGAATTTGGTGGGATATAAAAATAATCCAGAAATGCGCCCGGTTCGGGTCCAAAATTTTAGATTTGAAATATGAGAATTATATGCAGCTTCCAAACTTTAAAATGAATACTCAGTTAAAGAAATGTATACCCCCAAGAACGGATGCACGTACGTGCGCGTAGCCATCCAAACACGTTCGTTTCACCGAACGGGACGAGAATAAGATGTGCGGACGCTACCACGGGTTAGGGGTATCATGCAGGCCATGAAATGTAATTTTAATAAATATTTTATGTGACTTAAAAGTATATGATAAAACATGCGATGTCAGATGAATGCCAATATGCAGTTTATACTAGATGCACGTGTCAATGCAACGAGTCAGGGTAACCTATAAATATAAATCAAACAAGTTCAAGCAAGCGGGTCGGGTCGATTGCAATGTAAAATATAAAATACCATTCGCACCCAAAATACATTAAACTAAGAAATAACACAAATAAGGAAATACGAGAACTGGAATTAGTATAAATGGACTCGGGTGTTACATTATACCCAACTACAAAAAGAATTTCGTCCTATAAATTCCAAGAACAAGAAAGAATAAACAATCAACACACTACAAGATTAGATGTGGAAACTTCTGTCGAATCTCATCTTCTCGTTCCCAAGTTGACTCTCCATATGAGCGATTACCCCCACGAAATGAATACAAGAAAGATAACCTTGTTCTTAAGAACCTTTTCCCCTTGATCCACAATCGACATTGGTTGCTCTCACAAGTCAAATCTTCTCGTACAGTCAGCTCCAAATGATCCAACACATGTATTTCATCTCGAACATACTTACGGAGTTGAGGTACGTAAAACACGTCCTGAACATTCGCCAAGGATTGCGGTAACGCCAATCGATACACCACTGCTCCAACACGCTCCAAAATCTTAAAAGGTCTAACGGTTCGAGGACTAAGCTTTTCTCGACTTCCGAAACGAATCACCCCTCTAGTCGGTGATACCTTCAAGAATACCAAATCACCAACCACGAACTCCAGAGGTCTTCTCGCTGTATCTGTCCAACTCTTCTGTCGGTCTTGTGTTACTTTCATATGATTCCAGATAGTATTAACCTTCTCAACTGTCTATACAACCAAATCTGGTCCCAACAAATCTACGTTCTCCAACATCGTCCCAACCACAGGTGAACGACACTTGCGACCATATAATGCTTCGAATGGAGTCATCTGAATAGTCGCCTGAAAACTGTTGTTGTACGAAAACTCCACTAAGTGTAGATAATCCTCCCATGAACCCTTAAAGTCTAACATGCAAGCTCTCAACATGTCTTCAAGAGTTTGGATCGTTCTCTCCGATTGGCCATCTGTCCGAGGAGAATAAGCCGTGCTAAACTTCAATCGAGTCCCCAAACTTTCCTGTAAGCTCCTCCAGAAGTGTGATAAGAAACGGGTATCACGGTCGGACACGATGCTCACCGGAACTCCATGCAATCTTACAATCTCCTGCATGTACCGTTCTGCCAAAGCTTCGGTTGATTGACCAACTCGAAATGGTATGAAATAAGATGCCTTGGTCAATCGATCAACAATCACCCAAACTGCATTGTTGCCTTTTTGGACTTCACGGTAAAGCCGTCACGAAATCCATGGTTATATGTTCCCACTTCCATTGAGGAATCGGAAGTGGTTGCAATAAACCAGCAACCCGTTGATGTTCAGCCTTAATTTGCTGACACACTAAGCACCTTGCTACAAGGCGGGCAATCTACCGTTTCATGCCTTCCCACCAGAAATGCTGTCGTAGATCTCGGTACATCTTTGTGCCTCCTGGATGTACGGAATATGCGGAACTGTGTGCCTCCATCATACTTCTTCGCGAAAGTCCCCCTTCGGCACACACAAACGGCTACCATAACGCAACGAACCATCTTCATGAATCAACAAGTCCGTCGAAGTCCAGCTTTGTTCTTGAAACCTTTGCAATCTTGGGTCCTGTGGCTGCACTACTTTAACAATCTCGATCAAAGACGACTGTAATTGCAGCTGCATCAACTGTCTTGAAGAACGCGGTAGCACGATCTCCAACTAGAATCTCCGAAAATCTTCGATAAACCCCTTCTGTGCAGTCAACATCCGAATTGCTGACAACCGATTAAGCATATCCGGTCACAACATTAATTTTTCCCGGATGGTTCTTAAGACCAAGATCGTAGTCAGCCATCAGCTCCAACCATCTTCGCTGTCTCATATTTAGCTCCTTCTGTGTGAACACAAACTCCCGGCTTTTGTGATCGGTGAATACTTCGCCCCTTGCGCCCAATAAGTAGTGTCTCCAAATCTTCAAAGCTAACATCACAGCTGCTAGCTCCAAGTCAGGAGTTGGGTAATCCTTCTCATGGGTCTTCAACTGTCTCGATGCGTAAGTTGTAACCTTCCATGCTGCACCAAAACACATCCCAATCCTTTCTCAAGTACGTCGCTGTGAATCACCAATTCTCCGGAACCGTCTGGTACGGTCAAAATAAGAGCGGTTATCCATCATTTCCTCAACGCCTCAAAAGCTGACGCACACTTATCCGTCCACACCAATGGTACTTCCTTGCACGTAAGCTTGGTCAGAGGCTCAACCAAATGAGTACAATTCTCCACGAACCTTTTATAATACCCGGCAAGTCCAAGGAACCTTCTTATCTCCGCAACATTCTTCGAAATCGGCCAATCTCGAACAGCTGTAGTCCTTCGGGATCAACGGCGATTCCATCTCCAGCCTCAACGTGCCCCAAAACTTCACTTCTTCCGGCCAAACTCGTACTTGCTCATCTTTGCATATAATTTTTTTCTTGTCTCAACGTCTGCAGTGCGATCTTCAAGTGTTCTGCATGCTCTTCAATGCTCCTCGAGTAAACCAAAATATCATCAATGAACACCACTATAAACTGGTCCAAGAATGGTGAAAAGATTCGGTTCATCAAGTCCATAAATATCGCCGGTGCATTCGTGACTCCGAATGGCATCACTAAATACTTGTAATGTCCATACCGAGTTTGGAACGCAGTCTTACAAATATCTTCTGATTTAACTCGGACCTGATGTTATCCGGATCGCAAATCCAGTTTTGAGAATACCCTCGCGCCATTAAACTGCTCAAATAATTCTCCAATGCGAGAAATCGGGTACTTGTTCTTAATAGTCACTCGGTTTAATTCTCGATAATCGATGAACATCCTCCTTGTACCATCTTTCTTCTTGACTAGAAGAACTGGAGCTCCCCAAGATGAATTACTGCTGCGAATCCAACCCTTCTCAAGTAATTCAGTGACCTGCTTCTTGACTTCTTCCAACTCCACTGGTGCCATCGGGTAATACGCCTTTGAGATTGGCGTTGCACCAGGAACAAAATCAATCGCGAACTCTACATCTCGCTTTGGCGGTAAACCTGATATGTCTTCGAACACGTCCATGAAATTCTCAAACTATAGCTGGCGTTTCAACTTGAGCAACCTCCATCGACGGAAGAACATTGTTCGTCGGCCTAGCCCTAACTCGACTGGCCCGACAGAACTGCTTCCTCCAGCAAAACAAGCTCCGGATGTCCGAGAATCTGGAGAATCACTTTCCTTTCCTTACAATCAATATGAGCGTGGAAAGTGCCGTGAAAATCCATTCCCAAGACAACAACAAACAAAGGGTGCACCAGAATTGAATAATTCTAATGTGGGGAAAACATGAATAAGTAAGATACCGAGATGACTTCATCCGAAGTCAAGATACTGAAGAGGATTAAGCACGGTAAGCATGATTCAAGCTGGCGGTAAAACAAGAACTGGTAAGTAATGAAACCGAGAGAAGCAAGGTAATATAACAACCATGAAACAAGGAAGTGAATCAAGACCAGGATTCCAAGTTACTTAAATAGAGTACCGCATTGTAACCATGCTGCAGTTCATGGGTACAATTACATAACTCCACTCAAGTCGCCCAAATCTTAGTATCGGAATCCAGGAACAAGAAGAAACAATAGTGAACCAAAAAGGTTTCAAGTCGAGATGCGAGTGGTTTGCATATCGTAAAGGCGAAGGATAAAAGAAGGATATGATTCAAGAATTACGATAACAAGGTGGCAGGACATGTTCCTAATCACGAGTATTCTGATTCGTGTATTGGGTCCAATACCCAACTACAAAAGAATCAAACTCGATTAA
The DNA here is from genome assembly GCA_030015575.1 of Agapanthus africanus. NCBI lineage: Eukaryota > Viridiplantae > Streptophyta > Magnoliopsida > Asparagales > Amaryllidaceae > Agapanthus > Agapanthus africanus. The sequence continues at coordinate 72,995,754 of CM057348.1, forward strand.
CATATATCCTATGGCTCTGATACCAAAAGAACCATGTCACGCCGTGCTTTCCAGAGTACGTTAAGATGGGCACGTGACATAGCCAACCATGCTACCTGTGGATAGGAAAAATCCTTCCACAGTCACATTACGGCTGTAGAGATATCAAGAACAAGAAAGTAAACTAAACTATCCAGTACATGTCCATGAAGCCAGAATAAATGAGTCAAGAAATGATAATATGCGGAAGCAAAAGATACAATGAATGAAACACCTGGAAAGTAAAACTGCATACCAACAGGATCTTCACCGCTCGGTCTAACAGCGGCAATATTCCTAATCAGTCAGCAACAAAGGTAGAGGATCTGGGCCATGCAAAACCCAGACGTCAGCGCGTCATAACATCAAGAGATAATATAAACAGGGGTAGCAATACATGCAAGTATGGGTATAAATGATAAAAAAAACATAACAGTGATATAAGTAAAGACAGTGGGGTAATGTGTAGTGAGTAATCTAAACTAGTTTATTGGGTTAACTACTCTCAAGTCTTTGAAATCAATTTGATGAATCATCGATGTAATTCAATAGTATCCCGTGCGTGCCCGGGATCACGGTGAAGATTCTCGGGCTGAAACTGAGACATGCCTCTAGGCACTAAAGGAAAAGGGGTAATGATGAATGATGTCTGCAGCATCATCCCAAGACTGGCCTAGCCTCTAAAAGATAGTGGATAACGATGGATGATGTCAGCGGCATCATCCCAAGGCTGGCCCAGCCTCTAAAACTGATCGGTAAAGGTAACGAACTGTCGAGTTACAAGTCAGGTTTCATCATTGATTTTCCCATACCCCCAGGTTATGTTTATTCAAGTCAGGTATTAAATAATCTAGAGCTAATGCCAACACAGGATCAGGCAGGTACAGGTTTGTCTGGATAGACAACAGGAACGGTCCGTAAGGACAACAGGTCAGGTTTGCTGGCATTAGACACAAGATCAGGTAACAGGTAAAGCCATAGTACATCAGGTCAGGTCAAGTAATGTATATAGGTGTCATGTCATGTCAAGAGTCGCACGGTACCATGTCGTGTCAAGTAATAGGTGTAACAAGTCATGTCAGGGTGTACAAGACGTCATGTGGGTGCTCATAATCAAACTAGCATAAGCATGGGTATAAAAACAAGCATGGGTACTAATATAACAGTAAACTGGAACATGTAATATGATATGCAAATAGGTACAGATAAAACTATATGGATGTACGGTTATCGATTAGAGTTAGGGTTAAATTCCAATGCTAACTAGACTACACTTTATCAAATGTGGAATGTGAATATTTCAATTTTATACATTCAAGTGATCTATTGATGCAATAATATGTATACTAGACGGGATGGGTGCAAATGGGTGTTGAACAGTTATAAACTATTTAAAGGGTACTATGGCTATGCGACCAAGAACTATGATATAAATATAGGCGTTGTATAAAATATTGTAATCTAACATGCAACTGGGTGTGTTTTCATAATTAACTCAAAAATGATATAAACGGACATCGGATGGTAAAATGTAATATAGGGCACCAAATTCAAACTTCATGCTTACTATATATGCAAATGAATATGGAATACTATAAATAGCATGTAGCAAGTTTCACTAGCCTTGATCGGACCACGAAGCGGTATACGGAACGTCGCGCGTCGGCGGGAAAAGTCGCGACGCGTGCACGGTACATGGAATGAGTCCAAACAACGCATGATGGGATCACACGGGTCAGATATCCTCGCTGGCTCGTCGAGATCGTCGTCGGCACGACCGGATTTTGGCAACTAAAAGAACAGTAACCTTTTAAAAGAAGAAAAGTAATAAAAGAAAGGAAGAGAAGAAAGGCAGAGGAAGAAGTGGAAAGAGAAGAAGAGGGTTGCTCACAGGTAACGGGGAGACGTGATGGTGGCGATGTCGGGTCACCGGAGGCGAGTTGCCGGCAAGGGTGCAGGGGTTTCTGTGGGTTTAGGGTTGGGTTAGGGTTTGCGCTGTTTAGGCTCGGGTGTGCAGGTTTTGGTGAGTGCGAAGAGGAGATGAGGAGAAGGTGATGAAGGTGGAGGTAAGAGGAAACTGGTGGTGACGGCGAGGTCAAGGGATCGCCGGTGACTAGGAGATGGGTTTGGTAGGCGTTGCAGTAGGTGCTCGAGAAAGAGGAGAGAGGCTCGAGAAGGCGAAAGAAGAAGAAGAAGGTGGAGAGGATGAGCGGAGGAGATGAGAAAATAGTGAGGGGGGTTGTCTGCGTGAAGAGACGACGGTGAGGAGGCGATGGGTGTGTGCAGGGTTAGTGGGTGTAGGCGAGGTGTTGGGGAGAGAGAGAAGGAAGATGAGGACGAGGAGGAGGAGAATGGAGACGAGGGCGGAGGCGAGGTCGGGGAGAAGGAGGCAGAGGAAGCGGCTAGGGTTAGGGTTGAGTTTGTCGTGGGTTTCTCGCGTCGAGCTCCGGTTTAAAAGAGAAGAGAGGGAGAATAAGGAGGGAGGTGATTATAGCGGCGCGGGAGGTGACGCGACTCGGCTCATCGTGAGAGGAGAGAGGGAGAGATCGCGAGAGGAGAGAGATAGAGAGAGAGGAGAAAGAAAGTTGGAGCGTAGTGGGGAGAGAGGAAGAGAGAAGAGAGAGGAGAGAGAGAGAGAAAGGGGAAAAAAAAAAAAGAAACAGAGAGAGAGAAAGAGAGAGAGAGCGCGCTCGCGGGGCCCAGTAAATAAGAAAGGAGGGTTTTGATTGGCCCAGAGGGAAAAGATATGGGAGAGGGTTTTAGGAAAAATTTAAAAAAGATTTTAAAAGTTCAAAGAATAATTTTGTTGGCTGTGAAATCTCGTATGCTGTTAAAAATATTTTAAACGGATTAAAGAAATTTAAAATAATTAGAATTTGGCGGGATACAAAAATAATTCAGAAATGCGCCCGGTTCGGGTCCAAAATTTTAGATTTGAAATACGAGAATTATATGTAGCTTCCAAATTTTAAAATGAATACTCAGTTAAAGAAAATGTATACCCCCAAGAACGGATGCACGTACGTGCGCGTAGCCATCCAAACACGTCTGTTTCACCGAACGGGACGAGAACAAGATGCGTGGACGCTACCACGGGGTTAGGGGTATCATGCAGGCCATGAAATGTAATTTTAATAAATATTTTCTGTGACTTAAAAGTTATATGATAAAACATGCGATGTTAGATAAAATGCCAATATGCAGTTTATACTAGATGCACGTATCAATGCAACGAGTCAGGGTAACCTATAAATATAAATCAAACAAGTTCAAGCAAGCGGGTCGGGTCGAATGCAATGTAAAATATAAAATACCATTCGCACCCAAAATACGTTAAATTAAGAAATAACCCAAATAAGGAAATACGAGAACTGGAATTGATATAAATGGACTCGGGTGTTACAGAACTTAAGTTATATTTTCCTTTAGTTCAAAAATGTTTTGTTTGGTTTACAGACCGTTAATCTGGTTTGAAATTAAGATCAGCTTAAACATATGAGCGTTTAGGCTCAATTTATTTTTAACTAAGGATGCGTTAGTCCTATTTGAGACTAAGATCAACTCAGCAATATTTTCAGGATCATTAAATTTAGTTAAGATCCAACAATAGAGTATTTGGGCTCAGTTGCAAGAAATTTCAGAGAGATTTTTAGCCAATTAGGGCTTGGTCTGTTTAGTTTTTTCTTCTTTCTTCTTCTTTTTTATTCAAAAGTGCTAAGCACTTATTTGTGTTCTGTTTGCTCAGCCCTTTTCCTTTTATGCAGGAGTGCTAAGCACTTGTTTAAGGCTCAGACGCTCACATGTGTATCATGTGAAGCACTCGGTCATGGGCATTGCCCAATAAGTGCTAAGCACTTTAGTCATTTTGACTGAAGATGTGGTGCTAAACACTTTTGTATGGCGTCCACTTGAGGAGCACGTGCGGCGCTATCTCATTTTATTTTGTTGGGCGTCCACATATTTTTCACGTGAGGCTCTGGGCGCTGCCCAGTCAGTGCTAAGCACTCAGCCGTTTTGGTTGCATATGAAGTGCTAAGCACTTTTACTCGGCGCTCACGGGTATTTCACGTGAGGCGCTGGTCTTCTGTTTTGGGCGTCCACATGTGTTTTTTTACGCAAGGCGCTGAGTCCTTTGCTGGTGACGCCCATGTGGGAAGCACGTGAGACGCTAATTCCTTTTCTTTTTCAGATATTGAATCTCTGTTAATGGTATTTTGACTATTAATGATCACCAAGATCTTTGTTTTGAAGATCTGGGATCCAGTTTTCTTTAAGAACTAAGTTCTTATGTTTTTTTTTCTTTTATAAGAACTAAGTTTCTTTTCAGGATTAAACCCTATTTTCAGAGGAATTAAATTCCTAGAACATAAGTTCTTTTTCTTTCTCTTTTTTTTAACCTAATTCCTTTCCCGTAGGTTTTGAGTTTGAAGAACAGAATCTCCCCGAAGAGAATTGAATTCTCAACTTGTGGGGAGATTTGCTTTGCAAATCTCAAATCAGAGAAAAAAATAAGTTCTTATATGAAGGGTTAAACCCTTGTTTCCATTTATACTAGGCAAAGGAGATATTTTGATCTCTTCTTTTTCTTTTATTTAGAGTTTGAAAGGAGGAAGATCTTCTTCTTCTTCTTTTGAGAATTAAATTTTTTGTTTTTCTTTTTGTGGAGAAACTTATGGGGTCAATTCTGTATCTATAGTGGTGTCCTTTCTTTTCATCTCTTTGCTCCTATTTATAGGAGAGAGAAAAGAATTAATTTGTTGAGAAAATCTCACAATGAGAGATCGTTATTGATTTCATAATCGGTCAAATTGATCTTTTAGATCAATTGGTGAATTTTATTCACCGTTGGATTTTTAATCCAAAGGCTCTCTATTTAACAGAAAAGATTTCTTGTTTGTTTAATAAGGTTAGGAAGTATTTTCCTAAGATAGAATTTTATTCTATCATATGAATATCTTGTTGGTTTAACAAGACTTAAGAAGATATTTTCCTAACCATAGAATTTAATTCTGATTAACAAAGACTATCTTTTTTTAGTTTAGAAAGATCGGGAAAATATTTCCCAAATAAAATTTAATTCTATCTGTAACGATTCTATTTTCACTGCACGAAATTTTTAAAATTTAATATACAGAATGGAGTTTGCTAACCTGAGCACAAGTTATAAATTTAATTTGTTTAAGAACAGTAAGAAAACACTTGTAGCTCATTGGTAAAGCCTTGCACTGCTGTGACGTAGCCCCTGTGTTCAAATCCCATCAGCCACATATATTTTTTTCTGAATTTTTATTTTAAACTTTTTGGAAGCCCAAAAGTTTACACGTGTAATACACGTAAAAATGAAAAGTCGGATAAAATAAACATGTGCAAAAGGGTATTTATACAGACTAGGACACGTTGCATGAATCCCAGAACCCAAAGCCCTATGATGGCCGGCGAGATCCTCGCTTGGACCGGCGGCGCCGGGCTCAACCGTAGGTAATGCCCCCAAACCCTGCACACTAGTCTTTTGGCCTACCCCCACTACTCCTGTACTGTTTGAATTCTCTGCATTTATCCAGAGAGTATTAATTCACTCATAAATCTTATTTTTAATACATTTTTAATTTTCTATTCATTCTCAAAACCCTAATTCTTCCCTATAAATACAACATCATACCCCAGCCCTTCTCATTCTGAAATCTATTGTCAAAAACCCTCAAAAGTTTCCATGTCAAAGAAGAGTACAAGTGGAGTTAGCACCAGGTCAAGTTTCGGCGAGGATTCGAGACGATTTTGGCATCCCGCGACTTCACAAAGCCACCAATATTTTCCTCAACCTCCCCTATCTTCTCTAAGCTAGTGAGTCCTCTCTTTTCTCCTCTTCTCCTAATTTAAAAAGTTCTATTTTCAAAACTCGTCGGTAAGTGGAGTTATACCGACCTTTAATTCTATTCTTTTTTAAATTTCAATTTTCTCTTAAGAACCACTTAATCATATCATTACATCTTGCTTGTTAAACATTAACTAATATTTAGAAATAAGTTTCATTTTAAAACTCCATGTAAAACAACTTTTATTAAGTTTTTACGCTTAAATACCATGAAATTACATATGACATCGTTTAATCATTTCTGCTTATATTACCTTTAGAAAAATCTTACGAGGTAATGACCTACCTCTCACAAACACGCATCTTGACATAGCCGATTCGCTTGAATAACAATTTTGCAGCAAATACGACTTTTAAATCAAAATACCATAAACTATTAAAAAACGTATTCTTTTAATTGTGTTATTTAAATACCTTGCAATTATGCCTCTACAACCCATTTTGGAGAATCCGATTTGGTTGGTGCGGGTTATCGCACATCCATCGGACTAGTAGGGCGAGATGCAGATCTCCTCACGGAGCATACGATCTCGGTGAAATTTTTAATGCAATTTTTAATAAAAACGTGATTTTCTATATAACAAATAAATTTTATTTTTAATAATTATATATAAATATTATCAAACCATCTATTTTAAATATATAATAAATTCCATGTTTTTCTAAACAAAAGAAAAGAATTATAAGTTTCATGAAAATACTATCAAGAATCTATACAAGTCAACTTTACACTAAAATACCATGTATTATTCAAGTTAGGTATTTATTGACTAGAATACTTCACTTTTAAAAATTATATCTATGAAAATCCTAAATACGATAAATAAATACTTGAGATTTATTTTGAAAGTATACTAAAAATATTTTTAATAAAACCCCCCTTAAGTTATATTAATTTACATTAAGGGCCCTAGTAAATATAAGTTTTGGCGGGACCAATTCTCTTGAGCTTTAGGGAGCCGGAGAAAGTGGGTGCATGCCTATTTAAGGTAGAAAACTAACACGGGGTAATCAATGGTAATTGGCTTGGAAAAAGTCACAAATCATACCGTCCATATGCAGCAGTTACCGATAACTCCTAAACCTAATTCAGAACTCAAATCTGTTTAAGTGTCTGACTCAATCTGAGTCTCAGTCTAATCTGAATACAATCCAAATATGAATCCAACCATATATATAATGCAACATGAATCCAATGTATCAAGCATGAACACTTGAACTTGAACATGAATACCGAACAATATGAACATGCAACATGACTTGACTTGATCGACCCATGGATATATCTTGAACTTGACTACATGACTATCCGTTTACATCCGAACCGTTTACATGAACAACTTATACCATGGTTTCGGCAAGTCTTATACAATAAATCAATACAATCAATACAATATGCATTACGAGGTTTAACGGGGTAGATTGGTACAGAATGTATTAGAAATGGCACGAGATGGTCACTATAATACACCTAACCTGAATATCCGTGCATGTTCACCGCCGAAAGACATGACCGGGACGTTAGGACGTCTAGCCTGAATTTTAGGGGCAGATGCTATTTGGTTTTATCTGTCTACCTCTCCGAAGATGCCAAGTTGATTTATGGCACCGTGTATCGAAGGTTTAAACAGATGCGGCCGTTGTAGTAGACTTCGTCAGATTCCCCCTCGTTGGTGGGGTTTTTTTTATTGTGGGGACGCTCTTCCCTGCAGGCGTAAGCCCCTGCAATTAATTACGTTACCGCGTAGCGATAACCACTTTCTTCTGCTCCAGATGTTCACTTTGTGTCGTGTGTATTTGTTTTATTTTTGGTTGCCCGTGGATTGTATACGGAGACTAATTTTTGTTGTCGCCCGTAGGGCGGGGATTAGTCCAAATCCGTATTTTCTTAGATTTGGGTTTGGTTTGTTTTAAGGCTCGTTAATCTCATTTGAGATTAAGATCAACTTAAATATCTATTGAGGATATGTTAGTCTAATTTTAGACTAAGATCTACTCAACGGGGGTTCGGGATCATTTTTGATCCAACAAAAGATCATTTGGGCTCTATCGTTTTAGTTTAGGGATGTCACGGTCCGTTGAGTTTAAGGACATCATAGTCCGTAGGGTTTAAGGACATCATAGTCCATGGAGTTTAGTTTAGGGACGTTGCGGTCCATTGGGTTTAAGGACATCATAGTCCATGTTTAAGGACATCATAGTCCATAGAATTTAGTTTAGGGACATTGCGGTTCATTGGGTTTAAGGACATCATAGTCCATAGAGTTTAGTTTAGGGATATTGCAGTCCATTGAGTTTAAGAACATCATAGTCCATATTTAAGGACATCATAGTCCGTACAGTTTAAGGACATCATAGTCCATGAGTTTAAGGACCTCATAATCCGTGTTTAAAGACATCATGGTCTGTGTTTAAAGACATCATAGTCTGTAGGATTTTGGTTTAACAGCTTGGGGATGCGCCAAAAGTTATTGGTTATTGGGACCCTCCATCTCTCTGAAGACGTTGAAGAATTACAACGACATGCATCAGATGTATGAAGAGATGTACCCTTGAACCAGTGAATATTCATCAAAGATTTGATGATCTTGTTTGGGACTAAGTCCAACTTAAAAGCATATGGGTTGGGTTAATTTGGGATTTGACCAACCTTGGGCTCAGCCCACTTGATTATTTATCTGGGCTTGGTCCCCTTTATGCATCAGCAGTGCTGAGCATTGAAATGGGCTCTGACATCCTTTATTCTTTTTGTTTTATTTGCATTCTTTTATATGGAGTGTTAAACACTTGATAATGCTCACGTGAGGAACACATGGAGCGCTTGGCACTGAGCGCCAGCAATGAGTACTAAGTACTTTTTATTAAGTAGCGCTCACGTGAGGAGCACGTGGAGCGCTCGGTGCTGAGCGCCAGATTTGGAGTGCTAAGCGCTTCTTATAAGATAGCACCCACGTGAGGAGCACGTGGAGCACTCGGTGTTGAGCGCCAGACTTGGAGTGCTAAGCACTGAATCTTCTGTTCTGCTCAATTCAATTCTCTGAGAATTAGATTCTCATTTATGAAAGACTTTGTCTTATAGATCTGAGATCTGGCAAAAGGACTAAGTTCTTTTTATGTGAGAGTTAAACTCTCAAGCACTGAATTTTCTATTCTGCTCAATTCAATTCTCTGAGAATTAGATTCTCACTTATGAAAGACTTTGTCTTATAGATCTCAGATCTAGAAAAAGAACTAAGTTCTTCTGATTTGAGAGTTAAACTCTTAAAAATGGAGGAGATGTTGTGATCTCACTTATTGTTATTTATCTTGAGAATAAATTGCTCTTGTCTTTGAAGCTTGAAGTTTATGGAGGGGTACCTCCCTTCAAGACTTGAAGTCTTGGGTCATTTTTATAGGGGAGGCTGATTTGTTGAATCAGTTAAGAAAATCTCTCCTTAAGAGATCTCTGATTGATTTGGGGATTTTATCCACCGTTGGATTTTTGATCCAAATACTTCTATTTTACAGAAGACATTTTTCTTATTTTTAACAAAATTGGGAAAATATTTTCCCATACAGAATTTATTCTGTATTTTGGTGATTTTTAATCACCATTGGATCTTTGATCCAGTGGTGCTCTAATTTACAGAGCACAATCTTTCTTGTTTAGAAAGATTTGAGAAGTACTTCCTCAATCAGAATTTAATTCTGTATCTTAGTGATTTTTAATCGCCATTGAATCTTTGATCCAACGGTGCTATGATTTACATAGCACAATCTTTCTTGTTTAGAAAGATTTTAGGAGTATTTCCTCAATCAGAATTTAGTTCTGCGCTCTGATGATTTATCATCTCCGTTGGATCTTTGATCTAAGGGTGAAGAACTTTTAGTTCTAGCGATGGCGCTCTCGTGCTTTGCACGTGAGACGCTGCCTCAGAGTTTTTAACTCTTGGCGCCGCGCTATCGTGCCTTGCACGTGAGGCGCTGCCTCAAAGTTTTTAACTCTGGGCGCCGGTGCTCTCATGCCTTGCACGTGAGGCGCTGCCTCAGTTCAAATTTTGAACAGAGCCTTACTCTCTTATTGGGGGGAAACAATGCTGTTGTCCTGTGGCTTGACGGGGCCTTGTACTCCGTATACCTCTGTCCACGGATAGTTGGACTCTTCTCGTATACACTAATGCATTCTGTACCGAGTTACAAACAACTACGTTGGTTTAACAAAAACAGATAAATTACCAGACCTATTCTATTTACTTGATCTATTCATATCTCTCTCTTGGGACTTACCAAGTGATTGTTCGCTGACGACATTCCTATTTCTTCTTTCTTTGGAATGTTTTCAGGAAGACCGACTCTCGGGAGATCGAGCCCAGCCAAGACGACTTGGAGCATTTCACAGAGGAGTCAGAGTTCTAGTTTCTACCTGTACTTACTTTACTTTCAGTTCATATGCCATTGTTTAAGCATCGCTTTCCATTATTGTACTTTACTTTCCAGTTGTATGTAAAGAATGAATATAAATAAAAAGTTGTTGTTTCGTTACATCTCTTTTTATTCTTGTGCTTTACTTTTATATTGCTTATTTACGCTTAACGTATTTACTTCTGAGTAAATACGTCGCGGCCCGTCACGTCTACATCTCCGTATACTAGGAAGCGGGACGTGACACTATCAGACGGTTTAATTGGTGATTTTATAATCACCATTGGATTTTTGATCCAAGAGTGCTCTGTTTAACAGAGCACAATCTTTCTTTATTTAGAAAAATTGGGGAAATACATTCCCATTTCATTGGATCTTTAATCCAACAATTTTCTGTTTAACAGAAAATATCCTTCTCATTTAGAAAGATTAGGGGATATTTCCCCCCAATAGAATTTAATTCTATATTTAGTGATTTTTAATCACCATTGGATTTTTGATCCAACGGTTCTCTGTTAACAGAAAATATCTTTCCCTTTTTAGAAAGATTGATGGGGAGTATTTTCCTAGAATTTAATTCTATATAGAGAGTCGCCCTCACGTGTTTAACACGTGACCCCAATGTGTTTTAGCCTATTTTGCTTAGCGCCCATATACCTTGTATATGGGCACTCACGTGTTTAACACGTGGGGTGAGTTTGGCCTTTAGCCACTTACACTTGTTGCTTATATACAAAAATAGAATTTAATTTTATGTATAGAGTTTAACTCTATCTAAAGCTAATGCTTCAAAAGGGTGTTCTCACGTATTTAACGCGTGACTCCAATGTGGGTTTTAATTAGTTTATTTAGCGCTTATATGCTTTGCATATAAGCATTCACGTGTTTAACACGTAAGGCCTGTTTAGTTTTTAGTTGCTTGCTTTCAGCGTTTATATGCTTTGCATATAAGTGCTCATGTGTTTAACACGTGAAACTTAAAACATGGGGAATTCTCCTCTTTTTTCTTTCCCCCTTTTTTTATAAGGGAACATATAGCATATCTCCACTCTCAATAAATAGTGTTGCACTAAATCTACATGCGGTATAAACAGATGCAAGGTAATACTTACTTTGTAAACTGCCAATTCACTGGCGTCCCGCTTGATGTGCCTTCACCTACGTATTACTGTTCTGCATTGGTGGGAGACATAAAACCGGTAGAATCAACATTCATATTGAGCATGCGTGTCATTTCTCCTTGCGGGTAATACTCAGATGCTCGAAATGAAGGATCATGTATTTCAAAATAAGGTTCGGGCAGTTAAGCGGACATCAATATCTTCTTCTTCACAAGCAGCTTAATCGATTTCGATTCCGATACAAGCATGACTTGTGTATTCTCATCATCGGATACTTCAATAGCAGTATATTCATACTCCATCGGCCATTTGCATATTAAGGAGATATTGAACTCTAACAGATTGATTTTGGTAGCTTTTGTACACTGCTTGGCACAACTCGGCACAGCTCGTTGTATGTGCTAGACTTCTTGATTTTAGTCATCTTAGTTTTTCCTCCGACATATTCAAGAATATTATTTTTCTAATCGATAATTGGCCACCGAAATAGCAAACTAGATATATGTAATTATCCATCATTTTTCCACCCGCCGGAAATATTTACGCATGTTTGGAGAGTTCTCATCAAACAACCTACTTGTTTATCTTCACATTTATACTCACCTAATTACATAAAATTACAATAAAATCCATATTTGTAGCATGAACAAGCAAGAACTTGTATTCTACTCATTGATCTGTCACAAGTAAAATCGGAGGAAATCCCTAATATGTACCTAATTTGTTCGAATTGTTTTTCCAATATGAAATTTTAACCTAATTTTTTATGAATTATTTTTAAATAAACTAGGGTTTAGCTAACCTTCTGCTAACAGTGGTGATAACGAAAGCAAGAATGAAGGTAATTGTTCGCTCGTGAATTTCTACCTAAATTTGCATGAACGAGAGAATATGAGATCCAAAGATAGCAGAGAGGGGAGGGATCGAGAGAGCGTGAGTGAGACAGAAAGAGGAGGGATTGACAGAGGGAGAGAGAGACCAGAGAGGGAGATATCGCCGTGAAGGGAGGAAGAGAGGTCTCAGGAGGAGGTCGGGGGGATAAAGGTCTCGGGAGGATTGAGAGATGGAGAGAGAGAGAGAGAGCAGGGAGGGAAGGAGAGAGAGAGAGAGAGAGCAAACGACAGAGAGAGAGTGAGCGAGCGAACGAGAGAGAGATGAGAGAGAGAGAATAGTGAGGAATGAGGAAAGTAAATAGATTGTATCTATTTAAGTAGGGGAATGAGACACATTTTGAAAATACGCCCCATTATTTTTCACTAAAGTATATGGACGCAGTTCGTCTAGTACATTTGTATGGGGCGCAATTTCAAAATGCGGCGCCACATATATTTGTAATGAACGCAGTTTCAAACTGCGCCCTTTAAAAAAAAAATTATTGACGACAGCATCAGCGCTGAGCTGGCGCTGACGTGGCACCTATGCGATGCCTACGAGGCAAAAAATGGCTTGTTTTTATAATATGTTTTTAAAATGGTTTGTTTTAAAAATTATCATTTTTATATGGTTTAATATAAAAAATTGTCCTCCTTTCTTTTTTTGGGAAAATGATCACATGGATTTTGTTGGGATCTAAATGCAGTAAGTTCCTTTTTGAGACGGATGCATCCTGATTCTAGTGGTCTTGCCATAGATGAACCCTAACCTCACCTATATTATTGTTGGATTGGGTAGATCCTTTTAATCAAATTACGGGTCCGGGTCGGATTGAACTCGGAAAATTAGGTAAACTTTTTGTTTGAGAAACATTTAAAATAATTTTAGTTAAAGATTTTTTTAAAACATATTGAAAATAGCTAAAAAAATTTAGGATAAAAGGGATTTATTTTAACATGCAAAAACCATGTTAGCTTACATAAAAAAACAAGATAAAAAGAATGTGGGATACATGGAGTATTCCAAGATCCATACATTAAACCTATTAAATTTTTAAAAATTAAAAAATCCTAATTACAATGCATATATATTCATAACAATCTATAATTATATATATAATTTATCTATATCTATCTATAATTAATCTATAACTCTTTTAATAGGAAATTAATGTGTGTTTTGTTTCAGTCATACCCCAAAAATTATTATTCCACCCAAAATTGATTTTTTTAAAAAAGAGACTATGCAATCACTTAGAAAAAATCATATGTAAGCAAATTTCATATGCGACCAAATATATGTATGCCAAGTGCTATACACCATATTTCATATATGAAATTATATAAATTTTGTTTGTAAATCGTAAAGAGTTTATCAATTCTTCGCATGCATGGCACTTGCAAAAAACTAGTTTTAACTTAATGCCGAATAGTGTTACACCCATGCATATTAATTTTCAAACATTGTCTTTAACTTAATTCTTATTTTTAAATTTCAAGAATTTATCTCGAACTTTCCTTCAAAACAAAGATGGAGGCAATCCTCACTATCACTAAACCTTTTTTTTATGACATTTTCATATATTTAATCTTTGCAACCAAAGCAACCCTTGAACAAAAGCACAAGAAAAAAGTTTAATTTTTTTTTATATAATTAAAATAAAAAGAAATTGTTGTTGCATTTATAACACAAAAGCAAACATAAGACTTAATTCAAAAAGGGGAATAGGGTAATTATGTAATTTGCACCCAACACCTATGACATGTAGTAACCGTCCCAAGTTAGTTACGCATACACGGCGCATTCCTACACAGATAAGAGTTGTATCAAAAATAAGCAACTTCAAATTAGAGAAACTAACACCGAAGGATACAAAATATCTCCTGAAAATAATCCCAAAACATACAGAAATGAAAAAAGAAATGGATTGAAGAAAAAAAGCCATGGGACTTTCAAACCGCAGGCCTTTAGGTTTCTTGATTGGCCTTCCATTTGGCTTGATCGCATTGTTGCTTTCTCTCATCGGAGTGGCCATTTGGCTCATCGGGTAATTTGATTTATTCTATCTTTCTTTATTTTTGCCACCTTATTTCTCATTGTTGTTAATTTAGTGATTAAATTTCGATGAATGCATGTTTTGCCGATCGATTCTGAGTTGTTTGTGCCCTTGTTGCTTTTGTTGCGCGGAGCTTGCCAATCTGGCGATGGATCTGATCCAGTTGCCGATCAGCGTGATCCAGTGGTTTATTGATATGATCCCTTGTTAGCATTAATTTATTTCTTTGATTAAAATTTGTATATATTTATGTCTATTGGAAGGATTAATTATTCATGGGTTGATGTTGGACACAGCCATATTTAGGGATTTGAGATAGATATGCATGTCGAGAATCATGGCATGTAGTTTATTCTACAACTTGAGGATTTAAATTGTTTCTTCTTCTTCTTTCTTTTCTTTTCCAATTAATTTTGTTTCTGATTAGAGCAATTTGACGTTTGTTATGAAGTATCGAACGAAGTTTTTTATTTATTATGAAAATTCATAGAAAAGATAACATTAATATCCCTGATCAGATATCGTCGCATAAAACTACCCTTAGAAAACGATATGGTTCCATCCTTCTGTTATTTAGATATTATTTTTATGTATGTGTGAATTAAATCTTGTTGAACGAAATAGCATGTAAACCCCCAGTCCAGATGAGTTGGCATAGTTCATACGTCGAGCGGGGGGGCATTCAGAAAGATATAAAAAAGCATTTTGAGAATCAAAGTGCAGTCTAGGTGATCGACTTTGGCACCTCTACCTCTACTTAGCTGATTTTGCTATATAGGATAAGGGAATTTTAGGCATTGGTGAAGACAACCTACTTGTCATCTGACAAGTTCCAGCATGCGATCAGCTCTTAAGACGAGATTCCCTCACGGAAAAGAAAGAGATAAATTCCAAATATGGCGGTATTTGACTCCGGGCATGGCCTTGACTCAGTTATTTCAAGAAGATGTTGCGTGAGAAGGTATTCATTTTAGAAGCATTTTCCTTTTCCACTAATTTTCTATTAAGTAAATTTGACCATCTTCCATACATAGCCGTGACCGGTCAGGCAACGTGAATTAGAGGATATCAAAATTGGATCGACAATTCCAGCTCTCCCTGAACAACAACCTGTTATTTGGAAAGAGCTAGTGCAAGTAATTAAGGAAGCCATTCGATCGAGAGATTTCAAATGACTCAACTGCAAAGAGTAACTTCATATTGCTGCAGAAGAAACTCAGTTTTGGCCTGAAATTCTGAGGTCTTACATGCGAAAGACTGCTATAAGTCCAATGAAAATGACAAGATGAAATGGGAACGATGAGATCTGACATGATCAACGTTGTTTATTGCATCTAGAGATAACGTGCCTCTAAACAAAATAATCACCAAATTTTATCCCCAAACAAGGGGAGTTAGGGAGAAACCGGTACAAGCACAATGTACATTAAAACAAAATATCGTCTGCACACATGATCTACACTTGTACAATATTTAGTATTTATTCCAGAACCCCGACCACAACAACTCCAAACAGGATGGAACTCAAGTTAAAATCCCACGGCAATCTTCTAACCTGAACCATTTTAGGAGCATGCTCTGCATCAAACTTTAAGGAGGCAGCAGCTTCTTCAGACCCGCTTTCTGCTCCGAGGTAAGCCTAGTAGGGAACTTGATATTGAACTTGATTCTCAAGTTCCCTTTCTTGCTCGGATCTTTAGGCAATGGCATCCCTTCTCCGCGAACCACCTCCTCATACTCTGGATGAATTATGCTGTTGATTGGTATGGTGAGACTCCTACCGTCAAGCGTAGTTACACGAACGGTGTATCCAGTGAGGGCTTCGACAAGGGAAATTTTCTCAGTCAAGATCAAATCGTTTCCGTCTCTCTTGAATAGGCTGTGGGGTTTCTCATCGATTATGAATACGATGTCGGCAGGGATGACATTAGGTTGCTCGTTTCCTTTTTCAGGGAAAGTGATTTTCGTTCCTTTTTTCCACCCAGGCTTTACCTCGATTGTCAGGATCTCTTCTACAGGTAGTGTCTTCCTGTATCAAACATTGTCGTCAATAAAGAGCGAGAAATTCAATTTGAATAAAATATTACCAAAAGACAGCAAATTATTTGCACAAAAAGACTTCAATAAATTTGAGATGCACCAAATCGCCAAGAGCAGCCTTACAAAATGATCCCTGGTTGCAGCCTTGTACCCTTTTTCATTCCTAAATTCTATCATCTTACACCGTAAACCACTGTAGCCTAATGCCTTTATCAATTAAAAGAACAGAATAAAATTTAAGTTCAGGTACTCGACATTCTAGAAATTGAAGATGCCTATGCCAAAAGACAATGATGCCCAACAGGAAAAGTAACAATGCTCATCGTGTCCATCCGAACAACAGGTTAATGACAACTTAACCATATTCAAACTCTACTCCACTGAAGATCATAACAAATCTCATGCTGGTACCAACTGAAAGTATCCATAATCTCCATCACAAGGAACAGAAAGTTGGTATTCAGGATTAGGCATGTTGGGTGAAAAAATCTAATACCATAATATGCACTTGCTGAAAAATAAAACAAGCCAGGGTTGGAAACTAACATTAGGTCTTACTATCCAACAACATCAACCTCACCTACTAGAAAATGGAAATTGAGAAGCCCCAAATGTGGCCCTGATGATCGTATGTTATGGATGTAGAGGTACAGAAAGATGGGACCGTAAATACCAATTAGCAGTTTAGCACCATAAGACAGAGGCATATTTTAAACTCTAATTTTATTGTCTTGTTTTTTTTTCACTTGTGTGGATGTAACTCGTTTGGGGACTTTTCTAGTTCATTAAACACTTTCATACATCATGCTGCACTTAATCATCCCCTCTTTTTCTTAAAAAAAATATCCCACTTGAAACTTGCCACCTATGGGCACAATACAATGGCTCCAAATTTATATCTAGTAGCCAATAAAAATAGAAATTTCATCTATCATATCTTCCGTCCTAAAAGGTAGTTTTGTTCATCCATCTATTATCCTATCAACAATTAACTTGAACAAAAAACTGAAGACCCGTGGTTGATGCACGAAAGAAATGTAACACTGGCATCCACAAATTAACTGAATTTAAACACTAGCATAAGCAGCTTAGAAGTATCTACAAGAACAACCTGCTGAACTTTATATTCTTTTCTCTAGGACAATTGAGATGCATAACCTATCAAATGTCATAATCTGTTAGTGGAATTTGGGTGGGGGGGGGGGGGGGGTGTTAAATTTAAACAAATTGGACAGTGATATTTGATATATGCAAATAAAAGAAAATTAGGAGGACCATGTTCTCCCCCTTCTACCCTCTAAACAAGTATTTGAAGTGAGAAGGGTGAAAACGGTAAATAGAACTTAAAGATTCATTTTTCTCCCTGCGCCCCCCCCCCCACCCCCCCACGCGGGCCTCCCGTGTCCTTATGATCAGAAGAGCCTATTTTGGTTAAATCTTGGCAAACAGAAAAGAAACGTCTACAGACTCTAGGTTATTTCAAGCTGAATCTGGCTAATTTTTATTTTAAGTAAGGAACATTTAGGGCCCATCAAGTGGAACATGCGGTTTCTTTCCTTTCCAAGCTAGCTTGTTTAGACCTACTTACATTGAGTGCAGAAGGTTCAGATTTGAAACCCTATGAGGCCAGTATCTAGGGCACAGATACAACAATCAATTAACAAAAAATCATCCAATGATGGATAAAAAAATGCAGATAAATATGGGGTACAGAATGCAGTCCAACTTTTAGCACAAAGACAATCTAAAGAAGGGTGGATCCAATACTTGCTATGGAGGTGTTTTTACCATTCATCATCCACAATCAACAAAATAATAGCCACACTCACTATTGCATTCAAAAGCTCTAAAAAATGTTTAACATCTCAGACTCCAATCATATATTAAGCAATCATATTCTAATACAAGACTAAGCCTTTTCTAGTCGCCTCCTGTTTCTAATATAAGACTGAACCTTCACCAGTCACCTCCTTATCTTGGATGGATTTTAACCTAACAATAAGAGGCTAAAGCAAAAGCCCTATTCAATACACATGACCTTGTTGATTCCATATACCTCCATGACCAATGCACAACCACTAACGTAGCAGCATATGGATTTGCTCCCATAAATGGCTTAGCGTGCATCATACATTCATACTCTAGGTTTCTTGCGACCATAGGGTTTTTTTCCTTTTTCTTTTTTCTGTATTTTTTCTTTGGGGTTGGGGCCACACGCCCAGGTGTGCGCATGTGTATGTGCGTGCATGTATGCAGTTGTTTGTTTAAAGATGTGGCCTAATTCTAGACAAAGGAATTCGTAGGAACTACAGTCACACATGCTGTCTCTCACTTCTCTCTTTTCTACGATAAGGCGTCACTATCACTTTTTTCATTACTCTGAGAAATCTAAACCCTTCAACAATGATATACAATGATATACCGCACAGCACGCACAGCATTCGAGGAGTTTGCATTATTATAGAAGATATGATGACTACACTACTACGCCAACATTGCAAAGATAACTAACGCCATCTGATCAAAATCCATCGTGCTAATTTCAAACATCTTAACATCTACACACCATTAACGAAAATTCAACTATCAGCTAAATGCATTATTATAACCAATTTATCAACAGAAAACGGCAAAGAAACAAAATAATTGGCAAAGAAAGAACTCACCCACTAACATCAGCAATCTCCCTCGAGATCTTCATCTTCTTTGTGGTCCCCTTATACAACTCCTCCAAGCTACAAGGCAACATATTCTCAATCGCCCGCGCCTTCTGCTGCCCCATCCCCATATTCACACCCCCCTCTCTCCCACCAAAAGCCCCACCAACCCCACCGCCGCCACCAAAAGCCGATCCAAACAAATCATCGCCGCCAAACATACTACTCGAAAACCTCGCCCCTTTCATCCCACCACCTCCACCTCCACCTCCCATCGACCCAAACGGGCTCGAAAACCCGAAGAACTCAGCGAATATATCGTCCGCGTTCCTCGGATTGAAACGGAACACCGTGGGCCCATCTCCGCCGGCACCTCCGGAGAAGAAAGAGGCTCCGCCGGCGCCGCCTGCACCCGGCGGCGGCACCTGACCCTTGAGCCCCTCCTCCCCGTACTGATCGTAGACCGCCCGCTTCTGGGGATCGCTTAGGACCTGAAAAGGGCGGATTTGTGAGAAAAGAGGCGAGATGGGGAAAAGATTGGATTTTTTTTTGGCGCGGGGGGTCAGGATAACGTACCTCGTAGGCTTCGGAGATCTGTTTGAACTTGGCCTCGGCTTCTTTCTTGTTGTTAGGGTTTTTGTCTGGGTGCCACTTCATGGCGAGCTTGCGGTAGGCCTTCTTGAGGTCGTCGTCTTTGGCGTTCTTGTCGACTTGGAGAATCTTGTAGTAGTCCACTCCCATGGCGGCTGCTCAAGGCTATTTGATTGATGATCCGCGTTCTTCTTCTTGCTGTTGTTGAGCTATGGCGTTGTAATTTGAGATTTGGGGTTGTGAGAATTGAGAGAGGAGAATAAAAATAGGAGAGAGCTCGGAGACAAAGGAAATGGAAGAAGAGTCTGGAAGAGAGAGAGGCGCGAAGAATGTTGAAGTTTCTGGAAGGGTCTAGAGCGGTTTTCCTAGAAACGAACCGGTACAATAACATTTTGCAGTTTGGTACCCTATCTTTTTCTAATTTCATATATTCTGGAACTCTTATCTGTTTCGGTTTTCGGCAAAAAATCTGGATAAAAAAAGGAATTCTGCACAATACCATATACCATAGTGCGCATCAACTCAACCGATCAAACTACCGTTTCAAAATTCTTAACAATTACTACTACACATAGCCTTTTAACTATTACACACCATTATTAACCACCACACATAACATGTTAACTACTAAACTTCCTATATTACAAATTATGTGTAATAGCAAACATGCTATATAAAATATCTTACGGAAATTTATAAATTTTTTAAAATTCGCTCATGTGACGGGGCATACAAGATACCTGGTGATAAATAACCCTCCATTTCTTCTTTGCAAATAATTCAGAAACTACGAGTCTACTTGGCAAACTATAAACTAAACTCTAGTCATCCACACAGGCTGAAACAGTCCATATCTCGGTAAAAACATTTTGATGCATGGCACCTACTCAAAACTGGAACCACCATATACAAGTTCTAATATACATTAAAAAAAACCCACCATATACAGTACAGGCGAATTTATCTGACCATTTCAATAACCAATATCAATTTAAAAGATAGAGAAGAAACTATAGACGATATCGCACAGCAGGTATAACATTAGTATTCAACATTTATAAGAAAAACCTATACAAGATTAAAGAAACACAAGGCCAATCATGATGATATTGATACAACTAGCTTAAGGAACTCACTCGCCCTTGTGCATTGGAAACCATCCAACATATTCTTGAGCTTCCGCTAGCTGCTTGTGCTTGCATAAAAGAATGAAAACTTGCTGTAATGATCTTGCCACAATAACTACCACTGTTGCCTTGTCTTCTAACCTAAATACCAATAAAACTACTTCCTCAATCACTACTGTAATCCGATGAATAATCTTCCTCATCTCCCCCATTTGCATTTCCACCCACATCTTCCCCGTTCTCATCCCCGATATCATCATCATCATCATCACCACCACCACCATCATCATCGACATCCATCATCACATCATGATGCCCCACTCGAGGAGGAACCCCATCATATTCCACTTCATATCCATCTCCATCCTCTTCCTCTTCGTCTTCATCAGTTTCGTCATCTAATAACCCCATAGGTTTCTTCTGACCATAACTGACGACATATTGGTCACCGTTTCCATCAGATTCAGATTGAGAGCTATTTTCATCATTATCAATGTAAGCAGTACTCCTCTGTTCAAGACCCCACTCATTTGCTCCAGAGCTTATTGGAGATTCCTCCTCAAAGCTTTGTTGATTGATCCCAACCAACTGTTCTTCCTCCACTGGCACTGCAACTCGGTCTTCTAACCTCTGACGAGGCCTAACACTGCGACGGCCCCTCTTTTGTCCCCGGCCACGAGTACGGCCCCCTCCTCTTCTTGTATATTTCCTTGTAGCTTTTTGGTAGGACCCAATGTTTTCTTCTAGATACTCTGATCGCATAGAGCTAGTGGTACCTCTTAAGCCCCTTCCACGTCGGCCATGCCCCCGACCTCGGCCACGAGTCCCTCGTCCACGGCCCCTGCAGGAACCAGGAACAAACCATCTTGCTTCCCTTTGGTTATCAATTTGTTCTGATGCTTCAGTGAGTTCTATCTCTTGAATATTGTTGTCCACAGAAGATCTTGATGGTAGCTTCTGCGGATAGTTATGGTCAGATACATGAATGAAAATCATAATATCTTACAGTTTTCAAAACAGTCGATCAATATTCTCAAAATGAAATGCATGATGCAAAGTCAATACTGTCCTGGTATCATCAGAAGTATAACATGAAAAAGAATGCAGGTTCAGTTTAGTATGTTAAAAAAGTCTATTCAAGACTCCTTTGATTATCTGTTGGACGATAAATATAGAGTACAGAAAGTGGCTGGTAAAGACAAAGGAAGCTAGGAGGGAATAAACAATAAACACAAAGAAGCAAATGTGAGAAGGAAACAATTAACTCTTTGAAATTATATCGAACAAGTGAAAGCTAGCTTCCCAATTGAACGAGCACAGATGTCAAAAACCAATGGGACAGGGGGGCGATTTTCCCACCAGACAACTGACCTATTATCTTAAGTGTCTAGATAATTACCCTAAGCAAGATCTTCGGTATCACATGCATATATGCAGACTATCTTGATAGTCATGAATCTTTTCTCGGAGCTTTGTGGATCACAAAACAAGTTCATCATGTCATATAGTAATAATGGCCATATATTTGGAAATGACAGAGGATTGTATTAAACAAGTTATCAAGCATCCTTGAGTTGTCAAAACCACAGGGAGAAAGTTTAGCAATGTAAGATTCGTCAGAGGCAAATGACAAGTTACATCATGCATATTTCAATTCAGCTCTAGATGAAATATTGAACAGGTCTAATTTTTTAAAAAAAGAAAATACTACGTGTATACCACCATCTGAATTAAGAATATAGGCACTAATCTTTGAAAAATTGATAGGTTGGGAATCAGTATAATTCTCCAACAGTGCACCCAAAAAACTTTCACGACCTCAATTTAGCAATTAAGATAAAAGCAAATCAGAAAATAATAATTCTACTACTTATGCCCAAACCTACCATCTAAAATACAGCTAAGATCGCTAAAGGAGACATTACTTTGCATTAAAACTAAATAACTATATGTGGGGAATTTTGCCCTTGACCCACTTATATAAACAAATTACTTAATGACAATAAAAAGATTGATTACATGTAACTCGAGTAGACATATAATTAAAATGTTCAATCGGAGAGGCCAGATTTTAGCATTTCAAGCATTTGGAAAAAGCAAAGCTGTCACTGCACTGTAGCATTGTGCACATCATATGACCAAAGAGGGAAAGGAATTGACAAGAATATATAGTTCAACTCAGTTCAATATCATACATGTCAAATAAGATCAGCAAGACATTAAACAATGTGAAGCATAGAACATGAATATATGAAGCCGACATCTTATCTATCTGCAAATTTTCCATCTTCTGCAACACAGAAGGGGGAAGGGGTTGGGGGATTGGGTGGAAGTGAACTTACAATGAAACCGCGAGCTTCTTTTTCCTTGTTAAACTGCAACTTCCGATCCAGCGTATACGAAAGAGATGCATCAAGATCCAATAATCTTAAACCTACGGCTGCTATAGTGGCTGGTACCCATGGAAGGTCAGGAATTGATCCAGAAATAACAGACGCGCTCTCTGAAACAGCTCCTCGTGTTGATGAACTTAACAATTCACTTGTTGTTTCAAAATTTGAAGACAAGAATTCCCTCTTTATTGCACCCTCTAATAGAGTGACCAACTGCAAACACAAATACAGTTTTTATTTTAAATTAAAAAAATATGTTCATTTTTACTATATTTAAGTGATTCTGCAACAGAAAAAATGCATGAACAGGCTGCAGTGTGCTGCTCAATTATTAGCAAAAGTAAACAGGCTAAAGCTCCTGCTCACAAATCACTACTATCTCACTTCATATTTGAGCATTTCAAAATCATTCAAGCCAAGTTGTTTTGTTTATCAATACAGATAAATTTCTGTGCACATTAGCATGCTCAAGGTTTATTCCTAATAAGGGGTAGCAAAAAACGAAGCATACATGAACATAGTGGAATATGATAAACCCAGAAGTCCAGAACTGTCTTTGGATGCGTGTTAGCGATCATGTGACCTATGTTGCATGGATTCTTCGTCGAGGTGACAAATCCGTATCGGATTTTTATCCCTATCGGATCCATTCAGATTTGTCAAGAATGGTTTAGGGACTCTTTTGTTGCATCGTAAAATTTAAATTGCAATCTAAATACATAGAACATGCACAAGTAAAGAAACTAGCAGTCTGTTGTAGTTTTGTTGTGAAATTTTCATTTTATCGTTTATACTTGCTAAGATTATTTTTTTATAATGTATATATCTTCAAACAATAAATAAAAATTAGCGTGTCCGCATGTCTGTATCCTAGAATTTTGGAAAATTGTGAATCGAAAAATCTGAATCGTATCGTGTCCCATCTCCGTTTCCGGATCCATGCTGCTTAGTATGTGATTAAGATCTTTTTCCTACCATGCTGGTAGGAAAAACATGGACTCGGATCCATCCTCTTAGTGCTGATGGGGCACTGGAGAGGACAGTGCCGAATCTGAGCCTTCTGTTGTAATCGGAAGGCTGGGTATTTAGATAATGAAAAAAGGCCCACTGCGTTAACTTGAACCATCACACGATAACCATCCCTTCCCTCAGACCCCTCATTGCTGAAGGTGTTTTCCTCTCAATCCTAAAAGAAAATAGAAATAACAAAACAAAATATTTCAAAAGTTTTTTCTTCTAATATTGGCCTCAATCTCAGTCTCTCAAAATCACTGTCTCAATGCTAGTAGATATGTCAAATTGTATAATTTAATTTTTAGCATCTAATTGGGAATAGGGGTTTCACTTTATGATTGTCTCATGATGTTATAAAACTCGAAACAAATTCTTACTTGAGACCAAAGATGATTTCGTGCTCTCAATTTTCAAATTTTAATTTTGGTTTAGCTCAATTCACTGAAAACATATGTAGACGATAGCATACTTGATTGGTCTTTCAACAAAAATTAAAACAGCCTTGGTGGGTTCAAATCGATACGAAGAAGCCGAGTGTCTTATCATAGCTTGATGTGTTTAAAATTCATTTTCATGATGAATAGAAATTCCCATGATGTTGTTGATGTGTAGAGAGATAGAGAGTTGGTGATTACACCTGGAGAGATCAAGAAAGGAGAGAGAAAGGCATGTAAGTAAGAGGGGAGGACAAGGTGCAAGTTAACTTGGTGGGCCCTTTCTTCATTATCATTGAATGCTCCTTGATTTCCATTTAGAACGACGGCTCAGATTTGGCACTATCCTCTCCAGTCAGCATTGGAGAGGATCCCAATATGAAAAACATAAGCTTGTGTTCATAATTGCAAGCACACGTCTCAATGCAAATCTAAAGGCTTGACAGGATTTGTTTCAAATCCTATTAGTAGGATCCTAGGATTGGAGTGGGTGCCAACAATCTTACCAACCGTGTATCCATTTAAATCTGCATCAGGATGTGTGCAACAATGCCATTGTGGGAAAGAATGAGAAGTTGAGTTCTCTTTGTAATTGTTTGCACACATCCCTATGTAGGTCTAATCGACACAAAGTTGTAGGTTTTGTTATACTTCGCCCAAAACACAAGCCCATCAATATAAATAGCCAGGGTCAAGTTAATATGGGAATCTATCACAAACTTGTTATTATACATGACATCATAACTTTATTCATTTCTTCCCCGTCTTTTACATTCCCAAACCCCATGCAAGAGCGACCAGGGGCACGAACAAAGCAACGAGACATCAGAAAGTCCGAGTAAGCCTCTTACACAAGCATAAAGTTGTATGGTTCTCGCTCCCTGCCTCATTTTATTTAAAAGCAGCAAACGTAGAAGCTGATTCACACAGGATTCAAACGAAGGGAGCATATCTGGGATTTTAGATGACTCAAAGCTTTATTATTTTAGCATAAAGGGACATTTTTCTAGGCTAAATTCCACGTAAATACCCAAGGTTTCACTTGTTTGACAGATAGATACCTAAGCTCCCGTGAGTTGCACAAAAATACCTATCTTTGACACTAGCAGTTTGATGACTAACGGCGTTGATGGAAATTGCACAATCACCGTTATACCCCCAGTGAAATAAACCTAACCCTCTTCCCACCTCCTTCGTCTTCTTCCTCCTTGGCCTCACCGTCGTCGACTCCAACCTCGCCTCTCTCCTTGTCCCTTCTCTAAAGAATCTTTTTCTCAATCATGCATTAACTTCGCGTATCTCCATTAACTTCGCGAATCATGCACTGGACTCGTATGGGGGCTCGCCGCCGCCAACTACAAGCCAATTGAACCCTAATCTTCAAGCCAACTCCAAGCCAATTTCGTAATTTATGAACTTTAGTTTATTTTTTAGGTTAATTTCATTGAATATTTGTGAACCTCGAAGAATCTCCATTAAATAGTTTAGGATTATCAATTTATATTTGTTTTGATACAATTACAAGTTATTTGTGAGAAGGAGAAGGAAGAGGAGAGGAAGAGGGCTAGGGTTCAATTGAAGGAGAAGATGAGGGAATGCGGGCTAAGGTTAGGGTTCAATTTGAGAAGAAGAAAAAGAGGGGAAGAGGGCTAGGGTTAGGATTCAATTGGAGTAGAAAAAGACGAAGGGAAGAAGGCCATGGGTTTGGGTTCAATTTGTGGAGAAGGGCAAAATGGTCAAGAAATATCACGTGCAATGCACATGGGGATCAAAAAAGGAATATTCCGACTGTTGGCAAACGGTAGATAGTTAAGTGCTAACGGTAGGTAGCTAAGTGCTATGTGCTACTCAAAAACAACATAGGTATTTATCTATCAAACGGCTAAAACCTTGGGTACTTATATGCAATTTAGCCCAGTTTTCTATCCGCAAATCAGCGCAAATTCGAATTCAATGCATGAATTGAAGGAACTCATACGATCAGTTGAAGCATCTGTGATTCATAAAATGGTTATCTAACCACTCAAAGAATGAAGCAGCAAACTTGTCAACACCAATTTTAAAGCACCTCACAAATATTTGGGAACAAAGCTTAGCCGCTGTAGTTGCTGCTGTTCTATATTTCTATCAACAACAACTGATTAAAGTAATATAAACTATGGCATGAGAAAACAGAAAGCCATTACTAATTTTTATTTGAAAAAGAAAAAAAAAATCAATGCAGACCTGTAAGAGGTCCTCAGCAGATATCGCAGAATGCAGCTTCACACCCCAAGATTTTCGGTATCCCTCTGTCCAGAATGGTTGAAAAGCTTCTGCAGGTATTGAGGCCTGCAAAGAATTTAACATTGTGCATCATATAAGAACAGAGAAACCATATATCACAAGGCATTAACATCGACAGATTCCATACCTCCATCATGGATAACTGTGCCTTAAGCAACTGGATTCCAATTGGAAGCAAAGAATCTGGCACTTCATATGTCGAATTAGGATCTATTTCATGATTCATGTCACAATGTGTCACATGTTCTGAAAATTGAGCATCAACATTATAAATGGGCTTGAATGTCTTGTGGCAAGAAGGACAATGCCTCTCTTCTGTGAGGTAACAGATGTAACATAAGTGGCAAATTTGCAGAAGCTCAGAACTTTTTCTCTTCCCGAATTGCATGGCACAAAATACAGAAGGATTATAACATTCTTTCCACATCCATCTAAGGAAGACTTTGTATCTTTTTGAGGCAGCATTTCTCTCCTTCTCATTCCTCCCAGATTCAATTTTGAAAGCTGCTGACCTCTCCATTGAACCAGAAGAAAGACCATAAAGAATGCCGCTGGGACTGTCAATTTCTGAACGGGAATCTGGACTTGATATCATATCAGAAGCCCCTATTTCTGTTTTGACAAGACATCCATCTAGATTTGTTGGGTTACCATGCTTCTTATTCCTTATGATTGCTTCTTTGAATGTTGGCTCAATTCTTTTCAGCATAGAATGTAAATATGACTCTCTAATCCCACGAGTATCTAAAGCAGCTAGAAGAGCATCAAATGCCTGCATGGTAAATAAATTTTACTCAAAAACAACAAAAATAAGCCTCAAATGAAAGGATCATATTCCATGTCCGAGCCTCAAACTAACGAATTCAAACACGAAACCCAAAATAACAGTAGCAAACGATGGACCGATTGGGATTAGCTCATGTAGTAAGAATTTCATCTCCAAAGTGAAAGGTCGTCGGTTCAAGTCCCGAACGGGTCGCATCAAAAAATATCTTTAAAATGGGTTTAGCAGATGTTTGCTCATAGGAAGCATTTTTACTTCAACCAGATAAGAGGAATCAATTCAACAGAACAAAGAAAAAGCCTTCATCCCAAACTTCTACATGAATCCTTCAATTCCATTCTACTTTTGTAAGGGCCATCTCCTCGATTAAATTGACGATTAATATATCTTTTTGACGGACTCCATCCATGTTCCATTAGGTCTACTTCTTGCCCTCATTGCACAAGTAATATGACAAATGAATGGGAGAATAAATTAAAATATCTACATGCTACTGCATGGCCGCATGCAAGTTAACACAACACATATGGTAATACTTACATCAATTTTGTTTAACACAATAACACCCCTAATTTTACTTATGAGCTATAACACATGAATCGTAAATTTGTTTAATCCTTAATTAGTAGATCAAATATATTAGAAGAACACTTCAAGCATAGTGCATGTTAGGGAAACTATTAAAGGAAGCAGGACCAATAAGCAATAGCTCAGTTGGTATGACACTTCCCCTTCTAGGGAGAGTGCAGGGTTTGAAACCCAGGAGAGGAAGTGGCCAAAAATTAACGGGAGCAAATTCATGGGTCCTCTAGGTGCGTGTGTTGTAGTATACTCATGTGTGTTGTGTGCATGGGTGTGCTGAGTGCTCGGGCCAGTTCCAAAAAAATTAAAGGAAGCAGTTTCAGTGGAAGATTTATTGACCTGAATGTAGTAAGAAACATAACAAATTAACTGGCCGAAAACCAACCACATCCAATTAGATCATATATATTTTAATGGCTAAGTTAACGGGCCTCTTGATAAACAATCGGAATACAAGAACTGCACCAAGTGCAATTCCAGCATCAGCAGTATATATTGTTGATAGTAGACTCATTACATACAGTACATACTGTCATACTCCTATCACAGATTCAACATAAGAAGCATGAAAAAAAATTATAAGCTTCACTAAAGGACATTTATGAGTTCGCTACCTCCTCTGTATCAATGAGCCTCCAAAAGCCATCTTTTGATTCAAAAAATATTCTTCCTGAGCCTGCCTCATTAGGAGAAGTAGATGTTGAAAACAACCAATACCTATTGCGCCTGCGATCTTGACCCAAGGGTAAAGACCTGTATACATACAGTTGTTCTGCTTTGTGGCCAACGTATGATTTTAGCAGTGGACGTGGTTTGTCTGTGTGTCCATACTGATAAAGGGGAACAGAGTTTGTGTTTGTGGATAACTCTTGCCCTGAAAAATTCCTGTCAACAGACACATTGTTAATGCTACTTTGACATTGTAGCTCAAGGAATTGGTTGTTGATGGTTTCTAGCGGAGCCTGACTTCCTTCTGCGGTAACATTTGTTTGGGAAGCCTCAGCCTTAGAACCCATAACGGAAGAAGAGTGTACTTTGCTCATGTACTCTTCTTTAATACGCCTTTTACCTTGCTGTGCCTCTGCCCACATTTGCTTCTTCAGAGTATTTGCTGCTTCCAGACGTTCCTGCAAGACTGAACTCCAGTTGATAGATCAAAAAATAAAACGACTGGAAAGACATGAGCTAGACTAAGCCAATCTTACCTCCAAGATAACTCGTATGGAATTCCCTTCAATAGCCACACCAATCAAAGCAACCAGGGCATTAAGGCGCTCCTCAACAGTCAGATCAGAATAATCGCCTTCAGTCAAACCTTGAACCCACGACTCAACAAAGTTGCATTCATCAATTTCTCTATCTTCAGCATTACTGGTTGATTGAGAGTTAGGACTGATGTCAATCACCTGGGATGCCCGCAAAGCACTTGTCAAGTTAGAATTTGCTGATGGGTTTGCTAAAGGAGATTCATCAGTGTTTATCAAACTGCTCCGTGGAGTAGCCCCAACCTCATCACAAAGTACTACACCCTTTTTGTCTTCCAATGAAGTTGATGCCTTCGAATCTTTGAAATCCCTTGAGCTGACGACATTTTTATTTAAATCAGCACCAATACTTGCATTCTCACCCTCAGGGTCATCGGCCCCATCACATTCAGAATCTTCATCTCTTTCAGCAAAATCTGCATCTTCTACATCCTTTTCACCATCTTCCGAGTCTGAAAGACCATTTTGAAATACCTGAACTTTTTCCCGTGCAGCTGATAATATAGCATCTGCGTCAGCAGGATCCTTTCTAAAAGGAGACCGTACACAATATGTTGAAGGAGCTGTTCTTTCAAAAAGTTTAGCATCTCTGGATAGCGCTGCAGCAATAGATGCTTCTGGCGTCTTGCTTGTTGTGAGATCTCTTAACCCAGATTTCTAACAAGATAAGATAAAGGTCAAGGTGAATATCCAAAGTGAAAAATTTGAAAGTTACCTATAGCACATGGTACCTGAATCTTATCAGCAGCTTCTAAGATTGTCAACCCTTTGCTACCTTCCAGAGAAAGAACATGAAATGCAGCAAACTTGACTGTTCCGGGAGTTAAGCGATGTCGTGACCTCCGTCGCTGTGAGTAACCCTTTTCATGCATCAGAGCAACTGCATTTTCAGCTGCCACACCATTCCGTAAAGCAGAAATAACATCCTCACCATTGTTACTCTGCGACAATAACAATGTTCAGAAGTCATTTCTACACTAGCGATAAGGATTTGATGTCACTAATAACAAGAGTAACTGAAAAAAATAGAATCCTCGCTTTTAAAGTCAAATACTACAACCAAGCAAAAGAAATCACCCCTTGTAAGCTAAGCACAAATATGGAGTTGAGGCTACAAAAGACAGAATATTTCGAAAGGTCAATCCCCAGATTTTAAATGCACTTAAATCCTGCATGATCATTCAATTATTAAACACAATATAAAAAATCATCTTTTGATACAGGCCACTACATTGACCCAACTCATTCCTTAAAACGATGACTAACATTACAAAACCAATGCTTATCTAGCACTCGGAACAATTTAAATATAAAAAAGAAGACAGAGAAGATTATGTTGAAGCTAAGACTGCAATAAGGTGTTACGTTTTGCTCTTTGCTCTATTAGTTCCATGGAGTTAAAGATAAATCCTCTACTAAATCTACCATCTTCCCCGATGGACTTTTCCTCGGTCGAGGAGAATTTGTAGATACGAAACAGTAATTTAGTATTATCCTAAGCCCCTCTCTTGTCCATAGTCCTTTTACAGGAATTTGGCACAAATTAAGAGAGTTGTCATCTAATGACAACTCAATGTTATGGGATGTGATATGCATTTTCATGCGCCTAGAGACCGGATAGCACATAAGCGATTATGCATCGCATATGCGATTTGCACTATTTAAATTAAAAATTCCAAAAAAACATATTAATGATAAAAAAAATGAAAAAGTTGGAGAAAAATGCTAAATATGTGTTCAAAACATATAGTGTCTATAATTTAAATGTAATGAATATTATTGAATTATTAAGTAATCAGCTTTTTGTTGAGAAAAAAAGTCCAAATACAATAAGATTTAGGGTTTCTAAAAAATAACATAAACATTGAAGAAAAAATATACCTTTTTTGTTGAGAAGAAGCTAAAGAGCTTTCTCAAGTTTCTTGCCTAAAAGGCGATGTCTTACCGGAGTTTTCATCGGAGAGCAAAGAAGAAAAGATTGGAGGCAAGCTCTAATTTTATATGGGAGAGAAGAAGGAATAAGTAGAAACAATTTATTTAGTTCTTTGAGAGGTTTTATAAATGTACTTAGGGATGTAAACGGATAGGATATAGGTGTAACCATATCTGCATCCGGTAGTCATTGACGAATGTGGATACAGATAATGAAAAACCACTATCGGTATTTGAAGAAAATCAGATCCAGATACTAATATAAAACGAATATCATAAAATTTATATCCACACATAGTATAAAAGGTCGGATATTAAATCAGATTTGGATACGGATACGAAAGGAATGTGTTACCATATCCGTATCCGGTTATCGTTGACGAATATGAATAGTCAATGGAATTGGAAATCAATATCCATATCCATATTTAATAAAAATCGGATACAAATATGGATTCTATTCAGATTATCTGTATCCGTTTACATCCCTAGATGTACTTGAGTTATTGGTTTTAGGTTTTGGATAAAGATATAATAAGAAACCCACACCCGTTTCATAACCTAACTCAACCTTCAGTTATTATGCGCTTTATGCGGCCGCATTTTGCATTATGCAGCCGAATAATGCAATATGCTGCCTCATAGCAACTTCTATGCATCAAGGCAAACTTTTTCGCCGCATATTCCAAGCCACCTGTTTTCATGCGCCAAGGGGGCACATTTGCATATGCGGCCGCATAGAACGCATTTTTCAACACTGTGACAGCTAATTATATACCTTAATCAAATATTTCCTGGAACCTAGTTTTACAGCTGGCCATTTTTTCGATGTAAAGTCCTCAGATGATGATAATAGAGGAAGAACACATATAACCAAGAAACTGAGATTTAGTAGCATAGCAATATTATGAAAGACAAATTATTCACATAACGATGAATAGAGGAACTAAAAAAATCAATTTCCAACCAATAGTGAAATATAATGGATTTCAGAAGAAAAAAACAATATCTATAAGTTTACAGTACAATCTACTTATCCTTAAGGTGATCATTTCTTAACAGACCTCCCTTACACCGTTGCACGTTTTATTTAATTTCTATAATTAAGTGGAGAAAAAAGAACTAGCATCATGACCAGACAACAGAATATGCCATCAAAATACACAAACCCAAGCAGTATACATTACATCAATACACATAATATTCTTTGAGATCCAAAACAGTGGTATGTACCTCATTGTCATCACGTTGATATGGGCATTCAGCATTTCTTTTCTTCATCTGAGGTCCAAACCCTGCTGATAGAGCAAACTGTCGTAATATCTCTGGCCATGTCAAGATATTCAAATGGCGTTGCCAACTGCAAATATCGAAGCCCCATGCATATGCCTAACAAAAAAAACACACATGTTAAAAGATGAAGGGTGGACATTATGAGGCCAAAAGGCCCTGTGCAAGTAAAAAAGTGTGCGCGTGTAGAACAAGACACACCCCTTCAACTATTTGTGGATGACCACCTCCGGGATTAGCAGCATAATTCTGATTAGCCCCCAATGCAACAGGAACCCTTGCAACATCCTCTATATCCTTAATAATATACTTCAGCAGGGAAACATGCATCTGTCCCAACAATTTTGATTCCTGCAAAGATAATAAGCAGAATGGATATAAGGCCACTAGCAAGCAAACAATACAGAAAAACACCTTAGACAGATGAAACAAGGTCAAGAATGGATCATTAAAATTAGCCTATCTATATAGATTCGGTCCTTAAGGACGATTTCTATCTACATCTGCAGAAAATTTGATGTATACAGCCATTTGATTTCAAAGCTAACTTTGTGCACAAGGATTGATGAGATCATAAGACCCAGCATTGGAAATGGAGAATATGAAAAACCAGGGGTAAATGAATGAAATATAAAAACTTACTTCCCCGGAAGAAGTTAACATCACCGTAACGGCTTGAACAATCAAAGGTATTAGATAACTCTTAAAGGAACAAAATTACTGTGTCTAAAATGATGTCCTTACCTAAATAACTATTATAACGCAAAACATCATTTTCATGGCTTCGCCCCAATGGAAATATAAGAAAAGCATCTAAGACCTAGAAAAAAAGAGGAATTGATATAGCAGACCCACATAATCATGAAGAGACTGAAGAAACTCGTTGATGGTGAATGAGCAGAGCCCAAGGACGTCGGTGAAAGTAATTAAGAACTTCCAAACCTGAAATTCAATACACAAGATTCAAACTATATCAGTTATCTTGAAAAACCAAGGCAGCCATAAAGCAATTTTTAAATAATGGAAAGGCAGATGTTGCCTTGCATCTCATGAGGCTAGATGTGTTTTACTTAAAGCCTATAAGAGCAGTTAAGAAAAGTGTGGTGAGCATATCATTTGTAAATAGGAAAGCTAATAAGCCGAGGTCAGTAAGTACCATAAGAAAGTTTGCAATGTTCTCGTCAGAATTGGTCCAAGGTAGAGTTGCAAAAGGCTGTTTCAATTGTACCGACTTTGGAGGAAATGCACTTAGCATATCTGAAGAAAATGAAGTATAACAATATCAACAGAGTATAACAGACCATCAATCAATTATTGAAGACTACATTAAGAAATGGTATGTCTAGTGAGTAGTAGAAATATGGTACATAAAAACAAACCTCTGAACATATCAAGCTGTTGCAAAGTTTCGCTGTCCAAAATAATTATTGAGGATAACCCTTTACTTGCCGCAGCCAACTCCATAAGTTCTAAGCGTTCATCCTCAATAAGTTCCATATATTCCTTGGCAATTTTGCGAGCTGTAGCTCTCTCATTAGCAGCTTTAAGTCTTGCTGCTTCCTTTTCTCTTCGCAGCTCTTCTTTCTGCATCATCTTCTCTGCCTGAAGTCAACAGAACAAAAGTAGAGTGCGCTTAGCAGAACATCTAAGATTTGAAATACTGTGATAGCAGCAAGCATACCCTCTGAGTTTCCTTTTGCAAGGACTTCTCCCTCCGTTCAATTTCACGCCTTTGTTCGCGTAAGAGTTTCTCCTCCTCGCGCTGCTTCTCACGCAACATCCTCTCTTCTTCTTTTTTCCTTTCACGGTCATGTCTCTCCATTTCCCTTCGCATATGATCTTCTCTCTGCAAATACTAATTCAAATTAGTTTAGAGTTGAAGCAGTTTGATGTCAACATCATTTTAGCAGGACAAGTAGAACCTTTCTTCTCAAAATGTCTTGTTTTTCAAGCTCTTTCCTAATCCGCTTCTCATGAGCCTCAACTTCCTTCTGAATTCTCGCCTCATCACTCTGCACCTGAAGAAAAACTGATAAAACATCGGCACTAAACAAAAAGAAGCTTGTCAGCAAGAACTGTTATACCTTGCGCTTCTTCTCAAGCCGAGAAGGATTTTCATCTTGGAAAATTCTTCTGTCTGATGAGTACGGGTTCTCTGATCCAAGGACTTGGTGCATAGTAAATTGTGCATCGATTGCACTACTTGCAAGTGAGTTACTGTGTGGAGAATTTTCATATGCTGCCAGACCTGAAGAAAAGACTTGCTGTCTGGCTTGCTGAGATGGAACAGCAGTATCTGCCAACTGACCTTGAAAAGTATAAGCCGGAGACACCTGCTCATTTCCATGCAAATATTTCTCTCTTGTGGGCAAAGATGAAACTCTGGTATTTGGAGATAAATGAGTCTGGGGAAGCCTTTCATATGTTTCTGATCTAATGCTTGGCTGCTCAGGAAGAAACTGATATTCTTGAAGGGCCCTTGAACCCGTCTGAGGATGAACTACATGAGAACCTCCAAAAGCTGGCTTTCTCTTTCTACTTGAAGAACTAGTTGCATAACAATGTTCCATGCTAGGCAAGAAAGTTGATGTCTGGAAACAAAATGACAATGAGGATAAATTTGATGATGATAAATTTGATGATGATAATATCAAATCCCTTTTAGTGGATTTAGTATTACAGATATTAATAACTATGGTAGCAGATAAGATGAAATTAAATATTTGGGCACTAAATTCACAAAATTGGTAATCAAAAGTTAAGGACCGAGTTACAAGCTACATGTAATGGATGGATGAAAAAATAACCTTAATTGCCTTCATTTCATGCCTGTCAAACATTTTGCTGCTGTAAGGACGGATAAGCTGATTCTGGTGTGGTGTAATGGCTGTTCAGAAGAAGGAAAAAGTGAGATTGCATAAAGAATACCCTGAAAATGTAGAAGACCCCATACAGAACTCATGCAGTTGAAAACAAGAGTGAAAATAAGAAGCACAATCTTCAAGGTGTGCCCATATTAATTTTCTGCGATACAGAAATTAAACCTATTTTAGATAAGTAATTTAGCATATGCATATGACTATCTTAAAATGAAGTCCAGGATCGAATGCTAAAAGTCATGCTTGTTGATATCCAAATTCCTAAGACAGCATAATTCATGCTTCTATCCCTGAGCTCTGAAACTCTTCCATGCCAAATCGTGTAGTTCTCACTAAATTACTTCTTTCCCTCGCCAAAGATTATTCAGTTAAAAGAGAGTCAATGTTTCGTGTTCATGCAATTCTTCAGATCATATATGTAATATATCCACTGATAAGTTGAGATTCCAACTATTTAGGAGAGTAAAAACTAAAAAATATAATTCAGTTAAGAACGGCCAAAAAGAAGTCAAGCGAATTTTTGTCTTATACAACTCTTTGACCAAAAGTAGCTACTATATGGGAGAAATAGGAAAAGTTAAAAAAGAAAAAAAGATAAATATAATGGATCTTAATAATTTAGACTAATGGTAGCACTTCCAATTAGAATCAGCACCTGAAATAATAAATTTTCCATCGAGAAATACGATAATATAACATAACTTATATGAAGATGACGAAAAGTGATGAACATGCAAATTGCTCATTGAATTTTCATGCAAACAGCAGCTCGCATCATTCATTTCAATTAGAGATTTATTTAGAGCAAGAAACAAATGTGTTGAGTGCGAGTTGAAGTTCTGAACTTTATGAACCGATTCAGGAGGTGTAGACAGAGACCATCCTTCAATTTTGAAGGTATTACAGAGAGCGTAAAAATCAATCATGGGAGAAGTGTGGAAGTTAGCAACTCTTCAAAATGGAGGAGTTACATTCCCCACTCTTTTAAGTAAAAGGTGTTTGCATTCTTCTTTCTTTCATTCTTTTTCAAAGTTAGAGATGGCAGCGCTGAACTTTGTTGTGATCAGAAGGTGATAAATGCTTGCTTAGGAAGTTAGAAAGGCGTAACCCTCAAACACCTTCCTAAATTAAACATCCAAATCCAAATGGCCCCTAAGAGAATAATCATCTATAAGATTACTTGTAAGTAAAACAAATATGCTTGCCATTTGCCAATAAAAAAGATAAAATAACCAATTTCAGCCCAATTGCAAATTAAGGCTCGCTCGCACTAAGGTTACAACAAACAACTCTGGAAGACCTAAATCATAAATTTCAGATGAAAGGGAGTAGAAGATGAATTTTGAAGCATATAATCAAATAGTCCTCCTACAGCAAGCAACTCAGGTAAACACACATAAAAATAAAATTTTAAAAGTTCTTGCTGTTGCCAGAAGGTAGATAACAAGCAAAACTATTATGTGTTAGATTTAGCTTTCGAATTTTTTTCTTTATAATTCATGAGTATGTATTCATATGCCCTAAAAGTGCACATTTTAGATGAAAAACTGATTATCCACATAGGCAATTAATAGAGCCCATGAGAATAACCACTGGAAGCAAGGCTGCAATAATATACTTACACAATTTATGAAGAAGAAAAATTTAACGGAATAAGACATAAAAACATAAAAATTAAATAAAAGGCCCTACCCTGATGCTCTATGCAAGAAGTATGGTGAAAGAGTAAAACAAGTAGCCTAACAGTTTGATCTTATTTAAACAATTATAAAATAATAATGGTTTAGATATCTGAACATTGCCCATTCCAAATATCGTCACCTCCAGGTATAAATCTATATTGCATTATTACCTACAAAGTACACACTAGAGTCCATAACCGGAATGCAAGCCATTTTACCATGGGCTCAAAATTCTTTCAGCATAATAGACCTAGTTTAGCAATAAGGGCTCCGAAACCTCGGTTACGCTTGAGTTAAAACGACACCGGACTTTCCGAAACTCCCGTCTTTTTGGGCCTAATTTGGCAAAAAGGTTTCAAAAACCATGATTTCGTTTAGTTAAAAACGAAACCGCTGCCAGTATGCATGCAAACCGCATTTTTGTAAAACTGGCGTTTCACAAAGTTAAGGTTTATTTGGGAACATAGTTTATAAAACAAGGTTTCATTTAACCTAACTTGTTTTAAGTGTTGGGGGGAGAGAGGGGGAGCACGAAACTTTCCGAAACTCTACTCTTTTTGGAGTTTAAAAAATGGGGTTTCGATCCATTGAAACTTTTTGAAACCGCGGTTTGGGAAACTCTATTTTGGTTGCCACCACAATTTTAGTTTTTGTAGTTTGGCATCGAAACCTATGGTTTCGGAAACCGTAACCCCCTTGCCAAACGAGGCCTTGGAGTTTGAAGAGATGGGTTTCCAAGCCGTCGAAACTTTTTGAAACCACAATTTGGGAAACTTTATTTGGTTGCCAAATGGGCTGTGGTTACAATTTTTGGAGTTTAGCCTTGAAACTCAACGAAACCATTGTATCATAAACCGTAACTCCATTGCCAAACAAGGCCGTATATGACTTTCTAAACATGGCACTATACCCATTCAGTACTACTTCCTCTATGGCTCTAACAGGAACTGATATATTGTTTGATATAAGTAGGTCCTCTCATGATAGCAAAAAAACATTCAAACTAGCACATTCGAAAGGCCAATGTATTGAAATGCATTATCTAATCTCAAATATCTAGAAACTAAGCAACTTAAAACATTCAGAGAAGGAACTCGTCATGCATTGTGCATACAATGCCGCTTCCATCAAAATAACTTCTTGACAAATGACATGCATGCATCACAGGAGTGACAACTCAATAACACCGTGAAATAAAAACAAAATGATACCGGAAAAAACACTACCTATGGGCGCCCCAAATGCACCGGGAGGCAAGGGTTCAAACTCCACACCAAGAATCGGCCCATCCTCTCTGATTGGTTCCCCTAACTGAGCCTCCACTGAAGCAATTGCTCTCAGCTCCGCGATTGACAGCTGTGGCGGTGGCATTGGCGGCAGTGCAAGCATCGGGGAACGCTCATAAGATCTCTTCCCAATTCCCACCTCTGCCCTAATCCTCGACAGCACCACAGCTGCCCGACCACCTGCCCTTCTCGTCTCCCCACTTCCCGAGAACGGACTACTCGAGTTTGAACCCGCGACCGTCATCTCGACCGAGGGACCCACATGCTGAGCTGGCGGCGGCTCTTCCTCCTTTCTTGCCCTCTTCGTAGGCTGAAATTTTCGATCTTTGAGCCTTCTATGGCAGAACCACATCTGCAGCTGCCGATCCGAGAGCCCAATCTTCGCAGATACCTCCGCTCTTACCGCCTCAGAAGGATAAGTATCCACTGATAACAATCAAAGGTGACTAAATTAAACCTTAACCCATTCAAAGATCACCAAATCAAACCCTAGAAAAAGAAGCAAACCTGCATAGGTCTCCTCAAGCACTTGCAATTGGTAAGGGGACTTCATCTTCCTCTTAGTCTTCTTAGCGCTCTCTCCACCGCTGTCAGGCGCCTCCGGCGGCGTCCGATTGTGGTCTCCTCCTCCGGCGGCGGCGGAGGACTCCATCTCCGATAGAAACCCTAACCCTAGAAAAGGGAAGGAGGAAAAAACTAGGGCAACTTTTTAGTGAAGAGAAGCAAGCGAATGAGTAGGGAAAAATCCGCATCTAGCATTTATTTATTTTATAGCGCTATCAAAGGATCGAAATAAATCCAAAAAAGGGAAAAAGGATGGGAAAAAGATGAGCGGTGAGATCTCGCGAAGAACAATAATAAGAACAACAAGCGATTGAAACTTGGATTTTAAAAAATAGGAAATGGAAAAAGGAGAGAAACGCGTTGGTTTGATTTGAATTTGGATTCGGGTTTGATCAACAGAGAAGATCGCTTCCATCTTTGAAACAAAAAATGAAAACGTTTTGGTGTGTGATGTAATAGGTGGGAATTTGTAACAATTTTTCCTTTTTTTTTCGTTTCTCTCTCTAGAATGGAGGGGAAAAGAGAGAGAGAGAATGAGATGCACGAATATACTCACTTTTTTGTTTCTCTCTCCTTGGTCTCGCTTTAAATGTTGTTGATTTTGTTGGGATGGGGTGTAAGATAATGGATTTTTATTTATGGTAAGGGGGCTCTTCCTTGTTCATCGGATTTTGGGGGGTTGGATAACTGGATCCAATGAAGGGGATGGGACCCACTTATAGGGAGGAGGAGTGTTACATATTCACCCAAATGTGGGCCCAGCTGAGTTGATGTGTTTTTTTCTTTATTTCTATACGTACTTGCTATTCAAAATAGCTACTAAAACTTCGATATGCATAAATAAATTACGTAGATAGCGAGATGGAAATATAAAATCGTGAAGAGAGAGAAAACAAGTGGTTTGAGGACGTAGAATTAGCTGGGTTTGGGAAATTAGAATTGAGAGAGCCGGAGGGGTTGATATGTTTTATGCTTAATGTATTGATAATAATTAGGCCACCGGTTGATGAGATTGGTATTGTGGTACTGGGTATTATAGGTTTAAATTTTATTAGAATAATGGGTTCAAGTCAAACGGGACGAATCAGGTCTGTAACCCAAGCCTGATCCTTTGGGTTAATCCAGTTAAAACCTTAGTAGTTTGGGTTGCTAATTTCTGCTTGGATTCAAGTGTTTAAGTATTTTGACATCCCTGGCTGACAGACCTATTTGGAATTCCCTTTTTTATTTATTTATGATATTGTGTTATTGATTCTTTGACAATTGTTATTCTAATTCCAAATCAGTAAATTAACTGGTTCCATCTTTATAATCTAAAACATTCTAAACATTTATTTTTGAGAGTGACAAATTACCACTATGTTAATGCAAACTCCTCAAATTGAAGAATGTATTGTTTTATTAATATATCGGGTAGGCCGCTCTAAGTTTTGAGATATTATTCGATGTACCGGTCATATATGTCTGAACATGGGAGAGAAAAGGATATAAGAATCCGGACCCCACCAAGCAGCCTAAATAGCACCCGAAATTCTCCCTCTCTTTCTCTCTCTCTCCTGCTCGGATGTATTATATCCGGTATAATGAAGAATTTATTTATTTACGCATTTATTTCATACCTACTCAACGGTTACATCCGACTGATTATAAAATAAAATAGATAATCCTGAAGTTTTATAAATAATGAGTCGGGACTAAACATGCTTGAATTTCTCAAAATATCTTTGCACATTTCTCGAGTGGCAATTTTGTGATTTGCTTCTTGCCAAACACTGGATCATCAGATGTTGATATTGGCTAGAAGCATGATGAACAGAAATTCTTTAAAAATTCAATACGATTGGTCCATTACGATCTAGATGGTAATTTATACACAAGTGTAGAACTAAAACGAGAAGGGAAAAAGGAAGCCAGGTCAAAATGTCGGAACATTTGATATCAATGGAAAACACGAAAAGATTTGGATTCTTTGCGCTGATAAAAACCAGTGTAGAATATCCAAGGGTATAAAACTATTGAAAATTCAGCTTTTTGGATAAGAGCGGGAATGCTGGTGGCGTGTGTAAATTTAACTTTTTGGATACTGCATTGCAAGTGTTTGATGCAATGGGTGACTAAAAGATATTCATCACAATGCTGTTACTTTTACTTGTTTACTTGCTTTACATCATGAGTTGTGTGATAATTATAATTAAGGATCAGATTCTAAATTATCTTCCTTTCTTGTGGTCTCATTTTCAGGAATAACCAAAGACTCAAGTATCACTCGCATAGACTGCCTTAAACCTTTGCTAAGGTATATTCTTTTATGTCTTATGTTTTACTCGATTCACTGCTAGCGTTGTTAATCTGTTGTTTTTGCTATTCAGATGATTATTATAATTACTGTAAGACTAGTGCACAGAAAAACAAATTCATGAAAATTTAGGAAATAATTAGCAATGCCATCATTTAGTCTAAGAAGTAACCAAAAGGTTTTTATACATCGTATAGTCCAAAAGGCGGATTGACGGTCTAAAGATAATTCAGACAGAATATGGAACAAGATAGCTAGTTGTATCAAGAGAGTGGCTAGAGATCTATTTGGCGAGTCGAGAGGTGGTGCTCCACCATCTAAGAACACATCATGGTGGAACGAAAAAATAAACGCTCATTTTCTTATCACAAAATAGATATTTTGATAACATATCTATATTTATATATTTATAAAAATAATTTTAATTTATTATATTCTAGAAATCTCATTTTCTTAAGATATATGTATTTTAAATCTCTCGAGACCGAATGTTTCTTGCGGAGGTCTGTATCTCGCACTACTAAGCCCGATGATGTGCGATAATCCACACTGTCACGAACGGGTTCCCCAAATGGGTTGTAGCGGCGCTTTGCAAACATTTGTAAAATACTTAATCGTTTAGAAAACGGTTTTAATAGTAAGTGGTATTTATTTGAAAGGTTTCGTTTTCCCGTATTCTAGGTACTTGAAAGTATTGTGCTATATTTCATATGAGTGTCGTGAGGAGGTATGTCCTTACCTCGTGATATAACTTAAAGATATAGCAAGGTTGTGATGGTTTAAATGTCGAAATGAAACTACATGGTATTTTAGTGAAAAGGTACGGTAAAAGTTACAAATTGAAATAGATTGTCATGAAACTTGTTCAACATATTTATTAATATTTAATAGTCAACATGTAAGAGTTTTGTGTGATTGTATTTAAGAAAATGTTGGATTTTGAGAAAGGACCAAATCGGAAATCGGATTTGTTCCGATTCCGTCGGGTTTTAGAATCTCGTATTTTTAAAAAAGATTAGAGAAGGGGGGAGTGGGACTTACTGGCTTAGAGCTTAGAAGGGAGGAAGAGGAATCGGGAGGAGGCGCCGGTGCGTCGTTTCGTCGACGGAAGCTCCTAGGGTTGTCGTCGGAATTTCGCCGAAGCCTCGTCCCTTTGCTAGCTTGAATTGTACACAATTTCACTAGAGTTTTCTTGAAAGTTTTGATCGGAATTTTGGAGTGAGGGGGTGGTGTTTAGGGGTTGTATTATAGGGTTAGGCTAGGGTTTAGGGTGGGTGAAAGGTTAGAATGAAAAATGTAATAAAATATATTAAAAATGTATTAAATGTGGAGTAAATGGGGTTTTAAAAGAGCTCTGGAAATGGTCTGAGGAAATAAATTATACAGGTGTGTAGGGGATGTGAAAAGACACAATTTTCATGTTGGGGTCGTCGCCGGAATCGGCCGACTCGGTCGTGACTCGGTCGGAGGCCTGAGTCGGCCGAGTCAGACGGTCGGAATCCTCCCGACGGTTCATCTATTCTCTGGCAATGTTACATTTTTAGGTGTAGTGGGGTTTTTGTGAGATATGCACGTGTGAACCCTTGGTATTCTAAAGTTTTTTAAAAAATCAATATTAAAAATAATGTGGGGTATGGGATTTGAACTCTGGTGGCTTGGTTCAGCAGTGCAAGGTATTACCAATGAGCTACAAGCTCTTTCTTGTAATTAATCAGTAAAACAAATATTTAACTTGTGCTCAGACAAAAGTACCCCTTTCTTTAAATTTTGATAAATTTGTACAGAAAATTGTACAGGAAATTTGGGGTTGTTACATTCTATCCTCCTTAAAAAAAATTCGTTCTCGAAATTTGTAAAAGAAAAGTGTAACAGATTCAAGAAAAGTTTGGTGACTGAAGTACAGATAGTGTATGAAAAATATGTGAAGGAACTAAAGAATGCGAAGGTTTTGGTAAGATTGTAAAGAGGTGAGGGAATTTTTGGGTTAGGACAGATTCAAAGTATATGAAATGATAAGATTCAAGGAATATGAATTGTAAAGAATGTTTTAGTTGCTGGTTCTTGTGTTATATTGCTTAGGTTGTTCACGCAGAACAGAACTGCATGATAGAGTTTCATACAGCTCTGACCTGCATGGGCCGCCAACAAAACCTGTCACGCTCCGCTTCCCAGTATACGGGCAGAGGACGCGACGAGGCCGCTACGTATTTACTGTGAAGTAAATACGCTAAGCGTATCTAAGCAATATAAAAGTAAATGCACAAGAGACAAGATATGATAAAACAACAACTTTATTTATTCGCATTCTTTCTGTACAATGCATGGAAAAGTAAATGCATGGAATAAAGCGATGCCTATACAGTGGCATAACAGAAAAGGAAAAGTACTGAAATGAAAGTGTACAATGAACTAAAGCTCTGGGTCTTCAACGAAGTGGTCCAAGTCTTCAGCCGTTGGCTCTATCTCAGAGATGTCCAGATCACCTGACGACATTCAAAAAAGAAAGAAAGAGAATGTCGTCAGCGAACAAATCGCTCAGTAAGTCCCAAAGATAAGAGGGAAATAGAATAGACAGAATAAGGAGGTGGTTTTTTAAGTTGTATTATATTGTTGTAATGTTGTGTTAACGTTGTTGTTTGTAGCTTGGTACAGAAGGATACCAGTGTATACGAGAGGGGTCTCTATATGCTAGATACCAGGGCAAACGGAATTTACAAGGAACCGTTGGGCCACAGCACAACAGCAACGGAATATAGGTTAGGTGTCTTAATCTTACTGTCTCGTGCCACTTCTAACACCTTTCGTATCAATCTACTCATTAAACCCCGTAGTGTTTTGATTGTATTGTTGTATTGTATTGTTTTGTATTGTAAACTGTATAAATTGTATAATTGGTTGAATTATCGAAACCATGATATCAGTAAATGGATATAACTGTAGAATCATAGATGTAACTGGAGAATCAT
This sequence comes from Agapanthus africanus, assembly GCA_030015575.1. Lineage (NCBI taxonomy): Eukaryota > Viridiplantae > Streptophyta > Magnoliopsida > Asparagales > Amaryllidaceae > Agapanthus > Agapanthus africanus. The sequence continues at coordinate 73,040,163 of CM057348.1, forward strand.
GTAAATGGAAGTATATTCATGGTTCGATTCAGTCAATACAGATTGAATAGATTGAATATATGTATTCATGGATTCATGTTGAATTGTAATATTGTAGATTGTACTTGAATCGTATTCAAGTCAGATAATTATAATGAGACTCATTCTGAGTCAGACAATTAGAAAAGAAATTGAAGTCCTGATTGTTTTGATGTTATCGGTAACCGCTGCACATGGGCGGCAAGATTTGTGTCTTTTTCAAAGACGATTACCATGTTAATAACACCGTTGTTAAGTTGTCTACCTTAAATAGGCAAGCACCCACTTCTCCGGCTCCGTGAGGCTCAAAAGATTGGTCTCGCTTAAACCTATATTTACTAGGGTCCTTAGGGTAATTTAGAACTTGAGGGGTTTTATGTAAAAATAATTTTGTATACTTTTCAAAATACACCCCAAGTGTTTAATTATCGTCTTTAAAGTTGTAATAAGTGTAGATTTTATACATGTAACATTTCTAGTGAGAATAAACTAATTTTCTTAATATATGGGGTTAAATTGTAATATTGAACTTGTATGGAATTCATGGTATTTTAATGTAAAGTGATTCTTGTGATTTAAAAAAGTTGGAATATTTGTATTATCACAAAAATAGATATTTTGATAACATATCTATATTTATTTAATAGTCAACATGTAAGAGTTTTGTGTGATTGTATTTAAGAAAATGTTGGATTTTGAGAAAGGACCGAATCGGAAATCGGATTTGTTCCGATTCCGTCGGGTTTTAGAATCTCGTATTTTTAAAAAAGATTAGAGAAGGGGGAAGTGGGACTTACTGGCTTAGAGCTTAGAAGGGAGGAAGAGGAATCGGGAGGAGGCGCCGGTGCGTCGTTTCGTCGACGGAAGCTCCTAGGGTTGTCGTCGGAATTTCGCCGAAGCTTCGTCCCTTTGCTAGCTTGAATTATACACAATTTCACTAGAGTTTTCTTGAAAGTTTTGATCAGAATTTTGGAGTGAGGGGGTAGTGTTTAGGGGTTGTATTTATAGGGTTAGGCTAGGGTTTAGGGTGGGTGAAAAGTTAAAATGAAAAATGTAATAAAATGTATTAAAAATGTATTAAATGTGGAGTAAATGGGGTTTTAAAAGAGCTCTGGAAATGGTCTGAGGAAATAAATTATACAGGTGTATAGGGAATGTGAAAAGACACAATTTTCATGTTGGGGTCGTCGCCGGAATCGGCCGACTCGGTCGTGACTCGGTCGGAGGCCTGAGTCGGCCGAGTCAGACGGTCGGAATCCCCCCGACGGTTCATCTATTCTCTGGCAATGTTACATTTTTAGGTGTAGTGGGGTTTTTGTGAGATATGCACGTGTGAACCCTTGGTATTCTAAAGTTTTTTAAAAAATCAATATTAAAAATAATGTGGGGTATGGGATTTGAACTCTGGTGGCTTGGTTCAGCAGTGCAAGGTATTACCAATGAGCTACAAGCTCTTTCTTGTAATTAATCAGTAAAACAAATATTTAACTTGTGCTCAGACAAAAGTACCCCTTTCTTTAAATTTTGATAAATTTGTACAGAAAATTGTACGGGAAATTTGGGGTTGTTACATTCTACCCTCCTTAAAAAAATTTCGTTCTCGAAATTTGTAAAAGAAAAGTGTAACAGATTCAAGAAAAGTTTGGTGACTGAAGTACAGATAGTGTATGAAAAATATGTGAAGGAATTAAAGAATGCGAAGGTTTTGGTAAGATTGTAAAGAGGTGAGGGAATTTTTGGGTTAGGACAGATTCAAAGTATATGAAATGATAAGATTCAAGGAATATGAATTGTAAAGAATGTTTTAGTTGCTGGTTCTTGTGTTATATTGCTTAGGTTGTTCACGCAGAACAGAACTGCATGATAGAGTTTCATACAGCTCTGACCTGCATGGGCCGCCAACAAAACCTGTCACGCCCCGCTTCCCAGTATACGGGCAGAGGACGCGACGAGGCCGCTACGTATTTACTGTGAAGTAAATACGCTAAGCGTATCTAAGCAATATAAAAGTAAATGCACAAGAGACAAGATATGATAAAACAACAACTTTATTTATTCGCATTCTTTCTGTACAATGCATGGAAAAGTAAATGCATGGAATAAAGCGATGCCTATACAGTGGCATAACAGAAAAGGAAAAGTACTGAAATGAAAGTGTACAATGAACTAAAGCTCTGGGTCTTCAACGAAGTGGTCCAAGTCTTCAGCCGTTGGCTCTATCTCAGAGATGTCCAGATCACCTGACGACATTCAAAAAAGAAAGAAAGAGAATGTCGTCAGCGAACAAATCGCTCAGTAAGTCCCAAAGATAAGAGGGAAATAGAATAGACAGAATAAGGAGGTGGTTTTTTAAGTTGTATTATATTGTTGTAATGTTGTGTTAACGTTGTTGTTTGTAGCTTGGTACAGAAGGATACCAGTGTATACGAGAGGGGTCTCTATATGCTAGATACCAGGGCAAACGGAATTTACAAGGAACCGTTGGGCCACAGCACAACAGCAACGGAATATAGGTTAGGTGTCTTAATCTTACTGTCTCGTGCCACTTCTAACACCTTTCGTATCAATCTACTCATTAAACCCCGTAGTGTTTTGATTGTATTGTTGTATTGTATTGTTTTGTATTGTAAACTGTATAAATTGTATAATTGGTTGAATTATCGAAACCATGATATCAGTAAATGGATATAACTGTAGAATCATGGATGTAACTGGAGAATCATGTAAATGGAAGTATATTCATGGTTCGATTCAGTCAATACAGATTGAATAGATTGAATATATGTATTCATGGATTCATGTTGAATTGTAATATTGTAGATTGTACTTGAATCGTATTCAAGTCAGATAATTATAATGAGACTCATTCTGAGTCAGACAATTAGAAAAGAAATTGAAGTCCTGATTGTTTTGATGTTATCGGTAACCGCTGCACATGGGCGGCAGGATTTGTGTCTTTTTCAAAGACGATTACCATGTTAATAACACCGTTGTTAAGTTGTCTACCTTAAATAGGCAAGCACCCACTTCTCCGGCTCCGTGAGGCTCAAAAGATTGGTCTCGCTTAAACCTATATTTACTAGGGTCCTTAGGGTAATTTAGAACTTGAGGGGTTTTATGTAAAAATAATTTTGTATACTTTTCAAAATACACCCCAAGTGTTTAATTATCGTCTTTAAAGTTGTAATAAGTGTAGATTTTATACATGTGACATTTCTAGTGAGAATAACCTAATTTTCTTAATATATGGGGTTAAATTGTAATATTGAACTTGTATGGAATTCATGGTATTTTAATGTAAAGTGATTCTTGTGATTTAAAAAAGTTGGAATATTTGTATTATCACAAAAATAGATATTTTGATAACATATCTATATTTATTTAATAGTCAACATGTAAGAGTTTTGTGTGATTGTATTTAAGAAAATGTTGGATTTTGAGAAAGGACCGAATCGGAAATCGGATTTGTTCCGATTCCGTCGGGTTTTAGAATCTCGTATTTTTAAAAAAGATTAGAGAAGGGGGAAGTGGGACTTACTGGCTTAGAGCTTAGAAGGGAGGAAGAGGAATCGGGAGGAGGCGCCGGTGCGTCGTTTCGTCGACGGAAGCTCCTAGGGTTGTCGTCGGAATTTCGCCGAAGCTTCGTCCCTTTGCTAGCTTGAATTGTACACAATTTCACTAGAGTTTTCTTGAAAGTTTTGATCAGAATTTTGGAGTGAGGGGGTAGTGTTTAGGGGTTGTATTTATAGGGTTAGGCTAGGGTTTAGGGTGGGTGAAAGGTTAAAATGAAAAATGTAATAAAATGTATTAAAAATGTATTAAATGTGGAGTAAATAGGGTTTTAAAAGAGCTCTGGAAATGGTCTGAGGAAATAAATTATACAGGTGTGTAGGGAATGTGAAAAGACACAATTTTCATGTTGGGGTCGTCGCCGGAATCGGCCGACTCGGTCGTGACTCGGTCGGAGGCCTGAGTCGGCCGAGTCAGACGGTCGGAATCCCCCCGACGGTTCATCTATTCTCTGGCAATGTTACATTTTTAGGTGTAGTGGGGTTTTTGTGAGATATGCACGTGTGAACCCTTGGTATTCTAAAGTTTTTTAAAAAATCAATATTAAAAATAATGTGGGGTATGGGATTTGAACTCTGGTGGCTTGGTTCAGCAGTGCAAGGTATTACCAATGAGCTACAAGCTCTTTCTTGTAATTAATCAGTAAAACAAATATTTAACTTGTGCTCAGACAAAAGTACCCCTTTCTTTAAATTTTGATAAATTTGTACAGAAAATTGTACGGGAAATTTGGGGTTGTTACATTCTACCCTCCTTAAAAAAATTTCGTTCTCGAAATTTGTAAAAGAAAAGTGTAACAGATTCAAGAAAAGTTTGGTGACTGAAGTACAGATAGTGTATGAAAAATATGTGAAGGAATTAAAGAATGCGAAGGTTTTGGTAAGATTGTAAAGAGGTGAGGGAATTTTTGGGTTAGGACAGATTCAAAGTATATGAAATGATAAGATTCAAGGAATATGAATTGTAAAGAATGTTTTAGTTGCTGGTTCTTGTGTTATATTGCTTAGGTTGTTCACGCAGAACAGAACTGCATGATAGAGTTTCATACAGCTCTGACCTGCATGGGCCGCCAACAAAACCTGTCACGCCCCGCTTCCCAGTATACGGGCAGAGGACGCGACGAGGCCGCTACGTATTTACTGTGAAGTAAATACGCTAAGCGTATCTAAGCAATATAAAAGTAAATGCACAAGAGACAAGATATGATAAAACAACAACTTTATTTATTCGCATTCTTTCTGTACAATGCATGGAAAAGTAAATGCATGGAATAAAGCGATGCCTATACAGTGGCATAACAGAAAAGGAAAAGTACTGAAATGAAAGTGTACAATGAACTAAAGCTCTGGGTCTTCAACGAAGTGGTCCAAGTCTTCAGCCGTTGGCTCTATCTCAGAGATGTCCAGATCACCTGACGACATTCAAAAAAGAAAGAAAGAGAATGTCGTCAGCGAACAAATCGCTCAGTAAGTCCCAAAGATAAGAGGGAAATAGAATAGACAGAATAAGGAGGTGGTTTTTTAAGTTGTATTATATTGTTGTAATGTTGTGTTAACGTTGTTGTTTGTAGCTTGGTACAGAAGGATGCCAGTGTATACGAGAGGGGTCTCTATATGCTAGATACCAGGGCAAACGGAATTTACAAGGAACCGTTGGGCCACAGCACAACAGCAACGGAATATAGGTTAGGTGTCTTAATCTTACTGTCTCGTGCCACTTCTAACACCTTTCGTATCAATCTACTCATTAAACCCCGTAGTGTTTTGATTGTATTGTTGTATTGTATTGTTTTGTATTGTAAACTGTATAAATTGTATAATTGGTTGAATTATCGAAACCATGATATCAGTAAATGGATATAACTGTAGAATCATGGATGTAACTGGAGAATCATGTAAATGGAAGTATATTCATGGTTCGATTCAGTCAATACAGATTGAATAGATTGAATATATGTATTCATGGATTCATGTTGAATTGTAATATTGTAGATTGTACTTGAATCGTATTCAAGTCAGATAATTATAATGAGACTCATTCTGAGTCAGACAATTAGAAAAGAAATTGAAGTCCTGATTGTTTTGATGTTATCGGTAACCGCTGCACATGGGCGGCAGGATTTGTGTCTTTTTCAAAGACGATTACCATGTTAATAACACCGTTGTTAAGTTGTCTACCTTAAATAGGCAAGCACCCACTTCTCCGGCTCCGTGAGGCTCAAAAGATTGGTCTCGCTTAAACCTATATTTACTAGGGTCCTTAGGGTAATTTAGAACTTGAGGGGTTTTATGTAAAAATAATTTTGTATACTTTTCAAAATACACCCCAAGTGTTTAATTATCGTCTTTAAAGTTGTAATAAGTGTAGATTTTATACATGTGACATTTCTAGTGAGAATAACCTAATTTTCTTAATATATGGGGTTAAATTGTAATATTGAACTTGTATGGAATTCATGGTATTTTAATGTAAAGTGATTCTTGTGATTTAAAAAAGTTGGAATATTTGTATTATCACAAAAATAGATATTTTGATAACATATCTATATTTATATATTTTTAAAAATAATTTAAATTTATTATATTCTAGAAATTTCATTTTCTTAAGATCTATGTATTTTAAATCTCTCGAGACGGAATGCTCCTTGCGGAGGTCTGCATCTCGCACTACTAAGCCTGAGAATGTGCGATAATCCGCACTATCCTGAACGGGTTCCCCAAACGGGTTGTAGCGGCGCCTTGTAAAGATTTGTAAAATACTTAATCTTTTAGAAAACGGTTTTAATAGTAAGTGGTATTTATTTGAAAGGTTTCGTTTTCCCGCATTCTAGGTACTTGAAAGTATTGTGCTATATTTCATATGAGTGTTGTGAGGAGGTAGGTCATTATCTCGTGATCTAACTTAAAGGTATAGCAAATTTGTGATGGTTTAAATGTCGAAATGAAACTACATGGTATTTCAGTGAAAAAGTACGGTAAAAGTTACAAATTGAAATAGATTGTTATGAAACTTGTTCAACATGTTTATTAATATTTAATAGTCAACATGTAAAAGTATTGTGTGATTGTATGTAAGAAAATGTTGGATTTTGAGAAAGGACCGAATCGGAAATCGGATTTGTTCCGATTCCGTCGGGTTTTAGAATCTCGTATTTTTAGACAAGATTAAAGAAGGGGAAAGTGGGACTTACTGGCTTAGAGCTTACAAGGGAGGAAGAGGAATCGGGAGGAGGCGCCAGTGCGTCGTTTCGTCGCCGGAAGCTCCTAGGGTTGTCGTCGGAAATTCTAAATGAAAGAGGGCCACGTGCCAACACATGACAGGTCCCTCAGCTTTTTAACTGATAGATTAAATTCTATTTCAATAGTCAAATGTTGGGATCACGTGCCAACACGTGATGAGCTTTAAAAGCCTTATGAGTTAATAGAATTAAATTCTAATTAAGGGAAATCAAAGACCCTAACTGGGAAAGTATTTCTTTAAATCTTTCCAAACAAAAAGAATTATGCTCTATAAAGTGGAGCACCGTTGGATTAAAAATCCAATGGTGATTAAAAATCCAATGGTGATTAAAAATCACCAATTTATGGAAACATTCTATACAAGGAAAGATCTTCCTAAATTTCACCGAAAATAACAAACAGATATCTTCTGGATTAAAAATCCAATGGTGAATAAAATTCACTGAGTGATTTAAAAGATAATATTAGTTACAAAAAACAAACAAAATCTTTGAATGAAAGATTTACCAAACAAATTGATTTTTTTCTTTCTCCTATAAATAGAAGCCAAGAAGAGGAAGGGGATATAGAATTTTTGGATCTTAGAATTTTCTGAAAGAAAATAACAGAGAGAAAAGAAAGGAGAATTTAATTCTCAAGGAAAGAAACCCTAGGTGAGAAAGGGGAAAGAGATCAAAGCTTTATAAAACAAAAAGAGAATTTAATTCTCCATCTAAGAGTTTAACTCTTTTCCAAAAGAACTTAGTTTTTCCTCTGGTTGAAGATCTGCAGAAGCAAATCTCCCCACAGGTTGAGAATTTTATTCTCATTAGGGAGATTCTGCCATACAGATCCAAAACTTAGAGGTAGAATTGAGTTTAGAGAATTTAATTCTCCCAAAAATAAAACTAGGGTTTAACCCTATATGAGAATTTAATTCTCTCAAACAGGAATTTAATTCCTCCAAAATAAAACTAGGGTTTAACCCTATATGAGAATTTAATTCTCTCAAATTTATAGGAATTTAATTCCTCCAAGGCAGAACTAGGGTTTAACCTTATATAAGAATTTAATTCTTCCACATACATAGGAATTTAATTTCTCTAAAAACATATTTAGGGTTTAAACCTATAGAGAATTTAATTCTTAAAACAAGAGACTTGAAACCCTCCATGCATGTAAAGAACTTGGTTACGTGGTAACACTTGACCCTCATCTTCAATGAGTAAAAAAAAGAGAACAAAACTAGGTCACGTGTTCCCACGTGACCCTTAAACAGACTCCCCAAAATGAGAAGAAAAAAGCTTGGAGGCAATGCCTCACGTGCTCACACGTGACCCTCATAAATGAAGAGAACAAAACCAAAGGCAGTACTGATTTTGGGCGCCCTCACGTGTCCCCACGTGACCCCTTAATAAATACTTTAATAATCAATACATGGCTACCCATCACGTGCCAACACGTGATGGCGTGAAGACTAAAAGTGTTTAACACTTATTTGAATATTCTGATAATAAAATAAAGGAGGTCTGGCCCCATCTTCAAGCGCCTCACATGACCCCACGTGACCCCTTCCTTTCTAGTGTTTAACACTATTTTGAGCATTTTGTCTCCAGTGTTCAACACTGTTTTAAATACATCACGTGAGGACACGTGACCACCAGATGTCCTCTAGTGTTTAACACTACTTTAAAACCGGCCTAGCCTAAATTGGCTTAGTTTTCTCAGAGGCAAATCTCCGCTTTAAATAAGCCTTAAAATCCAGAGCTATAATGTTTAATGCTCAGCCAAAGACAAAGTGTTATCAGAGCCCTCAAACTCTTGTTTAGCATTGCTAAATAATGAGGGGCTGAACCCAGATAAATGTCCAATAGCCCAATAAAGGGTCAACATTTCAAACTTAATTGGACTTAACCCAAATTGACCATAAGTTCTCAATTCAGATTTAACTGTGCCAATGAGCTCATAATCTAATTAATTGATCTTAGTTCCAAAATTGGACTATAGATCTCCCAATCAACATCGGTTTAAGGGTACATCTCTGAACTCCTCTGATATTTGTCGTTGTAATTCTTCAACGACTTCAGAGAGGTGACGGGTCCCGACAACCATACATTTCATGGACTGTGGGGTCCTTAAGCCCATGGACTATAATGTCCTTAACCTTGACTGTGGGGTCTTTAAACTCACGGACTATGATGTCTTTAACCTTGACTGTGAGGTCTTTAAACTCACGGACTATGATGTCCTTAACCTTAACTGTGAGGTCTTTAAACTCACGGACTATGATGTCCTTAATCTTGACTATGAGGTCTTTAAACTCACGAACTATGATGTCCTTAACCTTGGACCACCATGTCCTCAAACTGGTAATTGACCGCAAAGTCCCTAAACTAAAATAATAGAGCCCAAATGCTTTTTTGTTGGATCTAAATGATCCTGTTAAGTAGATCTTAGTCTAAAATTAGACTAACGTGTCCTTAAAAAATGGTTAAGTTGACATTAGTCTAAAATTAGACTAACGTGTCCTTAACAAACTGTTAAGTTGATCTTAGTCTAAAATTAGACTAACGTATTCTTAACAAACGTTTAAGTTGATCTTAGTCTCAAATGAGACTAACGTATCCTTAAACCCAAATCTAAGAAAATACGAATTTGGACTAATCCACGCCCTACGGTCGACAACATAAATTAGTCTTCGTATACAATCCACGGGCAACCAAAAACAAAACAAACACCCACGACACGAAGTGACCATCTGGAGAAGGAGAAAGTTGTTACCGCGATGCGGTAACGTAATTAACTGCAGGGATTTGCGCCTGCAGGGAAGAGCGTCCCCACAATCAAAACCCCCTCAAATGAGGGGGAATCTGACGAAGTCTGCTACATCGGCCGCATCTATTTAAACCTCCGATATACGATACCATAAATCAACTTGGTATCTTCGGAGAGGTGGACGGATAGCACCAATTAGCATCTGCCCCGAAATTCAGGCAAGACGGACCTGCGCGGTCGCGTCTCTGTGTTTCGGAGGAGAACAGATTCTGGCACGCCCGGTGGGACCTTTTCTTCTTTCCACTCCATAATTCGTATGTCGTGCTCGCGAACGAATCACTGTTTGCTAATGGTTGCCCTTGGGTTCAAGGTACTAAGATTTGACATCTTGCTTGGTGCAGAAAGCGAAGGAGAAATGGCGTCTAGTTGCACGAAGTGTTCCAGCTGCAACTGCAACGCACGTTCCGCCTCATCTGGAAGTATAGCTTACGGGCCCCAGGCGGCCTCCTTGTTCACAATGCCGATAGAGCAGGTGACACAGGCTACCACCGGATTGTTCTTCGGGACCATGCTCCCACCAGTGAGCATTGATATCCCGCTACCACAAGAAGCGCAAAAGAAGTCGGTCTTTGATCGACTCACTGCCACCACGGCCCCTCTCAACGGGTCGTCCGATGTCAAGCCAACAGCATCAGTCTTCGATAGGCTGAGCCTGAACTCCAATGGGCCTGTCAAGAAGCACACGATACCTGAAGCGTCCATCCCAAAGAGGATAGCCATTCCTGCTTTCGAGGCCACTAAAGAAGCTTCTCCCGTCAAGGGATCGGTCTTTACGAGGTTGGCCACCCCGGCTCCCGTTCCTACTCAAAGGTCTGTCTTTGACAGATTGGATACTGCTGCTCGACGGACGTCGGTCTTCAAGAGGCTGGTACCGGCAACGCCTCACTAGAACAGTGGGCATGACGAAGTCACCCTAAAGCTGAAACAATCCCAACGGCTCGACACGCTCGACGTCGCCACTGGCGCCGAGTAAGGAAGGCTGGAGGCAATTCCCCCTCTGGGCTAACTCCACCAGCCCCAATGGTGGAAGTCAATGCTGCTGTTCCAACTGGGAACAGCTTTGAATTGCTGAACAAGGTGCGCAGGAACTCTCCTACCGCCGTACTGAAAAGATATCCTCCACCCGTGGAGAATGTTACAGAAACGAAGCCGGAGCAGCCCCCTCAGCGGCTTTCTTCCAAAATTTACAAAGTATGGCGACAGGTTCAAGGCTCGGTAATTGATCAAGATTACTCTCGCCAGCAGAAAAAGGTGAAGGTTCAGCAGGAAGAGAACCGTCCTGTCAAGCCACAAAAAACGACAGCTACCTGGGTGCACGTTGCAACGGCCCTCTCGACTTCAACTGCTCAAAAGAGAAGGAGGCCAGAGAAAGCCCCTGTGACTACGGCAGACCACAAAAACGCTGAGCCTAAACGCCCCAAGTCTGGGGGCATAATGGTGCATACTGTTTATATGGCTTCCGGAAAGGAGGAAAGCCGCGTTTCGACGGGTCAACGACCGCTCACCCGATCCGTGACAAAAGCCCAGGAGCAGCAGCAGAAGCTTCAGAAGATGCTGACTGCAATGGCCGCACTCACTGGGCCGAAAGAAACTCCAGAGATCTCGGAGCAGCGTCGAGAACAAGAAACTGACACCGAGTTCCTCCGATGAATGCTCGAGAGGAAAGAAAAAGAGGCTGCAAAACAGGCATCCAATATAAAACGAATGGCTCTCTTGTTCCAAGACATGGCTGGGATGATGTTACAGCCGGAACCTCCAGCTGAAGACCACCCGATCATTATTGAAGACGACAGAGGGAAGACATCGAACCCTCCTCCGGCTCTTTCAGCAACCAAAGAGGAAACTATTTCCAAGGCCGCTCTGGATGACTACATTGCTCAGCAAATACGAGCTCACCAAGCGAATGAAGCGGCCGGCCAAGTTGTTAAAACTGGGCGACCATATCCAGGCTGGTATGACCAAATAAAGTGCTCGCCGGGATATACCATCCCTAAATTTCATGTATATAAAGGGACGGGAAATCCGCACCAGCATGTCGCCCAGTTCAGGGCTCTATGTAGTAACACCGGAGGTGATGATAAATTGCTCCTTCGCCAGTTCATCGGCAGCTTGTCAGAGACGGCATTCGAATGGTATTCTGAACTTCCAAACGACTATGTCAAGACATTTGCGGAAATGGAACTGCTGTTTACACAAAGATTCGCGAGCGCTAGCGAGCGTACCCCGATTACCGCATTAATTAACGCCAGGATAAAACCAGGCGAAACGTGGGTACAATACGCAATACGGTGGCGAAATTTATGGTCAAAATGTGAGCAACGCATCGAGGAAGCGCCGGCAGTAGGCATGTTCGTGGGCACTCTGGACCCTCAGGCAACTATTTCCCAATTCATGATGTTCTTCAAACCGACCACGTTCCAAGCCTTGATCGATAAACTGGCCCAAATGGACCAGATGGGTCATAGACCGTCTCCTCCGAAGCCGGAGCCGCGGAACGAAAAGGGTAAAGGAAAGGCGACATTCGTTACGAATACTCAACAGCAGCCCAGTGCTCCAAAACTAACAGATCAACTGGAAGAGAGATGGAGATACTATAATGAGAAAATGAAGCGTCCTTATTCATTCTCTCGGGACAAAACGAAGAGACTGTTCGAACTAGCGGTGCGTAACAAGTTCATCAATCTGCCGAATCCGAAACGACCGTTGCAACCCGGCGAGACTAATAGTCCCAATTATTGCCCTTACCATCAAACAGTAAGCCATCCAATCAAAGATTGCTTCATCTTTAAAGGATGGATCAAGGACCAGTACCAACAAGGCAAGTTTGCGCTGTTTGAGAAGTGGAAAGTAAGCCCACCACAACCGCACACTCCTAAGAAGACGGACACACCGGGGGCATCATGCTCTTTTGTTGAAGAAGCTCCATAGGAGGTCGCTCTTTCAGCCAAAAATAAAAGAATGCTGAACGATCTCCAGACATGCCCGGCGATCAGGTGGAAGAATCCGCTGGAACCCGAGATTATCAAGGGAATGCTAAAACCGCGCCCAACTACAGAAATTGGTGGTGATATCCAAAGCACTCACACCCGGCCGTCAAAGTCTTTGAAGAAGAAGAAGAAAGCCAAGAAGCCCGTGAAGCCTGGTGACAAGCGCATGGACCTACAAAAATATATCGGCGCGCTGGAAGAATATAACCAGAAGGTGCGGACCCCGATCACACTCCAAGAATTTCTCAGTCACGTCCTTGAGGACGGAGATGATGGGGAAGACTCGTCGGATGAATCTGAAGATTACGTAGCAAGTTGCCATGTGATCTCTCACTCGTCGATAGACGATGGAGAAGCTTCTTACACAGAAAATCTTGGGGCAGGTCCCGAGCCGGAACTTTTAGGGCCATCAGACGAAATGATTGATGCATTCCTGAAGCGGTACTCATTGGTATTCGGTACAGAAGTGGTACTCCCCCTCGAAATAGAGTTACCCTCTCTGCGAGTGGCAGTTCACAACGAGCTAACAGACGAAGAAAATGCTCATCTTCGACTTGAGGAGCTCGATGCCCTCGATGAAACCCAGCTCATAGCGCAACAAAATCTGGAGGCTTATAAAGCAAAGATGACGCGTTCATATGAGAGATTGACTAGGCCGAGAACATTCCGCCAAGGCGAACTTGTGCTAGTGGTCAAAAGACCTATGATCCCCAATTGTGCCAAGTGGGGAAAATTCGAGCCGAATTACGAAGGCCCGTATATCATAGACAAAGTCTACCAGGGTGGCGCCTACCTACTTATGGACATGCATGGTGAAAGACCTTTCAGGCCAATAAACGGTCGCTTCCTAAAGAAATACTACGCCTGACGAGTCACGGCCTAGGTCAACGATAGATGACAACGCCTATGTCCGCTCGCTATCTTCCTAAGCCTAAATTCTATAAGTAGTAGCCGATTGACCGAAATGTCCTAAAACTAACGTTGGACCGAAACGTCCTTAAACTAACCACGGACCGAAACATCCTTAAACTAACAACGGACCGTAACGTCCTTAAACTAATAATGGACCACTATGTCCTAAAGCTAGCTGTTGACCGAGACGTCGATAAACGACTGTGGACTGCAGCATCCCAAGGCTGATACAAAAAAAAGGAGAGAATAAAAGAATAAAAAAAGAAGAAAAAGAAAACGGTATGTCCGTAAGCAAAATGAGCACGAATGAAAACCCGAAAGGGCTCCGTAAGTAAAAACTGCAGGGCTTCCGGCGAGTTTTGTGAAAACCCGAAAGTGCGCAATCTCGCTAAAAGACACTTGCAAGGTCCTCTCGACCTTGTGAGGAGAAACCACCTGCGTGAGATCCTTACTACTCATAAGGGAGCAACACACTTAGGGATCCCCACGACCCCTAAGGAGAAATTACACTTGCGAAATCCTCACGACTCGTAAGGAGAACTCTCTTATGAGACCCTCACGGCTCATAAGATTCAAAAGTCTTAAGTTACAGGGATCTGAACCTGTTCTTAAGCGGTCACCACAACCTCCAATGCTGCCCTACAAGCGGCTCAATGCTGACCCTTGTATACAATCCACGGGTGCGAATAAACATTTCCCTAACAAAGTCCCATCCGTGACTAGGGATATGTCTACACGGTGAACACCCCTTGTAAGCACTCTCGACTTATAAGGAGAAAGCACTCTTGTAAGATCCTTACGACTTATAAGAGATCATGCGCCTAAGAATCCTCACGATTCTTAGGGAGAAAATGCACCTACTAGATCCTCATGACTTGTAGGGAGAAATATCTTTATGAGACCCTTACGGCTCGTGAAGTCAAAAGCCTTAGTCGACAGGATCTAACCCTGTTTGTTAAGCCACCTTTGTTCGTCATCGACAAAGGCAAATGATGATTCGCTCCTGGCAATATCCCATTTATAGCGGTGTTGAGGCCGAAATCGGGGTCTAATTCCAAGCTTGCAGCAAAAAAGCCAGCGAGGCACACATGCATACGAAATAGCCGAAATGATGGGGCAACTTGCAACAAAATCAGCAAGTAAAAATGTATGCATAAAAAAATTGCCAAAATGATTGGGCAACTCGCAATAAAAAGCAACGAGTAAAAAAAAAATATATATATATAGCCGAAATGATTGGGCACCGCGAAAAATAGCCGAAATGATTGGGCAATCGCGACCTTCGCGATATAAAAGCTGAAATGATAGAGCATCGCGGAATGAAATAAAAAAAATTGAAATTTATGCCCAACAGGTGATATCACATCAATCCCTGTATACAATCCAGGGACGCAAACAAAGAAGGAATCGCACCTTTCCTCCACAGGCTTCATCAGAAGAAAAAGCCAAATCTCAACGGTTCACAGATAGCCTGGAGATTATCTCAACATCCGTCTCATTACGTCAGACACAACATCAGAGAAAGCGGAACCGCGGCAACTCCCAGTTCCATGACTCGGCGGTGCACAGATGACCGAGAGTCAAACCCCGACTCCGTGAAATGCGGATAAAGTCAACCCTTCCTGGTTACGTGGAACACGGCTTAAGTCAATCCTGACCCCGTGGGAAACGTCCAGAGCGGATCGTGGTCCTCACAGAGCAGGGCAATGACCCCGTGTGAAGCATCCAGAGTGGAGCCCGGTCCTCGCAGAACACGGCAATGACCCCGTGGGAAGCATCCAGATCAAAATTCCCGGTCACGTCGAACGCAGCTTATGTCAATCCTGACCCCGTGGGAAACGTCCAGAGCGGATCCTGGTCCTCGCAGAGCACGGCAATGACCCCATGTGAAGCATCCAGAGCGGAGCCTGGTCCTCGCAGAACACGGCAATGACCCCATGGGAAGCATCCAGAGCAAATTCCCGGTTACGTGGAACGCGGCTTATGTCAATCCTGACCCCGTGGGAAACGTCCAGAGCGGATCCTGGTCCTCGCAGAGCACGGCAATGACCTCGTGTGAAGCATCCAGAGCAGAGCCCGGTCCTCGCAGAACATGGCAATGACCCCGTGGGAAGCATCCAGAGCAAAATTCCTGGTCACGTGGAACGCGGCTTATGTCAATCCTGACCCTGTGGGAAACGTCCAGAGCGGATCCTGGTCCTCGCAGAGCACGGCAATGATCCCGTGTGAAGCATCCAGAGCGGAGCCTGGTCCTCGCAGAACACGGCAATGACCCCGTGGGAAGCATCCAGAGCAAATTCCTGGTCATGTGGAACGCGGCTTATGTCAATCCTGACCCCGTGGGAAACGTCCAGAGCGGATCCTGGTCCTTGCAGAGCACGACAATGACCCCGTGTGAAGCATCCAGAGCGGAGCCCGGTCCTCGCAGAACACGGCAATGACCCCGTGGGAAGCATCCAGAGCAAATTCCTGGTCATATGGAATGCGGCTTACTCAATCCTGACCCCATGGGAAACATCCAGAGCGGATCCTGGTCCTCGCAGAGCATGGCAATGACCCCGTGTGAAGCATCCAGAGCGGAGCCTGGTCCTCGCAGAATACGGTAATGACCCCGTGGGAAGCATCCAGAGAAAATTCCTGGTCACGTGGAACGCGGCTTATGTCAATCCTGACCCGTGGGAAACGTCCAGAGCGGATCCTGGTCCTCACAGAGCACGGCAATGACCCCGTGTGAAGCATCCAGAGCGGAGCCTGGTCCTCGCAGAAAACGGCAATGACCCCATGGGAAGCATCCAGAGCAAATTCCTAGTCACGTGGAACGCGACTTATATCAATCCTGACCCCGTGGGAAACGTCCAGAGCGGCTCTTGGTCCTCGCAGAGCACGGCAATGACCCCATGGGAAACATCCAGAGCAAATTCCTGGTCACGTGGAATGCGGCTTATATCAATCCTGACCCCGTGGGAAACGTCCAAAGCGGATCATGGTCCTCGCAGAGCACGGCAATGGCCCCGTGCGAAGCATCCAGAGCGGAGCCTGGTCCTCGCAGAGCACGGCAATGACCCCGTGTGAAGCATCCAGAGCAAATTCCTGGTCACGTGGAACGCGGCTTATGTCAATCCTGACCCCGTGGGAAACGTCCAGAGCGGATCCTGGTCCTTGCAGAGCACGACAATGACCCCGTGTGAAGCATCCAGAGCAGAGCCTGGTCCTTGCAGAGCACGGCAATGACCCCGTGTGAAGCATCCAGAGCAGAGCCTGGTCCTTGCAGAACACGACAATGACCCCGTGGGAAGCATCCAGAGCAAATTCCTGGTCACGTGGAACGCGGCTTATGTCAATCCTGAACCCGTGGGAAACGTCCAGAGCGGATCCTGGTCCTCGCAGAGCACGTCAATGACCCCGTGCGATACATCCAGAGCGGAGCCTGGTCCTCGTAGAACATGGCAATGACCCCGTGGGAAGCATCCAGAGCAAATTCCTGGTCATGTGGAACGCGGCTTATGTCAATCCTGACCCCGTGGGAAACGTCCAAAGCGGATCCTGGTCCTCACAGAGCACGGCAATGACCCCGTGTGAAGCATCCAGAGCGGAGCTTGGTCCTCGCAGAATACGGCAATGACCCTGTGGGAAGCATCCAGAGCAAATTCCTGGTCACGTGGAACGCGGCTTATGTCAATCCTGACCCTATGGGAAACGTCTAGGGCAGAGCCTGGTCCTCGCAGAACAAGGCAATGACCCCGTGGGAAGCATCCAGAGCAAATTCCTAGTCACGTGGAACATGGCTTATGTCAATCCTGATCCCGTGGGAAACGTCCAGAGCGGATCCTGGTCCTCGCAGAGCACGACAATGACCCCGTGTGAAGCATCCAGAGCGGAGCCTAGTCCCCGTAGAACACGGCAATGACCCCATGGGAAGCATCCAGAGCAAATTCCTGGTCATGTGGAACGCGGCTTATGTCAATCCTGACCCCGTGGGAAACTTCCAGGGCGGATCCTCGTCCTCACAGAGCACGGCAATGACCCCGTGTGAAGCATCCAGAGCGGAGCCTGGTCCTCGCAGAACACGGCAATGACCCCGTGGGAAGCATCTAGAGCAAAATTCCTGGTCACGTGGAACGCGGCTTATGTCAATCCTAACCCCGTGGGAAACGTCCAGAGCGGATCCCGGTCCTTGCAGAACATGGCTATGACCCCGTGAGAAGCATCTAGAGCAACTCCTGACTCCGTGAAATGCGGATAATGATAACCTCACCCATCACTTGCGAGTCCTCACGACTCGTAAGGGAACAAATTCTCTTGTGAGATCCTTACGACTTTCAAGAGAAAACACACTTAGAAATCCTCACGATTCTTAAGGAGAAATTACACCTACTGGATCCTCTCGGCCGGTAAGGAGAAAATTCTTTATGAGACCCTCACGGCTCATAAAGTTGAAAAGTCTTATGAGGCAGATCTTAACCCTGAATCCTAATCCATCGTTGTCCAGCAAAGAAATCGAGATAGACTATCCACAGAATACATTTAATAAAAGGGATACACCATTGTGAAGAAAAATATGTCTTTTATTCATGAATCAAAATGAATACAAAGTACAATTCGTGAAAGAACAGAAGAATATACTCTTATTCAGGAGTATGTACAAAAGAAGAACGAAAAAATATATATACAATTCTTCAAGTCGGCGGGCGATTTAGTAGATTTGCCAGTTCATCCCTTTTTCGCTGAGCCTCGCCTTCATGATTCAGTATCGTCAAAAGACGGGCCTCCGCTTGAGCCTGTTGGGCCTGGCATGAGGCAAGCCGACCTTCAAGCTCTTTTTCAGTAACCTTATGGGCTTCGACCATTTCACGAGTGAACAAGGCGCCCTTATCAATAGCTACCACCTCCTTGATGGCCTCTTGAAGCACTCGCCAAAGTTCATATGCTTTAGTGGCCTTGGTCGTAAGGTTGGCTTGAAGCTCCCTCAGCGCTTTAGAAGCCAGCTCCCTCTCCGAAAACTTGCAGCTGAGCCTTTTCTCACATGATATCATGTTCGCAGCACACCGCTTAATCAGCCCCTGTAAGCTCGCCTTCGCGGCCACAACCTCCGAAAGAAGGTGTGTACATTCAAGGACATGCAAGCAAGCCTCCACCTGCCGACAAAACTCAACCTAGACTTGCACTAATGTTTCACTATGGTAGGTGGCAAGAAAGGGAAGAGAGCCGTTAGGTTCAGCAGCAAATGCTTCGGCCGTGATCAGACTGCCAGCGCGAAGGTCCTCAATCAGGGATGACAGGGAGTCGAGGCTTAGCTTTGCCATCCGTTCTGAGGCACGCAGAGCATAAGGGCCGGGTGGCATGGCGATGCGAGACTCCAGCGTAGTGAGAACTGGCAGAGTTGTTCAGATTTATAAACAGTCAGCAAGACTTGTAAGCAAAGAACAAATGGAACGACGTTGAGACTTTACTTACCCACAGTCAGGCAAGAGGGATCTGAAGGCTCCCCAGGCCCGTCAAGAATCTCAACCTCGTCGTCGGCTTCGAGAACTGTAAAAGACATCAATGCCATTTTATGAAATAGTGATAATGCTGTGAAAAAAGGGTAAACAACACCAACCTTGCCCGGAAGAGAGGACGATGCGTTGAGGAGATATCGCCTGCGGAGCAGCCATCTCCAACAGGCGCTAAAAGGACTGCCTGGGAGACAGATCGGCAATAGATGCCGCCAATCCGCGCAATTCTGAAAAGACAGAAGGGTTCAGATAATGGAGAGATTATCAATGTAAAATATAGAATGCTACCTTCGATACTCCTCCCATTTTGAGCTGGAGGGATAGCAGCTTCAGCGGCCTCCTCCGTGACCTCAGGCACATCATCGGGGACGTGGACCAATGTAGCGACTTCTGAGCGAGGAGCAGCGGTTGCCATTGCAGGCTCCAGCGGAAGGTCGGTAGCCTCGACTACCAGTACCCTAGTCTCCGGGTCGCCCTGAGGAAGATCCATTGGAGCGGCGACCGACAAAGATGCCTCCCCAGAGGGAGCAAGCGCTTCGGAAGCGAGAACCACCGAGGGAGACTCTATCGCAAGAGCAACAATTGTATCGACCCCCTCCACACTGATTGGTGTTTCACTGGGGATATCAGCAGAATCTACGGTCAAAGCGCGACTCAGAGCCTCCGCAGCCGCCGAAGTCCCTGCAAAGTTTGTACGAGGATAAGGATACATATATATGTATGCAAGCAATACAAAATATTACAAAGAGATACATGAACATACCGATGCGCAAGGGAGCTTCTAGTATGGCTTGTTCAAGTCGACGCTCCTTCCTGAGGAGATGTGCTCACCGAGATCCGAGGGTAGACTCGTGGCCACCGGTCCACAATGAAAGCGCGTCCTCGGCGTCGGCCGAAACAGCCTGTTTAAGGGCCCTTTCGCCCCATTCTTCCAAAGGGCCTATGAATCGCCGCCGTATCCACGGAGGGTCTTCGTAAAAGATGACGGCAGGGTAAGGCTTCTTCGGGATCCTTACATTCTTGGATTCGTCTTGTGAGCGTCTTATTGCCTCAGCCAATTGTGCGGCTTCCTCGGCAGACGAACCCGGGAAAAGTAGGCCACCATCCGATTCTTGCATATCTAGTGGTTCATCTCGAAGAATAGGCTCGGACTCTATTAAAGAGTCGAGCAGATTGGTGACCGTCTTCCTCCGCCTCTTGGACCCAGAACTAACCACCGAAGACGATCGTTTCCTTCCCCATGGAGCTTTGGTACGGTGTTGACCCACGTCCCCTTCAATGTCCTCGCTCGGCGGTGCTACCGAGGACGACACGGCCATTATTGACGCCGCAGACGATGATACTGCTACCGGCGCCCTATTAGCCCTTGATTGAGCCCGAGTACGCAGTGGCATACCAGCTGTGGGAGTTAAGTCCACTTTCGCCGCCTCCGGAATAAGCACGACACTGATGTCCCTCAGGGGAAAGCGAACCGTTGCACGCGGTTGCGGCGGAACTCCCGTGGCCTGAATCGGAATGGGAGCGTTGTATCCGAGAAGCACCTTCTTCTCCTCAGCAATAATTGGACTGACCCGGTGGAGGTACCAGCCCGTGAAAGACCCCACACATCGAGGAATATGATCAGCTTCAGGAATCATGAAACGAGAACCAGTGTTCAACCGCATAAAGTGATGAGCGGCGTCACGAACAGCTTCAGGCGATGGGCTAGGCGCCACTGTAAATGCCTCGAAGGGGACACCCTGATCATATCCAAGTTGCCGGGCAAAGCGGTGTGGGTTGTACCGCATAAAAAGGGCCGCACCGTTCTGACGAAATACCAGATAACTGGTCTGATCGCGTACAGGTGCATGGCTTCCCTGGTCTTCAGAGAAGGTACCCCCTCTTTCGACAAGTCGCAGAGCTGTTGAATCGGTCCTGAGGGAGTAGATAGGGCTCGATCGATGAATACCATTCCGCCCGTATTAGCATAGGGAGCGATCAGCACACGAATGGCCCCACACCGAGTCGGGTCAGGAGCAGAAGCGTCCACCAGCCGCATGAGTCGCGGAAAAGTGTAGGCGTCATAAAATTTGGGTCTTTGGTCCGCAGCAAAGGCCCCCAACACGTGCATCTTAATCCAGGACATGAAGTAATGAAGAGAGAAATTTACCACATCTACACCTGGAGTTGAGGTATTAGCCGCGGCGCCTAACCCATGATATAGATGCGCTAGCCCTGGAATGCCCACAGTTAGTCGCGTTCCTTCAGCAATGCGATGAGCAGGATAAATAACCGAGGCTCTCATGAAACGACGATGCATGGGAATGACGAACCAGCTAAGCCAAACGCTGATGAAGCCCACAAAAAAAGTCCCCTCATCCATACCAGGAGCTGCAATCGACTCGAAAGATACCGCCGACATGATGGGAATGTAATACTGCAGCAAGTCCTCTTCTTTAGTCGGCCGCCTGTTTAAACCAAACCCAAAGGGGTCGTTAATGTTCACGAACTTCGGAGTCGTCTTTGATAGGACATCCTCGCGAAGGAAGCAAGCGATAAAACTTTTAAAAGTGACGCCCTGCTCCTCTGACTCTGTGAACAGTTTGTCAAAAATACTCAGAGTCTTGATCAAACTCGGACGCTTGTGGCGGACGGCGTTCTCGGTAGACAGGCCGTCAAGCATGGCAGGCTCGATTTCGAAGACATACTCATCGGGAGGCAGTAATTCTTCATAAAGTGTCCCCCTAACCGGTAGCCTTGAGATCTCGCGAAATTCTTCCAGAGAAATTGAAACTTCGCGGTCCCCTAAAAGGAAGGTGTTGGTGGGAAGATTCCATTGGTTCAAGAAGGCCTTAACCCACTAGACATGAGGAGATTGGTAGTGGAAAAGGGATGGATATATCACCTGATAGAGTCCAACCCTTTGCAGTCGCGCGCGATGAGCGGACAGGATGTAACGAGCCCAGTGAAGGTAGCCCGTGGGGTGTCGAGGGGTAAGCCCTATCTTGTAAATCTGTCCCCATGGCTGGGCTTCGCCCTGGCAAATGCGGCGCCCTAAAATATCTATAGCCGGCACCGGATGGTTCGGAATACCAGTTGTTGAAGGCTCAAGCCGTCCCATAGGGGTCCAATTTGGCATCTCCATAGCAAAGGCAGTCGGTGGAGGATCCATTGGCAGAAACAGACGGGTAGGCTCCGTTGGTATCTCGTAAAGAAAACTGCGGCGACCGCGGATGATGTGACCGTACCAGGTCCCCCATAACAGCAAGTTGGTGCGACTCGGGTCATGAGCCCTGATCATCGCCATCACTTCCTCGTCAGAAGATGACTGAGGAAAAGCAGCCTCCGAGCGAGTGAAAGGGAAGTATGGAACAGAAGTCATTGTGCCTGAAATAAAAGAAGGGGAAACTGTTAAAGCGAAGCCAACAGTGTATATATATATATATGTTTATAAATGTATATATATAAAAAGGCAGTGGAAGAAAGCGACAAAGGACTTATTTTATGGGACCATTGGTTACAAAATACATGGGTCCCACAAAATTAAGATGGCGGCTCACTAATAATGAGGCTAAGCAATCATCATGAGAATAAATGCAAGATTCTCAATGAATTCAAATAACTCTGCACATTCCCCAAAGAAAAAAAACCATTACAGAAGCTTTGTGCAAATCGAGAAGGATCTCTCCGGATTTTTTTTTTGAAAAGAACAACTCAGGACAAGAAAACCCCAAGAAGTTCCCTGTGAAGAACTGAGTTCTTTAGAGGAATTAAATTCCTTTTGAGCAGAGGAGTTAAATTCCCAGAAAATTGGCAGAGCTAAGCTCTTGGAAGTGGAATTAAATTCCAGAGGGAGGACAAGTTTCATCATCAATTCCTTAAGATCAGAGAAACCCTAGCAAAATGGGTTTATTATTTAAAAATTGGACATCTTTGAAGAACTTAGAAAGATGGGTTCTTTGAAGGGGAAAACCCTTGGTGTGGATTTAAAATCCAAAGAGTTTTTTTTATATATGTGAAAGTTCTTCGGTCGTTCAAAACCATTACCTGAAGAAAGGATTCTTTCTTGGACAGAGTTAAACTCTGAAAATTTTGGAACAGAGAACTGAGCTCTGAGAAAGAGAATTAAATTCTCAAAAGAAAATGAACAAGGAAGAAGATGAAAGAGTGGAGATGCTTCTGAAAGGACGCTGGCATTTATAGGATGTGATGGGAAACGTTTCATCTCCCCTATTTCCTAGACAGATCCAACGGTCACAAAGGTGACAGCGTTGCACTCACGTGCAGACACGTGAGAACAACGCTGTGGGGGCATTTGTTCCCTGATAAAAATCAGGAAATTCCTTAATGAGGTATCACATGCTCACACGTGACCAAGGGTCACGTGTTGACACGCTTTAGTTTCCTATGATCTCCACTTTATAGAATTAAAATTTTAAATCAAACAAAAATGTATCAAAACAGCTAAGGAAATACCTCAATGAGGTATCACGTGCTCACACGTGACCAAGGGTCACGTGTTGACACGTGATAGTTTCCTATGATCTCCACTTTATAGAATTAAATTCTAAATCACGTGACCATTGGTCACGTGTGAACACGTGATACCTTATTGAGGTAATTCCTGATTTTTTAATCAGGAAACAAGTATGTATGTGGGTGAAGTAGTGCAGAGTTATGCATGGCCACAGAATTGAGGGCTTAAGAGACAAGTTTGGGTCCTTGTAGCCTAAGACTTTCTTCGTCTTCATGAGCCGTAAGGGTCTCAAGATGGTTTTTCTCCCTACGAGTCGAGAGGATCTCGTGGGTGCAAATTCTCCCTAGAAATCGTGAGGATTTCTAAGTGTTCATTACCTCCATGAGTCGTAAGGATCTCACTCGAGTATTTTTCCTTACGAATCGTGAGGACCCGTAAGTAGCTTCTTCACTTCAGCGGCGAATGTGGCTTTGGCGAATGTGGCCCATAGATGGTAGACGACATTTCATCCTGAATTCTTTATAAGGTAGTGATGGCTTATGAGAAATGTTCAGATCTGCCGCCTAAGGCTTTCCAACTTTATGAGCCGTGAGGGTCTCATAAAGACTTTTCTCCCTACGTGTCGAGAGGATCTCGTAGGTGTATTTTCTACTTAGGAATCGTGAGGATTCCCAAGTGTGCTTTCTCTTGAGAGTCGTAAAGATCTCACAAGAGAACTTTCCCTCTTACAAGTCGAGAGGACTTGTAAGTGGTTGTTTCCCTCTTTGTCGAGATTCGACTTTGGAGAGTGTGGCCCGTGAATAGTATGCAAGAGTCCATTTTGGACCGACTTGCAGGGCCCCAGTGCTTAGGAAACAAGTTTTTTAATCCCTGCTGCCTAAGGCTTTTCCTTATGAGTCGAGACGATTCGAGAAGTTCTCGCAAAGACTCTAATTTCCTCACGAGTCGAGACGAATCGAGCAGTTCTCGCAAGAATGTCCTAATGTCACAGTTAACCTCTGCTCTTTACGACAGAGGTCCGTTAGGGTCTGTGGTACTAGGGTTTTATCTGTCGTACCATGGTGTTGGCTGATGTATTCCTCGATAGGAAATCTTGTTGTTCGAGTAGCCTTGCGACTGTTGTATCTCTGATCCCTTCGGGGGCTGGACAAGACGTCTTCAAGCAATCCTCCTAGGCAGTTTGACCGTCGGAAGAGCAAGCGTTAGGAATTTTGCCATGCCGCTTTTTACTTGACGTTAGACTCATTTTGGGGAGCCCCGATGAGTCATAACCACTCCGCGCTGGTGTGGGATGATCTCTGATAGTCTTTCAGGTTTTAAATGAATTACCGTCAAGACCCTGAAGCTACGAATTTGGCCTTCGCTTCGTTTGCCGGCATTGCGTCTGCTGTATTGAGACGAATGTCGCGGTTGTTTTTAGGTTGTTGGTGAACCGTCAAGGTTTGGAGCTAGGGATTTTGCTGTGGCTCCGTTGTTTGATTGTCGCGTCTGAATCCTGCTAGAGGAAGAACGCTGTGGTGACATCTCGTCTGCTGTATCGAGACGAACGTCGAGGTGGTGACCACTCCGCGCTGGTGTGGGATGATCTCCGATAGTCTTTCAGGTTTTATGTGAGTTGCCGTCAAGACCCTGAAGCTAGGAATTTGGCCTTCGCTTCGTTTGCTTTGGCATGTCCGAATCCTGCTGGAGGAAGAACGCTGTGGTGACATCTCGTCTGCTGTATCGAGATGAACGTCGAGATGGTGACCACTCCGCGCTGATGTGGGATGATCTCCGATAGTCTTTCAGGTTTTATATGAGTTACCGTCAAGACCCTGAAGCTAGGAATTTGGCCTTTGCTTCGTTTGCTGGCATTGCGTCTGCTGTATCGAGACGAATGTCGCGGTTGTCTCTAGGTTATTGGTGAACCGTCGAGGCTTGGAACTAGGGATTTTGCCGTGGCTCCATTTGGTGATGTTGCGTTTGAGTCCTGCTGGAATGAGGAGGAACGATATTGTGGGTCTCCAGGCTGTAGATGTGGCCGTCGAGACTTGGAACTAGGGATTTTGCCATAGCTCCGTTGTTTTGACCGTGAGGTCTTTCGTTGACGTTGCATCTGCATCCTGCTGGACTGCGAAGGAACGCCGTTGTTGACATTGCGTCTACTGTAACGAGACAAATGCTGAGGTGGAGCTGGGATTTTTCCATCACTCTGCTTTGTTTCGACCCTGAGGTCTTTCATTGACGTTGCATCTGCACCCTGCTGGACTGCGAAGGAACATCGTCGTTGACGTTGCATCTACTGTAATGAGACGAATGCTGAGGTGGAGCTGGGATTTTGCCGTCACTCCGCTTTGTTTCGACCATGGGGTCTTTCGTTGACGTTGCACTTGCATCCTGCTGGACTGCGAAGGAACGTCGTTATTGACATTGCGTCTATTGTAACGAGACGAATGCTGAGGTGGAGCTGGGATTTTGCCGTCACTCCGTTTTGTTTCGACCATGGGGTCTTTCGTTGACGTTGCATCTGCATCCTGCTGGACTACGAAAGAACGCCGTTATTGACATTGCGTCTACTGTAACGAGACGAATGCTGAGGTGGAGCTGGGATTTTGCCGTCACTCCGCTTTGTTTCGACCATGGGGTCTTTCGTTGACGTTGCATCTACATCCTGCTGGACTGCGAAGGGACGCCGTTATTGACATTGCGTCCACTGTAACGAGACGAATGCTGAGGTGGAGCTGGGATTTTGCCGTCACTCCGCTTTGTTTCGACCATGGGTTCTTTCATTGACGTTGCATCTGCATCCAGCTGGACTGCGAAGGAACACCGTTATTGACATTGCGTCTACTGTAACGAGACGAATGCTAAGGTGGAGCTGGGATTTTGCCGTCACTCCGCTTTGTTTCGACCATGAGGTCATTCGTTGCCGTTGCATCTGCATCCTGCTAGACTGCGAAGGAACGCTATTGTTGACATTGCGTCTTGTGTAACGAGACGAATGCTGAGGTGGAGCTGGGATTTTGCCGTCACTCCGCATTGTTTCGATCATGAGGTCTTTCGTTGACGTTGCATCTGCATCCTGCTGGACTGCGAAGGAACGCCGTTGTTGATATTGCGTCGGGTGTAACGAGACGAATGCTGAGGTGGAGCTGGGATTTTGCCGTCACTCTGCTTTGTTTCGACCATGAAGTCTTTCGTTGATGTTGCATCTGCATCCTGCTAGACTGCGAAGGAACGCCGTTGTTGACATTGCGTCTGGTGTAACGAAACGAATGCTGAGGTGGGGCTGGGATTTTGCCGTCACTCCGCTTTGTTTCGACCATGAGGTCTTTCGTTGACGTTGCATCTGCATCCTGCTGGACTGCGAAGGAACGCCGTTGTTGACATTGCGTCTGGTGTAACGAGACGAATGCTGAGGTGGAGCTGGGATTTTGTCGTCACTCCGCTTTGTTTCGACCATGAGATCTTTCGTTGACGTTGCATCTGCATCCTGCTGGACTGCGAAGGAACGCCGTTGTTGACATTGTGTCGGGTGTAACGAGACGAATGCTGAGGTGGAGTTAGGATTTTGCCATCACTCCGCTTTGCTGACGTTGCGTCCGCTGTAACGAGACAAATGTCGAGGTGGTCTCTAGGTTGTCTGTGAACCATCGAGAGTTGGTGTAGGGGCTTTGCCGTAGCTCCAGGGTTGATTACAGCGTCTGAATCCTGCTGGAATGGGGAGGAACGCTGTTGATGATCTCTAGGTTATCCCTGAACCGTCGAGATTTGGCTTCGTTTTCTGATGAAGCCTGGGGAGGAAAGGTGTGATTCCTTCTTTGTTTGCGCCCCTGGATTGTATACAGGGATTAATGTGATATCACTTGTAGGGCATAAATTTCATTTTTCTTTTTTTTCTTTCCGCGATGCTCTATCATTTCAGCTTTTATATCGCGAAGGTCGCGATTGCCCAATCATTTCGGCTATTTTTCGCGGCACCCAATCATTTCGGCTATTTATTTTATTTTCACTCGCTGCTTTTTATTGTGAGTTGCCCAATCATTTCGGCTATTTTGCATGCATACATTTTTACTTGCTGATTTTGTTGCAAGTTGCCCCATCATTTCGGCTATTTCGCATGCATACATTTTTACTTGCTGATTTTGTTGCAAGTTGCCCCATCATTTCGGCTATTTCGTATGCATGTGTAGCTCGCTAGCTTCTTACGGCAAGCTTGGAATTATACACCGATTTCGGCATCAGTACCGCTACAACTGGAATATTACCAGGAGCGAATCATCATTTGCCCCCGTCGATGTCGAACAAAGGTGGCTTAGCGAACAGGGTTAGGATCCTGTCGACTAAGGCTTTTGACTTCAAGAGCCGTAAGGGTCTCATAAAGGTATTTCTCCGCAACGGGTTCACTGGACCTTTCGAGTAGCTAGAAGTCCCGTTATGGGTTCGGTCAATATATCCGTATTATTATCTTGATTAAGGCCTGACATAGTCGTAACCAGGAGAGAGAGAGAGAAGAAAACACTCAGCGTATGCTCTTGCAAGATTAGATTGATTATCAATATATCTAATCAGGATGTCTCTCACTGTTTTAGTCAAATCTACCTTCAAACCCTAAAAGGAAAGACTTGCCAGGATTAATTACACCTTACAAGTTCGCCAATCTTTCAGCCGGGTAATGGACTTCGTCTATTTGTTCGGGACGCTGAGACTTCGGGAGTGTCATCATTTGATGCCTCATGAAAAGGTTGAATATTTTCCTTGTCTTGTCTTGAGGGAAAGAGTATTCCCGACCCATCTTTTTCATAAAAGACGGATTCCAGCTGACTTTTTCTCGATCACGTGACTTCTTAGAACGGCTATTCATCGCGACTGTGGAATCCGTATTTTCTATTCTGGCTAAATACTAAATACGGACGTCCTAGTATATCCCACGTTATATCTATGTTTCTGATGCCTGTGTTCTGAGATATCTGAGACGAATGACATATTATATATATGATATATAGTAGACGTTGCTTATGTTTTACACCCGCGCTAGTCCCGTCCCGGTATGCCGTTAGTTAAGTAACCTAACGGTGCATAACGGAACATTGCGGCGAATGCGGATGGCATAAGCGTACGTATTATTTTCGTTTCTTTTCTGTGATTGGCTTAAGGACTTAAATGATGGTATGGATCATGATGAAACTTTTTCTAAGGAGCTATACTTAAGTCCATCCAGATCCTACTTTCCATGGCTACATACCATGACTACAATATCTGGCGGTTGGGTGCCATGACTGCTTTTCTAAATGATGTTTTAGAAGAGAAAGTCTATAAGTACACAGTCAGAAGGCTTCGTAGACACTGCGAGTCGTGAGGATCTCGTAGATGTGTTTTCTTCTTAGGAGTCGTGAGGACTCCTAAGTGTATGATCTCTTATAAGTTGTAAGGATCTTACAAGAGTGCTTTCTCCTTATAAGTCGAGAGGGCTTACAAGGGGGTTCACCGTGCGAACATATCCCTAGTCCCGGATGGGACTTTGTTAGGAAAATGTTTATTCGTGCCCGTGGATTGTAAACAAGGGTCAATACTGAACCGCTTGTAGGGCAGTGTTGGAAGTTGTGGTGGCTGCTTAAAAACAGGTTTAGATCCCTGTAGCTTAGGACTTTCAAATCTTATGAGCCGTAAGGGTCTCATAAGAGGGTTCTCCTTACGAGTCGTGAGGATCTCGCAAGTGTAATTTCTCCTTAGGAAGCATGGGGATCCTAAGCGTGTTGCTCCCTTGTGAGTCGTAAGGATCTCACACAGGTGGTTTCTCCTTACAAAGTCGAGAGGACCTTGCAAGTGTCTTTCAACGGGATTGCGCCCTTTCGGGTTTTCACAAAACTCGTCGGTAGCCCTGCTGTTTTTACTCACGGAGCCCTTTCGGGTTTTCATCCGTGCCCTTTTGCTTATGAGCATACATTTTTTTAACGAGGTTGCGCCCTTTCGGGTTTTCACAAAACTCGCAGGTAGCCCTGCTGTTTTTACTCACGGAGCCCTTTCGGGTTTTCATCCGTGCCCTTTTGCTTATGGACATACCGTTTTCTTTTTTCTCCTTTTTTTATTGTCTCTTTTTTTGTATCAGCCTTGGGATGTTGCGGTCTGTAGTAGTTTATCGACGTCTCGGTCAATATCCAGTTTCAGGACATAGTGGTCTATTGTTAGTTTAATGACGTTTCGGTCTTTGGTTCATAGGTCGGACATGTTTGAAGATCTTTCAGCACTCTTTTAGATTTTTGCCGAAAAAACAATTTCTCATGGAGCTTCCCCTATAAAAGAGCATGATGCCCCCGACGTGTCCACCCTTTTCTGAGCATGTGGTTGTGGCGGGTTCACCTTCCAGTTGTCAGACAACTCGAATTTGCCCTTTTGGTATTCATCCTGAATCCAGCCTTTGAAGACGTAGCAATCTTCGAGTGGGTGACCCATTACTCTGTGATAGGGACAATAGTTAGAATTGTTAACGTCACCTGGTTGCGACGGATGTTTTGGATCTGGCAGTGTGATGAGCCCGTTGCGCACTGCCAATTCGAACAGTCTCCTTGTTTTATCCCTGGGAAATGAGTAAGGACGTTTTAACTTCTCATCGAGGGATCGCGGCTTGTTACTTTAACGAACAAACGGTCTCGGGTTACTCGGCTGTTGCTGAGCGTTGGCGACAACGGTCGCTTTTCCCTTCCCCTTATCCTTTTTGCTTGATCCCTTGTTTGCGGGTCCGAGATCCTTTTCAGGTAGCGTGCGATTGCGTAGCGGAATGTTCTCCCAGCTCTTCATTTCTTCCTCTTTTCCTGAGGTGGATTCCTTGAAGAGAGGGCTGAGAGTAATTTCTTCTTCAGAATTGCTCCCGAAGGTGAGAACTTGCGATCCCCTGCTATCAACCATGTGACAGTTGTCGGCAGCTCTTTCTCGTTCGTCTGTCGCATTTTTCTGCTGTCGACGAGTTTCACGCTCCATCCTTTTGAAGTGTTGCCTGTGAGCGACATACCCTTGCCACCAATTTTTAAAGGCCTTGCACTCTTCGGTGGGGTGCACAATCATTTGATGATATAAACAGTAATTAGGATGCACATCCTCATCATTAAGGCGTATATTGCCAGGAGAATTTTCTCTAAAAGATGGCAGCTTCATTCCCATCGATATGGCTTTGGCGAACCTTTTTCTCATCTTGAACCTTCTTTTATTTGCGGTAGATGAAGTGCTTTGACCTGGGGGAAGTGTTTTAACCCTTTCGTTCAGTCGCCGGCGTTTAGCCTTTTCAAATATGGACATCTCACGCTCTCGGTCAGCTTTGCTTTTAAGACGGGTTTCGTTTAGGAATGCATCAATCATTTCGTCTGATGGTCCTAGAAGTTCCGGCTCAGGATCTGCCCCCAATTTCTTTGCGTCATGAGCTTCTTCACCGTTTATTAACGAGTGAGAGATCATATGGCAGCTTGCCACATAATCCTCGGGTTCATCTGACGAGTCTTCTCCATTGTCATCACCTCCGTCCTCAAGGACGTGGCTGAGAAATTCTTGGAGTGTGACTGGGGTCCACGCCTTCAGATTATATTCTTCCAGCACGTCAATATGTTTTTGCAGGTCCGTGCGTTTGTCATCAGGTTTCACGGGCTTCTTGGTTTTCTTCTTGGAAGACTTTGACGGCTGGGTATGAGCGCTTTGACTATCACCACCAGTTTTTGGAATTGGACGCGGCTTCAGCATTCCCTCTATAATCTCGGGTTCCAGCAGATTCTTCCACCTGATTACCGGACATGTGTGTAGATCCTTCAGCATTCTTTTTGTTTTGGCTGAAAGAGCAACCTCCCATGGAGCTTCTTCAATGAAAGAGCATGATGCCCCCGGCATGCCTGTCTTCTTGGGAGCGTGTGGCTGTGGTGGGTTCACCTTCCAATTCTCGGACAGGGCAAATTTGCCCAGTTGGTATTGATCTTCAATCCAGCCTTTAAAGACGAAGCAATTCTCAATTGGATGGCTTACCGTTTGATGGTAAGGGCAATAATTGGGACTATTAGCCTCGCCGGGTTGCAACGGTCATTTTGGATCCGGCAGATTGATGAGGCTGTTGCGCACTGCCAGCTCAAACAGTCTTCTCGTTTTATCCTGGGGAAACTAGTAAGGATGTCCCAGTCTCTCCTCGAGGGATGGGCGTGGACGCACGTTGTTTTGGCGAACAACCGGCTTTAAGTTGCTCGGCTGTTGTTGAGTGTTGGCGACGAAGGTTGCTTTCCCCTTTCCCTTCTCATTTCGAGAGTCCGGCTTTGGAGGAGACGGTCTATGACCCATTTGGGCCAGCTTGTCGATCAAGGCTTGGAATGTGGTCGGCTTAAAGAACATCATGAAATGTGAAATAGTTGCATGAGGGTCCAGGATGCCCATGAACATACCCACCGCCGGTGCTTCTTCGATGCGCTGTTCGCATTTCGACCACATATTTCGCCATCGTTTGGCGTATTGGACCCATGTCTCGCCTAGCTTCACCCTGGCATTGATCAATGCCGTTATTGGGGTGCGTTCACTAGCACTCGCGAATCGCTGGGTGAATAACAGCTCAATTTCTGCGAAAGTCTTGACGTAGTCGTTTGGAAGTTCAGAATACCACTCGAACGCCGTCTCCGACAAGCTGCCGACGAATTGGCGAAGTACCAATTTATCATCACCTCCGGTGTTACCACATAGAGCCCTGAACTGGGCGACATGCTAGTGGGGATTGCCTGTCCCTTTGTACACATGAAATTTAGGGATCGTATATCCCGGCGGATACTTTATTTGATCATACCAGCCTGGATATGGTCGCCCGGTTTTAACGACTTGGTCGGCCACTTCATTCGCCTGGTGAGCTCGTATTTGCTGAGCAATATAGTCATCCAGAGCGGCCTTGGAAATGGTTTCCTCTTTGGCTGCTGAAAGAGCCGGAGGACGGTTCGATGTCTCCCCTCTATCGTTTTTAATAATGATTGGAGGGTCTTCAGCTGGAGGATCCGGCTGTAACATCATCCCGACTATGTCTTGGAAGATAAGCGCCATTCGTTTTATGTTGGCAGCTTGTTCTGCTGCTTCTCTGTCCTTCTTTTCGAAGACTCTGCGGAGGAAGTCAGCATCGGTTTCTTGTTCATGACGCTGCTCTGATGACGCCTCCGGGCTTTCTTTTGGCCCGGTGAGAGCGGCCATTGCAGTCAGCATCTCCTGAAGCTTCTGCTGCTGCTGTTCCTGAGCCCTTGTTATTGATCGGGTGAGTGGTCGGTGACCCATCGAAGCGCGGCTTTCCTCTTTTCCGGAAGCCATGTAAACAGTATGCACCATTATGCCCCCAGACTTGGGGCGTTTGGGCTCGGCGTCTTTGCGATCTACCGTATTCATAGGGGCTTTCTCTGGCCTCCTTTTCTTTTGAGATGTTGATGTTGAGGGGGCCGTTGCAGCGAGCACCCAGGCAGTTATCGTCCTTTGTGGCTTGCCAGGACGGTTTTCTTCCTGCTGAACTTTTAGCTTTTTCTGTTGGCGAAGATAGTCTTGATCAATCACCGACTCCTGGACCCGTCGCTAGACTTTGTAAACCTTGGAGGACAGCCGCTGAGGGAGCTGCTCCGGCTTTGCTTCTATAACATTCTCCACCGGTGGCGGAGATCTTTTCAGTACGGCGGTAGCTGAGTTCCTGCGCACTTTGTTTAACAATTCAAAGCTGTTCCCGGTTGGATCAGCAGTATTGACTTCCACCGTTGGGGCTGGTGGAGTCAGTCCGGAAGGAGAATTACCCCCAGCCTTCCTCACTCGGCGCATGTGGCGATGTCGAGCGTGTCGAGCTGATGGTGTTGGTTCGGTGATGGGGATGGCTTTATCTTACCCCCTGTTCAGATGAGGCGTTGCTGGCACTAACCTCTTGAAGACCGAGTTTCGTCCAGCAGCAGTGTCTAGCCTGTCAAATACAGACTTTTGAGCAAGAGCGGGAGTGGGAGCTGGAACAGTCAGTCTTGCAAAGACCGACCCTTTGGCAGGAGAAGCCTCCTTGACAACTTCGGGAGCATGGATGGCTACTCTCTTTGGAATAACCTTTTCTTGAATTGCAGGCTTCATCATGGGCCCACAGGAACTTTGGCCTAATCTGGCGAAGACCGAGGCGCTGGAGCTGGACGACCCGTTGAGAGGGGCCGTGGTAGTAGCAAGCCGATCAAAGACCGACTTCTTTGGAGCTTCTTACGACGACATTGGGGCATTGAAGCTCATCGATGGGAGCATAGTCCCGAAGAATAGCCCAGTGGTGGCCTGAGTCACCTTTTCCACCGGCATAGCGAAGATGGAGGCCGCTTGGGGCCCGTAAGTCACTCCTCCGGACGGGAAGGAGCGAGAGTTGTAGTTGCAGTTAGTACAGTTTGAAGCCATTGATCTTCTGTTTTCTGCACTGAGCAAGACACCAAATCTAAGTAACCTGAATCCACAGGCAACCATAGCAAACCGCGATTCTTTCGCGAACACGACACACGAAGTATGGAGTGGAAAGAGGGAAAGTCCCACCGCGACACACGACACACGAAGAATCTGTTCCCCTCCGAACACAGAGACGCGACCGCGCAGGTCTGTCTTGCCTGAAATTCGAGGCAGATGCTAATTGGTGCTATCCGTCTACCTCTCCGAAGATGCCAAGTTGATTTATGGCACCATGTATCGAAGGTTTAAACGGATGCGGCCGATGTAGCAGAATTCGTCAGATTCCCCCTCGTTTGAGGGGTTTTTTATTGTGGGGACGCTCTTCTCTGCAGGCGCAAGCCCCTGCAGTTAATTACGCTACCGCATCACGGTAACAACTTTCTCCTTCTCCAGATGGTCACTTCGTGTCGTGGGTGTTTGTTTTGTGTTTGGTTGCCCGTGGATTGTATATGGAGACTAATTTGTGTTGTCGTCCGTAGGGCGTGGACTAGTCCAAATCCGTATCTTTCTTAGATTTGGGTTTGGGGGGTTGGGTTTAAGGATACGTTAGCCTTATTTGAAGCTAAGATCTACTTAAACGTTTGTTAAGGATACATCAGCCTCATTTTAGACTAATATCGACTTAACGGGATCGTTTAGATCCAACAAGAGAGCAATTGGGCTCTATTGTTTAGTTTAGGGACATTGCGGTCGATAATTAGTTTAAGGACATTACGGTCCAATGTTAGTTTATGGACATCTCGGTCCATTGTTAGTTTAAAGACATCACGGTCGAGGTTAAGGACATCATAGTCCGTGAGTTTAAGGACCCCACAGTCCGATATTACTTTAAAGACATCACGGTCGAGGTTAAGGACATCATAGTCCGTGAGTTTAAGGATCCCACAGTTCGATGTTAGTTTAAAGACATCACGGTCGAGGTTAAGGACATCATAGTCCGTGAGTTTAAGGACCCCACAGTCCGATGTTAGTTTAAAGACATCACGGTCGAGGTTAAGGACATCATAGTCCGTGAGTTTAAGGACCCCACAGTCCGATGTTAGTTTAAATACATCACGGTCGAGGTTAAGGACATCATAGTCCGTGAGTTTAAGGACCCCACAGTCCGATGTTAGTTTAAAGACATCACGGTCGAGGTTAAGGACATCATAGTCCATGGGTTTAAGGACCCCACAGTCGGATGTTTAGAGACGTCATAGTCTATGAAATGTGTGGTCGTCGGGACCCGTCACCTCTTTGAAGATGTTGAGGAATTACAACGACAAATATCAAAGGAGTGAAGAGATGTACCCTTGAACCAAGGTGAGTTGGTTGAAAGAGCAGGTGTGCTCAGTTCAAGATAAGTTGAGGACTTATGGCCAGAATTGGGCTAAGTCCAAATAAAATGTTTAACATTTTTTTGTTCTGGCTATTAAGCATTTATTTGGGCTCGGCCCTTTTAATAATGCTAAGCATTGGGTTCTGACATCTTTTGTCTTCATCAGAACAAATTGTGTTCAGACAATGCGCCACGTGGCGCGCCAGACGCTTTGCGCCAGTTAAAGAGCGCATTGCGCTTCTGTCAGGTAGCGCTCATGAAGAGGACACGTGTCGCACTTAGCGCTAGTTTATTAGCGCATTGCGCTTTTAATTTATGAGCGCTTTGCGCTAGTCTGTTGGTGCGCCAGTGAATGACACATGGCGTGTTTGGCGCTGAGCGCCAGCCCATGAGCGCAGTGCGCTGTTTCAGAAGCCCAAAGCGCAGATTGTGTGTTGACACGTGGCAGGTTTTGGCACTGAGCACCGGTCCAATGAGCGCAAGAGCGCAATTCATGAGTGCAAGGCACTTTCAAGATCAAAGAATAAATTTATGTTCTTCTTAAAGGAGGCTTTGCCTCAAGATTCAAGAACAAAAGTTCTTGTTTTGTAAAAGGGCTCTGCCTTTATAGATCAAAGATCTGTGAATGAAGTAAAATACTTATTTTATTTTTTATGATTAGATCTTTTGATCTCTTTTTTTTCTTTTCTTTTCTTTTTATTAAAGACCTTGGTCTTTTGTAGATCTATGATCTTTTAAGAAGATGGTTCTTCTTTTTACGAGATGATTTCATCTCTGTGGTTCAAGAACTAGTTCTTTACCTTGAAGATGAAGAAATGATCTTCTTTTCCTAAAGGCTTGCCTTTCTTTCTCTTTGAATTTTCTCAAAGTTTGCAGAGGGTTTTCTCTCTCTTTCTGTATATTTTAGACTTGAAGTCTAGGGGCCTTTATATAGGGCCAATTGATTTGTTGAATCAGTTTTAAGAGATGTTTCTCTGATTGATTTGGGAATATTTCCCACCGTTGGATCTTTGATCCTAAGGCTTCTGTTTTACAGAAGATAATCTTCTTGTTTTTAAATAGATTGATAAATCTTTCCATACAGAATTTATTCTGTCTTTTGGTAATTTTTATTTATCATTGGATCATTGATCCAACGGTGCTCTGATTTACAGAGCATAATCTTGTTATTTGGAAAGATTTTGAGGAATCTTTCCTTAACAGAATTTAGTTTCTGATTAATTAATGATTTATCATTATTATTAGATCTTTGATCTAACAGTGGGGAGCTTTTAGGTTCCAGTGCTAGCACACCCGTGCTTTGCACGTGATGCGCCGCTTAAAAGGCAGCGCACATTGCGCTAGCGCATCTGTGTTTGACATGTGGTGCGCTACTTGGAGCGCAGCGCGTCTAGCGCTAGTGCACCCATGCTTTACACGGGGTGCGCTGCTTAGAGCGCAGCGCACCTAGCGCTAGCGCACACGTGGTGCGCTGTTTAGGGCGCAGCGCACTTGGCGCTGCATCTGAAGCGTTGCTTCACAATATTTTAACTCTTGGCTTTGAGGCATTTGTTACATTCTTTGCAAGTGGAGTTTTTCCCTTAATTTTTTATTTTATTATTATTATTATATATATATATATATAAGGGAGTAGGTTGTGAGCTAAAATTTTGGCGGGAACAAACTCCTTCAATTGAATTAGAGTTCTTTCCTTTTGTTCATAGTCTTCGAGGGAATCAATATATTTTTGAATGGCCGATCTCCTTGCAGACTCTTTTTCGCATCGAGCTGCAATTTTCTTCTTCTTGGGCTTTTTAGATTTTGAGTCTGATTGAGCCAAATTGGCAGCTGGAATGGTGGGCTTCTTCTGCCCTTCCCATACTGTTCTGGGCTCTTTTCGAAGTAACTTTAGCATCTTCTTCATCTTATTAGATACGTGCATACTCTACGGAGGCTGCGGTGAGTCAGTTTCATTTCTCAGGGCAGCTGGTTCAGCTGTCTGCTCCCAGAAGGCTGTAGCTCCTGTCTGAATAAAGTTGGTGGTTGCAACTTGATTGATCACCAACACACTCTTGGACAGATCGATCTCTCCGGTCCTGTACTGCTTCTCGACCCAGTCTTTGAAGATATAGCAATTCTTGATCGCATGGCTCACTGCTCGGTGGTACGAGCAATGTAGAAGATTATCGGTCATTTTTGCTTCTTGAAGTCTTTTCGACTCCGGGAATTGTAGACCGTTGTTCAAGGTATCTTTTAATATCTTGTGGACCTTGTCCCTTTTGAAAGATGAAACCTTGTTCTTTTTCTCCTCTAGGGAAGGCCCTTCTCCTCCCAGCACGGGCTTTCGAGACCGGTCGGTTTTGGATTCGCCTGCCTTTCGCTTATCTTCATTGTCAGACACATTGAAGATATTGATAGTGCTGGAATTCCCGCTTCTACGGTTGTTGTCCCGCTTGCTTTTCCAAGTCTTGTCTCTCTGAGAGTCCGGGGTAGACTCTTGCTTCGAGCGTTCCAGCATTTGGACTTTCTTGGTTAGCTCCTGAAACGTCTTGAGGCATACTGTATACAAGAATGTGACCATCCAATTGCTGAGGTTCCCAATGAGAAGGCTGACGGACTGGTCCTGCTCCAACGGCGGTTCGTACTTGACCGTGAGATTACTCCACCGGGCGATAAAGTCAGTGTTGCTTTCATTCTTCCCCGGCTTGGTCCTCACAAGGTCAGCAATAGAGATTTTATCACTAACACTCATGAATCTTTGCTGAAACAGAGACTCCATTTGGGCAAAAATAATGACAGACCCGTCTGGTATGCCCGCGTACCAGTCGAAAGCAGCATCGGTCAGTTTATTGACAAACTGACGAAGAAAGAGCGCATCATTGCCCCATGTATTTCCGCACGATGCTTTAGAGTGGGCGACGTGCTGATTTGCGTTTCCCGTCCCGTCAAATCATCCGAACTTAGGAATGACGTAGCCGCTCGGGAACTCGATCAAATCGTACTGTGCGGGATATGGCCGCCCACTACTGCCGATTTCTTTCCGGGCTTCGGCCTC
Source organism: Agapanthus africanus (assembly GCA_030015575.1). NCBI lineage: Eukaryota > Viridiplantae > Streptophyta > Magnoliopsida > Asparagales > Amaryllidaceae > Agapanthus > Agapanthus africanus. Next base: position 73,078,431 of record CM057348.1, read on the forward strand.
CGCTACCAATGTTTTAACTTTGCTAGCGACCAAATCCATTATCCGATCTTGTGTTAGCGGTGTTAGTGATATGTATGCCCTAGAGGCCATTACTATACATACGATGTATATTGTAGTGGGTGTTTGGACATATATAGGGAGGACTTTCTTGCTCGACATGATAGTATGCTATCCGGTTGCTCTTTATCTTAACATGTATTCTGATTGTCTCTATGTTACATGTTGATAAAGCCCTTAGGATGAGTACTTGACTACCAGGACTATGATGCAGATCATACTAGTGGGGACAGAGTGGTCGCTAAGTACATCCTTCAATTGTTCCTAGTCGTAGGTGTATCGAGACAGGGCATCGATATACCAGAGTAGACTAGCGCATACCTTTTCGACCCATACAGATGGGCGATGGATGATCCCATATCTATTGGTGTTTGACATCAGAGACAGTATACGGGTGCTCAGTGGAGACTGGGTACACTGGACGGACTCGCCGAGAACTCCCAGATGGTATTTTACTTATCGTCAGATGGCAGTTCTCTGGTGACACTGGTACAGGTTAGTCTGTAACCCGAGATCGTCATAGAGTCTTGTGTGATTCCCAGTGTGCTTTGATTTTCACCTTACCACGTTCAAGAGAACGTGCAAAACGGTGGCTTTTGGGTACAGTCCCGAGTCACATGGAGGCAATGAGCGATAGGAGGGGTTTTGTCTCTCCCGGTATAGAGAGTTGATGTTGCGCTGTGCTCTATTGGCTATAACAGGAAGTCCTTGGCCAAGGCTGCTTCAGAGATATACTGGTAAGTGTTATCAGTAGTTTCTCGACCCGTTATGAGCCTTATATCAACATGACTTATCGAGTTACTGGGGTCTGACGTTTACCACCCCTAGACGAGATATGCGACATATCAGACGAAGAGACCGGACTGTACGGTAGTGTTACTGATTGGATTCGCAGGAGTGTGAGCATGATTGCTTGTTGATCTTCTGATTGCTCAATACCCGGGTGGCCATTACGTTTAGCAGACCGTTTGCGGCTTGTGGGTGTTTGATATGATCATCACCTCCTGCCGGCGTATTGACGAGTCTTTAGAGTCCTACACAGGGGTTTCCTGGCTCAAGCGAAACGGAGTAGGAGCACATATGTGATATGTGCGGGACCGAGATTAATACGATATGAGATACCGTATTCTATTCTCGCGATTAGTGACATTGATCGGTTGTATGCGACATAGCCGGGTTATCGGATCAAGTGTTGATTCGATAAGTTGTTACACGTGATATTAGTCGGTTATAGCCGGATTATTAAATCAAGAGTTGATTTAATAATTTAATGTATAATTATATATTTGATATATTACATTTCATTAACTAGTATTAGCTCACTTATGATTTGTTTTCTCACTTGGTGTGCACATTGTACATATGTGATATGTATGTTTGTGTACATGCATTGTGTCATGGTTGATGATACATGAAAGATGGGTGTATGAGACTTATACCATGATTAGGTTAAATTAGGGTTTGTTTATTTCTTAAAAGATTAACAAAAGAGCAGGACTTAGTCAAAGTTGTCAAGCTTTCATGAAGCTTGTAGAAATTTTGACAAAGTCCACTCTTTTGTCATCTCTTAAGATATTAGTTAACCCAACCCTTAACCTAACACCTTGGTTAATTCTCTACATGAGTTAAGCATGATAGCTTTAACTCACCCATGGTTACTTAATTTTTTTGGATGAATTATTGAGAAGGGTTCATCTTCTTCTACTTCTTCCTCCTTAAAAAGCTTTCTAGCTCTAATGGAGTTATGAGAAAAAGTGTGAGAAAATCAATTCTAAAGTGAGCCCACTTCCCACTTCTTCATACTCTACTACTTGCCATGTAGTATAAGGTGTTCTCTTTACAAAGTTCATGACCTAGTGAAGGAATAGCTTGAGTTAGTGTCTCCTCGACGTAGATCATCTTCGGTCTCGAAATCATCGAAGCAAGCACGTTCGTTTCTTCGTGGAGCCTCTCTAGAGTCCGGAGTTCACGATCGCAGCGGAAGGGACTTCTACACGGAGCTATTGAAGTGAAGGACCGGTCTACAAAGATTGTATTCCATGCTCACTTAGATTGCAAAGTGTTTGCTTTTCGTATTCCGTATTATTTCTAGTTAACGATTCTATTTAGGGTTAGCTAAAACGGCAATGTTCTCCTCCGAAACACGGAGACGCGACCGCGTAGATCCGTCTTGCCTGAATTTCGGGGCAGATGCTAGTTGGTTTTATTCGTCCACCTCTCCAAAGATGCCAAGTTGATTTATGGCACCATGTATCGAAGGTTTAAACGGATGCGGACGATATAGCAGACTTCGTCAGATTCCCCCTCGTTGAGGGGTTTTTGATTGTAGGGACGCTCTTCCCTGCAGGCGCAAGCCCCCGCAGTTAATTACGCTACTGCATCGCGGTAGCGTAATTATCCTTCTCCAGATGGTCACTTCATGTCGTGGGTGTTTGTTTTGTTTTTGGTTGCCCGCGGATTGTATACGAAGACTAATTTATATTGTTGCCCGTAAGGCGTGGATTAGTCCAAATCCGTATTTTCTTAGATTTGGATTTGGGGGTTGGTTTAAGGATACGTTAGTCTCATTTGAGACTAAGATCAACTTAAACGTTTGTTAAGGATACGTTAGTCTAATTTTAGACTAAGATCAACTTAACGGGATCGTTTAGATCCAACAAGAGAGCATTTAGACTCAATTGTTTAGTTTAGGGACATTGCGATCAAGTACCAGTTTAAGGACATGGTGGTCCATTACCAGTTTAAGGACATAGTGGTCCAAGGTTAAGGACATCATAGTCCGTGGGTTTAAAAGGACCCCACAGTCCGAGGTTAAGGACATCATAGTCCGTGAGTTTAAAGACCTCACAGTCAAGCTTAAGGACATCATAGTCCGTAAAGTTTAAGGACATCATAGTCCATAAGTTTAAGGACCTCACAGTCCATGGAATGTTTGGTTATCGGGACTCGTCACCTCTTTAAAGACGTTGAAGGATTACAACGATAAATATCAAAGGAGTGAAGAGATGTACCCTTGAACCAATATTGGTTGAGGAGATATGTAGTCTAATTGGGACTAAGATCTGAGATTTATGAGCACATGGGCCCAATTAAATCTGAATTGAGGACTTATGGCCAGTCTTGGGCTAAGTCCAATCAAGTTAAAATGTTTAACATTTATTTTGGGCTGTTAAGCATTTATTTGAGCTCGGCCCTTTTAACAATGCTGAGCATTGATTTAGCTTCTGACAATGTTTGTCTTTTACTGGATGCTGAGCATTCATCATAGCTCTGGGGCTTATAAAAGAACAATTTATGTTCTGCCCAAGCGCACATAAAAGCATGTGGTGCACCTGGCACTAGCGCCAGTCGATAAGCGTAGTGCGCTATGGTTAAAGCGCTAATGCGCCTAGCGCTTTGTGCCAGATATGAAGTGCTGATGCGCTTAGCGCTTTGCGATAGATATAGAGCGCTGGTGTGCTACAGTTGAAGCGTTGAGGCGCTTGCCGCTGGTGCCATATAATGAGCGCAAAGCGCTTTTAGTAATGCAGCGCACACGTGAGGAGCACGTAGCACGCTTAGCGCTAGCCAATGAGCGCAGTGCGCTGGTTTGAAGTGCTATGGCACTGCAGCGCTTTGCGCTAGATAAAGAGCACTAAGGCACTTTTAAATTAGGAGCGCTAAGGCTCTTCTTAGGTTAACTTTGTGCTCTGAAAATTATCTTCTTTTTTGATAAGAGACTTTGTCTCAAGATTCTAAGAACAAAGTTCTTAGTTTATAGGAGATATTTCATTCTCTTTTTGATGAAAGGCTTTGCCTTTATGGATCTGTGATCCTAAGAGAATTGAATAATTCTCCCCCCCTTTATAATGAGATGTTCATGATCTCAGAAAGACAATTTGTCTTATAGATCTATGATCTGTGAAGTAAGTACTTCTTTTTCTTATGATGAGATATTTTTGATCTCTTTATAAAAGACCTTGGTCTTTGTAGATCTATGATCTTTTAAGAAGATAATTCTTCTATTTAATTATGAGATGATTTCATCTCTTTGTTCATCACCATTCTTTTTACCTTGAAGAAAAATCTTCTTTTGCCGAGAGCTACTTCTTCTTCTTGAGATTTTCTCAAAGTTTTTTGGGGGGGTTCCTCTCTATGAGACTTGAAGTCTATGGTTCTTTATATAGGGCACGCTGATCGGTTCAATCAGCTAAGGAGATCTTTTCTCCAATTGATTTGGGAATTTCCCCACCGTCGGATCCTTGATCCAAGGGCTTCTGGTTTACAGAAGATAATTTTCTTGTTTTAACAAGATTGAGAAATCTTTCCTTCTTTACAGAATTTGTTCTGTATTTTAGTGATTTTTAATCACCGTTGGATCATTGATCCAACGGTGTTCCAAATTCAGGGCACAATCTTTTCTGTTTGGAAAGATTCAATCAGAATTTTATTCTTGTCAATTGACGATTTAATCATATCTGTTGGATATTTGATCCAACGGTGAGGAACATTTAGTTCCAGCGCTAGCGCTTATGCGCTCTGCCCATGGTGCGCTACTTGGAGCGCAGCGCTCTTAGCGCTAGTGGACACGTGCTTTACACGTGATGCGCTACTTGGAGCGCAGCGCATCTAGCACTAGCGCCTATGCGCTTTGCACGGGGTGCTTTACTTGTAGCGCAATGCTTTTATAAAAGCAGAGCTTTAATTCAAATTTTGAATTCTGAACAGAGCTTTGCTCTAATTGGGGAAACAAATGCCCCCCCACCGTTGCGCTCACGGGGCCCATACGTGGGTGCAACAGTGGCAACTTCTCGAATCTTGGATCATCCAAGGAACTGAAACGGCGCTTAATGCCTATAAATAGGACCCTTGGCCCTTGAGATGACTTCTGTTCATCTTCAATCCTTCTTGAAAATTTATTTTCTTCTTCAGAGCACAGCTCTTCTTCTTAAGAATTTTTAAGGACTGAACTCTGTCAGATTAGGTAAAAGATTAATTTTTAAAAAAAACATCTTTTAGGGTTTCACCCATTACCAGAGCCTTGCTCTTTATAGATCTTTGATCTAAAGAAAATCCTTTTTAGGGTTTTATTAACAGAGCTTTGCTCTCTTGGAATCACAGATCTAAAAGGATCTTGCTTATGATTTCTTAATCCATTAATGGAGCTTTGCTCCTTTCTCGATATTATTACTTCTTTATGTAACAATGTTCATGTCCTCTATAGTTCTGGAGGCTGATGATGAGGTTGAGGTCCTCGATGGGCCTGGAGATCTTCCATACTCTTGTGTAAACGTGGGTAAGTAAAGTTTCGACGCTTTTGCATCTGTCCTCTGTTTGCAACCTTCGCTGATCATTTATCAATCTTTAACAGCTCTGCCTACTTTCACTCCGTTGGAGACTCGCATTCTCATGCCGTCTGGCCCTTATGCGATGTGTGCATCCGAACGTATGACCAAGTCAAGCCTTCACTCTTTGTTAGCGTTGATCGAAGACCTTCGTGTTGGTAGCTCGCTCATGGCCGAAGAATTTGCTGCTGAGGCCAACGGTTCTCTCCCCTTTCTTGCCACTTATCATAGTGAAGCATTTGTGCAAGTCTGGGTCGAATTCTGTCGTCGAGTGGAGGCTTGTTTGTATAATCTTGAATGCGCGTGCCTTCCTTCAGAAGTGGTGGCTGCGAAGACAAGCTTACAGGGGCTGATTAAGCGGCACGCCGCTAATACGCTTTCCTGTGAAAAGAGGCTCCGCCGAAAGTTCTCAGAGAGGAAGCTGGCTTCAACAGCACTCAGGGGGCTTCAAGCCGAACTTACAGCTAAGACCACCCACGCATATAAACTTTGGCAAGAGCTTTAAGCCGTAATCAAGGACGTGGTGTCTATTGATAAAGCTGTTATCTTTACCTGGAAGATGGATGATGCTCATAAAGCTACTGAGCAGGAGCTTGAAGGTCGGCTTGCCTCGCATCAGGCACAATAGTCGGAAGCGGAGGCCCGTCTCACAGCCATAGCCAATTTTGAAGCAGAATCCCAAGAAAGGAAGGATGAGCTGATGAACCTTTTGAATCATCCGCCAGCTTGAAGAATTGTATATTTTTTTATTCTTCTTTTGTACATACTCCTGAATGAGAGTATTTTTGATTCTTTCATAAGTTGTACTTTGTATTCATTTTGATTTATGAATAAAAGACATATTTTGCTTCACGATAGTGTGTCCCTTTTTAGTAAATGAATTTTTTGGATAATCTATTTTGATCCCCTTGTAGGACAGCGATGGCTTAGGAGTCAGGTTATGATCTGCATCCTAAGGCTTTTTAACTTTATAAGCCGTGAAGGTCTCATAGAGGTGTTTCTCCCTACGAGTCGAGAGGATCCCGTAGGTGTAATTTCTCCTTAAGAATCGTGAGGATTCCTAAGCGTGTTTTCCATTGAGAGTCGTAAGGATCTCACAAGAGAGTTTGCTCCCTTACGAGTCGTGAGGACCCGTAAATGATGGGTGGGGTTACCATTATCCGCATTTCACGGAGTCAGGAGTTGCCCTGGATGCTTCCCACGGGGTCGGTTTGATATAGCCGTGTTCTGCGAGGACCAGGCTCCGCTCTGGACGTTTCCCACGGGGTCAGGATTGGCATAGGCCATGTTCCACGTGGCCAGGAATTTGCTCTGGATTCTTCCCACGGGATCATAATCGTGTTCTGCGAGGACCAGGCTCCGCTCTAGATGCTTCCCATAGCCGTGTTCTGCGAGGACCAGGATCCGCTCTGGACGTTTCCTACGGGGTCAGGATTGACATAGGCCGTGTTCCACGTGACCAAGAATTTGCTCTGGATGCTTCCCACGGGGTCATAGCCGTGTTCTGCAAGGACCAGGCTCCGCTATGGACATTTCCCACGGGGTCAGGATTGACATAGGTCGTGTTCCACATGACCAGGAATTTGCTCTGAATGCTTCCCACGGGGTCATAGCCGTGCTCTGCGAGGACCAGGCTCCGCTCTGGACGTTTCCTACGGAGTTAGGATTGACATAGGCCGTATTCCAAGTGACTATGAATTTGCTCTGGATGCTTCCCACGGGGTCATAGCCGTGTTCTGCGAGGACTAGGCTCCGCTCTGGACGTTTTTCACGGGGTCAGGATTGACATAGGCCGTGTTCCACGTGACCAGGAATTTGCTCTGGATGCTTCCCACGGGGTCATAGCCGTGTTTTGTGAGGACCAGGCCCCACTCTGGATGCTTCCCACGGGGTCATAGCCGTGTTTTGCGAGGACCAGAATCTGCTCTGGACGTTTCCCACGGGGTCAGGATTGACATAGGCAGTGTTCCACGTGACCAGGAATTTGCTCTGGATGCTTCCCACGAGGTCATAGCGTGTTCTGCGAGGACCAGGCTCCGCTATGGACATTTTCCATGGGGTCAGGATTGAAATAGGCCGTGTTCCACGTGACCAGGAATTTGCTCTGGATGCTTCCCACGGGGTCATAGCCGTGTTCTGCGAGGACCAGGCTCCGCTCTGGACGTTTTCCACGGGGTCAGGATTGACATAGGCCGTGTTCCACGTGACCAGGAATTTGCTCTGGATGCTTCCCACGGGGTCATAGTCGTGTTCTGCGAGGACCAGGCTCCGCTCTGGATGCTTTCCACGGGGTCATAGCCGTGTTCTGCGAGGACCAGGATCCGCTCTGGACGTTTCCCACGAGATCAGGATTGACATAGGCCGTGTTCCACGTGACCAGGAATTTGCTCTGGATTCTTCCCACGGGATCATAGGCGTGTTCTGCGAGGACCAGGCTCCGCTCTGGACGTTTTCCACGGGGTCAGGATTGACACAGGCCGTGTTCCACATAGCCAGGAATTTGCTCCGGATGCTTCCCACGGGGTCATAGCCGTGTTCTGCGAGGACCAGGCTCCGCTCTGGACATTTTCCACGGGGTCAGGATTGACATAGGCCGTTGTTCCACGTGACCAGGAATTTTCACTGGATGCTTCCCATGGGATCATAGCCGTGTTCTGCGAGGACCAGGATCTGCTCTGGACGTTTCCCACGAGGTCAGGATTGACATAGGCCGTGTTCCACGTGACCAGGAATTTGCTCTGGATGCTTCCCATGGGGTCATAGCCGTATTCTGCGAGGACCAGGCTCCGCTCTGGACGTTTTCCACGGGGTCAGGATTGACATAGGCCGTGTTCCACGTGACCAGGAATTTGCTCTGGATGCTTCCCACGGGGTCATAACCGTGTTCTGCGAGGACCAGACTCTGCTTTGGACGTTTTCCACGGGGTCAGGATTGACATAGGCCGTGTTCCACGTGACCAGGAATTTGCTCTGGATACTTCCCACGGGATCATAGCCGTGTTCTGCGAGGACCAGGATCCGCTCTGGATGTTTCCCACGGAGTCAGGATTGACATAGGCCGTGTTCCACATGACCAGGAATTTGCTCTGGATGCTTCCCACGGGGTCATAGCCGTGTTCTGCGAGGACCAGTCTCCACTCTGGATGCTTCCCACGGGGTCATAGCCGCGTTCTGCGAGGACCGGGATCCGCTCTGGACGTTTCCCACGGGGTCATAGCCGTGTTCTGCGTGGACTGGGATCCGCTATCGACGTTTCCCACGGGGTCATAGCCGTGTTCTGCGTGGACCAGGATCCGCTCTGGACATTTCCCACGGGGTCAGGATTGACATAGGCCGTGTTCCACATGACCAGGAATTTGCTCTGGATGCTTCCCACGAGATCATAGCCGTGTTCTGCAAGGACCAGGCTCCGCTCTGGACGTTTCCCACGGGGTCAGGATTGACATAGGCCGTGTTCCACGTGGCTAGGAATTTGCTCTGGATTCTTACCACGGGATCATAACCGTGTTCTGAGAGGACCAAGCTCCGCTCTGGACGTTTTCTATGGGGTCAGGATTGACATAGGCCGTGTTCCACGTGACCAGGAATTTGCTCTGGATGCTTCCCACGGGGTCATAGCCGTGTTCTACGAGGACCAGGCTCCGCTCTGGATGCTTCCCATGGGGTCATAGCCGTGCGAGGACCAGGATTCGCTCTGGACGTTTCCTACGAGGTCAGGATTGACATAGGCCGTGTTCCACATGACCAGGAATTTGCTCTGGATGCTTCCCACGGGGTCATAGCCGTGTTCTGCGAGGACCAGGCTCCGCTCTGGACGTTTTCCATGGGGTCAGGATTGACATAGTCCGTGTTCCATGTGACCAGGAATTTGCTCTGGATGCTTCCCACGGGGTCATAGCTGTGTTCTGCGAGGACCAGGCTCCATTCTTGACGTTTTCCATGGGGTCAGGATTGACATAGGCCGTGTTCCACGTGGCCAGGAATTTGCTCTGGATGTTTCACACGGGGTCGTAGCCGTGTTATGCGAGGACCAGGCTCCGCTCTGGACGTTTTCCACGGGGTCAAGATTGACATAGGCCATGTTCCACGTAACCAGGAATTTGCTCTGGATGCTTCCCACGGGATCATAGCCGTGTTCTGCGAGGACCAGGATCCGCTCTGGACATTTCCCACGGGGTCAGGATTGACATAGGCGTGTTCCACATGACCAGGAATTTGCTCTGGATGCTTCCCACGGGGTCATAGCCGTGTTCTGCGAGGACCAGGCTCCGCTCTGGATGCTTCCCACGGGGTTATAGCCGCGTTCTGCGAGGACCAGGATCCGCTCTGGACGTTTCCTACGGGGTCATAGCCGTGTTCTGCGTGGACCAGGATCCGTTCTGGACGTTTCCCACGGGGTCAAGATTGACATAGGCCGTGTTCCACGAAACCAGAAAGGGTTGACTTTATCCGCATTTCACGGAGTCGGGGGTTGACTCTTGGTTGTCTGCGCGCCGCCGAGTCATGGAACCGGGAATTGTCGCGGTTCCGCTTTGATTGTGTCTGTTGTAATGAGACGAATGTTGAGATGATCTCTAGGCTGTCTGTGAACCGTCGAGACTTGGCTCTCTTTCGGATGGAGCCTGATGGGAAGGTATGGTTCCCTCTTTGTTTGTGCCCCTGGATTGAATACAGGAATCGATGTGATCTTACCTGCAGAGCAAAAAGTTTCATTTTATATATTTTTCTTTCCGCGATGCTCTATCATTTCAACTTTTATATTGCGAGAGTCGCGATTGCCCAATCATTTCGGCTATTTTTCGCGGTGCCCAATCATTTCGGCTATTTTGTATGCATATATTTTTACTTGCTGATTTTGTTCCAAGTTGCCCCATCATTTCGGCTATTTCATATGCATTTGTGGCTCGCTGGCTTTTCGCTGCGAGTTTTGACACCGATTTCGGTATCAGCATCACTACAACTGGGATATTGCCGGGAGCGAATCATCATTTGCCTCTGTCGATGTCGAACAAAGGTGGCTTAGCAAACAGGGTTAAGATCCTGTCGACTAAGGCTTTTAACTTTACGAGCCGTAAGGGTCTCATAAAGGTATTTCTCCCCGCGAGTCGTGAGAATCTCATAGGTGCGTTTTCTCCTTAGGAATCGTGAGGATTCCCAAGTGTATGGCTTCTCGTAAGTCGTAAGGATCTTACAAGAATGTTTTTTCCTTCTAAATCGAGAGGACCTACAAGGGCTGTTCACTGTGTAAACATATCCCCAGTCGCGGGTGGGACTTTATTAGGGAAATGTTTATTTGCGCCCATGGATTGTATACAAGGGTTAATACTGAACCACTTGTAGGGCAGCAAGGAGGTTGTGATGGCTTAAGAACAGGTTCAGATCCCTGTAGCTTAAGACTTTTGAATCCTAAGAGGCGTGAGGGTCTCAAAGGAGGGTTCTCCTTACGAGTCGTGAGGATCTCGAAAGTGTAATTTCTCCTTAAGAATCGTGGGGATCCCTAAGTGTGTTGTTCCCTTGTGAGTCGTAAGGATCTCACGCAGGTGGTTTCTCCTCACAAGGTCGAGAGGACCTTGCAAGTGTCTTTTAACGAGCTTGCGCCCTTTCGGGTTTTCACAAAACTCGCCGGTAGCCCTGCTGTTTTTACTCACGGAGCCCTTTCGGGTTTTCATCCGTGCCCATTTTTCTTATGGACATACTGTTTTTCTTCTTCTTTTTTAAATATTTTTTTGTGTCAGCCTTGGGATGCTGCGGTCCGTAGTAGTTTATCGACGTCTTGGTCAATAGCCAGTTTTAGGACATAGTGGTCCATTGTTAGTTTAACGACGTTTCGGTCTGCAGCCAGTTTTAGGAAATAGTGGTCCATTGTTAGTTTAAAGACATTTCGGTCTGCGGCCAGTTTTAGGACATAGTGATCCATTGTTAGTTTAAAGATATTTAGTGGTCCATTGTTAGTTTAAAGACGTTTCAGTCTGAAAGACGGCTACTACTTACAGAGTTTGGGCTTAGGAAGATAGCGAGCGGACATAGGCGTCGTCATCTATCGTTGACCTAGGCCGTGACTCGTCAGACGTAGTATTTTTTCAGGAAGCGGCCGTTTATTGGCCTAAAAGGTCTCTCGCCATGCATATCCATGAGTATATAGGCTCCACCTTGGTAGACCCTGTCTATGATGTACGGACCTTCATAGTTCGGCTCGAATTTCCCCCGTTTGGCACGATGGGGATCATAGGTCTTTTGACCACTAGCACGAGTTCGCCTTGGCGGAATGTTCTCGGCCTAATCAATCTTTCATATGAGCGCGTCATCTTTGCTTTATAAGCCTCCAGATTTTGTTGCGCCATGAGCCAGGTTTCATCAAGGGCATCGAGCTCCTCAAGCCGAAGGTAAGCATTCTCTTCGTCCGTTAGCTCGTAATAAACTGCCACTCGTAGAGAGGGTAACTCTATCTCGAGGGGGAGCACTGCTTCTGTACCGAATACCAACGCATACGGCGTTGTGTTTGTGGTTGTTTTGAACGTAGTTCGATACGCCCAGAGAGCTTCATGCAGTCTCTCGTGCCAGTCCTTCTTATTTCGAGACACTGTATTTTTCACGATCTTCGTCAAGGTCTTGTTGAAAGCCTAAGCTAGACCGTTAGCTCGGGAATTATAGACCGAAGAATATCTCCATTCTATGTTATGCTGTTGTGCAAAGTGGCTGACCTTGTGGCTTTTATAGGCTGGCCCGTTATCGGAGATAATCCGTCGCGGAGTGCCGAACCAAAAAATGACGTGTGTCTTGAAGAAATGGAGGATATTCTCCGTCTTCACTTCCCTCAGCGGTACTGCTTCTGCCCATTTGGAGAAGTAATCGGTCGTTGCCAATATGAACCGGTGTCCTCTAGCTGATGCTGGCTCAATGGGTCCGATTATGTCAGTTCCCCACATTTCGAATGGCCAGCTAGCCACCGTTGGATGTAGCGGATTTGGATGCTGGTGGATAAAGTCCCCGTGAATCTGGCACTAGTGGCACTGCTTCGCGTATTCGAGGCAGTCTTGGATCATCGTGGGCCAATAGTAGCCCATCATTTTGATCTTTAGTTTCATCTTCGGCCCGGCTTGGTGAGAACCGCAGAGTCCGTCGTGAGTTTCTTGGACGACTCTCCTTGCCTCTTCAAGTCCCAGGCATCTTAGCCATAAAGAGTCAAATGACCTCTTATACAGAGTATCATTGACGAATGCAAAAGAAAGAGCTCGTTTCATGAGCCGATGTCTCGAGGATGCATCTTCAGGTGTTCGAAGGGATTTGAAGTAGTCTATAAAGACTTCACTCCAATCCATAGCCTTTTCCTGGTCTTTTATTTGTAGGGCCGTTTGCTCAGTAGCTCCCTTCTCTTCGGACGACTCCGGAGATATTTCTGCCGGTGCAAGAACCCGACGGCTTTGCATAATGATCCTCACATCATCGAGGTCTTCGTCGGCCAGTTCTTTAGTGAGCTTGGCTAATGCATCCGTCTTGTTATTCTCCGTTCGCGGTATGCTTTCCAGAATGTAGGAGGAAACTTGAGTCAGCAACTGCTGCACTCTCTCGCCGTACTTTACCAATTCTGGTTTGCACGTTTGATAATCGCCGTTTACTTGTAACGACCAGTTGGGAGTCTCCGTATATGAGGAGGCTTTTGATTCCCATGTCGACAGTGATCTCAAGACCTGCTATGAAAGCTTCATATTCGGCTTCATTGTTTGTCCTCGGTTCTGTTAAGGAGAAGGAAAAGCGCATTGTCCCTCCCTGCGGAGTCACGAAGATGAGGCATACTCCTGATTTTATTATGGGGGTGCTTTGTTTGCGCTTCTTCATGGAATATGCTCCATCGAAGTAGAGTTCCCATTGGGTATCATTCTTTCTTCTCTTCCCGTCGATTGTGTCAAACGCGTGTTCGTCCGGCAATTCACAGTTTAAGGGAGAGTCGGCAGGTATCGGATGCTCGGCGAGGAAGTCGGCGATGGCCTGGCCTTTCATTGCCTTAAGAGGCCGATAAGTTATCGAGAACACCATCAAGAGCAGGGCCAATTTAGCGAGCCGCCCTGTTAATATGGCCTTCGACATCAAATATTTGAGAGGATCCACCTTCGATATGAGATGGACCCCATGTGCCAACGCGTAGTGTCTGAGCTTCGTTATTGCGAAGATTAACGCCAAGCAGTGTTTTTCGATGGGGGGAGTAATTGCTTTCTGCCCCCAGTAGAACTCGACTCAAGTAGTAGAGGGCTCTCTTTTTCCCTTAGTCGTTTTCTTGTGCCCACAGCGCGCCTAAAGAACCTTCGAGGGCAGTTGTATACAGAATGAGGGGTTTTACCTTGACTGGAGCGGTTAGCACCGACGGATTCTGCAAGTATTGCTTGATTTCGTTTAGTGCGCTTTGGCATTTGCGATCCCAGACGAAAGGAGTTCCCTTCTTCATTAGGTGATTATAAGGACGGCACTTGCCGGAGAGATTGGCTATGAATCGCTAGATACACGCGAGCTTTCCTTGGAGAGACCGCAGTTGCTTGAGAGTCCTTGGCAGAGGCATTCCATAATCGCCTTGATCTTCGACCGGTCTATCTCGATACCTCGGTGTCGGACGATGAATCCTAGGAACTTGCCTGAGGAAACTCCGAATGCGCACTTGAGAGGGTTCATCTTCAAGTTGTATTTCCGAAGGCGCTGAAACACGATCTTCAGATGCTCTAAGTATTCCTCGTATGATTTGCTTTTAACTATAAGGTCGTCGATATAGCATTCGACGATTTCATGTATGAGGTCATCGGAGATCTTCGTCATGGCCCTCTGATAAGCGGCACCGACGTTCTTTAGACCGAAAGGCATCACCTTGTAGCAGAATATGCCCAAAGGAGTTCGGAAAGCAGTATGTTTCTGGTCCTCGGGATGCATATTTATTTGATTGTATCTTGATGAGCCGTCCATGAAGGAAAAGACTTCGTGGGTGGACGTATTGTCGATCATCAGCTCGGTGACCGGTACTGGAAAGTCGTCCTTCAGGCAAGCTTTGTTGAGATCCCGGAAGTCCACATAGATGTGCACCGTCCCATTTTTCTTCATTACTGGGACAATGTTGGCAATCCAGTCAGGGTATTGAACCTCCTGGATGAAGCTGGAGTCGATTAGCTTCTTAACCTCGGCGTTGATGCTCATCTCAAGCTCGAGCCGCATTCTTCTCGGTGCTTGTTTAATCGGCTTGATGTCCGGAGATATTGCCAATTTGTGCACAGCAATCTCTGTATCTAATACAGGCATTTCGGAATAGTTCCATGCGAAGCAATCTTTATACCGCATGATCACGTCTTTGAGCGTAGCTACTTTTTCGTCAGACAACAGCTCACTGACGAACGTCGGCCGCAGGTCACTTGCCGTTCCCAAGTCAATTTTCTTAAGGTTATCTGCAGTAGTATGTATCCTATCTTCCAGCTCCTTTGGCGCTGGTGGAAACTCTGAGATCAGCTCGTCATGATCGTTTTTGAAGCACCAGGGGAGATCATCCATATTCTCGGGTTCTTCTCCTGACAACGTTATCACGTGACAGGTGCGAGATCGCTTCCAAGACCGATATTGATCTGGTTCTACTCTCGTGACTTTCGGTTCATGCTTCTGCGGCGGGGTTACCTTCCAGCCGCTGGATAGAGTGAACTTGCCGCGCTGATACTGGTCTTCTACCCAGTCTTTGAATATGAAGCAGTCTTCGAGAGGATGTCCCATTGCTCGGTGATAGGAGCAATAGTCCGGATGATGAACTTCACCTACTTGCTCGGGGTGCTTGGACTCCGGGAGTGTCATCATCTGATGTTTTACGACGAGGTCGAATATCTTCTTTGTCTTGTCTCGGGGAAAAGAATACGCTCGACCCATCTTCTTTATAAGAGACGAATCCTGGTTTCTCGATTCTGCTTCACGTGTCTTTTTGGACCCGCTATGTTGCCGTCGAACATATTTTCCGTTCTTGGGTTTATTTCTGCCTCTGCGTCGGGTCTTTTGTATGACAGGCTGGCGACGAAGGGCATCATCATTCTCCACGGCCTGCTGAAGGAGGCGTTGCGTCCTGGCTCTCTCGTAGATGGCCATTTCGCGGTTATGATCGTCTCGAACCTTTTGACCCGCTTCTCTTATCAGTTTGTCCATTTGTTGTTCAAACGACGGGCTTGGCATTTTCACGACGGGAGCTCGTTTTGGTTCAGGGTTAGCATCTTCCCACAGAGCGTCTCCTTCTTCATCGAAGTCATGTATAACGTAGCAGCCGCGGGATCTCTCCCGTTTCATGGGTAGAATATATCCAAGCCCGATCGCTTCCATTCTCCCATTGGGCAGTTTTCGCTGAGTTCCGGGGACGTCCCAGATCCTGTTGTAGAACTGAGCTTGTCGAGCAGTCTGCTTAAGGGGTACGCCTTGGCGCCTCAACAGTCTTTTTAATCCTTCTGTGTAGTATCTGGGCAAACGGATGGGCTGGAATCTGTCAAGTGTAGAATCCGCACCATGCCAAATTTCCCTCTCCACTCTGGTTTCCCCGGATTGGTAGAATAAGATCGCCTTTTCACCTTTTCGCCTGGGAGGGACATAGAATGTCTGCAGCTCTTGCATACTATAAGTTTCAAGCGCATCAAGCTCTTTGTAATGCTCTTGCGGAACCATTGCAACTTGCCAACTTTGACCTTCATCAGCGAAAGCTTGTATCGATGGCCGAGCAGAGAATACGGCATTGACCTCATCTTCCGAGTCGCTGCCGAAGACCAGAATAGGAGTGGACGGTCCCGGCTTGTTGCGTTGGGGCGGACTCGAATAAACTATTTCTTCTTCTTCCTCGGTATCACTCCTGAAGACTGGAATAGTGGTGATAGCCTTGTTCTTGTCGTCCGGTTTGTGACATCTTTCCGTGTCTTCGAATTCTGGCAGGAAGTACTTGGCATCCTCATATTTGCGGACTTCGTTCATGGAGAAGGGGTTTAGTTTCCCTGTCACAGTGTACTTGAGACCATCTTTGAAGTACTTCATACACTGATGTTGTGTAGAAGGAATAATGTTGTACTCATGTAACCAAGGCCGGTCGAGCAAAGCGTTATAGCAGGTCTTGGCGTCAATGACATGAAATTTAATTTCCGTGAAAAGCAGCCCAAAGCGTAGTGTCAGTATCACAGACCCGAGCGTCCGTGATGGCTGGGAGTCAAACCCGGAGATGGTGATCTTATCCCGAGCGAGGTGTTGAACGCTCATGCAAATTTTCTTCAACACTCTCACGTTGAGAAGGTTGACGAAGGACCCATTGTTAACCAGGATTTTGCCTATCTTGATATCATGACAGTATCCGGAGACATAAAGGGGACGGTTGTGCTCGCACGTCCCGAGGAGAAGATCTTCATCACCAAAGGTGATATCGGCTGCGTGCACTTCTTCCAGCCCATCCTTCATCTTTTCTTCGGCGAGGAAAGCTTGGATCTGGTCAGGCTCTTGTAACGCCTTGATCAGAGAATCTCTTGCTTCTTTTGATAGCAAGAGGGCATCGAGAATGCTTAGCTGCGAAGGTAGCTTTCTCAAGTGTACCAGAACGTTGTAATCCACCTTGTTTTTCTTGGGCGGGTCCTTGGCTGCAAGCTCTTTGACGACTTGATCATCGAGGGCGATATCTTCAGGGACCTTTTCTTTCCCTTTATCTTTTCTACTTGATCCACTGTTAGCAGGTCCAAGATTCTTTTTTGGCAGCGTACGATTGCGCAGCTGAATGTTCTCACAGGTCTTCATTTCTTCCGTCTCGGAGGTGGGTTCTTTAAAGAGAGGGCCAAGGGCTATTTCTTCATCAGAATTGCTCCTAAATGTGAGAACTTGCGGTCCCCCAGCATCAACCATACGACAGTTTCCGGTAGTTTTCATATGCTCCTCGGTCGTATTTCTTTGCTCCCGACGAGTTTTGGGTTTCATCCGCTTGAAATGTTGTCGGTGAGCAACATATCCCTGCCACCAATTTTTAAAAGCGTTGCACTCTTCGGTGGGGTGCGCAACCTTTCGATGATATAAGCAGTAGCTAGGATGTACATCCGCTTCATCAGGAGTGTTTCCTTCAGAGGGTGGCAGATTCATTCCCATCAATATGGCTTTGGCGAACCTTTTCCTCGTCTTGAACCTGCTTTTATTGGCCATGGGTATGTCTTGATCTGGTCGAAGTGCTTCAACCCCTTCGTCCATTCGCTGATGTTTGGCCTTTTCAAATATGGCCGTTTCGCGCTCTCGATCAGCTTTGCTTTTAAGACTGGCTTCGTTCAGGAATGCATCAATCATTTCATCTGATGGTCCTAGAAGTCCCGGCTCAAGATCTGCCCCCAGTTTCTCTGCATAAAGAGCTTCTTCATCGTTTATCGACGAGTGAGAGATCACATGGCAGCTTGCCACATAATCTTCAGGCTCATCAGACGAGTCTTCTCCATTGTCATCATCTCCGTCCTCAAGAACGTGGCTAAGAAATTTTTGGAGTGTGACCGGGGTCCGCGTCTTTTGATTATATTCTTCCAGCGCATCAATCTGCTTTTGCAGGTCCGTGCGTTTGTCACCAGGATTCACGGGCTTCTTGGATTTCTTCTTCGTCGTCTTCGAAGACTTTGACGGCTGAATGTGAGCACCTTGACTATCACCACTAATTTTTGGAGTTGGGCGCGGCTTCAGCATTCCCTCGATGATCTCGGGTTCCAGTGGATTTTTCCACCTGATCGCCGGGCATGTTTGGAGATCTTTCAACATTCTTTTTGTTTTGGCTGAAAAAACGACCTCCCATGGAGCTTCTTCGACAAAAGAGCACGATGCCCCCGGTGTGTCTCCCCTTTTTGGTGCGTGTGGCTGTGGCGGGTTTACCTTCCAATTCTCGGACAGTGCGAACTTGCCATGTTGGTATTGGTCTTCGATCCAGACTTTAAAGACGAAGCAATCTTCAATTGGGTGGCTTACCGCCTGGTGGTAAGGGAAATAATTAGGATTATTGGCTTCACCGGGTTGCAACGGGCGTTTTGGATTCGGCAAACTAATGATCCTGTTGTGCACCGCTAGCTCGAACAATCTCCTTGTTTTGTCCCAGGGAAACGAATAAGGGCGTTTCATTTTCTCATTATAGTATCGTCGTCTCTCCTCTAGGCGATCAGTTAGTTTTGGACCACTGGGCTTCTGCTGAGCATTGGCGACGAAAGTCGCTTTCCCTTTCCCTTTTTCATTGCGCGGCTCCAGCTTTGAAGAAGAAGGCATGTGGCCCATCTGGTCCATTTGGGCCAGCTTATCAATCAAGGACTGGAAGGTGGTCGGCTTGAAGAACTTCATAAATTGGGAGATGGTCGCTTGAGGATCGAGAGTGCCCACGAACATGCCCACCGTAGGCGCTTCTTCGATACGCTGCTCGCACTTTGACCATAAATTCCGCCATCGTATTGCGTATTGCACCCACATTTCACCTGGCTTTACCCTGGCGTTAATTAATGCTATGATCGGAGTACGCTCGCTAGCGCTTGCGAATCTCTATGTAAACAGCAGCTCCATCTCCGTAAATGTCTTGATAGAGTCATTTGGAAGTTCAGAATACCACTCGAACGCCATCTCCGACAAGCTGCCACCAAATTGGCGGAGCAGTAATTTATCATCACCTCCCGTGTTGCCGTACAAGGCTCTGAATTGAGCGACGTGCTGATGCAGATTTCCCGTCCATTTATATACATGGAATTTAGGGATCGTATATACCGGCGGGTACCTTATTTGGTCATACCAGCCCGGATAGGGTCGTCCAGTTTTAACGATCTGCCCAGCCGCTTCATTCGCCTGGTGAGCTCGTATTTGCTGAGCAATGCAATCATCCAGAGCGGCCTTGGAGATGGTCTCCTCTTTGGCTGCTGAAAGAGCCGGTGGAGGGTTCGATGTCTCCCCTCTGTCGTCTTCAATGATAATCGGGGGGTCTTCAGCTGGAGGTTCCGGCTGTAATATCATCCCGGCCATATCTTGGAACAAGATAGCCATTCGCTTTATGTTGGCCGCTTGTTCCGCGGCCTCTTTTTCTTTCCTCTCGAGCATTCTTCAGAGGAAATCAGCATCAGTTTCTTGTTCCTGACGTTGCTCCGAGATCACCGGATTTTCTTTCGGCCCAGTGAGAGCGGCCATTGCAGTCAGCATTTCCTGAAGTTTCTACTGCTGTTCCCGAGCCTTTGTGATCGATCGGGTAAGCGGTCGATGACTCGTGGAAGCACGACTTTTCTCTTTTTCAGAAGCCATATAAACGGTATGTGTTACCATGCCCCCAGACTTGGGGCGTTTAAGTTCAGCGTCCTTGCGGTTCGCCGGGGTCACAGGGGCTTTCTCTGGCCTCCTTCTCTTATGAGCATTTGAAGTCGAGGGGGCCGTTGCAGCGGGCACCCAGACTGTTGTTGCCTTTTGCGGCTTGACAGGATGGTTTTCTCCTTATCGAGCTTTAAGCTTCTTTGATCGGCGAGAGTAGTCCTGGTCGATCACTGATTCCTGGACCTGTCGCCAGACTTTATAAATTTTGGAGGACAGCCGCTGAGGGTGCTGCTCCGGCTTCGCCTTTGGCATATTCTCCACAGGTAGAGGAGATATCTTCAGCACTGCAGTCGGAGAGTTCTTACGAACCCTCCTAAGCGGTTCGAAGCCGTTCCCAGTCGGAACAGCAGCATTGATTTCCACCGTTGGAGCTAGTGGAGTAAGTCCAGACGGAGAACTGCACCCAGCCTTCCTCACTCGGCGCCAGTGACGACGGCGAGCATGTCGCGCGGATGGTATTGGTTCAACTATGGGGATAGCTTCGTCGTGCCCCCTGTTCTGGTCAGGTGTTGCCGGTATCAGCCTCTTGAAAACCGATGCCTGTTGAGCGGGGACGGCCAACTTATCAAACGCAGACTTTCGCGCAGGAGGAGAAGTTTTAACGACTTCGTTTGGGGCAAAAGCCAGGATAGTCAGTCTTGCGAAGACCGACTCCTTGGCGGGAGAAGCCGCTTTGACGACCTCGGGAGCAGGGATGGCTATCCTCTTTGGAATAACCCTTTATGGTATTACGGGCTTCTTCATGGACCCGTTGGAGCTCTAGCCCAGTCTGTTAAAAACTGAGGCAGTGGAGTTGGGCAACCCGTTGAGAGGGGCCGCAGTAGTTGCAACCCGATCAAAGACCGACTTTTTGGGAGCTTCCGACGGTAAAGGGGCGTTGAAGCTCATCGGCGGGATCATGGTCCCGAAAAATAGCCCCGTGGTGGCTTGAGTTACTTGCTCCACCGGCATCTTGAACAAGGAGGCCGCTTATGGCCCGTAGGTTACACCTCCGGACGAGACAGAGCGAGAGTTGCAGTTGCAGTTAGTGCAGGTTGAAGCCATTGATCTTCTGTTTTCTGCACGGAGCAAGACACCAAATCTTAGTACCTCGAACCCAAGGGCAACCATATCAAATCGCGATTCGTTCGCGAAACACGATACATGAAGTGTGGAGTGGAAAGAGGAAAAGGTCCCACCGGACGTGCCAGAATCTGTTCTCCTCCGAAACACGGAAACGCGACCGCGCGGGTCCGTCTCGCCTGAATTTCGGGGCAGATGCTAATTGGTGCTATCCGTCCACCTCTCCGAAGACGCCAAGTTGATTTATAGCACCGTGTATCAAAGGTTTAAACGAATGCAGCCGATGTAGCAGACTTCGTCAGATTCCCCCTCATTTGAGGGGTTTTTGATTATGGGGACGCTCTTCCCTGTAGGCGCAAGCTCCTGCAATTACTTACGATATCGCATCGCGGTAACCACTTTCTCCTTCTCCAGATGGTCATTTCATGTCGTGGGTGTTTGTTTTGTTTTTGGTTGCCCGTGGATTGTATACGGAGACTAATTTATGTTGTCGCCCATAGGGCGTGCATTAGTCCAAATCCGTATTTTCTTAGATTTGGGTTTGGGGGTTGGGTTTAAGGATACGTTAGTCTCATTTGAGACTAAAATCAACTTAAACGTTTGTTAAGGATACGTTAGTCTAATTTCATACTAAGATCAACTTAACGAGATCATTTAGATCCAACAAAAGAGCATTTGAACTCTATTGTTTAGTTTAGGGACATTGCGGTCGATTACCAGTTTAAGGATGTGGTGGTACAATGTTAGTTTAAGGATATAGTAGTCCAAGGTTAAGGACATCATAGTCCGTGGGTTTAAAGGGACCCACAGTCCGAGGTTAAGGACATCATAGTCCGCGAGTTTAAAGACCTCACAGTCAAGGTTAAGGACATCATAATCCGTAAAGTTTAAGGACATCATAGTCCATGAGTTTAAGGACCCCACAGTCCATGGAATGTTTGGTTATCGGGACCCGTCACCTCTTTGAAGACGTTGAAGGATTACAACGATAAATATTAAAGGAGTGAAGAGATGTACCCTTGAACCAATATTGGTTGAGGAGATTTGTAGTCCAATTGGGACTAAGATCTGAGATTTATGAGCACATGGGCTCAATTAAATCTGAATTGAGTACTTATGGCCAGTCTTGGGCTAAGTCCAATCAAGTAAAAATGTTTAACATTTATTTTGGGTTGTTAAGCATTTGTTTGAGCTCGGACCTTTTAACAATGCTGAGCATTGATTTAGCTTCTGACAATATTTGTCTTTTACTGGATGATGAGCATTCATCATAGCTCTGGGGCTTATAAAAGAACAATTTATGTTCTGCCCAAGCGCACATAAAAGCATGTGGCGCACCTGGCACTAGCGCCAGTCGATAAGCATAGTGCGCTAAGCGCTAATGCGCCTGGCACTTTGTGCCAGATATGAAGCGCTGATGCGCTTAGCGCTAAATGAAGAGCGCTGATGCGCTTAGAGCTTTGCGATAGATATAAAGCGTTGGTGTGCTACAGTTGAAGCGTTGAGGCGCTTGGCGCTGGTGCCATATAATGAGCGCAAAGCGCTTTTAGTAATGCAGCGCACATGTGAGGTGCACGTGGCGCGCTTAGCGCCAGCCAATGAGCGCAGTGCGCTGGTTTGAAGTGCTATTGCACTGCAGCGCTTTGCGCTAGATGAAGAGCACTAAGGCACTTTTAAATTAGGAACGCTAATTCTCTTCTTAGGTTAACTTTGCGCTCTGAAGATTATCTTCTTTTTTTATAAGAGACTTTGTCTCAAGATTCTAAGAACAAAGTTCTTAGTTTATAGGAGATATTTCATTCTCTTTTTGATGAAAGGCTTTGCCTTTATGGATTTGTGATCTTAATAGAATTGAATAATTCTCCCCCTTATAATGAGATGTTCATGATCTCAGAAAGACAATTTGTCTTATAGATCTATGATCTGTGAAGTAAGTACTTCTTTTTCTTATGATGATATCTTTTTGATCTCTTTATAAAAGACCTTGGTCTTTGTAGATCTATGATCTTTTAAGAAGAGAATTCTTCTCTTTAATTATGAGATGATTTCATCTCTTTGTTCATCACCATTCTTTTTACCTTGAAGAAAAATCTTCTTTTGCCGAGAGCTACTTCTTCTTCTTGAAATTTTCTCAAAGTTTATGGGGGGGGTTCCTCTCTATGAGACTTGAAGTCTAGAGGCCTTTATATAGGGCACGCTGATCGGTTCAATCAGTTAAGGAGATCTTTTCTCCAATTGATTTGGGAATTTCCTCACCGTCGGATCCTTGATCCAAGGGCTTCTGGTTTACAGAAGATAATTTTCTTGTTTTAACAAGATTGAGAAATCTTTCCTTCTTTACAGAATTTGTTTTGTATTTTAGTGATTTTTAATCACCATTGGATCATTGATCCAACGGTGTTCCAAATTCAGGGCATAATCTTTTCTGTTTGGAAAGATTCAATCAGAATTTTATTCTTGTTAATTGACGATTTAATCATATCTGTTGGATATTTGATCCAACGGTGAGGAACATTTAGTTCCAGCGCTAGCGCTTATGCACTCTGCCCATGGTGCGCTACTTGGAGCGCAGCGCTCTTAGCGCTAGTGCACACGTGCTTTGCACGTGGTGCGCTACTTGGAGCGCAGCGCATCTAGCGCTAGCGTCTATGCGCTTTGCACGGGGTGCTTTACTTGTAGCGCAGCGCTTTTATAAAACCGGAGCTTTAATTCAAATTTTGAATTTTGAACAGAGCTTTGCTCTAATTGGGGAAACAGGCAGAATTTTAATTTGGCATGGTCGTGCCTCCCGGAACCTTGCTGCCGTCTTGGGTAACCCTTCAGTGGTATCAGAGCCATACTAGAAATTAATACAGATTTTGTTAGATTACAAAAACGAAACGAACACCGAAACTTGAAACCCTAAAAACTGGTTTCTGTCGATTTTCAAATCTGCTCCAAAAATTTTTCAAACAAGTGCAGAATCATATTTAGGTAAACATAAGAACATGGGAGAAATTTGGGACCATGTGCTCGGAATTTGGCCGAGCACATGGCCAGAAAAACCGAGGAGGCCGGCCCCTATGGGGATTCAGGATTCCAAATTTTTTCCATGTTTTGGTCTCTAGGATTTCGGGTTTCAGGTGTTGTTTAATTTTGCTAATTTTGCATGTAATGTAATCTTACACTTTAAGCAATTCGGAGTGTTTCGTATTCATAGTTTTAACATTGTTTCGGGTGTTTCACGTATTGTCTAGACGAAATTAAAAGGTTCGATCGAATGTTAAAAACCCATATTTCTAAGTTTAACGTACTCGGAAAAACATGCAACTGATTCCGTGGACCCTCTAGAAGAACGGAACCTTAACTCGATTATGTTGTCATCAAAACCGCCACTTGAACCCTAGGATTTGTGGTGGTTTAGCGTAGTCACATGTGAGGCGTTGGTTTAACCCTTCTACGGCTTGTTCATATGTACTGAGGCATTTCTGGGTATTATTAAAACTGTGCTCAAATGTTGAGCTGTCGGGAAATTGTGGGATTTTGATGAATCAATCGAAGAGTTTAACGTCGTCCGGATATTATGTGATGGGATACAATATATGGAATCCACTAGTAGTTATGGGATAACTAGTTTGAATGTTATAAATCTAGCAGTTTAGTCTCATTTGATCGGTTGCCACGGGATTTTGATGTGATCAAAACTCCATCGCAATCACGTAGCCGAGCCCCCCAAATTCGAGCACCCACTGCATCTTGCTCAACCTCCACCTCCGACGACGACAACCCCCCTCAGCGATCCCTAACTCCTCCTCCACCAACCTTCTCCCTCTACGACTCCACCTTCATCAACCCGAGCCCACTATCTCTCTCTCTCTCTCTCTTTCAAACCCTAAAACCCAAGCTCCGACACCCACTGTACACTTCGCCGGAGCGACGCCGCCGACCATCGTCAATCCCAGCACTACTCAAGAGATCCACAGAGCCTACTCTACATTTCCAGCGAGCACACGACGACTCCGGGAAACTCCGACGTCAAACCCGTGTCGCGAGCCAAGGTCGCGCAAATCAATTCACGACGTTCGTCGTGCGTTCGTGACGTTACCGCCGCCGTACATCCACAAAACGTTTCCAGGCAAGTGTTTACTTGCTACATGCTAATATAATAGTAGTACAAACCTAAATCATATAGTTTACGAATTTACCGATTCCCGATATATATTTTGACCTATGTGTTCGATGCTAGATCCTAATGAAAATAATTGTTTAATTTGACGGAAGTAAATGTTTTCTGTTGGCCCTCATAATGATAAATATCGTGTATAAATCTCACTAGAAAATACGATTGTTAGTGACTGAAATTGATACCCCCAAATATGCCGATAAAACTAGAATTTTCCCGTATCTGAAAATAAATAAAATCACCGTAAATTATATACATACTGGACTGATACGTTCGAGGGCTTAAATCGAAGCCGACTCAACGAACTTTAACCCTATGTAAAATTCTAATGATTTCTGTTCTGTAACTGTGATGATAATTAGATCGGAGTACGACTCTGGACTGCAGTCCAGAGCGATTCTGTTTATCGTGTACTGTACCAAAATGTGCGTCACTGTGTTTTCTGAAGTCGTATGTTACGGAACTCTGCATTAGATTAAAGATAATTCTGTTAGTTAAACAAAACAAGTGGTTCCATTCCGTTTCATTGCCGTTTGCTATTTTAAACGGTAAATAAAAGGGCAGAACATATAGCTGTTCAGAGCAGATTCAGAAATGACACACTGAGATTAAACTGTGTATAAATTTCAACGTACAGATGCGATTGAGGATCCGTCTGTTGCGTTGAATACTCTATTGAAAACCCTAGATTTAATTCAACAGTAACATCATTAAATTATGAGCCCAACTGGGTGCAATTCGTGTCGCGAAACGGACGTTCAGTTCTGAAACTGAATTTCCAGCCGCGAGCACTTAAAATGAAACAACTATATCTTGAAAACCGGAATCCCGATTGAACTGAAACAAATTTTGATGAATCGCTGACTGAGTGTTCTATTTATCTTACTTGTATCATTTTGCTGAATTCTTAACATATTAATTTATGCAATTTATGTAAGTTAATGACATGCATGTTAATTCATAACATACATAGTTTATTGGTAGCATACATACATATATCATACCCTTGCCATATACTCAGTGTTAGTACGTGTTAGGATCAGTGGACATTGCATTATCGTGCGTGATAGATATTGGTTTAGGAGTGACGAGTACACCAATAGAAAGTGAATATTCGTGACAGTGATTGATACAGTGAACAGTGATAAAACCGTGCCATTGGTATACTTGTACACGACTAGATCAAGATCATAAATAGTGTAAATCTGGGGGAAAAGGGGAAATCAAAGTGGAAAGAGCATCGTATTTAGCGGGACCGTATTTTAGAGGATGATCATTCGAACAGTGATACTGATACATGTAGGGTAGGATCTAGCGATCCGGCTGACAGGATTATGTCCCGGGCATGTGGGCCGTTGTCTCGGGAATGTACGAGACTCCTGTTAAACATGATCCTCCTTCGAGTATGCGATTTCAAACATGACCTAGAGACCAATAAGGACACAGAACATATTCTGCATCATATAGTGACATAGTGATTACTTGCATTGTTCTTACACTAGTATTACCTCATTTACCTGTTTTATCTTATTATAATAATATTGTTATTGTGTCGCTCTGACGACCTGAGTATGCATGCTCAGATCCCGTGGAAGGACCAGCGCAGGAGACAGATCTACCTTTCGAGTTCACGGAGATTTAGTCTGGTGTACTTCCTATCTTTACTGCTTTCTATAAAAGTGATCGTAAGATTGAACTTGGTTAGTAATTGTTCTTGTTATCTGTAATTTGTGAACAATGGAATATTAATGTAATAAATTAGTGATGTGATTCCTTTACCACTGCGCTTTATTTACTGATTACCATGTAATGCTAGAAGCCGAAGTGTGACTACGGCGGGATGATTCCTTGACCGTAAGAGCATGGCTGGCCTAATCATCCCTCGTTTTACGTATTTTGGGAAGCGGGGCGTGACATGGTTTAGTTGGTATCAGAGCCTGTGTTTAGTATCAAAGGATAACATTAACTATACTGTATTACATTATTCTTATTTCACTACTCTTGATTTTCATCCTTGAATCTGATCCTATCCTTTTGAATCTTCCAGTGATATGACGTCCCCGAACGACCCCTCCTCGGACTCCAGCTCTCAGGACCGCACGGAAAGAATACTTAGTGCACTGACTACTCTCGCGGAAGCTCAGGAGAGGAAGACAGATTTACTCACTGAGGGACTCAGGGCGATTACCGCCGCAGGGGGACCCTCCGCACTCATTACCGCCCCCGAAGGCGTTGTTCCACCAGCTTATCATGCTAGGGCTGGTACAGTATCAGACTTCCGACGGTTACACCCAGCTGCATTCACAGGGCTAGCTGAACCCCTTAAGGCTGAGCAATGGCTGGTGAACATGGAAAATTTATTGACTGCCGCCAGGGTTCCAGAGGAAGATAGGGTGGACGTGATAAAGATACAATTAGAAGACAAAGCCCGTACGTGGTGGTCGGTGGAAGAAAACAGACTTGACGGGCCGATCGAATGGAGCAAGTTTAAGGAGTGTTTCCTAGATCATTATTTTCCTTCCACAGCCAAGGCAGAAATGGAGGAGAGGTTCGTTCTTTTAAAGCAGAATGGACGCCCAGTGGACGTTTATGCGGCATAGTTCAACCGCTTGAGTCTTTTTTCTCCGTACATGGTCGCCTCAGAGGCCACCAGGGCCAGACGTTTCCTTCAAGGGTTAGATTTTGAGTTGCAGCAGTTGATTGCATCGTTGGATTTACAGACTTTCGCACAGGTACTCAACGCGGCGAGAGTTCAGGAACAATTGATTAACAAGTTCAGGAGGCCCCCAGTCGTTCCAGCACGTACCCACGCGCCTTCTCGAGGAGCCATACCGGTTCACAGGCCAGGAACGACACAAATGAAGCGCCCATTCGTACCACAGCATCGCCCCCAGAGACAGGGCGTAGTTTGCGGCTATTGCGGTAGAGGTGGGCATACCCAGAAAGACTGTCGCCGTGCCAAAGGACAGTGCTTGATTTGCGGTTCCAGTCAACACAGGATTGGCAGTTGTCCTGAGCGAGCAGAGATACAGGGAGGTTCTGGACCGCCACAGCAGAGGCCGCAAAAGCAGAGACAACCCTTTACGGGTCGCGGTCAGGGACGGGCTTTCACCTTGACCGCCGAGCAGGCAGAGGCGTCAGGAGACGTGGTTACAGGTACTCTGCTCGTACATTCCTTGCCAGCTAGAGTACTTTTTGATTCCGGAGCATCGCATTGTTTCTTGTCTAAGCATTTCACTGATACACACTCAACACCACATGAACCACTAACAAAGGGATGGGAAATTCATACAGGCAATGGCATTATAATATCTAGTCGAGAATGTAGATTATGCCCGGTTGTAGTGTGTGGCAGGGAATTCTATGCGAATTTCCTCCTAATTGGAACAGGCAGTTACGACGCAATTCTTGGGATGGATTGGATGAGCACTTTTCATGCGGTTATCGATTGTCGTGCAAGGAATGTGATTTTCCGCATTCCCAATCACCCGGAGTTTATTTTCGAGGGCGGGAGCGAATCTTTGGAGCCAGCTAAATACAGAGCAAAGCCTAAGGAGCTGACAGCTATGGAGATTGATAAGAGCCCAGTCTCAGAAATTGTTCAGGACTTTCTGGACGTATTTCCCGAAGATTTACCAGGTCTACCACCTCCTCGAATCTTGGAGTTCTCGATCGACTTGACTCCAGGTACAGCCCCAGTATCCAGAGCCACATATAGAATGGCACCAGTTGAGTTGGCGGAGTTGAAGAAGCAGGTTGAAGAACTTTTGGAGAAGGGATTTTTTCGGCCAAGCGCTTCACCGTGGGGTGCACCAGTTCTGTTAATAAAGAAGAAGGATGGATCGCTGCGAATGTGTATAGATTATCGGGAGCTGAACAAGGTCACAATAAAGAACAAGTACCCAATCCCGCGCATTGACGACCTATTCGATCAGCTAAGTGGAGCCAAGGTATTCTCGAAGTTGGACCTCCGTTCTGGATATCATCAAATCAGAGTAGCAGCCGAGGATGTTTGCAAGACGGCTTTCAGGACCCGATACGGACATTACGAGTTCCTTGTGATGCCGTTCGGTGTTACCAACGCCCCAGCAATATTCATGGACTTGATGAACAGGGTGTTCGCAAGGTACTTGGACACGTTTGTCGTTGTGTTTATCGACGACATACTTGTCTACTCGAAGACCCGGGAAGAGCACGCTGAACATTTGCGCACGGTCCTACAAATTCTTCGGGAAGAGAAGTTGTATGCCAAGCTAAGCAAGTGTGAATTCTGGCTCGACAAGGTTCAGTTTTTGGGACATATTGTTTCGGGCGAAGGCATCTCGATGGATCCGGCAAAGATAGAATCTGTCAGAGATTGGCCAACGCCGAAGTCAGTGGCCGAGATCAGGAGTTTTCTGGGATTGGTAGGTTATTATTGGAGATTCGTCCAAGATTTCTCAAGAATTGCGGAACCATTGATAAGGCTGACACGGAAGGACGTGCCGTTTACATGGACAGAGGAGTGCACTCAGGCATTTGACACACTGAAGCAGAAGTTAACCACGGCGCCTATTCTTACTGTACCAGATAATTCCGGTGGTTTGGTGATACACAGTGATGCCTCAGGGAAGGGTTTAGGCTGTGTTTTGATGCAGCACGGCCAAGTGGTTGCTTATGCCTCTCGACAACTGAGAAACCACGAGAAGAACTACCCTACACATGACTTGGAGTTAGCTGCGGTAGTCTTTGCATTGAAGATTTGGAGGCACTATCTTTTGGGTGAGAAAGTGGAGGTGTACACAGATCACAAAAGTTTGAAGTATGTTTTCACTCAGAAGGAATTAAACATGAGGCAGCGCCGATGGCTAGAGCTGATGGTAGATTATGACTTGGACCTTCAGTATCACCCGGGGAAGGTGAATGTTGTACCAGATGCGCTCAGTCGCAAGCCAGCGATCATGATGTTGACCGATCAGAGGAGCATTATTGAGGACTTTCAGAGACTTGAACTTGAAGTCGTCACGCCGAACGCACTCAGTCAACTTTGGCAGCTACAGGTGCAATCTTCTCTGGTGGATCGCATCAAGACTGCACAAGCGGATGATCCCCGATTGCAAAAGTTCAGAGAGGAAGTGGAAGCTGGACTGAGAACGGATTTGATTATACATGAAGATGGCTCTCTGAGATTCGGTAGCAGACTCTGCGTACCTAAGGGAGATGTTCGAGAAGAAGTATTGGCTGAAGCCCACAGTTCAGCTTACTCTGTGCATCCGGGAAGTACAAAAATGTATCGGGACTTAAAGCAGCACTTTTGGTGGAACGGAATGAAGCGGGAAATTGCGAGGTTCGTATCCAGGTGCTCGGTATGTCAGCAGGTGAAGGCGGAACATCAGAGGACAGCAGGACTGTTACAACCCCTGCCGATACCGGAATGGAAGTGGGAGCACATTACTATGGATTTCGTGACGGCCTTACCACGGAGCCCCAGGGGCAATAACGCCATTTGGGTTATCGTCGATCGCCTCACAAAAGCTGCACACTTCCTACCTTTCCGAGTGGGACAATCGACAGAATCATTGGCAGAAAGATATATGCAGGAGATTGTACGACTTCACGGTGTTCCAGTCAGCATTGTGTCAGACCGGGACACGAGATTCTTGTCACGCTTTTGGAAGAGCTTACAGGAGAGCTTGGGTACCCGTCTTAATTTCAGCACAGCTTATCACCCACAGACGGATGGACAATCCGAGCGTACGATTCAGACGCTCGAGGACATGTTGAGAGCCTGTATGTTGGACTTTCAGGGTTCCTGGGAGGACCATCTGCATCTAGTCGAGTTCTCCTATAACAATAGTTATCAGGCTAGTATTCAGATGGCTCCTTTTGAAGCACTATACGGGCGGAAGTGTCGATCCCCAGCATGTTGGGATGATGTGGGAGAACGAAGACTACTGGGCCCCGAACTCATTGTTTAGACAGTCGACAAAGTCCAAATGATCAGACAGCGTATCAAGGCGGCTCAGGATCGACAGAAGAGTTGGGCAGATACCAGCAGGAGGGCACTAGAGTTCGAAGTCGGAGATCATGTGTTCTTGAAGATTTCCCCTACTCGTGGAGTTATCAGGTTCGGAGGTCGGGGAAAGCTCAGTCCCCGCTTTATCGGACCTTTTGAGGTGCTAGAGCGAGTAGAAGAGGTGGCCTATCGACTTGCCTTGCCTCCATCGCTAGCTGGTGTGCACAATACCTTCCACGTGTCGCAGCTGCGGCGTTATGTTCGGGATGAGAGCCATGTCCTGGACCATTCGGAGCTAGTTTTGGGTACCGATCTGTCATACGAGGAGCAGCCCACTACCATCCTCGACCTCAGAAAGAAAGTGCTGAAGAATAAGATCATTCCGTTAGTCCGAGTGTCTTGGGGCGGTCGTTCCCCAGGAGAATCCACCTGGGAGCGGGAGGAAGATATCCGTGATCGTTATCCACATCTTTTTGTTTAGTACTTTTGTTTCATTGTATCCTTGTTAAATTTCGAGGACGAAATTTTTGTAGGGGGGGTATGATGTAAATCCCCGTTTTCTTCAATGAGAATCGTTCTATATTTTTCCTAGTCCCCCAAATATTAACCCTATTTTTTCTCCTATTATCTTGTGTGAAAATTTGTTGCTTAGGTTTTAATATTTAAAGTTTCTTCCAAAACAAAATAAACACAAATATACTAAAACCTAAAACCCTTAAACCAACGAGCCCAAAACAAAAAATATATATATATATTAAAACCCAGCCCAAACAAATTTCTTAAAACAAATAATAAAATCCCCCGGCCCACTCTCAACCCTCAGCCCACTTCATATTTTTAAAAGGAATTATTTTTTAACGGGCCCGGCCCTCTCCTTCCGGCCCGCCTCCTCAACTAACCTACCCGACCCGTTACCCAACCTTTCCCCTTCCCCACAATTCCTTTCCCGCTCCTTTTCATTCCTGCACTTCCTACGTCGCGCACCCACGTCGCCCTCGCCGTTGCCCACGACCCGCGACCCCCGACCACGATTCCACACCCCTCAAACCCCTCGTCTCCAACTCCCCTCATCCCTCATAATCTCTCAAACTCCTCATCTCTCTCTCTCTACATCCACCGAGCCCCCCAAACTCGAGCGCCCACTGCATCTTGCTCAACCTCCACCTCCGACGACGACAACCCCCCTCAGCGATCCCTCACTCCTCCTCCACCAACCTTCTCCCTCTACGACTCCACCTTCATCAACCCGAGCCCACTATCTCTCTCTCTCTCTTTCAAACCCTAAAACCCAAGCTCCGACACCCACTGTACACTTCGCCGGAGCGACGCCGCCGACCATCGTCAATCCCAGCACTACTTAAGAGATCCACAGAGCCTACTCTACATTTCCAGCGAGCACAAGACGACTCCGGGAAACTCCGATGTCAAACCCGTGTCGCGAGCCAAGGTCGCGCAAATCGATTCACGACGTTCGTCGCGCGTTCGTGACGTTACCACCGCCGTACATCCACAAAACGTTTCCAGGTAAGTGTTTATTTGCTACATGCTAATATAATAGTAGTACAAACCTAAATCATATAGTTTACGAATTTACCGATTCCCGATATATATTGTGACCTATGTGTTCGATACTAGATCCCAATGAAAATAACTGTTTAATTTGACGGAAGTAAATTTTTTCTGTTGGCCCTCATAATGATAAATATCGTG
The DNA here is from genome assembly GCA_030015575.1 of Agapanthus africanus. Taxonomy (NCBI): domain Eukaryota; kingdom Viridiplantae; phylum Streptophyta; class Magnoliopsida; order Asparagales; family Amaryllidaceae; genus Agapanthus; species Agapanthus africanus. The sequence goes on from CM057348.1 coordinate 73,111,069, forward strand.
TATAAATCTCACTAGAAAATATGATTGTTAGTGACTGAAATTGATACCCCTAAATATGCCGATAAAACTAGAATTTTCCCGTATCTGAAAATGAATAAAATCACCGTAAATTATATACATACTGGACTGATATGTTCGAGGGCTTAAATCGAAGCCGACTTGACGAACTTTAACCTTATGTAAAATTCTAATGATTTATGTTCTGTAACTGTGATGATAATTAGATCGGAGTACGACTCTGGACTGCAGTCCAGAGCGATTCTGTTTATCGTGTACTGTACCAAAATGTGCGTCACTGTGTTTCCTGAAGTCGTATGTTACGGAACCCTGCAGTAGATTAAAGATAATTCTGTTAGTTAAACAAAACAAGTGGTTCCATTCCGTTTCATTACCGTTTGCTATTTTAAACGGTAAATAAAAGGGCAGAACGTATAACTGTTCAGAACAGATTCAGAAATGACACACTGAGGTTAAACTGTGTATAACTTTCAACGTACAGATGAGATTGAGGATCTGTCTATTGCGTTGAATACTCTATTGAAAACCCTAGATTTAATTCAACATTAACATCGTTAAATTCTGAGCCCAACTGGGTGCAATTCGTGTCGCGAAACGGACGTTCAGTTCTGAAACTGAATTTCCAGCCGCGAGCACTTAAAATGAAACAACTATATCTTGAAAACCGGAATCCCGATTGAACTGAAACAAATTTTGATGAATCGCTGACTGAGTGTTCTATTTATCTTACTTGTATCATTTTGCTGAATTCTTAACATATTAATTTATGCAATTTATGTAAGTTAATGACATGCATGTTGATTCATAACATACATAGCTTATTGGTAGCATACATACATATATCATACCCTTGCCATATACTCAGTGTTAGTGCGTGTTAGGATCAGTGGACATTGCATTATCTTGCGTGATAGCTGTTGGTTTAGGAGTGACGAGTACACCAATGGAAAGTGAATATTCGTGACAGTGATTGATACAGTGAACAGTGATAAAACCGTGCCATTGGTATACTTGTACACGACCAGATCAAGATCATAAATAGTGTAAACCTGGGGGAAAAGAGGAAATCAAAGTGGAAAGATATCGTATTTAGCGGGACCGTGTTTTAGAGGATGATCATTCGAACAGTGATACTGATACATGTAGGGTAGGATCTAGCGATCCGGCTGACAGGGTTATGTCCCGGGCATGTGGGCCGTTATCTCGGGTATGTACGAGACTCCTGTTAAACATGATCCTCCTTCCACTATGCGATTTCAAACATGACCTAGAGACCGATAGGGACACAGAGCATATTCTGCATCATATAGTGACATAGTGATTACTTGCATTGTTCTTACACTAGTATTACCTCATTTACCTGTTTTATCTTATTATAATAATATTATTGTTGTGTCGCTCTGACGACCTGAGTATGCATGCTCAGATCCCGTGGAAGGACCAGTGCAGGAGACAGATCTATCTTTCGAGTTCACGGAGATTTAGTCTGGTGTACTTCCTATCTTTACTGCTTTCCATAAAAGTGATCGTGAGATTGAACTTGGTTAGTAATTGTTCTTGTTTTTTGTAATTTGTGAACAATGGAATATTAATGTAATAAATTAGTGATGTGATTCCTTTACCACTACGCTTTATTTACTGATTACCATGTAATGCTAGAAGCCGAAGTGTGACTACGGCGGGTTGATTCCTTGACCGTAAGAGCATGGCTGGCCTAGTCATCCCTCGTTTTCCGTATTTTGGAAAGCGGGGCATGACAGATAGCCACGCCCCATAGCCCCGACCAAGTGACTATAGGAGAACCCCGTCGCCAAAAGCATCCGTTCGGGTGCTCGCGGCAGCGGTGTTCCGCCTTAGTGCACTTCATCGACGGCATCGGGGGGTGCGGCCGTCTACTAAAGTTTCCGACGAGCATTCGATCAGGATGTCAGGAATCTTGTTGAATTGCCCGACTAGATATTGAAAAGTGTTTTCGAGATCGAGACTAAAATGCGGGTTTTATAATTGTTAGGCATGTGATATCTAAGGAATTCATTTGGTTAGGCATGCGATGTCTAAGGTAATTGCAGATTCCAACTGTTGTAGTTTTTCACTTTCTTTTCTGCGACCGAAAGTGTAATATGTGGTGTATCGCCGGTTTCATTTCTATATGCCAACGACAATTGGGATACGCATATTTACTTACGTTGATGACATGTGATATTATGTGTTGCTGGTATATGTTATATTGGATCGTCGTGATTGAATAGCCGGGGGTTTTATGTGAGATCAGAGTTTTTCATTTTCATTCATGTAAAATTCATTGTATGTAATATTCTTTTTTTGGGGCACTTCCGGGTTGAGGATGATGTCACCATTGTATATTATTTACTTTTCCGCATTAGGATAGACCCAAGGCGGGGAGCACAAGTAACCAGGTTCTGGAGTCCAGTGGGAGACCATCTCGAGGAGTCGAGACCGGGTCTCCTAACTCTAGAATTGGTAGGGTTGCTTGCCGCTCTCATAAGGGTCTAGGGGTGTGGGATTTGCTTTCATCACGACCGTGGAATCCGTGTTTTATACAGGCTTAAAATAAAACACAGAAATCCTAGTATATCCAATATTTCATATGTTGTTCTTCTACTGCGATATCTGTGATGTGATCATTTGATATGTTGAGATGGATACAGGATATAATATATATGATATATTATATAAACATTGCTTATGTTTTACACCCGCTCTAGCACTGCCCCGCTCTGCCGTTAGTTACCTAACCTAACGGTGCACAAGGGGACATCGAGGCGAATGCGGATGACATAAGCGTACGTCGTATTTATCTGTGATGTTTAGATAACTTAAGATGATGGGACTTCATTAATGAGATTAATGAAATAAAAGAAACCTAAAGATATTGTGGAATCGAATTTTCAAAAACAGGTAGCTCTAGTTGTTGCTTTGCATAGCGGTGTTCCTTGTAGAACATCCAGCACCTTATTCGATAAAGAAAGAGCCGAGATCCCTTCACCGGGAGTAATCTCTTTAGCAATAACTGGCAGCTGCTACAACCCTCGGTTTTATCTTTTGATTGCTTCTATAGTTTTTTGCTTTTTATAGTGGTATTTATGAAATATCATGCACCTTATTCGATAAGGAAAGAGCCGACGATCCCTTCACCGGGAGTGAACTCTTTAGCAAAACTAGTAAAAGCCTCAAAAACACTCCATTTTAAATCATTTGATTCTACAACGATATCAAGTTCATTACGCAAAGGGTTTTCTTCAAAACCTGTCGTAGCCCTCCGTCATTTTAGATAAGTACTTCATAGTATTCGTGCTGCGTTTGTTGGCCTGCGTCAAGGCATATCGTTCGGTAGCTATTTATGCTTACTGCAAAAGCTTATGATGTGATTGAGTTAGGGTAGTCGTGCGACTTTGTTGGCCTGTGTCTAGGGCCGTACAGGTGGGTTTAATTCAATCGGGAAATGTACGGGTTGAACTTGACCAGCGGACTATGGTTTGTTGGCATGCGTCAAGGTCATAGGATGCTAGGGGTAAAATATTATCGGGAATTTCAAGTGTTGAAATTTGCAATGAGATTGCATACCTCCTATGAGATAGTTGGATCCCGATACTCACTGCGAGTAAGAGTTACTCCTGGGAGAGTTTTACACATTACAATTAGCCGATCAAGTAGGTGTCTAAAAATGTGTCAACGGGGTTACGCCCCCGGAAAAATGAGATTTATTTTAATTAGGTCCGTACGAAAGCACGGGGAACCTCCCTCAAAGTACCGGCACTGGCCTGGCTGAAAGATTGGCGAATTTGTAGGGTGTAATTAATCCCTGCTAGTCTTTCCTTTTAGGGTTTGAAGGAAGATTTGACTAAAATAGTAGGAGCCATCCTGATTAGATATATTAATAACCAATCTAATCTTGCAAGAGCATACGCTGAGTGTTTTCTTCTCTCTCTCTCCAGGTAGCGACCATGTCACGCCTTAATCAAGATAATAATACGGATGTATTGACCGAACCCGCTTGTTAAACTGCGCTAGGGAACGTTGGTCCCGCTCCAACTTATAATTGTTATAAGACAGAGCAGGAAATAAGGGATTACCAGAAATCCCGTGCCGCCCATACGAAGAAAGTACATGATGATGCATCTTCTTCAGGTGTGTTCATTATAGAGAACTGTTTTCTCGGTATCCTTTACGTTCTGGGTATGAGATACCGGATCAGGATCCCACATATGTAATCTGTTACATGGACTACAGAAAGGTAGAGAACTGAGAAAGGGTGATAAGTTTTAAGAGTCAAAAATGGTGCAAGTGTTGCAGTCAAGTATGTTGGCAGTTATCACCCTGTATTACCAAATACATTGATTCTAAACGAATGTTATTAGATACCGAACCTGATATACAACATCATATCAGTCTCTTTATTAGTAAAGAAGGATATAATTTTGTATTGTTGGATAATGTTTTGAACATTTCCTATATCAAGAGTTGATCGGTTCAGGCATGTTATCTAAAAGCATATGCGTTCTAAATCAAACCACAGTTCTTAACGTACAGAACATACACAAGAGGAAGAGTTCAGAAATGAGCGAATCCTTCTTAAGGCATTGTAGACTAGGTCATATCGATGCGACCCGACTAGCTAAGTTACATAAAGATGCATATTTAAATCAGTTTGAACTTATATCTTGTGAAACTTTTCAGTCATGTCATAAAGATAAGATGACCAAAGCTCCGTTTATTGGAAACAGAGAAAGAGTTAGTGAACTCTTGGGATTGATACATGTTGATGTATGAGGTCCCCTGTCTACACATGCCAGGACTGGTTCTTTGTACTTCATTACATTCACTGATCATCTCTCAAGATTCGGACATATGTTCTTGTTGAAACACAAGTCTGAAGCTTTTGAGATATTCAATGAATATAAGTCAGAATTAGAGAACCAAAACGGGTATAAGTATTATGTCCTATGATGATATCAGGGAGGAGAATACTTGAGCACGGAATTCCTGGACTATTCTAAAAGAGAATGAGATTCTTTCTCAGCATTACTCCTCCGTATACACCACAGCATGCTGGTATATCGGGGCAGAGCAATTGCACCCTATATGATATGGTGTGCTTTATGATGAGTACTACTGAGTAGCCTATTTCCTTTTGGGGGTTATGCACTTGAGAAGATGCATACCTATTGAATAGGGTTCCAATCAAATCAGGTGCCTACTACTCCATATGTGATATGGTATGGGAAGAGCCCATCTCTTAAGGATGTTAAGATTTGGGGTTGTCTGGCCTATGTCTAAAAGCAAAATCCAGACAAGTTCGAGGCAAGATCAGTTCTGTGGAAGTTTGTTGGATATCTCAAGCATTCGCAAGGGAATATCTTCTACCACACTGAGGAGCAAAAGGTGTTTTGTTTTCTTAGCATGCCACCTTTGAGAAAGGGAATTTCTTGTGAAGAAATTAGTGGTAATGAGGTAGAATTGGAAGGAGTTCCAGCTAAACAAACTGCAGCTGATGATTTGGTAAACCTGGAGGATTCAATAGTTTCCAATGAACCTCGGCCTCTCCGCCGATCTGGTAGGGTTGCTCACCCACCTGAGAGATACTTCGGTTTTCTCTATGACAGTGGGAGCGAGGATTGCATCATGAGATGATGACCCAACTAGTTTCGAACAGGCCATCAAGAGTGGGGATTCTGTGAGAATGGCTGGATGCTAAGAGATCTGATATGGAATCCATATACACCAACATAGTATGGACTTTGGTTGCTTTATCTGAAGGGTTAAATCCTCATCAGGAGCAAGTATATCTTGAGAAGATTACTTGGTGTACATGGAAAAGCTGAGACTTTCAAATCTAAGACTAGTTGTAAATGGATCTCGTCATTGACCAGGTGTGGCTAATGATGAAACCTTTTCTAGTCCTTATGCTTAAGTCCATCTAGATCCTACTTGCCACTGCTACATACCATGACTACGATATCTGGCGGTTGGGTGTCATGATTGCTTTTCTAAATGATGATTTAGAAGGGAGCGTCTATAAGTACACAGTCAGAGGGCTTCGTAGACAGTGGGAGCAGCGGAAACGTGTGCAAGTTTCTTTATGAGATAAAACAGGTATCGCGGAGTTGGAACATCTGTTTTGATGTGGTAATCAAAACGTTTAACTTCATCAAAATGGTAGATGAACCTTGTATATACAAAAGGGTAGTAGGGAGTATGGTGATGATCCTCGTATTGTACGTGGATGACATACTCTTGATAGGAAAGGAGTTTCCTATGTTACGCTCGGTCAATCTCCACTTATCACAAGGATTCTCCATATAGGATCAAGGTGATACCTCCTTAATCCTGGGTTTTGGATCTATGAGATAGATCTAATTGGATGTTAGGATTCTCACTAGGTGTAGTGAGATGGCATCAATCGATCTTGGGGAGAATCACTGGATAGCTTCCAAGGTGGTAAGGTCGACTGAATGTCAGTTACAGGCATTATCTTTACCCTCAGTAGATGGACGGTATATTGGAAGAGTTCCAAGATAGATACCGTGGCAAACTAGACGATGAAGGCCTGATACATTGCTACCAAGGATGCTACCAAAGAGATAGTCTGGATGTATATAGTTCATGAGATGAACTTCGTTCCTACAATTGTGTGACAATAGAGTTGTGGCATTGGCCCAAGAACCCCCGTCCCATCTGTGATCCAGACATATTCTTAGGAAGTATCACCTCATCATGGAGATGGTTGATCTCTAGGGAGATCGAGATTAGGAGAGTAGACACAGAGGACAACAGCGCGGATTGTTCAGACCATAATATTGCATTTATCATTCCCCTATTCTTACCCTTTTTTATAAATAAACAGGTACTCTTGACGCACGTTTGTTGCATATTACAGGTTACAGGTTTCTGGAGCAAGTACAGTGAAAAAGACACAAAACAACAGGAAAAGCGACTTTTGACCAACAATTAGACGGACCTTACTCAAGCCGAGATGAAGAACAGTACAAAGGTCCAAAAAGTCAAGTGAACGGTTAAAAGATACGTACAAGTCTTCACTGAACATCTGGAGAATAATCAGAAACCAAACAGAGAAGTTATGTGTAGAGACAGAAGCCCAAAGATCCAAGCAGAAGCCCATAAAAATAACAGAGCCTATCTCCTCAGTTTGGCCGCGGAACCGCGGCCAAACCTAGCCTGGTGCCGCGGTTCCGCGGCCTTACAAAGAGCTTGTCGGTGGAATTTTGGCGTATTGTTGCGTCGGTGCAGATGTTAGGATTCTTAGGGGTCAAATCAGTAATTTTGCAAGTGCGAGAGTCTGTAACCCTAGTTTTTTTAGTTTCCTATAAATTGTAATTTTAGATCTAGAAATGGTATGCCTCTTTTCAATCAATAAAATTCAGAAATTCTGGGAATAAATTTCAGATCTGTTCTTCTTGTTTGGAGGGAGCCATCGAATTAGTAAGTATTTTATTTCTGTTCTTTTAATTAAAATGTTATTTCATCCCCTAATGAGCGAGTAGTCTCCTCGCTTGTTAGGGTTAGCCTTAGGGAAAGGGTTGAGAGATGAGATCTCTCGCCCCTTTCAATGCCACATTCACCTAATGAATTAGTACTTCACGCATACGAGCACAACCGCTCCCTGCGGCATCCTACCCTTCGAGGTAACGATGAACCGTAGTATAAAGGGCCGGTTGCGCACGTTTTCCGTGAGGGTTAGGATAATTATCAACAAAGTAAGGATACAAATCTAGAGGAAGAAACATCTTCCCAAGAGATTCGTATCCACTTTATTAATAATTAACTTAACATCTAATAGATCTATAAAAAATGGCATTGAAAGCGGTGAGGAAGAACCTTAATCTCCAAAACTTCCCCTAAACCTAACCCTAGCAAGAATTTAAATTAGATTAATTAAGTTTTAGATCTAGATTTTTATAAAACCAAAACTACAAATAGAATCAACTCGTTAAGACACACTAAAGGAATTTACCCGTCTCTGTGGATCGACCCGCACTCACCGGCTAGCTGCGAAGCGACGCCGTTTCTTGATTGCGGTTACAAATATTTTTGATCTATCTTTTAGAAAGCGCAAGTACGCAAAATCACACCAATCAAATGGCGCCGTTGCCGGGGACGGCGTAATCTTTCTTTTTGTGAATTTTCGGGTTGATATAAATTTTAAAAAAAATTATAAAAATCTGAAGAAAAAAAATATATATATAAAAATAATAATCAAATTTTATTTGTTTGAAGGGTGTATATTTTTGAATCTTGCAGGAACAGCTCGAATCGCGGATCTGGAATTTTACAGAGGCCAAAACACAAATTGGTATATCAGAACAGAAGGGAAAATCCACAACATAGACACTCAAATTTTTTGAAGTACTGTTCTCCTCATACAGCCGCCCTTCCGCGGCCTGAACCCTATAACTGCCGCGGTTCCGCGCTCTCAAGGACACGTCATCAATTGAAATTTTGTGGGTTTGCTCTCTTTTCCTCCCCTCTGCAACCTCCATATCTCTGTCTGTGAAAATTTTCTGCAGGGTTCTTTGCGTAAAAAGTCTTTCTCCCCCTTCTAAATAACAGATTTCTGCAGGTTTCTTTGCGCCGCGCTAAAAAAATTCTGATTGCAAGTGAAATTTTATTTGTTTTGCATAATTTAACCGGATTCTAAGGGGCTATTTGACCAAATTCAGATTGGGTGGGGATTTCATCACCCTTCCCAGGACCCCAGAAAACACCTAAGCATTTTGCATCAACCACCTTTAATTAAAAAAGATTAGACTCAGACCTAAGGACAGCGAGCTCAATAGGAAAAGGACTAGGGTAGGCATCGGCCGTTTATCCTAACCGACATTGCGGTGTCTAGGCTAGTGGTTTTTAATTAGGCCCACTGTAGTGGTGGTTCCTTCCCACTTACCTGGCCGTATTTGTCCGTGAAGAGGCGGTTTGAGGTCTATTTCTAGCCCTAGTTAGGAGCTGTCTAGCAGACCTAGGCAACCCTAGATCTAGGTCTGATTGTGCATGTGTGGTTGATTCAGTTGTGTCACGAGTCCGTTTTCAAAAACTTCTTTGCAAAACTCACACAAAAATTAAAAAAATAAATAAAAAAATTCTTTTCAAAACTTGCAACTTGTCGCGAAGAAACTTGAAACTCACTTCCACCACTTCTTCTCACTGACGTTATCTTACCACCACATTCTGTTTTTCTCTTTTTTCTGACTGCACTACCCTTTAGTGTATGTCATTTTGGACTAGGGATACTAACGCCCGATTAGTCCGTGTTTCGTTGGTACCGACCAACGAACCCTTCGACGAACCCTTCGTCGATCTTCCGTCCACTTCCTTACCTCCACATTCAAATTCTTCTTTCGAAGGTATGTCGGGATTCAACCCCAACGATACCTTAACGACGGGAATGATTCCACCTCCGCCAGGTGCGAATAACCCGAATCTTCCGCCTGTTGTAGCGCCCGCACGAGTTGCGCTCCAGGATCTCTTCTACCCCGTCCGCACTTCTTTACCCACATGTCTTTCACCCCCACCGGCGAATGGGGATAATTTTGAAATAAAACCACACTTCATCAATATGCTGCCTAAGTTTCATGGTTTGGAATCCGAAGATGCATATATTTTCATTAATAAATTCCAAAACGTTTGCGCCATGATGAAGACAACCCAATTAAGTGATGACGCAATAAGGCTAAGGGTCATTCCTTTTACCTTATGTGACCTAGCCGAGAAGTGGCTATACAGCACCGCATCACACTCCATTAGAAATTGGGACGAGTTTGTGAGAGCTTTTCTGAAAAAGTTCTATCCTCATCACAAAACTGCTAGAATCCGAAACGAGATTATACAATTTTCACAGCTTCCGTCCGAACCATTCTGGAAATGCTTCGAGAGATTTAAGGACCTACTCGTTCAATGCCCTCATCATGGGATAGAAAATTGGCAACTTTGCCAAACATTATACGAGGGATTGAACGCAGCAACGAAGCAGTTGCTAGAAACAATTTGTCAAGGTCATTTTCTCTCCAAGTCTAGCGACGAAGCTTGGCAGTTTCTTGAGGACCTAAGTGAGCAAACAATTCAGTGGGAGAGTACCAAGACCACATCATCTTCTTCAGTTGGTCAATCTAGGGCAGGCATACATCAAATAGATATGTCAATTGCTATGAAGGCCGAGATGGCCTCACTGATGAAAAAACTAGAAGCCATTGAGACCAAAATCTCATCGACTTCTCCTGCCCCTACTCTACCCACAAGAACTGTTTGTGCTTGTTGTTCGAACCCGTCGCACCTAACCGAAGAGTGTCCTTATAATGCACCTATTCAAGGACAGGATCAAGTCAATGCTGCATTTCAGCAACGACAAAGAAATGATCCTTACTCTTCGACATACAATCAGGGGTGGAGGAGTCACCCGAATTTTGCTTGGAACCAAAATCAACAAGTCCAAGGGAACAATAATTTTCAAAGACCTCCTCCACAACAACAACAAGCACCCTTACAAACTCAAAGCCAGCAACCTTTCCAACAACAACCTTATACAAATCAAACGAACAATTTGGTTCAACCTAATGATGATAAGGTTAGCTCGCTCGAGAAAAGTCTTGAAGCATTTCTCAAGCAAACAACAGAATCCGCAGCAAGATTTGAAAGTTATGTGCAATCTTTAATGAATAACAATGCCTCACACGATCAAAGTATCAAATCTATTGAGGCACAAATTGCACAATTAACTGCTGCGTTGAGCGAGAGAGAAAAGGGAAAGCTTCCATCTCAACCATTGCCCAATCCCGGTCACCCACAAAACGCATATCACAATCACAATGTAAATGCGGTGACCACGTTGAGATCCGGAAGAGAGTTGCAAAATAATGTGGAAACTAGTGATGACGTCCCCGCCGGTGGTTCTTCTTCCCCTTCTTCATTTTCTTCACTTCCTTCTTCACCTTTTTCTTTAGAGCCTATTCTCCACCCTTCACACGGCTCTACTTCTTCTGACTCGAACGGACCCATTTCTAACAACACGAACACATCCACACCGGGATCCGTTCCTACTCCACATTCTACTCCACAGACATGTGACTCAACAAATTTTCAAAATGCACCATTTCCAAACAGGTTGAGTCCTAATAAACCAAATGCACAAGTGGAGAAGATTGTGGAATTATTTAAACAGGTTAGCATAAATATACCTCTCTTGGATGCTATCCAACAAGTCCCTTCATACGCGAAAATCTTAAAGGGCTTGTGCACCTCGAAGAGAAAGGCATCTCAAGTACCCAAGAAAGTGCTAGTGGCTAGTGCAGTGAGCAATGCTATTAACCACCATCAAACCTTACCCCAAAAACGAAAGGACCCCGGCTGTCCTACTATTTCAATCACAATTGGGGATAAGCAAATTAATCGTGCACTTTTAGATCTTGGGTCTAGTGTTAACCTGATTCCTTACTCCGTGTACGAACAATTAGGGGTTGGAGAGTTGAAACCCACTCGTTGCACTCTCCAAATGGCTGATCGATCAATCACCTATCCTAGGGGTCAATTAGAGGATGTGTTGATCAAAGTCGGGGAATTCATATTCCCCGTTGATTTTATCGTTATGGATACACAACCTGTTGTTAACCCAAGAAACCAAATTCCGGTGATTCTTGGTCGACCATTTTTGGCCACTTCCAATGCCGTAATAAATTGTCGCAATGGCTCCATGACTCTATCCTTCGGAAAGAGGTCTAGTGAGTTCAATATTTATAAGATGGGAAGTCTGCCCCCCGTGCCTAAAACTAGTACACGAGAAGTTTGCTCTATTCACGAAATCACGCAGGAGGACTGCGAGCTTGAAAGATTTCTATTTGATGAAAACAGTTTTGACGCCACTAGTGGGTCCCTCCTTGAGCCTACTACCGTTGACACAACCGATGTTGATTATGAAAGTTTCACTTTTTCGGATGATGACGACTCACAACCCGAATATGAGTCGTTTGAATTTTTGGATGAGTCAGTCGAACCATCCGAATCGGTTGTTTGCAGTGATTTCGAACCTGTGTTAGAGTCCTTTGAGTTCGAGGTAGATTCCGCAATGGTTCTTTCGCCTCAGAAATTCGAACTCATGCCCTTGCCGTCTCACCGTAGATATGCTTACATAGGTGAGAATGAGACTTTTCCCATTATCATATCAGCCTCTCTAGCCTTCGAGCAAGAGAACGCTATTTTAAAAGTCTTACAAGATAGGCGGCAAGTTTTCAGTTGGACTATGGCGGACATCGAGGAGATCAGTTTCCTCATAAGTGAATATCATACACAATTGATGGATGATGCCATGGCAATGGAGGACCCACAGGGACATCTTGGGGGTATTGTGGTGAGCCAACTTCCTCCCTTAGAAGTTGAAATACCCCCATTTCTTTTAATTAGGTACGAGAATGCCAACACTCCACTGATTGCTGATCACTTACATTCTCGTATCGATGCATCACCATCACCTGTATATTTGCCTCCACACCTTCCATACCACTACTTCTATCTTCCCCAATTCTTTGCGGACCACCACAACTTATTTTTCCACCACCCAATATTCTTTACTGATAAATTTTTCAACTGGTTGGTGTTAACTTTTGGCCTAGGCAAAGTTTGGCAGTATTGTCTAACATAGTTTAATTGAAGTTTGGGGGAGGGTCTTTTTGTATATATTTTTGTTTTTCTTAACAATAAAAAAAAACAACACTATAAATAAATAAACAGGGGAGTATCGGTATTCTTGACCCTCTTGGTTTAGCATGACAGTGAGGACACTGTCAAGTTCAAGTTTGGGGGTACGCTCGGTACGTCTTCTTCCTTCGCATTCATTTGTACATTTGCATACTCATTTGAAAACCCATAAAAATTTAAAATATTTCAAAAATTACAAAAATTATTGTATTCAATTTTGGCTTATTTGACTAGAGTTTGACAGATAGGTTAACTGGCTAGGAACAACTAGATCTTAGACTTAGTAAATTAAAAACCCTAAAAATAACCTTCCTTAAAGTTTAACGGTAGAAAGTATATGCCTTGTAGTTTATTTAGAAATAGGCAAATTTTGGGTTCACTTCTTGGGCTAAGTCAAAATGAGGGAAGAGTATTGATATTCTTATTAGAGTATAAGTTTGAAAAATAGTTCCTAGCTTAAGTCTAGATTCTGAAAACGTATACCCTACAAATTGCACAATCACGCACCTTGAAACTTGGAATAGTAGAAGAGACCTTGAAAGGCTCTTGTCTAAAGTCCTTAGTATGAAAAAGTGTGAATAAAGAAAAAATGGACACTGGTTTTTGTGATTACTTAAGGCTGCAAAAATAGAAAAATATTTAGCGAGGGTGCTTCATCACCTAGTGCCTTAGACCAACTGGTTTGGGAGTCACTGCTAAAGCCTTGGGTGTTGCAAGGACTAGGAAGTACGCTTTAAAGTGCAAATGCATTTTGTAATCGGTCGTTAGTACCTCAAGAAGTATTAACGGTCGCATGAAGGATGTGTAAGCAAAATTTTATTCACCATCTGATTAGTACTTTGGACAATGGACTAGGGCATGATTGCTTGAATTGAATTTCCAAATGTAGGGGTGATCTATACACACACGTAGGGGTATGTGATTGGAATTTAGATAAGAGAGAGGAACGAAAGATAAAATTTATATCTTTAATGGAGTTGATAGAAAATTCCTAAGTTGAGATGAAACCCTAGAAGGAAGACTTAAAAGATGCCAAAAGCTAAGTAGATCTACATAACATATATAATCTTAAGTTAAATAATGAGGAAGCGTGAAGAATATGGGTGGATAATTTACAAGTAAAAGATAATAGAATTCCTTGTTAGAAAACCTAATTGGAGAACAAAAGTCAATGGGCCGAGTTGATAGGATTTTGTGGGTGTAATCCACTGAAAACCCTCAGGAGACAACACTCCTCCTACTAGGGACACCTAGAGGTTTAACGGCTTGTTGCACGTGCTCAGTGCAATCGCGTTTCCCTGCGAAAGTGCGGTTAGGATTTTAATGAATAAAATAATAAGTTTGCTCGAGGACGAGCAAAAGGTAAGTTTAGGGGTATTTGTTCAGACCATAATATTGCATTTATCATTCCCCTATTCTTACCCTTTTTTATAAATAAACAGGTACTCTTGACGCACGTTTGTTGCATATTACAGGTTACAGGTTTCTGGAGCAAGTACAGTGAAAAAGACACAAAACAACAGGAAAAGCGACTTTTGACCAACAATTAGACGGACCTTACTCAAGCCGAGATGAAGAACAGTACAAAGGTCCAAAAAGTCAAGTGAACGGTTAAAAGATACGTACAAGTCTTCACTGAACATCTGGAGAATAATCAGAAACCAAACAGAGAAGTTATGTGTAGAGACAGAAGCCCAAAGATCCAAGCAGAAGCCCATAAAAATAACAGAGCCTATCTCCTCAGTTTGGCCGCGGAACCGCGGCCAAACCTAGCCTGGTGCCGCGGTTCCGCGGCCTTACAAAGAGCTTGTCGGTGGAATTTTGGCGTATTGTTGCGTCGGTGCAGATGTTAGGATTCTTAGGGGTCAAATCAGTAATTTTGCAAGTGCGAGAGTCTGTAACCCTAGTTTTTTTAGTTTCCTATAAATTGTAATTTTAGATCTAGAAATGGTATGCCTCTTTTCAATCAATAAAATTCAGAAATTCTGGGAATAAATTTCAGATCTGTTCTTCTTGTTTGGAGGGAGCCATCGAATTAGTAAGTATTTTATTTCTGTTCTTTTAATTAAAATGTTATTTCATCCCCTAATGAGCGAGTAGTCTCCTCGCTTGTTAGGGTTAGCCTTAGGGAAAGGGTTGAGAGATGAGATCTCTCGCCCCTTTCAATGCCACATTCACCTAATGAATTAGTACTTCACGCATACGAGCACAACCGCTCCCTGCGGCATCCTACCCTTCGAGGTAACGATGAACCGTAGTATAAAGGGCCGGTTGCGCACGTTTTCCGTGAGGGTTAGGATAATTATCAACAAAGTAAGGATACAAATCTAGAGGAAGAAACATCTTCCCAAGAGATTCGTATCCACTTTATTAATAATTAACTTAACATCTAATAGATCTATAAAAAATGGCATTGAAAGCGGTGAGGAAGAACCTTAATCTCCAAAACTTCCCCTAAACCTAACCCTAGCAAGAATTTAAATTAGATTAATTAAGTTTTAGATCTAGATTTTTATAAAACCAAAACTACAAATAGAATCAACTCGTTAAGACACACTAAAGGAATTTACCCGTCTCTGTGGATCGACCCGCACTCACCGGCTAGCTGCGAAGCGACGCCGTTTCTTGATTGCGGTTACAAATATTTTTGATCTATCTTTTAGAAAGCGCAAGTACGCAAAATCACACCAATCACGGATCTACTCATAAAGGCCTATTTCCCAAGAGAGACTTTTATGGGATGGTTGAGTATGAGATACTTCAACCACTGCTGATTGTTGGGTATGAGATACTACAACAAATGGCCCTAGTGCAAGTAGGAGATTGTTAGTGATATGTATGCCCTAGAGGCCATCACTGTACATACGATGTATATTGTAATGGGTGCTTGGACATATATAGGGAGGACTTTCTTGCTCGACATGATAGTATGTTATCCGGTTGCTCTTTATCTTAACATGTACTCTGATTGTCTCTATGTTACATGTTGATAAAGCCCTTAGGATGAGTACTTGACTACCAGGACTATGATGCAGATCATACTAGTGGGGACAGAGTAGTCGCTAAGTACATCCTTCAATTGTTCCTAGTCGTAGGTGTATCGAGACAGGGCATCGATATACCAGAGTAGGCTAGCGCATAGCTTCTCGACCCATACAGATGGGCGATGGATGATCCCATATCTATTGGTGTTTGACATCAGAGACAGTATACGTGTGCTCAGTGGAGACTGGGTACACTGGACTGACTCGCCGAGAACTCCCAGATGGTATTATACTTATCATCAGATGGCAGTTCTCTGGTGACACTGGTACAGGTTAGTCTGTAACCCGAGATCGTCATAGAGTCTTGTGTGATTCCCAGTGTGCTTTGATTTCCACCTTACCACGTTCAAGAGAACGTGCAAAACGGTGGCTTTTGGGTACAGTCCCGAGTTACATGGAGACAATGAGCGATAGGAGGGGTTTCGTCTCTCCCGGTATAGAGAGTTGATGTTGCGCTGTGCTCTATTGGCTATAACAGGAAGTCCTTGGCCAAGGCTGCTTCAGAGATATACTAGTAAGTGTTATCAGTAGTTTCTCGACCCGTTATGAGCCTTATATCGACACGACTTATCGAGTTACTGGGGTCTGACGTTTACCACCCTTAGACGAGATATGCGACATATCAGACGAAGAGACTGGACTGTACGGTAGTGTTACTGATTGGATTCGCAGGAGTGTGAGCAGGCTTGCTTGTTGATCTTCTGATCGCTCAATACCCGGGTGGCCGTTACGTTTAGCATACCGCTTGCAGCTTGTGGGTGTTGTAGGGTGTTTTTCGTTACCCCATTGAGATGGGAATACGCGCGCGCTTGTCAGGCGCATTATAGATTCCCCCTGCTTAGGGTAGGCTGGGGTTTATTGATTGTGGGGATCCGAATCTCCGGCAGCCGCGGACTAAGCTGCCGTTAATTACCCATCGCCTTTAGAGCGAGAGAACCTCCGATTAACGGGTTAAACTGGTCATGCGAGCTCAATGTGCAGTGTTGTGTCAGCGCGTGGGTGCTCAGGCGCTAGCACTCTGAGCGCAAGAGCGCTAGCGCCCCACGTGTCAGCACGTGGGCGCTCGGGCGGTAGCGCTTTGGGCGCTAGCGCTCTGAGCGCAAGAGCGCTAGCGCTCTGAGCGTCAGCACGTGGGCGCTCGGACGGCAAAAGGGACTTGGTCCCTGCAATGGGAGTTGTACCCTCAGAAAGGAGCACTTATTATTTATTTATTTATTTTTGTGTGTGTGTGTGTGTGTGTGAGGAGTTAAACTCCTAGGATGTTTTGAAGCTGATGAAGGGCTTCTCCCTTTGAGCCCTAATTCTTCCCAAAAGTGGGGTTTCTGGAGATGGGTCTCTTTCTTCCTCCTCTGTTGGCAGGATCTTGAAGATCAAGAGATGTGAGATTTTAAAAATCTCTTCTTTTTGAGATCCGATGGGAGATCTAAGCTCCCCTTTATGGGTTTTGTGGTGAAAAACTATTTAGTTTTATAAAAGGAAGAGTAGAACTCTTGATTTAATTCAAAAAGGAAGAAGGTTTCTTTAAAACCTTGAGGAAGGAGAAGATCACAGATCATGATTTTTTTCAAAGGGAGAAAAAGTTGTTAGGATATTTTCGTTATCCTTTCCTTTATAGGCTATACACTTTACATATAGCCCCTTGGGCTTCACAAAATGGCACTTTGCCTATCCCATGGCTCATATGCCATCTCTTTTTGCACATAAGCCATAGGCTTTACAAAAAGTTGGCTTTTGCCCATATTTCTTACATTTATTCATAAAATAAAATAAAAGAAATACAACAAAATTATTTATTACAAAACTTTTATTTTGGAATGGAGGAAGGCCGGCCGCTTCATGTTCGGGCTCGACCCGGGCATTGGCCCACTTGACCCGGGGCTTAGGCCCACTTGGCTTGGGGTTGACTTTGATTTTGACTTGGTCAACCGGGGTGTCAATTTTTACCCCAAAAAATTGCCCCTATCGATAAATGCACACCACATATGTGGGTCGTGTGTATGAAATTGATGGATCTTCTTTTACTTGGAGGCGACTTGATTTGGTTCCCGCTTTTTGGGAAGCTGTCACTGCCCTTTTTACGACATGGACGGTCGTTGATTGACATGTCTCCGAGACGGAGTATCCGTGATAGACGTTTCCCTAGCCCGGAATGATCTGGTTCCCGCTTTGTAGGAAGCCTACACTGCCCTTTTTACGACATGGACGGTCGATGCTGCCCTTTTTGAGACTTGGACGGTCGGTGTTGCCCTTTTAGCGACTTGGACGGTCGATGCTGCTCTTTTAGCGACGTGGACGGTCGATGTTGCCCTTTTAGCGACGTGGACGGTCGATGCTGCCCTCTTTGCGACTTGGACGGTCGGTGCTGCCTTTTTCGCGACTTGAACGGTCGGTGCTGCCTTTTTCGCCACTTGGACGGTCGGTGCTGTCCTTTTCGTGACTTGGACGGTCGGTGCTGCCCTTTTAGCAACGTGGACGGTCGATACTGCCCTTTTAGAGATGTGGACGGTCGATGCTGCCCTTTTTGCGACTTGGACGGTCGGTGCTGCCCTTTTAGCGACGTGGACGGTCGATGCCGCCCTTTTAGCGACGTGGACGGTCGATGCTGCCCTTTTCGCAACTTGGACGGTCGGTGCTGCCCTTTTCGCGACGTGGACGGTCAATTCTGGATTTGACTTGCTCCGCTTCTTGCGGTGTCAGGGATGAAGTTGACCTGTTTCCGAGGTGTAATTTGATTCTGCCGGGGAGGTCATTGGTTGTTTTGCTGATTTGATGTGATTTGGGTTGACATCAGCACCACTGCACTGGAATATGGTACCAGGAGCGAATCATCATCTGCCATGAGGAGATTTCCCTCGTTCCCAGTTTAACGACTTAGAGGTCATCTGTTCCCAGTTTAACGACTTAGAGATCATCTGTTCCCAGTTTGACTTAGAGGTCATCTGTTCCCAGTTTAACGACTTAAAGGTCATTTAGATTGGAGTTTGGAATTTGGGGTTAGGGTAGGCATCAGCGTTGCTAACACTGAAGCACATGTGCCAGGAGAAATTCATCATTTGCCTTTTCCTGTTGGGAAGCGATGGCTTAGGAGACAGGTTTAGGTCCCTATCACCTAAGACTTTCCAATTTTATGAGCCGTAAGGGTCCCATAAAAGCATTTTCTCCCAACGAGTGGAAAGGATCTCATAGGTGTACTTTCTCCTTAGGAGTCGTAGGGACTCCCAAGTGTGTTTTTCCTTTATGAGTCATAAGGATCCCACGAAGGTGTTTTCTTACGGGTCGTGAGGATCCCGTAAGTTTGTTTTCCTCATGTATCGTGAGGACACATGAGTGGGTCTTCCCAAATTGAGCATAAGTCCAAGGGCGGAGACTGGCCGCTGTACTGGTGATTGCAGTGGGGTATGGGTATGATGAGAATTATTCGAGCCTATGGATTGTATACGGTAGTCAATTTAGGGACTAACCGTAGGGCCGGGAGAATTTTAAGAAATTTGATTTTGGTTTTGGTTTGGCATCAGTATTGCTGCACTGGAATAATACCAGGAGCAACTCATCATTTTCCTTGGGAGGACTTGGGATTTGGGTTTTTGGTCGGCATCAGCACCGCTAACACTGAAGCGAAATGCCAGGAGCGACTCATCATTTGCCGTTGCCCGTTGGGGAACGATGGCTTAGGAGACAGGTTTAGATCCCTATCACCTAAGGCTTTTCAATTTTATGAGCCGTAAGGGTCTCATAAAATTATTTTCTCCCTACGAGTCGAGAGGATCTCGCAGGTGTATGTTCTCCCTTAGGAATCGTAAGGATTCCTAAGTGTGTTGCTCCTTTGTGAGTCGTAAGGATCTCACGCAGGGGTTTTCTCCTCACAAGGCCGAGAGGACTTTGCGAGTGTATTTCATCTCTTTTCACGAGTTTGCGCCCTTTCGGGTTTTCACAAACTCGCCGATAGTCCTGCTGTTTTTACTCATGGAGCCCTTTCGGGTTTTCATCCGTGCCCGTTTTGCTTGTGGACATACCTTTTTTTGCCGCTAGTGGGACTTTAAAAGTAGTCTCACCGGCAGGATTTGGGAGAGATAGGGGTCATTTACGCCCGTGGATTGTATACGGTTTTGCAGGATGTATGATCCAGACCGTAGGGCTGGTGTGCTCAATTCGCCTGCGACTTGGAGCATTCACGCGTAGTATTTTTTGAGATATTGTCCATTGATGGGTGGAATGGGACTTTCTCCCTCGGCACTTATTAGTTGGTAGGATCCTCCATCGAACACTTTCTCGATGACGTATGGTCCTTCCCAGTTTGGCTCGAATTTTCTCTTGGCATGTCGATTGGGGATGATCGGCCTTTTGAGGACCAACACCAATTCACCTTTCTTGAAAGCGCTGAGATAAGTCATCTTGTTATAGGCCCATGACATTTAGGCTCGGTACAGCTCCAGATTTTGCTGTACTGCAAGCCTCTTTTCTTCGAGGGCGTCGAGCTCTTCAAGCCGAAGGAGCACGTTTTCCTCCTCCGTCAACTCATGCTGAACGTCCATTCTCAAGCTCGGAACTTCGACTTCGAGGGGGAGGACCGCCTCCACTCCGAAGAGCAATGAGTACGGAGTCAACTGAGTTGGAATACGGTGCATGGTACGATATGCTCACAACGCCTCGTGAAGCTTGAGATTCCAGTCCCTCTTGTTGGCTGAAGCATTTTTCCTCAGGAGCTTGCATAGAGTCTTAGTGAAGGCTTCGGCTAGCCCATTGGCTCTTGGATTATAGATGGAGGAATATCTCCAGTCTATCTTATGTTGAGTAGCGAACCTTGCGATTTTGAAGCTCTTGAAAGAAGGCCCGTTGTCAGATATGATTCTTCTTGGTGTACCGAAGCGGTATAGAATATTATGCTGGAAGAACGTCAAAATATCTTCTGTCTTGACTTCTTTTAGCGGGACAGTTTCAGCCTATCTGGAGAAGTAGACGGTTGCAGCCAATATGAACCGGTGGCCTTTGAATGACGGAGGATCAATTGGGCCAACAATGTCGGTGCCCCAGACTTCGAAGGGCCATGACGCCACCGTAGGATGCAACGGATTGGGATGCTTGTGAATGAAATCACCATGGATTTGGCAGATATGACATTTCTTTGCATGCTCTCCGCAATCCCGTATCATGGTGGGCCAGTAATACCCAAGCCGTTTGATTTGAAGTAGCATCTTGGGGCCAGATTGGTGAGCACCGCAAACGCCCGAGTGAACCTCTTTCATGACCTTTTGGGCTTCGGCCAATGACAGACACCTGAGCCAGAGTTGGTCATATGTCCTGCGGTATAACGTGCCATTTACAAACACATATCGGAGAGCTCTCTTCTTCAGCTGAATCCTCGCAGATTTTCCTTCAGGTAGCTTGTCGTATCGGAAGTACTCTATGAAGGGTTCTCTCCAATCGGGCTCGTCTTGGATGATCGAAGCTTCTTCAGCAGGATTGTTCTCTTGTTCTACGCTTTCTTCTTCACGCAAAGAGGCTGGAGGTAGAATTTGCCAACTTCTGACTGCGATTAGAATTTCATCCATGTCAAGATCAGCTAGCTCTTTAGCTAAGCGAGCGAGTATGTCGGCTTTTCCGTTCAACGCTCTAGGGACTCTCATTAGTTCAATGTGAGCGAACCGTTTCATGAGTTCCACCACTCGGCTTCTGTACCGAGCTAACTCAGGTTTGTATATCTTATAGTCGCCGTTTACTTGGTTGACGACAAGCTGGGAATCACCGTAGACTCGTAGCCGAAGGATTTCCATTTCTCTGGCGAGCTCCAGACCAGCTATAAGAGCTTCATACTCAGCTTCATTGTTTGTTCGAGGCTCGGTGAGAGCAAAAGAACATCGTAGGGTTCCCATCGATGGCGTGATGAACACCAGTCCTATCCCTGCTTTTATCTCCGAGACACTTGATTTGCTGAAAGTCCTTATTGATGATGCCCCATCGAAGTAGAGCTCCCAACATGGCTCGCTATTCTCGAGGTGCAATATTTGTTCATCGGGTAACTCACAATTGAGCGGCGACCCTTTCGGTATGGGATGAGCAGCAAGAAATTCCGCAAGAGCTTGCCCTTTTACTGCTTTCTGAGGAGTATAAACTATGTCAAACTCAAGCAGCATGACAGTCCATCTTGACATTCTACCGGCTAGGCTTGCTTTGGTCATTAAGTGTTTGAGCGGGTCGACCCTAGAGATCAGCATAACCCGATGAGCGAGCAGATAGTGTCTCGGCTTCTTCACAGCGAACATCAGAGCCAGGCATTGCTTTTCGATCGGGGAATAGTGTGTTCCGCCCCGACTAAAATTCGACTAGGCAAGTAGAGGGCATTCTCTTTTCCCTCCTCGTTGTTCTGGGCAAGGAGCGCACCGAGTGACTCATCTAGCGCGGCAGTATAGAGAATCAGCGGTTTATTTGGAATGGGAGCGGCCAGCACTGGAGGGTGCAACAAGTACTGTTTGATGCTTTCGAACGCTGCTTGACATTCGGCATCCCAAATAAAAGGAGCTCCTTTCTTCATAAGCTTTAAGAAGGGCCTACATCTCCCCGATAAATTTGAGATAAACCTCCGTATATAAGCAAGCTTGCCTTGAAAAGATCTTAGCTGCATCAGACTCTTCGGAAGGGGAATCTCCATGATGGCCTTTATCTTGGATGGGTCAACTTCAATCCCTCGATGTCGGACTATGAAGCCCAGGAATTTTCCCGATGATACGCCAAAAGCGCACTTCAGAGGATTCATTTTCAGATCGTACTCCCTCAGTCTGGTGAGAACGGTCCTAAGATCTTGGATATGGTCGGCTTTGGCTTTAGTTTTGGCGACTAGATCATCAACATAGCATTCGACGACTTTATGGATTAGGTCATCAAAGATATTGGTCATTGCCCTTTGATATGTAGCACCTGCGTTCTTCAGTCCGAACGACATCACTTTGTAGCAGTATATTCCGATCGGGGTTCGAAATGCTGTGTGTTTCTCATCCTCAGGCGACATCTTAATCTGATTATATCCGGACGAGCCATCCATAAAGGTGAACAGTTCGTAATTTGAGGTGTCATCGACCATCATTTCCATGACCGGTAGCGGGAAGTCGTCTTTAGGACATGCCTTGTTGAGGTCCCTGAAATCGACACAAACTCGGATCTGCCTATTTTTCTTCTTCACTGGGACTATGCATGTGATCCAGTCCACATATTTCTCTTCCCTGATGAAGCCAGCGTCGATGAGTTTCTTGGTTTCCTCGATGACCTTTTCTTCCAGTTCCCTTCTCATTCTTCGAGGAGCTTGTTTGACTGGCCTAGCATCAGGAGATATAGCCAGCTTATGCACGGCCACTTCAGGGTAAAGGCCAGGCATTTCTTTGTACGTCCACGTGAAGCAGTCGACGAACTCATGTAGCAGGGAAATTATCTGCTCTTTCATTTCCTCCGACAAGAGTGAGCCGATGTAGGTCGGACTTGGATTATCGGGCGTTCCTAAGTCAATCTCGGTTAGCTCGTCAAAGGTTGCTTGTCCGCCATCTTCGAGCTCTTGAGGAGCTTATTCTGGCTCGACTAGCTCGTCTTCATCATTTGACTCTTTGCTGGCTTCTCCAATATGGATCATGTAGCATGCCTTAGAATCAGGCTAGATGAAACCTATGCCCCGCCTATCTGGAATTCGTCCATCGATGAGTGCTCGGACCTGAGGTGGATGCCATAGCCCTTCGTAAAACCTTGCTTTGGACTCCGTTTGATATAACCGGCATCCACACTTTTTAAAGTATTCCCGCATCTCGGACGCATAGTATCTGGGATTGAGGACGGCTCTTATGCCTCTCTCATATGGAAGGCACGCGACAAACAAATCATCCGGATGCACAACGGGGTTTGACCCATAAAACAGGATTCCCTTCTGTCCACTTTTCCTCCCGGAAACGTAGAAAGTTTTCAGCTGGTCCACGGTAGAGACTGACAATGCATCGAGCTCTTTGCACATCTGCTCCGGCACCCTTGTGATAACTAGGGACCCTTCTGCAATTTTGAAGGTCTCTCGCGGTTTCGCTTGCTGCATGGGGGTCCAATCTGCACAGCTGTTGCAAGGCAGGTCCTCTTCCTCCGACTCTTCAGTGCCGCTGCCAAGATGAGGGCGGACTTTGCTGCTAGATGGGTTTTCAGTATCAGATTCATCTGTATCGCTACTGAAACGAGGGCGCATGTGGGCGTTTTTGCTTTTGAAAGTGACAGCCGGCTTAGACTTGTTTTTGAGTTTCGGGGTTGTTCTGTCTTTGGTCGGCTGTGGCTTAACATTTTGGACGTTCATAAAGTACCGAGGATCCTCATATTGGACTTCATGCACACCGAACGGCTGGATGTCTTCGTCAATGCGTCTTTCTTCGCCATTTTTAGTATACTTCATGCATTGATGGAGAGTTGACGGAATAATGCCGTAATCGTGGAGCCACGGCCGTCCTAAGAGAATTTTATAAGACGTGTCGGCGTCGATCACGTATATCTTAGCTTCAGTCTGCAGATCTCCAAATTTGATTGGCAGAGCTATGGATCCCAGAACTTGCTGGCAATTTTGATTGAAGCCTTGAATGACAATCTTTTCCCTTGACAGGTGTCGGACGTCCATTGACAAACTCTTCAGAGTTCGCAAGTTCATGATGTTCACTGAGGACCCTGGATCAATCAATATGCGATTAATCCGGTCTCCGTCGCTGTACCCTGTCACATAAAGCGGCCGATTATGCTCAGCCGTTCCTAGTAGCAAGTCTTCATCCTTAAACGTGACTGCGGCGGCATGCAAAGCGTACTGGGCTTCTTTCATATTAATTTCCGCAAAGCGAGCCTGATACCGCTCGGGGTTTTGTAGAGCGTGAATGAGAACATCTCTAAGCTCCTTAGATAAGACCAAGGCATCGTAGATGCTCAAGAGAGACGGAAGCTTCCGGAGATGAGCCAAGACATTAAGTCCACCGAGGAAGGACTTGAGTTTTCATCACCCGGTTCTCTGCCATCTTCCTCATTAGCCACCTGTTTTTCCTTCCCTTTTGGGGCGTTGCCCTGATTTGGCGGTAGAGCCCTGCTGCTTCTGAGCTGGATTTGATTGGCATTTGTGGCGAGCTCCTCATCCTCTTCGGGAAAACAGAGCTCCCCCTCAGAGTCGCTGCCCAGATGGATAGCGTAGCAGGTCACTATAGAGATCTCTTCATTGAAGTCTTCTTCTAACTCCTCCAGAATTTCAGCCGCTTCTATAAGGAGGAACTCCTTCAATTGAATCAGGGTTCTTTCCTTCTGTTCATAGTCTTCGAGGGAATCGATATATTTTTGAATGGTTGATCTCCCTGCAGACACTTTTTCGCGCCAACCTGCACTTTTCTTTTTCTTGAGCTTCTTGGATTTTGAGCCTGATGGAGCCACATTGGCAGCTGGGCTGGTAGGCCTCTTCTTGGACTAAGCTTTCCTCGACTCACAAAGCGAGTCACTCCTCTAGTTGGTGATATCTTCAAAAATACCAAATCACCAACATCAAACTCTAAATGTCTTCTCGATGTATCAGCCCAACTCTTTTGCCGATCTTGTGCTGCCTTCATATGATTCTGGATAGTGTTAACCTTTTCCACTGTTTGCACGATCAAATCCGGTCCCAATAATCTCCGTTCTCCAACATCGTCCCAATAAACGGGTGAGCGACACTTGTGACCATACAACGCTTCGAATGGAGCCATCTGAATAGTCGCCTGAAAACTGTTATTGTAAGAAAACTCCACTAAGTGTAGATGATCCTCCCATGAACCCTTGAAGTCTAACATGCAAGCTCTCAACATGTCTTCAAGAGTTTGGATCGTTCTCTCCGACTGGCCATCTGTCTGAGGATGATAAGCTGTGCTAAATTTCAATCGTGTCCCCAAACTTTCCTGTAAGCTCCTCCAGAAGTGTGATAAGAAACGGGTGTCACGGTCGGACACGATGCTCACCGGTACTCCATGCAATCTTACAATCTCCTGCATGTACCGTTCTGCCAAAGTTTCTGTTGATTGACCAACTCGAAATGGGATGAAATGAGCTGCCTTAGTTAATCGATCACCAATCACCCAAACTGCATTGTTGCCTTTTGAACTCCGCGTTAAAGCCGCCATGAAATCCATGGTTATATGTTCCCACTTCCATTTAGGAATCGGAAGTGGTTGCAATAAACCAGCAACCCTTTGATGTTCAGCCTTAACTTGCTGACACACCAAGAACTTTGCTACAAAGCGGGCATTCTCCCGTTTCATGCCTTCCCACCAGAAATGCTATCGTAGATCTCGGTACATCTTCGTGCCTCCTGGATGTACGGAATATGCAGAACTGTGTGCCCCCTTCATAACTTCTTCGCGAATATCTCCTTTTGGCACACACAAACGACTACCATATCGCAACGAACCATCTTCATGAATCAACAAGTCCGTTCGAAGTCCAGCTTCAACCTGTTCTCGAAACTTTTGCAATCTAGGGTCCTGTAACTGCGCTGCTTTAATATTCTCGATCAACGACGACTGTACTTGTAGCTGCATCAACTGTCCCGAAGAATGTGGTAGCACAATCTCCAAATCAAATCTCTGAAAGTCTTCAATAATGTCACGCCCCGCTTCCTAGAGTACGCTAAGACGGGCACGTGACATAGCCAACCATGCTACCTTTGGATAGGAAATATCTTTCCACAGTCACATTACGGCTGTAGAGATATCAAGAACAATAATAAACTATCTAACACATGTCCATAAGCCAAATAAAACGAGTCAAGAATAAAATAATGCGGAAGCAAAAGATCCAATACAAGAATAAACTGGAATGTACGTCTCATAATGCGGGCTCACATCAGGAATGAAATAATACCGAAAGTAAATGAACTAACTACTGGCAAGTCCTCACTGCTCAGCCTGCTGACTGAAATACTCCTGCTCGGACTGCAGCAAAGGTAAGGAATCTGGGCCATGCAAAACCCAGACGTCAGTGCGTCATAATATCAAGCAATACTATAAACAGGGGGTAGCAATACATGCGGGTATGAGTATAAATGATAAACAGGCATAACAGTGATGTAAGTAAGGACAGTGGGGTAATGTGTAGTGAGTGTTCTAAACTGGTCTATTGGGTTAACTATTCTCAGGTCTTTGAAATCAGTTTGATGAATCATCGATGTAACTGAATAGTATCCCCTACGTGCCCGGGATCACGGTGAAGATTCTCAGGCTGAAACCGAGACATGCCGCTAGGCACTAAAAGGGAAAATGGTAACGATGAATGATGTCAACAGCATCATCCCAAGGCTGGCCTAGCCTCTAAAAGGTAGTGGGTAACGATGGATGATGTCAGCAGCATCATCCCAAGGCTGGCCTGGCCTCTAAAACTGACCAGTAAAGGTATCAAACTGTCGAGTTACAAGTCAGATTTCATCATTGATTTCCCTATACCCCCAAGTTGTGTATTCAAGTCAAGTATTGATAAATCTAAAGCTAATGCCAACACAGGATCAGCAGGTAAAGGTTTGTCTGGATAGACAACAGGAAATGTCCGTAGGGACAACAGGTCAGGTTTGTTGGCATTAGTAACAAGATCAGGTAACAGGTAAAGCCATGGTACATCAGGTCAAGTCAGGTAGTATATAGGTATCATGTCATGTCAAGAGGTGCACGGTACCATATCGTGTCAAGTAGTAGGTGTAACAAGTCATGTCAGGGTGCACAAAATGTCATGTTGGTGCTCATAATCAAACTAACAAAAGCATGGGTATACAAAACAAGCATGGGGTACTAATGGAACAATAAAATGGAACATTGTAATGTGATATGCAATCAGGTACAGATTAAGGCATATAGATGCACAGTTATGATTAGGGTTAAAGTTAAAGTTCCAATACTAATTAAACTACAATACATCAAATGTGGAATGTTAATATTTCAATGTTATACATTCAAGTGATCTATGGATGCAATAATATGTATACTAGACGAGATGGATGCAAACGGGTGTTTGAAAGGTTATAAACTATTTTATGGTACTATGGGCTATGCAACTAAGCACTATGATATAAATATGGACGTGGGCACAAAATATTGTAATCTAACATGCAACTAGGTATGTTTTCATAATTAACTCTAAAATGATATAAACGGACATTGAATGGTAAAATGTAATATAGGGCACCAAATTCAAACTTCTTGCTTAAAATATATCTAAATAAATATGAAATAATATAAATAGCATGTAGCAAGTTTTACTTGCCTCGACAGATCAAGAAACGGGTATACAGAACGTCATACGTCGGCGGGAAAAGTTGCGACGCTCGCACGGTACACGGAACGAATCCAAACAACGCATAAAAGGATCACACGGGTCAAAGATGCTTGCTGGGTCATCGGGATCGTCGTCGGCACGACCGGATTCCGGCAATCTAAAAGAACAGTGAACATTAAAAAAGAAAAGAAAAATTATAGAAAGGAAGAAGAAGGAAAGAATGGAAGGAAGAAGAAGAATGAGAAGAGGAATAGTTGCTCACTGGATTGCAGAGGAGTGATGGCGTCGACGGTGATGATCGGAGGAGCTCCGGCGATGAGGTTAGGGTTAGGTTTTTGTTTGCTGGGGTTTCTTGGTATGCAGGGATCTTGGGCTCAGGTTTGGAGAGAGGAGGAAGAGAAGTGCAGAGGAGAGGGAGAGGAGAATGGTGATGATGACGGCGAGATGAAGGGGGTCGTCGGCGATGAGTTCTGTGGGTGTGCAGGGGTGCAGGTATAGGCCCGGGAAGGAGGAAGAATGAGAAGAAGATGACGAGGAGTAGGAGATGGGTGCTCGGTGAGGTGAGGGTGAAAATGAGATGAAGTTTTAGGGTTAGGGTTGCGGGGGAGGTGAGGAGTTTTATGGGTTCCTCGTGCGCTCGGGGGGTTTTAAAGAAGAAGAGGAGAAACGAAGGAGGGAGGTAACGGTAGCAGGGAGCGGTGACGAGAGCGTCTACAGAAATCGCGAGAGGAGAGAGAGAGGATCGCGAGAGGAGAGAGATAGAGAGAGAGCGAGAGGAGAGAGAGAGAAGAGGAGAAAGAAATTTGTATTGTAGTGGGGAGAGAGAAAGAGAAGAGAGAGAAGAGAGGCTGCGGTGGGGAGAGAGAGAAAGAGAGAAGAGATTCTGCGAGAGAGAGAGATGAGAGAGATAGAGAAAGAGATGTGGGCCGGCGCAATTTTAAAGAAAGAATTTGATTGGCTGACGGATAAAAAGAAAGGAAGAGAGTTAGGATTTTTAAGAAAAGATTTTTAAAGAAAGTTTTAAAAAGATTTTCAGTTTGTTTGATAAACCTTAAGAGCAATAAAATTATTCGAATTAATATTTAAAATTTTTAAATAAATGAATTTTGGCGAGATGCAAAGTATTTCAAAAAGCGCCCGGGTCGGGTCCAAAAATTCAGATTTAAAATACGAAAATTATATGTAGCTTCCAAATTTCAAAATGAAAGATTAAGTAACAAAAATGCATACCCCCAAGAACGAACGCACGTACGTGCGCGTAGCTATCCAAACACGTCCGTTTCACTGAACGGGACGAGAACACGATGCGCGGACGCTACCACGGGGTTAGGGGTATCATGCAGGCTATGAAATGCAATTTTAATTTATTTTACGTGATCTAAAAGTTATATGTAAAATATGCGATGCTAGGTGAAATGTTAATATGCAGTATCCATGAGATGCACGTGTCTAATTAACAGAACAGGGTAGTTTAGGAATATGAATCAACCAGTTCAAGCAAGTGGGTCGGGTCGAGTGCAATGTAAAAGTAAACTACTATTCGCATCCAAACATGATAAATCAATAAAACACCACAAACAAACAAATACGGAAACAGAAATTGGTATAACTGAACTCGGTTGTTACAAATAAGTTCCTTTTGTGCAGTCAACATCTGAATTGCTGGCAACCGACTAAGTGCATCCGGCACAACATTAACTTTACCCGGATGGTACTTAAGATCAAGATCGTAGTTAGCCATCAGCTCCAACCATCTACGCTGCCTCATATTAAGCTCACATACTTCAGGCTTTTGTGATCAGTGAATACTTCGACCCTTTCGCCTAATGAGTAGTGTCTCCAAATCTTCAAAGCGAAAATCACAGCTGCTAGCTCCAAATCATGAGTTGGGTAATTCTTCTCATGGGTATTCATTTGTCTCGATGCGTAAGCTATAACCTTCCCATGCTGCATCAAAACACACCCTAATCCTTTTCCAGATGCGTCGCTGTGAATCACCAATCCTCCGGAACTGTCTGGCACGATTAAAATAGGAGCGGTTATCAGTCTCTGCTTCAATGCCTCAAAAGCTGACGCACACTTATCCGTCCACACAAATGGTAACTCCTTGCGCGTAAGCTTGGTCAAAGGCTCAGCCAAACGAGCAAAATTCTCCTCGAACCTTCTGTAATATCCGACAAGTCCAAGAAAGCTTCTGATCTCAGCAACGTTCTTCGGAATCGGCCAATCTCGAACTGCTACAATCTTTTCGGGATCAACGGCGATTCCATCTCCGGACACGACATGCCCCAAAAAACTTCACTTCTTCAAGCCAAAACTCGCACTTGCTCATCTTTGCATACAATCTCTCTTACCTCAATATCTGCAGTGCGATCTTCAAGTGTTCTGCATGCTCTTCAATACTCCTCGAGTAAACCAGAATATCATCAATGAACACCACTATAAACTAATCCAAGAATGGTGAAAAGATTCGGTTCATCAAGTCCATAAATATCGCCGGTGCATTCGTTACTCCGAATAGCATCACTAAATACTCGTAATGTCCATACCGAGTTCTGAACGCCGTTTTGCAAATATCTTCTGATTTAACTCGGACCTGATGATATCCGGATCGCAAATCCAGTTTCGAGAATACCCTTGTGCCACTAAGCTGCTCAAATAATTCGCCAATGCGAGGGATCGGGTACTTGTTCTTAATAGTCATCCGGTTTAATTCTCGATAATCGATGCACATCCTTCTTGTGCCATCTTTCTTCTTGACTAGAAGAACTGGAGCTCCCCAAGGTGAATTACTGCTGCGAATCCAACCCTTCTCAAGTAATTTAGCAACCTGCTTCTTGACTTCTTCCAACTCCACTGGTGCCATTGGATAGTACGCTTTAGAGATTGGTGTTGCACCAGGAATAAGATCGATCGCGAACTCCACGTCTCGTTTCGGCAGTAAACCTGATATGTCTTTGAACACGTCCATGAAATCTCGAACTACCGCTGGCGCTTCTTCCTTATCCACTTCCATAGACGACAGAACATTATTTGTCGGCCTAGCCCGAAACTCGACTGGCCCGACAGAACTGCTTCCTCCAGTAAAGATAAACTCTGGATGTCTGGGAATCTGGAAAATTACTTTCTTTGCCCTACAATCAATGTGAGCGTGGAAAGTGCCGAGAAAATCCATTCCCAAGACGACTTCATAGCTGCCGGTATCAATCACCAAGAAATCTGCAAACAGCTCCTGTCCGCAAAAAATAACAGAACAATCCTTACATTCTCTACTAGATATGATCTTCCCATTCCCAGTGTGTATGTCCCAGCAACTAGATAGGGTCGTGCAAGCAACCGAGTGTGTAGCAATAAACTTGGACGACATAAAACAATGGGATGCACCAGAATCGAATAATGCTAATGCGGGAAAACCATGAACAAGTAGAATACTTGAAACAACTTCTCCTGAAGCCTTAGCTTCCTCAGCCGTCATAGTAAATGCTCGAGCTTGATTAGGTCCCTGAGTCTGCTGCTTCTGTCCCTGAAACTGCTTCTGCAGTGGCCTCTGAATATCATCCTTCGTGCGAAGCTTTGACGGACAAGCGTTGATAGTATGATCCGCCGATCCACAAACCAAACAGAGTTCCCACATCCTTCGGCAATCTCTTTGCACATGTCCAGGTAAATGGCAGTAGTCACAAATCACGCTCCTTCTTTGATCAATGACAACATGCTTCTTCATAGGTGTTACGCCACGTCGGTTCACCGGAATACCACTGCGTACATGCGCTCGGTTCGGTGCAAATGCTGGCTTCCGCACTGTAACTGCTTGCTGCTGCGTACCCCCAGTCTTCATAAATAGACTCTGCTGCTCTCGGACCGCTGTGAGTACTTGTGAGAAAGTGGTCAAACCCAGAGATATAATCTGCTTCTGGATGTCCACATCCAAACTGCGCATGAACCTCCTTGCCCTATCAACATCGTTGGCAACCAAAGGTCCAGCGAATCTACTTAGCCGTGTCCACTCATCTGCATGCACATCCACTGGTGCGCCGTTCTGCTTCAAACTGATAAACTTTTCTTCCATTTCCTCCCGTACAGTCTGCGGGAAGAACTTTTCCAAGAATCTCTTCGAAAAACCCGCCCAACTGATCGGCTTGGGCAAGCGGGTCTCTTCCACAAGCCACCATTCATGGGCATAGCCCACCAACTGGATGCGTACCACATCCACTCTCTTGTCTTCTGGAATCTGTGCTGCAACGAGCAAATTCTCCATATCAACCAGCCACTGCTCCGCTGGCAACGGCTCTTCCAGGTCAGTAAAGACGGACGGACCAAGTCTCCTGAAATCCGCCACGGTACCCACACGATCAACTGGTCTGGCCACAACATTGTTTACGGACTGCTGGACGGTCCGCAAACCTTCCTGAAAAGCTTCGGCTTGCTACTGGTTCAGCTCGGTCTGCCGTTTCTAGTTCTCCAGCATCCCACGGATTACTCCAAGCAAAGTGGCTTCGTCAACACGCCTCTGGTACGTTTTCAGATTCTTTCCTGCCATGTTCCTGAAATCAAAACACCGAAAGGATTGGTATGATAACAGATTCAAAATATAGATCAAGGATATGAATCAAGGCTAGAACTCCAAGTTACTCAAAAAGAGTACCGCATTGTAACCATGCCGTGGTACATAGCTACAATCACATAACTCCACCCAAGTCGCCTAAGTTCTAGAGATAAACAATAGGAAACCAGGTTTCGAGTCGAGATGCAAAAGTGGTTTGCATATCATCAAAGTAAGAGTCAGGAGGAAGTTAAGATTCAAAAATGGCAAGATGGCAAAGTGGCAGGACATATTCCTAGTTACGAGTATTCTGATTCGTGTATTGGTTCCAATACTCAACTACAAAAGAATCAAACCCGACTAACCTAGATCATATGGATTTGATACCAAACAAACCCTGTCACGCCCCGCTTCCCAGAGTATGCTAAGATAGGCACGTGACAGAGCCAACCATGCTACCTGTGGATAGGAAATATCCCTCCACAGTCACATTATGGCTGTAGAGATATCAAGAACAATAATAAACTATCTAACACATGTCCATAAGCCAGAATAAACGAGTCAAGAATAAAATAATGTGGAAGCAAAAGATCCAATACAAGAATAAACTGGAATTTATGTCCAATAATGCGGGCTCACATCAGGAATGAAAATGCATAAATAAAACCAAAATACTAACAAGTCCTCACTGCTCGGCCTGCTGACTGAAATACTCCTGCTCAGCCTGCAGCAAAGATAAAGAATCTAGGCCATGCAAAACCCAGACGTCAGTGCGTCATAATATCAAGCAATAATATAAACAAGGGGTAGCAAGACATACAGGTATGAGTATGAACGGTAAAACAGATATAATAGTAACATAAATAAGGACAATGAAGGGTAAGGCATAGGTGATGTGCAGTGAGTAATCTAAACTGGTCTACTGGGTTAATTACTATCAAATCTTTGAAATCAATTTGATGAATCATTGATGTAACTCAATAGTATCCCGTGCATGCCTGGGACCACGGTCAAGATTCTCGGGCTGAATCCGAGACGTGCCGCTAGGCAGTAAAAGGTAGTATGTAACGATGAATGATGTCAGCAGCATCATCCCGGGGCTGGCCTAGCCCGTAAAACTGATCAGTAAAGGCATCGAACTGTCGAGTTACAAGTCAGTTTTCATCATTGATATCCCCATACCCCCAAGTTATGTATTCAAGTAAGGTATTGATAAATCTGGAGCTAATGCCACCACAAGATCAAGCAGGTACAGGTTTGTCTGAATAGACAACAGAAAATGTCCGTAGGGACAACAGGTCAAGATTGTTGGCATTAGTAACAAGATCGGGTAACAGGTCAAACTGTGGTATATCAGGTCATGTCAGGGGTGTACAAATATCACGTGGGTGCTCATAATCAAACTGTAATAAGCATGGGTACACAAAAACAAGTATGGGCTACCAATATAACAATAAAATGGAATAATGTGATGTGGTATGCAAATAGGTATAGATTCAAATATATGGAAGCACAGTTATCGATTAGGGTTACATTTATAGTTCCAATACTAAATAGGATGCACTTTATTAAACATAGAGTGTTAATTTCACAGTAATATGTATTAATATGATCTATGGATGCAGACATATATATTCTAAATGAGATGGATGCAGACGGGTATCCGAAAAGTTATAAAACTAAAAAATGGTAATGTGGGGTGTACAACTAAGCAATATGTGATATAAATATTGGTATGGATGCATTATAATGTAATCTACTATGTAACAATATTAGTTTTCATGACCTAGATCTGAAATGATATAAACGGATGCAAATGGAACACCGAAACGTTATAAAATTAAACATGGGGTACTAGATTTAAACTACAGGCATGATATTGATTTAAATAGGGTTAAAATGAGTTATATAGCATGTAGCAAGATTAACTTGCCTAGACGGATCAAGAAACGGGTGTGTACGGAACGTCTCACGTCGGTGAAATGTCGCGACGCGCGCACGGTACACGGAACGGTTCCAAACAACGCACAAAGGTGACC
Organism: Agapanthus africanus; assembly: GCA_030015575.1. Lineage (NCBI taxonomy): Eukaryota > Viridiplantae > Streptophyta > Magnoliopsida > Asparagales > Amaryllidaceae > Agapanthus > Agapanthus africanus. The sequence goes on from CM057348.1 coordinate 73,145,706, forward strand.
ACACAAGTCAGGTACGATGTCTGGATCGTCGGGATCGTCGACGTCACATCCGGCTCCGGTGAATTACTGTATACAGAAAACAGTTTAAAGAAGAAAGAAAGAGAAGAAAGGAAAGAGGAAGAAGAGATTAAGAAGAAGAGGAAGCTCACTGGGTTGCAGAGAGGAGTCGTGAGGGTGTCGACGAGGTCGACGGAGCTCCGGCGAGGCGATCTACAGAAGACAGAGAACATTTATCTTTAGAAAAATAGAAGAAAGGAAGAAAGGAAAGAAGGAGGAAAGAAAAGGAGAAAGGAGGGAGTGGCTCACTATGGTGTACTGGAGTCGAGGAACGAGGGGCGACGACGAGATCAACTTTGGCGATCTTCATCGGCGGTGTAGCGCGCGTGCAGGGATGGTTCGGGTTTGGGTTTATTGGTGTGTGCAGGGCTCGGGGAGATGAGAGAGGAAGGTGGGGACAAGGGGAGGATGAAGACGAGGTCGGGAGTGGCATCGTCGGAGGCTTGGGCGACAGCAAGGTGGAGGCAGGCGTGGTTAGGGTTCGCACAGAGAAAAAAATGAAGAAAGAAGGATATAATAGATATAGAGAGAGAGATAAAGAAAGAGAGGAAAGAGAGAGAATCTGAGAGAGAGAGAGAGGAGAGAGACAGAGAAAGCGAGCGGAGAGAGAGAGAGAGTCTGTGAGAGGAGAGAGATAGAGAGAAGGCGAGATCGAGAGGAGAGAGAGAAAGAAGTGAATAATAAGGAGATATAAGGTTGTTTGTTTGTGAGGAGGGAGAGAGACTGAGCGCGGGGAAGAGAGAGAGAGAGAAAGAGAAAGGAAAGAGAAAAAGAAAAGGAGTGGGGGCCACAAGACAGCCAAAGAGAGAGCTGGAGGGGGTGAGCTGGGTTGTTAAGATTAGATTTTTAAAATTTAAAAATATTTTTATATTTAAAATTTTAGATAAAAGATTTCAGTTTGTTAAAGAAATCGTATGAAAATATTTAAACTAAATTTTATAATTTAAATAAATTGAATTTTGGCGGGATACAAAAATATTTCAAAATGCGCCCGGGTCGGGTCAAAAATTTCAGATTTAAAATACGAAAAATATATACGACTTTCAAAATTTAAAAAGAATGCTCAGGTAACGAAAATGCATACCCCCAAGAACGGATGCACGTACGTGCGCTTAGCCATCCAAACACGTCCGTTTCACTGAACGGGACGAGAACAAGATGCGCGGATGCTACCACGGGGTTAGGGGTATCATGCAAGCCATGCTATGTAATTTTAAAATATTTTACGTGACTTAAAATGTTATATGGTAAAAGATGCAATGCCAGATAAAAATGCCAGTATGCACTAAACATGAAAATGCACCAGTCTACGTAACAAGTCAGGATAATTCATAAATATGAATTAAACAGGTTCAAGCAAGCGGGTCGGGTCGAATGCGATGTAAAATGTAAAAATACCATTCGCACCCAAAACACGATAAATCAAGAAAATACCACAGATAAGTAAATACGGAAACTGGAATTGGTATAAATGAACTAGGTTATCACACTAGCGCTTTGAGCACTAGCGCCCCACGTGTCAGCACGTGGACGCTCGGGCGCTAGCGCTTTGGACGTTAGCGCTCTGAGTGCAAGAGCGCTAGCGCCCCACGTGTCAGCACGTGGGTGCTCGGGCGCTAGCGCTTTGAGCGCAAGAGCGCTAGCGCCCCACGTGTCAGCATGTGGGCTCTCGGGCGGCAAAAGGGACTTAGTCCCTACAATGGGAGTTGTACCCCCCAGAAAGGAGCACTTATTATTATTATTATTATTATTATTTTTGTGTGTGTGTGTGTGTGTGTATGTGTGTGTGTGTGAGGAGTTAAACTCCTAGAATGTTTTGAAGCTGATGAAGGACTTCTCCCCTTGAGCCCTAATTCTTCCCCAAAATGTGGTTTCTGGAGATGGGTCTCCTTCTTCCTCCTCTGTTGGCAGGATCTTGAAGATCAAGAGATGTGAGATTTTAAAAATCTCTTTTTTTGAGATCTGATGGGAGATCTAAGCTCCCCTTTATGGGTTTTGTGGTGAAAAACTATTTAGTTTTATAAAAGGAAGAGTGGAACTCTTGATTTAATTCAAAAAGGAAGAAGGTTTCTTCATAACCTTGAGGAAGGAGAAGATCACAGATCTTGATTTTTTTTGGAGAGAGAAAAAGTTGTTGGGATATTTCCATTATCCTTGCCTTTATAGGCTATACACTTTACATATAGCCCCTTGGGCTTCACAAAATGGCATTTTGCCTATCCCATAGCTCATGTGTCATTTCTTTTTGCACATAAGCCATGGGCTTTACAAAAATTTGGCTTTATGCCCATATTTCTTACATTTATTCATAAAATAATATAAAATAAAATAAATACAACAAAATTATTTATTACAAAACTTTTATTTTGGAATGGGGGAAGGCCGGCCGCTTCATGTTCAGGCTCGACCCGGGCATTGGCCCACTTGACCCGGGGCTTGGGCCCACTTGGTTTGGGGTTGAATTTGATTTTGACTCGGTCAACCGGGGTGTAAATTTTTACCCCAACAGGTGTTTGATATGATCATCACCTACTGCCGGCGTATTGACGAGTCTTTAAAGTCCTACACAGGGGTTTCCTGGCTCAAGCGAAACGGAGTAGGAGCACATAAGTGATATGTGCGAGACCGAGATTAATACGATATGATATATTCTATTCTCGCGATTAGTGACATTGATCAGTTGTATGCGATATAGCCGGGTTATCGGATCAAGTGTTGATTCGATAAATTGTTACACATGATATTAGTCGGTTATAGCCGGATTATTAAATCAAGAGTTGATTTAATAATTTAATGTATAATTATATATTTGATATATTACATTACATTAACTAGTATTAGCTCACTTATGATTTGTTTTCTCACTTGGTGTGCACATTGTACATATGTGATATGTATGTTTGTATACATGCATTGTGTCATGGTTGATGATACATAAAAGATGGGTGTATGAGACTTATACCATGATTAGGTTAAATTAGGGTTTGTTTATTTCTTAAAAGATTAACAAAATAGCATGACTTAGTCAAAGTTGTCAAGCTTTCATGAAGCTTGTAGAAACTTTGACAAAGTCCACTCTTTTGTCATCTCTTAAGATATTAGTTAACCCAACTCTTAACCTAACACCTTGGTTAATTCTCTACATGAGTTAAGCATGATAGCTTTAACTCACCCATGGTTACTTAATTTTTTTGGATGAATTATTGAGAAGGGTTCATCTTCTTCCTCTTTAAAAAACTTTCTAGTTCTAATGGAGTTATGAGAAAAAGTGTGAGAAAATCAATTCTAATGTGAGCCCACTTCTTACTTCTTCATCCTCTACTATTTGCCATGTAGTATACGGTGTTCTCTTCACAAAGTTCATGACCTAGTGAAGGAATAGCTTGAGTCAGTATCTCCTCGACGTAGATCATCTTCGGCCTCGAAGTCATCAAAGCAAGCACGCTCGTTTCTTCATGGAGCCTCTCTAGAGTCCGGAGTTCACGATCGCAGCGGAGGGGACTTCTACACGGAGCTATTGAAGTGAAGGACCGGTCTGCAAAGGTTGTATTCCATGCTCACTTAGATTGCAAAGTGTTTGCTTTTCATATTCCGTATTATTTCTAGTTAACGATTCTAGTTAGGGTTAGCTAAAACGGCAAAATTTTAATTCGGCATGGACGATGCCTCCTGGAACCTTGCTGCCGTCTTGGATAACCCTTCAAGCGGGATGGTGCTATCCAGGGCCAAGGCGTCCCCAAAAGCGAAGTGTGACCGGCTTTCGTGCGGCTCGCCCAATCTTGGATCCAAGGGGATAGGCATCGGTTGCTTCGGGTTGTCATCACCTGGCTCATGAGTAGAGACTTATGCTTGATTGGGAGGCGCCCGAGCAATCTGAGTCGTGAACTGCATCACAACATTCGTTAGGTTGTCAATTTTTGAATAGAGATTGGCCATCTCTTTATCTTTGCTCTTGAGCAGTTTTCGAAGCTCTTGAAGCAGCTTTTGCTCTGCGGTCCTGGGGTAGAAAGTCGGCTCTTCCTCACTGTCCGAGCTTGATTCCACATGGATTGAGGGGTCTTTCTGCCTATCGGCCTCATCGAGAGGGTTCTCATCATCCAGTGGAGGCGGCTGATTTTGGGAAGCGACAACCACATTCAAGCCAGATTGGGCTTGGGATGTGGTGGCCCCGTCCTTATTTTTGCTGCACAAGTTGTCGCTGGGATGCGCGCCTGCCATATAGACCGTATGGATAACATATACAGCCGTCTTTTCATTATTGGCAGCAGATTTCATGGACCGCCGTCGTGGCCCTTCTGTTTTGGTAACGGACAATTGATTAAAGATGGCTGGCCTGACCGGATTCTTGAGTAGTGCCGGCGCTTCTTTTCTGTATTTGCCCCGCTGCTTTCGCGCGGCACAGAACGCCTGATAGACTCTTGAAGAGACATTGTCATGCTTTCTCTGTTGGGGCTGGGATACGTCTCTTTGTAGCATTATTCGGACTGTTGTCTCCTTGATTCTAGCAGTCATGGCGTTTTTCTGAACCCACTTCAGGGGTTCGAAGGAATTGCTAACTTTTGCAGCCGACTCAGTTGTCGTCGCGGGGTGACCTGCTCTTAGAATCTCACAAGATTCCACTTGGCCGAAGTCCTGGCCCTTTTGTTGGCTCGATACCCGAGCCGCTTCTGTCTCAACCTTTCTGTTTTGAGCACTTGGCAGGATTCGGCCCTTCGGGATGACGTCGTAGACCGACTGACAAAGAGTCCAGAGAATATGCCTGCTCGCTCAATCGTCAAGGACAACGTCTGAGCTGGCTAGAGCTGCTTTGTGGCCCATTGGTGTTGACGGCCTTGCCCCCAGTTGGAACAGTGGAGAGCCGTTCGAATACGAATTTGCATTTGGGGTGGGATGCCATGGCGACCACGACGTTCGGCCTCTTGCCCTTTGAGGTTGTTTTGGCCGTTTGGTTTTTCAGGACCTCCGCCAAATGAGTGCTTCCAGCAGGGTAGATGACGACCGAACCAAATTGACGGGGTGGCTCTTCCCATTGCCGGTTGAGACTGACAGGGAGAACCACACGAGTATTGATCTTGACCACGTACAAGATTGGGATCGCGTCAGCAGCTGAATTCATCTTGGGAGACATTGTCGTTGAAAGTTGATTGCTGCATGAAAGGAACATTACTTCAGTACAAATGTCGGTATATATATTAAATGAGTTCGCATGGACGCTTGACCCGAGATATGGGAGGAAAGAAATGTCCCACCGGGTGTGCCAGAGTCTGTAGGGTGTTTTTCGTCACCCCATTGAGATGGGAATACGCGTCGCTTGTCAGGCGTACTAGAGATTCCCCCTGCCTAGGATAGGCGGGGGTTTATTATTTGTAGGGATCCGAATCTCCGGCAGCCGCGGACTAAGCTGCCGTTAATTACCCCTCGCCTTTGGAGCGAGAGAACCTCATATTGATGGGTCAAACTGGTCATGCGAACTCAATGTGCAGTGTGTGTGTTGTGCAATGAGGGGTTTTGGATATATCGGGGGCCCCGCAGAGTTTACAGGGGTTTCGCTACCCGGATAGCGGGCTAAGGATCAAGGGGGCTAGCAGCCCCCTTGCGGGGTGCGGGACAGCGCCCCGTTAGAAAAATTTTCCTGACGGGGTGTATTTTGAGTGTGGGATAGTGTGAGAAAAAGTAGGGTGAGGAGCGTCTTAAAGACGCTAGGGAGCTGGGCACTGGGTGCTTGAGCGCGAGCGCTGGACGCCTCACGCGCCCGGCACGTGGGCGTTGGGTGCTTGGGAGCCGGCGGAAAGAAAAGGGCTTTTAGCCTCGGAAATAGGAGTTAAACTCCGAAATAGGGCTTTTTTATTTATGGAGTTAAACTCCGACAATTGTTGAATGGAGTTGAAGTCCTATATATATATATATATATATATAAAGGTGCCATAGGAGGGAATTACCTCCTATGGCGTCGGAAAAATGTATCCTCCATGTTTTTTTTGACGATCGGCATACACCACCTCCATCTTTATCATCTAAGATGTGGATACACCAAATTTCATGTGTTTATACCAATTTTTCACCATTGATTTAGTTGGTGCAAAATTAATGGTTTACCGACAATAGAACTATTTACATTGCTTATTCAACGGTGAAAAGATGGTGGAATCACATGAAATTTGGTGTATGGACATCTTAGATAATAACGATGATGATGAAGGATGCCGATCATCGGAAAAAATGGTGGAGCTTGTATTTTTTTCAACGCCATAGGAGGAAATCCCCTCCTATGGCCTCTTTTCTCTCTCTCTCTCTCTCTCTCTCACTATATATATATATATATGAGAATAATGGAGGAAAGAGGCCCTAGGAGGCTTTTTCGTCAGGTGGCGTTAAAAAACTACACCCTCCACCATTTTTTCCGACGATCCGCACCGGCCATCTTGATCTACATCATCAAATATGTCGGTATACCAAATTTCATGTGATTCTAACACCTTTCCACCGTTGATTTAGCAATGTAAAAAGTTCTATTATGGGTAAACCGTCAATTTTGCGCGCACTAAATCAACGGTGAAAAGGTGTTAGAATCACATAAAATTTGGTGTACCGACATAGTTGATGATGTAGATCAAGATGGCCGGTGCCGATCGTCGGAAAAAATGGGGGAGGGTGTAGTTTTTTAACGCCACCTGACGAAAAAGCCTCCTAGGGCCTCTTTCCTCCATTATTCTATATATATATATATATATATATATATATATATATATATATATATATATATAAGGGTTTGATTTATGGAGTTAAACTTCTAGAAATTTTTGGGGATGATCAAAGAGGACCCCTTTCTTTTCCTCTTTAGCCCTGGATCTTCTTCTGAGGCTTGGATTTTTTCAAGGTGGGATTTTTGGTGATGGGTCTCCTTCTTTCTCTTCTTCTGTTGGCCGGATCTTGGAGAAAAAGGGGGTGGGATTTAAAAATCTCTCATTTTTGAGATCTGATGGAAGATCCGAGTTTCCCTTCAAGGGTTTGATGGTGAAAAACTGTTTATTTTTGGAAAAGGAAGAGTGAAACTCTTGATTTAATTCAAAAAGGAAAAGAAGATTTAGAACCTTGAGGAAGGAGAAAAAGACACACAACCCAAATTTTTGAGAGAGAGAAAAAGTTCCATTGATTTTTTCATCATGTTGCCTTTATAGGCTACACATTTTACATATAGCCCCTTGGGCTTTGCCAAATGGTACTTGTGCCACCCCATGTCTTATGTGCTTATTTCTTTTTTGCACATAAATCATAGGGTTTACAAAATTTTGGCTTTCTGCCCGCTTTACATATATTTATTTCTAAAAATTACATTTAGACTAATTTATTGCCTCCTTTTTAGCATGGAGCCGGCCCCTTCCATACTTGGTCTTGACTTGGGGTTGGACTCGGGCCCACTTGACTTGGGGTTGAAGTTGGTGCCGGTGTTGTTCGGGGAATCCATAACCTTGAATGAAAAATTTAGGTTAGGACAGATTCAAAGTATATGATTCAAAGAAATGATGGAATTCAAGGAACATGATTGTAAAGAATGTTTTAGTTGCTGGTTCTTGTGTTATATTACTTAGGTTGTTCACGCAGAACAGAACTGCATAGTATGATTCTATACAGCTCTGACCTGTATGGGCCACCAACAAAACCTGTGACGCCTCGCTTCCCGGTATACGGCGAAGGGGACGCGACGAGATCCGCTACGTATATACTCAGAAGTACATATGCTAAGCGTATCTAAGCAATATAAAGATAATCATAAGAGACAAGAGATAAAAATAACAGCAACTTTATTTATTAACATTCCTTTGTACAATGCATGAAAAGTAAATAAAACTGGAATAAAAAGTGATGCCTAAACAATGGCATAACAGAAATAAAAATACTGAATAGAAAAGGTACAATGTCTAGAGCTCAGGGTCTTCGAGAAACTGATCCAAGTCTTCACTGGTGGGCTCGATCTCCGCTGTGTCCAGATCACCTGACGACATTCAAAGAAGAAAGAAATAGAATGTCGTCAGCAAACAGGTCGCTCGGTAAGTCCCAAAGTTAAGGGAGAAATAAAAAAGACAGAATAAGAATGTATCTTTTAAGGTTGTATAATATTGTGGAATATTGTGTTAACGTTGTTGTTTGTAGCTTGGTACAGAAGGATACCGGTGTATACCAGAGGGGTCTCTATATGCTAGAGACCAGGGCAAACTGAAAGTACAAGGAACCGTTATGCCACGGTACAACAGCAACAGGATTCATGTTAGGTGTCTTAATCTTACTGTCCCGTGCCACTTTTAACACCTTCCGTACCAATCTACCCCTTAAACCCCGTAGTGTTTTGATTGTATGGTTATATTGTATTGTATAAGTTGTATAGTTGGATGACTGACCGAAACCATGATATCAGTAATGGATGTAATAAATGTAAACTGGAATTATGTACATGGAAAGTATATCCATGGTTTGGTTCAGTCAAGTTGAATAGATTGATAACTGGATTCATGGATTCGTGTGATCATTTTGAATTGTAATATTATAGATTTATAGATTGACTTGAATCATATTCAAGTCAGATTAATCGGACTCAAACCCGAGTCGGACAGTAGAAATGTAAATCGAAGTACTATAATTGCTAGGGTTCTTAGGGTAATTTATAAAACTTGAGGGGGTTTTATGTAAAATACCTTTGTATAGTTTTCAAGATACACCTCAAGTATTTATTAATCATCTTTAGAGTTGTAATGAGGGTGGATTTTATATTGTGACATTTCTAGTGAAAATATCCTAGTTTTATATAAATAAAGGAATTTATCTTTAATATTGATTTATTTGAAGTTCATGGTATTTTAATGTAAAATTTATTCTTGTGATTTTTAGAAAAAGGTGGAATATTTATATTATAACAAAATAGCTATTTAAATGATAAATATACATATATTTATACAAAAATAATTTTAATAAATATTTTATATTCCAAAAATCTTATTTTCTTAAGATATCGAATGCTCCTTGCGGAGGTCTGAATCTCGCACTACTAAGCCCGTGGGTGCACGATAAACCGTAATATCCCGAACGGGTTCCCCAAACTGGGTTGTAGCGGCGCTTTGCAAAGATTGTAAAATACTAATCCTTTAGAATACGGTTTTATTAAGTAAAAGGTATTTATTTGCAAAAGTCGATTTTCCGTATTTTAGATTCTAGGGTTTTCTATTTCAACTAGACTATTTCTAAATTGTCTAAACAACAAGTTGTTAGATATCTCAAATCGCCTCTTCACCGTCAATTGTAACCAGGTAAGTACAAGTGAAGAAACGAGGGATCCGCTCACGATTCATCATGAGACGGGCCTTTTAAAATTACCTTTCTCACTTGCCTAGCCTAGACACCACAAAGTCAGGTTTAGATACACGACTGATGTCCACAACTTATCGTATTTTCCTATTAAAAGATATTTGTTTTAAAAGTGTATCAAACCTAAAACTTTTAGAAAATGTTTTATTAAGAAAATAGTATTTAAATGTAAAATCTTGTTTTATCATATTCTAAGTTTTCAAGATAGTATGTTATGTTTGCATATGAGTGTGTGGGGAGGTAGGTCATTACCTCGTGATCTACTTTAAGGCATAGCAAAGTTAAGGGGATTAAATGTGAAAACGAAACATTGTGATATTTAAGTGGAAAAAATACGATATATTGAAAAAGCTGTCATTTCATGTGAGAAAACTTGTTCAAATTATTTGTTAAGTGATTAATAGTCAACATAAAAATGTTTAAGTATGAATGTATTGGTGAGAAGTGAGATTTTATAGAAAACCGAATCGGAAATCAGATTTGTTCCGATTCCGTCGGGTTTTGTAAATTCGTATTTTTATGAAAGAAAAGAAAGATAGAAAGGGGGACTTATGGGTTTGGACAACACTAGAGAGTGAGAGGGAAGTAGAGGATCCGCCGGTGCGTCGATTCGTCGTCGAGAGTTCCTAGCACGATCACCGGAATTTCGCCGTCGATTTCGTCAGTACTTCGCCTTTCACTCGTTTCCAAAGTACCAAAGTTTTCTTGAGATTTTGAGAGAGTGGGCTTAGAATTTTGGGATGAGAGGGTAGGAGGTAGGGGTGTATTTATAGGGTTAGGCTAAGATTAGGGTAGGTGTAGAGTTTTTAATTAAAAATGTAAAAAAAATAGGAAAAATGTATTAAAATGGATTGAATGAGAGTTATTGTGCTCTCTGGAAACGATCTGAGAAATTAAAGTATGCAGTGGAGGTGGGGAGGTGAAGGGGCACACTTTTGTAGTTGGAGACTCGGCCGTCCGGCCGGCGGCGCCGGCCGACTCGGCCGAGTCAGGCCGAGTCGGGGGTGCAGGCTACTGGTACTTCTAACTTTTCATGGGTAGTGGGGTTTTTGTGAGAAAACACGTGTTGACTGTTGGTATTCCAGAATTTTTAAAACAAAATAATATTAAAAATAATGTGGGGCATGAGATTTGAACTCTGGTGGCTTGGTTCAGCAGTGCAAGGTATTACCAATGAGCTACAAGCTCCTTCTTGTAATTATGGTGTGATTTAATTACTTAAAATGATAGCAGCAAGAGTAAATACTCTAAATATACATTAAATTTAAAGTAATTTCTTGTACACTAAAAATGGAGTTATTGCATTCTTGTAACTTGTAATTAAAAAGCAAAATAATTACTTATATCTTGTGCTCAGGCTAAAATACCCCTTTATAGATTTTGATAAAAAATATTTTGAAAAAATTTGTATAGGAAATTTAGGGTTGTTACATTCTACCCTCCTTATAAATATTTCGTCCTCGAAATTTGTAAAAGGAAAGTGTAACAGTTTGGTGACAGAACTAAAAATTGTAAAAAGTTTTGGTCAAAGTGAGGGGGTTACCTGGGTTACCTTGGTTCACAGTCTCCGGTTCTATGGCTGCTAAGGTGGAGGCTTGACGTCTCGTCACATTTTTCTGTGTAAGCCGGTACATCGATGCCTGACTAGGTAGAGGTGGTCCATGTGGAGGTGATGCTGGGAGTGCAGGACGAGTTGCAGGAGTCTGGATAGCTGGCCGCTGCGGGTAGTTGGTGGGTGTGTGAGCTAAGTTGCGTTTATAGGGACAATCTCCAATTCTATGATCGGATGCGCCACAAACTAGGCACAGGCCTTTTGCGCGCTTACGGTCCTTCCACAAGTGTCCATTCCTACGGCAGTAGTAGCAAAATCCTGAACTTGACCGGTTAATTGTTTCCCTCTGTCTCTTGGGTTTTGCAGGTTGTGTAGTGTAGGTTCCTCTTGCCATCTCGGTGGCAGAGCGTTTCCTGACGGTTGCATCTGCTTCTGGTCGGTTCAATAATATATCAGTCTGCTGCTGCATTCCAACTAGGAGGCTTCGGATTTCCTCAAGCAGAACCGTCAGCTCGTTGGGTGGAGCAGGAACGACAGGTGTGATTGGTAGTGGTGGTGGAGTGTTGTTGAAGTTGGTGCTGGTGTTGTTCGGGGAATCCATAACCTTGAATGAAAAATTTAGGTTAGGACAGATTCAAAGTATATGATTCAAAGAAATGATGGGATTCAAGGAACATGATTGTAAAGAATGTTTTAGTTGCGGGTTCTTGTGTTATATTGCTTGGGTTGTTCACGCAGAACAGAACTGCATACTATGATTCTATACAGCTCTGACCTGCATGGGCCACCAACAAAACCCGTCACGCCCCGCTTCCCGGTATATGGCGAAGGGGACGCGACGAGATCTGCTACGTATATACTCAGAAGTACATACGCTAAGCGTATCTAAGCAATATAAAGATAATCATAAGAGACAAGAGATAAAAATAACAACTTTATTTATTAACATTTCTTTGTACAATGCATGAAAAGTAAATACAACTGGAATAAAAAGCGATGCCTAAACAATGGCATAACAGAAATAAAAATACTGAATAGAAAATGTACAATGTCTAGAGCTCAGGGTCTTCGAGAAACTGATCCAAGTCTTCACTGGTGGGCTCGATCTCCGCTGTGTCCAAATCACCTGACGACATTCAAAGAAAAAAGAAATAGAATGTCGTCAGCGAACAGGTCGCTCAGTAAGTCCCAAAGTTAAGGGAGAAATAGAAAAGACAGAATAAGAATATATCTTTTAAGGTTGTATAATATTGTGGAATATTGTGTTAACGTTGTTGTTTGTAGCTTGGTACAGAAGGATGCCAGTGTATACGAGAGGGGTCTCTATATGCTAGAGACCAGGGCAAACTAAAAGTACAAGGAACCGTTATGCCACGGTACAACAGCAACATGATTCATGTTAGGTGTCTTAATCTTACTGTCTCGTGCCACTTTTAACACCTTCCGTACCAATCTACCCCTTAAACCCGTAGTGTTTTGATTGTATGGTTATATTGTATTGTATAAGTTGTATAGTTGGATGACTGACCGAAACCATGATATCAGTAACGGATGTAATGGATGTAAACTGGAATCGTGTACATGGAAAGTATATCCATGGTTTGGTTCAGTCAAGTTGAATAGATTAATAACTGGATTCGTGTGTTCATGTTGAATTGTAATATTATAGATTTATAGATTGACTTGAATCATATTCAAGTCAGATTAATCAGACTCAAACCCGAGTCGGACAGTAGAAATGTAAATCGAAGTCCTATAATTGCTAGGGTCCTTAGGGTAATTTATAAAACTTGGAGGGGTTATGTAAAATACCTTTGTATAGTTTTCAAGATACACCCCAAGTATTTATTAATCATCTTTAGAGTTGTAATGAGGGTGGATTTTATATTGTGACATTTCTAGTGAAAATATCCTAGTTTTATATAAATAAAGGTATTTATCTTTAATATTGATTTATTTGAAGTTCATGGTATTTTAATGTAAAATTTATTCTTGTGATTTTTAGAAAAAGGTGGAATATTTATATTATAACAAAATAGCTATTTAAATGATAAATATACATATATTTATACAAAAATAATTTTAATAAATATTTTATATTCCAAAAATCTCATTTTCTTAAGATATCGTATTTTAAATCTTTCGAGACCGAATGCTCCTTGCGGAGGTCTGAATTTCGCACTACTAAGCCCGCGGGTGCACGATAAATCGTACTATCCCGAACGGGTTCCCCAAAGTGGGTTGTAGCGGCGCTTTGCAAAGATTGTAAAATACTAATCCTTTAGAATATGGTTTTATTAAGTAAAAGGTATTTATTTGCAAAAGTCAATTTTTCGTATTTTAGATTCTACGGTTTTCTATTTCAACTAGACTATTTCTAAATGGTCTAAACAACAAGTTGTTAGATACCTCAAATCGCCTCTTCACCGCCAACTGTGGCCAGGTAAGTACAAGTGAAGAAAGGAGGGATCCGCTTACGATTCATCGTGAGACAGGCCTTTTAAAATTACCTTTCTCACTTGCCTAACCTAGACACCACAAAGTCAGGTTTAGATACACGACTGATGTCCACAACTTATCGTATTTTCCTATTAAAAGATATTTGTTTTAAAAGTGTATCAAACCTAAAACTTTTAGAAAATGTTTTATTAAGAAAATGGTATTTAAATGTAAAATCTTATTTTATCGTATTCTAAATTTTCAAGGTAACGTGTTATGTTTGCATATGAGTGTGTGAGGAGGTAGGTCATTACCTCGTGATCTAGTTTAAGGCATAGCAAAGTTAAGGGGGTTAAATGTGAAAACGAAATATTGTGGTATTTAAGTGAAAAAAATACGATATATTGAAAAAGCTATCATTTCATGTGAGGAAACTTGTTCAAATTATTTGTTAAGTGATTAATAGTCAACATAAAGATGTTTAAGCTTGAATGTATTGGTGAGAAGTGAGATTTTATAGAAAACCGAATCGGAAATCAGATTTGTTCCGATTCCGTCGGGTTTTGTAAATTCGTATTTTTATGAAAGAAAAGAAAGATAGAAAGGGGGACTTACGGGTTTGGATAACACTAGAGAGTGAGAGGGAAGTAGAGGATCCTCCGGTGCGTCGATTCGTCGTCGAGAGTTCCTAGCACGATCACCGGAATTTCGCCATCGATTTCGTCAGCACTTCGTCTTTCGCTCGTTTCCAAAGTACCAAAGTTTTCTTGAGATTTTGAGAGAGTGGGCTTAGAATTTTGGGATGAGAGGGTAGGAGGTAGGGGTGTGTTTATAGGGTTAGTCTAGGGTTAGGGTAAGTGTAGAGTTTTTAATTAAAAATGTAAGAAAAATAGGAAAAATGTATTAAAAATGGATTGAATGAGAGTTATTGTGCTCTCTGGAAACAATCTGAGAAATTAAAGTATGCAGTGGAGGTGGGGAGGTGAAGGGGCACACTTTTGTAGTTGGAGACTCGGCTGTCCGGCCGGCGGCGCCGATCCGAGTCGGGGGTGCAGGAGGTGGGGGGTCGCCGGGAGTAGCTACTGGTACTTCTAACTTTTCATGAGTAGTGGGTTTTTTGTGAGAAAACATGTGTTGACTGTTGGTATTCCAGAATTTTTAAAACAAAATAATATTAAAAATAATGTGGGGCATGAAATTTGAACTCTGGTGGCTTGGTTCAGCAGTGCAATGTATTACCAATGAGTTACAAGCTCCTTCTTGTAATTATGGTGTTATTTAATTACTTAAAACGATAGCAGCAAGAGTAAATACTCCAAGTATACATTAAATTTAAAGTAATTTCTTGTACACTAAAAATGGAGTTATTACATTCTTGTAACCTGTAATTAAAAAGCAAAATAATTACTTATATCTTGTGCTCAGGCTAAAATACCCCTTTATGAATTTTGATAAAAAATATTTTGAAAAAATTTGTATAGGAAATTTAGGGTTGTTACAGTTGACCTTGGTTTTGACTTGGTCAACTGGGGTATAATTTTTGATCCCCACAATAGGTACAATGACAACATTTAAGTTATGGTTTTTAAACAAGTTCTTTAAGGAAGATCTTGGTCATATATTCTATATTATAGCCCATACTTTATATATAAGATAGAGTAAAGAGTTGTAGTTGAAATCTACCTACATGTATAAGATCCTTAGAAGATTCTACATACACAATATGGTAGAGATTTATAAGTAGATCGTAATCCAACTCTAAAGAAGAACGTTGGATTAAAGTGAAAACCATATTTAGGCATTTAATTAAAATTATTGTTTAGCTATGGTGCAGATATTTCTGAGCATTAAAGAATACTCCGATTTAGATTTCCAATACGATTTTGAAAGTAGAAAGTGTATTTTGAAATATATAGAATAAATTAGTGGTGCATTTAATTATAAACGTGGAAAATAAAATATTATAAGGTTTCCACAGTGATGCAGAATGCATAACAAAAGTGAAAATGTGAAGAAAGTTTGGACGAATAAGTTTGTTAATAAACTTTGCATGATTTCATTAGATGGAATTGTTGGGTATATGTGCACTCAAGGTAATTATTGTAATTGAAGGAGTACTTATATCACTCGAGATAATAGCTTGCTATCTGGTTTGTCTTTATCTTTCATGTGATACATTTTATTTACTATCATGCATCGTTTAGACATGAGATAAAACCATAGGATTTTGCTTAACTATCAGGACGACGATGGAGATCATACTAGTAGGGCCTGAGTAGTCGATAAGCACATCCTTAAATGTCCATAGTCGTAGGAGTATCGAAACTGAGCGTCGGTACTTTAGTTTAGACTAGTGTGTACGTTTCCTGATCCGGTTGGAGGGCAATAGCTGATCCTATCGCTATTGGTGTTTGACATCGAGGATTGTATACAAGTGTTCATTGGATGAGTTACACTGGACGGACTCACCAAGAACTCCTAGTTGGTAATATATAAATATCAGGTAGCAGTTCTCTTGTGACATATGTACATGGTAGTCCCTAAGATCTGAGATCGCCACAATGTCTCATGTGTGTTCCCACTATACTTTGACTTCTATCCTACCACGGCTCAAAGGAGTCGTGCAAACAGGTTTTTATTAGGTATAGTCCCGAAGCACGTGGAGGCAGTGAGCAGTAGAAAAGATTCGTCTCTCATAGTATAGAGAGTTGATATCGCGCTGTGCATGATATGACTACAACCACAAGTTGATGGCTATCACGGTGGAGATAAACTGATAAATGTTATCAGTTATATCTCCGGTTGGTTATGAGTCATCTGTCGCACGACTTATCGAGTTATTGAGGCCTGACAGATTCCAAACCCTAGACCCGATATGCAAAACTCTCAAGCGAAGAGACCGGACTGTACGGTAATGTCAATGATAGACTTTACAGGGTTTAGATGGGCTTGCTCGTTGATCTTCTTTCGATCAATACCCGGATAGCCGTTACGTGCAGCTAGTACCGTTGACGTACTTGTGAGGGTATGGATATGATCTTATCCTAACCTACTGCCAACGTATTGTCGAGTCTTTAGAGTCTCACACAGAGATTTCCCAGCACATGCGAAACGATATAGGGCATGTATAGAGATACATGCAGGAATTCGATTAAACACGTGTATTTGATACACGTATTTTAATCGGGTGCTTATTGAAATTAGCCGTATATATTTGATATAGCCGGATTATTAAATCAAACGTTGATTTAATAATTAAATGTATATTTATATATTAATATATTTATATATTAACTAATATCATGCTCACTTAATTATTTTCTTCTCTTTAATTAATATTTATATTTGATATAAATAATGAGACATGTATGTTGATGCATGTATGACAGGAGTATAAGACTTATATGAAAGAAATGAGAATGAGTCATGGTCGGAGAATTCATGAGATGATTCTTTTTATGACTCGTTTGTGTGAATCATTATTTGTAACGACTCATTTTTGTTTCTCGTTCATATGTTTATTCAACCTTAGCTGCTTCTTCCTCTCTTGATTTTTCTTAAATGGAAAATAAAAGAGAAAAGTTAAGTTAGCTAATTATTCTACATCTCCTACTAATCATTCTTGGCAAGTTTAATTAGTGGCTTGATTCATTTTGATGAGATTAACTTGAAACTAAATCTTGTGTTGGAGAGGTGGATCATCTTTGGCGAGGAGATCATCGAGCAAGCTTGTTCCGGGCTTCGTGAAGACCAGCCGGATTCCGAGGAGAGGTGGCTAACCCGCTACAAAAGTTGTATCCCTCTAAACTTTAGTTTCTAGCTTACTAGTTTAGATGCAAGATTAGCTTTTTGGTTTGATTCTTGGTTTGGGTTTGCTATAGCTCTCTAGATTTTTAAAATTACTGCTTCCGCCGCACTTTAAATCCTACTAGAGATGACTAGCAACCCAACAGAAATTCTATATTGCATCTCAAATGTAGAAAGTCTATTTTGGGATATATTTATATAGTGATATAAAATATAGCTATTCAAAACAACATAAGCAAATGATTTGCTTATACATTATCTTAAATGGTTTTTGACAGGATAAAAATAAAATAAAAGTTATTATTGTGTTTGATTGGATGTGAGGGCAAGTGGGAGATTGTTAGAGTAGTTGTATGCGTCCTTACACATTCAATACAATTTTTGTAATATTTATTAAATATAAATATGATTTTATAGTTGCGCTAATAATAATTAGTTAACTGGGTCATATGTATTTATAATTGTTATAATATCCCTAGAATTTATATTGTTAGATCATGCATTGTGATATGTCACTTGCATGAAAAGATGGTCTAATCTAGCGATTTTTTAAATGAGTACTTAGCATATAAGTAGTATGAGATAGCTAGATTTATAACATGCTATCATGTATGACACTGACATGTTAGATGTGGTGATATATCTCAGTCACCGAGAATGGAGATTCTCCAGATATGTGTCATGAGCACGTATTGTGATACATGTAGTACATGACCACGTTTGAATTCTCTAGGATATGTCATCTATGAGATAGAGAATTTAAACAATTGCATAATCTTTTTGACTTGATGGCGTTGTTGTTTTCGATCTGTCATTTAGCAAGTCTTGATATGATTGTACTTCTTATCGTCTGACAGGAATAACAAATCTAAAATATTGGGCTGCTTAAATACATTTAGAAGGACAATGGATATCTAGATAGAATCCGACATTTCCATGTTGATGAGAATAAATTTACTGTTCATTCCCATGAAGACGTAAAAATCTTGTTGACAGGTGTTTTGAGAAATGTTTTTCAAAATTATATTATTATAGTAATGTTTATTTTCAAAATAAATTTATGTTCATGGGGAATGAAACTTTAGGTTTGAGCAATTAGGTGAACACGTCCTGCTTATTTAATGGCTTAAGGATAAGTAACTTGATATCGGATAGGATTGCATGTAAATTGATATTTATTATTTTCTTAAATTATGGTAGAGTTTTTATCAGTTAGCAAGTTAAGTGTATGACTGTTAAATTAAAATTATTAATTAATTAATTGCGAATTAATTTAGTTGATAGTTAGTTGGCTAAGCCTTTCGGTGGAAGATTTAGACACAACCAAAAGTGGAATATTATTAATAATATAATTGTTATATATATTAATATATGGGTTTTTAGTCTCACATCGGTTATTTGGGTTTGGGGTATCGTATGACAACCTTATATAAAAAGCCAATGATTTGCCATGAGATAAATAGAATTTCAAAAAAATATATTCCTCTTAAAATATTAGATGGATGTCTATCAATCCATGGGAGTGTTCATCTTCCACAAGGCTCGGGTAGATTTCAATTGAAGGTCTTCGCGTTTGTGGAGTTTGCCTAAAAAGTTCTTCATCGATGTAATTGAATAACATAAAAGATACACATTTAATTTTAAATAAAATTCCAATTTTAAGGATATTGATGTATATGATTCACATGCATATGTTTCCTTCACATACAACCCCAATACATAATTTTCATGTTTGCTGTTCCTCGATTTTATGAATATCCTATGAAATGCTTTGCTCTTCTTTGAGTAAGCTAATAGTTTCTGTTGCTATCCGCTGTCAATGGAAAAATCATGTTCTTCTTTTCCATAAGCTTGAATTTCCTTTCGAATTAATCGGTATTTAACATGCAATCTTAATACAAGCTTTTACGTCCACATCCAAAGAGCAATCCACTGTAATTGATAATTGATACATCTCTTCATTGTACACGTCTAAATTTTCTAACAAATGAGACAAACATGATCAATTAGAATGTTGGGCATATAATAATTACATGGACAAATATTCGTGTTTTACAATATTATCTTTTTCTCATGTGTAAATAAATAACAAATTTTATCTCCCTACACTTCATCTCTATACATTCTAACCACATACGATACAGGTGAAACATCATCAATGAGGCGAAAGCGGGAAGCCAATTCCATGGCGAGTTGTAGGAAAAGTCACGAACATCATGCTGCACACGACCCCGATCGCCACCGGCAACACTTGCACAACCTCCCTCACGTTTTCTGACAAAATCGGATAAAAACAATCCACGGCATTCTGATCAAAAAGCGCAACCGCCGCAAACACCGAAATCGACATGAAAGCGTGCACAAAGTCTATAAACCTCATCCTGTACCCTGCGGCTTTCTCTTGTGGCAATGACGCGGACCCATCGATGACCCATAAGCCTTTAAATGTGGCCAGCCCATACCTGTTAGGATATAAAAGTATATCTCTCAGCATATAACTTTAAAGCTAAGTTGTTGTGAAGCAGAAGGGACGCATATATACGAATGGTGTTCAAGGAACAGACACTCAAATATTATTCTAAACAATTCAAACAAGTTCTAGAGTTATTATATGCAATCATTTGTGTTATTTGGAATTGAAGTTGAACAGGAGCAGAGAGTGTTTTGCCCTAAGAAATCACCCGAAAGCATATATAATTGCTACACAAGGTAAGCTACAAGGGTGTTTTGGGCAAATAACCCTTCAAGAAATTCCACTATGCATACTAGAAAATATATTTGGCCCATAAAAAGGACGCTCAAGCTGCGAGGACGGGTTAGAATATAAAATCGTATCTCTCAACCCTTGTCATAACGTCGGGGTTATGGTACAACAGAAGGGACATTTAACAGTACCTGACCTCCCCGGTCTCATCACGAAAGCTATCGCTAAAGCTGAGGACGAAGCACGAAAGACCACATAAGGCAATAAGACACGAGGTCATTACTCGGCTCACGGCGTCGCACTTGCCTTGGTTGGTGAAAATCGGGGCGAGGAGTTGAAAAGCAAGGACTGTCCCCGTAGGGAGAAGATTGGCGAGGTGCGCTGTGCTCTTGAATGTCTGTATGATGGCTTTCTGGACCAATGTATTCTGGTTTTCCGGTTCCGGGGTCGGGCTTTTCTCTATGAGAGCCTGGGATTCTTCGTCGAGGACGGCCATTGTTAAATAATTTGGAGTTGTGATTGTTGGTGTTGGGTGTTGGGTGTTGGGTGTTATAAAGGAGAGAGATTATAAGAAGGGAAGACTTAGAAGGAAGGGAGAGACAGATATATTGGGGTTGGCAAGAGAGAGAAACGTTTTGTATTGTGTTGTGTTGTGTTTGCTTAAAGAAAAAGTGTTATTGTTGATTCATCAAAGGGGGAGAAAAGAAGAGGAGGTTTCTTGATTCATGCAATAACTACACACTTGCGTCTGTTATTTAACAGAACCTGCAGGTTTGGTGGCAAAAAGTCAGGGAAAAAGTTTGAAAGTAGGTTCCAATCCCATATCTCCATTTGTTCATCAAGTGAGTTTTGAGCATTGGGATTACTTTAGATATTTTATTCATGTTTGATTTGATTAGAAAATGATATTCTTTTTCACTAACATTTTGTTATTATACAAACACAGGCAGTCTAAAATCTAAATCAGACCAATTATTCAGGAAATCTCTTTGTTCCGCTATTAAAGTTTTATATGTTAGGATTATCTTTCTATTATTACAGTTACTCTTTGACTTATCTCATTCTCTGTTCAGGAGATTCTATTTACCACCTTTTGAGTTATCGAGTTCTCTGTTTTCGCAATGGTGTATATAATAATTTTTATCCTTAATAACCAACATTAATTAAGTAAAGTAGCTGATAGAAGTGTATGCCCATAGAATAATTCAAAACATTATATATATATATATATATATATATATATATATATATATATATATATATAGAGAGAGAGAGAGAGGAGGGGGGGGGGGGGGAGAGAGCTCCATTGCAAACTGGTCGGCGTTTTTTAAAAACGGGAACTTTCGATCCATGACATATTTGAACGATCCGAACCGTTCAAGTTGATCATTCTACCTTCAAGTCGATCACTCTACCTTCAAGTCTATGTGTATGAAAAATCAAAAGATTTGAAGACCTCTAACCTATGTAGCGGATGGAGTTTATGCTGCTATATTGAAAGACATTCATTTTGCACTCATTTGATGCATGAGCTAGAAGGTCTTTAAATTGCTTGATTTTTCACACACATATATTTGAGGGTAGGATGATCAACTTGAACGGATTAGATCGTTAAAATATGTCGTAGATCGGGAGCTCCCGTTTTTAAAAAACGCGGACCGATTAATAATGGATCACTCCCATATATATATATATAACAAAAGCCATTTCTATATTCAATCAAATGGATGAATTGGTCTTGTTATGTTGAAGCTTGGAAGTCATTGAGGTCACTCTCTGGTTTGTTTTGCAAGTGAAAAGCGTAGAAGACTGTCTTTAGAATTAGTCCTGAATCATACAATTCGACTTTCTTGTTAAACCTCATGATTCATTGACCTGCACAAACCAAGTGTGAAAAGTCACCTTCCAACACGCATGGTATCATGGTAAGACTCTTTTCTTCTTAAAACATTTTGTATACATGGTGGCAATATCGCGACACGCTTAGATTTCAACAGGACACAATGTTGTCGACCGATTCAATAAGAAGAGTTATCCTAAAAATGACGCGATATATCATGATCTCAAGGATTCATAGGTAACTAGCTCACTAGTAGTAATTATAAAAAATCACATTTTGTATATGAGGTTAGGGGGCATGCAAAGGCCCTTAATGAATCCCCCGACGAATGTACCTCATTTGCAGGGACTTCATAGGGGCTTGTTCGCAGGCCCCTTTCCCTCCTTGTATATACATCGAAGACGTATTACCAAGATTCACAAATAAACATGTGTAAATTGCTGAATAATACCCTAAAGTTGCACTTTTTTTGCACGGCAGTTCAGCTCCATACTCCATTAATGGAATAAGTAAATTGACCTTTATGCCCTTCTTTATAATAACACCAAAAAACATTGCCTTTACCTCATCTCTCCCGGTTCTTCAAGAGTAATGAAGAAGAAACCCTAAATTAAGGGAAATGGATTCCTAAATTTAAGGGCGAATGGATGAAGCATGGAGGAGAAAGGGAAATGAATAAGAACTTTCGTTTGAAGAACTCTTTGCGCAAGGTGAATTTTTTGGGAAGGTGTAAAACTTACATAGATATTTATATATTGATGAGGGGCAAAATGTCCATAATCGGCCACGTGTGAAGCACGTGGGAAACCTTTTTAACAGCAACTTAACCGAGGCATGAGGGTAGCAACCCATTAACAGTATGAGCCTCATGGTATTTCAGTGTATGGAAATAAACAATATGGTATTTAAGCATAAGAAGAGTGTACCTCTTTGGGGGGATTATTCGGCAATTTACCCAATTAATATTTGTGTAAGAAGAGTGTACCTCTTTGGGGATTATTCAGCAATTTACCCAATTAATATTCGTATACATTGAAGCCTTGTCAAAAAAGAATTAATTAAGACTTATCTTCTTTTCCTATGTTTCTGGAAAAGGTCTAAGAAAGAAAAATTCAAATCTTTGTATTGGCGACTCATATATTCACTTCCATTCTTAATTTTCCTTTGAATTTCCCTTGCTGATTAGTTAATAATGTCTTTGATTAAGCTTTTTCCACAAACCACAATAATTTACAAAGAGGTAAACAAGTTGGATTCTTTATCATGTAGGTTTATTACAGGTAATAGGTCATTTTCATTAATACTTGATATTTATACACTATATTCAGCCATGGGATACACTATATTATTTGACAATTGATCTGTAGTTGGTTGGTATTGCAACTGAAGCGTACAAGATTGTCTTTAGAATTTATTTGGCCCAACCCCCTGCAACTACTATTCAACAATTTTTGGGCATATCATCAGCTGACAAAACTTGACCTCGTGATTCTTTGCACTAGCTTGACAAGTCTTACGTGTAAATTCAAGTTGCAACACGCGATGCCCCTGCTGCCTAACCCTTTTTTAGTTGGCTTTTCATTTATGGCTAAAAAGCGGAAGAACGTAAAGAGTTATCAGGAGTGTTTGCTAACGATTAGGAAATGTGTCATATGGAACTATGGCAAGCCGCACGCAAGTAGGGGGTATGTCCCCACATGCAGATAAGACCAACCCTCAGCTTTTATCGTTTTCGTGCAGTTTCATTCTAGTCCTAAGAAATATATTTCTCAATTCTCACTAAAGCTTTGATTAATTGATGGTGTTCAAATTCCTTCATTTCAAGAAACAATTATGAGAAGAGCAAGGGCTACTGATCCAATAAAAGTAACTACAACGAGATAGTTTAAATTAAAAAACAGAAACCGATACACAATGAAAGTAGAAAATTAATGCCGAACATGGTCACAAGTAACAAAATTTAAACATAAAGAATTAAAGATGGAAATAAAATGGGGAAAAAAAGAAGAAAATTCACATCTCAAATAGCTATTGGTCTTTTATCCAATACAAGGATGCAATGCCTACAAAAACTGGACTAAAAATTTTTACAAATGTAACAACATCTGTGCATCCTTAAGTAGAAAAATGGGAGAAAAGATGGTGAAGAATCATTAATCATGAGTTTGTTCTTGTGTCATTTAAATCACCAGCCACCTCTTGCAGTGGCTTTATGTACTTCCCCAGAGTTTTCTGTCGAGCCCGCTTCCTAATTCTTCGGATCTTATCTTTACTCTGTTGCTTCCTCCTCTCTTTTTGCTGATGGCGCATGTTTCGCTCCCTCTCATATATTCCATGCCAGAACACCTCGCCGGTAGAAGGCCAGAGCCATCGTCGACGAGGATGGTCAGAATCCGCCTCCTCTGCTAAATCTTCGTCCATGCTCTTTAGGGTCGAGAATGAGAACCATTTGACCCACATTTGGCCTCGCCTGCTCTTTAGCTTGTGATGTTCCTGCATCGCTCCTGTCTCGGGGTTGATGTATATCATGCGTCTTGCGCTGTGGTATGCCCACACATTGATGAGGAGCTCGAGGACTCTAGAGTAGCAGTGCCGGTCCTGAAGTATGAAGTAATTGATATAAGATTCAGAAAATGTATACTGTGTGCGCAAAAATACGGCGTGGAATGTTTCCAAGAACGAAAAATGGAGCCAAATTGAAAATAGAGAGAGGAGCATCGAGCAAACCGATTTCAAACTTGCAAAAGGAAGAAAGGAGTTTTGTTGTGAGTTTGAGTTTAACATAATTTTCCAGGCAGAGTTATCTTTCAGCAGGAGGAGAATGTGCTAGGAGTCTGACAAACCCCTCCCTTATCAATGGTTTTCTGGTCAGAATTTTGGCACTAATAACAAGAGGGTAGAATGTTATGTTGACAACTCGTCGTACAACTTTGTTAGAACTTCCATGGAACATAGCTTCATAGCCAATAACATATTCGTTCGAAAAGGCTTAGCGATGATGATGAACTTTACAGTCACAGATAAGACAATCGTAATAAATTTTTAATGAGTATAATGTGTGTGCAGGCGTGTCGGCAACATATATTGTAACACTCTAGCCCGATCGTACATTTCTCTCTTTTGGATGCATTGGTTATTATTATTATTATTATTAATTTGGATGTTAATAATTTAGATACAATATATTATGTTTATGTTTATCTAGTAGGTTAAATAAATGATATTTGTTATTTTAAATTTGGTTGCTAATTTAGTAATATCCTAATTAGTATGCATATAATATTTTTGTCTAATATTAGATATAACATATATATTTTTAGTTTGATAGTTTTAAACAAGTTATGTTAATATATTTGAAAATCCATTTTAAATCTTTTTTTATTAAACTGTTGGAGGTTAGAGGAATTATTTTTCATAAACGTGTGCGTGTGTATTCCTTGATTTGATCTCCTTTAACTAATCCTAACCTATTTATACAACCATATCATATTTTACATATCCTATATATATATATATATATATATATATATATATATATATATATAAACCTTGTATATCTATTTTTAATAATAATACACACGCACACATTTCTTCAATAAAACCATCTCTCTTACACACACATATCCTCACCTTAAAACAAACTAATATATATAAAAACAATCATATATTTTTTCCCCTCATCAACAACTAATCTCTCACCCCCACTATTTAAAGAGGAGCCCTAATATTTCCCCCTACATGCCTCGAGACCCGTGCCACCTCCCATCTCCTTCCTCCCGTGCTTCCTCCCTCGTTTTCACCCTAGCCGAACCCCGTGCCTCCAAGCACCTTGCCGCCGGTAATCCAACATCAACCCCTCATCGTCATCGCCCCCTCCAACCCACGTCTTTGTCTCCGTCTCCCCACACCCAACACCCCACCATCTTCCCTTCTCAGCACCGGCCCCATCTCCTCGCACCACACCCAACCGAGTAGCCTCCCTCTTCCCCGTGTGTCAACCACCGGCTGCAACCCTTCTCGCCGTCGCCTTCATCATCTTCGACCCCGTCGCCAACTCCTGCCCACACCCATCACCGTCGGCCAGCAACTAACTCCGATTGCCATCATTGTCTTCATCTCGTCGTGAACCCGCCTCAACCCCAAGGCGGACCCATCTCCAGCCAACTCCATAACCTAACACCCGAACCCATCTCCCTTCACCTACGTCTTCGTCGCCGCTGCCTCCACCGCGGCAGCACCCTCGACTCCTTCAACCTCGACGAACCATCGCAACCACCCAGATCACCCAACACCGACTTCATCAATCCGATCACCTCGTCTCCACCGCATAGCGCCACCATCTTTGTCGCCATCTTCCTCCTCTCCTCAATCGAGCAACCCCATCGCCGAGCCTCCATCTCGCCAACTTCGATCCCGAGCAAACCCATCACCATACGCGACTCCTTCACCAAGAACACACCTTGCCACAGTTACCCTAGCCTCCACATCCATCGGCATCCTCACAACCGACAACCTCAACTCCATACCCCAACTGAGCTCTACCTCATTCAAACTTCATCATTGCCACGTCATCTCGTCGTCGACCCCTTGCATCAGTCCGCCGCTAGCGCATCAGCACCCATAGTCGAGCCAGGTCCAAGCCGCAACCATCTCCATCTGCAACCCAACAGCCCTCGCAACCGCTTCATGCACTCTCGCCTTCACTGCCGCCGCATCCCTAGACTTCGCCGTAAAACCTGAGGTCCTCCGGTCGTCTTCTTCTTGTTCCCTCAACGCTGTCTTCCTCTTTCCTTGCAGCGGAGCACAACCCAGATCCCAAGTCGAGCCCTAGCCGAGAATGTGCATCGCGTCTAAAGTATTGCCGTTTCCGTGATCGTCGTCTCTAAGGTAAGTATTCTTGCTATTGTCTCTTTAGCCGATGCAAACCTTCGATATATTCTTTAATTATATTTGATTAGATCAAATCGTAATATTGTGAAATTTTGATTAAATGAAACATTATGTTTATCGTGCATGCAATGAAAACACTAGGATCCTAGAACACCCATTAATCAAATTAACCCTTTAAACCATGTTCTAGATTATATTCGATGCAATAATGAATCCGGATGTTAAATAAAGATGCTTGCAAATTCCTGTAGATTCTTGTTTACATTATGGACACTGTCATATTATATCGACCGTACTTGACATGCTTCTTGAGACTATTAACATCGACTTGCTTGGCATGTCCTACCTGTTCACGATTATTGTTTCATTACATCAAAACGAGATCACTAATTAGAATGCTGAATTACATGCCATGACACAATCTTTCATGTTTACAAGTTTCCATTTCGTACCATTAACATAATATTATATGTTCCAGTCCAGTCGGCATTCTTAATTTGTGATTTAGTTTATTACCATGTTGGTTATAGATATACGGGGTGTAAGGTTAGTTTGAGTGTGCGTTCGTCAACATGATCTCAAAGAGTCCCATTGTCGGCAGCTCGCACCGGACTATATACGGTCACTGGTTCCTACAGCTGGTACCGGGCTTTAAACGGTCATATGTTATTATAGCCGGTACATGGTTTTAAACGGTCATGTTATTATAGCGGGTAACGGGCATTAAACGGTTATATGTTATTATTGCCGGTACCGGACTTTATACGGTCACTTGTTCCTTCCACGGTTGGGCCCGTGTTTCCTTGCCCCTGAGACCCTAACCTTGAGATTGGAATAATCGTGTAGAGCTTGACGTACCCACTCGAATTTATGATGGACTAGATTACCCTCTTTAGTGACCTGCTAGGATATGACTTGACCTATTTATATGCTTGTTTTCCATTCTTGCCATATCCATATTTACATGTGTACGCGGGCTTTCACTACACTCACATATTCACACTATCACGCACACAATATTACGATTGAGTACTTGTTGGGTGTTCTGACACGTCTGGGATTTGTCACTTCAGGTTTAGAGGCAGACCAAACGGCGGCACAGAATTAGGATTTTTTCGGGGGCTAGCTGAGGAGCATTAGTTTAGCGTAGAGTTATTTCCTTTTATTTTATTTCAGTTATTATTTAGCATGTGAGCCCCTCGCGGGACGTTAGGATTTTTATGTATTCCTTTTCAGATTTGTATTTGGATATTTGAATTTATTGTCAACTCTATGGATCATTAATTGAATCTTTTTCATTATGGACCTTATGTATAAATCCTTGTTATCTTTATGCAGCATAATTATTAGAGATGTATCTTTGGTATCTTGGTGTATATATTGGATATTATTGTTAGAGGTTTAGTTTAGACAGCCATAATATGACTTTGAAAGGATCTTTCCTTAGCATAAGTAGCATGGCTGACCTTGGTTGCTCTCCGTATTCCGTATTTTGGAAAGCGAGACGTGATAATATTTTGTTGGTGTCAGAGCCGGGCTGACGAAAAAGTTAGTCTTGATTCTACCGATCTTTTAAGTTGGAATCGGTGTCTAGAATTCCTTTAGTGTCATGCTGCGTATTTCTTTGACTCTGATTGTGGAATTCGGACGACTGAGCTAGAATTACGTTAGTGTACCCATGCACCGCGGTATGGTTATAATGCATATTCTATTTGAGTAACTTAGAGTTCTACCCTTGACTCATGTTTTCTTGATTCGTATACATTGTACCGCCTTGTTTTCCTTTCCGTTCAGTTCCTGCTGGAGATTATTTTAATTCCGAGGCAACACACCTTGCTTCATGTCCACTATTTTCGCCACTACACATCCTATGCCACACGGAACTTTGACATAAGACCGGGAAGTACGACTGTCTTGTATGATTTGGTTAGGTACTTGAACACTTTGATTGTTAGGTCAAGACCGTGACTTTTCGTACCCTCATTTATTTCCTTGATCCTTGATTCTTCATGCCCGTCTATCTTCCTTGATCCTTGTAATTAGTTCGCGACCTTATATTCTTGTTCTTCTACTTTCGAGAACGAAATTTCTTGTAAGGTAAGTAGAATGTAACACCCTAACTCGATCGTACATTTCTTCTTTTGGATGCATTGGTTTTTGTTTTTTTATTATTATTATTATTAATTTGGAGTTTAATAATTTAGATACAATATATTATGTTTATCTAGTTGGTTAAATAAATGATATTTGTTATTTTAAATTTGGCTGCTAATTTAGTAATATCCTAATTAGTATGCATATAATATTTTTGTCTAATATTAGATATAACATATATTTTTTTTAGTTGATAGTTTTAAACAAGTTATGTTAATATATTTGAAAATCCATTTTAGATCTTTTTTGTTAAACTGTTGGGGGTTATAGGAATTATTTTTCATAAACGCATATATATATATGATATGGTTGTATAAATAGGTTAGGATTAATTAAATCCCTGATTTTATCTCCTTTAACTAATCCTAACCTATTTATACAACAATATCATATTTTACAAATCATATATATATATATATAACCTATTTTACCAACCATATCATATTTTACATATATATATATATATATATTAACCTCACCTTAAAACAAACTAATATATATAAAAACAATCATATATTTTTCCCTCATCAACAACTAATCCCTCTCCCCACTATTTAAAGAGGAGCCCAAATATTTTCCCCATGCATGCTTCGAGACCCGTGCTACCTCCTATCTCTTTCCTCTCGTGCTTCCTCCCCATCTTTTTCACCCGGCCTCACCTGGCCGAACCCCGCACCTCCAAGCGCCTCGCCGTCGGTAATCCAACATCAACCCCTCATCATCATCGCCCCCTCCATCAACCTACGTCTGTCTCCATCTCAGAGCACCCAGCACCCAACACCCCACCATCATCTTCCCTTCTCGGCACCGGCCCCATCCCCTTGCACCACACCCAACCGAGCAGCCTCCCTCTTCCCCGTGCGTCAACCACCGGCTGCAACCCTTCTCGCCGTCGCCTTCATCATCTTCGACTCCATCGCACACTTTTGCCTACACCAATCACCGTCGGCCCAAGACTTCACCACAGTAACCAACTCCGATTGCCATCATCGTCTTCATCTTGTCGTGAACCCTCGCCTCAACCCCAAGGCGGACCAATAAACCCCAAGGCGGAGCCATCTCCAACCAACTCCTCGACCCAACACCCGAACCCATCTCCCTTCACCCACGTCTTCGTCGTTGTTGCCTCCACCTGTCATGCCCCGCTTCCCAAAATATGGAATACGGAAAGCGACGAAGACCAGCCGTGCTACCTACGGTAAGGAAAAGTCCTTCCATAATCACATAAGGCTGTCTAGATGAACCTGTCAAAATAAACTCCAATACCAAAAGAAATAATATTGATAATCATGCTGCAATGAAACCACAAGAAATCCTAAAAATGGGTCCACTAGATAATTGATGCAATTAAGATCCAAAACAAAAGATTCGGAATAAAATAAGATCCGAAAGAGATACAAAAGTCCTAATGTCCCATAAGGGCGCACATACTAAAGGCTAAAAGTAAAGGAAAAATAAACCTATGATTACTGATCTTCAACAAAGTCCTGGTAGCCGCTCTGATCCTGCTCAGCCTGCAGATCTGTCTCTAAACCTGAGATGGCAAATCTCAGGGATGTTAGAACATCCCAGCAAGTACTCAACGTATAAAGTGTGTAGCATAATAACATGAATATATAAAAGTGAAGCCCGATGCGCAAGAAAAACATGTATATGTATAATTAAATGCATTAACACTATGAAACATGCATGTAATGGTATTCCTAACTGGTCATAACCTAACTGGTCACTAAATGGTAAACTATCCTATCGTAAGCTCGAGTGTGTGCGTCAACCTCTGCAGGAGTATTCCTAACCCAAGAGTGGTGCCCCAGGGACTAGGAAACACGGGCCCAAATGTGGAATGAACAAGAGACCGCTATAGCCCGGTACGAGCTGTAAACATGAGACCGCTATAGCCCGGTACGAGCTGCCGGCATGGGACTCCTGAGATCCTGTTGTACAGCGCACACTCAAACTACCCCAACACCCACGTATTTATAGCTGCTATGGTAAAGATTAAAATCACTATTTAAGAATGCTGAAAAGACAGGAACTTGTGGTATGGTAATTGTACGGAAATAAAACTGGTGAATAGTGGCGTCATGACATGTAGTCCAGCATTCTAATTAATGATTTCATTTTAAAAAAATAAGGTTCATGAATAGACATGTCAAGCCAAGGTGTTCTATACATGTAAATCAACAAGAGCCTCGAATGTGTATAAAGCATGAAAAAGGTTTCTTGTGCATAGTAATCATGTCATAGCATCACATAAAGAAAAGGCAAGAGTACTTGCCTGGGGATAACGATCACGAAAAACGATGTACGAAAAATGCGAGCACGATCTCAGCTAAGGTGCGACTTTGGATCTGAGTTATATGATCCGCCTAGATAAATTTCATCGATTTAAATCATAAATATCTACATAAAAATTGTCACACAACCAAAACAAAATTATCTCAATTTAGGGTTTTGATACTAATTTTCCCCTTTCAAATTGTTCACTGATTTCATATCATTTTATTTATTTATTTTTTATTTTTTTTGAAAAGGTAACAGAGATCAGAGAAAGCTTACAGAGGATGATCGTCGCAATTGCTAGGGTTCAGATCTGACGATGGAAGGCCAGGGATGATGTTGCTGCAGGGAGCTGTGGAGATCTGGTTGATGGGAGCAGCGACGAGACGAAGACGAGGGCTGCGGCGACGTCGAGGGCTCTGTGCAGGTCGCTGGAGGTTGTGGTGGAGTCGGAGATGGCCGTGCGAAGGGACGAAGGCTACGGTGATGGGACGAGATGAGGAGATCGGGGTTGTGGCCGCGCGAGGGATGGAGGCGGCGTCGACGGGATAAGGACGAGAGCGAGGGCGAAGGAGGGAGGAGAGGGAGGCGAGGGTCGCGGCGTTGAAGGAAGCGAGAGGAGGGGTCGGGGTTTGCGGCGGTGATGGTGGCGACGACTAGGGTTAGGGTTTTCGTGGGTGAGGGACTTGATGAGCAGCGGGGGGAGAGAGAGAGATGCGGGTATGAGAGATGGAGAGAGATTTTGTTTTGTATATATATAAATTTTTATAAATATATGTATATAGATGCATATCTTTAATTGGTCGTAGTTAGAGATTCGGTACAGATTTTCTTGTTCTCATTTTAACAGTAAACAGATACGCAAAAAATTATTTTGCTGTCCCTAAGAAAATATTAGTTATATAATATAAAAACTGAATACTTTCCCATATCAAAATTGGTTACAGTAGAAATTCAAAATAAAATATATTAGCAGCCAATTAAAGGTTCTAAAAATATGGAAAAAGAATCTTGATAAAAAAAATCTTGAACTACTGCATTCAAATAAGGCTGTTACATCCTACCCACCTTACAGAAAATTTCGTCCTCGAAATTGGAAGGACTACAAGCTCAAGAAAACAGGTGTGGGTACAATCGACGAATCTTGTCCTCACGTTCCCAAGTGGATTCCCCGTGAGAGCGTCCGCCCCAAGATACAAGAACTAAAGGGATGATCTTGTTTCTCAATACTTTCTCCTTACGGTCGACAATGGCTGTAGGTTGCTCTTCATACGAGAGATCAGTGCTCAAGGTAAATTCAGAATGATCGAGAACATGACTGTCATCGCGAACGTACCGACGCAACTGCGATACATGGAATACGTCGTGCACACCAGCCAAAGAAGGTGGTAAGGCCAATCTGTATGCCACTACTCCAACGCGTTCCACAATCTCGAATGGTCCGATAAATCGGGGACTGAGTTTCCCACGACTACCGAATCCCCTGATCAACTGGACCTTATCAACTGTTTGGGTTACAAGCTCCGGTCCTAGTAATCTTCGCTCACCCACATCGTCCCAGCAAAATGGGGAACGACATTTACGCCCGTAAAGTGCCTCGAACGGTGCCATCTGGATACTCGCCTGATAGCTGTTATTATACGAGAATTCCACCAAGTGAAGATGATCCTCCCATGATCCCTTGAAATCTAGCATACAGTAATCACTCCTCGAGTCGGCAAAATCTTAAGGAAGGCATGATCTCCTACTCCAAACTCAAGAGGTCTTCGACTAGTATCCGCCCAGTTCTTCTGACGATCTTGTGCTGTCGTGATACGGTCCCTGATCAACTGGACCTTCTCAACTGTTTGGGTTACAAGCTCCGGTCTTAGTAATCTTCGCTCACCCACATCGTCCCAACAAAGTGGGGAACGACATTTACGCCCGTAAAGTGCCTCGAACGGTGCCATCTGGATACTCGCCTGATAGTTGTTATTATACGAGAAATCCACCAAGTGAAGATGATCCTCCCATGATCCCTTGAAATCTAGCATACAGGCTCTCAACATATCCTTTAATATCTGTATCGTACATTCAGACTGTCCGTCAGTCTGGGGATGGTAAGCCATGCTGTAACGGAGACGAGTGCCTAGACTCTCTTGTAAGCTTCTCCAGAAATGTGAAAGGAATCTCGTGTCTCGGTCCGATACTATAGTGATAGGCACCCCATGTAACCGTACGATCTCTTGCATATATTTCTCCGCCAATGTCTCCGTCGATTGTCCCACTCGAAAGGGTAGAAAATGGGCCGCCTTTGTGAGACGGTCGACGATGACCCAAATAGCATTATTGCACTTAGGACTCCGTGGTAAAGCCGTCACGAAGTCCATAGTGATGTGTTCCCACTTCCACTGGGGAATTGGAAGTGGTTGCAACAGGCCGGCCACTCGCTGATGTTCGGCCTTCACCTGCTGGCACACTAAGCATTTTGACACATAGCGGGCAATCTCTCTCTTCATGCCATTCCACCAAAAATGTTGTTTAACATCCCTATACATCTTGGTGCCACCCGGATGCACCGAATAAGCTGAACTGTGTGCTTCCTTCAACACTTCATCTCGAATCTCGCCCTTTGGCTCGCATAATCGACTGCCGAATCTTAATGAGCCATCTTCGTGTATCAATAGATCTGTCCTCATTCCTGCCTCTACTAACCCGCAGAGCTTCTGCAATTGCGGGTCTCCAGCCTGTGCAGCTTTAATACGATTAACTAACGAAGACTGTACCTGTAATTGCCAATATTGTCCGGGCATCCCCTGCTCTACCACTTCTAAATTGAGTCTTCGAAATTCATCAATGAGTTCCTTCTGGCCAGTCAAGCACATCGATGTTGGTCTCCGACTGAGAGCATCCGGTACCACATTTACTTTTCCGGGATGATATTGCAAATCAATATCATAATTAGCCATGAACTCCAACCACCTACGCTGTCTCATATTTAGCTCCTTCTGCGTGAATACATATTTCAAGCTCTTATGGTCCGTAAAAATTTCCACTCGTTCTCCCAAAAGATAATGCCTCCAAATTTTCAAAGCAAAGATTACAGCGGCCAACTCTAAATCGTGAGTTGGGTAATTCTTCTCGTGCGTCCTCAGTTGATGCGGGGCATAAGCGACAACACTCCCACGTTGCATCAAGACACAGCCTAGCCCCTTACCGGAAGCGTCGCTATGAATCACCAGTCCTCATGTCCCATCTGGTACGGTCAATATAGGTGCAGTTGTGAGTTTCTCCTTCAATAATTCGAACGCTCGGTTGCACTCTTCTGACCATACGAATGGTATCCCTTTTCGAGTAAGTCTTGTCAATGGCTCAACCGCTTGTGCAAAATCTTTAACAAATCTGCGGTAGTAGCCTGCGAGTCCCAAGAAACTTCTAATCTCTGCTACTGACTTCGGTGCTGGCCAATCCTTCAATGCTTCAATTTTCGCCGGATCTACTGATATACCGTCTCCAGAAACGATGTGGCCCAAAAATTGAACTTGTTCAAGCCAAAACTCGCATTTACTAAGCTTGGCGTAAAACTTTTCTTGCCTCGGTATCTGCAACACGATCCTCAAATGCTCGGCATGCTCCTCCTTACTTTTGGAGTACATAAGAATGTCGTCGATGAAAACTACGACAAACTGATCAAGGTACTGAGAGAAAACTCGGTTCATTAAATCCATGAACACGACTGGGGCATTAGTAACACCGAATGGCATTACCAAGAATTCATAATGAGCGTATCGAGTTCTGAAGGCTGTCTTGCATACATCCTCCGCTTTAACACGAACTTGATGGTACCCCGACCGAAGATCCAACTTAGAGAACACTCGAGCACCACATAATTGATCGAACAAATCATCGATCCGAGGTATAGGGTACTTGTTTTTAATCGTAACCCAGTTCAACTCTCGGTAGTCGATGCACATGCGTAATGAGCCGTCCTTCTTTACTAGTAAAACCGGAGCGCCCCACGGAGAAGTACTCGGGCGAATGAATCCGTTGCTGAGGAGGTCTTCTATCTGCTTCTTCAATTCCGCTAATTCAACTGGTGCCATCCTGTAGGGTGACTTAGAAATTGGTGCCGTTCCTGGCAATAATTCTATCGAAAACCCTAAAGCACGAGGCGGGGGTAAGCCGGGTAAGTCCTCAGGAAAGACATCCATTCCCGAACTACGACCGGTACCGAACTCATATCAACCTCCATTGACGCTAGTATATCGCACGTCGGCTTTGCTCTAAACTTTATGGGTCCCAGAGATTTGCTCCCTCCAATGAACACGAACTCTGGGTGGTTAGGAATGCGAAAATTTACAGTTTTAGCCCGACAATCAATATGTGCGTGAAAGGTGCCCAACCAATCCATTCCTAAGACGACATCATAACTACCGGTCCCAATCAACAGGAAATCTGCGAAAAGCTCCCTGCCGCAAATCACAACCGGACAAAGCTTGCACTCTAGGTTGGTGGTAACTACTCCATTTCCAGTGTGAATGTCCCAACCTCTAGTCAATGTTTTGTGTGCAAAAGAATGTGTTGTGGCAAAATCCAAAGACATAAAACAGTGTGAAGCCCCGAAATCGAAAAGTGCTCTAGCAGGAACAGAACAAATTAGAACGGTACCTGAAACGACATACTCCGATGCTTCCGCCTGCTCAGCTGTCAGGGTAAAGGCCCGTCCCTGTCCACGACCTGTGTTTCCTCGCCTCTGATCAAAAAGTTGCTCCTGAGGGACAAGTCCTTTCTGAGGTTGGTTGCGCTCTGCTCTCCTTGGACAACTCCCAATCTGATGGTCACTAGCACCACAAATCCGACATAGACCCTTAGCGCGGCGGCAATTTCTCTCGACGTGTCCCGGTATCCGACAGTATCCACAAACAGGAGATTCCCGTTGCGGTGGGGTTGCGGTACGCTACATCTGAACTCCTCCATGCTGTCTAACGGGAATCCTCCCTGAAATTTGATTCACGGTCCGTTTGAATCTTCCACTCTGAAGTTTCTTCCTCTTATCCATAACCGTCTCAATTCTGCGGGCCGCATTTAATACCTCTGAATAAGTCCTCAGATCATGTGAAGCTAACTTCACCTGTATTTTCAGAGTGAGACACTGTAAGAATATTCTAGCCCTATCCTCTTCCTGGGCTACCATTGAAGGAGCAAAACGACTGAGTCGGATAAACTCAGCCGCTACCTCGTCCACTGTGCGATCTCTCTGACGAAGATTGATAAATTGCTGTTCCATCTCGATCCTGACCGATTTAGGAAAGAATTTCTTAAGGAAGGCCGTAGAGAAATCAGTCCATGCAATCAGTTTCTTCAACCTGTTCTCTTCTGCGAGCCACCAAATTCTAGCAATATCCTGCAGTTGAATCTTGACTATATCCACTCTGTCGTCTTCAGGAACCCGGGCGGCTGACAGCAAATTCCCCACGTCGACAATCCACTGCTCAGCATCCAGTCGTCCGCCCGCGCCAGTGAAAACTGCCGGCTGTAGTCTCCTGAAATCGGCGACGCTGCCCGGACGTCTACCTTCACGAACCTCAGCCACCTTGTTCAGGGCCGCAGTAGCGGTCTGCTGAGAAACAAGTAGGCCCCTTTGTAGCAATTCGGTCTGCTGCTGTTGACTCTCCAGCATGCCACGTATAACTCCAAGTAGTGCAGTATTGTTGTCACGTCTTCCATATACTCGCAAATTTTCTTCGGCCATGATTCTGAAGTCAAAACGAACGACGAGGTTTAGCAACGAAAACGAGGTTTAAATTCAAAATATTAAAACTGAGTAAAGCAAAGAGATAATGAAATAATCAATTCAAAGAATACAGATCAAGTATAGGATTCTAAGTTGCTCATACAGAATACCGTATTGTATCCATGCCGCGGTACATGGGCACAATATCGTAACTCTATGTAAGTCGCCCGAATCCTACGGTCAGAATCAACGGAATCTGCAGCATGACATACTGGGGAAAACCTAGACATGTGTTTCTAACCTAAAAGGTCGGTAGAACCAAGACTAACTTTGATGTCAGCCTGGGCTCTGATACCTACAAAACCTTGTCACGCCCCGCTTCCCAAAATATGGAATACGGAAAGCGACGAAAGCCAGCCGTGCTACCTACGGTAAGGAAAAGTCCTTCCATAATCACATAAGGCTGTCTAGATGAACCTGTCAAAATAAACTCCGATACCAAAAGAAATAATACTGATAATCATGCTGCAATGAAACCACAAGAAATCCTAAAAATTGGTCCACTAGATAATTGATGCAATTAAGATCCAAAACAAAAGATTCGGAATAAAATAAGATCCGAAAGAGATACAAAAGTCCTAATGTCCCATAAGGACGCACATGCTAAAGGCTAAAAGTAAAGGAAAAATAAACCTACGATTACTGATCTTCAACAAAGTCCTGGTAGCCGCTCTGATCCTGCTCAGCCTGCAGATCTGTCTTTAAACCTGAGAAGGCAAATCTCAGGGATGTCAGAACATCCCAGCAAGTACTCAACGTATAAAGTGTGTGTAGCATAATAACATGAATATATAAAAGTGAAGCCCGATGCGCAAGAAAAACATGTATATGTATAATTAAATGCATTAACACTATGAAACATGTATGTAAGGGTATTCCTAACTGGTCATAACCTAGCTGGTCACTAAATAGTAAACTATCCTATCGTAAGCTCGAGTCTGTGCGTCAACCTCTGCAGGAGTATTCCTAAACCAAGAGTGGTGTCCCAGGGGCTAGGAAACACGGGTCCAAATGTGGAATGAACAAGAGACCGCTATAGCCCGGTACGAGCTGTAAACATGAGACCGCTATAGCCCGGTACGAGCTGTAAACATGAGACCGCTATAGCCCGGTACGAGCTGCCGGCATGGGACTCCTGAGATCCTGTTGTACAGCGCACACTCAAACTACCCCAACACCCACGTATTTATAGCTACTATGGTAAAGATTAAAATCACTATTTAAGAATGCCGAAAAGACAGGAACTTGTGGTATGGTAATTGTATGGAAATAAAACTGATGAATAGTGGTGTCATGGCATGTAGTCCAGCATTCTAATAAATGATTTCATTTAAAAAAAAATAAGGTTCATGAATAGGCATGTCAAGTCAAGGTGTTCTATACAAGTAAATCAACAAGAGCCTCGAATGTGTATAAAGCATGAAAAAGGTTTCTTGTGCATAGTAATCATGTCATAGCATCACATAAAAAAAGGCAAGAGTACTTGCCTGAGGATAACGATCACGAAAAACGATGTACGAAAAATGCGGGCACGATCTCAGCTAAGGTGCGACTTTGGATCTGAGTTATATGATCCGCCTAGATAAATTTCATCGATTTAAATCATAAATATCTACATAAAAATTGTCACACAACCAAAACAAAATTATCTCAATTTAGGGTTTTGATACTAATTTTCCCCTTTCAAATTGTTCACTGATTTCATATCATTTTATTTATTTTTTTCCTTTTATTTTTTTGAAAAGGTAACAGAGATCAGAGAAAGCTTACAGAGGATGATCGTCGCAGTTGCTAGGGTTCAGATCTGACGATGGAAGGCCAGGGATGATGTTGCTGCAGGGAGCTGTGGAGATCTGGTTGATGGGAGCAGCGACGAGACGAAGATGAGGGCTGTGTCGAGGGCTCTGTGCAGGTCGCTGGAGGTTGTGGTGGAGTCGGAGATGGCCGTGCGAAGGGACGAAGGCTACGGTGATGGGACGAGATGAGGAGATCGGGGTTGTGGCCGCGCGAGGGATGGAGACGGCGTCGACGGGACGAGGACGAGAGCGAGGGCCAAGGAGGGAGGAGAGGGAGGCGAGGGTCGCGGCGTTGAAGGAGGCGAGAGGAGGGGTCAAGGTCTGCGGCGGTGATGGTGGCGACGACTAGGGTTAGGGTTTTCATGGGTGAGGGACTTGATGAGCAGCAGAGGGAGAGAGAGATGCGGGTATGAGAGATGGAGAGAGATTTTGTTTTGTGTATATATAAATTTTTATAAATATATGTATATAGATGCATATCTTTAATTGGTCGTAGTTAGAGATTCGATGCAGATTTTCTTGTTCTCATTTTTACAGTAAACAGATACGCAAAATATTATTTTGCTGTCACTAAGAAAATATTATTTATATAATATAAAAACTGAATACTTTCCCATATCAAAATTGGTTACAGTAGAAATTCAATATAAAATATATTAGCAGCCAATTAAAGGTTCTAAAAATATGGAAAAAGAATCTTGATAAAAAAAATCTTGAACTGCATTCAAATAGGGTTGTTACACCACCGCAGCAGCAACACCCTCGACCCTTCAACCTTGACGAACCCATCGCAGCAATCCAGATCACCCAACACCGACTTCATCAATCCAATCACCTTGCCTCCACGGCATAGCGCCACCATCTTCGTCGACATCTTCCTCCTCTCCTTAACCGAGCAACCCCATCGCCGAGCCTCCATCTCGCCGACTTCGATCCCGAGCAAACCTATCACCAAGAACCCACCTTGTCGCCGCTACCGTCGCCCCCACATCCGCCGGCACCCTCACAACCGAGAACCTCAACTCTATACGTGAACCGAGCCCTATCTCCTTCAAACCTCATCGCTCCCACATCACCTTGTCGTCGACCCCTTGCCGCAGTCCACCGTCGGTGCATCAACACCCATAGCCGAGCCAGGTCCAAGCCGCAACCATCTCCATCTGGAACCCAACAGCCCTCGCAACCGCCTCGTTCACTCTCGCCTTCACTGCTGCCGCATCCCTAGACTTCGTCGTAAAACCCGAGGTTCTCGGGCCGTCTTCTTCTTGTTCCCTCGATGTCGTCTTTCTCTTTTCCCTGCAGTGGAGCACAACCCAGATCCCAAGTCGAGCCCTAGACGAGATCGTGCCTTGCGTCTAAATATTGTTGTTTCCGTGATCGTCATCGCTAAGGCAAGTTTTCTTGCTCTCGTCTCTTTAGCCAATGCAACATTGACTAATCCTTCGATATATTCTTTAATTATATTTGATTAGATCAAATCGTAATATTGTGAAATTTTGATTAAATGAAACATTATGTTTATAGTGGATGCAATGAAAACACAAGGAACCTAATGCACCCACTAATCAAATTAACCCTTTAAACCATATCCTGGAGTATATTCGATGCAATAACGAACCCGGATGTTAGATAGAAATGCTTGCAAATTCCTGTAGATTCTTGTTTACATTATACACATTGTCATATTATATCGACTGTACTTGACATGCTACTTGAGGCTATTAACATCGACTTGCTTAACATGTCCTGCATGTTCATGATTATTGTTTCCTTACATTAAAACGAGATCACTAATTGGAATACTGAATTACATGCCATGACACAATCTTTCCTGTTTACAAGTTTCCATTCCGTACCATTAACATGATATTACATGTTCCAGTCCAGTCAACATTCTTAATTTGTGATTAAGTTTATTACCATGTTAGTTATAGATATGCGGGGTGTTACGGTAGTTTGAGCGCGTTCGTCAACAGAATCTCAAGAGTCCCATTGCCGGTAGCTCGTACCGGGCTATATACGATCACTTGTTCATACAGCTTGTACAAGGCTATATACGGTCACATGTTCCTACAACTAGTATCGGGCTTTAAATGGTCAAGTGTTATTATAGCCGGTACCGGGCTTTGGGCTTTAAACGATCAAATGTTATTATTGTCGTTACCGGGCTTTATACGGTCACTTGTTCCTTCTACAGTTAGGCCTGTGTTTCCTTGCCCCTGGAGCCTTACCTTTGGGTTGGGAATACTCCTACAGAGCTTGACGTACACACTCGAACCCTCGATAAACTAGATTACCCTCTTTAATGACCTATTAGGATATGGCTTGACCTGTTTATATGCTTGTTTTCCATTATTGCCATATCCATATTTACATGTGCACGCGAGCTTTCTCCACTCACATATTCATGCTCATACACACACTACTATGATTGAGTACTTGGTGTTCTGACACTCCTGAGATTTGCCACCTCATGTTTAGAGACATACTCAACGGCAACACGGGATCAGGACTTTTTCAGGGGCTAGGAGCATTAGTTTAGTGTAGGGTTATTTCCTTTCCTTTTATTTTAGATATTATTTAGCATGTGAGCCCTCGTGGGACCTTAGGATTTATGTATTCCTTTTCAGATTTGTATTTGGATATTTGAATATACTGTCAACTCTATGGATTATTAATTGAATCTTTTTCGTTATGGACCTCATGTATATTTCCTTGTTATCTTTATGCAGCATGATTATTAGCGATGTCTTTGGTATCTTGGTGTATATATTGGATATTATTGCTACAGGTTTAGTTTAGACAGCTTTAATGTGACTATGGAAGCATCTTTTCTTATCATAGATAGCATGGCTGGCCTTGGTTGCTCTCCATATTCCGTATTTTGGGAAGCGGGACATGACATTCATATTTTAACCATAAATTCTAGGTGTACTTTAAGGCAATTCGGGACAATGAAACCTTCTCACGGAACGTTCGTTGGTGTCAATTTAAGGCATGAAAAAAGAAAAATATTCTTGCTAATTTGAATATTATTTTTTGGATAATAATGTTTGTTGGTGTTAAAAATACCTAAACGTTTACTTAATATTTGAAAGGTATACAAAATGAAATGATGTCGGAGAACCTCACCCGAATTCATGAAGAAAAAGAGGACGATGTTTCATTTCTAAAATCAAATGGCTCTGGTATATTTTATTGGTCAATGTTTTAACAATACTCATTTGAAGTCTAAAGAGAGACATAAGAGAGTTTTAGAAATTTCCTTACTCAAATAAAACCTATATGTTATCATATAATTTCCTATCCCTAAATATTATGAATTTTAGATATGTGGGATTTAGGGTATCTCTCCAATTTGTGTAATCGAAAACGTGGCTCTTTAATTTGTATGTTATCAAAAGGCTATTTATTAGTATGATATCATAAACAAATTGATGGAGAGAGTAATATGATAATGGGCAAATTTGGTGCTCATTATTAGACAAATTTGCTATGGTGAACCTGTGCCATATGATTTTTCAAAAGATATTATGGTAGGCTTATTTTGTTTGTTAAAATGTTTGGGG
Organism: Agapanthus africanus; assembly: GCA_030015575.1. NCBI lineage: Eukaryota > Viridiplantae > Streptophyta > Magnoliopsida > Asparagales > Amaryllidaceae > Agapanthus > Agapanthus africanus. The sequence continues at coordinate 73,187,924 of CM057348.1, forward strand.
AACATGAAATTCATCGAACTTCAATTTGGGATATTTTGTACTCATCAAGTGAGTATAAATCTCATGTATTCTCTTTTACAAGGCAAAATTTGAGTAGATTTGACCAATATGTTGTTTTAAGGGGAAAAATACATTTGTTAAAAAAATATTTATTATGATAGTTGTTTTTTGTTCTTATGAGTCAGAAAAAAATGAGTTTGCAAAAAGTATTTCTTTTTTATTGCCCTTAGAAAAGAAATAATTAGAAAATTGCAGACACATACTTATGGAGATTTCGAGTTATTAAATTTAATTTTTATTTTAAAATTATTTTAACTTGAGATGAATGTTGATATCTATCTTTTGATACAGAGTTTCAAACTCACTTTATGTTTATTTACATCAAAGCAATAGTTTGTGAAAAAATACTTAATTTTTATTGAGAATTAATTTTGATGGATAAATCAAAGATTCGAAAAAAATTAGAAGCTCAAACTTCTACATGTTTATTGGTCATATTTCAATACACATAAGTCGTTACCGTATTATACAGTCGGATGATATCAATATTTTTTGAAGATGATATTTCTTTTAAATTTGAAAAATAGTAAAGGTTTATATTGATCCATATCTTGATTAGCAGCAAAAAAATAATTTGTCATGCTTTTGTGAATTATTCAATCAAATGAATTCTCATTTTCGAGGAGTGTTTTGATATCCTATGAGAACACTTTTGCTACTGTATTAGATTTGGGTGATGATCTTACTTGTAAATTATTGTTGAGAATTTACAAAGACGATATTGTTAGTTTTCCCTTAACTAGTGAAAAGCCAGTCTACGTCTAAGGGATATTTTATGTGAAGTTTCAATTAAAAACAAAATTGAAGCACCCAATTTTTTAATACATATGAAAGCATTGCTACAAGTAGCAAGTGCAAAACTGTTGATTACAACAGTAAATCCAAACTGTATACACGGTGTTGTGAGCTTATGGTATAACATGCATGTAGTTCATGTAAGATTAAATAATAATTATGCATATTGAAAATTTAAGCTATAGCTATATGGTATGTTTGAATTACATCAAGGGAAAAGGACAAAACCCAAATATAATGAACTGCCGATGAGGATACCCAACCCGGGGATCCGAGATCCTGAAACCTGGGTTCAAGTGGGAAAAACGAATCATAGAGTAAGTTGTGATTGAGATGCACCAATTTTTCAAGCTATACTCGGTCTTTTCCTATGATGTGGGTGCATCTATATTATAACATTAAGAGGGTTGAGTTTATTTAAACTTTTAATGAAATCTGTATCTCTTATGAGTGGAGTGTTATTAGTTACAAAAACACTTTTGACGGATTTTACCTATATGAGTTTGAGAGGGGCCACTCTTTAGGGGAATTGGGCTAATTTTTCAAAAAACTAATCTAAACTGGGATCAAGTACAAGACCGAGACATGCTGGTTTAAAGGTTCAATAGGACGCCTAGATCAATATGTGCACAAAATAATTTTCTGTTCTCATAAACGGTCTTAGTTTAAGATCATCGACCATTACGACTCTAGGCTAAGTGAAAGGTTCAATGCACGGTATACCTTCATGATGCATATTGATCTGTCTCTACCCAATACAATATTTATTTTATTTTAAATTTTGATATTTTATTAAAATTAGTGGGGGATTGTTGGAAATTTTAACTAAATATTTATTTATTTTATTTGGGATGCACTATATGGGCCTCTCATATTTATTGTGTGGGATTTTAAAAGAAAATGAAAACATGGACATGGAACTTGATGCATTTAAGCCCATGGATCTTAGCCATAAAAGCCTTAGGATAATTGCTGCATGTGGCATGGCAAATAAACCCATGGTTTAAAATCAAATCAAGGCAACATATTATTGCACTTAATTTTTATAATGTTTGAGAATGAAAAGTTGGCCATTGTAGGCTTTATAGCTTCCTTGCCGTGATCAATTTTTTTTATTTAATTTACATTTATATTTGCGATTTTATGTTTCACCTTCTAAATCTCTATATATTCATAAGCATAGTCTCATAACAGAAGGGACATAAAATACGTAGCATTTTCTAGTAAAATCATATATCGGGTAGAGAAAGGCGTCAAAAGAGCTTTTGCTTTTATGCAAGAATTGGAGAGCGAACCGATGGAGTCGGGGCTATTGTATCCTGAAGACAACGTACCGACAACTCGCTGCATCGGATCAAACCATTAGCTTTCGTCCAAGGCGGTGCGAAATTTGCCTTAAAGAGAACGAGATACTCATGCCTTAGCTTCCACTCCATCGATCATTATTTTATTGCAATTTTATTATTTTATTATTTTTGGTTTCATTGTAATAAGATCCAACATTATCGGTGCCTCAGGCTCGGACATAATCTCCATAGTAAATATATCATCTTCTAGATTTCCCCAATCTAAAAGAATCTGGATAATGACTTGGTCATTTAGGATCATGGTTCGCCCCTCTCTTGTTCATAATTCCATCGCTCAAGAATTTATACTTAACATGATAAATAATAAACATCGGTATGTTTTAGCCGTATTATCCTGTTACCATATGTATTCATTATATCTCCATTTAAGAAACAATAGGATAGGAATAAATTCAATTACATCATGAAAGTATGTCCTCCAAACAAAGAGTGTATTGTCATCAGCATGGAGGAACCATGGCCAGAAAGAAATTGGTCATAGCTATTAAGATAAAAGTTGGCAAGGTTTCTAGAAGTCAAATCTACCCAATGTTGTGACATTCAAAAAAGATTCAATACCTTAGATAAACTCAAATAGCAATAACCACTTCGATAGTGCTCATCATACATCTGAGAATCCATGGCATCGACAAACATCCTGAAAGATGGTAAGCTACGGTGAGCAAGTTGGGAAAATAAAAGAATGGATGGATGTCTAGTTTGATATTCTCATGCTAAAATTCCGGTCAAACTCAAATACAAAATTAGCTTTATTTTCTTCTAAAAGAACAGAAAAGCTCAAGAGAAATCTGAGTCATACTGGCGGGAAAATCTAGGCAATCAATACACTCTGGGTAATTCTACAAACCACCATAAAAATGGTAGCACAAGGTGATCAAAAGCAAATGAATATATAAATGTCCAATATGATAGTTACAGGCTAATATTCAGGGCCAATATAAATACAAAGCTAGCTAGTGATTTTATATTCCAAAAGAACAAAAGGGTAATTACAAGTTTTACCTAGCAATAATATTGAAATAAAATATAGTAGAATGGTATATGAAGGAAACGCAATGATCCTTAAAGTCTCCGCCTTGTCTAGTGTGTTTACCTCTTGACAGACGGTAATCGTAGTTCTGGAAAGAATAATCATCTAATTTCTTCCCATAAAACTCTTGCTGCTTGTATAAAAAAAAAAGAAGTTTTAAATTTAAAAGACTAAAGAGGCCAAATACTAAAGCTGGAAGTCTACCATCATAGATACGTATTGATATCTGAAAGTGAGCTAAGATACAAATTAGATTTCCTATATAAAATTACAAAATAAATTACTCAAAGATGTGATAGCTGCATTGAAGCATGCAAGGCTGCAACTTGCAACTATATGCAATGGGTATGTGATATATGCTCACAAGTGCAGATATGGCAGTTCGGTCGTTCATGAACAAATATAAACATCACAGACTATTACTAGCAAATATGTACCTAATGTCGGACAGCTCACCTTGAGAACATGACAAACTCAAGGAAAGACCTTGTTGGCAGAGTCCAGCTATGCATGACAGACCAGGAATCTCCATCTTTCGGCATTTTTGGTAACGCATCCCAATTATGTTGTAGGTTTACACCATACATCCTTCGGAGAGCCTCGGAAACAGCAAACCTTCAAAGAATAAAGAAAGAAGCAATTTAATGCATGTGTGAACCATACTTGGTTACAGGCAAACATAAAATAAAGATAAAGGACGAAGGTCGAGAACCCGATTTATACATTGTATCGGCAAAAAATAATTATCTTCCTACTTTTCCAGTTTTATGTCAATCATGAGCTGCCTAACTAACAGGCTATTATCTCGCTCATAATCTTGCCCAACTGTTTATAATATTCAGTTTATTAATAGTTTACAGGTGTCAGAAGCTAAATATAACCTTCAAAAGAAATAGTTTATGGCTGGTAATGTCACGGGTGTCTAATTATTTATGATTCAAGTTGTGGATTATACAGCAGAAGATCAAACATTCTAGGATGTGTAGCAAACCTCTCTCTCATCCACAATTTTGTTACCCATGAATTTCAGATCAATTTGGCAAGTTGAAGTAGCCAGTTGTAAAATTGTGTCAGCCTTGGCGCTCTAAAATTGACGCTCTAAAATTGACCTAATGGTTAAGAGAAAGGGATAGATTAATATTGAGTGGTATCCCTCTTTTTTCCATTATTGTAGACACAACAGTAAGTTAAATAGGTTCAAAATGCAAAAATTGGAAGGTCTATTTTAAATTTGCATAGGCATGATAAGCGATCGAATTCAGACAGTTGCATCACATTTTTTAGAAATGTCTTGTCTGTTTAGTGAAGCAGATCTTCACTAGGGTGAGAATCCTATCATTCTATCTTGTTACAAAATTACTTCTACTTCTTCCGTACAAATAAGGCCTCAGGAAACATCATGGATGCTGCTTAGAAACAATCATAATCATAAGTTAAATAGCTAAATAAAACTTTCTCAAGGGGTTTTTGACAACCGTTTTGGGGCAAGAGGGTTTTTGTCCGCAGGAGAACTTGCCTGGGTTTTTTATTTTTACAATTTACCCAAATATATATCCTTAACATTCACAAAAAAAAATCAGTTCATGGGTTGCAGTTTCTGGTTTCATCTAGCTCCCCTTAACAGGTTGTTTGAAATTTTGAATTCACATGCCCGGTCAATGATCAATAAACCGTTTAAAGCCAAAATCAATTCTTGTAACTCCTTAAAATTCTTATTGGTTGATGGTATAGAAAATTTCGAGTCTGTTTTGAAGTAAAAGCAACCTCTAGGGCAAGGAGAAGTTAGCCAAACCTGCAGTTTCCAGCATTTATGGCATCACAAAAAGACCAAAAATCTTGCTGAAGAGGGTTTCTTGGATCCTTGTCCATACGGACCCAAAAGTAAAGGGTATCCCCATGCCGCCTTCTTTGGATGTCCTCTAGCAGTGCAGCCTCAGCTCTCTTGGATAGGCCTTCCTGTAATTGATGGAGCCACAGATGTCAGTATTTCTTAATTAGTTCATGCGGCAGCATTAATATGGAAAAAAATATTATCTACAGAGTAGTTACAGCTGACTAGATACCAAAACTTCCTATGGAAAATTAATTACAGACTTTCAGCAGTCATCTAGATTCATGACCATTGCTTCATCGAAACGTAACTGAAATACAAATCAATACAAATGAGAATCCCCTATAGAAAGCCATTTCAGAAGAAAATATGCAGTCACTTGGTGTATTCAGCTATTATCATATTAAGTTCTTACCCTATTTATGGTTGTGGAGAAAAAGGATCCACAAAACTTGTTTTATTGCCTTTAGCCGGGCCATTTGGCCAGTGGTACCGTGCAGAATTTTGACATGATTAGGTATAACTGATCCTGCTGCTACTTTGGCATAATCAAAAGAAAGAATTAAATTAATTTTTTAAAAAAAGATGAGAAGATGTGATGCTAGAGTGCTTGCCTGGGGCAGAAAGACAAGGAACCATACGAGACATGCCTCATAGGCACTCAAGTAAGGCAACATTTTGTCTTTTTCATACTTCTGATTATCAAATTTTGCCAGTACTTAGTGTCATAAGAGTATGGTGTTAGAACTGGATTTGACAAATGACAATTAAGAAAGAGAAATTTAACAGCAGGTTTAACATCGTTCTGCGCAAGCACCTACATCCACCACAAGAAAGAGATCTTTATCAGACAGGGTTTAGAGAGGAAATCTCTTGGGGTCTCTCTTCCTCATCATTAGAATGTCATCTCCCTATAATTTTTCTGCATCCTCTAAACCCGAATTGCATATCTTTATATACTCGATAAAAATATCGAATCCCACAAAGTTGCTTAAAATTACATTACTACCACTCCCAGAAAACTGTGGAAGGGTCTTCATCATTGGGCGCACAGTATATCCTCAAAACAAAGAATCACCGAAAAAACATGGTATTGAGTGAATACTAGTTTAGTCACTTGAGATACTTGAAACCATGTAATTTTTTGGTTCTAATCGTATAAACATACAAGGAACCAGAGACAGAACATATCCATAAAGAAAGAAAGAAAAAACAGATTCAGTTAACTGACTACTAACTGGAAAATGGGAGAATGTGCTGAAAGAACGCTGTGAAATAGCAGGAAAAGGCTCAGATAATAAACTCATTATTACAGAAAATTGTTGTAAAGAGTATCTCAAACATACCTGTCTTGCCACAGCCCTCCAGGACTGAAACCCAATCCAAGCATTCTTGTGTATGCGATCAATCCGATTAGCTAAAGCAAAAAATGCACCATATTCACCTAGTGCATCTCGGTAATATGCAGAAACAAGGAGTGGAAGCCGAGAAGAGGCATCTATATCATCTGCTCCAGGTCTACGTCTCTTGGAAGACTTCATTAAAAATATCAGCAGGTAAGCGCAGAATGAAAATATTTTCACTTGACTTAAAGCTACTTTCAATAATTATTGTAAATAGCAAGTAGAATCATTGTAGATGGTATGGACAAATCTCCAAAGTCCAAGCATTTAATAGGCAAAATTGTAAATTAAGCCTTATAAAGAATCAGCCAAGCAGGCCGAGCACAATTCATGTATGATGAAAACATGAACGTATCATGGTATCAGAGCTCGGATGTTTGTTTGTTCCACGTTGTGCATGAGGTTTGAGCCCTCGCATGTGAAATCATCTTTGTCCATGTGCGTTGCACGTGGGGGGGTGTTGAGAATGTGGTTAACATTTAGTCCCACATTGGATCAACTATGAGATGCATATGGATATAAGATATAAGTTGGGATAACCTTCACAAGGCTTAAGTCTTTTGGATGGAGTCTCACTATATTAAAGGCTCATGTGCATCCATGTGTGGGCCCATGTGTTATGGGCCCAAACCGAGTTTTACACATATCATGTAAAGCCAACTTTTCCCAAATATTCACCGATTAATACATTTTGAACATCCAAGGCTTTCCCGAAGATTTGACGGTTGTAAAGCTGAAAAGCTGACAACCTAATGCCATCTGTAACTTAACTAATGAAAAATTTATGGCCGGAAAATCTATGGACTGTAGAGGAACTTGACATACTTATAAATGACCTGGTAGCATCCTTCACATTCTTCTAGTGGGGGGAGGGGGGATGATAGATATACATAAACCTAAGAGGTATGATTTGACTCATACAACAACGGAGCCTTTTATCCCAAGCATATGGGGTAGGCTACATGAACCAACATGAGAATCACGCCGGGTCCAGCATATGAATCCTCCGCCTCCACTCACTCCTATCGAACAATATACTTTCATTGGACCTTTGGCAACCATATCGTTTCATATCACCTTCATCCATGTTTTCTTCGGTCTCTCTTTTGCCCTTTTACCATTGCCCATATCGAGAGTATCTATTCGTCGAACCGGTGCTTCCATAGGTCTGCGTCGCACATGACCAAACCATCTTAGCCGATTTTCCCGCATCTTCTCCTCCACAGGTGCTACACCAACTTTTGCACGAATATCCTCATTTCGCACCTTATCTTTTCTAGTGTTACCGCACATCCAACGAAGGTATGCGCATCTCCGCTACGTGCATCTTCTGTGTATGATGCTTCTTAGGAGGCCAGCATTCTGTACCATATAATAAGACAGGCCGAATAATGCTCCGATAAAACTTACCTTTCAATTTTAACGGAAAATTACGATCACACAAAATTCATGTTGCACTCCTCCATTTCAACCAACCAGCTTGGATCCTTTATTTAACATCACTATCGATCTCCCAATTCTTTTGGATGATGGAAACTAGATATCTAAACTGGTCGCTCGGTGATATCTCTTGTCCTTCCAATGTTATACCAATATGGTTTTGACTTCTCTGGTTACTAAATTTCCAATGCATATATGTTGTCTTGGACCTGCTCAATCTGAATCCCCGCGATTTCAATGTTTGCCTCCATAATTCCAATTTGGCATTAACCCCTGCTTTCGTCTCATTTACTAGAACAATATCATCAGCGAATAACATACACCAAGATACCTCATCTTGGATAGTTCTAGTAAGCACATCCATCACGATGGTAAACATGAATGGACTTAATGCAGATCATTTATGTAAACCAATTATAATCGGAAAATCACTCGTTAAGCCGCCGCAAGTTCTGACATTTGCCACTACTCCATCGTACATATCCTTAATTATGTCAATATACTTGACGAGGACCCCCTCTTCATCATTGTCCCCCATAATACCTCTCTAGGTATCTTGTCGTACGCTTTTTCTAAATCAAGAAATATCATATGCAAATCCCTTCTTCTCTCTCGACAACGTTCGAAAAGTTGACGAAGCAAATGAATAGTCTCTGTCGTCGATCGTCCAGGCATGAACCCAAACTGGTTCGCTGATATCTTAATATCCTTCCTTAGCCTGTGTTCAATCACTCTCTCCCAAAATTTCATGATGTGACACATAAGTTTCATGGTGTGACACATAAGTTTGACTCATCTAGCAACTAAAAGTGATTATAAAGTAGTGATGTTTAAACAGCATTTGAAGCAGAATTTTTTTCATTGTATTGAGAAGTCTATCGTGATTATACTGCATTAGCTACAAACTTACCAAACCTATTCCTCGGTAGAGTGAAGTATTATGAAGAAAGGGCCAGGTTCCTTCTCCAAAATAAGGTTCATATATACACAGGGGCTGACCTGTCCGCTCAAGCTCCCTGTCATCTCTTTCATGCAATTCATTTCTAGACCTGTCGGCTCTTTTAACATTTCGGTAAACTTCCTCCCAATTTCCATGAGGCTGGCCAGTTCTATCCTTCAACTACATGATGTTATCGCAGCTTATAAGATACCAAAAACCAACAGGGAAAAAATATCAGTTCAAAAGAATTTGAAAATGTTAAACTTGCATATCTTACCTCTTCTTCTTCTAGTCTCTTTCTTGCGTTCACTCTCTCTATCATTTTTTCTTCTTCCCAAGCTATCAAAGAGAAAGTTTCCTCCATCCTTGAGGTCGTATTGGAAGAAGCTTCATTATGTGTATGCTTCCACTTCTCTTCAATCTTCTCCAATATTCCATTACTTGCTGAAGCTTTAGGTAGACTGTTTACATTCATAAAATCCTCGAACAGATGCCACTGCCATTTTTCTCTCAACCTCGGAGAGATATCTGTTACAGCCTTTGGAAAAGCGATGTCGGGTGGAAATTTGATAATATTTTCCAGCAACGCTGCATAATTGTGAATTGTATCAGAAACCATTAGGCTTTTGGCATGCTCTCTGCCAACTGTTGATATCTTCTGGGCTAAAGGAGATAAGCCCCCTCTAGAGACTGCTTGAAGTAGAATCTGTTTCAGCATGCCTACATCTTCTTTCGAGTAAAGAAATCCATTAACTTTATCATCAACCTACAAGTTATTAATAGATTAGTCAGTTTCCTTGCAACCTTTTTTTTTGTTTTTGTTTTTGTTTTTGTTTTTTTTTTTTTTTTGGGGGGGGGGGGGGATGGGTTGGGGGGGATGGGGAGGTAAACAGAATATTCAGATATAGTACTCACTAACATACGTATTTTTTAATCATGTCCAGATCAGGAGCAATAATAGGTTTTCCAAGTTTCATAGCTTGCAATAAAACAGGTGGAAAAGATTGTTCCTCAAGAAATGATCCATATATTACAAGGTTCGATATACCAAGAAAATTAATCTCATCTGCATCAGGAGAAATCAGCTGCATGCTTTCTTCATGATAACCAAAGTTTAAGGCAATGGTCTGCAATAGACATGAAGTTAGAATTAATCTTTTGAAATAAAAGAAATGAAAAGATAATTATATACGTACTAGCAAGAAGGCCCGTGCAAATGCACGGGTCCATGAAAAATACTGAAAGATTCTGTCTTGATATTTTCATGATCTGCGATGAATTTAAATGATTCATATTAAAGAAATTTGCATGATATAAAAAGTTTACAATTAATTAAATGTGGGGTAATTTATAACAATTAACAGAAGATAATGTTATAATCTATATTGATAGTGTTTGAATAGAAATAATTAATATGAAAATGGTGATTGTGTAGGAAAAGAAATGCTTTGGAAAGATGTTATGCTACAATCTAAATCGAATAGCAGTAGCTCATACGAAAATGTAGTGTGCATTTGAATAACAACAAAATTTACAAATCCCACCGATAGTCTCTCTCTCTCTCTCTCTCTCTCTCTCTCTCTCTATATATATATATATATATATATATATATATATATATAAACGAAGAATAGAAGAAAAATTTAAGCCAAATTTGAAGCAGACAATTTATTTTCAAGGGAAACATCTTTTTTGGCTTTGTATAGATAAACTTAGAAGGGGCCAAATACAATTTTTTTCTAAAAATGGATTGGAGTTGCCCCCATGCCATACACGGGCCCGGGGTTGTCCAAAAAATATGTTATCGCATAGATAACCGAATCATAACTAAATTACTGCAGGAAAATCTTTCAAGCTTGACCTAAATTCTTTCAAAGCAATTTAGAAAATTTCTTCATTTTTTCTCAAAACAATTCCAAATAGTATCTGTTTTATGCATTTCTACGTATTGCATGTATTCAACGAACAACAAATTGCATTCGAAAATTCATGCCATCATACCTTGAAGCTAAGCTCCTATGTTCCAAGCTTCTTACAATCAAAGATAAAATAAAAATGTAGAGAAAACATATGAAAATGGGAAGGAGAGAGTGAGAGCCTTGCCTCTGATCTCCTATATTTCTTTATTAAATTTTCCTTTTCTTTTTTACTTTTAAGGGGCTCAATCAAGCTGCTAAATGTCGCATTCCTTTCCACGTGTCACGAGGTTAAAATTTCAAAATACAACTATAGGACATTATGGGCATAAAAGCAAATGGGAAGGGCAAATTAGGAAAAGCAAAAAGCTTGATTTCAAGCTCCAACTTGCATACAGCTTTTATATATATATATATAAAGGAAGCTTTTATATATATATATATATATATATATATATATATATATATATATATATAAAGGACACTGAAAGCACAACTACACCCAAAAAAATCACATTAAGAATCTAAATCCTGATTGTAAATCACCTTCAATGCTGTCTTGTATGAATCAGATGAATTCCCACTTGCAATACCAACTTTTAGCTTAGAGCAAGTGTCATCAGAAGCCATCTCTTTGAGGACTGGTGCTAATGCTTGCAAGATAAGCGCGTACTCTAACAACATGCCACTATATGAAAATTGACTACCAACAATACCAATGACAAAATCTGTTGATCTGTAACCCATTTTAACTCGAACTTCATGCTCCCTCTGAACTGAAAGTAGCTCACTTGTTTTCCATGCTTCAGCAGCAGAGCTTGGAATGACAAAATAATTACCCACATCAAATGCCGAATACATCATCTAGTTTGAGAGAAATGAAAAACTTTCTTAGAACAAACCAAGCACGCCTTTATGTAAATTTTTGCGTTTTGAATGACCGGAAACTGTTTGCATAGAAAAAACATATTACCGGCAATGAATGAGTTGGAAATACAACAACAGTTGCCCTGTTAAAAACTTGTTTCCAATCACTTATAAGCTGGCTTTGACCATTTGCAGAATATTTGCTCAGACGAAGGGCTAAAGATTTTTCATGTATAATCCATATAATAGGTATAAATTTGAAAGGTTCCTGCAAAAGACTGTAGAATTGTATTAATATCCTTTTTGGACTGTGTTTAGGAACTGATGAAACGTACATGCAAAGTGCCCATCACAACAGTAGTTTAGTTTCATCTGAACAAATTTGCTCCTAGAATATGGACATTGCTCGTTCCACTCACATAGATAAGAAGCAAGAAGATGCAAATAATGATACCGATAAAAATACAAAAGTAAAGAATTGAATTACATTTTAAAGGCACGGATTCAAGCTATTGCTTGAATCAATTTTTCGTACAAAGCACGTCCTTGCTTTATTAGCAACACCCAATTATATCAAACAAGGAAGATATTGATTTAGGCCTTAAGCCTTCTCTATTATGAGTTAAATACCATTTTAGGTTTCTGAGATTGCATATGAAGTAGATATGCTGAGAGTGTTCTTACTCCAGGTCATTCACAACAGCAATTGTAAGCCTCGAGTAACTTCTCAGTCAATAAAGTCGCTAAAAAATACTTAAGTAAAATCATATCTTTTTTTACGGTGAAACTGGTTTTTTTAACTTAACATCTGTTCTTACTGTTAATCGATTTTTAATTTTACTCTAATCTGCTTGATTAGATTATAGCTTCCATGCTAATGACCACGGGAACACCCAACATATAATACCCATTTCAATCAGCAGGAAGCAGGTTCAATGATGAAAGTTTCCAGGGCATTCAATCTGGATGAGAATTTGATGTCTTTTTCATGCCATGGCATAGAAATTAGTAGTGGGAAAAGGTTTAAGTACTGCTTCACTTCTTTTGACCCCATTCTCTTTTAATACCATGTGAAAAACTTAAATCATGGAGTAAATAAATTCATATACGTATTAGGCAACAAAGTCCATGATTGCTAGATTGCAGCATGAAGAGCACTTGTTTTGACTAATTAACATCAGTATAATGATAGGATACTCTCTGCTTAGCATTTATCTGATTCTTGAATTCTCATTAAATCATGTGGCGTCTTTTTTCAACAAACTCTTTTTTCACTTTAAAGTTGGTCTGATTTAGCCACTCTTACATAAATATTAACTCAGAATTATAGCATCTTTTCAAGAACCCACCAAGAAAAGTTAAGCTGTTACAAAATTAAACAGTCTAGGGGTGGATCCAAGGTGGGTCGAGGATAGGCATTCGAACCACCTGGATCCGACATCCATGCATACTTCGTCTATAATTTTAGTAAAATTATAACTAATAGTAGTGCCTTTGCCTCACCTAAAAAGCTGTTACTCTGATGGTTGGTTGCTTAAAGCATGGGGTACATGATCCAAGTTCGAATCCCAAGAACAATTATAGTTTTTAAAAAAAAATTATACATGGGATAGGTTATAAACTTACAATAGAGTCCTATATTGTTGTTTTGTTTTGTTTTACATGTGATAGGTTATAGTAGAGTCCTATCTCCTATGTATGGGTTTCAGAGATATACAAGCTCCCTTTGTGCCTTGATATATTTTTAAATATATATTTATACTTGTGAAACACCTGGTTTATATTTACTTAGACATGAAAAGTTGTTTGGTGATTAAGTAGCTTTATAAAATTATTAAACGAATATTTCAAGTCTATCATATGCCACAATATTATTAATGATCATAGATCAATATAGCTTCATTTTTTAATAAAAAACTATTATTTGCATTTGTCATCTCTTCAATTAAAAAGTATTAAGATTTGTCATACATTCAAATCTTTTTGGAGGGAAAGTTACGGATTTAGATTTAGATAAGATCTAAATTTAAATTGTTAGTTGAATAAGATTAATTATGAAGACATTTGAAAATTTGTTTAGAGATAAGATTTAGTTAGTTATTTAGAGATAAATCATAATTAAATCAATGTTATCTCTAAGCATCATTGTCTAGGCCTATAAATATAGATTGATTGGGGTATTTTATGTAGAAAGAAAGAAGAGTTGAAGAGAAGGAGTTTGTAGGAATAGAGATTTTGTAATTCGTATTAAAGTTTGAATAAAGAAGAGAGGTATTTCTTGCGTTTGATTATGCTTTTTATTTTATTTCTTTCTTCTCAAAAATCTTGTGTTTGTTTTCTGAATTGTTTGGGACCTAAAAATCATAACAAATTGGTATCAGAGCTTGATTGAGAGAAGAACGACGAAAATGGAGACAACTCAAATCACAACAAAAATGGTGTTTGAATAAACACAAATTGGTCGATATGGAAGTCGAGGATGAAAGACTTGTTGTACCTCAAAGATTTAGATACACCTCTTTATTGGATTGACGCCGAGCCAGAGAAGATGACTGATGAAAATTGGACGGGGATGGATCGAAAAGCGAGATGCCTTATTCGCGGATGAATAGAAAATTCGGTGTTCCACCATGTATCATCTGCAGAAACTTTATGGAAGAAATTTTATATATATTGATTAGGGTATTTTATATAGATTGATTAGGGTATTTTATATAGAGAAGAATAGTTGAAGAGAGTTTTTGGAGAAAGAGAGATTTTGTAATTCGTATTGAAGTTTAAATAAAGAAGAGAAGTTGGAAGTATTTCTTGTGTTTGACTGTGTCTTTTCTTGTATTTCTTTCTTCTCAAAGATCTTGTGTTTGTTTTCTGAATTGTTTGGGGCCTAAAAATCCTAACAAAAAGAATGAAAGATGGTAATTGAAAACTTTTACAAGTTCATCAAGTGCAAATTTTCAGTCTATTCATCAAAATTTAATTTTCATGTGCAAAACAAGTGTCAAAAATTATCTTATCATAGTGAATTGAGACTACCAATGAAAAGAATCTTATTTAATAGAGAATTGACTCCCCGGGAGTTTTTAGGTGTCAAAGTGGCAGGATGTTTACAAGAAATTATTGCATTGACTATGCAAACCTTAGGTCAATAGAACAAATGGACCGGTCATTAGTTTTTTATTTTAAAATTTAGTGATACAAAGCAGGGAACTGATAACAGATGAAAGCATTTCCATACATGTAAAGGAAAGGTCCGAGTGTGAAGAATGAAATGCGTTATATGAGGCAATAAATCAAAGCCAGCACAAAAAAATGTATGTGGATGGCATATGCAGCTTTGAAAGTATATAAAAAAACCAATTTTGGCGCACTAGTTTAACATGATGCAAAACATGCTTAATTTTCGTGAAATTACAAGCTTTAACTATATGTGTGCAACATGCTACACCAAAATTAAATAAAGCCTAAAGAGCTTAAAGTACTAAGCCAATCCATTTTCACTTAAATATTGTTTTGTACTTTAAACAAAGAAGGCGAAAAAGAGTCAAGATTTAGAAGAGGAAAAGACATACCACGAAATTACAGGCCTGGCATCAAGAGAACTTACAATAATACCATTGTAGCTGCACAAAATATGAAAGAAAAATACTGGATCAAACAATAAGTTCTCTGAAAGCTTGCACGGTGTCAACTTATTGGCAAAGGAAATCGGGAACGCAAATCAGATCAAGCTCAAAGTGTGATAACTAGACAGCTTACTCCAACCAATCCAAGGCGACTTCACATTTTAAGTCCATTGACAGGATATTTAAAGGGATCCCTATAGTTTGCCAAGAAGCATGGGCAGAGCCGTTTTTCAGTGAATAAACCTGTGTTGCAAAACAAAGAACATATAATTAAGTGAAAGAATCAAAATGTAGTCAAATATTTGTAGTCATTAGGTAATCGCCTAACTGATATATGTAACTTTTTTAAAGTAAAGGCGTGCCATGATAAGTCGATAACATATCACCTTATGGTGCATAAAGAAACTTGAGTCCTGTAAGCTGGTGAAAGGAGATCCTATGACCCCCATGAGATACAAAAAATCATGTCTTCTGTATGCACCCTACCAAGGACAGACTTGGGCATGGGTAACAGGGGCCGGAGGGGGGGAGCCAACCTTTATTCTTTAAAGGCCTTATAGAAACCCCATTGCTGCCAGATTTGAGCCTGATCTAATCTATTCGGTAAAATCCCTCAGCAAGGCTTCCATATTATTTGCCTCTTCAACCTTTCAAGTGGGCTCTCCTAAAAAATTAGGGAAATCAAGTATGTTTGGTTGTTTAATAATTAAAAGAGTTCCATTAGCATTAGGCTTTTCTGAAGAAGTCTACCTTGGCTATGCCAAGGTAAACATTTTTACTTTCTAGTGTTTAAATTTTACTCTAACTTTTACTTCTTCTTTTTCCCCCAAATGTTTTGGTTAGCCAATGTGGCTACTTTGCATGCTTGTTCTCTTAGGACTAGGCAACCTCCTAAGTGATGTTCTAAATGTCGCCAATATATCGAGCATGCCATGGAAAATGCCGATGAAAGGTCCTGGCCACAATTAAAAAATAAAAATCGATGTGTCATCTTGGGTAACGGCAGGGACATCATCCCCTTGTTTTGGATAATATTGGTTCCATTTAAGAGCTAATTCTGTTGGTCCCAAGCCCTGACAAAAAAATTTAATCTTAACTAACCCTAACCTGATGCAGTTCAACAGTTCATGGGAGCAACACTGTAATAAATCATGTCACTGAAGAAACCAATCTACTTAAAACTACAGCTTCAAAAATGAAAAATCTTCAAATTCCTTCAAAATTTCTTCAATCCTTACCTGAATATCATAGCCAATCTCCTTCAGAGCAGCTGCAACACTAATCATCTCCAGCTGCATTCCATCTACCGAAAGCTCCGCCGCCACCTTCAGTAAGAAAAGAACTAAGAATTAACTCAGGCCCATTAAAAGGTACGAATTTTACTCAAAATCACTTACCAAAGCAATTCGCGGCCGCCTCATCCCCAATCGCCTGACAGGCCTCCCGAAGCTCGTGGCATTCATCTCTCTCCTCTCCCTCTCCCACTTCTCCATCAACTTCACAGGACGAAACCTAATCCCCTCCCCAAAATCCAACCCCTGAATCTCCTTCAAGATCCTTCCATTGCTCTCCTCGACCTCATGAACTCCCGATCTCTCCACCATGGATCCTGGAAGAAACGCTTGGAACAGGATCACCACGAAGAAGAACGCCGCCGCAGTGCAGATCCATTGCAGGTAGTCGAACTTCTCGAATAGAAGGAACCGAGCTAGTCGAGACCTCGGTCGATGGAACAACGATCGGCTGCTTCCGCTCGAAGACGTAGACGAAGAAGATCGAAGCAGTGGAGTTCGTTTCAAAGGGATCGCGCTCTCTAAAGATCCCATTTTTAAAGGGATCGATCAAAGTCTAAGGGCTTCGATCGCCATTGAAGCGAGCGAGGGTTTGAGAGCTGAAGGGGAGAGAGAGAGAGAGAGAGAGAAGAGGGTCCTTTTGAAGACGACGAGATTTTGGGGAGGATAGTTTCGTTTCGTCTCGTCTCGCGATATTTTTAGACAGAGGGGGAGGAAATAGGATTTTATTGCAATATATTCGCGAGCTAAATATCAGGGCGCGATCTGCAAGAGTGAGATTACGGAAATGCCCTTGCTTTTTACACGGCATGTAGAATGTTCTTCTTTCGTAGTGGAGCATACGGGTGAGCGTGAATGGCTTGGGAAACGGAACCAAGGGCGTGAAACGCGTTTCCTCAATAAAGAAATCTAGTAATTTTATATGTACGTGTGTATGTTGAAATATATATATAAAAATATACGTTTAAAATACATATTTTTAATTTATTTTGTAACCCTTAAAATATATATCTAATATTCATTAAAAAAAATTGTTTTCACTTGCTATCGGTATGCTTTTTTATTTTCATAACCAACTCTGTATTTGAATATAATGTCAAATAGTTTATGATGCTATTAAAAATTAATTTAGGGTTCATATAAGTTATATTACAAATATGTTAATTGTTGGGGTTCTTTTTGAAAAAGAATTGAACATCTTTGACCAATTATTTTTACATTGAATGTTGAAAAGCTAAAGAGATAAATTTATAACTTTAAGAGAAAATTTTCTCTTTTTTTGGCATTTTTTTATAAAAAAGATGAGAAGCTTTTATCATATCCCCATAAATTGTAGTTATAATAGTGAAAATGATTTAAAACTGTATTGTGCCTTAGCTCATGCGGTAAAAAATCATTCTCCAGCCTCCCATATAAAAAATTGTCGGTTCAATTTCAAGAGGGATCACATCTAAAAAATACAACTATTAGCTATTCAACATGAACTAGATTCGATAAGTTACCCATGCATAAAAGAAGTTTTTGGTTTTATTTTATGGATATTAAAAGAATTTTTAATTTGGAAACCATCATTGACTAGGGTGTATGTATTAGAGGATTGCACTTGAGGATTACGATTTGATCATGCTGAACTTGAATTTACCTAAATTTAAGCGGTGGATGCAGCTCTTTAACATGATTTTTATGGATCGCGATAATCTTATTCTCTTAATTTGTGTCCAAATCTTATGCTTGCTTTAAATCTGCTAGCGCCTTTAGCTAAAAAAAATTTGCCATCTCTTATGTTTTCTTTGATAATATTTATTTATGTAGATAGATTTTATCCAATTATAGGGAATAAAAAAACTTGTTTAAAAAACAAAAATACGGTCAAAAATTGTCTACATTAATTTACTAGTTAATCCTAGTTTAGATCCGAGGGGAATGTTGCAATCACTGGCAAGGAAAAATCCCGAGTAGCAAAACGCTACCAAATGAATGGTCCTTGGATTAAGAATGCATTCAACTAGAGGAGAACAATATCACATTCATCATGATACTTTGATTGGACCCCCCTGCTTATATTCATGAGGGACCCTCATCTTATTCATGTAATGATAGCTACATCCTACATATCCAAAAACATAAGAATCTTATTCACGTGAACGTGGGACAAAATTTTTTTAACGCAGCGAAACTCATCGGTCCCGTATGCCTCTCTCCAAGCACTAAATGGAAGATCCTCACAAACTCTTATTGCCCATCTCTAGGCTATGTGCCCCGCACGTGAATGTGGGACCCATCCTAAATTCATGAGTATTTTCCCCTTCTTTTTTGATGGTAAAAAATGGGGAAAACAAGGCATAACCTTAAACCTATCAACCCAGTTTGCTTGATTCTACTGGTTTAATAACCATCTTTTGAATTATATAATCAAACTATCTTCTCTGTATCTATGTAACCTCACGCTGCATGCTCAAAGTTTCTTATAACTGATAGGTACTGGATCGAATAAAGAGAAGAGCCAGCAGCACGGTGCATAGAAACATATTCGATGGTGTAGATCTCATGCATGTTGGAAGCTGGATATAAATCCTCTCTGATTGATTTTTATTTATCTCAAATAATTAGTCTAACGCACGCTAACTGCTAACAACGAAGGATAACGCACTTCTCATTTCCCAAGAAGGAAAAAATGTTTTTCTTTACCCCAAACAATCCTCATACTCCCAAGAATATATAATTCTTATTTGGGTATATCGTTTAATAATCCCTTAATATTTCACCGCTTCTATAATTTAACACCTATAGTTTTTTCTCAGCATTTTAATACCTTAATATATTTCGCCGTTAGCGCTTTGGTTCCTTCCATTCTTACCGCCATGTCTCTTAGTTCAAAATGGTGTTAAAGTGCAAAAATGGTAAATATTTATCATGCTTGTTTGCAACTTTCAACTCACTTATTGGTTTACTGCTTTACTAATCGGTCAACGTCTAGAGTACAATATCAATATCAAATCAACTCAAGCTCGACTTTTAAATAAATCTCCTATATCAAATCAACTCGTGCTTTCCAAGATTGGAGAAACGAACAAAACATCAACCATTTAAGGACCGAAAAGGAAATGGAATAAAAAAGTCTAAAATTCCTTTCCTTCCCAAAAGTCGTTTTCTCTTAGGATGTTGAAGTTTGAATAATCGATTATAGAAGATTTTTATGGATATCCATGATCCACGTATATCCAAACAAAAGTCAATGCAGTGCTTGAAATTATGTTTTCAGCTCCTTGTTTTCTTTCTTATTTCTTTTGCTTTAATTTTAATCTTTCGTTTTTAATGGTTTTTTAGCATACCTATCCTTTTCAAGGTATAATAGATTTCACCGACTCGCTTACATGTTGTACCACATTTTTGGTTTATTTAGAGGGAAAAAATATCTTGGTGCAGCATGCCTTTATTCTTCATGCCGAGGAATGCGAAGATCTAAGACTGGAGAGAGAAAAATCTTTCCTGGTCGTTTAAAATATCAACAACCTATCAACCTTCTTTTATGATCGATATTGCCCATCTAAAAACTAATATGTATATGTTTTAGGTCATCACGATGGTTGTCCGTTTATCCCAAAATTCAGAAAAAATGGTAAATCCAACCCTGTTGATGTGACAAAAGCAAATGAAACTGCAGGTATCATTGATTGATATGTACAGGCCACATTGGAGTAAAATATCTAATGGAATTTTGGGCTGCCGACAATATTTAATCCCAGATTCCCAATTATATAAAATATGGAATCAACATAAATGGAATATGATTGTGATGATGCAATAAGGCTAATAATGTTTGCTAGAATGCTGCAGGCTGATATAAAACAAGAATTATTTTGGTGTATGCCTTTAAGGTATCCTTCGGAGAGCGGACCCCACATGTGGAGCGTCACCCGCCGCTCAACACGCCACTGCTTGAGGAGCGACGTTTCCCCGGCTCATGAGGAGCGGTGAAGAAGAAAGGGGCTGGTTTTATGGCAGGTCCATTTGTTTAAATTTTTTTTAATACATTTTTATATATATTAAAAAAATATATTTACACATTAATTTGGTAATTTATATTTAAAATCATGGTTACAAAACCATGGTTTAGGCTATCCAAACACTTCATGGTTACAAAACCATGGTTTCACACCACTCTCTCGAACACACCTCAAACTATGGTTTGGTTACAAAACTATGGTTTCATAACCACGTTTCACAGCCTCGGTTTCACACTGCTCCGATCTGGCCCTAAATAGGCGATGCTACTGTTCATTTGTTGCATCACAGTACATAATTTAAGCATTACATAATAATACATATATATGTATAGGTTTGGCTGAATAATATGTGCAGCACGTGTATGGGGCCAAATCAAGCGGACCCCATTTCTTATTTGAGTGTTTGAATGTGATGTTTCAACGAAGTGTGATCATTTTGGTCATGCAGTTTGGATTGTTTGAAACGCATCTCAACTCCAACATCAACACATCTTGACTTCATGTGGCATCATGCAAGACTACTGATTTACGATGAAGTTGATGCAATTTTTACATTATAACA
The DNA here is from genome assembly GCA_030015575.1 of Agapanthus africanus. Lineage (NCBI taxonomy): Eukaryota > Viridiplantae > Streptophyta > Magnoliopsida > Asparagales > Amaryllidaceae > Agapanthus > Agapanthus africanus. Next base: position 73,209,057 of record CM057348.1, read on the forward strand.
GAAGAAAACGGGAATGAGGTCGACCACAGCGTATCCGTTGCAGATGATAGACGGGAAATCTCATGAAGCCCAGTCTTTTTTGTTCTGCCCTATTTGGCTGTGCCCACCGCGGCCACTTCACTACTTTATAACAGTGCTCTTGCGAGTTTTAAAACTGTAGCACAGGCCCTTGAAGCTTAGGGGACCTCATCTCAATACCAAATTAACTAAAAGGACCATTAATTTCATGTCTGCAGTTGGATTGTGAAGGGACAAGTGGTTCGTTGTCCTTGTCTCACCCCTATACCTTAAATATGAATTTATTCTTTGAAGCACCATCCAACTTTCAGCAATCAGGCGATAGCTTTTTTTAGTCTTTACTTTAAAATACCATGAACCTTCTTTGGAGGGTATTTCATTAAAAAAAATGCCAAATTCAATTTATTTTGGGACTATTCAGTTCACGTATAAGATCATTTCAGGCTTACTCAATCCGCTCTCACTACTACAGATATAGCTAATATTAACGGGTAATTGCTCAAGGTTACCACCGTGGCATATTTTGAGTTACAGTTTCATAAGCTATGTTCACGGTTATTGTAAGTCGATGTACTACACCCCAATACTTGTGGGGAGGCGGAAATTTCAAAAACGAACTTGTTTAGTGAACGAACATCGACTAACCGCTTGAATCGAAGCTAAACTATAAATAACCAAACACAAAGTGTTTCTAAACTACTGTGTTTAGGGATTATACCTAATGAACCAACTCCTTCGTCTTTACGATCTCCTTGTCCTCCTCGGCCTTCTCTAAGTAGTAGACGATCCACCCGAGAGCAAAACTCCAAGCTAAATCTCTAAACTTGAGGCAACTAACCTTCTTGGATTGCTAATCAAAGAAGCTAGGATGAAATAGAGTGATGGTTATGGATTGTTTAGTCTAATTAATCCTAGATCTCAACACATGAGGGTGATGATTAGTCTTTTGAAGAGAGAGAGCTTGAGGAGAGAGAATGTGTAGATGATAATGATGAATAAGTTATGAGTATCATAATAGATATGAAGCATTTTCTAATAATAAGAAAAGAATAAAGAGTGATGAATAATCATGCTTCATAAAATATCAAGTGGTGATTCATTAGCATGAGTCATTAAGCAATAAATGTGCATTAATGAGATGAATGAATCACCACCATGACTCATATAACTCATTCAATGTATATGACACATAACCCTCCTTAGTCACCATCTTCTAGAAGCTTCTCGTACAATTACGAGAACGCCCCTCCAATCCGCAAAAATACGGAAAAACTTTAGACTGTAAAAATCCAATAACCGGATACCAGTAACTGGCTTAAACCAAAGCCGACTGGTAAAAACTGTCCGAAAGTCGTACGCGCGTAAACGCACGTATGCGTCCGAACCCTTGTCGTAAAACCATACGACCTCTATATCGTTTCGCCTGGAATAGGAAACTCTCTGTGTGGGACTCTAGAGACTCGACTACTACGCTGGCAGTGGGTTTAACCACAGACCGCAAGCGGCACTAGCTGTACGTAACGGTCCCCAGGTAGTTGTCGATAAGAAGGCCGATGAGGAAACCCATCCGAACTCCTACTGAGTCTGATGTGACAATCTCCATACAGTCCGGTCCGTTCGTCCAAGACTATCGCATATCGGGCCTAGGGGGGCGGCAAGCGTCAGTCCCCTAATAGCGGTATAAGTCGTGTCAGAGTGAAGCCCATTACACCCTGAGAAACTACTGGAACCTACCAGCAAATCTCGCTTGCCCTGGCCAGGGACTTTGCGTAATGGCTCTCTGACACAGCGCGATATCTACTCCCAATACCGGGAGGGACGAATCCTGTCTAACCGCCACTGCCTCCAAGTGCTCGGGACTGCACCCAACTGCTACCTGTTTGCACGACTCCTTTGAGCCGTGGTAGGGTAGCAATCTAAGAACAGTGGGATACACTCGAGGCGAAGTAGCAGTGTCAAGTCTGCGGACTATGCTGTACTCATGTCACCTGGGAACTGCTTACTGACGACTGGTATCAAACCAACCAACAGTTCCCTGTGAGTCCTGTCCTGTGTACCCGTAACCTAACGAGCACCTGCATACTATCTCCAGTACGACGTACTGACGGCTGTGGGACAGACCATCTCCCCAACTGGGATGAGAAGCGTACACACTAGTCTACTCCGGAGTATCGATGCTCCGTCTCGATAATCCAACGACCAGGGACCTGAATAAGGATGTGCTTGTAGACTACCCAGCCCCCACTGGTGTGACTGCCATCACAACGCTGGTAGACAAGCAAGATCCAAAGAGCTCTATCAATACGTACACTCACATATTAAGATAGAAAAACCAAGTAGCATACTACCATGTTTAGCAAGACTGTTATATACATGTGAATATCCCAAGCTTCCATTAAGTAATATACAAACTAGTATGATACAGTAATGGCCTTCTAGGGCATAAACACTAACAATCTCCCACTTGCACTAGGGCCATGTACTGGCGTATCGTAGACCAATGATCTCGAGTAGCCTCTCGAACTGAATTTGGGGTAGGGCCTTCGTGAATGGATCAGCAATGTTCTCTTCAGAAGCAACTCTCCGAACCTCGATCTCCCGACGATCAATGATCTCCCTGATCAGGTGATACCGCCTTAAGATGTGTCTGGACTTCTGATGGGACCTTGGTTCCTTCGCTAAAGCTATAGCTCCGTTGTTGTCGCAATACAGAGGTATTGGATCAACTATGGTAGGAACCACCTGAAGTTCTGTTAGGAACTTCTTCATCCAGACTGCTTCTTTTGCGGCATCGCAAGCAGCTATATACTCCGCTTCCATCGTCGAGTCAGCAACGGTGTCCTGCTTGGAGCTCTTCCAGCACACCGCCCCTCCATTGAGGGTAAAGACATAACCCGACATGGACTTGGAATCGTCCTTATCACTCTGGAAGCCGGAATCAGCAAAGGCCTCCAACCTGAGGTCTTTTCCGCCGTAAACCAAGAACATCTCCTTAGTCCTCCTCAGGTACTTGAGAATGTTCTTTACTGCTATCCAGTGCTTCTCCCCTGGGTCTGACTGATACCGGCTTACCACGCTCAGTGCGTAAGCTACATCTAGTCTGGTGCACAACACGCATACATTATAGAGCCTACCGCAGAAGCGTAGGGTATAATAGACATGCGTTCCCTTTCCAAATCAGTCTTGGGAGACATCTCTTTGGAGAGGGTGATTCCGTGACAAGCCGGTAAATTACCGCGCTTAGAATCTTCCATACTGAATCTTTTCAGTATAGTGTCGATATACCTGGACTGCGAAAGTCCCAACATCCTCTTGGATCTATCACGATAGATCCGGATCCCCAGAATGTAAGAGGCATCACCCAGGTCTTTCATGGAGAACCTGTGTGACAAGAATCCTTTGACAGATTGTAGCATAGGAATGTCATTTCCTATTAATAGAATGTCATCCACGTACAAGACGAGGAATACGACACTTCTGGCTACAACTTTACTATATATGCACGGCTCATCTGGATTTTTGATAAAGTCATATTCTTTGACTGTCTCATCAAAACAGATGTTCCAACTCCGCGATGCCTGCTTTAGTCCATAAATGGACTTAAGCAGCTTGCATACTTTCCCGCTGCTCCCACTCTGATTGAAACCCTCTGGCTGATCCATATAGACGCACTCTTCTAAATTTCCATTCAGAAAAGCCGTCTTTACATCCATCTGCCAGATTTCATAATCATGGAAGGCAACAATAGCAAGAAGGACCCGAATGGATTTGAGCATAGCCACTGGAGAAAAAGTTTCGTCATAGTCCAAACCAGGTCTTTGACGAAAACCCTTTGCAACAAGTCTAGCCTTATAGGTTTCCACCTGCCCATCTACACCAATCTTTTTCTTGAAGATCCATTTGCATCCTATGGGTTTTACCCCATCTGGAGCAAAGTCCAAAGTCCATACTTTGTTGGTGTACATGGACTCCATTTCGGTCCGCATTGCATCTAGCCATCGTACCGAGTCGCCGCTCTGGATGGCCTGCTGGAAGTCAGTAGGTTCATCATCATCTATGATGCAATCCTCTCTATCCCCATCTATGAGAAAACCGTAGTATCTCTCAGGCGGATGAGACGGCCTACTCCTCCTGCGGAGGGGTGCGGGAATGTCCTGTTCTTCTTGAACTACCGGTTCTACCAAACTTTCAGTATTAGTTTGTGGTTCTGGAATTTCTTCCAGTTCTATTTCGCTCCCACTTGATCCTTTTCTAAAAACTGATGTTCTAGAAAATGGGCATTACGAGAAACAAATATCTTTTGTTCCTCTGCGTAATAGAATAGATATCCCCTGGAGTTCTTTGGATATCCCACAAAACTACACTTTACTGATCGTGCCTCGAGCTTGTCCACATGCTGCTTTTTAACAAAAGCTGGACATCCCCAAATCTTTATATACTGTAGATGGGGTTTCTTCCCGCTCCACATCTGATATGGAGTGGTAGGCACAGTCTTGGTAGGAACCATGTTCAAAAGATATGCCGCTGATTCTAGCGCATAACCCCAGAAAGATCGCGGTAACTCAGCATTACTCATCATGGATCGTACCATATCCAATAGGGTACGATTCCGTCTTTCCGATACACCGTTATGCTGTGGAGTGTATGGAGGAGTAAGCTGAGAGAGAATTCCTTTCTCTTTTAGGTAACCAAGGAACTCGGCACTCAAGTATTCACCACCTCGATCAGATCTAAGTGTCTTGATACTTTTGCCGGTTTGGTTTTCTACTTCATTCTTATACTCTCGGAATTTCTCAAAAGCCTCGGATTTATGTTTCATCAGATAAATGAATCCGTATCTTGAGTAATCATCCGTGAAAGTAATGAAATAGGAAAAACCACCTCTTGCATGTGTAGACATCGGACTGCATACATCGCTGTGTATGAGTCCTAAGAGCTCGCTCGCTCTTACTCCTTATCCAGTAAATGGAGTCTTTGTCATCTTTTCTTTGAGACAAGATTGACAAGTGTCATAAGATTGATATTCGAACGAGTCTAAATATCCTTCTCTATGCAACTTAGTCAACCTTCTCTCATTGATGTGACCCAGTCTACAATGCCATAAGAAAGCTTTATTTAAATCTGGAGACTTTCTTTTTAGTGTGTTCTGGACATTGAAAATTTGGAGTTGGTTTAAAACATATATGCCGTTATTTAGAGTACCGGACCCAATCAAACCATGATTAAGGTGGATGTTAACAACATCTCTTACAAACGTGAAATCATAACCTTTATTTGATAACAAGGAAACTGATATGATATTACACGTTAAGCTTGGTACAAAATAACAGTTATGCAAAACCAAAATATGTCCACTCGTCAATCCTAGGTGATAATCCCCGACGGACGCAGCTCCCACGCTAGCTCCGTTAGCAACCCTGAGGATCATATCACCTTCTTTCAGCACTCTACGGTTTCTCAGTGCCTGCAATGAATTGCAAATATGAGATCCTGATCCGGTATCCAATACCCAGGAAGTAGAGTTGATTGACAGACAATTCTCAATTACAAACACACCTGAAGTCGAAGCCACAGCTTGCTTCGGTTCCTGGTTCTTGGCGATCCACGCCTTACAATCCTTCTTCCAGTGCCCTTTCCTGTGACAATGGAAGCACTCATCCTGGCCAACTATCGGTACTGCTATCTTTTTCCCACCTTACTAACACCTACTCTAGGTTTGGGTGCGGCCTTCTTCTTCCTTCCTTTGGCCCTAGCCTTGGACCCGGAAGAAGATGCACCGCCAACAAACATAGCGGGTGTTTCCCTTGCCTTCTGCAAGGTGCCCTCTGCACTCCTTAACATGTTCAGGAGTTCCGCAAGTTCAACTTCTTTTCCTTGAAGATTGAAGTTGAGGATAAACTGGGCGTAGGTGGGAGGAAGGGACTGGAGAATAAGGTCTGTATAGAGCTCATTATCCAAAGTCGTCCCAAGGTCTGCGAGCTCTTCAATATAGCCGATCATCTTTAGGACATGTTCACCTACCGATGACCCGACAGCCAACCTCGCTCGAAACAAGTTCTTAGAGGTCTCGTATCTTGCTATACGAGATTGCTCTCCATAAAGTTCCTTTGTATGGAGAAATATGCCATCTAGGGACATATCCTCGTGCCTCCTCTGATGTTCATTGTTCATTGAGGCAAGCACGATGCACTTGGCTCTCGCGCAATCTAAATCCCAGGTTTTGCGGATTTCCTTATCCGCATTGCTGGATTTGGGACCAGGGACAGCAGGTGCCGTAGCGGTGAGGATGTACCCCAATTTGTCATAGGTCAAAGCCATTTTGACATTCCGCAGCCAATCTTTATAGTTTGGCCCTGTCAGTATATTTTTCTCTAAAAGTAACTTAAGTCCAGTCATTTTCAGGGTCGCTGCAATTAGGAGAGAGAGAGAAGAAAACACTTTAGCATGATGCTCTTGCAAGTTTAGAGTGGTTTTTAGTTTATCTAAACTGGATGGCTCCCACTGTTTCTTGAATCCTTCCTCAAACCATAAAAGAAGAATTAGCCAGGACTATTCTCACCGTACAATACTTGCTTAACCGTTCAGCCAGGCTGGTGTCGGTACTTCGAGGGAGGTTTTCCAACGCTTTCGCGAAGTTCCTTAATTAAATAACCTCTTTTCTCTGGGGGCGTAACCCCGCTGACACTTTTCTGGACACCTACTAGGTTTATAGCATTGATCGTTAAGTGACGAATATCCTGATAAGTAGCATATACTCACAGTAGGATCGGGATCCAAATATCATCGTCTGATAATGTTGTAGGAATGCTACCAACATTCATCAAACTCAAAATGGTATGCATCTCTTTGCAAATTTCAGTTTCTTTAGAAATTCCCGATATAAGTTTTTGCCCCATGCTCTTATGACCTTGGCGTTAGGTCAAAATGTCATAAGTCACATGTCAAGTTCTACCCATCATTATCTTGTCAATTTGAACCCATCCGTATATATCCTTGACGTTCGGCCAAAATGATAATACGACTGTCCCAAACTAACTTATCTATCTATGCAACAAATGAATACCCAGTAGCTACCAAACACTATGCCTTGGCGTTAGGTCAAAATACATAGCTTGAATACTACTGAATACCCAGATGAAATGACGGAGGGCTACGAATGGTTTTGGCGAAACCGTGAACGTAGTGAACTTGATATAACCGAAGGAACCTGATAGCTTTTAAAAGGAGTGGTTAAAGCTCCGCATTTAAAAATATCTGTTTTAAAAATAACCGAGTGGTTTCTTTTAAATTGTTCCAACGATTTAAACTTGGTTTATTTTCTTTGCATTATAGATAATGCGTCCCATCATTAACCTATCATTGCAGAAAACAACGAAAATACAACGTCCTCTTATGCCATCCGCATTCGCCACGGGGTCCCGTCATCACCCGTTAGGTTACTTAACTAACGACAGAGCGGGGGCTGGGCTAGCGCGGGTGTAAAACATAAGTGACGTCTAAATAGCTATCATATATATAGATATTTTACATTCGTCTGACGCAATGATATACATTCCAGAACACAGATAAACAATATTGGATTTGCAAGCAATCTGTATTTCTTTTGAGCCTGCAAGAAAAGACAGATTACACAGTTGTGATGAATAGCCATTACCCCACCCTCGACCCCTACGGGTACGGCAAACTACCCACCCGGCAGTTTGTGTACCCCACCTTGGGTCAGTCCTAGGAGCAAAAACAGTAAAATGAAATAATACAACGGTGGCTACAACCGCAACCTGGATGTGCCCCGCAAAAATAATATTACAACAAATTACATTTACAACAAATGAATTAAACAATAACCCATTGCAAACCCCGGCTATACACCACAACAGTCCAATACAGTTTATATGCACAAAAAGATATAACCATTACAGAAATGTGCAACCCCCTGCCAACTGACATACTAGCAGTTAGGGGAGGTTTACGAACACATTTAACAATCACAGATATAATCCAATATGCAAATACTGTACAATTTCGATCGATTAAACATCTTTAATATTGCTCCAAAAACTGCTCTGTAAACTGGAAACCTGAGCAAAATTAAAATATTCCAGAAAACACTAAATACCAGAGAGGACCCACACATGAAAAATGAGTCCATGACTCGGCAACTCGGCCGCGGAACAGCGGCGGTTCAGTAGGGATCCGCCGCTCTTCCGCGGCTCATTAGCTGAGTCATAGGCTCAAATTTCATGGGTGTTCTCCTGGACCCTTTTCAAGCTTTCTGAGAAACCCTGAAAAATTTTTAGACTTCATTTTAATTTCGACAGAAACTTGACAGATTTAGGGTTTTCCGGCTTCGTTTTTCCGTTCGAAATTCGTACAAATTTTCAATTAAGTTATTTATTGTTTAGCGAGGCTCTGATACCACTGTAAGTCGATGTACTACACCCCAATACTTGTGGGGAGGCGGAAATTTCAAAAACGAACTTGTTTAGTGAACGAACATCGACTAACCGCTTGAATCGAAGCTAAACTATAAATAACCAAACACAAAGTGTTTCTAAACTACTGTGTTTAGGGATTATACCTAATGAACCAACTCCTTCGTCTTTACGATCTCCTTGTCCTCCTCGGCCTTCTCTAGGTAGTAGACGATCCACCCGAGAGCAAAACTCCAAGCTAAACCTCTAAACTTGAGGCAACTAACCTTCTTGGATTGCTAATCAAAGAAGCTAGGATGAAATAGAGTGATGGTTATGGATTGTTTAGTCTAACTAATCCTAGATCTCAACACATAAGGGTGAGGATTAGTCATTTGAAGAGAGAGAGCTTGAGGAGAGAGAATGTGTAGATGATAATGATGAATAAGTTATGAGTATCATAATAGATATGAAGCATTTTCTAATAATAAGAAAAGTATAAAGAGTGATGAATAATCATGCTTCATAAAATATCAAGTGGTGATTCATTAGCATGAGTCATTAAGCAATAAATGTGTATTAATGAGATGAATGAATCACCACCATGACTCATATAACTCATTCAATGTATATGACACATAACCCTCCTCAGTCACCATCTTCTAGAAGCTTCTCGTACAATTACGAGAACGCCCCTCCAATCCGCAAAAACACGGAAAAACTTTAGACTGTAAAAATCCAATAACCGGATACCAGTAACTGGCTTAAACCAAAGCCGACTGGTAAAAACTGTCCGAAAGTCGTACGCGCGTAAACGCACGTATGCGTCCGAACCCTTGTCGTAAAACCATACGACCTCTATATCGTTTCGCCTGGAATAGGAAACTCTCTGTGTGGGACTCTAGAGACTCGACTACTACGCTGGCAGTGGGTTTAACCACAGACCGCAAGCAGCACTAGCTGTACGTAACGGTCCCCAGGTAGTTGTCGATAAGAAGGCCGATGAGGAAACCCATCCGAACTCCTACTGAGTCTGATGTGACAATCTCCATACAGTCCGGTCCGTTCGTCCAAGACTACGCATATCGGGCCTAGGGGGGCGGCAAGCGTCAGTCCCCTAATAGCGGTATAAGTCGTGTCGGAGTGAAGCCCATTACACCCTGAGAAACTACTGGAACCTACCAGCAAATCTCGCTTGCCCTGGCCAGGGACTTTGCGTAATGGCTCTCTGACACAGCGCGATATCTACTCCCAATACCGGGAGGGACGAATCCTGTCTAACCGCCACTGCCTCCAAGTGCTCGGGACTGCACCCAACTGCTACCTGTTTGCACGACTCCTTTGAGCCGTGGTAGGGTAGCAATCTAAGAACAGTGGGATACACTCGAGGCGAAGTAGCAGTGTCAAGTCTGCGGACTATGCTGTACTCATGTCACCTGGGAACTGCTTACTGACGACTGGTATCAAACCAACCAATAGTTCCCTGTGAGTCCTGTCCGGTGTACCCGTAACCTAACGAGCACCTGCATACTATCTCCAGTACGACGTACTGACGGCTGTGGGACAGACCATCTCCCCAACTGGGATGAGAAGCGTACACACTAGTCTACTCCGGAGTATCGATGCTCCGTCTCGATAATCCAACGACCAGGGACCTGAATAAGGATGTGCTTGTAGACTACCCAGCCCCCACTAGTGTGACTGCCATCACAACGCTGGTAGACAAGCAAGATCCTAAGAGCTCTATCAATACGTACACTCACATATTAAGATAGAAAAACCAAGTAGCATACTACCATGTTTAGCAAGACTGTTATATACATGTGAATATCCCAAGCTTCCATTAAGTAATATACAAACTAGTATGATACAGTAATGGCCTTCTAGGGCATAAACACTAACAGTTATATCCGTGATCAAACCAAAAGTAAAGCGGGCCCCACAACCCTGCAGCCATAAAACACCGTACCCCCAATTACCCGGGCCCGATCTTTTATTTTCCCCCTCCCAAAATTATTTCCCCCTATCGTTCCCAATTCTTCCGTCATCAACTCCTCTCGCTTACTCCGTCGCCGGCCCCGTCTCTCCTCCGTAGTCGAGACCCGGCCCATTAGAAGACGAAGCATCCCTGGCCGAGCCCATCGTCGAAGGCCCGGACCCGATCGAGCTCGTCATCGCTGTCGTCGAAGCTCGCCGTCTTCGTTTAGAGATAAGTAAAATTGATTAGGATTAGGGTGATTTTGAATTGTTTTGCTTTAATTTTAATTTTAATTTTTGCCCTAAATCGTCGCCGTATCCGATCGAAGCCCTAGGTCGTCGCTGCCTTCGTTGAAGCTTGTCATCATCGCCGTTAAGAAGTAAATTTTAGGTCTTTTTTGGTTTAATTTTTATTTTTTCCAGTTACCTAATCTCCCCCCCCCCCGTTACTGCATGTTGCTGTTGTTGTTGCTGCTGCTGCTGCTGGTGTTGCAGTTGTTGTTGTTATTGGTGGTGATGGGGGTGTAGTTGTTGATGTTGGGGATGATGTTGTTGGTGTTGGGGGAGAGTTAGGGTTTGGGTTGGGTCAGGGATTAGGGATAAGGTTAGAGTTAGGGATTGAGTTAGGGTCGAGGTCGAGGTCGAGGTTGGGGTTGGGATTGGGGTTAAGGATAGGTTAGGATTGGGGTTAAGGTAATTTAGCGAGTTTTTGTAGGTAATTTAGTGAAAAGCAACAATAGTTAAGGGTATTTTAGTGAAAAACAGCAATATTTAAAGGTATTTTAGTGTAAATAAGTAACATTGATCAAATGGGGGTTTTTTTATTAAAAAATTTAGTGACGGTTTAATGAAAACAGGAAAATTTAAGGATATTTTAGTGAAATCTATAGTAATTTAGTTAATTTACTAAGATAAATCGTTTAGTTAAATTTTTAAGGTGGTTTAGTGAAAAACAACAATAGTTAAGGGTGTTTTATTGGAATTCATAGTAATTTATTTAATTTAAGATAGTTAGTGAAAACACAAGAATAGTTAAGGATATTTTAGTGTAATTTAGTAAAATAGAAGAAATAGATTGCTCGCGCTTGTGTGTGTATGCACATACACATACACACAAACATACACACACAAGTGCGCGCTCACACACAAACAATGCCGAACCTTAATTCATCATCGTTCTCCTCTATATTAAACTCTTGTCAAATCCCACCTTAAAACCAACCCTAAATCCAACATCTTAAACTCAATTAAGAAAACCCTCATCTTTAAAAAAAATATTCTAAACTTAGAACTTCAAAACCTTATATTTGAAACGTAAACGTAAAACTAATTGATATCAAATCCTAAACTAAATGTATAACATTCAATGTTAATATGAAATTTTCATATTCTCATCGATAATTAATCATATATGAAAATGAAAACGTGACTTAGTTCTCGTTTATCGGTTAATATACGTTCGGTGTTCGTTGTAACATAAAAATATGTTGGGGTTTCCTAGCGTCCTGACCATCTACCGTGGCCTTTGCAGAACAATTTTTTTTGAGGTTTTGAAAACTGGCGCTAGAAAACCCGTCCTAGAATCCACCATAAACCGAAACTAGCAAATAAAGAGGAGAGCTAACTACTATGATAGAAATGTCTCACGAAAAGATCCGTGCTCTTCAGTCTTCTATCCTCTTCATTTGCTTCTAGGGATCTCCTTGAACGAGCTTGATCACCTTTCCTTACTTCTTGAGATCTCCTGAATTATGCTTGATCGTCGGTCTTCTTCCGTCGAAGATGATCCATCCGAGAGATGCAGTCTATGGCTCTAGCTCCACACTGAGAGTCTAGTGGAGCAATTAGAGACTTTAGATTGCTAATCTAAAATGTCTAGAATATAGTGAAAGGTTCTAAGTGTGTATCTATCTCAACTCCTCTCTTGATTATCAACACATGAGATTGTAAAGAGGAGATTCAAGATGAAGATGGAGGAGCTCAAGAAAAGTAGTGAGGAGAGTGAAGCAAAGAAAATATGGTGAGAATGAAATCCCATGAGAGAGAAAAAAATCAACCATGGTTTTGTAAAATCATTTTTCTAATATTAAAACCCAACCATGTTTAAATAGTTTGCACAAATGAATTGAATATTCATTTGTCAACGCTATTGAAGTATGGTTCTCACAATACTGCCCTCACTACCTCTACGTCTCATTTTCCATTTAAAAATAAATGGATAGAGCTAAAATGAGGTGTCCACCTTCTAGAATATTTTCCATATTTATACAGATTACACTCTACTGTATATACATACCCGTATTCATATCAAAATACGTATACCCAAAGAGATAGAATAACACAAATAACATAATACTAGAATATACATATACGTAAATTATTAAATCAATACCTGATTTAATAATCCGGCTCAATTCCGAGCCGGCTAGTATCATCAACTGTCCGATCGAAAGTCCGGGTAACTAGTATAATCAATCGATCGGAACCCAATACGTATTCAATACGGCTACTACATCATTTCGCCTGAACCAGTAAAACCCTTTGTGTGGGACTCTGAAGACTCGACAGTACACCGGCAGTGAGTTACTGGATAAATTCATAACTACAAGCACGTCAGCGGCACTAGCTGTACGTAAAGGCTACCCGGGTACTTGTCGAAAAGGAAGGCCGACGAGCAAACTCATACGGATTCCTACTGAGCCTATCTATGACAATTTTCGTACAGTCCAGTCTCTTCGTCTGTGAGTATCGCATACCGGGTCAGGGGGTGGTAAACGTCAGACCCTAATAACCCGATAATTCGTGCTGATGTGGCTCAGGACCAATCCGGGAAACTACTGATCAACATATCATTAAATCCCAACTGCCTTGGCTAAGGTCTTATAGTGCTGGCCGATCGAACACAGTGCGATATCGACTCCCTATACCGGGAGAGACAAATCCTCAACAATCGCTCACTGCCTTCATGTGGTTCGGGACTGTACCCAACCAAAACATGTTTGCACGACTCAGTAGAGCCGTGGTAGTGTAGTAATCAAAGTACAATAAGAACTCACACGAGATAAATGACGATCTCAGGTCTGAAGACTAACCTGTACTCATGTCACCTGAGAACTGTTATCTGACGATAGGTATAGTACCATCTAGAACTTCTTGGCGAGTCCATCCAGTGTACTCACCCCCAATGAGCACCTATATACAATCTTAGGTGCGAACGACCAATGGTTGTGGGACCAACCATTGCCCCTCGTCGGGGTCTAGAAACGTATACACTAGTCTACTCCGGAATATCGATGCCCAGTCTCGATACTCCCACGACTAGGGACCTTTAAGGATGTGCTTATCGATTATACAGCTCCCACAAATATGATCGCCATCATAACGCAGGTAGTCAAGCAATGATCCCACGGGCTTTATTAACATATATAAATGATACGTAATAACAAGTAAAACATATGCACATGTTAAAATAAAGACAAACCAAATAGCATACTATCATATCGAGCAAGATTGTCCTGTACATACATATGTCCAAGCATCCACATGTATACATATACAATAATGGTCTCTAGGGCATACATATCCAACAATCTCCCACTTGCACTAAGACCATATATCGGAGTACTGAATACCCAACGTCTGCATGAGGGCTAGTTGTTGGTGTATCGCATACCCAACATCTCAAATAGTCTCTCGAACTGTGCTTGAGAAAGGGCCTTGGTGAATAGATCCGCCGTGTTGTCTTTTGTGTCTACTCTCCGCACCTCGATCTTCCTGATCAGGTGATACCGCCTCAAGATGTGTCTGGATTTATGATAGGACCGTGGTTCCTTCGCTAAAACCATAGCTCCATTGTTGTCGCAATACAAAGGTATTTAATTAACAATAGATGGAACAACCTGAAGTTCAGTAATGAACTTCTTAATCGAAACCGCTTCCTTTGCGACATCGTTGGCAGCAATGTATTCAGCCTCCATCGTCGAGTCTGCGACGGTGTCCTGTTTGGAACTCTTCCAACAGACCGCCCCTTCGTTGAGGGTAAATACAAAACCCGAGACAGACTTGCTATCCTCCTTGTCACTCTGGAAGCTCGAGTCGGTAAAGGACTCCGCCTGGAGGTCCCCGTTACCGAATATCAGGAACAGTTCTTTAGTCCTTCTCAGATACTTAAGAATGTTCTTCACTGCTGTCCAATAGTTCTCACCTGGGTTTAGCTGATACCGGTTTACCACGCTAAGCGCATAAGCTACATCTAGTTTGGTACATAGTATCGCATACATTATAGATCCTATCGCCGAAACGTAGGGTATAGTGCTCATGCGAACCCTCTCCTCATCAGTCTTGGGAGACATCTCTTTGGAGAGGGTGATTCCGTGTAATGCGGGCATGCTATCGCGCTTGGAATTTTCCATACTAAATTTCTTTAGTACGGTCTCTATATATCTGGACTGCGAAAGTCTCAATAATTTCTTAGATCTATCTATGTAGATCTTAATCCCCAGAATGTATGAGGCATCACCCAGCTCTTTCATGGAGAACCTTTGTGACAATAACAACTTGACCGATTGTAGCATACGAATATCATTTCCTATCAAAAGAATGTTGTTCATGTATAAGACTAGGAATATGACAGTTCGTCCTACAATCTTCTTATATATATAAGGCTCATCCTCGTTTTTGATGAATTCAAATTGTTCCCCTCCGAAGGACGGCGCGACAGGGATGTCTTGCCTGAGATTCAGGGCAGACGCTAATAGGTGCAATCCGTCCACCTCTCCGAAGATACCAAGTTGATTTATGGCACCATGTATCGAAGGTTTAAACGGATGTGGCCGATGTAGCAGACTTCGTCAGATTCCCCCTCGTTCGAGGGGTTTTTGATTGTGGGGACGCTCTTCCCTGCAGACGCAAGCCTCTGCAGTTAATTACGCTACCGCATCGCGGTAACAACTTTCTCCTTCTCCAGATGGTCATTTCGTGTCGTGGGTGTTTGTTTTGTTTGTGGTTGCCCGTGGATTGTATACAGAGACTAATTTATGTGGTCGCCCGTATGACGTGGATTAGTCCAAATCCGTATTTTCTTATATTTGGGTTTGGAGTTTTGGTTTAAGGATACATTAGCCATATTTGAGGCTAAGATCAACTTAAACGTTAGTTAAGGATACGTTAGTCTAATTTTAGACTAAGATCAACATAACGGGATCGTTTAGATCCAACAAAAGAGCATTTGGACTCTATTGTTTAGTTTAGGGACATTGCGGTCGATTTCCAGTTTAAGGACATGGTGATCCAACATTCCCATTTTGAGGACGAATATTAGTTTAAGGACATTTCGGTCCACTGTTCCCATTTTGGGGACGAATATTAGTTTAAGGACATTTCTATCCATGAGTTTAAGAACCCCACAGTCCGTAGCAATGTATGGTTGTCGGGACCTGTCACCTCTCTAACGACGTTGAAGGGTTACAACGACAAATATCAGAGGAGTTCAGAGATGTACCCTTGAACCGGGTGTAAATTGATTTGGGAGAGCAGTTGTGCTCAGTTCAATTTAAATTGAGGACTTATGGCCGGAATTGGGCTAAGTCCAGTTGAAAATGTTCAACATTTTATTTATCTTTGGCCTGTTAGGCCTTTGCTTGGGCTCTGCCCTTTTTAAACAATGCATAGCATTGGGCTTTTTAATAATGCATAGCATTTTTATTTGGTCTGTTAGACTTTTGCTTGGGCTCTACTCTTTTTTAATAATGCATAGCATTTTTATTTGGCCTGTTAGGCCTTTACTTGGGCTCTGCCCTTTTAAATAATGTATAGCATTTTAGTGGTTTGATAGTGCGCCACGTGGCCTGTTAGGCGCTTTGCGCCAATTAAAGAGGGCAAGGAGCTAGCGCATGTGAAGGTGACACGTGTCACGCTCTGCTAAGTGCAAGTCTGTTAGCGCAGCGCGCTGCGCCAGTGCGCTGCTGACACGTGGCGCGCCCTGGTGCAGTGCGCCAACCCAAGAGCGCAGTGCGCTTTTTTAGAAGCACAAGGCGCAGATTGTTCTATGGTTGACATGTGGCGCGCTCTGGTGATTTGCGCCAGTCCAAGGAGCGCAAAGGCGCATTTCATTAGTGTAAGGCACTGTCCAATAGCGCAGAGCGTATTTTGATCCAATTAAGATTAAAGAAACAGGTTCTTTGTAGTTCTAAAGAGGTTCTACCTCAAGATTCAAGAACCAATGGTTCTGATTCTCATCAAAAGGCAATGCCTTTATATAGATCAAAAGATCTAATAATGAAGTAAATTACTTCTTTTATCTTTTATGATTGGATCTTTTTTGATCTTTTTCTTTTTATTGAAGATCTTGATCTTGTTCTTAGATCTTTGATTTTTTTAGAAGAAATTCTTCTTTTAATGAGATGTTTTTATCTCTGTTCTTCCAAAAATCAAATTCTTTACCTTTAAAGATGAAGAAGATGATTTTCTTTCTTCAAAGGCTTGCCTTTCAAATTTTTTAGAGAGTTTTCTCTTTTTTGTCTTTCTGTGTATGAGACTTGGAGTCTAGGGGCCTTTATATAGGGCCAATTAGTTTGTTAAATTAGTTACAGAGATCTTTCTCTGATTGATCTGGGAATATTCCCCACCGTTGGATTTTTGATCCTAAGGCTTCTGTTTTACAGAAGATAATCTTCTTATTTTAATAAGATTAAAAAGATCTTTCTAGAATTTTTATTCTGATTAATTAAATAAGTCATTATTTAAGTTTTAGTGCTAGCACAGTTGGCGCAAGTGCACCTGCGTTGACACGTGTCGCGCAGCGCAACTGCGCTGACACGTGTCGCGCAGCGCAGAGCGCAAGTTATCTGAAGCGTTGCTTTATTTTTTTTATAAAAATTTAGATTTTAAAACAGAGCCTTGCTCTGATTGGGGTGCGCTGCCTTGGGCGCAGCGCCCCTTGCGCTGGTGTGTCTGCTTTTGACACGTGGCGCTCTGCGCGCAGCGCAAGAGATCTGAAGCGTTGCTTCACCTTTTGAATTTAAAATTCAAACAGAGCTTTGCTCTGATTGGGGAAACAAATGCCCCCCCACCGTTGCGCTCACGTGGCGTACACGTGAGTGCAGCGGTGGTAAGATCCAGACCGTTGGATCAACTCAGGAGTTGAAGAGGCGCTTAAGCGCCTATAAATAAGACCCTTGGTCCTCAGCAGATGATTATCATCTTCAAGAATTTTATTTTCTTCAGAGCCTTGCTCTCATCTTCAAGAACTTCAGAGCCTTGCTCTCATTTTCAGAGTTAGAACTTTAGAAAAATTTTAGGTAAAAATTAACTTAACTTAAATTAATCTTAATTAATAGAGCCTTGCTCTTATAGATCTTTTGATTTAAAGAAATCCCCTTTGGGGTTTCACAAACAGAGCTTTGCTCTTAAGAATTTATTTCAGGGTTTCTTAACCCATGAACAGAGTTTTGCTCACTGACAGAATATAGATCTTTTGATCTTCTGATGATGAACTCTTAAGAGTTCTTCATGGATCTTTAAGATCCCAAACTTTAATTATTTTTTTTTAGAAATTAATTTTTTCTTTGATTGATTTTTCCATCATTATTATAGAGCTAGGCTCTTTAAGGAATCTTATTCTCTTATGACCAGAGTTTAACAAGTGTCACTCTGTGACAGAGCTTTGCTCTGAAAAGGGAGATTTTCTCCTTGTCTCAAGGGATTTCTCATTTAATGAGAATATTCTTTTGAGGATCTCCTCGTTAATTGACAGTCTCATCCAATGATGATGCTGTCTTATTAACTGATGCATTGTCATCTAGATTTTGTGGGTCCCCCTTTGGGTCCCCTCTCCACTGCATTGCAGTGTGGTATAAATTTTAAAGTGCCAAGTGTTGGGATTAAAATTAAATTATGATACTGATAACTGAATTTCGTTTTTCTTTGCAGGCAACATGTCTGCTGATCTTTCATTCCTATTCTTCCGCTCAGAGGGAGGTTTCCTTGAGGCGCCGGTCGATCGGGAGGTTCTCGCTCTCATTAAGGATCACGACCCCGAGTATAAGAACCTTCATCTATGGGGCAGATGGTACAGTGAAATCATCAAGGGTCGCCGAAGCTTCTCTTATGCGACGCCGTCAGAGCCGATCTCGTCGATCCCATATGTAGATGCACCCCCGGTGAACTATGCCGTGGAGGTTGTAAATTGGAACTCGGAGGATCTTCTCCAGCCTTCGATTGCTGCCATTCCCGTGCAGCCGGCGGCAGCCGTGGATATTTTGGGGCGGCGCATATGCCAGGGTGAAGCGCGCCCTTGGAGACAACCTTATAATATTGGATTGACCCCTCGACAATCGGCCGGGTATTTGCAGTGGGCCAGGTACATCTTGTCAGCGAAGAAGACACATTTGCTGAAGATTGGTCTGTACCCCGCAGTCTACGCCTCATTGTTCGAGTACCCTGCTCCTCCGACGTGGTGGGTTAAGGCATTCGTGGAACAATGGAACATCCCCACCCATACCTTTCTTCTGACGGACAGGGAAGTCTCCATCCCCCTGGAGGAATTTGCTGAGATTTCGGGTTTGTCGGTGATGGGGGAGCATTATGAAGAGTTACTTCCTCCTGATGAATACGTCTTCACCACCAAGCCGCTGGTAATGGGCCTAACGCCGGAGAATGCCATTCAGCACCAGTTTCCGAGCCTGGTGAAGGTGCTGAATATGTATGAAAGTCTCTACTTGGAATCGGGAGGACGGGGAGATAGTTTTGCAGATTTCATCGCCCGCTTTCTTCGACCGGAGATTCTATCGCAGCAGAGCGAAAAATTCGCCAAGCTTGACGACCCCTTCAGCTTTGGCATAGATCGTCGACCAGCACTGGAGAACGACCAAAAGGGTTTTTACCTTCCTGACGCTGCAATCATGCCCTTATTGGAAATCGCCGTCCCGGGTCGCAAATGCTGGAAGGCATGGATTTGTGACCCATCAGTCTTATCTAGGCTGCATAATTTATGTACTGACGTTATACTATTGCGTCTTTGTGGGAGTGCTTTTTGATCACCTGTACCAGGTGTTGCACCCACACTTCTCCTTCCCGTCGGAACTTGCTTCCTCCAGTGGCGCTGGTGAGTATAGTTTTCAATTAATGCCTTTTCTTTTTTCAAATAATGGAATTATTTCTGATTCTTCCTTGCCCTAATTGCAGTACTACAGATCAAGGGAGGAGATGTAAGATCAGTCGCGCTACCGGTCCTCCCAGCTTTGCCACCTGTTGCAGCTGGTATAGTAGATTTCGTCATTGATGACCCTTCTATATTTCTTGAACCGTCATTTGATTGTGTTTTGTTTTTTGCAGCTGTCGTTCCGATTCCGGCCCCTTTCGAGTCCCGCATTATGATGCCGGCAGGTCCATTCTCCAGACGTCCATCCTCAAAGAGGGCTGCGATGAGTCTGAGCATGCTGAGCGGATGCGTCGAGGAGCTTGATGCAAAAGCTCCTGTATCTGCGCAGATTTCGTTGCTGAGGTTAATCCGATGCGGGCGACGCTTGTAAATTTCCACAATGAAGGCGTCGTCGAGTCTTGGGTTAACCACTGCAGGGAGATCGAGGCCCGCTTGTATCAGCTGGAACTTATGAGTCCTGCCCCCGAGGTTTTGGCTATGAGTACTCAACGGGCGGCATGGATCGAGCAAAGCGCTTCTTACTTCCGCCATCTGGAACAAGAAGCAGCCTTAAGGCGGAGGGAATGCCAAGAGACCTCAATCGAGTCTGCTCGACTGCGTGCTGAGGTCGACGCGAACGCTGCCCGGATGAAGGCTATCTTCGAGGGCCTTCTGCAAAGTATTTCTGATGGGCTAACACTGAAGCAGAAGCTCGATACCGTTGAGCATGATGCCCAAGGTCGCGAAGCAGCTCAGCGAGCCGTCGAAGAACGAATTTCATCTTACATGCAGCAGCGGGCCCAGGTGGAAGCAGAGTTGGCTGCGGCAGCCGATCAGGAGAAGGCGTTGAAGGAAGTGCGAGAGCAGCTTGCGGATTTGTTGAAGACGCTTCCTTCTCCATGAACATTTTGTATCATTTATAATTGTAAATAAAATGTATTTGTTTCTTTTATTCTTTAACACAATGTATCTTGTACTCAATTGAATTCATGAATAAAAGATATACATTCTTCATAATGTCTTGTGTCATTTCTCCGCTTTCTTCTTTCTTGCTGTGTTGTTTGTCATGCGATCTTAGCAAGTGCGATCCATAGATAGTATATAACTGCCAATCTTATGCTTTTTGTAGAGTGGCGATGGCTTAGAAAACATGGTTAGGATCTGTCACCTAAGACTTTTCAACTTTATGAGCCGTGAGGGTCTCATAAAGACTTTTCTCCCTACGAGTTAAGAGGATCTCGTAGGTGCATTTTCTCCTTAGGGGTCGTGAGGACCCCTAAGTGTATTTTCTCTTGAAAGTCGTAAGGATCTCACAAGAGAATTTTCCCTCTTACGAGTCGAGAGGACCCGTAAGAGGTTGTTTCCCTCCTTGTCGAGATTCGACTTTGGAGAGTGTGACCCGTGAATAGTATGCAAGAGTCCATTTTGGACCAACTTGCAGGGTCCCAGTACTTAGGAAACAGGTTTTTTAATCCCCGCTGCCTAAGGCTTTATCTTATAAGTCGAGACGAATCGAGAAGTTCTCGCGAAGACACTAATTTCCTCACGAGTCGAGACGAATCGAGCAGTTCTCACAAGAATATCCTAACGTCACAGTTAACCTCTGCTCTTTACGACAGAGGTCCGTTAGGGTCTGTGGTACTAGGGTTTTGTCCGTTGTACTGTCGCATTGGCTGATGTATTCCTCGATAGGCAATCTTGCTGTTCGAGTAGCCTTACGATTGTCGTGTCTCTGATCGCTTCGGGGGCTGGACAAGACGTCTTCAAGCAACCCTCCTAGGAAGTTTGACCGTCGGAAGAGCAAGCGTTAGGAATTTTTCCATGCCGCTTTTTACATGAGGTTAGGCTCATTTTGGAGAGCCCCGATGAGTCATAACCACTCCGCACTGGTGTGGGATGATCTCTGATAGTCTTTCAGGTTTTATATGAGTTACCGTCAAGACCCTGAAGCTAGGAATTTGGCCTTCGCGTCGTTTGCTGGCATTGCGTCCGCTGTATCGAGACGAATGTCGCGGTTGTCTCTAGGTTGTTGGTGAACCGTCGAGGTTTAGAACTAGGGATTTTGCCGTGGCTCCGTTGTTTGATTGTCGCGTCTGAATCCTGCTAGAGGAAGAACGCTGGGGTGACATCTCGTCTGCTGTATCGAGACGGACGTCGAGGAGGTGACCACTCCATGTGGGATGATTTTCGGTAGTCTTTCAGGTTTTATATGAGTTACCGTCAAGACCCTGAAGTTAGGAATTTGGCCTTTGCTTCATTTGCTTTGGCGCGTCCGAATCCTGTTGGAGAAAGAACGTTGTCGCGACATCTCGTCTGCTGTATCGAGACGAACGTCGAGGTGGTGACCACTCCGCGCTGGTGCGAGATGATCTCCGATTGTCTCTTATACTTTATATGAGTTGCCGTCAAGACTTGGCTCCGTTGTTTGATGGAGCATGGGGAGGGAAGATGTGTTTCCTTCTTTGTTTGTGCCCCTGGATTGTATACAGGGATTGCTATGATATTGCCTGTAGGGCATAGATTTTATTTATTATATTTTTTTATTTTATTTCTTTCCGCGATACTCTATCATTTCAGCTTTTATATCGCGAAGGTCGCGATTGCCCAATCATTTCGGCTGTTTTTTTTGCGGTGCCCCATCATTTCGGCTATTTATTTTATTTTCACTCGCTGCTTTTTATTACAAGTTGCCCAATCATTTCGGCTATTTTGCATGCATACATTTTTACTTGCTGATTTTGTTGCAAGTTGCCCCATCATTTCGGCTGTTTCGTATGCATGTGTGGCTCACTAGCTTCTTACTGTGAGCTTGGAATTAGACACCGATTTCGGCATCAGCACCGCTACAACTGGGATGTTGCCAGGAGCGAATCATCATTTGCCTTTGTCGATGTCGAACAAAGGTGGCTTAGCGAACATGGTTAAGGTCCTGTCGACTAAGGCTTTTGACTTCATGAGCTGTAAGGGTCTCACAAAGGTATTTCTCCCTACAAGTCGTGAGTATCTCGTAGGTGTGTTTTCTCCTTAGGAATCGTGAGGATTCCTAAGTGCATATTCCCCTGTAAGTCGTAAGGATCTTACCAAAAGGTTTTCTCCTTATAAGTCGAGAGGACTTACAAGAGTCGTTCACCATATGGACATATCCCTAGTCACGGGTGAGACTTGATTAGGGAAATGTTTATTCGTGCCCGTGGATTGTATACAAGGGTCAGCATTAAGCCGCTTGTAGGGCAATATCGGAGGTTGTGGGGGTTTGCTTAAGAACAGGTTCAGGTCTCTGTAACTTAAAACTTTCAACTCTTATGAGCCGTGAGGGTCCCATAAGAGAGTTCTCCTTACGAGCCGTGAGGATCTCGCAAGTGTAATTTCTTCTTAGGAATTGTGTGGATCCCTAAGTGTGTTGCTCCCTTGTGAGTCGTAACGATCTCACACGGGTGGTTTCTCCTTACAAGGTCGAGAGAACCCTGTAAGTGTCCTTTAACGAGGTTGCGCCCTTTCGAGTTTTCACAAACACCCGCCGGTAGTCCTGCTGTTTTTACTCACGGAGCCCTTTCAGGTTTTCATCCGTGCCCCCTTTGCTTATGGACATACCATTTTCTTTTATTCTCTCTTTTTTTTTATTCTTTTTATATAACGAGGTCGCGCCTTTCGGGTTTTCACAAGCACTCGCCGGTAGCCCTGCTGTTTTTACTCACGGAGCCCTTTCGGGTTTTCATCCGTGCCTTTTTTGCTTATGGACATACCGTTTTTATTTTCTCTCTCTGTCTTTTTTTATTCTTTTTTTTGGCTTTGGGACGTTGCAATCCACCGTAGCTTATTGACATCTCGGTCAACAGCTAGTTTTAGGACATGGTGGTCTGTTATTAATTTAAGGTCGTTTCAGTCCATTGTTGAAGAAGGCCAGCTACTGCTTATAGAGTTTGGCTTAGGAAGATAGCGAGCGGACATAGTCGTCGTCATCTATCATTGACCTAGGCTGTGACTCATTAAACGTAGTATTTCTTTAGGAAGCGACCATTTATTGGCCTGAAAGGCCTTTCACCGTGCATATCCATGAGTAGATAGGCTTCACCCTGGTAGAACTTATCTATGATGTACGGGCCTTCATAGTTCGGCTCGAATTTTCCCCGCTTGGCGCGATTGGGGATCATAGGTCTTTTGACCACTAGCACGAGTTCGCCTTGGCGGAATGTCCTCGGCCTGGTCAATCTTTCATATGAGCGCGTCATCTTTGCTTTATAAGCCTCCAGATTTTGTTGCGCTATGAGCCGGGTTTCATCAAGGGCATTAAGCTCCTCAAGCCGAAGGTGAGCATTTTTTTCGTTCGTCAGCTCATAGTGGACTGCCACTCGTAGAGAGGGTAATTCTATTTCGAGGGGGAGTACTGCTTCTGTACCGAATACCAACGCGTACGGCGTTGTGTTCGTGGCTGTCTTGAACGTAGTTCGATACGCCCAGAGAGCTTCTTGCAGTCTCTCATGCCAGTCCTTCTTATTTCGGGACACCATCTTCTTCACGATCTTCGTTAAGGTCTTGTTGAAAGCCTCAGCTAGACCGTTAGCTCGGGGATTATAAACTGAGGGATTATAAACCGAAGCGGCTGATCTTGTGGCTTCTGTAGGCTGGCCTGTTATCAGAGATGATCTGTCGCGGAGTTCTAAACCGATAAACGACGTGCGTCTTGAAGAAATGGAGGATATTCTCCATCTTCGCTTCCCTCAGCGGTACTGCTTCTGCCCATTTGGAGAAGTAGTCAGTCGTCGCCAAAATGAATCGATGTCCCCTGAACGATGCTGGTTCGATGGGGTCGATTACGTTAGTCCCCCACATTTCGAATGGCCAGCTAGCCATTGTTGGATGTAGATGATTTAGGTGCTGATGGATAAAGTCCCCATGAATCTGGCATGAGTGGCATTGCTTCGCATATTCGAGGCAGTCCTGAATCATCGTGGGCCAATAGTAGCCCATCCGTTTAATCTTCAACTTCATCTTCGGGCCTGCTTGGTGAGAACCGCAGAGTCCGTCGTGAACTTCCTGAATGACTCTTTTCGCCTCTTCAGGTCTCAGACATCTCAACCACAGAGAATCAAATGACCTCTTGTACAGAGTATCATTGAAGAAGGCGAAAGACAGAGCTCGTTTCATAAGCTGATGCCTTGAGGACGCATCTTCAGGTGTTTGACGGGATTTGAAGTAGTCTATAAAGGTTTCTCTCCAATCCTCAGCCTTTTCCTGGTCTTATATTTGCATAGCCGTTTGCTCAGTCGCTCCCTTTTCTTCGGATGATTCCGGAGATATTTTTGCTGGGGCAAGCACCCGACGACTTTGTACCACGATTCTTACGTCATCGAGGTTCTCGTCGGCCAGTTCTTTAGCGAGCTTAGCTAGTGCATCTGCTTTGCTATTTTCCGCGCGCGATTTGCTTTCCAGCATGTAGGAGGGGATTTGAGTCAGCAATTGCTGTATTCTCTCGCCATACTTCACCAGTTCGGGTTTGCACGTTTGGTAGTCGCCATTTACTTGACTAACGACCAGTTGGGAGTCTCCGTATATGAGGAGGTTTTCGATTCCCATGTCGATGGCGATCTCGAGGCCTACTATCAAAGCTTCATACTCGGCTTCATTATTCGTCCTTGGCTCTGTCAAGGAGAAAGCAAAGCGCATTATCCCTCCTTGTGGAGTTACGAAGATGAGGCCTACCCCCGATTTGATTATAGGGGTGCTTTGTTTACGCTTCTTCATGGAAGACGCTCCATCAAAATAGAGTTCTCATCGGGTATTACTACCGTCGATCGCATCGAACGCATGTTCGTCTGGTAGCTCGCAATTCAGAGGAGAATCGGCAGGTATCGGATGCTCAGCGAGGAAGTCGACGATGGCCTGGCCTTTCACTGCCTTAAGAGGTTGATAAGTTATTGAGAACTCCATCAAGAGCAGGGCCCATTTAGCGAGCCGACCTGTCAGTATAGCCTTTGACATCAAATATTTGAGAGAGTCCACCTTCGATATGAGACGGACTTCATGTGCCAATGCATAGTGCCTGAGTTTTGTTATCGCGAAGATTAACGCCAGACAGTGTTTTTCAATGGGGGAATAGTTGCTTTCTGCCCCCAGGAGAACTCGACTTAAGTAATAGAGAGCTCTTTCTTTCCCTTGGTCATTCTCTTGTGCCCATAATGCACCTAAGGAACCT
The DNA here is from genome assembly GCA_030015575.1 of Agapanthus africanus. Classification (NCBI taxonomy): domain Eukaryota; kingdom Viridiplantae; phylum Streptophyta; class Magnoliopsida; order Asparagales; family Amaryllidaceae; genus Agapanthus; species Agapanthus africanus. Next base: position 73,234,795 of record CM057348.1, read on the forward strand.
TCGAGGGCGGTTGTATAAAGAATGAGAGGCTTTCCCTTGACCGGAGCAGCCAACACTGGCGGATTCTGCAGGTATTGCTTGATTTCGTCCAGCGCGTCTTGGCATTTGTGATCCCAGACGAACGGGGTTCCCTTCTTCATCAGATGACTATAAGGACGGCACTTGCCTGAAAGATTGGCTATAAATCGCCGGATATACGCGAGCTTCCCTTGGAGAGATCGCAATTGCTTAAGAGTCTTTGGCGGAAGCATTTCCATGATCGCCTTGATTTTTGACAGATCTATCTCGATACCTCGGTGTCGGATGATGAATCCTGGGAATTTGCTCGAGGACACTCCGGATGCGCACTTGAGAGGGTTCATCTTCAAGTTGTATTGTCGAAGGCGTTGAAATACGGTCTTCAGATGCTCTAAATGCTCCTCGTATGATTTGCTCTTAACCACGAGGTCATCGATATAGCATTCGACGATTTCATGTATAAGGTCATCGATGATCTTTGTCATGGCCCTTTGATAGGTGGCACCGGTGTTCTTTAGACCGAAGGGCATCACCTTGTAGCAGAATATACGCAAAGGGGTCCGGAAAGCGGTATGCTTCTGGTCTTCGGGATGCATCTTTATCTGATTATATCCTGATGAGCCGTCCATGAAGGAGAAAACCTCGTGAGTGGACGTGTTATCTATCATCAGTTCGGTGACCGGTACTGGGAAGTCATCCTTCGGGCAGACTTTATTGAGATCCCGAAAGTCTACACATATGCGCACCGTCCCATTTTTCTTCATCACCGGGACGATGTTGGTGATCCAATCGGGATACTGAACTTCCTGGATAAACCCAGAGTCGATCAGCTTCTTGACTTCGGCGTTAATGCTCATCTCAAGCTCGAGCCGCATTCTTCTCGGTGCTTGTTTGATTGGCTTAACGTCTGGGGATATCGCTAATTTATGCACAGCAATTTCTGGATCTAGTCCTGGCATTTCGGAATAGTTCCATGCGAAGAAATCTTTATGCTGCATAAGCACGTCTTTTAATGAAGCCACCCTTCCTTCAGACAACAGCTCACTAACGAATATCGGTCGCGGGTCGTTTGCCGTTCCCAACTCAATTTTCTTGAGGTTATCTGCAGTGGTGTGTATTCCATCTTCCAGCTCTTTCGGTGCTGGTGGAAATTCTGAGATCACCTCGTCATCGCTGTTTTCGAAGCACCAGGGAAGGTCATCCATATTCTCGGGCTCTTCTTTTGATATTGTTATCATATGACAAGTACGAGCTCGCTTCCAAGACCGATGTGGATCTGGTTCTGCTCTCGTGGCTTTGGGTTCATTCTTCTGTGGCGACGTTACCCTCCAGCTGTCAGATAGAGCGAACTTGCCAAGCTGATACTGATCTTCGACCCAGTTCTTGAAAGTGAAGCAATTTTCGAGAGGGTGTCCTATTGCTTGGTGATAAGAGCAATAGTTTGGGTGAGAGGCTTCGCCTGCTTGCTCGGGGTGTTTAGACTCCGGGAGTACAATCATTTGGTGTTTTAAAGTTAGGTCAAGTATATTCTTTGTCTTATCTTGAGGAAAAGAGTATGCTTGACTCATCTTCTTCATAAGGGACAAATCCGGATCGCTCGATCCCCGCTCGCGTGACTTCTTGGTCCCGTTTTGTCGTTGCTGAATGCCTTTTCCGCTCTTTGACTTGTTTCTGCCTCTGCGTCGGGCCTTTTTTACGACAGGTTGACAAAGAGGGGCCTTTTCATCTTTTGCAGCCTGTTGGAGAAGGCGTTGCGTCTTGGCTTTTTTGTAAATGGCCATTTCGCGATTGTGGTCGTCTCATACCTTTTGATCAGCTTCCCTTATAAGCTTGTCCATTTTTTCTTCGAACGAAGGACTGGGCATTTTTGCATCGGGGACTTTTTCTGGTTCAGGATTAGCATCTTCCCATTGAGCGTCCCCTTCTTCATTGAAGTCATGTATGACGTAGAAGTCGCGATGTAGCTCCCGTTTCTTGGACCGAACATATCCAAGCCCGATTGCTTCCATTTTCCCATTGGGCAACTTGCGCTGAGTTCCGGGAATGTTCCAGTTCCTGTCATAGAACTTAGCTTTTCAAGCAATTTGCTTAAGGGGTATACCTTGGCGCCTCAAGAGTCTCTTTAGTCCGTCCGTGTAATTTCTGGGTAAACGGATGGGCCGGAGCCTATCAAGCGTAGGATCCGCACCGTGCCTGATTTCTTTTTCCACTTTAGTTTCCCCGGAGCGGTAAAATAGGATTGCCTTTTCGCCTTCTCGCCTGGGAGGGACATAGAACATCTGCAGCTCTTCTACACTGTAGGTATCAAGCGCGTCCAGTTCTTTATGATATTTAAGTGGAACCATGGCGACTTGCAGACTTTGTTCTTCGTCAGCGAATGTTTGTATTGAAGGCCGAGCAGAGAATATAGCATGGACTTCATCTTTCGTGTCACTGCCAAAGATCAACATAGGAGCGGATGGTTCCGACTTGTTGTATTGGGGTGGACCCGAATAAACCATCTCTTCCTCTTCCTCAGTATCACTCCCGAAGGCAGGGATGGTGGCGATAGCTTTGTTCTCCGGCTTGTGACACCTCTCCGTGTCTTCGAAATCTGGCAAGAAGTATTTTGCATCTTCGTACTTGCGGACTTCGTTTACGGAGAATGGGTTCAACTCTCCTGTTACAGTGCACTCGAGACCATCCTTAAAATATTTCATACACTGATGCTGTGTAGAAGGGATGATGTTGTACTCGTGTAACCAGGGTCGGCCAAGCAAAGCATTATAGCATGTCTTGGCATCTATGACGTGGAATTTAATGTCCGTGATGAGTAGCCCAAAGCGTAACGTCAGTATCACAGACCCGAGAGTCCGTGATGATTGAGAGTCGAACCCGGAGATGGTGATCTTATCCCGAGCGGGGTGCTAGACGCTCATGCAGATTTCCTTCAATACCCGTACATTAAGGAGATTGACGGAAGACCCATTGCCAACCAAGATTTTGCCTATCTTTATATCGTGGCAATACTCTGAGACATAGAGGGGACGGTTGTGTTCGCACGTCCCAAGGAGGAGGTCTTCGTCGCCGAAGGTGATATCGGCTGTCTGGGCTCTTGTGATGGATCGGGTGAGTGGTCAGTGGCCCGTTGAAGCGCGGCTATCCTCCTTCCCAGATGCCATGTAAACGGTATGGACGACCATGCCCCCAGACTTAGGGCGTTTGGGTTCAGTGTTTTTTGGCTTTTGTCGTCGGCACAGGGATCTTATCCGGCCTTCTTTTCTCAGGAGCGGTCGAAGTTGAGGGAGCCGTCGAGGTGAGCACCCAGACAGCTTTTCGTGGCTTAGCAGGATGGCTGACTTCCTATTGGACCTTCAGCTTCTTGTGCTGGTGGGAGAAATTTGGATCGATCACCGAGTCTCGGGTCTGCCGTCAGACTTTATAGATTTTGGAGGATAGCCGTTGAGGGGATTGGGGCTGTTCTGGCTTTGCTTCTACAGCCTTTTCCAGCGGAGGGGGAGACCTCTTCAGTACAACGGTAGGAGAATTCCTACGCACTTTATTTAGCAGTTCAAAGCTGTTCCCAGTCGGAACAGCAGCATTAACTTCCGTCGTCGGGGCTGGTGGAGTTAACCCAGAAGGGTAACTACCTCCGGACTTCCTCACTCGGCGCCAGTGGCGACGTCGAGCATGTCGAGTGGTGGGAATTGGCTCGGTGACGGGGACGGCCTTGTCTTGCCCCCTGTTCAGGTGAAGGGCTGTAGCCGGTGTCAGCCTATTAAAGACTGATGCCTTTTGAGTAACCGGAGCGGGAGTAGGAGTTGGGACGATCAGTCTTGTGAAGACCGACCTCTTAGCAGGAGAAGCCGTCTTGACGACTTCAAGAGCAGGTTTGGCTACTCTCTCTTGAATAACCTTCTTTGGGACCGAAAGCTTCATCTTGGGCCCGCAGGAGTTTTGGCCTAGTCTGGAGAAGACCGAGGCGTTGGTGTTGGGCGACCCGTTGAGAGGGGCTGCAGCAGCTGTAAGTCGATCGAAGACCGACTTCTTAGGACCTTCCGGTACGGGCACTGGGGCAGTGAAGCTCATTGGCGGGAGCATGGTCCCGAAAAATAGTCCAGTAGTAGCCTGGGTGATTTGTTCCACCGGCATCGTGAACAGTGATGCCGCCTGAGGTCCATAGGCTACACCTCCAGGTGAGGCGGAGCGTCGGTTGCGGTTGCAGTTGGAGCAGTTGAACGCCATTGCTGTTTGCTTTCTGCGCCAAGAAAGAGACCAAATCTTAGTAACTTGAAGCCCGAGGGCAACTATTAATAAACCGCGATTCTTTCGCGAATACGATGCACGAAGTGTGGAGTGGAAAGAGGAAAAGGTCCCACCGGGCGTGCCAGAATCTGTTCCCCTCCGAAGGACGGCGCGACAGGGACGTCTTGCCTGAGATTCGGGACAGATGCTAATAGGTGCAATCCGTCCACCTCTCCGAAGATGCCAAGTTGATTTATGGCACCATGTATCGAAGGTTTAAACGGATGCGGCCGATGTAGCAGACTTCGTCAGATTCCCCCTCGTTCGAGAGGTTTTTGATTGTGGGGACGCTCTTCCCTGCAGGCGTAAGCCCCTGCAGTTAATTACGCTACCGCATCGCGGTAACAAGTTTCTCCTTCTCCAGATGGTCACTTCGTGTCGTGGGTGTTTGTTTTGTTTGTGGTTGCCCGTGGATTGTATACGGAGACTAATTTATGTGGTCGCCCGTAGGACGTGGATTAGTCCAAATCCGTATTTTCTTAGATTTGGCTTTGGGGTTTTGGTTTAAGGATACGTTAGCCATATTTGAGGCTAAGATCAACTTAAACGTTAGTTAAGGATACGTTAGTCTAATTTTAGACTAAGAATAACTTAACGGGATCGTTTAGATCCAATAAAAGAACATTTGGACTCTATTGTTTAGTTTAGGGACATTGCGGTCGATTTCCAGTTTAAGGACATGATGGTCCAACATTCCCATTTTGAGGACGAATATTAATTTAAGGACATTTCGGTCCACTGTTCCCATTTTGGGGATGAATATTAGTTTAAGGACATTTCGGTCCATGAGTTTAAGAACCCCACAGTCCGTAGCAATGTATGGTTGTCGGGACCCGTCACCTCTCTGACGACATTACGTTGAAGGATTACAACGACAAATATCAGAGGAGTTCAGAGATGTACTCTTGAACCGGGTGTAAATTGATTTGGGAGAGCAGTTGTGCTCAGTTCAATTTAAATTGAGGACTTATGGCCGGAATTGGGCTAAGTCCAGTTGAAAATGTTCAACATTTTATTTATCTTTGGCTTGTTAGGCCTTTGCTTGGGCTCTGCCCTTTTTAAACAATGCATAGCATTGGGCATTTTAATAATGCATAGCATTTTTATTTGGTCTGTTAGACTTTTGCTTGGGCTTTGCCCTTTTTTAATAATGCATAGCATTTTTATTTGGCCTATTAGGCCTTTACTTGGGCTCTGCCCTTTTAAATAATGCATAGCATTTTAGTGGTCTGATAGTGCGCCATGTGGCCTGTCAAGCGCTTTGGGCCAATTAAAGAGCACAAGGCGCTAGCGCATGTGAAGGTGATACGTGTCGCACTCTGCTAAGCGCAAGTCTGTTAGCGCTGCGCCAGTGCGCTGCTGACACGTGGCGCGCCCTGGTGCAGTGCGCCAACCCAAGAGCGCAGTGCGCTTTTTTAGAAGCGCAAGGCGCAGATTGTTCTATGGTTGACACGTGGCGCGCTCTGGTGATTTGCGCCAGTCCAAGGAGCGCAAAGGCGCATTTCATTAGTGCAAGGCACTGTCCAATAGCGCAGAGCGTATCTTGATCCAATTAAGATCAAAGAAACAGGTTCTTTTTAGTTCTAAGAGGTTCTACCTCAAGATTCAAGAACGAATGGTTCTGATTCTCATCAAAAGGCAATGCCTTTATATAGATCAAAAGATCTAATAATGAAGTAAATTACTTCTTTTATCTTTTATGATTGGATCTTTTTTGATCTTTTTCTTTTTATTGAAAATCTTGATCTTGTTCTTAGATCTTTGATATTTTTAGAAGAAATTCTTCTTTTAATGAGATGTTTTTATCTCTGTTTTTCAAAAAATCAAATTCTTTACCTTTAAAGATGAAGAAGAAGATATTTTTTCTTCAAAGACTTGCCTTTCAAATTTTTTAGAGAGTTTTCTCTTTTTTGTCTTTCTATCAATGAGACTTGGAGTCTAGGGGCCTTTATATAGGGCCAATTAGTTTGTTAGGTTAGTTACAGAGATCTTTCTCTGATTGATCTGGGGATATTTCCCCACCGTTGGATCTTTGATCCTAAGGGCTCTGTTTTACAGAAAATAATCTTCTTATTTTAATAAAATTAAAAAGATCTTTCTAGAATTTTAATTCTGATTAATTAAATAATTCATTATTTAAGTTTTAGTGCTGGTACAGTTGGCGCAAGTGCAACTGCGCCGACACGTGTCGCGCAGCGCAACTGCGCCGACTCGTGTCGCGCAGCGCAGAGCGCAGCGCAACTGCGCCGACACGTGTCGCGCAGCGCACCTGCGCCGATACGTGTCGCGCAGCGCAGAGCGGCGCAAGTTATCTAAAGCGTTGCTTTATTTATTTATTTTTAAAATTTAGATTTTAAAACAGAGCTTTGCTCTGATTGGGGTGCACCGCCTTGGGCGCAGCGCCCCTTGCGCTGGCGTGTCTGGCGCTCTGCGCGCAGCGCAAGGGATCTGAAGCGTTGCTTCACCTTTTGAATTTGAAATTCAAACAGAGCTTTGCTCTGATTGGGGAAACACAAATTTCTTGACAGTTTCATCAAAACAGATGTTCTACCTCCGCGATACCTGGTTTAATCCATAAATAGATTTAAGCAGCTTCTACACCTTCCTGCTGCTCCCACTGTCTATAAAACCTTCCGGCTGATCCATATAAACGCACTCTTCCAACCTTTCGTTTAGAAAAGCCGTTTTTACGTCCATCTGCCAGATTTCATAGTCATGAAAGGCAGCAATAGCAAGTAGGATTCGAATGGATTTGAGTATAGCCACTGGAGAAAAGGTTTCGTCATAGTCCACACTTGGCTTTTGACGAAAACCTTTTGCAACAAGTCCAGTCTTATAGGTTTCCACCTGTCCATCTACACCAAACTTCATTTTGTAAATCCATTTACATCCAACGGGTTTTACCCCAGGTGGAGCAATATCCACGGGCCACACTTTATTGGTGTACATAGACTCCATTTCGGATCGCATACCATCCAGCTATTTATTAGAGTCCCTACTGATAATGTCCTGCTTGAAACTAGTAGGATCATCTTCTTCCAAGATACAATCCTCTCGATCCCCGTCTATGAGAAAACCGTAGTATCTCTCGGGCAAATAAGAAATCCTACTAGATCTGCAGAGTGGTTGAGGTTCATCGGGTACTACTGAATCTAGCGGTTCCACCAAATCTTCAGTTATAATTTATGTTTCTGGAACTTTATCCAGTTCTACCACGCTGTCACTAATATTTTTTGCAAGAAATTCTTTTTCCAAAAATGTGGCATTCCGAGAAACAATAATTCTTTGTTCCTCTGTGTCACGATCAGAAATTTAGTTCGTGACCGGCACTTAAATCACGCCACGTCTAAAGACGTAACGCAATCAAGTAAGCCGAAACCCAGAATTCTAAACCTTTGTAAGAAAATAAAAGAGGTGAAGTTTTGAAAAAAAGGTATGATGAAATCAAATATTTTCTTAAATGCATACATAATGGAACATGAAAAATGCAAGTGGATTTTATTAGTTGAAAAAAAAACATGTTTCGTCTTTTAAAAATTTGGGCAGCACCTCCTTTGTATATTTTGATCCAAACCACATACACATGATAATATAAAAGGCATCCCCAAGCGGGAGCTAGCTCTTCGCCAATCAGCGGAATCACAACCACGCAAGACAGAATATATGTATACGACGCTCAACGGCGAAGATCAACACAAAAAATAATGAATAAAGCAAGACATCAACCCACCAAGCGAACATGTAACCCATCGCTCTAAGTCTCGCAACTACAGGTCTTGCTAAGTCTTACTATATATACAAATACTAGTTTCTGATTGATGGAGTTGACTAGATACAACAGGAATAATAATACAAGAGTGGCACGATCCAACATGTACCACATACCAAAGCAAATCATCTGAATACAAGCTGTGTGCCAGCGATACCGCAACTGATCCATGCGGTCAACCTGCAAGAACTGTGGCACAACGGGGGTGAGTTTCCAACTCATGAGTAGAAAACATCATCAGGTAGAAATCGAATATGTCACGCCCCGCTTCCCAGCATACGGCGAAGGGGACGCGACTGGTCCGCTACGTATTTACTGTGAAGTAAATACGCTAAGCGTATCTAAGCAATATAAAAGTAATCATAAGAGACAAGAGATATAAAAATAACAACAACTTTATTTATTAACATTCTTTTGTACAATGCATGAAAAGGAAATACAACTGAAGTAAAAACGATGCCTAAACAATGGCATAACAGGAAATTAAAAGTACTGAATGGAAATGTACAATATCTAGAGTTCAGAGTCTTCGAGAAACTGATCTAAGTCTTCACTGGTGGGGTCGATCTCTGCTGTGTCCAGATCACCTGACGACATTCAAAGAAGAAAGAAATAGAATGTCGTCAGCGAACAGGTCGCTCGGTAAGTCCAGAAATTAAGGGAGAAATAGAAAATACAGAATAAGAATGTATCTTTAAAGTTGTATGATATTATAGAATATTGTATTAACACTGTTGTTTGTAGCTTGGTACAGAAGGATGCCAGTGTATACGAGAGGGGTCTTTATATGCTAAAGACCAGGGCAAACTGAAAGTACAAGGAACCGTTATGCCACGGTACAACAGCAACAGGATTCATGTTAGGTGTCTTAATCTTACTGTCTCGTGCCACTTTTAACACCTTCCGTACCAATCTACCCCTTAAACCCCGTAGTGTTTTGATTGTATTGTTATATTGTATTGTATAAGTTATATAGTCGGATGACTGACCGAAACCATGATATCAGTAACGGATGTAACGGATTTAAACTGGATTCATATACATGGAAGGTATATCCATGGTTTGGTTCAGTGAAGTTGAATAGATCGATAACTGGATTTATGGATTCGTGTGTTCATGTTGAATTATAATATTGTAGATTTATATGGTATTTGAATCACATTCAAGTCAGATTATGATTAGACTCAAACCAGAGTCAGACAGTAGAGATGTAAATCGAAGTCCTATGTTTACTAGGGTCCTTAGGGTAATTTATAAAACTTGAGAGGGTTTTATGTAAAAATACTTTATATACTTTTCAAGATGCACCCAAAGTATTTATTATTCGTCTTTAGAGTTGTAATGAATGTGGATTTTATATTGTGATATTTCTAGTGAAAATATCTTAATTTCATAAATAAAGGTATTTATCTATAATATTGATTTATTTGAAGTTCATGGTATTTTAGTGTAAAATTTATTCTTGTGATTTTTAGAAAAAGGTGGAATATTAATATCATAACAAAATAAATGTTTTAATGATAAATATACATATATTTATACAAAAATAATTTTAACAAATATTTTATATTCTAAAAATCTCATTTTCTTAAGATATCGTATTTTAAATCTTTCGAGACCGAATGCTCCTTGCGGAGGTCTGAATCTCGCACTACTAAGCCCGAGGGTGCACGATAAACCGTACTATCCTAAACGGGTTCCCCAAAATGGGTTGTAGCGGCGCTTTACAAAGATTTATAAATACTAATCCTTTAGAATACGATTTTATAAAGTAAATGGTATTTATTTGTAAAAATATCAATTTTCCGTATTTTAGATTCTAGGGTTTCCTAAGTCAACTGGCCTATTTCTAAATGGTCTAAATAACAAGTTGTTAGATGCCTCAAATCGCCTCTTCACCGCCAATTATGGCCAGGTAAGTACAAGTGAAGAACGGAGGGATCCGCTCACGAATCACCGTGGGGCGGGTCTTTTAAAATTACCTTTCTCACTTGTCTAGCCTAGACACCAAAAAGTCAGGTTTAGATGAACGACCGATATCCACAACTTATCGTATTTTTCTAATAAAAGATATTTGTTTTAAAAGTATCTCAAACCTAAAACTTTTAGAAATGGTTTTATTAAGAATATGGTATTTAAATGAAAGTATTGTTTTATCGTACTCTAAGTTTATTGATGATATCGTTTTAGGTTGTATTTGCGTGTGTGTGGAGGTAGGTCATTACCTCGTGTTCTACTTTAAGGTATAGCAAGGTTAAGGGGGTTAAATGTGAAATCGAAAAATTGTGGTATTTAAGTGAAAAATACGATATATTGAAAAAGCTATCATTTCATGTGAGGAAACTTGTTCAAATTATTTGTTAAGTGTTTAATAGTCAACAATAAGATATTTAAGCATGAATGTATTGGTGAGAAGTGAGATTTTATAGAAAACCGAATCGGAAATCGGATTTGTTCCGATTCCGTCGGATTTGTAAATTCGTATTTTTTTTAGAAAAGAAAAGAGAAGCTAGAAAGGGACTTACGGGTTTGGACAACACTAGAGAGTGAGAGGGAACTAGAGGGTTCGCCGGTGCGTCGATTTGTCGTCGAGAGTTCCTAGCACGATTATCGGAAGTTCGCCGTCGATTTCGTCAGGGCTTCGCCTTTCGATCGTTTCCAAAGTACACAAGGTTTTCTTGAGATTTTGAGAGAGTGGGCTCAGAATTTTTGGATGAGAGGGTAGGAGGTAGGGGTGTATTTATAGGGTTCGGCTAGAGTCAGGGTAGGTATAGGGTTTTTAATTAAAAAATATAAAAATAATAGGAAAATGTATTTAAAAATGTAGTAGATAGGTGTTAATGGGCTCTCTGGAGGTGGTCTGAAGAATTAAAGTATGCAGAGGGGTAGGGGAGACCAAGGGGCAAAAATTTCGTTCAGGGGACTCGGCGGTCCGGCCGGCGGCGCCGGCCGACTCGGCCAGTCCGCCGGTCGACTCGGCCGGTCCTGGCCGAGTCCGGTGGTCGGGAGGTGGGGGGTCGCCGGGGGTGCTCACTGGTATTTTTACATTATGGGGTGTAGTGGGATATTTGGGAGTTATGGCTGTTGGACTGTTGGGCTTCTATAAAATTTAAAACAAAAATAATCTAAAAATAATGTGGGGCATGGGATTTGAACTCTGGTGGCTTGGTTCAGCAGTGCAAGGTATTACCAATGAGCTACAAGCTCCTTCTTGTAATTATGATGTGAAATAAATACTTAAAGAGATATCAACAATATTAAATACTCAAAATATACTTTGAATTTAAATCAATTCTCTGTACATTAAAAATGGAGTTGTTACAGTCTACCCTCCTTACAAAAATTTTGTTCTCGAAATTTACAACTTTTATTTGAGGATTAGTTTACAAATAGGTGTGGATATCTAGTACGCATTTCATCCTCCCTTTCCCAAGTGGACTCTCCTGGAGTGTCTTTCCTCCACATCACTCGGACCAAGTTAACCTCCTTATTCCGAAGTGTCTTCACTTTCCTGTTCAGAATCTCCACAGGCTATTGCTCACAAGACAAATCGGGCTGTATAGTGAGCTCGAAATGATCGAGAACATGACTGGGGTCACTCACATACCTTCTGAGTTGGGATATGTGGAACACGTTATGCACTCCTTCCAATGAAGGTGGAAGCGCTAAGCGGTATGCCACTTCACCGACTCGTTCAAGTATGTCGAACGGTCTAATATATCTCGGACTTAGCTTACCCCGTCTTCCAAATCGGATCACTCCGCGGTTCGGAGATATCTTCAAGAATACATGATCTCCTGCCTGGAACTCCAGATGACGTCTCTTTGCATCAGCCCAGTGCTTCTGTCGATCTTGGGCTATGCGCATCCTTTCCCTTATAGTACGAACCACATCAACAGTCGCTACTATCATCTCTGGTCCAAGAAGTTCCTTATCTCCGATGTCGTCCCAACTTAATGGCGATCGACACTTCCTTCCATACAATGCTGCAAAAGGTGCCATTCCTATGCTTGCTTGGTAGCTGTTGTTGTACAAAAACTCCACAAGATGTAGGTGATCTTCCCACGATCCTTTGAAGTCTAACATACATGCTCTGAGCATATCCTCCAAGATCTGAATAGTTCGTTCCGACTGACCATCTGTTTGTGGGTGATAAGCCGTGCTGAAGTTTAGACTTGTTCCCAAGCTTGCTTGCAGACTTTGCCAAAATTGCGATCGAAACCTGGTGTCACGATCGGAGACAATGCAGACCGGTACTCCATGAAGTCTCATAATTTCTTGTATGAGTTCATGGGTATCAGAGATAGTACACTATGAAGAGTTTAAATCTTTAAGTAGATTATTACCTCCATGTACTTCTTTACTAGTGTCTCAGTTGATTGGCCAACTCGAAATGGGATGAAGTGGGCCGACTTTGTGAGTCGATCCATAATGACCCATAGGCATCGTTACCCTTTGTGCTGCGAGAAAGAGCAGTCACAAAATCCATTGTGATGTGTTGCCACTTCCATTCTGGGATTGGTAACGGTTGAAGTAATCCAGCAGTCCTGTGATGTTCAGTCTTTATTTACTGACACACCAAGCATTTTGCGATGCTTCTGGCTACTTCACGCTTCATTCCATGCCACCAATAATTCTGACGTAGATCTTTGTACATTTTGGTACCTCCAGGGTGTACTCAGTAGGGAGAGCTATGAGCTTTTTTCATTAACTCTTCCCGAACAGGACCTTTTGGTACACACAATCTGCTGCCGTATCTCAAAGATCCGTCTTCATGGATGATGAAGTCTATTTTGAGTTCATTCTCCACTTGTTCTCTGATCTTTTGCAACTTAGTATCACTTGCTTGGGCTGCTTTGATCTGATTGACAATGGTTGATTGAACTTGTAAACTCATCAAACTTGAAGTATTACCTGGCATGACAATTTCAATCTCCATCTGATGCAATTCTTGTTGAAGTTTCCACTAAGCGGTGAGATTCATTGCTAATGGTTGACGACTAAGAGCATCAGGTACAACATTCACCTTCCCTGGGTGATATTGCAAGTTGATGTCAAAGTCCGCCATGAGTTCTAACCATCTTCTCTGCCGCATATTCAACTCCTTCTGAGTAAACACGTACTTTAGGCTCTTATGATCTGTGTAGATGTTCACTCGTTCACCAAGTAGATAATGGTGCCAAATCTTGAGAGCAAAGATGACGGCTGCCAATTCCAAATCATGTGTCGGATAATTGCGCTCATGAATCTTCAGCTGTTTTGAAGCATAAGCCACAACTTTACCGTGCTGATATAGAACACATCCTAATCCCTTACCGGATGCATCCCAATGCACATCGAATCCTCCAGATTGATCTGGTATAACGAGAATAGGTGCTGATGTCAACCTTGACTTGAGTTCTACGAAAGCTTGTTCACATGCTTCTGACCACACAAATTCTTCATCTTTACGTGTGAGCTTGGTCAGGGGTGTTGCTATCTTAGAAAATCCTTCAATGAATCTTCTGTAATATCCTGCTAAACCCAAGAAACTCCGAATGTTCTTCACTGACTTTGGTGTAGGCCATTCGCTAACTGCTGAAATTTTTGCTGGATCCACTGAGATTCCTTCTCCTGATACGATATGTCCAAGAAAACCAACTTGCTTGAGCCAAAACTCGCACTTGCTGTACTTGGCATAGAGCTTGTGTTGTCGAAGAGTTTCCAGGACAATTCGTAGATGTTCTGCATGTTCTTTCCGATTCTTAGAATACACCAGGATGTCGTCAATGAAGATGACAACAAACCTGTCTAAGTACTCCCGGAAAACTTGATTCATTAGGTTCATGAATATTGCGGGTGCGTTGGTCACTCCAAATGACATCACGAGAAATTCGTAATGTCCATAGCGAGTTCTGAAACCTGTTTTGTGAATATCAGTTTCCTTGACCTTCACCTGATGATAACCTGAACGAAGATCCAATTTAGAGAAAACACAAGATCCACTTAGCTGATCGAATAAATCGTCGATGCGCGGAAGTGGATACTTGTTCTTTATAGTGACTTCATTCAAGACTCTGTAATCGATGCACATTCTGTATGAACCTTCCTTCTTCTTCATAAGTAGTACAGGTGATCCCCAACTTGAAGTGCTGGGACGAATCCATCCTTTCGCCAGTAGTTCGTCCAACTGTGTTCGGACTTCCTTCAAACCTTCCGGACTTAAACGATAGGGTGCTTTGATCACCGGTTGTGCTCCTGGTACTAAATCAATACTGAATTCAAGATCTCGATCAGGAGGCAAACCTGATATATCGTCAGGAAATACATCGTCGAACTCTCGAACCACATCTGGTCTTGATTCTTTCTCCGCTTGAGCTGCTGCAACTACTGCTTCTCTTGGTTTCGCTTTGTAGGTACTTGGCTCCAGTGTACGGTCTCCGCTTTTGAAATAGAAGACCGAATGGTCTGGAATCTTGAATACTACCCTCCTTTGACGACAGTCGATGGTAGCATAAAAAGTTCCTAGCCAATCCATTCCTAGAACCACATCGAAGTTCGGTATGTCCAGCACTTTGAAGTCAGCATAAAACTCTCTGCTGCAGACGACGACTGGACACAAATGGTATCCCATGGTTGCCTTTAGAACGCCATTTCCTGAACTGACATTCCAGCTGGATACAAGCGGTGAGACTGGAATCGCATGGGTTCGAACAAACCGTTGCGACATAAAGCAGTGAGATGCTCCAGTATCAAACAGTGCTAGTGCAGGTAGTGAGGCTACTAAGATTGTACCTAAGGTATGTGGGGTATGTTTTAGGGAAAGTATGTAGATAAACAAGACTGAAAGAAAAGTTTGAGAAGAAAAGTTTACCAGTGATGACTTGGCCAGTGGCCTCAGCTTCTTCCACGGATATTGTGAAAGCCTGGCGCCTTGGTACATTCCTCTTGGACTGAGGAGCATTCCTCAGAACGTTCCTTTGATCTTGATGGAAATGACGAGGAGGTGGTGCAGCTTGTGGTCCTCTGGGTGGTGCAGGTAGTGCAAGTCTTGGAGCAAGTGTTTGAAGAGCTGGTCGCTGCGGATAGGTAACTGCTGGCCTGGGTGCAGCAACTGGGTTTTGCTTTTGGGGACAAGACCCAACATCATGAGCAGCTGAACCGCAGATCAAGCAAAGATGGTTGGTTCGCCGGCAGTCTTTCATCATATGTCCAGTTCTCTTGCAATAGGTACAAAAGGCTGGGCTGGGACGGTTGTTCTGTATCCGGATCGCCTTGGCACAAAAGATGGCCTGGACGAGACTCCTCCTACCATCTGGTTGGCAGGACGCTTAAATCCAGCAGATTGAGGTCTTCCCCTCGCCTTTACCACTGCCTCATAATGGTGGGCAGCTTTCAGAGCCGATTCATGAGTCGGAAAATCTCCTGTGGCCAGTGCAGCCTGCATTTCCAAATCCAAACCTTGTTGAAAGTGACGGGCTCTGATCTCATCCGTCGGTATAAGGTGTGCCGCAAATCTGTTAAAAATATTGTGTTAGCTGTGTAATATGTGACATAAAAATTTCGAATTATTGAGACATATCTTACCGACTGAGCATGGTGAACTCAGCGTCATACTCATCTACTGACTTGGTCCACATTGAACCTTGTTGTAGATGGATGAACTGCTGTTCCATGTCGAACCTGGCAGTCTCAGGGAAGTACTTAGCGTCGAACATGTCGCGGAAAGTCTTCCATTCGATAGGCTGTTCAAGACGGCTTTCTTCCGCCTTCCACCAGTTGCGAGCATTGTCCGTGAGTTGCAGCTTCGCCACACGAACCCAAGCTATGTCTGGCACTTGTGCTGCCGCCAGATCATCCTCTATGCTCTGTGCCCATTCCTCAGCTTCAAGTGGGCTTTCCTTTCCGGAGAACTGTTTGGGGTGTAAAGCCCTAAATTGCTTTACCCCAGGTGCGTCTGCCTCGGGACGGTTCATTAAAAGAGCAGTCTGTTGCTGTCCCTCTAGGAGGCTTCGGATTGCTTCAAGCAGAACCGTCTGCTCGTTGATTGGAGCAGGGACGGCAGGTGTGAGTGGTAGGGCTGGAGGTGTGTTGTTGACATTGGTGCTGGTGTTGTTCGGGGAATCCATAAGCTTGAAGAAAAATTTGGGTTAGGACAGATTCAAAATATTTGAAATGATAAGATTCAATGAATATGAAATTGTAAGATTCAAGGAACATGAATTATAAAGAATGTTTTAGTTGCTGGTTCTTGTGTTATATTGCTTAGTTTGTTCACGCAGAACAGAATTGCATAGTATGATTCTATACAGCTCTGACCTGCATGGGCCACCAACAAAACCTGTCACGCCCCGGTTCCCAGCATACGGCGAAGGGGACGCGACTGGTCCGCTACGTATTTACTGTGAAGTAAATACGTTAAGCGTATCTAAGCAATATAAAAGTAATCACAAGAGCCAAGAGATATAAAAATAACAGCAACTTTATTTATTAACATTATTTTGTACAACACATGAAAAGGAAATACAACTGAAGTAAAAACGATGCCTAAACAATGGCATAACAGGAAATTAAAGGTACTGAATGGAAATGTACAATGTCTAGAGCTCGGGGTCTTCGAGAAACTGATCCAAGTCTTCACTGATGGGCTCGATCTTTATTGTGTCCAGATCACCTGACGACATTCAAAGAAGAAAGAAATAGAATGTCGTCAGCGAACAGGTCGCTCGGTAAGTCCCAAAGTTAAGAGAGAAATAGAAAAGACAGAATAAGAATGTATCTTTTAAAGTTGTATGATATTGTAGAATATTGTGTTAACGCTGTTGTTTGTAGCTTGGTACAGAAGGATACCAGTGTATACGAGAGGGGTCTCTATATGCTAGAGACCAGGGCAAACTGAAAGTATAAGGAACCGTTATGCCACGGCACAACAGCAACAGGATTCATGTTAGGTGTTTTAATCTTACTGTCTCGTGTCACTTTTAACACTTTCCGTACCAATCTACCCCTTAAATCCCGTAATGTTTTGATTGTATTGTTATATTGTTTTGTATAAGTTATGTAGTCGGATGACTGACCGAAACCATGATATCAGTAACGGATGTAACGGATTTAAACTGGATTCATGTACATGGAAGGTATATCCATGGTTTGGTTCAGTCAAGTTGAATAGATTGATAACTGGCTTCATGGATTCATGTGTTCATGTTGAATTGTAATATTGTAGATTTATATGGTACTTGAATCATATTCAAGTCAGATTATGATTAGATTCAAACCCGAGTCAGACAGTAGAGATGTAAATCGAAGTCCTATGTTTACTAGGGTCCTTAGGGTAATTTATAAAACCTGAGGGGGTTTTATGTAAAAATACTTTATATACTTTTCAAGATGCACCCCAAGTATTTATTCTTTATCTTTAGAGTTGTAATGAATGTGGATTTTATATTGTGATATTTCTAGTGAAAATATCCTAATTTCATAAATAAAGGTATTTATCTGTAATATTGATTTATTTGAAGTTCATGGTATTTTAGTGTAAAATTTATTCTTGTGATTTTTAGAAAAAGGTGGAATATTTATATCATAACAAAATAAATGTTTTAATGATAAATATACATATATTTATACAAAAATAATTTTAATAAATATTTTATATTCTAAAAATCTTATTTTCTTAAGATATCGTATTTTAAATCTTTCGAGACCGAATGCTTCTTGCGGAGGTCTGAATCTCGCACTACTAAGCCCGAGGATGCACGATAAACCGTATTATCCCAAACGGGTTCCCCAAAATGGGTTGTAGCGGCGCTTTGCAAAGATAGTACACTATGAAGAGTTTAAATCTTTAAGTAAATTATTACCTCCATGTACTTCTTTGCTAGTGTCTCAGTTGATTGGCCAACTCGAAATGGGATGAAGTGAGCCGACTTTATGAGTCGATCCATAATGACCCATACGGCATCGTTACCCTTTATGCTGCGAGGAAGAGCTGTCACAAAATCCATTGTGATGTGTTGCCACTTCCATTTTGGGATTGGTAACGGTTGAAGTAATCCAGCAGTCCTGTGATGTTCAGCCTTTACTTGCTGACACACCAAGCATTTTGCGACGCTTCTGGCTACTTCACGCTTCATTCCATGCCACCAATAATTCTGACATAGATCTTTGTACATTTTGGTACCTCCAGGGTGTACTGAATAGGGAGAGCTGTGAGCTTCTTTCATTAACTCTTCCCTAACAGGACCTTTTGGTACACACAATCTGCTGCCGTATCTCAAAGATCCGTCTTCATGGATGATGAAGTCTGTTCTGAGTCCATTCTCCACTTGTTCTCTGATCTTTTGCAACTCAGCATCACTTGCTTGAGCTGCTTTGATCTGATTGACAATGGTTGATTGAACTTGTAAATTCATCAAACTTGATGTGTTATCTGGCATGACTACTTCAATTTCCATCTGATGCAAGTCTTGTTGAAGCTTCCACTGAGCGGTGAGATTCATTGCTAATAGTTGGCGACTAAGAGCATCAGGTACTACATTCACCTTCCCTGGGTGATATTGCAAGTTGATGTCAAAGTCCGCCATGAGTTCTAACCATCTTCTCTGCCGCATATTCAACTCCTTCTGAGTAAACACGCACTTCAGGCTCTTATGATCTGTGTAGATGTTCAATCGTTCACCAAGTAGATAATGACGCCAAATCTTGAGGGCAAAGATGACGGCTGCCAACTCCAGATCATGCGTCGGATAATTGCGCTCATGAATCTTCAGCTGTCTTGAAGCATAAGCCACAACCTTACCGTGCTGATGTAGAACACATCCTAATCCCTTACCGGATGCATCGCAATGCACTTCGAATCCTCCAGATTGATCCGGTATGACGAGAATAGGTGCTGATGTCAACCTTGACTTGAGTTCTACGAAAGCTTGTTCGCATGCTTTTGACCACACAAATTTTTCATCTTTACGTGTGAGCTTGGTCAGGGGCGTTGCTATCTTCGAAAAGCCTTCAATAAACCTTCTGTAATATCCAGCTAAACCCAAGAAACTTCGAATATCCTTCACTGACTTTGGTGTAGGCCATTCGCTAACTGCTGAAACTTTCGCTGCATCCACAGAGATTCCTTCTCCTGATACGATATGTCCAAGAAAACCAACTTGATTTAGCCAAAACTCGCACTTGCTGTACTTGGCATAAAGTTGATGTTGTCGAAGAGTTTCTAGGACAATTCGTAGGTGTTCTGCATGCTCTTTCCGACTCTTAGAATACACCAGGATGTCGTCGATGAAGATGACAACAAACCTGTCTAAGTACTCCCGGAAAACTTGATTCATAAGGTTCATGAATATTGCGGGTGCGTTGGTCACTCCAAATAGCATCACCAGAAATTCGTAATGTCCATAGCGAGTTCTGAAAGCTGTTTTGTGAATATCAACTTCCTTTACCTTTACTTGATGATAACTTGAACGAAGATCTAATTTAGATAAAACACAAGATCCACTTAGCTGATCGAATAAATTATCGATGCATGGGAGTGGATACTTGTTCTTTATAGTGACTTCGTTTAAGGCTCTGTAATGGATGCACATTCTATATGAACCTTCCTTCTTCTTCACAAGTAGTACAGGTGATCCCCAACTTGAAGTGCTGGGACGAATCCATCCTTTCGCCAGTAATTCGTCCAACTGTGTTCGGACTTCCTTCGATTGATCTAAAAAACTATCTATAACCACAATCAAGAACGGTGTCGCTTTACAGCCAGCCGGTGAGTACGGGTCGGTTCACAGGGATGTTGTGAATTTCCTAATCGCTCAAACGAGTTAATTCCGATGGGTGTTCGGATTTCTTATTAAATCTAAAAACTAAATCTATCATTTATCTAGGGTAAAGAATTAAATTTAATTAGGGCAAGGAATTAAAGATCAAACTAGGGCAAGGAATTAAATTTAATCTAGGGCAGAGAATGAAAAATTACCTAGGGCAAGAATTGAAATCTAAACTAGGGCAATTAAATAAATCTACTTACTTTACAGATGGCCCTCTCCAAACATCAACATAAGACTTGTCAGATCTGAATTTCTGAAATGAAAAGAGGCATCGATGCTCTCCAAAAGATTTCTAAATTTTATTCATAAAAAGAGGCTTGAAGGAGGCATAGCATTTACAATGATTTAGAGTTCCTATTTATAGAGGATATGAAACCCTAGGTTACAATTGATTCGCACGTCTACATTTACCAAAATATCCTTAGGAATACCTAGTCAAAGTAGACTCCAAGCTTTGGTAAAATTTTATGTCTCTGTCTCTTTAAAAGGAAGTATTGGGCCTTGAATCTTTGGGCTTCCTTATTATTTGGTTCTTTTATTAAAATAGCTTCTATATTTCTTCCAGATCTCCAGTGAATAATTGCGGTGGACTTTTAACCGTTCGCTTTGTAATCTTGGACCTTGCATTGCCTTATACTTTGTGAATTTTATCTTTGATGTAGGCTTGATCAAGAGTCTTCTGTTTGTTGGTCAAAGTCCACTTTTGCTTCGTCTTTTCATCGTTTTCACTGTTTTCTGTCCAAGAACCTGTAACCTGTAATATGTAGCAGACATGCATTAAAAGCACATGTTTTATTGTAAAATGCATAAGAATGGGGAATATAAAATGCAATATCATGATATGAATAAATACCCCCAAACTTATCTTTTGCTCGTACTCGAGCAAACTTATTATTTTTTATTCTCTACAAAAAACCTAACCGCACTTTCGCAGGGAAACGCGATTGCACTGAGCTCGTGCAACAAGCCGTTAAACCTCTAGGCGTCCCTAGTAGGAGGAGTGTTGTCTCCTGAGGGTTTTCAGCGGATACTACCCACAAAATCCTATCAATTTGGTTTTTTCGACTTTAATTTTCCAATTAGGGTTTCTAAAAGGAACTCTATTATCTTCGACTTGCAAATTATCCATCCATATTCTTCACACTTCCTCATCATCTAATTTAAGATTATATATGTTTTATAGACTGACTTAGCTTTCGGCATCTCTTAAGTTTTCCTTCTAGGGTTCCATCTCCACTTAGGAATTTCTATCAACTCTACTAAAGATACAAGTTCTATTCTTCACTCCTTTCTCTCATCTAAACTCCAATCACATATCCCTACGTGTGTGTATAAGTCACCACTACACTTGGAAATTCAAATCAAGCAATCATACCCTTGTCCGTTGTCCAAAGTACTTATTAATTAGTGAATTTTTAATTGAATTTTGCTTACACATCCTTCATGCGATCGTTAATACTTCTTAAGGTACCAACGACCGATTACAAAATGCGTTTGCACTTTTAAAGCGTAATTCCTAGTCTTGCAACACCTAAGGCTTTAGCAGTGACTCCCAAACCAGTTGGTCTAAGGCACTAGGTGATGAAGCACCCTCGCTAAATATTTTTCTATTTTTGCAGCCTTAAGTAATCACAAAAATCAGTGTTCATTTTTTTTAATTCTTTATTCACACTTGTATTTTTTTATTTCATTTTCTTCGTACTAAGGACTTCAGACAAGAGCATTTCAAGGTCTCCTCTACTATTCCAAGTTTCAAGGTGCGTGATTGTGCAAATTGTAGGGTATACATTTTCAGAATCTAGACTTAAGCTAGGAACTATTTTTCAGACTTATACTCTAATAAGAACATTAATACTTTTCCTTTGTTTTAATTTAGCCCAAGAAGTGAACTCAAAATTGGCCTATTTCTAAATAAACTACAAAGACATATACTTTCTACCGTTAAACTTTAAGGAAGGTTATTTTTAGGGTTTTTAATTTACTAAGTCTAAGATCTAGTTGTTCCTAACTAGTTAACCTATCTGTCAAACTCTAGTCAAATATGGCCAAAATTGAATACAATAATTTTTATAATTTTTGAAATTTTTCAATTTTTTATGGGTTTTTAAAGTAAGTATGCAAATGCAAAAATATGTACAAATGAATGCGAAGGAAAAAAACGTACCGAGCAGTACCTGAAGAGATGATCGCTGCGGATAAGTAATTGCTGGCCTGAGTGCAGTAACTGGGTTCTGTCTTTGGAGACAAGACCCAATATCGTGAGTAGCTGAGCCGCAGACTAAGCAAAGGCGGTTGGCTCGACGGCAGTCCTTCATCATATGTCCAGTTCTCTTGCAGTAGGTGCAAAAGGCTGGGCTGGGACGATGGGTTGGTACTCCAGGTCGCCTTGGCACGAAAGGTGGCCTGGACGAGGCTCCACCTGCCATCTGGTTGGCAGGGCGTTTGACTCCTGCAGACTGAGATCTGCCCCTTGCTTTTATCACTGCCTCATAACTGCGGGCAGCTTCCAGAGCATCCTCATGATTCAGAAATTTTCCCATGGCTAGAGCAGCCTGAATCTCCGTGTCCGGTCCTTGTTGAAAGCGACGGGCTCTGATCTCGTCCGTCGGTATCAAGTGTGCCGCGAATCTATTTAAAGATTGTGTTAGCTGTGTAGTATGTGATATTTAAAAATTGAACTATTGTGACATATCTTGTCATCTGGTTGGCAGGGCGTTTGACTCCTGCAGACTGAGATCTGCCCCTTGCTTTTATCACTGCCTCATAACTGCGGGCAGCTTCCAGAGCATCCTCATGATTCAGAAATTTTCCCATGGCTAGAGCAACCTGAATCTCCGTGTCCGGTCCTTGTTGAAAGCGACGGGCTCTGATCTCGTCCGTCGGTATCAAGTGTGTCGCGAATCTATTTAAAGATTGTGTTAGCTGTGTAGTATGTGATATTTAAAAATTGAACTATTGTGACATATCTTACCGGCTTAACATGGTGAATTCAGCGTCGTATTCATCTACTGATTTGTCCTACATTGAACCATGTTGTAAATGAATGAACTGCTGCTCCATTGCAAACCTGGCAGTCACAGGGAAGTATTTCGCGTCGAACTTCTCGCAAAAATTCTTCCATTCAATCGGCTGTACCAGACGGCTTTCTTCCGCCTTCCACCAGTTACGAGCATTATCCGTGAGTTATAGTTTCGCCATACGGACCCAAGCGATGTCTAGCACTTGAGCTGCTGCCAGATCGTTTTCGATGCTTTGTGCCCATTCTTCAGCTTCAAGAGGGCTTCCTTTACCAGAGAACTGCTTGGGGTGCAAAGCCCTGAATTACTTTACCCCTGGTGCGTCGGTCTCAGGACGGTTCAGGAGTTGTTGTTGTCCCTCGAGAAGGCTGCGGATCGCTTCAAGTAGCACTGTTTGCTCGGTGGGTAGTGCAGGAACAGCTGGTGCAAGAGGTAGTGCTGGAGGTGTGTTGTTGACGTTGGTGCTGGTCTTGTTCGGGGAATCTATAACCTTGAAGAAAAATTTGGGTTAGGACAGATTCAAATATATGAAATGATAAGATTCAAGGAATAGAAATTTGTAAGATTCAAGAAACATGAATTGTAAAGATGTTTTACTTGCCGGTTCTTGTGTTATATTGCTTAGGTTGTTCACGCAAACCAGAACTGCATGATAGGGATTCATACAGCTCTGACCTGCATGGGCCACCAACAAAACCTGTCACGCCCCGCTTCCCGGTGTACGGCGAAGGGGACGCGACGAGCTCCGCTATGTATATACTGAGAAGTACATATGCTAAGCGTATCTAAGCAATATAAAAGTAAATCACAAGAGACAAGAGATATAGAAATAACAACAACTTTATTAACATTCTTTTGTACAATGCATGAAAAGTAAATACAACTGAAATGAAAAGTGATGCCTAAACAATGGCATAACAGGAAATGAAAATACTGAATAGAACAAGGCACAATGTCTAGAGCTCGAGATCTTCGTGAAACTGCTCCAAGTCTTCACCGGTGGGCTCGATCTCTGCTGGGTCCAAAGCACCTGACGACATTCAAAGAAGAAAGAAATAGAATGTCGTCAGCGAACAGGTCGCTCGGTAAGTCCCAAAGATAATGAAGAATTAGAAAAGACAGAATAAGAGATATTTTATAAAGAGATTGTAAAATATTGTAGAATATTGTGTTAACGCTGTTATTTGTAGATTGGTACAGAAGGATGCCAGTGTATACGAGAGGGGTCTCTATATGCTAGAGACCAGGGCAAACGGAATGTACAAGGAACCGTTAAGCCAAGTACAACAGCAACGGAATATAGGTTATGTGTCTTAATCTGACCACCTCGTGCCACCTTTAACATCTTCCGTACCAATCTACCCTTTAAACCCCATAGTGTTTTGATTGTATTGTTGTATTGTATTGTGTAAGTTGGATGACTGATCAAAACCATGATATCAGTAAACAGATTATAACTGCATAATCAGGTAAATGGAATAACGGAATAATGGATGTATATCCATGGTTTGATTCAGTCAAGTTGTATAGATTGTTAACTGGATTCTGAGATTCATGTATTCATATTGAGTTGGAATATTAAAGAATATAGATTGACTTGAATCATATTCAAGTCAGAAATAATCAGACTCAAACCCGAGTCAGACTAAAAGAAATGTAAGTCGAAATTCTATAATTGTTAGGGTCCTTATTGTAATTTATACAACTTGAGGGGGTTTTATGTAAAAATACTTTTGTATAGTTTTCAAGATACACCTCAACTATTTATTATTCGTCTTTATTGTTATAATGAGTGCGATTTTATTTTGTGATATTTCTAATGAAAATATCCTAATTACATAAATAAAGATATTAATTTGTAATATTGATTTAATTGAAATTCATGGTATTTTAATGTAACTTTTAATCTTGTAATTTTTAGGAAAAGGTGAAAACTTTATCTTATAATTAAATAGGTGTTCAAATGATAAATATACATATGTTTATACAAGAATAATTTTTAATAAATATTTTATTTTCCAAAAATCTCATTTTTCTTAAATGTCGTATTTTAAACCTTTCGAGACCGAATGCTCCATGCGGAGGTCTGAATCTCGCACTACTAAGCCCGAGGGTGCACGATAAACCGTACTATCCCTAACGAGTTCCCCAAAGGTGGGTTGTAGTGGCGTTTTGCAAAGATTTAATAAATACTAATCATTTAGAAAACGGTTTTATAAAGATAAGGTATTTATTTGTAAAAGGGTGTAAATTTCCGTATTTTAGATTCTAGGGTTTCCTAAGCCAACTAGCCTATTTCTAAATGGTCTAAACGACAAGTCATTGAAGTCTCAAATCGCCTCTTCACCGCCAATTGCGTCCAGGTAAGTGCCAGGTGAGTGGGAGGCTCTCCACTACAAGTAGTGGCCCTAATTAAATAACCACTCGTCTTAGACACACTTGCCTAGACACTACAAAATCAGGTTCAGATAAACGATCGATGTCCACGACATATCGTATTTTTCTATTAGAAGATATTGTTTTAAAATTGTTTAAAACTTAGAACTTTTAGAAAAGGTTTTATTAAGAAAAGGGTATTTAAATGTAAAATCTTGTATTATCGTATTCTAAGTTTTGATGATATCAATTAGGGTTGTATTTGCGTGTGTGTGGAGGTAGGTCATTACCTCGTGATCTACTTTATGGTTTAGCAATGTTAAAGGGTTAAATGTGATAAACTAAACATGGTTGTATTTAAGTGCAAAAATACGGTATATTGCAAAAGCTATCATTTCATGTGTGAAAAATTAATTTTTAAGTGATTAGTAGTCAATATGAAGATGTTTAAGCATTATGGAATTGGTGATAAGTGAGATTTGATAGAAAACCGAATCGGAAATCTATTTGTTCCGATTTCCGTCGGGTTTGAAAAGTCATCTTTTAATGGAAGAAAAGAAAGGTAGAAAAGAGGGACTTACGGGTTTGGACAATGCCAGAGAGTGAGAAGAAGGTAGAGGGTTTGCCGGCGCGTCGAAACGTCTTCGAGAGCTCTTAGCACGATCACCGGAAGGTCGCCGTCGATTTCGTCAGCGCTTCGCTTTTCGCTCGTTTTCCGATGTACCAAAGTTCTCTTGAAATTTTGAGAGAGTGGATTTAGGAATTTAGGATGAGAGGGTAGAGGGTAGGGGTGTTTATATAGGGTTAGGCTAGTGTTAGGGTTTTAATTAAAAAAATATGAAAATATATGAAAAATCATTAAAATCATTAAAATTTTGGAGTAAAAGGGATTTATTGGGCTTTCTGTAACCGGTCAAGAATTTTAGTGTATGTAAGTGAGAAGACCAAGTCAAAAAGCACGTTTTCACCGTTGACGACTCGGCCGTCCGGCCAAGTCCGGCCGGCGGCGCCGGCCCGAGTCGGCCGGTCCGCCGGCCGACTCGAAGGCTCGTCGGGTGGGGAACATCCTGGGGGGAATTTTGGTGTATTTAGTTTTTGGTCTTCAGTTCAAGTTTTGTGAGTTATGGCATTTTGACTGTTGACTTTCCAAAAATTTAAAACAAAATAAATACAAAAATAATGTAGGGCATGGGATTTGAACTCTGGTGGCTTGGTTCAGCAGTGCAAGGTGTTACCAATGAGTTACAAGCTACTTCTTGTAATTATGGAGTGAAATAAATACTTAAAGAGATATCAGCCGCAATAAATACTCCAAGTATACATTGAATTTAAATCAATTCTTTGTACATTAAAAATGGAGTTGTTACACTAGAGCTCGGGGTCTTCACTGAACTGGTCCAAGTCTTCAGCAGTAGGCTCGATCTCAGGAATGTCCAGATCACCTGACGACATTCAAAGAAGAAAGAAAGAGAATGTCGTCAGCGAACAGGTCGCTCGGTAAGTCCCAAAGAGAAGGGAGAAATAGAATAGACAGAATAAGAAGATAGCTTTTAAAGTTGTATTATATTGTTATAATGTTATGTTAACGCTGTTGTTTGTAGTTTAGTACAGAAGGATGTCAGTGTATACGAGAGGGGTCTCTGTATGCTAGAGACTAGGGCAAACGGAATATAGAGTATAAGGCTCCGTTATACAACCCGGAACAACGGCAATTGAATACGGTTAGGTGTCTTAAATCTTGCAGTCTGGTGCCACTTTTAACACTTCCGTACCAGTCTACCCCTTTAACCCTGTAGTGTTTTGATTGTATTGTATTGTATTGTAACTTGTATTGATTATATATTTAGATGACTGACCAAAACCATGATATCTGTAAACGGATGTAACCGTAAAATCGTGTAAATGGAATAACTGGAGAATCATGTAAATGGAATGTATATCCATGGTTTGGTTCAGTCAAGTTGTATAGATTGATAATTGGATTCATGGATTCATGTTGAATTGTAATATTGTAAATTGTAGATTGTAGGTTGTACTTGAATCATATTCAAATCAGATTATAATGAGACTCAAACCGAGTCAGACAATTAGAAAAGTAAATTGAAGTCCTGATTGTTTTGATGTTATCGGTAACCGCTGCACATGGGCGGCAGGATTTGTGTCTTTTTCAAAGACGGTTACCGTATTGATAACACCGTTGTTAAGTTGTCTACCTTAGATAGGCAAACACTCACTTCTCCGGCTCCCTGAGGCTCAAGAGATTGGTCCCGCTTAAACCTATATTTACTAGGGTCCTTAGGGTAATTTATAGAACTTGAGGGGGTTTTATGTAAAAATACTTTTGTATAGTTTTCAAAATACACCCCAAGTATTTATTAATCGTCTTTAGAGTTGTAATGAATGTAGATTTTATATTGTGATATTTCTAGTGAAAATATCCTAATTCCATAATAAATGGTATTTATTTGTAATATTGATTATATGGAATTCATGGTATTTTAGTGTAAACTGATTCTTGTGACATTTTTAGAAAAATATAGAATATTTATAATAATTCAAATTAGATATTTTTGAATTACATATACATATATTTATATGAAAATAAATTTTAATATATTTATTATATTCTAGAAATCTCGTTTTTCTTAAGATGTCGTATTTAAATCTTTCGAGACCGAATGCTCCTTGCGGAGGTCTGAATCTCACACTACTAAACCCGAGAATGTGCGATAATCCGCACCATCCCGAACGGGTTCCCTAAAGATTTGTATAAATACCAATCATTAGAAAACAGTTTTATTAAGTAAATGGTATTTAAATGAAAAATGTCGTTTTCCCGTATTCTAAATTTCCGAGGGTATCGTGCTATGTTGTATATGAGTGTGTGAGGAGGTAGGTCATTATCTCGTGATTTACTTAAAGGTATAGCATGTTTTGTGATATTGAATGTAGAATCGAAACTATGTGGTATTTAAATGAAAATACGGTAAAATGAAATAGCCATTATTTTATGATATGAAACTTGATCAATTTGGTTGATTAGTGTTTAATAGTCAACATGAGAGAGTTTAAGCGTAACTGTATTAATGAGAAATGGAGTTTTATAAAGAAACTGAATCGGAAATCGGATTTGTTCCGATTCCGTCGGGTTTTGTAATTCCGTATTTTTTAGAAAGAAAAGAAAGATAGAAATGGGGACTTACGGGTTTCGATAAAAAGATAAGAGGAAGGTGGATCGGGAGGAGTCGTCGGTGCGTCGTTTCGTCTCCGGGAGTTCCTACGGTCGTTGCCGGAAATTCCGCCGAAGAATTCGCCGGAGCTTTGCCTTTCACTCAATTCGATTGCACACAAGAGTTCTTGAGAATTTTAGAGAGTTGGCTCAGAGTTTGGGGTGAGAGGGTAGAGGGTAGGGGTGATATTTATAGGGTTAGGGTAGATGAAAGGTTAAAATGAATAATGTGATAAAATTTATTAAAAATGTATTAAAAGTGGAGTAATTAGGGTTTTAAAAGAGCTCTGGAAATGGTCTGAGGCTAAACTTTTTCAGGTGCATAGGGAATGTGAAAATACACAATTTTCATGTTGGGGTCGTCGCCGGAATCGGCCGACTCCGCCGTAACTCGGTCGGAGGACGGAGTCGGCCGGGTCGAGGCCGATTTGGCCGATTCCCGGCCGAGTCAGGCGGCCGGGATCGTCCCCCCGACGGTTCATCTAACCTCTGGAAATGTTACATTTTTGGGTGTAATGGGGTTTTTGTGAGATATGCACGTGTAAACCCTTGGTATTCTAAAGGTTTTTAAAAAAAATCAATATTAAAAATAATATGGGGTATGGGATTTGAACTCTGATGGCTTGGTTCAGCAGTGCAAGATATTACCAATAAGCTACAAGTTCCTTCTTGTAATTATGGAGCTAATTAATTACTTAAAGTAATAACAGTAAATGTAAATAGCCCAAGTATATATTAATTTTTAAGCAAATTTTGTACACTAAAAATGGAGTTGTTACATTCTTTTAACTTGTAATTAAAAAGCAAAATAATTACTTATATCATGTGCTCAGGCTAAAATACCCCTTTATGGATTTTTGAAAAAAAAAATATGTACAAAAGTTGTATAGGAAATTTGGGGTTGTTACACAAACAACCATTGTTGTTGACGTACAAACGCCCAACAACCAAATACAAATCCAAACATCAAAATCAATAATCCCAATATCAAAAAACATAACCAAAAACACCCCAATATGCTCCCAGATTTTAGCTCAGGTTAAATGATACAAAACTAGCAAGTACAGGGAATAGCATATGAGACAAGTGAGCTACAGAACTAATTCCAACACCAAATACCACAATTGACCCGGCGACATCGCCTGAAAAACAGGCCTGCTCGGCCCTGAATGCATGTTATGGGTTCGTCTTCTCAGGGCGGTCTTCTAGTGTTCAGCCTAGGTCAATGGAGTTGCTAGTTTTTCTCGTTGAGATCTCATGTCACTCCAGATTCCCTGTAGGCACACAAAACCTCACAAAACCGACACGGGACTATATCTAAGTTCATATTTTGGTTTCTATTATCATTTCCTTGTTAGGGAATCAATTTCTAAGGCCTTAGAACAACCACTAAATAACCTAAGTCCACACAATCACCTAAACCCTCTCTTGAATTTCTCAAATATCGCATGCCCTAACCAAATCACATTCTAAACTAAACTAGGGTGCAAGAAACTAAAATTAAGCTAAATGAAAGGAATTATACCTCATGGATGCAACTTAAGCAAAACCCCTAACTCCCCAAAGTCTCCAAAATCCAAACTTGTAAGGTCCAATGTGTTGAGGATGAAGTGGGGATCATTTTTAATGAAGAGGGTGTAGGGTTTTGGAGAAGAAATGGAGATGATACTTGGAGGTGGAGGTGGAGGGAGATGAGGATGAAGGAGATGAAGGGAAAACAATGGGGGATGAAAAAGATGGGCAACCCTCTCTCGCTCTCTTTCTCTTATTCTCACCCTCACTCTCTCTCATGCTATGCCTCATGTCATGATGTGGTCCCCTCTCTCTCCTCAATAATTCACTTTTTCTTTCCTTTTCTCTTTTCTTCTCACAATAATAAAACCAAATATCACAAATGCAAATGAAACAACATGTAACATATCATGGTGCACTAACCATGGAAAAATATAGAAATACGGATTTGGCTTAATCGCGATTAGTAGTGCACTAATCGGATTTAATTTTACACTTGCATATAATAAATTATAAAAATGCCAAATCCAAAAAATATATATTTAAATGAATAAATCATTTTACTCTCCAATCATTTCACAATTATTGGTATATATTTATACCGTTTTACGAAAACCCCAAATTCGCAAATCGGGTAGTTTTTGCGAAATATATTATTTTAATATTAAATTCTAAAAATAATATTTTATATTTTCTGAAATGTTACAAGCTTCCCCCCTTAAATAAATTCGGTCCCCAAATTTAAATTTAAACCCCCAAATGCTAAAACATTTCAAATATCAGGTAAAATCAACGGGGCTCCGAAATCACGGAAGATATAGAAATAACACAGCGCATCGTGTGCACCTGAAAACGAGTACAAAACTCAAAATTGAACTCCGTCAAGTGTCACGCAAATCTTTGGATTTGCACACATATCATCGGAGTTACAATGGAGATACAGATCTTGAAATCCACTACCGAAATCCAATATGCACTATTCAAATACTATAATACATATATAGTACGCATCCTTGAAAGATCTTCAAAAAACTAAATAAAACTGAGACTCTATGAATCGCCACGGGGCCCCGTCATGCACCGTTACAGTAGTTAATGCGGTCCCATCTTAATCAAAATTAATGCGATCATGTTTCCTCCAATCAGAGCAAAACTCTGTTCAAAATTTGAAATTTAAACTGAGGCAGCGCCTCACGTGCAAAGCACGAGAGCGCTAGCGCCAGCGCTAAGAGTCAAAGACTCTGAAGCAGCGCCTCACGTGCAAAGTACGAGAGCGTCAGCACCAGCGCTAAGAGTCAAAGATTCTGAGGCAGCGCCTTACGTACAAAGCACGAGACCGCCAGCGCCAGGAGCGCCAGTGCTAAGAGTCAAAGACTATGAGGCAGCGCCTCACGTGCAAAACACGAGAGCGCCAGCGCCAGGAGCGCCAGCACTAAGAGTCAAAGACTCTGAGGCAGCGCCTCACGTGCAGGAGCGTCAGCGCTAAGAGTCAAAGACTCTGAGACAGCGCCTCACGTGCAAAGCACGAGAGCGCTAGCGCCAGGAGCGCCAGTGTTAAGAGTCAAAGACTCTGAGGCATCGCCTCACGTGCAAAGCACGAGAGCGCCAAGCGCTAGAACTAATTGTTCTCCACCATTGGATCAAAGATCCAACTGAGATGAATAAATTATCAAATTACAGAATAAAATTCTGTTGAGGAAATACTCCTCAAATCTTTCCAAACAGGAAAGATTGTGCTCTATAAATCAGAGCACCATTGGATCAAAGATCCAATGGTGATTAAAAATCACTAAGATACAGCATAAGTTCTGTATGGGAAAATATTTTTCCAATCTTGTTATAAATAAGAAGATTGTGTTCTGTAAAACAGAAGCTCTTTGATCAAAGATCCAACGTGGGAAACATTCCCAAAATCAATCGGAAATCTCTCAATGAGAGATTTCCCTAACTGATTCAACAAATCAGCCTTCCCTATATAAAGGACCCAAGACTTCAAGTCTTAAACGGAGGACCCCCCCATAAACTTCAAGTTCTCAAAAAAGAAAAAGAGAAGAGCAAGCTCTAAGAAGAAGAACCTTCTTCAAGGTAAATAAAAAGAAGAGAGATCATAACATCTCTTGATAAAAAAAATAAGAACTTAGTTCTTTTTCTAGATCGCAGATCTGTAAGACAAAGTCTTTCATAAAAACAGAAGAGATCATAGCATCTCTTCATAAAAAGAAGAACTTAGTTCTTAGATCCATGAGACAAAGTCTCTTATAAACGAGAATTTAATTCTCAGAGCACAGAACTGACCAGAACTGTCAAAGAAGCGCTTCAGCGCTCCAAGTCTGGCGCTCAGCGCCAAGCACACTACATGCTCCTCACGTGTGCACTATTTCATAAGAAGCACTTCAGCGCTCCAAGTCTAGCGCTCAGCGCCAAGCGCATCACGTGCTCCTCACGTGTGCGCTATTTCAAAAGAAGCGCTTCAGCGTTCCAGATTTGGCGCTCAGCACTAAGCGCATCACGTGCTCCTCACGTGTGCGCTATTTCAAAAGAAGCGCTTCAGCGCTCCAGTTTGGCGTTCAGCGCTAAGTGCACCACGTGCTCCTCATGCGTGTGCTATTTCACAAGAAGTGCCTTAGCGCTCCAGGTCTGGCGCTCAGCGCCAAGCGCACCATGTGCTCCTCACGTGTGCGCTGAGAGAACACAAAGTGTTCTTTAATTAAAACCCAGCGCCATAAAGAATGTTCAACACTCAATAAAAAACAAAAAGAAAGTGGGTGTCAGTACCCCAATAAATGTTTAGCAGTATGTGCATAGAGAAAGGACTATGTCCTAACAAGTTTCTAACACTTTATAAACAAAGAAGAGAAATGACAGAGACTCAGCGGGCTCAGCCCAAGTTGGCCAAACCCATAATCAACTGAGCCCATGCACTCTTTATTGGGCTCAGTCCCAAACAAGATTATCAAATCTTTGATGAACATTGGTTCAAGGGTACATCTCTTCATTCCTCTGATATGTGTCGTTGTAATTCTTCAACGTGTACAGAGCCGTGACGGGTCCCGACAACCAGACATTCCATGGACTATGATGTTCTTAAACTTATGGAACGCAACGTCCCTAAACTAAAATCCACAGACTATGGTATCTTTAAACTCCATGGACTATGATGTCCTTAAACTTATGGACCGCAACGTCCCTAAACTAAAACGATAGAGTCCAAATACTCTTTCGTGGGGTCTAAATGATCCCAAAATTCTTTGAGTAGATCTTAGTCTAAAGTTAGACTAACGTATCCTCAATAAACATTTGAGTTGACTTTAGTCTAAAACAAGACTAACGATCCTTAAACCAACCCAAGCCCAAATCAAAGAAAATACAGATTTGGACTAATCCACGCCCTACAGGCGACAACATAAATTAGACTCCGTATACAATCTACGGGCAACCAAAAATAAAACAAACACACACGACACAAAGTGACCATCTGGAGAAAGAGTAAGTGGTTACCGCGATGCGGTAGCGTAATTAACTGTAGGGGCTTGCGTCTGCAGGGAAGAGTGTCCCCACAATAAAAGAACTCTTCACAACGAAGGGGAATCTCATGAATTTTGCTACAACGGCCGCATCCGTCTAAACCTGCAATACATGGTGCCATAAATCAACTTGGTATTTTCGGAGAGGTGGACAGATAAAACCAAATAGTATCTGCCCCAAAATTCAGGCCGGACGTCCCGACGTCCCGGTCGCGTCTTTCGGCGGAGAACAGATTCTGACACGCCCGGTGGGACGTTTTCCTCTTTCCACTCCACACTTCGTGTGTCATGTTCGCGAACGAATCGCGGTTTAATGTGGTTGCCCCTTGATTCGAGGTTCCAAGATTTGGTGTCTTGCTCCCGTCAAGAGAAAATGGTTTCCAACCACACCAACTGCAACAACAATTCCCACTCCGTCTTCACCGGAGGAGTGACTTATGGGCCCCATGAGGCCTCCATCTTCACCATGCCAGTGGAACAGGTGACTCAGGTCACCACGGGACTGTTCTTTGGGACCATGATCCCACCGGCAAGCTTCAGCGTCCCAATGCCGTCACAGGAAGCTCCGAAGAAGTCGGTCTTTGATCGGCTCACCACTACCACGGCCCCTCTCAACGGGTCGTCCAATTCCAAGTCTACTGTATCAGTCTTCGACCGGCTGAGCCTGAGCTTAAGTGGGCCCGTGAAGAAGCCTGCGATATCCGAAGGAGTTATCCCAAAACGGATAGCCATTCCGGCTCAAGTAGAGGAAATCATTGCCGCTGCACATGCTCGACGTCAGTCTTTGTAAGACTGGCCGCACCAACTCTTGCTTCAGGTAAAGTCACCAAGTCTGCTTCCCCTGCCCAAAGGTCAGTCTTTGACAGATTAGACGTTTCTTCTCAGCGGACATTAGTCTTCAATAGGCTAGCACCAACAACAACCCGTCACCAGAACATGGGGCATGATGAGGCCAACCCCATAACTGATCCTGTACCGTCTGCAAGACATGCTCGACGTCGCCACTGACGTCGAGTAAGGAAAGCCGGGGGCAGTTCCCCTTCTGGACTGACTTCGCCAGCTCCAACGGTGGAAGTCAATGCTGCTGTTCCAACTGGGAACAGCTTTGATCCGCTTAGGAGGGTGCGCAAGAACTCTCCAACTACCGTGTTGAAAAGGTCCCCACCACCCGCTGAAAGTGTTACAAAGGCGAAGCCAGAGCAGCCCCCTCAGCGTCTGTCATCCAAAATTCACAGGGTCTGGCGAAGAGTCCAAGACTCTGTAGTTGACCAAAACTACCCCCATCGACAGAAGAAGATGAAGGTTCGACAGGAGAAGAACCACCCTGTCGTACCACAGAAGGTGTCGTTTGCTTGGGTGCCTGCTGCAATAGCCCCCTCAACTTCGACCGCCAAAAAAATGAGAAGGCCGGAGAAAATCCCCGTGTCTGCGACCAATCTTAAGGGCACTGAATCCAAATACCCTAAGTCTGGGGGCATGATAGTGCACACCATTTACATGGCGTCCGGAAAAGAGGATAGACGTATCTTCATAGGTCATCGACCACTTACACGGTCTGTAACAAAAGCTCAGGAGCAACAACAGTAGAAGCTCCAAGAAATGCTAACAATGATGGCCGCACTCACTGGGCCAAAAGAAAGCCCGGAAACATCGTTGGAACAGCGTCAGGAACAGAAAACCGATGCCGAATTCTTCCGAAGAATGCTCGAGAAGAAAGACAAAGAGGCCGCGGAACAAGCGGCTAACATAAAGCAAATGGCGCTTCTATTCCAAGATATGGTCGGGATGATGATACAGCCGGATCCCTCAGCTGATGACCTTCCAGTAATCCTTGAAGATGACGGAGGAGAGACATCAAACCCTCTTCCGGCTCTATCAGCAGCCAGGGAAGAGACCATCTCCAAAGCTGCCCTTGATGACTATATAGATCAACAGATACGAGCTCATCAGGTGAGCGAAACGGATGGCCAAATCGTCAAAACTGGATGACCCTATCCGGGTTGGTACGATCAAATAAAGTACCCACAAGGATATACGATCCCTAAATTCCATGTGTATAAGTGGACAGGTAATCCACACCAGCACGTTGCTCAATTCAGGGCTCTGTGCGGTAATACTGGGGGTGATGACAAACTGCTGCTTCGCCAGTTTGTTGGCAGCTTGTCGGAGACAGCATTCGAGTGGTATTCCGAGCTCCCAAATGAATCTGTCAAGACCTTTGCAGAAATGGAGCTACTGTTTACACAAAGGCTCGCAAGCGCCAATGAACACACCCCAATCACGGCGTTGATCAATGCTAGGGTGAAGCCAGGCGAAACATGGGTTCAGTATGTGATACGGTGGTGGAACCTATGGTCGAAGTACGAACAGTGCATAGAAAAGGCTCCTACAGTGGGTATGTTTGTAGGAACTCTCGATCCGCAGGCGACCATATCTCAATTCATGATGTTCTTCAAGCCAACCACCTTTCAGGCCTTGATTGACAAGCTGGCCCAAATGGACCAGATGGGCCATAGGCCTTCCTCTTCAAAGTCGGAGTCGCTGAATGAAAAGGGGAAAGGGAAAGCGACCTTCATCGCCAATACTCAGCAACAGCCGACTAGTCCAAAACTAGTTGATTGCCAAAACGATAGATATCGATTCCTCAACGAAAAGTTAAGACGTCCTTACTTGTTTCCGCGGGAGAAAACAAAAAGACTGTTCGAACTGGCGATACACAACAGGCTCATCAATCTGCCAGATCCGATATGTCTATTGCAGCCCGGTGATGTCAACAATCCCAATTACCGCCCCTATCACCAAGTAGTAGGTCATCCAATCGAAGATTGCTTCGTCTTCAAAGACTGGATTGAGGACCAATACCAACATGGCAAATTCGCATTGTCCGAGAATTGGAAAGTAAGCCCGCCCCAGCTGCACGCTCTTAAAAAGGTGGACACACTAGGGGTGTCATGCTCTTTTATAGAAGAAGCTCCATGGGAGGTCGCGCTTTCAGCCAAAACGAAAAGAATGCTGAAGGATCTCCAAACATGCCCGGCGATCAGGTGGAAAAGTTCGCTGGAACCCGAGGTCATTGAGGGAATGCTGAAACCGCTCCCAACGCCAAGGATTGGTAGCGATGGGCAAAACGCCCAGGTCCAGCCGTCAAAATATTCGAAATGGAAGAAGAAGACCAGAAAGCCCGTGAAGCCTGATGACAAGCGCACAAACCTACAAAAGCAGATTGACACACTGGAAGAATATAATCAGAAGACGCGAACCCCAGTCACGCTCCAAGAATTTCTCAACAACATCTCTGAGAGCGGAGAAAACGACAATGACGACGGAGACGACTCGTCAGAAGAATTCGAGGATTATGTGGCAAGTTGTCACATGATCTCTCATTCGCCCGTAAATGACGAAGAAGCTTACATAGAGGAGCTGGGGGCAGGAGCGGTGCCAAAATCCTTCGAACCGTCTGACGAGATGATCGACATACTGCTGAACGAAGCCTGTCAAAAGAGCAAGGATGATCAAGAACGCAAAATGGCCATATTCGAAAGGGTCAGGAATCGGCGTCAATTTGAAGAAGTCGTGGTAGGGATGGGTCACAATACACTCCCACCAGATCAAAGCACATCCGCCGCAGACAAAAGCAAACTTAAAACGAGGAAACGGTTCGCCAAAGCCTTGTCCATGGGAATGAAGTTGCCACCTTTCAAAGGGAATACTCCCGACGGTATACATCTTGACGAAGCGGATGCACACCCTAACTATTGCTTATACCACTAGAGGATTGCACACCCTACTGAAGAGTGCATGGCCTTTAAAAAATGGTGGCAATGATATGTCGCTCACAGGCAACACTTTAAGAGGATGAAGCGTGAAGCTCGTCGACAGCGAAAAAGTGCGACAGGCGAACGTGGAATAACTACCAGCAACTGTCACATGGTCAAATCTGGGGGATCACAAGTTCTCACCTTCGGAAGTGACTCTAACGAAGAAATAGCCCTCGACCCTCTCTTCAAGGAATCCGCCTCCGAGACAGAAGAAAAGAAGACCTGCGAGAATATTCAGCAGCGTAGCCGTACGTTGCCTGAAAAGAATCTCGGACCCGCAAACATAAGGACGAACAAGAAAGATAAAGGGAAGGAAAAATTCCATGAGGATATCGCCCTCGATGATCGAGTCGTCGAAGAGCTTGCAGCCAAGGACCCGCTTAAGAAAAGCAGGGTAGATTACAATGTCCTAGCGCATTTGAGAAAGATACCCTCACAATTGAGTATCTTGGATGCCCTCCTCCTATCCAAAAAGGAGCAAAATTCCCTGATCAAGGCGTTACAAGAGCCCGACCAGTTTCAAACCTTCCTGGCGGAAGAAAAGATGAAGGACGAGCTGGAAGAAGTCCACAAGGCCGATATCACCTTCAGCGATGAAGACCTCCTCCTCGGGACATGCGAGCACAATCGCCCTCTATATGTCACTGGGTACTGCCACGACATTAAGATAGGAAAGATTCTAGTTGACAATGGGTCCTCTGTCAATCTCCTGAATGTCAGAGTGCTAAAAGAAATTTGCATGGGTGTTCAGCACCTAACTCGGGATAAAATCACCATCTCCGGTTTTGACTCCCAGTTATCACGGATGCTCGGGTCCGTAATATTGACATTATGCTTCGGGTCGCTCATCACTGACATCAAGTTTCACGTCATTGACGCCAAGACTTGCTACAACACTTTGCTCGGCATGCCGTGGTTACACGAGTACAATATCATCCCTTCTACACAACATCAGTGTATGAAGTACTTCAAAGATGGTCTCGAGTACACAGTGACGGGGGAACTAAACACATTCTCCGTGAACGAAATCCGCAAATACGAGGATGCAAAGTATTTCCTACCAGACTTTGAAGACATGAAAAGATGCCATAAACCATAGAATAAAAAAAAAGCTATCACCACAATTCCGGTCTTCGGGAGCGATACCGAGGAGGAAGAAGAGATAGTCTATTCGGGGTCACCCCAATGCAACAAGCCGGGACCATCTACCCCTATTCTGGTTTTTGGCAGTGACTCCGAAGATGAAGTTAATGTAGTGTTCTCGGTCCGTCCATCAGTGCAAGCCTTCACTGGAAATGATCAGAGTTTACAGATCGCCATGGTTCCACGGCAGCACTATAGAAAACTTGATGCACTTGAGACATATAGTGTGCAAGAACTACGGACATTCTATGTCCCTCCCAGGCGAAGAGATGAAAAGACAATTGTTCTCCTCTGAAACACGGAGACGCAACCGCGTAGGTCCGTCTTGCCTGAATTTGGGGGCAGATGCTAATTGGTGCTATCCGTTCACCTCTTAAAAGATACCAAGTTGATTTATGACACCATGTATCGAAGGTTTAAATGGATGCGGCCGATGTAGCAGACTTCGTCAGATTCCCCCTCATTTGAAGGGTTTTTGATTGTGGGGACGCTCTTCCCTGCAGGCGCAAGCCCCTGCAGTTAATTACGCTACTGCATCATGGTAACAACTTTCTCTTTCTTCAGATGGTCACTTCGTGTCGTGTTTGTTTGTTTTGTTTTTGGTTGCCTGTGGATTGTATACGGAGACAAATTTATGTTGTCGCCCGTAGGGCGTGGATTAGTCCAAATCCGTATTTTCTTAGATTTGGGTTTGGGGGTTGGGTTTGAGGATACGTTAGTCTCATTTGAGACTAAGATCAACTTAAACGTATGTTAAGGATACGTTAGTCTACTTTCAGACTAAGATCAACTTAACGGGATCGTTTAGATCCAACAAAGAGCATTTGGACTCTATTGTTTAGTTTGAGGACATTGCGGTCCATAATTAGTTTAAGAACATTACGGTCCAAGGTTAAGGACATCATAGTCCGTGGGTTTAAAGGGACCCCACAGTCCGAGATTAAGGACATCATAGTCTGTGGGTTTAAAGGGACCCCACAGTCCGAGGTTAAGGACATCATAGTCCATGGGCTTAAGGACCCCACAGTACGTAGTTTACAGACGTCATAGTCTATAAAGTTTAGGGACATCATAGTCCATGAGTTTAAGGACCCCACAGTCCATGGAATGATTGGTTATCGGGACCCGTCACCTCTTTGAAGACGTTGAAGGATTATAACGACAAATCTCAAAGGAGTGAAGAGATGTACCCTTGAACCAAAGTTGATTGGGAAATCTGTAGTCCAATTTAGGATTAAGATCAATTAATTGGATTATGAGCACATGGGCTTAGTTAAATCTGAATTGAGGACTTATGGCCAACTTGGGCTAAGTCCAATTAGGTTTGAAATGTTGGACCTTTGTTTGGACTGTTGAACATTTGTTTGGGTTCAGCCCCCCATTATTTAGCAATGCTAAACAGGGGTTTGGGGCTCTGAAAACGTTTTTTCTTTTACTGGGCACTGACCATTCATCATGATTCTAAACTTACTTTACATATCATATGAACTGGTCAATTTTGAGGCTCAGTTGGAGGGGAGTCTTGCCTCTGGAAGACTCGGCCAATTTAGGCTAAGACCAATTTGAATATAGTGTTAAACACTAGCACATATTTGGCAATCACGTGTTCCCACGTGATGCATTTAAAAATAGTGTTAAGCACTGAAAGAATGAAGTGTTTAAAATAGTGTTAAACACTAGAGACAAAACACTTAAAGTAGTGTTAAATACTAAGACTGACACGCTCACGTGGGGTCACGTGAGGCGCCTGATGATTGGGCCTTGCCTCTGTTATTTGTTCTCAGAATATTTACAGAATTGTTAAACACTTAATCTTAAGGGCCATCACGTGTGGGCACGTGATGGGTACCCATGCATTGATTTTTAAAGTGTTTATTAGGGGTCACGTGAGGACATGTGAGGGCGTCCAAAATCAGTACCGCATTTGGTTTTGCTCCCTTTATTTTGAGGGTCACATGGGAGCACGTGAGGTATTGCCTCCAGACTTGTTCTTTCTCATTTTAAGGAGTCTGTTTAATGATCACGTGGGAGCACGTGACCTACTCTTGTTCGTTCTTTTTTACTCATTGAGGATGAGGGTCACGTGTTACCACATGACCAATTTGGATAATGATATCTTTACGTGCATGGTGATTTTTAAATCCCTTGTTTAAGAATTAAATTCTTTTATAGGGTTAAACCCTAATTTCATTTTAGAGTAATTAAATTCCCATGTATTTTGAAAGAATTAAATTCTTATGTAGGGTTAAATCCTAGTTTTATTTGGAGGAATTAAA
Organism: Agapanthus africanus; assembly: GCA_030015575.1. Lineage (NCBI taxonomy): Eukaryota > Viridiplantae > Streptophyta > Magnoliopsida > Asparagales > Amaryllidaceae > Agapanthus > Agapanthus africanus. The sequence goes on from CM057348.1 coordinate 73,275,568, forward strand.
TTCCTATAAATTTGGAAGAATTAAATTCTTATGTAGGGTTAAACCCTAGTTTCATTGGGAGGAATTAAATTCTTATGAATTTGGGGGAATTAAATTCCTGTAAACTTAAATTCTCACTCTAAGTTTTGGATCTGCATGGCAGAATCTTCCCGATGAGAATTAAATTCTCAACTTGTGGGGAGATCTGCTTCTGCGGATCTTCAACCAAAAGAAGAACTAAGTTCTTATTCAGAATAGTTAAACTCTTAATTTGAGAATTAAATTCTTTTTTTTTATGGAGCTTAGATATCTTTCCCCTTTCTCATCTAGGCTTTCTTTTCTCTTCTGAAGAAATTTTCTTTTCTCTCTTGAGAATTAAATTCTCCTCTTTTTTCTCTCTCTGTTGTTGTATTTTCTAAAAAAATTCCAAGGAACCTTCCCTTCTCTTCTTGGCTCCTATTTATAGGAGAAAGAAAAGAATCGGTTTGTTTAGTCAATTTTTCATTGAAATATTTTAATTGATTTCGTAACCAACATGATCTTTTAGATCACTCAGTGAATTTTATTAACCATTGGATTTTTTAATCCAAAAGGTATTCTATTTATTATTCTTGGTGAATTTCAGGGAAATCTTTCCTTGTATAGAATCTTTCTATAAATTGGTGATTTTTAATCACCATTGGATTTTTAATCTAATGGTGCTCCACTTTACAGAGCACAATCTTTTTTGTTTGGAAAGATTTAGAGAGATCTTTTTCCAGTTAAGGTTCTCGATTCCCTCCTAATTAGAATTTAATTCTATTAGTTTAGAAGGCTTAAGAGCCTATCACGTGTTGGCACATGATCCCACTGTTTGATCATTTAAATAGAATTTAATTCTATTAATTCAGAGAGCTTAGGAACCCATCACGTATTGATACGTGACCCCCGTGATTAAGCATTTAACCAGAATTTAATTCTGTTTTTAAAGAACTAAGAAATCATCACGTGTCAGCACGTAACCCTTGGTCACGTATGAGCACGTGATGCCCCATTGGGGTTTTTCCTTACTGTTTTATTATATCTTTTAATCCCTTTCAATGGGTTTAAAGGCCCATCACGTGTTGGCACGTGACTACTATTGACTAGAATTCAATTCTATTATAACAGAGTCCCCAGAAAACCATCACGTGTCAGCACGTGACCCTTGGTCACGTGTGAGCACGTGATGCCCCATTGGGGTTTTTCCCGATATTTTATGAGGGAACAAATGCCCCTACAGCGTTGTTCTCACGTGTTTGTACATGAGTGCAACGCTGTCATTTTTTGTGGCCGTTGGATCTGCCTAGGAAAGGGGATAGATGAACCGTTTCCCATCACATCCTATAAATACAGGGGTCTCTTCAGAAGCTCCTCCACTTTTCATCTTCTTCCTCGCTTGTTCTTGCCTTGAGAACTTAATTCTCAGAGCTTAGTTCTCTGTTTCAAAAATTTCCAGAGTTTAACTCTGTTAACAAAAGATTTCCTTTTTCAGGTAATGATCTTAAACGGCTGAAGAACTTCTTGTAGAAATTTTCTTTGGATTTTAAATCCACACCAAGGGTTTTTCCCTTTAACAAGAACCCATCTTTCCAAATTAAAGTAATGTCCAATCTTTAAATAATAAACTCCTTTTGTTAGGGCTTCTCTGATCTCAGGGATCGATGGTGATACTTGTCTTCTCTCTGGAATTTAATTCCATTTCCAAGAGCTTATCTCTGCCAATTTTCTGGGAATTTAATTCCTTTAAAGAACTTAGTTCTTCACAGAGAACTTCTTAAGATGTTCTTTGAAAAACAATTTTTTTCAGATAGATCCTTCTTGATTTTGCATAGAGTTCTGCAGTGGGTTTTCTTTTTGGGGAATGTGCAGAGTTGTTTGAAATCCACCGTTCATTTATTGAGAATTTTCCTTTTATTCCCATAATGATTACCCTGCCTCATCATTAGCCGCCATTTTGATTTTGTGGGGCCCTTGTGTTTTGTAACCAATGGTCCCATAAAATAAGTTGTTTATCGTTTTCTTCTACTGTCCCTTATATATATATACACACACACAAATATATATACACGTGTGGGCTTCATTAATAGTTTCCTTTCATCTGTTTCAGGAATAATGGCTTCTCTTCCGTACTTCCCTTTCACCCGCTCGGAGGCTGCCTTTCCTCAATCACCGTCTGATGAGGAGGTGATGGTCATGATTAGAGCTCACGACCCTAATCGCACAAACTTGCTTTTACGGAGGATCTGGTATGGGCACATCATTCGGGGCCGCCGCAGCTTTCTTTGCCAGATACCAACAGAGCCTACTTACCCATTTTTACCAATGGAGCGTCCACAGACCGCCTTTGCTGTGGAGATGTTGAACTGGACTCCTGCGGGACGGCTCGAGCCGTCGACAACTGGGATTCTAAACCATCCTATGCCGGCTATAGACATCTTAGGGCGTCGTATCTGCCAAGGTGAAGCCCAGCCCCGGGGACAGGTTTACAAAATAGGGCTTACTCCTCGACAACCCATGTGTTACCTTCTCTAGGCTCGTTATATCCTGTCTGCCCATCGTGGGCGACTGCAGAGGGTCGGGCTCTATCAGACGGTGTACATGTCTCTCTTCCACTATCAGTCCCCCCATGTCTGGTGGGTTAAGGCTTTCTTAAATCAATGGAATCTTCCCACTAACACCTTCTTGCTAGGGGACCGTGAAGTTTCAATTTCCCTGGAAGAGTTTCGTGAGATCTCGGGGCTGCCGATCAGGGGGACGCTCTATGAAGAACTGTTGCCTCCTGATGAGTATGTCTTCGAAACTGAGCCTGCTATGCTTGACGGCCTGTCGACTGAAAATGCCGTCCGCCACAAGCACCCAAGTCTAATCAAGACTCTGGGCATTTTTAAGAAGCTATTCACAGAGTCAGAGGAGCAGGGTGTCACTTTCAAAAGCTTTATCGCCTGTTTCCATCGCGGAGACGTTCTATCAAAGACGGCTCCGAAGTTTGCGAGTATCAACGACCCTTTTGGGTTCGGTTTAAATAAGCTGCTGGCTAAAGAAGAGGATTTGCCGCAGTTCTACATTCTAATCCTGTCGGCTGTACCTTTTGAGTCGATCGTAGCTCCTGGCATAGATGTAGAGACTTTCTTTGTGGGTTTTATCAGCGTCTGGCTCAGCTGGTTTGTCATTCCAACGCACCGTCGATTCATGAGAGCTTCGGTCATTTACCCTGCTCATCGCATCGCTGGAGGGACGCGACTAGCCGTGGTCATTGCGAGGCTAGCGCATCTATATCATGGGCTAAGCGCTGCAGCCAATACCTCAACCCAGGCGTGAACGTAGTGAGTTTCTCTCTTCATTACTTTACGTCATGGATTGAGATGCACGTGTTAGGGGCATTCGCCGCGCATCAGAGACCCCGCTTTTATGATGCTTACACTTTTCCGCGGCTCATGAGGTTGGTGGACGCTTCTGCTCCTGATCCGACTCAGTCCGGCGCTATTCGTATACTGATTAATCCCTATGCCAATACGGGCGGGATGGTATTCAACGATCGAGTCCTCACTGCTCCTTCAGGACCGATTCAACAGCTTTGTGACTCGTCAAAAGAGGGAGTACCTTCCCTGAAGCCCAAGGAATCCATGCACTTATATTCGATCAGACCAGGTTATCTGGTATTTCGTCAAAACGGTGCGGCCCTTTTTATGCGGTACAACCCACACCGCTTTACTCGGCAACTGGGATATGACCAGGGTGTCCCCTTTGAGGCGTTTACAGTGCAGCCCAGCCCATCATCAGAAGTCATTCGTGACGCCGCTCATCACTTCATGTGGCTGAATACTGGCTCTCGCTTCGTGATTCCTGAAGCTGACTATATTCCTCGATATGTGGGGTCTTTCACGGGCTGGTACCTCCACCGCGTCAGTCCTATTATTTCCGAGGAGAGGAGGATGCTCCTCGGATATAGGGCTCCTACTCCGATCCAGGCTACGGGAGTCCCGCCGCGACCGCGGGAAGTGATTCGCCCTCCCTTGAGAGATACTGATGTCGTGCTTATTCCTGAGGCGGCGGAAGTGGATCTAACTCCCATAGCTGGTATGCCGCTGCGCACTAGAGCTTAATCAAGGGCCAATAAGGCACCAGTAGCAGTATCATCAGCTGCGGCGTCAGCAATGGCAGTGTCGTCGTCGGTAGCACCGCCGAGTGAGGATATTAAAGGCGAAGTGGGTCAACGTCACACTAAAGCACCGAGAGGAAAGAAGCGATCGTTTTCTGCAGTTAGTTCTGGGTCCAAGAGGCGGAAGAAGATGGTCACCAATCTGCTCGACTTTTTAGTGGAATCAGAGCCTATCCTTCAAGATGAACCACTAGCCATGCAAGAATCGGATGGTGGTCTGCTTTTCCCGGGTTCATCTGCCGAGGAAGTCGCACAATTGGCTGAGGCTATAAGGCGCTCACAGGATGAATCTGAGAATGTAAGGATCTCGAAGAGGCCTTATTCTACCGTCATCTTTTACGAAGACCCTCCATCGATAAGGCGGATATTTATAGGTCTTTTCGAAGAGGGAGGCGAGATAGCTCTTAAACAGCCTATCTCGGCCGATGCCGAAGACGCGCTTTTGTTGTGGACCGGTGGCCACGAGTCTACCCTCAAACCCTGGCGAGCATACCTCCTTAGGAAGGAACGCCAGCTTGAACAAGCCATACTAGAAGCTCCTTTGTGCATTAGTATACTTATATATCCTTTTGTAGTATTTTGCACTGCTTATATATATATATATCCTTATCCTCGTGAAAACTTTGAAGGGACTTCGGCAATGGCGGAGGATCTGAATTCGAGTCGCGCCTTGACTATGGACTCTGCAAACATCCCCGATGAGACACTAGTAAGTGTGGAGGGGGTTGATACAACTGTTGTTCCTGCCATGGAGCTCCCATCGGTGATTTCCGTTCCTCCGGTGCTTGCTCCCCCGGAAGAGGCATCTTCATCGGCCGTGGATTCAATAGATCTTTATGGGGACGGCCCGGAGGCTAGGGGACAGGTAGTCGGGGCCACCGTCCTTTCATTGGAGCCTGCAGTGGTGGCCGCCGCTCCTCAGCTGGAAGTTGTTATACCGGCTCACATCCCCGATGATGTGCATGGGGGCATGGAGAAGGCCGCCGAAGCTGCTATCCCTCCTGTTCAGAGCGGGAGGAACATCGAAGGTAGCCTTGTATATTTTATATTAATAATCTCTCCATTATCTGAACCTTCCTGCCTTTCCAGAACTGCGCGGATTGGCGGCGGCCATCGTGGACTCGTCCCCCAGGAAGTCTTTCCAGCGTCTGTTAGAGATGGCCGCTCCGCATGCGATATCTCCTCAACGCATCGTCCTCTCTTCTGGGCAAGATTAGCATTATTTGCCTCTCCTCACGGTATTATTATTATTTCATATAATAACACTGGTGTCTTCTACAGTTCTGGAAGCTGACGACGAAGTTGAGATTCTTGATGGGCCCGGGGAGCCTTCAGACCCTTCATGGGTAAGCAGAGTTTCAATGTTGTCCCACCCGCTCTTTACTTGCGAGTCTCGCTGATTGTTTTCTATGAATCTTAACAGCTTTGCCAGTTCTTACCACGCTGGAATCTCGCATCGTGATGCCGTCCGGTCTCTACGCTCTACGTGCCTCGGAACGGATGGCAAAGCTAAGCCTTCACTCCTTGTCAACTCTGATTGAAGACCTTCGTGCTGGCAGTCTGATCACGGCTGAAGCATTTTCCGCTGAAGCCAACGGTTCTCTTCCCTTTCTTGCTACTTACCATAGTGAAACATTGGTGCAAGTCTGGGTTGAGTTCTGTCGTCAGGTGGATGCTTGCTTGCATAGTCTTGAATGTACACGCCTTCTTTCAGAGGTTGTGGCTGCAAAGGCGAGCTTACGGGGACTAATTGAGCGGTGCGCTGCGAATATGCTGTCATGCGAGAAGAGGCTCAGCCGAAAATTTTCGAAGAGGAAGCTGGCTTCAACTGCGCTGGGGGAACTTCAAGCTAATCTTACGACCAAGACCACTCGGGCGTATGAACTTTGGCGGGTGCTTCAAAAAGCTATCAGAGAGGTGGTAGCCATTGATAAACCCGTAATTTTCACTCGCGAAATGGTCGAAGCTCATAAAGTTACTGAAAAAGAGCTTGAAAGTCGGCTTGCCTCCTATCAGGCTCAAAAATCTCAAGCGGAGGCTCGTCTCTTAGCGATAATGAATCATGAGGCTGAGGCCCAGCGGAAAAAGGATGAATTGGTAAATCTATTGAATCGTCCGCCAGCTTGAAGAATTGTATACTTTTCTTTTTATTCTTCTTTTGTACATACTCCTGAATGAGAGTGTTTTTTGATTCTTTCATAAATTGTACTTTGTATTCATTTTGATTCATGAATAAAAGACATATTTTGCTTCATGATGGTGTGTCCCTTTTAGTAAATGCATTTTATGGATAATTTATTTTGATCTCCTTACAAGATAGCGATGGCTTAGGAGTCAGGGTTAGGATCTGCCTCCTAAGACTTTTCAACTTTATGAGCCGTGAGGGTCTCATAAAGAATTTTCTTCCTACAGGTTGAGAGGATCCCGTAGGTGTAATTTTTCCTTAAGAATCGTGAGGATTCCTAAGTGCTTTTTCTCTTGAGAGTCGTAAGGATCTCACAAAAGAATTTTCTTCCTTACAAGTCGAGAGGACCCGTAAGTGATTATTTTTTTTCTTGTTGGAGAGTGTGGCCTGTAGAAAATCTACCTTGACCTCTCTTGCGAAGCAATGATGGCTTGGGAGACATGGTTAGGATCTGCCTCCTAAGATTTTTCAACTTTATGAGCCGTGAGGGTCTCATAAAGAATTTTCTCCCTACAGGTCGAGAGGATCCCGTAGGTGTAATTTCTCCTTAAGAATCATAAGGATTCATAAGTGTGTTTTTCTCTTGAGAGTCGTAAGGATCCCACAAAAGAATTTTTCTCCTTACAAGTCGAGAGGACCCTTAAGTGATGGATGAGATTAACATTATCCGCATTTCACGGAGTCTGGGGTTGATTTTATCCGCATTTCACGGAGTCAGGAGGTTGCTCTGGCCATTTCCCATGGGGTCAAGATTGACTTTAACCGTGTTCTATGGGACCAGGATTTGCTCTGGATGCTTCCCACGGGGTCAGGATTGATATAAGCCGTGTTCCGTAAGGACCAAGATCTGCTCTGGACGTTTCCCATGGGGTCAGGATTGACATAAGCCGTGTTCCACGAAACCAGGATTTGCTCTGGGCGCTTCCCACGGGTCAAGATTGACTTTAACCGTGTTCCGCAAGGACCAGGATCCGCTCTGGACGTTTCCCACGGGGTCAAGATTGACATAAGCCGTGTTCCATGAAACCAGGATTTGCTCTGGATGTTTCCCACGGGGTTAGGATTGACATAAGCCGTGTTCCATAAGGACCAAGTTCCGCTCTGGACGTTTCTCATGGGGTCAGGATTGACATAAGCCGTGTTCCACGAAACCAGGATTTGCTCTGGATGTTTCCCACGGGGTCAGGATTGACATAAGCCGTGTTTCACGAAACCAGGATTTGCTCTGGGCGCTTCCCACGGGGTCAAGATTGACTTTAACCGTGTTCCGCAAGGACCAGGATTCGCTCTGGACGTTTTCCACGGGGTCAGGATTGACATAAGCCGTGTTCCACGAAACCAGGATTTGCTATGGGCGCTTCCCACGGGGTCAAGATTGACTTTAATCGTGTTCCACAAATACCAGGTTCCGCTCTGGACGCTTCTCACAGGTCAGGATTGACATAAGCCGTGTTCTACAAGGACCGTGATTTGCACTGGATGTTTCTCATAAGGTCAGGATTGATATAAGCCGTGTTCCACGAAACCAGGATTGGTTGACTCTCGGTTGTCTGTGCATCACCGAGTCATGGAACTGGGAACTTTGCCGCGGCTCCGATTTGCCGATGTTGCGTCTGTTGTAATGAGACGAATGTTGAGATGATCTCCAGGCTGTCTGTGAACCGTCGAGATTTGGAACAGGGATTTTGCCATGGCTCCAAGGTTGATTGTCGCGTCTGAACCCTGCTGGAATGAGGAGGAACGCTGTTGGTGATCTCTAGGCTGTAGATGCGGCCGTCGAGACTTGGAACAAGGGATTCTGTCGTGGCTCCTTTTTGCTAACGTCGTATATTCCTGCAGAGACACTGATTTCTCTGCGGGTTGACGCGAATCGAGATGCTCTCGTCAAAGACGTTGATTTCCCTGAATCGAGATTTTTGCCAAGGACACTGATTTTTCTGGGGTTGAGACGAATCGAGGTATTCCTGCAAAGACGTTGATTTCTCTGCGGGTCGACGCGAATTGAGATGCTCTCGTCAAGGACGCTGATTTCCCTGAATCGAGGTTTTTTCCAAGGACACTGATTTCGTCAGAGTTGAAACGAATAGAGGTATTCCTGCAAAGACGCTGATTTCTCTGCGGGTCAATGCGAATCGAGGTGCTCTCGTCAAGGACGCTGATTTCCCTGAATCGAGGTTTTTGCCAAGGACACTGATTTCCTCGGAGTTAAGATGAATCGAGGTATTCCTGCAAAGACACTGATTTCCTTGCTGGTCGACGTGAATCGAGATGCTCTCGTCAAGGACGCTGATTTCTCTGAATCAAGGTTTTTGCCAAGGACACTGATTTCCTCGGAGTTGAAACGAATCGAGATATTCCTGCAAAGATACTGATTTCTCTGCGGGTCGATGCGAATCGAAGTGCTCTCGTCAAGGACGCTGATTTCCCTGAATCGAGGTTTTTGCCAAGGACGCGGATTTCTTCGGAGTTGAGACGAATTGAGATATTCCTGTAAAGACACCGATTTCTCTGCGGGTCGACGTAAATCGAGATGCTCTCGTCAAGGACGCCGATTTCCCTGAATAGAGGTATTTTGCCAAGGACGTTGATTTTCTCGGAGTTGAGACGAATCGAAGTATTCCTGCAAAGACACTGCTTTCTCTGCGGGTCGACTCGAATCGAGATGCTCTCGTCAAGGACGCTGATTTCCCTGAATCGAGGAGGTTGCCAAAGATACTGATTTCCCTGGGGTTGAGACGAATCGAGGTATTCCTGCAAAGACACTGATTTCTCTGCGAGTCGACGCGAATCGAGATGCTCTGGTCAAGGACGCCGATTTTCCTGAATCGAGGAGGTTGCCAAGGACACTGGTTTCCCTGGGGTTGAGACGAATCGAGAGATTCCTACAAAGACAATGATTTCCTTGCGGGTCGACGTGAATCGAGATGCTCTCGTCAAGGACGCTGATTTCCCTGAATCGAGGTTTTTGCCAATGTAACGTTTTGAAAATCGTTTCGGTGAAATTTCGGAAAATCGGTAAAATAAGAGGGTTTTCTGTAAAAGGTCAAAATACAAATATTTTTATAATAAAATTAAATATACATATTCTAGCTATATAATTTCTAGTATTTGGTGCTTATTGAGCCATTGGTGAAATTTCAAATTTTCTGAAAAATTTTCCGAAATTAATTATTTTAATATTATTTTAAGCCGTCACTAATACATTTAATTAGGGAAAATTACAAATTAGAATGGGTCGAAACAAATTTTGTGCATCATAACACATTAAACAAAATTTTAACATGTGGTTTTTGAATTTAAATGAAGTTGTTAATCGGTTTTAGAAAATATTGAAGAAAAAGGCTTATTTTGTGAAAATAAAAGGGTTTTGGTGCATATTGAATTGGTGTTTAGTGTTCTTTGCTTCACACACACACCCTCTCTCCTCCCCACCATGTGGCTAGCCCACTTTGACAGCCCTCCCTCTTTTTCTCTCTCTAATCACCTCCTTTTGAATAGAAAAGAAAAGAAAGAAATGAAAAGAATGAGAATAGATAAAAGAGTTTGGTCTTTTGTTGACTTGGACTTTTCCCTCACCATACCTCACACCACACTCCCTCTCTCCTCTCCCCCACCTGCATTGGCCGAGCCCCCCTCCATTTTCAGCCCCTTCATTCTTCATCTCTCTTTCTCTTTAAAAAATTCATCAAAAAATGCTTGAAAATCCACAAAAATCAAGCTAAAATCCAAATCTAATCCCTACCCATTTATCATTAGCCCAACTTGCATGGATCTAGGGAACAAGTTGGCATTTTAGAGACTTTGATTTCCATATTTGATCTCTTGATCATGAGGTATAATTCTAACCTTTTTGTTTAATTTGTTGTTAATTGCTTTAGGTTAGCTTAATTAAATGTTTAATTAGGTTTTTTAATTAGTTCTAAGTGCATGATTTAAAATTCAAGAGAGGGGTTTGAATTCAAATTGATATTTTGTGTTGTGAGATTATGTTTGTGTGATATAATTGACATATTAATGTTATGCTAAAAATAATTTTGTTGGTAGTTGCAAAAGGTTAAATTTAAATTGTAGTAATTTTAAGGAATTGCAAACTAGGTTTTAGTGAAATACATATATAATTGAGATTAAAATGTAATTAAGTTTTTCATGACTTTATTAACATTTTAATTTGTTGTTTAGCAACTTAGATTATGAAAAACCAAGCTTACTTGTAAAATTTTGAATTTTACTTTAAAAAGCGTTAAAATCGGTATTTTTTTTTTTGCAAACTAGGAATTTGGAAATTATACAAATTGATAAGATTAATTTATGAAAGTTATTTGTATGACCTAATTATGTTATTTAATGAGCATTTTGTCCATTTGAATCGTTAAAATTTGTAGATAGATTAAAACATCAAGTTTTGAACCGAAATGGGAATTTATGCTAACTAGTTTTTTTGGAAATAAAACGATTGGTTTAATTTTATGGATTTGACGAATTAATCCCTATTTCTTATACAGTTAATGAGTTTTGAAACCATGATTGGTTTGTTTGGTGTTTTTCTCGATGGTTTGGCGTTTGTACGTCGACGTCGAGGGTTTTTGGGTTGATTTGTGAAAGCAGCCATAGGTTTTGACATATGTGGGATTTGTGTGTCGTTTTGGTTATGAGTCGGATTTTAATGCGATACGATACTATATATGACGTGTAGGTACCCCATGTTGACTTCAAGACGATAAGCAAGCGTGTGGCGACGTCGACACCGGCGAGCGAAGATCAGGTGAGTAGATTTATATCTACGGGGAGAAGTCGGGTCGATGGCGTATAGCACCCCCGCAGTCCGTAGTATAGTTAATATATATATGTTTAAATAGGTGTTTTATGATACGGGAATGTTTATTCATGATATGATTATGTGTTCATGGATTAGCTTTGGGTTAGTTGCGAAACTCTAGAGTAGTTGTTATACCCACATACGCACACATAGACTTGCATACATTACTTTCTTGTGCGTAGATAGGGATGTGTATATATGTATATATGCGTGAGTATGGCATTATGCATATATACATTCATATACACATGCATGGATGATGAGGATAGTACTTGGGATTTGAGATGAGTCGATGAGATTTGATTTGAGGCCGTGAGATCGGTGATATGGCAGGGTTCGTATTTGATATACGACATGACGTTGTAGCGGGTCCTTGACGTAGTGTTTCTCACACGTGCATGTATACTTAGGCGGTATCAGTATTGTACTAGACGTAGATCAGTACCCCGATCATGATATTTGATAAAGAGGATACCAGATGAATAGTATGATGAATGTGATATTGATCCGTACCCAGATTTGGGATGCCGTACGACTGATTTACGTACGAGGTATATATTGATGATTGATCCGCACTCTTGACTTGGGATGTCTGATTATAGATATGGTATCGGATATGATATTATTGAGGCGGGATCACCGACTATACATATACAAATATGTATATGTATCGACTCAGATGATAGGCGGTTTCCTTACCTGTAGTTCAGCTTGTTAGTTCAGTCGTATAGTTTAGTGTAGTTGTTAGATTAGATTAGACTCCTACCTATTTCAAAATTAGCGGATCGTGGGTATGTTAAAAGACAGGTCAAGGGATCTACGGATATTTCAAAAGACGTATCCTTTCTTAAAACCACCGTAGCCCTTATTTTCAAAACCCCACGATTCGTGTTATTTCAAATGGCACCATTGTTTAATATTTAGCTCCCGCTCATTATGGTTGCTCGCTCCGCATCGCATACTTATATTGTTATTTCATATTGCATTGTTGATATTATGCTGTTAGGACACCAGCACCATTACCGATGATGCGTATGTACCACGTACACTTACTTGCCGGCTCACACACATCTTCATCGGTAATTGCCATGTCACGTACACCTTAGAAAATATTATGGCTTAACTTAGCTTGATAGATAGTAGTTTGATATGATATTAGTGTACTTACCTTATATGCCAGCTTAGATATTGTAGTTATTACTTGTCATTTCATGCATACTGTTATTCATTGTTATGCCGTATTCATGGATTCTCATGCCTATATTCATGGTTTTACATGCTATTGATGATTTGGATTCGGATTTCCATGAGATTTCTGGATTTGGGGGAAAACCGCAAAACTTGTATAAGCTTCTTTCCTCTCTTTTAAATAAAAAGTGCGGTTTTCCCATGATGTATGAGTCGCCCACCATGAGTTTGCTGATGGATTTCGAGACCCGATTCGAGGAGATGGATGAACCATTTTGGGTACATGGTGGGCCCGGTGCGGTATCCCGGGGCAAGAAGATCGTGTTGTTGACGTTGAGCCTGTGCAAGGGAGCACGACCGACCGGTGATATTACCCGACGCGTCGGATATCCGGAGGATACCGTCGTGGTCATAAGATGGATGGTAGGGGCCGGCCTGGACTGACGGCGCCCTAGTCATTATGATTGAGACGTTGAGATTTTGAGATATTGAGGTACAGAGACTGTGATACAGAGATATCGAGATATTAGGATTACGTTTTGTGCCGATGCTAAGCACTGTTTTATGCTGATTTTATTATGATACCTCATTTTAAAAATATAGAAATCTCACTAATTTATGAAAGCAGTTTTCTTCAGTACATGCATTCTGTTTCATGCATTCATACACCATTCATATGATATATTGCTACCTGAGGCACCGACACGGGCATATGAGATTACACTTGGGTTAGATATTTACCCTAGTCATTGTTATAGACCGCTGGTTATATTTGAGGATTATATATTATGATTGTATGGCCTAGGATTGCGTCATACATGCGATTTCTATTCGTAGATATTTTTCTATTCACGAGTTGGCAACTCACCCCCGTTGTGCCCCAGTTTCTTGCAGGTTTTCCGTACAGGTTTCATTACGGCTTTGCGGGCACAGTTTCGTTCGGGTAACTTGCTAGTGGGTGGGTTTATTGGTATCGTAACCATCATATTACCTTGTATAATATTTTTTTAGTTGTATCTAGTAAATTCCATCAACCAAACATGTATTTATTTTGAGATAGAGACCAGTGATGTTATTCTTTCGACCTTAGACTCGCGCGTTATATTTCTGTGGATTTCTTGGTATTTTGAGTTTCCTTTTGAGTTTTGATCCTCGCCCTTGGCGTTATATATTATATTGCTTGTGTGGTTGTGACCGTCGATTGACGAAGAGCTAGCTCCCGCTTGGGGATGCCTTTTTTTTATTGATTTCGTATACTATTCATGTTGTATCCCGTTTGGGGGCCAGTATTTACAAAGGAGACTCTGCCGAAATTTTTAGAAAATACTTGATGTTTTTAAAACGCATAATTCGGCTTATGCTATTAAAACTACTTGATTTTAAATTGGTTTTCCTTCACTCTACTACTTTTCTTGGTTTGGATTTCTGGGTTTTCGGCTTACTTAGATTACATACGCCTCGAGACGTTTCGTAGTTTAAGTGCCGGTCATGTTCCGTACTTTCGGGACGTGACAGCCAAGGACACTGATTTTCCTGGGGTTGAGACCAATCGAGGTATTCCTGCAAAGACACTGATTTCTCTGCGGGTCGACGCGAATCGAGATGCTCTCGTCAAGGACGCTGATTTCCCTTAATCGAGGTTTTTGCCAAGGACGCTGATTTTCTCGGATTGAGACGAATCGAGGTGTTCCTGCAAAGACACCGATATCCTTGTGGGTCAACGCGAATCGAGATGCTCTCGTCAAGGACGCTGATTTCCCTGAATCGAGGTTTTTTCCAAGGACGCTGATTTCCCTGGGGTCGGTTGACTTGTTTCCGAGACGGAGTGTTGATTCGGCAGGAAAGTCATTGGTTGACTCTAGGTTGTATGTGGACCGTAGAGTCTTGGAGCTAGGACTTTGCCGTGGCTCCGCTTTGTTGATGTCGCATCCGAATCCTGCTGGAATGAGGAGGAACGCTGTTGTTGTTCTCTCGAGATGCAAATGTTGCCATCGAAACTTGGCTCTCTTTCTAATGAAACCTGGTGGGATGATACGTTCCCTCTTTATTTGCGCCACTGGATTGTATACAGGGATCGATGTGATCTCACATGTAGGGCAAAAGTTTTATTTCATATGTATATTTTTCATTTTCTTTCCGTGATGCTCTATCATTTCAGTTTTTTGTATTGCGAAAGTCGCGATTACCCAATCATTTCGGCTATTTTTTGCGGTGCCTAATTATTTCGGCTATTTTTCTTTTTACTCGCTGCTTTTTATTGCGAGTTGCCCAATCATTTCGGCTATTTTTGTATGCATACGTTTTTACTTTCTGATTTTGTTGCAAGTTGCCCCATCATTTCGGCTATTTCATATGCATTTTTGGCTCGCTGATTTTTATCGCGAGTATGGGATTTGGGATCTGATACCGATTTAGGCATCAGCATTGCTACAACTGGGATATTTTCACGAGCGAATCATCATTTGCCTTTATCGGTTCGAACAAAGGTGGCTTAGTAAACAGGGTTAAGATCCTGTCGACTAAGGCTTTTGACTTCATGAGCCGTAAGGGTCTCATAAAGGTATTTCTCCCTACGAGTCGTGAGGATCTCGTAGGTGCATTTTCTCCTTAGGAATCATGAGGATTTCTAAGTGTGTGTTTTCTTATAAGTCGTAAGGATCTTACAAGAGTGTTTTCTTCTTCTAAATCGAGAGGATTTACAAGTGTCGTTCGCCATATGAAGATATCCCTTGTCAGTAGTGGGACTCTGTTGGGGAAACGTTTATTTGTGCCCGTGCATTGTATACAAGGGTCAGCATTGATTCGCTTGTAGGGCAGTCTGAGGGATGTGATGGCTTAAGAACAGGTTCAGATCCCTGTAACATAAGGCTTTTGAATCCTTTGAGTCGTGAGGGTCTCATAGGGGAATTCTCCTTACGAGTCGTGAGGATCTCGTAAGTGTAACTTTTCCTTAGGAATCATGGGGATCCCTAAGTGTGTTGCTCCCTTGTGAGTCGTAAGGATCTCACGCAGGTATTTTCTCCTTGCAAGGTCGTGAGAACCTTGTAAGTGTATTTTAACGAGATTGCGTCCTTTCGGGTTTTCACAAACTCGTCGGTAGCCCTGCTGTTTTCACTCACGGAGCCCTTTCGGGTTTTCATCCGTGCCCATTCTGCTTATGGACGTACCGTTTTTTATTGTTTTTTATGAGTCTGCGCCCTTTCGGGTTTTCACAAACATCGCCGGTAGTCCTGTTGTTTTTACTCACAGCGCCCTTTCAGGTTTTCATCTGTGCCCATTTTGCTTGTGAATATACCTTTTTTTTGGGTTTCAAGTGGGATATTCCACTTGACTGCAGGACCCATTTGTAAGCCCCTTGATATCCTTTCTATTCTTTGAGAAGAAAGGACCATCTTACGTAGAAATTCTTCCTCCAGTGAGAAATATGCCCCCTGTGTATACCTCGGGGGGAGCGAGTACCCATGCCGTCTTTATTTTGGTGACAGATTGTTTCAAAGTCGCTCATTTTTTTGTTGAGCATCGGCGGCAAATACCACCTTACCTCCGCTTTTCATTCATCTTCATCGGATGATGAAAGGTCTTGACTCAGCTGATACAATCGAGTCATTTTATCCATGAGCTCTTGGAAGGCTGTCGGCTTGAAGAGGGCCATATACGAGGACGCCTTTAAATTTGGGTCAAGGGTGGCTATGAGCATTCCCATGGCTGCAATTTCATCGATGCGTTGCTTGTATTTGACCAGAGATTTCGCCATCGGGTAACACATTAAACCCAAGTCTCATTCGGTCTAACCCTTTCGTTGACCAATGCCATCACGGTAGTGCATTTATTCACACTAGCGAATCTCTGACAGGAGGGCATCTCCATTTCGTCGAAGGTATTCAAGGAGTCATTCGGGAGTTCCGCATACTATTCGAAGGCAATGCCCACCAGACAGCCGATGAACTGTCAGAGGAGAAGTATATCAGTATTGCCACACATGGGTTCAAATCGCGCAATGTGCCGGCGAGAATTCTCAGTTCCTTTGTACATGTGGCACGTTGGAAGTGTGTACTCTGGTGGGTACTGTATTTGATTGTGCCATGTCGGATACGGTCGACCAATCTTGATTGATCTATTTGCGGCTTCACTGGCGCAGTGAGCTTCGATTTGCTGAGCGATATATTCATTTAGCTTTGCTTTTAGGAATCATTTCCTCCTCAGCCATTGATGAGCTTTGCAGAGGATTTGAAATGTCATCCTTATCTTTAAGACCGACTACTGGCAGTTCATCTGCCCGTGGTTCCGATTGAACCATCATTCCAGCCATATTCTGATTCAGAAGGGCCATCTGGTTCATTTTAGTGGACATTTCTGCCGCTTTTGCATCTCTCTTTTTCAGAGCGCGCTTTAGGAAATCACTATCCGACTCCTTCTCTATTCTTTCTCCAGGTGCGTCTTCAGGATTTGTCTTAAACGATAGATTAGCGAGTGGTGCCGCTTGAGCAAGTATCTCCTGTAGCTTTTCACGTTGCAGTTGAACTTTTGTTAAGAACTGAGTTTGAGGTCGGTGACTAGTAGAAGCTCGAATTTCGTCTTTGGAATTCACTACATAGACTATGTAAACTACCATGCCCCCAGGCTTGGGGTGTTTGGAGTTTTTGCCTTTGGAGTTTGCTTCGGGCACTTGGGCTTTATTGGGCCTCCTTTTTTGTGAAAAGCCGTCTTGGTTTTGGGAAGAACTGCTGTATAAAGATCCGTCTTGGGGTGAGTCCCCTTCACCTGCTTCCACACCTTATATATAGATGAGGAAAGTTGTCTCAGGAAGTGAACTGGTTTCTGCTCTCGTGGGATCTCCATAGGCTGCGGAGACTTTTTCAATATTGCGGTAGGAGAACTTTGTCTTACCCTTCACAACAATTTGAAGCTGTTCCCAGTTGGAACAACAACATTCACCACTAGGGTTGAAACAGGACCATACGGAAAACTGCACCCAGCTCATTTTGTATGACACTGATATCGACGTCGACCGTTTCTTACGGCCGGGATTTGATTAGCTTCAGGATTTTGCCAAACTTCCCCCTGTTTCCTTTGAGAGCTTGAATATTCTGCCCCCTGCATCGACCTTGGTCCTTTGCATGTGCCAGTTGTTTGAGGACTGATTCCGTCGGCAAAGCTTCTGCTTGGGGAACCAGCCTGTGGAAGACAGACTTCCTCTGGGCTTCCTCCATTGGCGTTGAGGCACCGAGGGTGGGAGGTGGGAGTATCGACCCAAATAGAAGCCCGTTGATTTCTTGAAGAGCCGGATTGCAGAGATTTGAGGCTGCAAGTGGCCCATACTTGACTCCACAAGATATGACAGTGCCTGAGTTACTAGGATAGAAGCAAACACCATTCTTCATAGAGGCGAAGCGCCGACTTCAGTATCCCCTCCCCTAAGGGCAACCACAAACATACACACTGCGATTATCTGATCGCGGGAAAAAACACGACACACGAAGTGTGAAGTGGAAAGAGGAAAAGGTCCCACCGGGCATGCCAGAATTTGTTCTCCTCTGAAATACGGAGATGCGATCGCATAGGTCCGTCTTGTCTGAGTTTGGGGACAGATACTAATTGGTGCTATCCGTTCACCTCTCCGAAGATACCAAGTTGATTTATGACACCATATATCGAAGGTTTAAACGGATGCGGCCGATGTAGCAGATTTCGTCAGATTCCCCCTCTTTTGAGGGGTTTTTGATTGTGGGGACGCTCTTCCCTGCAAGCGCAAGCTCTTGCAGTTAATTACGCTACCGCATCACGGTAACAACTTTCTCCTTCTCCAGAAGGTCACTTTGTGTCGTGTGTGTTTGTTTTGTTTTTGATTGCCCCTGGATTGTATACGGAGACTAATTTATGTTGTCGCCCGTAGGGCGTGGATTAGTCCAAATCCGTATTTACTTAGATTTGGGTTTGGGGGTTGGGTTTGAGGATACGTTAGTCTCATTTGAGACTAAAATCAACTTAAATGTATGTTAAGGATACGTTAGTCTAATTTCAGACTAAGATCAACTTAACTGGATCGTTTAGATCCAACAAAAGAGCATTTGGACTCTATTGTTTAGTTTGGGGATATTGCGGTCCATAATTAGTTTAAGGACATTACGGTCCAAGGTTAAGGACATCATAGTCCGTGGGTTTAAAGGGACCCCACAGTCCGAGGTTAAGGACATCATAATCCGTAGGTTTAAAGGGACCCCACAGTCCGAGGTTAAGGACATCATAGCCCATGGGATTAAGGACCCCACAGTCTGTAGTTTAAAGACGTCATAATCTATAAAGGTTAAGGAAATCATAGTCCATAAGTTTAAGGACCCCACGGTCCATGGAATGATTGGTTATCGGGACCCGTCACCTCTTTGAAGACGTTGAAGGATTACAACGACAGATCTCAAAGGAGTGAAGAGATGTACCCTTGAACCAAAGTTGATTGGGAAGTCTGTAGTCCAATTTAGGATTAAGATCAATTAATTGGATTATGAGCACATGGGCTCAGTTAAATCTGAATTGAGTACTTATGACCAACTTGGGCTAAGTCCAATTAGGTTTGAAATGTTGGACCTTTGTTTGGACTGTTGAACATTTGTCTTGGTTCAGCCCCCCATTATTTAGCAATGCTAAACAGGGGTTTGGGGCTCTGACAACATTTTGTCTTCTACTGGGCACTGACCATTCATCATGATTCTGGACTTTACTTTGCATATCATATGAACTGGTCAATTTTGAGGCTCGGTTGGAGGGGAGTCTTGCCTCTGGAAGACTCAGCCAATTTAGGCTAAGACCAGTTTGAATACAGAGTTAAACACTAGCACATATTTGGCAATCACGTGTTCCCACGTGATACATTTAAAAATAGTGTTAAGCACTAAAAGAATGAAGTGTTTAAAATAGTGTTAAACACTAGAGGCAAAACACTTAAAGTAGTGTTAAATACTAAGACTGACACGCTCACGTGGGGTCACGTGAGGCGCCTGATGATTGGGCCTTGCCTCTGTTATTTGTTCTCAGAATATTCACAGAAGTGTTAAACACTTAATCTTAACGGCCATCACGTGTGGGCACGTGATGGGTACCCATGCGTTGATTATTAAAGTGTTTATTAGGGGTCACGTGAGGACACGTGAGGGCGCCCAAAATCAGTACCGCATTTGGTTTTGTTCCCTTTATTTTGAGGGTCACGTGAGAGCACGCAGGTATTGCCTCCAGACTTGTTCTTTCTCATTTTAAGGAGTCTGTTTAAGGATCACGTAGGAGTGACCTAGTCTTGTTCGTTCTTTTTTACTCATTGAGGATGAGGGCCACGTGTTACCACGTGACCAAGTTGGGTAATGATCTCTTTACGTGTATGGAGATTTTTAAGAATTAAATTTTTTTATAGGGTCAAACCCTAATTTCATTTTAGAGGAATTAAATTCCCATGTGTTTTGAAAGAATTAAATTCTTATGTAGGGTTAAACCCTAGTTTCATTTGGAGGAATTAAATTCCTATAAATTTGGAAGAATTAAATTCTTATGTAGGGTTAAACCCTAGTTTCATTGGGAGGAATTAAATTCCTATGAATTTGGGGGAATTAAATTCCTGTAAACTTAAATTCTCCCTCTAAGTTTTGGATCTGCATGACAGAATCTCCCCGATGAGAATTAAATTCTTAACTTGTGGAGAGATCTGCTTCTGCAGATCTTCAACCAAACGAAGAACTAAGTTCTTATTCAGAATAGTTAAATGCTTAATTTGAGAATTAAATTATCTCTTTTTTTATGGAGCTTAGATGTCTTTCCCCTTTCTCACCTAGGCTTTCTTTTCTCTTCTGAAGAAATCTTCTTTTCTCTCTTGAGAATTAAATTCTCCTCTCATTTTTCTCTCCGTTGTCGTATTTTCTAAAAAAATTCCAAGGATTCTTCTCTTCTCTTCTTGGCTCCTATTTATAGGAGAAAGAAAAGAATCAGTTTGTTTAGTCAATCTTTCATTGAAAGATTTTAATTGATTTCGTAACCAACATGATCTTTTAGATCACTCAGTGTTCACCATTGGATTTTTTAATCCAAAAGATATTCTGTTTGTTATTCTTGGTGAATTTCAAGAAAATCTTTTCTTGTATAGAATCTTTCTATAAATTAGTGATTTTTAATCACTATTGGATTTTTAATCCAACGGTGCTCCACGTTACAGAGCACAATCTTTTTTGTTTGGAAAGATTTAGAGAGATCTTTTTCCAGTTAAGGTTCTCGATTCTCTCCTAATTAGAATTTAATTCTATTAGTTTAGAAGGCTTAAGAGCCTATCACATGTTGGCACGTGATCCCACTGTTTGATCATTTAAATAGAATTTAATTCTATTAATTCAGAGAGCGTAGAAACCCATCACGTGTTGACACGTGACCCCCCCGATTAAGTTTAACCAAAATTTAATTCTGTTTTTAAAGAACTAAGAAATCATCACGTGTCAGCACGTGACCCTTGGTCACGTGTCAGCACGTGATGCCCCATTGGGGTTTTTTCTTGTTGTTTTATTATATCTTTTAATCCCTTTCAGTGGGTTTAAAGGCCCATCACGTGTGGGCACGCGACTCCTATTGACTAGAATTCAATTCTATTATAACAGAGTCCCCAGGAAACCATCACGTGACCCTTGGTCACGTGTGAGCATGTGACATCCCATTGGGGGTTTTCCCGATATTTTATGAGGGAACAACAATCCTATTTTATCGATCCACGGAGACTAAAGTGGAGAAAAAAATCTGGTATGGTGCCGACTCTGCACTTGACAGGGTTCAACCCATCCGTCTTCTCAGATACTACGCAGAGAGATTGAAAAGGTTATTGAGATGCCAAGGTGTACCCTTTAAGCAAACAGCGCGACAAGCTCAGTTCTACAACAGGATCTGGAACGTCCCCGGAATGCAGCGAAAATTGTCCAACGGAAAAATGGAAATGATTAGGCTCGGATATGTCCAGTCCAAGAAATGGGAGAAATTCCATGACTGCTAAGTTATAAAAGACCTTGATGAAGAAGGGGATGCTCCTTTAAAAGACGCTGATGTTGAACCAGAACGAGGTCCTGCCATAAAAATGCCGAGTCCGTCATTTGAAGAACAAATGGACAAGTTAATAAGAGAAGCGAGTCAAAAAGCTCGAGAAGACCACAGCCGCCAATTGGCCATTTACGAGAAAGCCAAGACACAACGCCTCCTTCAACAGGCTACGGAGAATGATGATGCTCTTCGTCGCCAGCCCGTTATACAGAAGACCCGACGCGGAGGCAAAAACAAACTAAAGAACAAAAAAACGTTTGACAGCGACAGAGCGGGTCCAAGAAACCACGCGATTAAGAATTGAGCAGCCGGGATCCGTCTCTAATGGAAAAGTTGGGTCGAGCATATTCTTTCCCTCAAGACAAGACAAGGAAGGTATTCGACCTCGTCATGAAACATCAGATGATGACGTTCCTGGAGTCCAAGCATCCCGAACAAGCAAACGAGGTCTCTCACTCGGATTATTTCTCCTATCACCGAGCGATAGGACATCCTCTCGAAGACTGCTTCACATTCAAAAACTGGGTCGAAGACCAATATCAACTCGGCAAGTTCACTCTATCCAACAGTTAGAGAGTAGCCCCACCACAAAAACATGTGCCAAAAGCAACGTATATAGCAAAAGTAGAACCAGATCTATATCGGTCTTTGAAGTGATCTCGTACCTGTCACGCGATAACGCTGTCAGAAGAAGGAGTACGCGAGGATATGGATGACCTCTCCTGGTGCTTCGAAAATGAGGATGAAGACGAGATGATCTCAGAACTTCCACCGGCGCCAACAGAGTTGGAAGATGGAATATATACTACTGCGGACAATCTAAGGAAAATCGACTTGGGAACGGCAAACGACTCGAGGCCTACGTTCGTCAGTGAGCTGTTGTCCGAAGAACAGGTAGCTACGCTAAGAGACGTGCTCATGCAGTATAAAGACTGGTTCGCATGGAACTACTCCGAGATGTCCGGGCTAGATCCGGAAATAGCTGTGCATAAATTGGCGATATCCCCGGACGTCAAGCAAGTCAAACAAGCACCGAGGAGAATGCGGCTCGAATTTGAAATGAGCATCAACGCCGAAGTCAAAAAGCTAATCGACTCCAGTTTTATCCAAGAAGTTCAGTATCCCGACTGGATCCCCAACATTGTCCCAGTGATGAAGAAAAATGGGACGGTGCGCATCTGCGTGGACTTTCGGGACCTCAATAAAGCCTGTCCGAAGGATAATTTTCCCGTACCGATTACCGATATGATGATAGACAACACGTCCACTCACGAAGTCTTCTCCTTCATGGACAGCTCATCAGGGTACAATCAAATAAAGATGCATCCCGAAAACCAGAAACATACCGCTTTCCGGACTCCTCTAGGCATATTCTGCTACAAAGTAATGCCTTTGGGTCTAAAGAACGCCGACGCTACCTATCAGAGGGCTATGACGAAGATTTTCGATGACCTCATACATGAAGTCGTCGAATGCTATATTGACGATCTCGTGGTGAAAAGCAAATCGCATGAGGAGCATTGGGAGCATCTGAAGATAGTGTTCCGATGTCTTCGGAAATACAACCTGAAGATGAGCCATCTCAAATGCGCGTTCGGAGTTTCCTCGGGCAAATTCCTAGGATTCATCGTACGACACAGGGGCATCGAAATAGATCCGTCAAAGATCAAGGCGATTATGGAAATGCCTCCGCCAAGAACTCTCAAGCAACTGCGGTCTCTCCAAGGAAAGCTCGCGTATATCCG
The DNA here is from genome assembly GCA_030015575.1 of Agapanthus africanus. NCBI lineage: Eukaryota > Viridiplantae > Streptophyta > Magnoliopsida > Asparagales > Amaryllidaceae > Agapanthus > Agapanthus africanus. Next base: position 73,298,715 of record CM057348.1, read on the forward strand.
GCGATTCATATCCAATCTCTCCGGTAAGTGCCACCCCTACAACCATTTAATGAAGAAGGGGACGCCGTTCGTCTAGGATCGCAAATGCCAAAGCGCATTAGACGAAATCAAGCAATACCTGCATAATCCGCCGGTACTGACCGCTTCCGGTCAAGGGAAAGCCCCTCATCCTATACACAATAGCTCTTGAAAGTTCTTTAGGCGCACTATGGGCACAGGAGAATGATCAAGGGAAAGAGAGAGCCCTCTACTATTTGAGTCGAGTTCTCCTGGAGGCAGAAAACAACTACTCCCCCATCGAAAACACTGCCTAGCGTTAATTTTCGCGATAACGAAGCTCAGACACTATGCGTTGGCGCATGAGGTCCATCTCATATCAAAGATGGATCCTCTCAAGTGTTTTATGTCAAGAGTCATACTAACGGGACGGCTCGCTAAATAGGCCTACTCTTAATGGAATTCTTGATAACATACCGACCTCTCAAGATGGTGAAAGGCCAGGCCATAGCCCACTTCCTCGCTGAGCATTCGATACCTGCCGACTCACCCCTAAATTGCGAATTGTCAGACGAGCAGGCGTTTGACACGATCGACAGGGAGAGAGGAGAGAGTGATACCCGATGGGAACTCTACTTCGATGGGGCATCTTCCATGAATAAGAGAAAGCATACCACCCCCTATAATCAAATCGGGGATAGGCCTTATCTTCATGACCCCGCAAGGAGAGATAATGCGCTTTACCTTTTCCTTAACAGAACCGAGGACAAACAACGAAGCAGAATATGAGGCTTTGATAGCAGGTCTTGAGATCACTGTCGACATGGGAATCGAAGACCTCCTTATATACGGAGATTCCCAGTTGGTCGTTAGTCAAGTAAAAGGCGACTATCAAACATGCAAACCAGAGTTGGTGAAGTACGGCGAGAGAGTGCAACAATTGCTAACTCAAATCCCTTTCTACGTCCTGAAAAGCATACCGCGTATTGAAAATAGCAAGGTGGATGCATTAGCTAAACTCGCCAAAGAACTGGCTGACGAAAACCTCGATGATGTGAGGATCATTGTGCAAAGCGTCGGGTTCTTGCACCAGCACAAATATCTCCGGAGTCGTTTGAAGAAAAGGAAGCGACCGAGTAAACAACCCTACAAATAGAGGACCAGATGTTCCCCTCCGAAAGACGGGCAAGACGGATGTCTTGCCTGAGATTTGGGGCAGATGCTAATTGGTGCTATCCGTCCACCTCTCCGAAGATGCCAATTTGATTTATGGCACCGTATATCGAAGGTCTAAACGGATGCGGCCGATGTAGCAGACTTCGTCAGATTCTCCCTCGCTTGAGGGGTTTTCGATTGTGGGGACGCTCTTCCCTGCAGGCGCAAGCCCCTGCAGTTAATTACGCTACCGCATCGCGGTAACAACTTTCTCTTTCTCCATATGGTCACTTCGTGTCGTGGATGTTTGTTTTGTTTTTGGTTTCCCGTGGATTGTATACGGAGACTAATTTATGTCGTCGCCCGTAGGACGTGGATTAATCCAAATCCATATTTTCTTAGATTTGGGTTTGGGGGTTTGGGTTTAAGGATACGTTAGCCTCATTTGAGACTAAGATTAACTTAAACGTTTGTTAAGGATACGTTAGTCTCATTTCAGACTAAGATCAACTTAACGGGATCGTTTAGATCCAACAAAAGAGCATTTGGGCTCTATTGTTTAGTTTAGGGACATTGCGGTCGATTACCAGTTTAAGGACATGGTGGTCCAATGAATGTATGGCCGTCGGGACCCGTCACCTCTCTGACGACGTTGAAGGATTACAACGACAGATGTCAGAGGAGTTCAGAGATGTACCCTTGAACCAAAGTTGGTTGGGAGATCTATAGTCCAGTTTGGGACTAGAGTCTGTTTAAAGATTTTGGTTTAAGGACACGTTAGCCATATTTGAGGCTAAGATCAACTTAAACGTTTGTTCAGGATACGTTAGTCTAATTTGGGACTAAGATCAACTTAACGGGATCGTTTAGATCCGACAAAAGAGCATTTGGGGGCTCTATTGTTCCAGTTTAGGGACATGGTGGTCCATTGCCAGTTTAGGGACATGGTGGTCCATTGCCAGTTTAGGGACGTGGTGGTCCATTGAACGTATGGCCGTCGGGACCCGTCACCTCTCTGACGACGTTGAAGGATTACAACGACAGATATCAGAGGAGTTCAGAGATGTACCCTTGGACCAAAGTTGGTTGGGAGATCTATAGTCCAATTTGGGACTAAAGTCTGTTTGAAGGTTTTGGTTTAAGGATACGTTAGCCATATTTGAGGCTAAGATCGACTCAAACGTTCGTTAAGGATACGTTAGCCTAATTTGAGACTAAGATCAACTTAACGGGATCGTTTAGATCCGACAAGTGAGCATTTGGGGGCTCTATTGTTCTAGTTTAGGGACATAGTGGTCCATTGAATGTATGGCCGTCGGGACCCGTCACCTCTCTGACGACGTTGAAGGATTACAACGACAAATATCAGAGGAGTTCAGAGATGTACCCTCGAACCAAAGTTAGTTGGGAGATCTATAGTCCAATTTGGGACTAAAGTCTGTTTGAAGGTTTTGGTTTAAGAATACGTTAGCCATATTTGAGGCTAAGATCAACTTAAATGTTTGTTAGGGATACGTTAGTCTAATTTGAGACTAAGATTAACTTAACGGGATCGTTTAGATCCAACAAAAGAGCGTTTGGGGGCTCTATTGTTCCAGTTTAGGGACATAGTGGTCCATTGCCAGTTTAGAGACATGGTGGTCCATTGCCAGATTAGGGACAAGGTGGTCCATTGAATGTATGGCTGTCGGGACCCATCACCTCTCTGAAGACGTTGAAGGATTACAACGACAAATATCAGAGGAGTTCAGAGATGTACCCTTGAACCAATGAGTTGGTTGAAAGAGCAGATGCGCTCAATTCAAGATGATTTGAGAACTTATGGCCAGTTTGTGCTAAGTCCAATTATGTTTGAAATATTGGCCCTTTGGGCCATTAGACATTTGTCTGGGTTTAGCCCATCATCATTCAGCAGTGCTAAACAGTGGTTTAGGGGCTCTGACAACATTTTGTCTTTGATTTCCTCAATTTTGATATTCATTTGGAGGAGGGACTTTTGCCTCTGAAGAACTAGCCAATTTGGCTAAAAGTAGTGTTAAACACTAAAGAACAACAATGTTAAACACTGGAGATAGAACTCTCAAATTAGTGTTAAACACTAAAAGACAATCAGTGTTAAACACTGGAAATATAATCTTCAATTTAGTGTTGAACACTAGAAATAATCAGTGTTAAACACTGGAAATATAATCCCCGAATTAGTGTTAAACACTAAAGAAAGAGGGGTCACGTGTGGACACGTGAGAGCGCCCAAAGGTGGGACCAGATCCCTTTTCTTCGTTCTACAATTAAGTGTTAAACACTTTTTTATTATTTTTATTTTGAGCATCACGTGTTGACACGTGATGGGGATTTATGCGCTGACTGTTAAAGCATCCGTCAAGGGGTCACGTGGGAACACGTGAGAATGCCCAAAGCCTTCATTTCTTTTGCTTTTTCTTTCTGCGTTTTGGGAGTCACTTGGGAGCGCGTGATGCATTGCCTCAAAGCTTCTTTTCTTCAGGGATCTTTTTAAGGGTCACGTGGGGGCACGTGACCTTAATTCTTTTCATGCACAGAGATCTTTTAAGTCTCTTTATTTTACTTTGAGAATTTAATTCTCTATAAGATTAAGAATTAAATTCTTATTTAGGGTAAAACCCTAATTTCTTTTTAAAGGAATTAAATTCCTAAATATGTAAAAGAATTAAATTCTTGATTAGGGTTAAACCCTAGTTCTGTCCATCTTGAAGGAATTAAATTTCTATAGTTTTTGGAGAATTGAATTCTCATATAGGGTTGAACCCTAGTTTTATTTTGGGAGAATTAAATTCTCATAACTCAATTCCCCTTCTAAGTTTAGGATCTGCATGGCAGGATCTCGACCCGATGAGAATTAAATTCTCAACTTATGGTGAGATGTGCTCTGTGCAGATCTTCAACCAGAAGAAGAACTAAGTTCTTTTTTGTATAAGAGTTAAACTCTTGGATTGAGAATTAAATTCTCTTTATTGAAGTTTTGATCCTTTTTTCCCTTTCTCACCTAGGGTTTTCTTTGTTGAGAATTAAATTCTCCTTTCTTTTCTTCTCTGTTGTTGTTATCTCCCCAAAAAAAATAGATCCCTTCTCTTCTCTTCTTGGCTCCTATTTATAGGAGAAGGAAAAGAATCAATTTGTTTAGCAAATCTCTCATTGAAAGATTTGATTTGTTTTCATCATTAATATGATCCTTTAGATCATTCAGTGAATTTTATTCACCGTTGGATTTTAAATCCAAAGATATTCTGTTTGTTATTTTCGATGAGATTTAGGGGAAATCTTTCCTTATCTAAGATTTTTTCCATAAATTGGTGATTTTTAATCATCCTTGGATCTTTAATTCAACGGTCCACATAATCCTTTTTCATTTGGAAAGATTTAGAAGCTTTTAGAATTTAATTCTATTAACTGTAAGGCTTTCGAAGCCAGTCACGTGCTGACACGTGACCCTTGGTCACGTGTGAGCACGTGACCCCCAATAGAGTCCTTTTCTCAGCGTTTATTTATGTTTCAGTTTTAACCATCACGTGTCAACACGTGACCATTGGTCACGTGTGAGCACGTGATACCTCATTGAGGTATTTCCTTCAGCCATTTGTTTTTATTTCTATTTTAACAATCACGTGTCAACACGTGACCATTGGTCACGTGTAAGCACGTGACCCCCAATTGGGTCCTTCTTCAGCCGTTTGTTTTTATTCATGTTTTAACTATCCCGTGTCAACACGTGACCATTGGTCACGTGTGAGCACGTGACCCCCAATTGGGTCCTTCTTCAGCCGTTTGTTTTTATTCATATTTTCACTATCACGTGTCAACACGTGACCCCCAATTGGGTCCTTCTTCAGCCGTTTGTTTTTATTCATATTTTAACTATCACGTGTCAACACGTGACCATTGATTACGTGTGAGCACGTGATACCTCATTGAGGTAATTCCTGATTTTTAATCAGGGAACAGTATATAGTATATTTGCTCATAACTTTTGATCCCGGATGAATTATGAAGCCCATAATATATCAAATCGAAGGGTTTTTCGAGATGCTTTCGATACTATCAGAATTTAACAGTTCCTCCTTCGAGAGTTTATCAAAATACAGGCCAGAAGATACTGGTTCGTATTTCCTTAAACGTATCGCTGCCATTTGATACCTTTGACTCTTTTGCGCAGAAATTTTTGGCGGGAACACCAGGAAAAGGCCAAGGATTGGAGAGAAGTCTTTATAGAATACTTCAAATCCCGTCAAACAACTGAAGATGCATCCTCAAGACATCAGCTCATGAAACGAGCTCTGTCTTTCTCCTTCGCCAACGATACTCTGTATAAGAGATCGTTCGACTCTCTGTGGATAAGATGCCTGGGACTAGAAGAAGCAAGGAGAGTCATCCAAGAAACTCACAACGGACTCTGCGGTTCTCATCAAGCCGGGCCAAAAGATGAAGCTGAAGATCAAAAGCATGGGTTACTATTGGCCCATGATGATTCGGGACTGCCTTGAATACGCGAAGCAATGTCATTCGTGCCAGATTCATGGAGACTTCATCCACCAGCATCGAAACCCGCTACACCCAACAGTGGCTAGCTGGCCGTTAGAAATGTGGGGAACCGACATAATCGGGCCCATCGGGCCAGCATCATCCAGTGGACATCGGTTCATATTGGCGACAACCGATTACTTTTCTAAGTGGGCAGAAGCAGTGCCGCTAAGGGAAGTGAAGACGGAGAATATCCTCCATTTCTTCCAGACTCATGTTATCTATCGGTTCGGCACTCCGCGATGGATTATCTTTGATAACGGGTCGGCCTACAGAAGTCACAAAATCAGCCGTTTCGCACAGCAGCATAATATAGACTGGAGATACTCTTCGGTCTATAATCCACGAGTTAACGGTCTAGCTGGGGCTTTCAACAAGACCTTGACGAAGATCATAAAGAAGACGGTGTCTAAAAATAAGAAGGACTGGCACGAGAAACTGCATTAAGCTCTCAGGGCGTATCTAACTATGTTCAAAACGGCCACAAACACAACGCCATTTGCGTTGGTATTTGGCACGGAAGCAGTACTCCCCTTGGAGATAAAGCCACCCTCTCTATGAGTGGCGGTTCATTACGAGTTAACAGACGAAGAAAATGCTCATCTACGGCTTGAAGAGCTCGACGCCCTCGATGAAACTCGTCTCATGGTACAGCAAAAGCTAAAGGCTTACAAAGTAAAGATGACGTGCTCATACGAAAGATTTACCGGGCCGAGGACATTTCGCCAGGGCGAACTCGTGCTAGTGGTCAAGAGGCTTATGATCCCCAATTGTGCCAAACGGGGGAAATTCGAGCCGAACTATGAGGGCCCGTACATCATAGACAAAGTCTACCAAGATGGGGCTTACTTGCTCATGGATATGCATGGCGAAAGACCCTTCAGGCAAATAAACGGTCGGTTCCTGAAAAAATACTATGCCTAACGAGTCACGGCTTAGGTCAATGATAGATGACGACACCTATGTCCGCTCGCTATCTTCCCAAGCCCAAACTCTACAAGTAATATCCAGCGAAGCCTTGCCTTAAAATCGCTACTGGACCGTAATGTCCTAAAATTAACAACGGATCGAAACGTCCCTAAACTAACAATGGACCGTAATGTCCTAAAACAAGCTATGGACCGCAATGTCCTAAAACTAGCGATGGACCGAAACGTCTCTAAAACTACTTCAAACCGCAGCATCCTTGGGCTGATGCAAAAAAAAACGGTACGTCCATAAGTAAAATGGGCACGGATGAAAACCCGAAAGGGCTCCGTGAGTAAAAACAGCAGGGATACCTACGAGTTTGTGAAAACGCGAAAGGGCGCAGACTCATTAAAAAATTTATGCACACTTGCAAGGTCCTCTCGACCTTTTAAGGAGAAAATACCTGCGTGAGATCCTTACGAATCATAAGGGAGCAACACACTTAGGGATCCTCACGATTCCTGAGGAGAAATTACACTTACGAGATCCCCACAACTTGTAAGGAAAACCCTCTTATGAGACCCTCACAGCTTATAATATTCAAAAGCCTTAAGCTACATGGATCTGAACCTGTTCTTAAGCTATCACATTTCCCAGATTGCCCTACAAACGTTTCAATGTTGACCCTTGTATATGTTTATCCCAATCAGAGCAAAGCTCTGTTTAAATTCCAAGATGGAAAAAGAAGCAATGCTTCTGTTTTTCTCCAATCAAAGCAAACCTCTGTCAAAAAAAAAAAATTGCGCGCGCAGCGCAACTGCGCGCTGCGCGACACGTGTCGGCGCAGCGCACAGTTGCGCTGCGCAGCAAAAAAAAAAAGAAAAAAAAAATTTGCGCGCGCTGCGCTACACGTGTCAGCGCTGCGCAACACGTGTCTGCACAGCGCACAGTTGCGCTGCGCAGAAGAAAAAAAAAATATTGCGCGCTGCGCGACACGTGTCCGCGCAGCGCACAGTTGCGCTGCGCAGCAAAAAAAAAAAGGCTGCGCGACACGTGTCACCGCAGCGCGACACGTGTCACGCGCTGGGGCATTTGCACCAAACAGAATTAAAATTTTAAAGAAATCTTTCTGTTCTTGTTAAAACAAGAACATTTTCTTCTGTAAAACAGAAGCCTTTGGATCAAAGATCCAACGGTGGGGAAAATTCCCCAAATCACTCAGAGAAAGATCTCTTTAACAAATTCAACAAACTTATGGGTACTATAAAAAGGACCCTAGGCCTCAATTCAAAGGCATCAACATTTCTTGAAAAAATCAAGAGCTTTAAAACAGAGAGAACTCTGAGAAAAATTTCAAGAAAAAGGTAAAAACCTTCATAAGAGAGAAGAAATTTCTTCTAATAGATCATTGGTCTAAAAACAGTGCTTTGCACTTCTTATGAACCACTGGTTCTTTAAAAACAAGAAAACAACGAAATAAAAATAGTGCTTTGCACTTCTATGAACCTCTGGTTCTTGGAAAAAAAAAACTTATTTTTCCTTGATCTAGAAATCAAATAGTGCTTTGCACTTTTATGAACCTTTGGTTCTTGAAATAAAAAGAAAAACTTGTTTTTTTCTTTGATCTAAATTAGATCAAGAAATCAAACAGTGTTTTGCACTTCTTTTATGAACCATTGGTTCTTGAATCTAAAAGATTCTCAAATTAATAGTGCTTTGCACTTATAAATCTGCACTGTTGCGCTCTCTGATTGGCGCAAAGCGCCTGATAAATGCAATGCATTTCCTAAAAGGGCCAGGCCCAAATCAAAAAGACCAAACAGGCCAAAATAAATTGCAAAGCAATAAAAGGGCAGAGCCCAAATGAAATTGATGCTCTGCATCATTTATAAAGGGCAGAGCCCAAAACAAATTGATGCTCTGCATCCTTTCTGGGCAAAGCCCAAATAAACATAAAAATAAATGCAAGGCAGAAGCAAATAAAATGTTGAACATTTCAACTGGACTTAGCCCAATTTTGGCCGTAAGTCCTTAAATTAAATTGACTGAGCACGACTGCTCTTTTAAATTAATTTATATCCGGTTCGAGGATACATCTCCGAGCTCTTCTGACACTTATCGTTGTAATCCTTCAACGACGTCAGAGAGGTGACGGGTCCCGACGACCACATATGTCAATATGGACTGCGGGGTCCTTAAACTCGTGGACCGAAACGTCCTTAAACTAATATCGGACCGAAACGTCCTTAAACTAATATTGGACCGAAACGTTCTTAAACTAACGGTGGACCACTATGTCCTTAAACTGGTATTGGACCACCATGTCCCTAAACTGGCACAATAGAGCGCAAATGCTCTTTTGTCGGATCTAAACGATCCCGTTAAGTCGATCTTAGTCCCAAACTGGACTAACGTATCCTTAACAACCGTTTAAGTTGATCTTAGCCTCAAATATGGCTAACGCATCCTTAAACCTTCAAACACACTTTAGTCCCAAATTGGACTATAAATTCCCCCAATCAACTTTGGCTCAAGGGTACATCTTTGAACTCCTCTGACATTTGTCGTTGTAATTCTTCAACGTCGTCAGAGAGGTGACGGGTCCTGACGACCATACATGCAATGGACCACTATGTCCCTAAACTGGAACAATAGAGCCCAAATGCTCTTTTGTCGGATCTAAACGATCCCGTTAAGTTGATCTTAGTCTCAAACAGGACTAACGTATCCTTGACGAACGTTTAAGTCGATCTTAGCCGCAACGCGACTAAGGCATCCTTAAACTAAAAACAACAAACCCAAATCTAAGTAAATACGGATTTGGACTAATCCACGTCCTACGGGCGACGGTATTACTCAGTCTCCGTATACAATCCACGGGCAACCACAAACAAAACAAACACCCACGACACGAAGTGAAATTCTGGAGAAGGAGAAAGTTGTTACCGCGAAGCGGTAGCGTAATTAACTGCAGGGGCTTGCGCCTGCAGGGAAGAGCGTCCCCACAATCAAAAACCCCTCTAGCGAGGGGGAATCTGACAAAGTCTTCTACATCGGCCGCATCCGTCTAAACCTTCGATACACGGTGCCATAAATCAACTTGGCATCTTCGGAGAGGTGGACGGATAAAACCAAATAGCATCTGCCCCGAATCTCAGCGTCAGGCCATCGCGGTCCTATGCGCCGTCTTTCGGAGGGGAACATATTCTGACACGCCCGGTGGGACCTTTTCCTCTTTCCACTCCACACTTCGTGTGTCATGTTCGCGAGCAAATCGCGGTTTGCTGTGGTTGCTTGTGGATTCAAAGTACTTAGATTTTGTGTCTTTCTCCATGCAGAAAAAGAATACAGAAAATCGATGGCTTCGAACTACACCGCCCGCAGCGATAACTCTCGCTCCCTCATTGCTGGAGGAGTGACTTATGGGCCCCAAGCGGCCTCCCTTTTCAAAATGCCGGTGGAGCAGGTGGCTCAAGCCACCACTGGATTATTTTTTGGGACCATGCTCCCACCAATGAGCTTCAACGCCCCAATAACATTGCAAGAAGCTCCAAAGAAGTCGGTCTTCGATCGACTTACTACTGCCGCGACCCCTCTCAACGGGTCGTCCAACTCCACTGCTTCAGTTTTTAACGGACTCGGTCAGAGCTCCAACAGGCCCATGAAGAAGCCTGCAATACCAGAAGGCGTTATCCCGAAGCGGATAGCTTTCCCTACTCCAGTTTCAGGCGAAATCACCAAGGTTGCTTCCCATGTTCAGAAGTCCGCTTCTGACAAGTTGGCCGTCCCCGTTCAACGGACGTCGATCTTTAAAAACCTGGTATCGGTATATTCTGACCAACACAGGGGGCAAGAGGAGGTCACCCCTATAGCTGAAACAACTCCATCAGCACGACATGCCCGACGTTGCTACTGGCGCCGAGTGAGGAAGGCTGGAGGCAACTCCCCCTCTGGACTTACTCCTCCAACTCTAATGGTGGGGATCGATACTGCTGTTCCAACCAGGAACAGATTTGAGTTGCTGAACTCAGTGCGCAGAAACTCTCCTACTGCGGTGCTAAAGCGAACTCCTTCACCTGTGGAGAATACTTCAGAGAAGAAGCTAGAGTAGCCCCCTCAACGGCTGTCCTCTAAAATTTACAAAGTCTGGCGACAGGTCCAAGAGTCGGTGATCGATCAAGACTGCCTCCGACGACAGAAAAAGATGAAGGTTCGGCAGGGGAAGGATTACTCTGTCAAACCACAAAAAGCAAAAGCTACTTGGGTGCCCACTACAACGGCTCCCTTAACTCCAACCACTCAAAAAAGGAGGCCGCAAAAAGCCCCTGTGTTTTCGGCAAATTGCAAAGACACCGAACACAAACGCCCCAAGTCTGGGGGCATGGTGGTGCGCACTGTTTATATGTCCTCTGGAAAGGAGGAAAGCCGCACTTCTACGGGCCACCGACCGCTCACCCAATCCGTGACGAAAGCCCAGCAGCAACAACAAAAGCTTCAGGAAATGATGACTACAATGGCTGCACTCACTGATCCAAAAGAAAGCTCTAAAACGTCTTCGGATGAGCGTCAAGAATAAGAAACCGACGCTGACTTTTTACGCAGAGTCCTCGAAAAGAAGGACAAAGAAGCTGCAGAGCAAGCGGCTAATATAAAACAGATGGCGCTCCTCTTCCAAGATATGGTAGGGATGATGTTACAGCCGGAACCTCCTGCTGAAGATCCTCCGATCGTCCTTGAAGACGACAGGGGAGAAACGTCAAATCCTCCGCCGGCTCTGTCAACAGCCAAAGAGGAGGCAATCTCCAAAGTTGACCTAGACGAATATATAGCTCAGCAGATCCGGGTTCATCAGGCGAATGAAGCGGCTGGGCAAATTGTTAGAACCGGACGACCGTATCCGAGCTGGTATGACCAAATCAGTTACCCGCCAGGATATACGATCCCTAAATTCCACGTATATAAAGGGACAGGGAATCCGCATCAGCATGTCGCTCAATTCAGGGCCTTATGCGGCAATACTGGAGGTGATGACAAATTGTTGCTACGTCAATTCGTCGGCAGCTTAGCAGAAACAGCCTTTGAATGGTATTCGGAGCTACCTAACGACTCTGTCAAAACATTTGCAGAGATGGAACTGCTGTTTACACAAAGATTCGCGAGTGCTAGTGAACGCACCCCGATAACAGCACTGATAAATGCCAGGATAAGGCCAAGCGAAACGTGGGTCCAATACGCAACACGATGGCGAAACCTATGGTCGAAATGCGAACAACGCATAGAAGAGGCACCTGCGGTAGGTATGTTTGTGGGCACTCTCGATCCGCAAGCGGCCATCTCCCAGTTCATGATGTTTTTTAAACCGACCACCTTCCAGGCCTTGATTGACAAGCTGGCCCAAATAGACCAGATGGGCCATAGGCCTTCTTCTTCAAAGACAGAGCCTTGGAATGAAAAGGGCAAAGGGAAGGCAACCTTCGTTGCCAATACTCAACAATGGTCAAACAACTCAAAGCCGATCGTTCGCCAAAACAATGTGCGCCCATGCCCATCCCTCGAAGAGAGGCTAGGACGTCCTTACTCGTTTCCTCATAATAAAACGAGAAGACTGTTTGAGCTGGCAGTGCGTAACAGACTCATCAATCTGCCGAGTCCAAAGCGTCTGTCGCAGCCAGGCGATCTTAATAATCCCAATTATTGCCCTTACCACCAAACGGTAAGTCACCCGATTGAGGATTGTTTCGTTTTTAAGGGATGGATCGAGGATCAATACCTGCAAGGCAAGTTCGCGCTGTCTGAAAGCTGGAAGGTAAACCCACCACAGCCGCACTCTCCAAAGAAGACGGACACGCCGGGGGCAGCTTGTTCTTTAGTTAAGGATGAAAACAATGGAGAAAACTCATCCGATGAATCCGAAGACTACGTAGCGACTTGTCATATGATTTCTCATTCACTGACGGATGATAAAGAGGCTCCTTGCGCTGAGAAACCAATGGCGAATCCTGAGCCGGAGATTCTACAGCCATCAGACGAGTTGATCGATGTCTTCCTAAGTGAAATTCGTCTGAAAGCAAAAGCCAATCAAGAGCGTGAAATGGCCATACTAGAAAGAACCAAGGTATTCCCGTCAAATCAAAAGCCATACACTACGGGTAAAAACAAATTCAAGACGAGGAAACGGTTCGCCAAAGCTCTATCAGTTGGAATGAAGCTACCGCCCTCTGAAGAAAATTCTCTCTCTGAGGTAGAGATGCACCCTAACTTCTGTTTATATCATCAGAAGATCATACATCCTACCGAAGACTGCGAGTCCTTTAACTGTTGGTGGCAAGGGTATGTCGCTCAAAAGCAACACTTTGACAGGACAAAGTGTGAAGCTTGTGGACATCGGAAAAATGCGATATATGAGAGCAAAGGAGCCGCCGCAAACTGTCATATAGCCGACTTCAAGGGATCACAAATTATCACCTTTGGAAGCGACTCTGACGAAGAAGCTATCCCCAACTTTTCCCTCGGAGAATCTATTTCGAAAATAAAGGAATTGAGAAGCTGCGAGAACAGCCATGTAATCGCACGCTATTCGAAAAAAATCTCGGCCCCGTAAACAAGGGAGCGAACAAAAAGAATAAAGGAAAAGGAAAAACGGCCCTCGTCGCCAGCGCTCAACAACAATCAAGTGGCCCTAGACCGGTTGCTTGCCAAAGCAACAAGCGGCAACCCCTCCAGGAAAAGTTGAAACGTCCTTACTCGTTTCCGCAAGATAAAACAAGGGGACTGTTCGAGCTGGCAGTGTGCGACAGACTCATCAATCTGCCGGGTCCAAAACGTCCGTTGCGGCCAGGCGATATTAATAATCCTAATTATTGCCCTTACCACCAAACAGTAGGTCACATGATCGAAGACTGCTACGTCTTCAAAAACTGGGTTGAAGACCAATACCAACAGGGCAAGTTTGCGCTGTCTGAGAACTGGAAGGTGAGTCCGCCACAACCGCATGCTCCGAAGAAGATGGATACGCCGGGGGCATCATGTTCATTCATGGAGAGGGACTCATAGACCGAAAAGTCAATAAACTAGATATTCGTCTCAAATACGGTGACGGCGGACCGAGATGTCCTTAAACTAATGATGGACCGCAATGTCCTAAAACTTGCAAATGACCGAAACGTCTTTAAACTACTACCGCAGCATCCTTAGGCTGACAAAAAAAAAAGTATAAAAAAAAATTAATAATAATAAAAAAAAAACGGTATGTCCATAAGCAAAGAGGGCACGGATGAAAACCCGAGAGGGCTCCGTGAGTAAAAACAGCAGGGCTACCGGCGAGTGTTCGTGAAAACACGAAAGGGCGCGACCTCGTAAAAAAAAAAGAAAGCGAAAAAAATAAAAGGAATAAAAAGAATAAAAAAAAGGTAAGTCCATAAGCAAAAAGGGCACGGATGAAAACCCGAAAGGACTCCGTGAGTAAAAACAGCAGGACTACCGGCGAGTGTTCGTGAAAACCCGAAAGGGCGCGACCTCGTAAAAAAAAAAGAAGAAAAAGAAAATAAAAAGAATAAAAAAAAATGGTATGTCCATAAGCAAAAAGGGCACGGATGAAAACCCGAAAGGGCTCCGTGAGTAAAAACAGTAGGACTACCGGCGAGTGTTCGTGAAAACCTGAAAAGGGCGCGACCTCGTAAAAAAAAAGAAGAAAAAGAAAATAAAAAGAATAAAAAAAACGGTATGTCCATAAGCAAAACGGGCACAGATGAAAACCCGAGAGGGCTCCGTGAGTAAAAACAGCAGGACTGCCGACGAGTGTTTGTGAAAATCCGAAAGGGCGCAACCTCGCTAAGAAACACTTGTAGGGTCCTCTCGACCCTATAAGGAGAAACCACCCGCGTGAGATCCTTACGACTCACAAGGGAACAACACACTTAGGAATCCCCACGATTCCTAAGAAGAAAATACACTTGCGAGATCCTCACGACTCGTAAGGAGAACTCTCTTATGGGACCCTCACGGCTCATAAGATTTGAAAGTCTTAAGTTACAGAGACCTAAACCTGTGCTTAAGCAACCCCCACAACTTTCGACGTTGCCCTACAAGCGGCTCATATTGACCCTTGTATACAATCCACGGGCACGAATAAATATTTCCCTAACAAAGTCCCATCCGTGACTAGGGATATGCTTGTACAACAAACAACACTTGTAAGTCCTCTCGACTTATAAGGAGAAAACCCTTTTGTAAGATCCTTACGACTTACAGAAGAACATGCACTTAGGAATCCTCACGATTCCCAAGGAGAAAACACACCTACAAGATCCTCACGACTTGTAGGGAGAAATACCTTTGTGAGACCCTTACGGCTCATGAAGTCAAAAGCCTTAGCCGACAGGACCCTTAACCCTGTTTACTAAGCCACCTTTGTTCAATATCGACAGAGGCAGGTGATGATTCGCTCCTGGCAATATCCCAGTTGTAGCGATACTGATGCCTAAATCGGTATCAAATTCCCAGTCATTTCATGGCAGATGATGATTCGCTCCTCGCAATATGCCGGTTGTAGCGATGCCGATGCTGAGATTGGCACCAGATTCCAAGTTCTACGCTCGCGATAAAAATCAGCGAGCTGAAAATGCATACTAAATAGCCGAAATGATTGGGCAACTCGCAATAAAAAAAACAGCGAGTAAAAAAAAATAAAATATATATATATATATATATATATATAGCCGAAATGATTGGGCAACTCGCAATAAAAAGTAGCGAGTAAAAAAAAATAAATAAATAAAAATAGCCGAAATGATTGGGCACCGCGAAAAATAGCCGAAATGATTGGGCAATCGCGACCTTCGCGATATAAAAGCTGAAATGATAGAGCATCGCGGAAAGAATAAAAAAATGAAATGAAAGAATGAAACTTTTTGCCCTACAGGTGAAATCACATCGATCCCTGTATACAATTCAGGGGCACAGATAAAGAGGGAACCATACCTCCCCAACAGGCTCCATCAGAAAGCGAAGCCAAATCTCGACGGTTCATAGACAACCTAGAGACCATCTCGACATTTGTCGCAATATTACAGACGCAATGTCAACAACTGCGTTCCTTCGCAGCCCAGCAGGGTGTACATGCAAAGTTAACAAAAGACCCCATGGTCGAAACAAAGCGGAGTGATGGCAAAATCCCAGCTCCACCTCAGCATTCGTCTCAATACACCAGATGCAGTGTGAGCAATAAACGCCTCCCCCACCAAGTTCCACGAACAGTACGAGATGTCCTCATGTGGTGAACGACACTTGTAAGTCCTCTCGATTTACAAGAAGAAAACACTCTTGTAAGATCCTTACGACTTACAAGAGAACACACACTTAGGAATCCTCATGATTCCTAAGGAGAAAATGCACCTACGAGATCCTCATGACTCGTAGGGAGAAACACCTTTATGAGACCCTTACGGCTCATGAAGTCAAAAGCCTTAGTCGACAGGATTCTAACCCTGTTTGCTAAGCCATCTTTTTTTAAATCGACAAAGGAAAATGATGATTCGCTCCTAGCAATATCCCAGTTGTAGCGATGCTGATGCCTACATCGGTATCAAATTCTAAGTTCTTTCACGGCAAATGATGTTTCGCTCCTGGCAACATTCCAGTCGCAGCGATGCTGATGCTAAGATTGGTATCAGATCTTGAGTTCCATACTCGAAAAAAAATGCATATGAAATAGCCGAAATGTTTGGGTAACTCGCAATAAAAATCAGCGAGTAAAATATATGCATATAAAAATAGCCGAAATGATTGGGCACCGCGAAAAATAGCCGAAATGATTGGGAAATCGCGACTTTCGCGATATAAAAAGCTGAAATGATAGAGTATCGTGGAAAGAAAAAAATTTGAAAGAATGAAAATTCTGCTCTACAGGTGAGTTCATACTAACCCCTGTATGCAATCCATGGGCATAAACAAAAAAGGGGACCACATCAGATCTCGACGGCAACATCTGCATCCCAGAAGATCAACACGGCGTTCCTTCTCAACTCCAGCAGGATGCAGACGTAACGTCAACAACCGACCTCAGAGTCGCAACAAATCGGAGCCACGGCAAAGTCCCTAGTTTCAAATCTCGACGGCTACGTCTACAGCCTAGAGAACAACAACGGCGTTCCTCCTCATTCCAGCAGGATTCGGACGCAACATCACCAATCGAAGCCACGGCAAAGTCCTCAGTTCCAAGACTCTACGGTTCACAGACAACCTAGCGTCAGCAAATGACCCCGTCGCGGAAATACGTCATCCAATGACCCCGTCTCGGAAACACGTCATCCAATGACCCTATCGCGGAAACACGTCAGCAAATGACCCCGTTGCGGAAACACGTCATCCAATGACCCCGTCTCGGAAATACGTCATCAAATGACCCCGTCTCGGAAATACGTCATCAAATGACCCTGTCACGGAAATACGCCATCCAATGACCTCGTTGCGAAAATACGTCATCCAATGACCCCGTCTCGGAAATACGTCATCCAATGACCCCATCTCGGAAATACGTCAGCAAATGACCCAGTCGCGGAAATACGTCAGCCAATGACCCCGTCGCGGAAATACGTCATCCAATGACCCTGTCGCGGAAACACGTCAACAAACGACCTCCCCGTCGGAGCAGTGCTTCGACTCAGAAACAAGTCAATCCACCAACCACTTACGAGTCCTCTCGACTTGTAAGGGAGAAAATTCTCTTGTGAGATCCTTACGACTCTCAAGAGAAAACGCACTTAGGAATTCTCACAATTCCTAAGGAGAAAATACACCTACGAGATCCTCTCGACTCGTAGGGAGAAAACTCTTTATGAGACCATCACAGCTCATAAAGTTGAAAAGTCTTAGGCAGCAGACCTAAACTTGTCTCCTAAGCCATCATTGCCTTGCAGGGAGGTTAAGATGGACTGCTATCTACTATCTACAGGCCACACTTGCCAAAGTTACATGCCACTGAAATAGAGATGCTACTCAAGAGTACATAAACTACTTTGCGCCAAGTCGAAACAAAAAGGCATAACCCACGGACGTCGACCACATACTGTGCGAGGCAATAAAGAGAACATTTGATTTGCATCCAATTAGCGTTCGAAGCGTATCCACTCATGTATGTGCGAAGAGGATTAATGCATAAAATAAACGCATAGAAAGGAAAAATTTGTTATTCATACCCCAGAAAATTCTTACATTGATGAAAAACAGTAAACAAAAGCATCATTAAAATGTTTACAATAGTAAAACATTAAATCCAGGACACGGATTAAGAAATTCAGAAGTAAGGCCATCTAAAATGCTTCTGTCCTCCCTGACCATTCTCGTGTGCATCCTCTCACGAAGGCAAGCGTCAGGATCCTCGCTGATGTCGTCCGTCCTCTGATAAGCAGAGATTATCGTCGTCTGTTGAAAAATTTAATGCAAGATATCAACAAGATTATCTCCCCGCCTCTTCGAGATCAGGCCCATCAGATATACTGAGTGCACCTTGTCTTCAGCATCATCCAGTGCCTTAAGCGGCATGGCTTCGTAAAATCCAGGAAGCACGTTCTAAATCGCTCTCACGACAAGCTTCAAAAGAGCGGAGCGACAAGGAAGTAGCCGACCATTGTATTCATTAAAGCGACTCATAATCTCAGCACATTGAGCATTTGCGAACTCCTGGTTTTGACAACGGCCTAGTGCGCGAATATTTGTATAAGAAATAATTTCGTCAAGATCATACAGATGAGCGGCCATAGTGTCTGAAAGGAAAATCAGTGGGGGCTTAGTGGTCAGATTAATCAAGAAAATGTTTATTGAAACAGACATGGGAATTTAAACAACTCTTGATATCCTCACGGAGAAAACAAGTTCTGATTAAGACACCCAACAAATTCAAATTTGTGTAAATAAAGGAGAAATCCTAAAAAGGTTCTCATTTAATGGGAGGCCCCTCGGGCCAAGGAGTTAAACTCCCTCGAGAGCAACGCTCTGCAGACAGGAGTGACACCTGTCAACTCTAATCATGAGAGGAATAAAACTCCCAAAAAATTTTAAGAGCCGCGCTCTGTGAAAACGATGGAATCATCCATCAAAACCCTGAAAAAGCAAAGCTTTACTGAGTTAAAAACTCCGAGATCTTTAAGATCTGCAAAATGAACTCTGAGAGTTCTTCATTAATGGGTTAAGAAACCCTAAAAAATATTTCTTTAGATCTATGATCTAAGAAGAGCAAATCTCTGTTGAGAAACCCTAAAAAATCTATATGATCTGAGAAGAGCAAAGCACTGTTAATGGGTGAAACCCTAGATTATGAAGTAATCCCTTCAAAGATTTGATCTTTACCTAAATTTTTTATAGGATTCCGACTCTAAGAGGGTTCTTAAGGCAGAGAGCGTAGCTCTGAAGAGAGAATAAAATTCTCAAAAATAAGAAAACAAGAAGATGAATAGAGGTCATCTCAGAGGGCCAAATGCCCTATTTAGAGGCTGGGGAAGTCGATCCAACTTCCAAGTTGATCTAACGGTGGAAAGGCTGCCACCGCTACACTCATGTGTAAATCACGTGAGCGCAAGGGTGGGGGGGCATTTGTTTCCCCCAATCAGAGCAAACCTCTGTTCAAAATTTGAAATTTAAACCGAGGCAGCGCCTCACGTGCAAAGCACGAGAGCGCTGGCGCCAAGAGCGCGAGCGCTAAGAGTCAAAGACTCTGAGGCAGCGCCTCACGTGCAAAGCACGAGAGCACCAGCACTAAGAGTCAAAGATTCTGAGACAGCGCCTCGCGTGTAAATCTTGATAGCGCTAGCGCCTGCGCTAAGAGTCAAAGACTCTGAGACAGCGCCTCACGTGCAAAGCACGAGAGCACTGGCGCCAGGAGCGCCAGCGCTAAGAGTCAAAGACTCTGAGACAGCGCCTCACGTGCAAAGCACGAGAGCGCTAGTGCTAGGAGCGCCAGCGCTAAGAGTCAAAGACTCTGAGGTAGCGCCTCACGTGCAAAGCACGAAAGCACCAAGCGCTAGGACTAAATGTTCTCCACCATTGGATCAAACATCCAACTGAGATGAATAAATTATCAAATTATAGAATAAAATTCTGTTGAGAAAATACTCCTCAAATCTTTCCAAACAGGAAAGATTGTGCTCTATAAAACAGAGCACCGTTGGATCAAAAATCCAATGGTGATTAAAAATCATTAAGATACAGAATAAGTTATGTATGGGAAAATATTTTTCCAATCTTGTTATAAACAAGAAGATTGTCTTCTGTAAAACAGAAGCCCTTTGATCAAAGATCCAACGGTGGGAAACATTCCCCAAATCAATCAGAAATCTCTCAGTGGGATATTTCCCTAATTGATTCAACAAATCAGCCTTCCCTATATAAAGGACCCAAGACTTCAAGTCTTAAACGGAGGAAACCCCCCATAAACTTCAAGTTCTCAAAATAGAAAAAAAGAAGAGCAAGCTCTAAGAAGAAGAACCTTCTTCAAGATAAATAAAAAGAAGAGAGATCATAGCATCCCTTGATGAAAAAATAAGAACATGGTTCTTTTTCTAGATCGCAGATCTGTAAGACAAAATCTTTCATAAAAACAAAAGAGATCATAGCATCTCTTTATAAAAAGAAGAACTTATTTCTTAGATCCATGAGACAAAGTCTTTTATAAACGAGAATTTAATTCTCAGAGCACAGAACTGACCAGAACTGCCAAAGAAGCGCTTCAGCGCTCCAAGTCTGGCGCTCAGCGCCATGCGCACCACGTGCTCCTTACGTGTGCGCTATTTCATAAGAAGCGCTTCAGCGCTCCAAGTCTAGCGCTCAGCGCCAAGCGCATCACGTGCTCCTCACGTGTGCGCTATTTCAAAAGAAGCGCTTCAACGCTCCAGGTTTGGCGCTCAGCGCCAAACGCATCACGTGCTCTTCATGTGTGAGCTATTTCAAAAGAAGCACTTCAGCGCTCCAAGTTTGGCGCTCAGCGCCAAGTGTACCACGTTCTCCTCACGTGTGCGCTATTTCACAAGAAGCGCCTTAGCGCTCCAGATCTGGCGCTCAGCGCTAAGCGCACCACGTGCTCCTCATGTGTGCGCTGAGGGAACACAAAATGTTCTTTAAATAAAACCCAGCGCCATAAAGAATGTTCAACACTCAATAAAAAACAAAAAGAAAGTGGGTGTCAGTACCCCCAATAAATGTTTAGCAGTATGTGCACAGAGAAAGGACTATCTCCTAATAAGTGTCTAACACTTTATAAAAAAAGAAGAGAAATGACAGAGACTCGGCGGGCTCACCCAAGTTGGCCAAACTCATAATCAACTGAGCCCATGCGCTCTTTATTGGACTCGGTCCCAAACAAGATTATCAAATCTTTGATGAACATTGGTTCAAGGGTACATCTCTTCATTCTTCTGATATGTGTCGTTATAATTCTTTAACGTCTTCAGAGAGGTGGCGAGTCCCAACAACCAGACATTCCATGGACTATGATGTTCTTAAACTTATGGACCGCAACGTCCCTAAACTAAACCCCACAGACTATGATGTCTTTAAACTCCATGTACTATGATGTCCTTAAACTTATGGACCGCAACGTCCCTAAACTAAAACGATAGAGACTAAATACTCTTTCGTGGGATCAAAATGATACCAAAATCCTGTTGAGTAGATCTTAGTCTAAAATTAGATTAACGTATCCTCAATAAACATTTGAGTTGACCTTAGTCTAAAACAAGACTAACGATCCTTAAACCAACCTAAACCCAAATCAAAGAAAATACGGATTTAGACTAATCCACGCCCTACGGGCGACAACATAAATTAGTCTTCGTATACAATCCACGGGCAACCAAAAATAAAACAAACACACACGACACGAAGTGACCATCTGGAGAAGGAGAAAGTGGTTACCGCGATGCGGTAACGTAATTAACTGCAGGGGCTTGCGTCTGCAGGGAAGAGCGTCCCCACAATCAAAAACCCTTCATAACGAAAGGGAATCTGACGAAATCTGCTACAACGGCCGCATCCGTCTAAGCCTCCGATACATGGTGCCATAAATCAACTTAGTATCTTCGGAGAGGTGGACGGATAAAACCAAATAGCATTTGCCCCAAAATTCAGGCCGGACGTCCCGGTCGCGTCTTTCGGCGGAGAAAAGGTCCCATCAATTAAATCCTATCACACCAGAAAAGAACAAAAATATAATGTACGTATATGCCATCCGTATTCGCCACGGGGCCCCGTCATGCACCGTTAGGTTACTTAACTAACGGCAGAGCGGAGGCTGAAGTAGCGCGGGTGCAAAATATATACAACATCTACTAGTGTATATATATATAACATTCGTCGCAGACATGATATAAGCAATATCACAGAACAACAAAAAGCAACATAGAATGGTGGATAATCTTGGAGCCTCGGGTTTCATTTGAGTCGCAAATGAGACCCGACATTTCCGGTCGTGTGGATAGCCCGTGCAATGAAAACCTGGACTCCTACGAGCGCTGCAACTTACCCGCCAATCTCAGAAGTGAGGCAATCCTAATCAACAAAGTGAATGAGCCACCCAGTGTTGGGTTATGCTAGCGCCGTGGCCATCAAACTGTGGCTGATTGCGGAACAAATTTTTCTAAACCGGCGCTACCACAACCCAATAAAACCCGGATCTACCCTAAACCCTAAACTAGCAAACTATATAAAGATTTAGGAATGGTTATACCGAATTGAATCGTGTCCTTCGGTCTTCAACCACCTTCCCAAGCTCCTAGAGGCCATGACGATCAAGCTTGGTCGCCGGTCTCTCTCCATCGAAGATGATCCACCTGAGAGTCTATGAATCGAGCTCCAACCTCATAGCCAAGGTAAACCAAGGTACCCAAATCGCTACACTGGATAGCCTAGAAGATGTATGAGTGATGAAAGATTAATTTGTCTCAAGACATCCTAAGTTTCTCAAAACATAAGACTTGAAGGGGGAGGTAGAAGAAGAAGCTTTAGGATGAGAGTGTGAAGTATGGCTTGGAAAATGGCTAAGTGTTGTTATGAGGTATATTGAAGCATCCAATAAAAATCTAAAGTCTCTAAAATATCTTCAAAATATCTCATAACCCAAACAAAATGTCAAGCATGCCCCCATGAGTCACCTCATGAGTCATGCTCCAATTAATGCCACTAAACCCCTCATCCTCCACCCCCATTAACCATTTAAACAAATGGTTTAAGCTAAATGAGGTGGCATCTTCTAGAAACATTCTTGTAAGAAATTACAAGAATACCCCTTATCCGTATATACATACCCGTATCCGTATTCCAAAAAATACGAATACAAAGAGACGAAAATAATCCAACAATATAATACTAGGACCCGGCTGTTCCCTGATTAAAAATCAGGAAAGGACTCAGAAGAGCTATCACGTGCTCACACGTGACCAGTGGTCACGTGTTGGCACGTGACGTTCAAAGCGGCAGCACAAAGCTCATTCAAGAAAAGGCTCCAGAAAAGGTCGTGTGCTCACACGTGACCAGGGGTCACGTGTTGGCACGTGACGGCTGAGCAGCGGCCAGAGAACAGAGCGCAAAAGGAGAAGAAAGGTCCGTTCCAGGGATCACGTGCCTACACGTGACCAGGGGTCACGTGGCCACACGTGACCGGCTTTCAAAACCTCATTATTTAACAGAATTAGATTCTGAGAAGAGAGCATTCAAATCTTTCCAAATAGAGAATGATTATTTGGAACCGTTGGATTAAAGATCTAAAGGTGATTGAATATCACCAATTTATGGAAAAATATCAAACTTGGAAAGATTTCCTCTTAAATCTAACCGAAATAACAAGGAGATGTCTTTGGATTTAAAACCCAATGGTGGATAAAATTCACCTAATAATCTGAAGGCCCAGATTAATAATAACATAAATCAAATCTCTCAATAAACAAATCAAATCTTTCAATAAAAGATTCACCAAAACTGATTGATTCTTTTCCTTCTCCTATAAATAGGAGCCAAAGGAGAGAGTTAAAGAGGAGGAAGAGACAGAGACATACACACAGAGAGAGAGATAGAGCCTGGAGATTTTGAAAGAATTGGATTCTCTGCAAAAAGAAAAAACCCTAGGTTAGAAAAGAGAGGCTTCAAAAAGAGAATTTAATTCTCAAAAGAGTTTAACTCTGATTAAAAGAAAAGAACTTAGTTCTTTCTCTGGCGGAGGATCTGCAAAGTGCACATCTCCCCATGAATTGAGAATTTAATTCTCATTGGGTTGAGATCTTGCCATGCAGATCCAAAGCATAGAGGAGGAATTGAATTTTGAGAATTTAATTCTCACAGAATGATAGGAATTCAATTCCTTTGAGATAAAGTTAGGGTTTAACCCTTTGTTATAGGAATTTAATTCCTTCAAAATGAACAGAACTAGGGTTTAACCCTAACTGAGAATATAATCCTCTCAAACTCACAGGAATTTAATTCCTTTAAGAAAAGAAACCAGGGTTTAGCCCTATTAAGGATATAATTCTTCAGAAGAAGACAGGAATTTAATTCCTCTAAAGTTTAGGGTTTAACCCTATGAACAGAACTTTAAAACATGCAGAGACCCACAGAATAAAACTCTGAAGTAGGCACCTCACGTGTTACCACATGACTCCTGCGAATATATATAAAAGAGAGCTTTGAGGCAACGCCCCACGTGCTCCACGTGACCCCTGAAACACATAAAGAAAAAGCAAAATAAACAGAGACTCTGGGGCGCCCTCACGTGTCACCACGTGACCCCTAATGAGTATTCTAATAAACCAGAGCAGAAGCTCCCATCACGTACCCGCACGTGATGGCTTTCAGGACTAAAAGTGTTAAACACTTATCTATAGAACAAAATAAAGGGAAGCAGGGCGCTCTCACATGTGACCACGTGACCCCTCTTGCCTTAGTGTTCAACACTAAATTGAAACCTCTGTATCCAGTGTTTAACACTGATTTTTCTTAGTGTTTAACACTAATTTGGAAAACTCTATTTGCGGTATTGAACACTGATTTTCTTAGTGTTTAACACTAATTTGGATTCGCTTAGTGTTTAACACTAATTTGAAAACTATGTTCCCAGTGTTCAACACTATTGGTCTCTAGTGTTTAACACTAGCTTTAGCCCAATTGGCTAAGTTTCTAGAGGCAAAGCCTCTTCTTCAATGAGCCAACAGAGGGTCAATATCCTAAACATGATTGGACTTAGCCCAAGCCGGCCATAAGTCCTCAATTTAAACTTAACTGGGCTAATGGGCTCATAACATAATTAATTGGTCTTGGTCCCAAACTGGGCCAAAGACTGTTTAATCTACCTTGGTTCAAGGGTACATCTCTTCACTCCTTTGATACTTGTCGTTGTAATTCCTCAACGTCTTCAAAGAGATAACGGGTCCCGATAACCACATACATTGATACGGACTATGGGGTCCTTAAACTCATGGACTATGAGGTCCTTAACCTTGACCGAGACGCCTTAAAACTAACGCCGGACTGTGGAGTCCTTAAATCCACGGACTATGAGGTCCTTAACCTTGACCGGGATGTCTTAAAACTAACAATGGACTATGACGTTCTTAACCTTGACCGGAATGTCTTAAAACTAACGGACTATGAGGTCCTTAACCTTGACCGAGACGTCTTAAAACTAACGCCGGACTGTGGAGTCCTTAAATCCACGGACTATGAGGTCCTTAACCTTGACCGGGATGTCTTAAAACTAACAATGGACTATGACGTCCTTAACCTTGACCGGAATGTCTTATAACTAACAACGGACTATGACGTCCTTAACCTTGACCGTGATGTCTTAAAACTAACACCGGACTGTGGAGTCCTTAAATCCACGGACTGTGACGTCCTTAACCTTGATCGCAACGTCTTAAAACTAACATTGGACCGCAATGTCCTTAAACTACCTATTGACCGCAATGTCACTAAACTAAACAACAAGGCTTCCTCAATTGCTCTCTTGTTGGATCTAAACGATCCTGTTAAGTTGATCTTAGTCTAAAATTAGATTAACGTATCCTTAACTAACGTTTAAGTTGATCTTAGTTTCAAATGAGACTAACGTGTCCTTAAACCCAACCCCCAAACCCAAATCTAAGATAATACGGATTTGGACTAGTCCACGCCCTACGGGCGACAACATAACTCAGTCTCCGTATAAAATCCACGGGCAACCAAACACAAAATAAACACACACGACACGAAGTGAAATTTCCGGAGAAGGAGAAAGTGGTTACCGCAATGCGGTAGCGTAATTAACTGCAGGGGCTTGCGCCTGCAGGGAAGAGCGTCCCCACAATCAAAAACCCCTCAAGCGAGGGGGAATCTGACGAAGTCTGCTATATCGGACGCATCCGTTTAAACCTTCGATGCATGGTGCCATAAATCAACTTGGTATCTTCGGAGAGGTAGACGGATAGCACCAATTAGCATCTGCCCCGAATCTCAGACAAGACATCCCTGCGTCGCGCCGTCTTTCGGAGGGGAACACCGGTTTAAACCAAAGCCCACTAGTATCATCTGTCCGTATCATGATACGTGCACAAATGCACGTATATGATCGAACCCTGCCGTAAAACCATACGGCCTATATATCATTTTGCCCGAAGTAGAGAAACTCTCTGTGTGGGACTCTAAAGACCCGTCAATACGCTGGCAGTGGGTTCAACCACAAGCACGTCAGCGGCACTAGCTGTACATAATAGCTACCCAAGTATTGAGCGAAAGGGAAGCTGACGAGCAAATTTATCCTGAACCCCTACTGGGCCAATCTATGACAATATCCGTATAGTCCGGTCCGTTCATCTAAGAGTATCGGATATCAAGTCTAGGGGGGTAGATAAAGTCAGACCCCTAATAACGCGACATTGCGTGTCGGCATGAAGTCCATCACCACCTAAGAAATTACTGATCTTAGATCAGTAATTCTCGACTACCTTGGCCAAGAATTTCTGGTGATGGCCATCCGTGCACAACGCGATATCAACACCCAATACCGGGAGAGACGAATCCCCAACGATCCGCTCACTGCCTTCATGTGGCTCGGGACTGTACCCAACTAAAACCTGTTTGCACGACTCCTTTGAGCCATGGTAGGGTAGTAATCAAATCACAGTAGGAACTCACACGAGACAAATGACGATCTCAGGTCGAACACATGTCACCTGGGAACTGCTATCTAACAATAGGTATACTACCAATTAGCATGTTCCCGGCGAGTCCGTTCAGTGTACTCATGACCCAATGAGCACCTGTATACTTTCTTAGGTGAATAAACTGACACCAATGGCTTGTGAGATCTGGCCACCGTCCCTCGTTGGGGTCTCGATAAGTATACACTAGTCTACTCTGGAGTATCAATGCCCAGTTTCGATACTCCTACTACTAGGAACATTAAAGGATGTGCTTATCGACCACCCAGCTCCTACATATATGATCGCCATCATACTGCAGGTAGTCAAGAAAGAATTCTAAGGGCTCTATCAATATATAATAGTGATCTATAATACCACTTAAAGCATGTACATGATGATAAAGACAAACCAGATAGCATACTATCATCTTGAGTAAGACTGTTCTATCCTTATAGGTCCTCCCTCAATCATCGCAATCGTGTGCCTGCGATCCAATAATTGACTTGAGGGCACTATAGCCAACAATCTCCCACTTGCACTTAAGACTAATTATTGCGATGTCGCATACTCACAGCCCGTGTGATACCGAACACCCAGCTTCTCTACTAATTAGTCTCGCAAAGCCCGTTTATAAGACTATTGCGTTTGAGAAATAGTCTCAGTGAGTGGATCCGCTCCAAATGTTTCTTTCTATATCTCAACTTCGCGGAGAACGGCTATCTCCCGAAATGAGCAATATATTTCTTAGAATTTGTCCGGATATCTGATGGGACCCAGTTCATAAATGAACTCCAAATCCAATAAACATCTTAGACTGTATCATCCACTGAATTTAATCAGTATACTGAGCCATGTCATCCTCAGTATCCGCTTGGACTACCTGTCCAACATACTGTCCCTCAGAAGAGGGAAAACTATAACTCTGACAGGCACTCTGTCATCTAGGTCACCTTGGAAGCCTGAAATGATAACCATCTCCCGAAGGAGGCTGCCGTTACCATATACCAAAGAACATCCACTTATGTTCAAAACTACTTTCCTCCGTTTCTCCAGGATTGGATTAATATATTTGCTTATTGCATCTAGTGCAAAAACAATATTTAGTGCGGTACTTGACATCTCATGATTAACTCAATTGCCTAAGCAAGTGATATGCCAATCATACAAATCTCTCTCCCCATCAGTCTATAAGACATCCTTCAGAGAGGGTGATTCCATCACCTGCGGGTACACCACCTCGCCAGGAGTCGTCCATTCTGAAACACCTTTAGAATAATGTCAAAGTATCCAAATTGGGACACTTCCCAAATCTAGATCTAGTTACCAGAATCTCTGATATTTTATCCAAATCCTTTGTGGAGAAACACCTTATGACAACCACGGTATAACCGATCGTAGTATAGGAAGATCACTTCCTATCAAGTGCATGTCATCCAAATACCTGGGCATCACTCCCTACTGCCTTCTTATCAGATCTATCTCTTATTTTGATGAAGTCAAACTCTATGACTGTTACATCAAAAATAGATGATCTATTTCCGCTATCCCTGCTTTAGTCTATAAATAGACATAAGCTACCTGTCTACTATGCTTCCGCTGCTCCCACTGACCACAATAATTCTCTGGCAGAGTCATATACACGTGCACTTCTAAAGCTAATTTAGAACAACGTCATACTCATCCGCCTGCCGGATCTTATAGTCTAGAACAACAGTATTGGTAAGTTTGGATAAACATAAACCTCCCTGTCACCGTTCCTAAGGAGACCAAAGTGCCCATCGGGTGTCTGAGGTTACCCACCATGGAGTGACTAATGGAATGTCAAATCCAATTTGAATCTTTAGGTTCTATTAAATTTTCAGTAATCGTTTGTGGTTCTGGAATAACTTCCAGTTCCACTATACTCCCACTAATATTTTCTGAAAAGAATCCATTTTACTAAAACTGGTGGCGAGTTAAGAACAATATAACTATTGATTTTCCTGATGGTAGAATGTTATCCATCATCAAAGCCCGGGATAACCCACAAACTGTAACCCACAAACTGCCATTACTGAAACGTGCCTTGAGTTTATCCGGATTCCGGTTTTAAGCATAAGCCGGACAACTCCATATAGCTTAACATCGTTAAGATATGATCCATTCTATATCCATATAGAAAAATAGGCACTAATTTAATTGGAAACAGATTCAAAATACATGCAGCTGTCTTCAGTGCATATCATCCAAATAGAAGGAGACTAATAAGCATTATTCATCAAGGAATACATCCACTTATGAGTAACCTGAAAGAGAATCTAGTTCTTAAAACTATTAGTTACAACGGAATACCTTGTACAAGTATCTACATATTCGATAATCTCGAAGAATCCTGATACTTCCCGTATAAGGGTTCTCTACTTTTTTCTTATACCTATAACTTCTCAATATTTGGACCCCGTATTTTAATGAAATACTTGTCTAAAACTAGAGAAGTTAAAAGTAAACAGAATATAGTACGAGTAGCAACCCCTTTGCCTTGCAACATATGGTTCTCTGCTTTATTCTTATACCTATAACTTCTCAAAACTTGGACATTGTATTTCAATGAAATACTTGTCTAAAACTAGAGAAGCTAAAAGTAAACAGAATATAGTACGAGTACTAACCGCTTTGTCCTAATGGACACTGAACAACATACAATACTTTGTATAAGTTTCCTGAGTTCAATAACTTAAACCATGTGCGTCGTAGGTTGAAAGCTGTGCTATGGTTAAGAAGAATTACACCGCTGTTGAATGCTCCTTACCTAATCATCAACCGATATAGGTAAATGTCATATACATAATTTCAAAAAGTTATATCTCACTTTATAAAATAAACGTACAGATATATCAGTTTGAATTTGGTTCATAACAACAGATATTCAAAACCAAATATTTGTCGTCCGGCAAAAACCCAGGTGATTTCCTCAAATATCACCAATTACAAAGAATTCCGATATGTTGAGGATATAATCACCTAATTCTCAATATTCTACTCCCACTCAACATCCGTAATATCATACAGATGTGAGAATCAAGTCTGGTAAATACATACTCTAGAGTCAGAATCTAATTGGGAAAACAGTTTTCAATTAACACTGTACAGTGAAACTGAAATATGAAAATATTTCGATGGGGTATCCAGGTATTCCTAGTAATGCCTCTTCCACCATCCTGATTCATGACAGTAACCGTATATTTCTTTGCCATCTCTCCAATCCATTTATTTGTCTTTACTTTTTACCTTCTGTACACCACCCTTAGGCTAAATGGTTTTCTTCCTTACCTATCTTTCGGCACCATCCTATGGTTTGGAAGAAGACTATCCAATAAGCATAATAGGTGTACTCTCATAATCCTACGAGCTCACTCAACCTAAGAGAAGGTAAAGGGAAAAAGATAACTGAATAGTCCTATGATTTCTTTAGAACCGGAAACCATCCTCGAATCTGAAACAAGTTTCTTCGAGTTCGTATATAACCATACGATGGTCATATCCAATAAATATGGATCTTCGTAGTGATACGGAGTGTTCCGGAGAAATGCAAAGGAGAAAAATAGGAGTGACAGTGATATATGCGACTATGACAATCCAAAAACCAAAATGTTTTAAGAATGTTCGGTTAACTTGGTTTATGATTTGTAGTCTAGGGTCGGGTCATGCTCGCTGCCAAAGAGAGAGAGAAAAGAAACACTCAGCGTGCACTCTAACCTAGATCAAAATAGTTAGTCATTTTATCTAATCAAGATGACTCCCACTGTTTTCTCGAATTTTTCTTCCAAACCTAAAAGAAGAATTAGTCGGGATCATCTAAAATCACCGGAAGAGTAACACCTACTCATCAGTAGGAATCGGGATCCAACTATCATCGCATGATAACTTGATGGAATCCACTCAAGTCACCACACTCCAGAAGGTATGCGCATACCTGGTAAGTTTCCTAGATATTTGAAACTCCCGATGTGATTTATACCCCTAGGACCCAAGTGATCTTGACGAATAATCAACAAATCAAAAGGTCCTAGTCAAGTTCAACCCGCTATTATCTTGATTGCGTTAAACCCACTTGAACGACCCTTGACGAATGATCAACAAAGTCGTACGACTATCCTAACCAATCCACATATCCATGCGACAGAAAAGCATTACAGAGCTACCGCACACTATGCCTCAGCAAATAGCAACGACAAACGTAGCACGAATACTAAGAAATAATAATCTGAAATGACGGAGGGCTACGGCTGGTTTTTGACGAAAAACCTTTAACGTAATGAACTTGATCTCGTTGAAGGAATCTAAGTGGTTTTACAAATATATAGTGGCACAAACTTTTGCTAAAGAGGTCGCTGCCTGTGAAGAGATCTCGGCTCTTTCCTCATCGAATGAGATGCAGGATATTCCCAATCGAATACCACGATGCAAAGCAAAAGGAAACAACTATAGTGAAGTTATTACGATGACGCAAACTTCTGCTCAAGAGGTCACTCCCGGTGAAGGGATCTCGGCTCTTGCCTGATCGAATGAGGTGCAGGATATTCATAATCGAATACCACTGTCCAAAACAAAAGAAATTGTAATGTCAGTTTTCAAAAAACTTGGTTCCAACAACATCATATATGTTTATTTTTCCTTGCATTGATCAGAATCAACGCAATCCCATCAATTAAACATATCACACCAGATAAAGGAACGAAAATAAAATGTATGTATATGCCATCCGCATTCGCCACTGGGCCCCGTCATCACCCGTTAGGTTACTTAACTAACGACAGAGCGAGGGCTGGACAAGCGCGGGTGCAAAACATATACAACATCTACCAGTATATATATAAATATATATAACACTCGTTCCATGCATGATATAAAGCAACATCACAGAATCTCAGCAAGCAACACAGAGTGGTGGATAATCCTGAAGTCTCGGATTTCACTTGAGCCGCAAATGAGACCCGACGTTCCCTGTCGTGTGGATAGCCCGTGCAATAAAAAACTAGACCCCTACGAGTGCGACAAGTTACCCGCCAATCACAGAAGCGAGGCAGCCCCAATCAACAAAGCGAATGGGCCACCCAGCACTTCACGGAATGCGGTAACCTGAGCACCTCTCCGTGGGTCATCCTATACCCCCTACAAGTGCGACGAATAGCCCACCAATTCTAGAGTGAGGCCCCCTCCGTCTCAACGCCATGAGATACGGGCACGTTGCCCTTTAGAACCCGGCTACTCGTGCACTCCACTGTGGGGTAATTCTAGTACAGAAAAGAAAATATATGTACAAGGGTGACATCGACCTCAACCTGGTCATGCCCCAAACAAATAATATACAAACTGGCAGAGACGACAGTCCACATGTCGGACGCTCGCCCCGCAATATCAAATGTACAAATGAATCTAACATGTACTACTACCATTGCACCGCTGGCTATCCACCACGACGATCCAACCACAACCACAGCACAACACAGAACATCAACGTGAATATTATGTTCGCAAACCCGTCTAAAAGAACATATAGCAATTAGACGAGTTGTATCGCTCTAATGACATTCACGGTCGTAGATAGTAATGCATGCACTGATAAACACAAACTTAAAATTTCGATCGACTAAAACTTTCCCTAATTGGCCCCAAATGCAAACCAGCACTTAAAAGAATCTGGGCCAAAACCAAATATCACAAAAAATCAAATTTCCATGTTAGAGAGTGCCAGGAGAAATTTGGTGCAATTTGGCCATAAGACGGCCGCTGAACCGCCGCAAATAGGCACCTATTGCGGCGCTTCAACGGTCATTTTGATGGTTTAGTTACCTAAATTTCTTGTGGTCCCCTACAAATGCCTGCACGTATTTTTAAGATACTCTGGAAAAAAAATTTGAACAAGTTTTAAAATTGGCAGTGAGCATGGAAAAATGGAAAAACTATTTGGAAAATTTGGTCGATCGATATTTTAACCTTGTGCAAACTATCTAATAAGGGTTTAAGGGTTGGCTCTGATACCATGTTGGGTTATGCTAGCGTCCTGGCCATCAAATCGGCCATCAAACCGTAGCCGATTGCGAAACAATTTTTTTCTAAACTGGCGCTACCACAACCCGATAAAACCCGCATCTACCCTAAACCCTAAACTAGCAAACTATATAAAGAGTTAGGAATGGTTATATCGAATTGATCCGTGTCCTTCGGTCTTCAACCACCTTCCCAAGCTCCTAGAGACCACCACGATCAAGCTTGGTAGCCGGTCTTCCTCCATCGAAGATGATCCACCTGAAAGTCTATGAATCGAGCTCCAACCTCATAGCCGAGGTAAACTAGGGTACCTAGATTGCTACACTAGATAGCTTAGAAGATGTAGAGAGCGATGAAGTATTAATTTGTCTCAAGACACTCCAGATTTCTCAACACATGAGACTTGAAGGGTGGAGATAGAAGAAGAAGCTCTAGGATGAGAGTGTGAAGCATGACTTGGAAAATGGCTAAGTATTGTTATGAGGTATATTGAAGCATCCAATAAATATCTTAAGTCTCCGAAATATCTTCAAAATATCTCATAACCCAAACAAAATGCCAAGCATGTCCCCAAGAGTCACCTCATGAGTCATGCTCCAATTAATGCCACTAAACCCCTTATCCTCCATCTTATTAACCATTTAAACAAATGGTTTAAGCTAAATGAGGTGGTATCTACTAGAAACATTCTTGTAAGAAATTATAAGAATACCCTTCATCCGTATTCCGAAAAACAAGAATACAAAGAGACGAAAATAATCCAACAATATAATATTAGGATCCGGCTTAAACCGAAGCTCACCAGATTCATCCGTCTGTATCATAATACGTGCACAAATGCACGTATATGATCGAACCCTGCCGAAAAACCATACGACCTATATATCGTTTCGCCCGAAGCAGGGAAACTTTCTGTGTGGGACTCTAAAGACTTGTCAAAACGCTGGCAATGGGTTTAACTACAAGCACGTCAGCGACACTGGCTGTACGTAACGGCTATCCAGGTATTGAGCGAAAGGAAGGCCGACGAGAAAACTCATCTTGAACCCCTACCGAGTATGTCCATGACAATATCCGTACAGTCCGATTTGTTCGTCTAAGAGTATCGCATATCGAGTCTTGGAGGATGGATAAAGTCCGAAAAATGTTAATTTTGCACCCACTATATCAATATTGAAAAAGTGGTAGAATCATGTAAAATTTGGTGTAGCCACGTCTTAGATGATAAAGATGAAGATGATGAATACCGATCGTCGAAAAAATAATGGAGGGTGTATTTTTTCAACGTCATATGAGAAAATTCCCTCTTATGCCACATTAACTCCATTATTCTCATCAATGTTTTGCATGTAATTCCTTTAAAATATATATATAATTATGCATTTGTGTTCTATTGAAATCACGTCTGCATTGTTTAAAAACGGAAACTCACGGTCTACGACATATTTAAACGATCCAATCTGTTCTAGTTGATCATGCTACTCTCAAATATATACATATGAAAATTCAAAGGATTTGAAGACCTCTAACCAATGTATTGAATTAAGTTTATGTTGCATTATCGAAAAACGTTCATTTTTTACCCGTCTGATTGCATTGAATAGAGGTATTCCAATCCTTTGATTCATACACATCTCAAGGTAGGGTGATCAATTTGAATGAATCGGATCGTTCAAATATACCGTAGACCTGGAGTTTCCGTTTTTAACACTTAAATATAAAATCTAACATTTTAATACATAAAGTTTTATTTCACTTTGTTGTATATAGTTGCTCTAAAAACGTGTATAATCCCTTTCAAATTTTCATTTGCTACTCATGTGTCTTTTTTGCACTACCGGAAATCAAGAAAAGATTATGCATATTTATGAAACAATAATAAGCAGTAAAATTCTATGCAGCAAAACATTAGGTTTTAAATTGTCAGATTTTCAACTACAGGTATTTAACTTAAATATTAACAAAACATGACATTCAACTAATATTTAGTCTATATATTTTCTAAAATTTACGAATACTGAATTACATCAACAAAGATAAAATCGTCTCCTTCCCAACATGAAACATCATTTCATAGTTTTGCAGGCATCAAATATTGGTAACTATTTCCATTCATCATAACAAGCACCAAATAAACAATACAATGCAAAATGGTAGGCACTAAGGCACTTGGTGTTGCTGTTTCACAAAGTTACGAGTTCAAAAAATTCCATGTCCAATCCTTGAGGAAAGCATGCACAGGCAACTTGAGTCTAGAGATGAGAGAATAGTCATGCTTCAAAGAATTCTTCTGGAACAAGAAATTTTAGCCCAATTGCCTGAAAAATAAATAACAGGTTTTTAGATAATAATAATAACAACATATAACAGGATCATGAAGCTCATATAGATATATAAATCATCACAACAAAATAATGAGGAACATGGACCCTAGCATTTGTGTTAAAATTATTCTAAAGTAAGAATGCAACATATAATCTCCTATAGGAACCCCATGCATCAACACCTAAAGCTCAAAACATTATAGCACAATGAAGTTTTTCTCAAGAGTATGGCATGATCTATATATTAAGTAAATGGATCAAAGTTGACCTACACGGGCAACCTAACCCGGCCCGTTTAACAAAAGAGTAGGGGGGGCCAGCTCACTAATGACATGTACCCATCTATGCTTGGGCCAGGATCAATACATACATATGTACAAGTTAGGAACAACATACAGAAATACCTGAGCAAATTTAATGTCAGCATCACTATGATCATTGACTCTCCCAGCTGCATCACCAACATAGAAGGATCTGCAAATTTAAAGCGGATACGATTGTTCTCATCATACTATGATGGACATATAAACAATTTAACTTTAAAAAACATTATGCATCAACATAGGTGGCATGACTATCAGTAAATGAAAACTGTTATGAATATAATTAGCTTTAGTAGCTTTAGTCTCATATTGCTTGTATCAGGAGAGGTGGTCTATCAGACCTTATATATATATATATATATATATATATATATATATAAGAAACTCATTCTATTATGCCAATAAATTGTTTCTTCTCAGTTTTTTCATGGTATCATAGAGCTGTGAAAAGAATTGAGAAGAAATCCTAATTTCACAAAACCAAAACCCTAACCCTAATCCTCATTTCCAAACCCTAACCGCAACCCAAAACCCTAACCCTAATCTTTCCTCCACCGCCTCTCCTCGCCTCCGCAACCTCCAGCTACACCCACCTCTTGATGTAGCCGCCTCCTACCCTTGCCTTCTCCATCGCACCCGCTTCTTGCCCTAGCCGTGGCCGTGATCGCCTCCTGCCCTAGATCTACGGCCGCGATCTGATCGCCTCCTCAATATTGCTACAGGTCTCTCGTCTCCGCTCCTTTCGGTTATTGACAATGATCTATTAGATCGTCTTGCTACACTTATACTTGCTTGTGTTAGATAACCTTTTATTCTTCCTCGCTTGTGATCTACTTCTACGCTGCTTATCAAGGATTCTGGTGATGATAAAATTCGCTCGGCCTTTCTGTCGTTCGTCGACTTCAAGACGGATTTTCGCTGGACTATGATCTCCTCTCCGGCGCAAAGAACTACCTCTAATGGTCCAGTGCTGTTGAAAAAGCCTTGAACATCAAAGGTCTTCACCATCACTTGACGGATGCTTCTCTTGACTCCACATATCCTAACTATGATACCTGGTTCCAGAATGACAATAAGATAATTGTTTGGTTGTCTAACTCTATGGATTCTCGCTGCTATACTTCGATTATGTCTCTAAAAACAACTAGGAAGGTTTGGAAACATCTTCGTTCTCTGTGCTCGTCTGAAGATAATTTACAGAAGCTCTATGATATCTTCCACACTTTTACGACAGCCACTTTAGGAGAAAATAATTTACAGAAGTTCTATGATATCTTTCACACTTTTACTATGGCTACACTAGAAAATATTCAGGATTTTGGTGCCCTCTTCAGTGGGCTTCTTGAACAGTGAAACGTTTAACAGCCCATCTCCATTGATCCTACTGTTACTCGACATCAAAGAGAGTCTCTTGTTGGCTCTTTATTCTTGGCCCGTCTACCATTCAGTTTTGAAAGTGTCCGCTTCCTCATTCTTTTTCAGAGTGGTTCTCCTTTCTTGACGAGCATCCCGTCGAGCGTTTATCGTATGCTCACAGTCTCTTCCCTATCTACTGAGCCTATTTCGACTGCACTTATTACCCGAGGCCGTGCACGAGGGACCTACACTCGATCAAGAAGTGGTTCTTCTGATTCTATTTCTAGTGGGTCGTAGGGGTTCGCGTGGTCGCCCCCCTCTGCTTGCTCGGAGCTTCCATGGACACGGTCATGGCCATGCTGGCATTTATTGTGCTTATTGCGGCTGCACTAATCATCGTGAAGACTGGCGTTGGATGAAGCATGGCTATCCTGATACACCTACAACTCGCCAGACATCCACTCCAGTTGCTGCCGCCCAACCTTTTTCTGCCGGCCAGATACCTTTATCCAATGATGAAGGAGGCCGGTTGCGTCGTCTCCTATCTATTGTAGCTCCTACCAACATTTCCACTACGTCAGGCATGTCTTTAATTTCTCATTCTAATTCATGGGTTGCTAATTCCGGCGCCTCAAATCATGTCTCGTGATGGACTATTTGATCTTGCTTCCAGTATTCACAAGTTTATTTCCATAGCTGATGGTAATACCACACATGTTTCTGGCTCTGCTGATTTATCACTCACTTCATCTTTACACCTGAAAAATGCTTTAATTGTGCCATCTTTAAAACAAAACTTGCTTTCTATTCGTCAGCTTACAAAAGATTCTAACTGCTCCGTAACATTTTATCCATCCCACTTTGTGATACATGACCTTCTGACGAAACAACGGATTGGTGGAGGCATGACCAGAATGGACCGTATTACGTTGATCACCTACCAAATACGTCTGTAGTTGTTTCTACTATCCAGTGACACCGGAGACTTGGTCACCCCTCTCTTTCTTCTTTACATACTATATTGCCTTCTTTTAATTTATCAGAATTTAGTTGTGAGTCCTGTATTTTTAGAAAACATCATCGCTACTCTTTTTCTCCAGTTAATAAGAGACGTGATTTACCTTTTGTTTTAGTTCACTCTGATATTTTGGGTCCTTTTAAAATCCTTAGTATTTGGTTATAAATATTTTTTGGCATTTATTGATGATCATTCATGCACGACTCGGTTGCATCTTCTGCATAATAGGTTCGAACTTTTGTCAACCTTTAAAATCTTTGTAGCTGAGATTACTAATCAATTTGGTGTTTCGGTAAAGGTACTTCATTCAGATAATTCTAAGGAGTATATTAGCATGGAATTTAATGCATTTTGCCAGATACATGACATATTACATCAAACTTCATGTTCCTATACTCCCCAACAAAATGAGATTTCTGAACGAAAAAACCGACATTTGCTTGAGGTAGCCTGTTCTCTTCTTTGCATATACATGTCCCAAAACGATTGTGGAATTTTGTGGTTTTAACTACCTGTTTTTATATAATCGCATGCCTTCTTCGGTCTTAGGCAATCAGTCTCCTGTCTCTGTTTTGTTTCCAAAGGACAAGCCCTTTGTTGTTCCTCCTAAAGTATTTGGTTGCATATGCTATCCTCATATTCTAGGTTGTCAGGTAGACAAGCTTGATCCTCGAGCAACCCGTCTGGTGTTTGCAGGTTACTCATGATCCCATAAAAGGTATATTTGCTTTGACCCTGCCACATCTTAAGTTTGTACTTTATGTGATATGACATTAGAAGATCAAGCATATTTTCCACCACCTGTTAAGGATCCCACTTCTACTATCCAAATTCCTCACCAACCTTACTCGGAGCTTGATTAGTCTGTTCAACTTGTGAGTCCTAGTTTTAAGCATGTGTCCATTTATACTCGGGTGTATCACCGCCGTGACCTAAAAGTTCCTCCCCCTCCCACCATTTCTCCTTCTACCCCTCATGATTCTTCTGCAGGTACTCCGATAGAGTCCACTGTTTCTGCTTCTCTACCACCGCTGTCTTTAGAAGATCTCTCTTTCTATTGCCTTACGCAAGGGTAAGCGTTCCCGTACTACAGCACATTCGATTTTTAACTTTGTTTTCTATCATAGACTGACACCATCTGCTCGTCAATTTCTTTCTTTCTTGTCTGCCATCACTCTTCCTTTTTATGTTCAGGAAGCTATTCAGCACCAAGGTTGGCATGCGGTTATGTTGGAGGAGTTTGCCATACTGCACTCTAATCGGACTTGGAAATTGATACCTCAGCTTTCAGATAAGAAGGTTGTCAGATGTCGATGGGTCTTTGTTGTCAAGCAAAATCCAGATGGGACGATTGAACGTCTCAAAACTTGATTAGTGGCCAAAAGCTTTACTTAGCAATATGGTTTGGATTATGTCGAGACTTTTTCGCCAGTTGCCAAATTAACCTTGTTCGTTTTCTTATATCCTTGGTTGTTTTTAAGGCATGGTAACTTCATTAACTTGATGTGAAGAATGCTTTTCTTAATAGCGGTCTTTCGAAGACAATTTACATGCGACAACCTTCTGGCTTTGAGCGACCAGGGGAGTCTATGGTTTGTCTCCTATATAAATCTTTATATGGATTGAAGCAATCAACGTGTCCGGGTTTGAAAAGTTTAGTGCGGTCCTACGACTGATTGGCTTCAAACACAGTCGCGCCGACGCATCTCTTTACACAGTTGTTCTCAGGGCATGGTGATTATATTGGTGTATGTTGATGATATTATCATTGCTGAAGATGATTCTACTGACATCTCCAAGATGAAAGAACATTTGGTTTCACATTTCCAGACCAAGGCCCTTGGGTCACTTAGATACTTCCTTCGAATTGAAGTTTCATGAAATTCCGGTAGATTGCAGCTCTCTCGGTGCAAGTATGCACTCGATCTTCTATCTGAGACATGATTTCTGGAATGTAAACCAGCATGCAATCTTATACATTCCACAGTCAAGCTATCTTGATTGAGCTCTCCTTCGGATTCTCCACTGCCTGACCCAGGACGATATCGATGTCTGTTTAGGAAGCTTATTTATCTCACCGTCACTCATCCTAACATCGACTTTGTCGTTAGCTAAGTGAGTCAGTATATGCAGAATTCTTTGATCTCTCACCTTAAGGCAGTTGAGCATATTCTCAGATATATCAAAGGTTCTTCAGGACACGGTCTTCTCTACAAACCATCATGTACATTGTCGCTCGCATCCTTTGCTGATGTTGATTTTGCTGGATCCATTAATGATCGCCATTCCACTAGTGGCTACTGTATATTCTTGGAAGGAAACTTGGTTACATGGAGTAAGAAGCGGAATGTAGTGGCTCGTTCTTCTGCCGAGGCTGGGTATACATCCATGACGCATACAGTTACTGAGTTGGTATGACTTACCTTCCTCCCGACAGAACTTGAGGTTCTCTCTTCTCTTCCGACTACACTTTTTTGTGATAACAAAGCCGCAATCCATATTACTTAGAATCTGGTTTTTCATGAGAAGACCAAGCATATCGAAATAGATTGCCACTTCATTCATGACAAGATGACAGATAAGATGGTTGCACTCAAATATGTTTCCTTTTCGGCTCAACTGACACATCCTTACCAAACCTCTTTCTCGACCAGTTTTCACTCGTCTTCTATACAAGCTCGGCATGATTAACACCTATACTCCAGCTTACGGAGGGTGTTATGAATATAATTAGCTTTAGTAGTTTTAGTCCCATATTGCCTGTATCAGAAGAGGCGGTCTATCACACATCTTATATATATGTGGCAGGAACTCATATTCTATTATTCCAATAAATTATTTCTTCTCGATTCTTTTCAGAAACATAAAGCTTTTTATATGAGTAAAATGCAAGATCAGTGTATAGATCAATATAATGAGGCCATTTCAAGAACAATTCAATTGAAGCATTCTGCTTTAACTCATTCTATAAACAGTACTTTTGTTAAGAAAGATAATGTCATTTCCTAAGAATGTAATCCGTGATACTTCGTAATATATGTATCAGGAAAAAGAAAATAAACCATGTAGAGAAATAGATGTCATTGCCCCATCCAACCCCCCCCCCCCCCCCACAAAAAAAACACAAAAAAACAAACAAACAAACAAACAAAAAAGTTATCCACAGCTTGTAAACAGTCACTAAATAAAACAAGATGTTAGAGGTTTGGCATTAACTAGCTAGCGAGACGAGGATGCTACAACATGGAAAGCTGAAAGCCTGCAAGGAAGTATAAAAGCCATGTCGCAGAGAAATGAAAAGAAAGTTTATTAAAAGATGTTTTCATCTTTATGTTGTAACTGCTTACTCCGCATAGAAATTGCAGAACAAACAAGCTGTTATATATTGATTATTCATCAGCTACGAACAACTGTAGTGTTTATGGCAAAATTATATCCAAGTCATACCAAAACTTTTTCTTCGATATGTGGTCTGGTATAACTAAATTTTACGAATGAACAGACAGTAGCAAAATGTTGGTGTTCAGTGACCAGTATGTTTGCTAGTCAATTTTGTAATACTTCAGGTGCCAAGTACTAAAGAAAATAAGGGAGAAATAACTGATTCATGTCAATTGCAATGCCAGAATTGAAGCGTTGTTCCATTAATCTCCACATTCCTGGATTTGGTTTGCAAAAGGGATCCTGAATCTGATCCTTGTTCTTCCCTAGCCCGCAAGCTATAAATACCTGCAGTCAAATTTAATCAAAAGCGTCACAACTTGCAAATCTCAACAATAACCCTACATGAGAATGCCTATGTAAAAATTGCAGAACTAGCAATGTAATACTTGACTAGAAAAACAAAGGTAGGCCACAGAACCTGAACTGGTACTTCAACACGATTGATAAAGTTGTCAAGCCTTCCAACTTTCAAATCCAGAGCTTGTTGGCGCTTATTCTTCCAGCGTTCAATGTTAGACTCACTGGTAAAGATAACCTGATGATGAAGAGTAAAGGTGACAGCATGAATATACGTACCTCATATGCAGTGAATAGGATAACCTCAACCAGGTTCATAAAATTAAAGCATCGTTCAAAGAATTTTCGAGTTAAAACAATTTTACTGAATTAAATTGGAGTTAAAATACATAAGAGCAAAAATGAGAGACAAACTAGCTTGTAGCCTCCTTGATGCAGTTCTTGCAGCTTCTCTGGAATTGATGGATACATAAGAGACCAGGCATCTGCACCAATTCTGCAAACAATTGGATGTTGAGTTCAAGCTACCAATTTGGTTGAAAAGTTGGACTAAAAGTTATAAATTTTAACATGCAGCCATGCTTACACCAGTTGATGGTTCATGGTCTAATAAATATGCTTTCCTACGAAGCTTGGTTCTAAAGTAAGAGAAAGAAAAGGGCTTGCAAGGTGCAAGTATATTTTGGTATAATTTAGAGCATTTGAATGGGAGAAGATGGAGGGAATAGGGAAAAGGAGAGAAGGATCATACCTTTTAACAGATGTGTTCACAAGGCAACCATCAAAATCAAATGCTGCAATTTTTTCTGAGTCGTGAAGGCCTTCTTCCTTCTCTTAGAAAAGAAAATATAAGGATATGTAGTTGAAAACAAAAGGACCATGAAAAGATAACTAGTTCATGATAGCCAATGTAAATGACTCCTAAGATTGAAAAATAATAACAGTAGAAGCAATCAGCCAGTTTTAGTGAGTAATTAAGCAAGGATATACCTAAACAGTCACTTATAATATACCTACGCCGGTGAGGTCATCCAGATGGGAAGGACTTATAGATAAGAGATAAATAAGCCTTCAAAGCGGATCAAATACGATATGGAATATTGATTCACCAATTACCTGCTTCCTCAAAGAATTGTGACAAAGGGTAAGATGGATGTGCAGAAATGCCAAAAATAATGGTGTAGAATGTGTGTTCATTGTTTGGTTGTTAGGAAATGGAGCTGAATCCTGAATGCAGCATTTGTTGCATAGAAAATCCATTTCTCATGTTTCTTGCTACCTCAGGAGAGGATGGAAGCACCTAAGATGGATGGAGCAGTTTATAATAACTATCCACTACTCCCTCAAGTTAGATTTTAGGAGTCCACTCAGATTCAGCTCTGCCTAGCGTATAACAAGTAACTCTTCATGGTCTGATGTACAGCAATGTTAGCAAAGCATACACAGGTTGTCTAGGATTTTATAATCATACCACAGAAGCCACATCAATTTATAAGTAATTCTTTGTCAGTCTTTTCTTTCACGAATAAGACCAAATAAGCTCAAATTTTCTACAATCCTTCCTAATCCAATTCCTTAAATCTTGTTCTATTTAAAAGTTTCGTCTAAGTTACATGGCATAACGAATAGAAAAGAGCCCAGAAAGTGTTTATAATCATGATAAATAATTAAAATAAATACAGCATAAATTCTAAGATTTGAGATTATTTGCACCCGCTCGCGGAAAATAACTGTTTTGAAGGACTTCCAATGAGGTGAAAGAGTAGCATCCTGGACGAAAAACAAGATGGTAAAATGTAAACTAAGAATTGCATTTTTGCGGAGAAGGAAAAAGGAGAAACTGAATAAAAGATGTATGCTAACAACAAAGATAACAATTGTGAAGCTTATGAAGTAGCACTATGCTAAATGAGAAGGATGCATAAAAGTACTAGTCTATATATATGGAGAGAGGGGGGTGGGGTGGGGGGGGTGGAGAAGACGCCACCTTGTAAGTTTTCTTGATATCAGAAACAGAAAATGTAATTTCCAAATCGCTTTCCACGCCATCACCAGATTTCTGTATAACAAGTTTGTGTAATTTGTCAAGTCAGTGATATAAAAACAAAAAAAGCGTTATAAAATAAAATAGAAAAAAAGTAAACCAAA
Source organism: Agapanthus africanus (assembly GCA_030015575.1). Taxonomy (NCBI): domain Eukaryota; kingdom Viridiplantae; phylum Streptophyta; class Magnoliopsida; order Asparagales; family Amaryllidaceae; genus Agapanthus; species Agapanthus africanus. Next base: position 73,342,426 of record CM057348.1, read on the forward strand.
ATGCAGAGATAATATTATGAGCACATAAGCGGATCAGGCCGTGATTGACACAAAAGATACAATATTACAGTCTGAAGGGGAGGGAGCAGGATCTGAATCTCTCACGGGGACTCGATTACTATAGCTTCGATGGATGCTCCAATTATCATGAACATATGAATGCAAAAGAAATAGTGTTCTTAATTATCAAGTCGCAAAAAAGGCAACAATTGCACTACAGTTAAATGTAGTATATTCGATGCAGCTAAGCAGTTTTCAGCAGCAATCAAGGGATTATAACCAAACACCACAAACGAGCATAAGTCCGCATGGATAGAACTAATGAAAATTGTGCGTACTCCAAATGTGCTTTACAACAAGACTAAGAGTTCGAGAACAAATCTTGTTTGAGATAAAATACAAATATATTCTACCTTTACCTCCAAGCTCTTCGGCTTGAATTCTTCACTCCCACCATTGTCTATATCATGCAGCTATGAAAAATAATTATTTCAACATAAAGAACCAAAACCCAAACAAAATAGATTGTCACAACACTTTGCAAGGCATGCATACCTTCGCTTTCTTCGCTTTCTTTTCTAATCCATCAACTTCAATGTGATCTCTTTTGTGATCCTGAAAGGAAAACATGCTAGCAACATCAAAGACCTTACCAGCTTCTAAATAATTCATGTTATCACAAGCACAAATTTATGTAGTCATACATAGGAACAATTGTAGTGCTGTGAAGAAATCGCAAAACTAGATATCAATGCGGGTTGGGTAACAGGCTCAAGTATGAGGTTTTGAGCTGAATCTTGTAGATATACACATCAGCAACAACTAGCAGCATATACACAAAAAATGAAATGCTTAGGTGTTGATTATATATTGTATAAGGTAAATGCAAACTGGTTACCTAGACAATTAGTATAGAGAATAAATTATCTACGAACTACGAACATAAGGCATGTTAACAATGCTCAAAACTCCTTAAGCAATTGAGAGAAAAAGAAATAACAATTATGTTGCACAAAAGGACAGTAGGGACAAGTCAATCTTCTGGAAGTTTCAAGCAATAAAGGTCACTAAACACCAAGGTTGCAACGACACGGTTTTTCTAATGTTGTGTCCGTGCCCGACACGGACTCATGCCCGACACAGAAATTCCGTATCCAGCTTTAAATTGGGGCATATCCGGATTCGAACACGTTTTAGTTGGTTTTTGCTAGGAAAATTCTGAAATTGTTAGGTAGATGCTGAAATTATATGATTTTTGGAATTATGTTAATTAAAGTTAGGAAATTGTATAGTTTTTGCTGAAATTATGTTAGGTACAGATAGGAAAATGTTGAAATCATATAGTTTTTTGCTGAAATTGCTGAAGTGATGCTGAAATAACTTAATTTGTATGTTAGTGTTATTATGTGTTCATTTCTTTGTTAGACCAATTAATTTTACTTGTTTTATGTATATATATATATATATATATATATATATATATATATATATATATATATATCTTCTTTCTTTATAATGCAAATACCCCCTTGGTATACATACAATCTCACGGAATTTTGATTTGTTGTTGATTAGTGGAATATTGATCATATTGATTGTATGTATATTTTTTGTTTATGTTTGCATGCGATTCGGAGCTTATTACTTTGATTATCATATATTGCGTGAGATTTGAATATATTGCGTGAATGATAATTATATATTGCTGCTTGTGAATGGAAATTATATATTGCTGGCTGTGATTGAAATTAACGCGTGTGGGACGCGGAAAATTTAATTATTTTAAAAAAAAAAAATAATTGGTCGTGGTTGTAAGCGTGATTAAAGACAGTTGGTCGCGGTTACAACCGTGAACAAAAAACTGCTCCAAATATTGATATCTGGAGCAGGTCTGTGTTATGGGTCACGGTTACAAGTTTTGTTCATGGTCGTAACCATGACCCATAACTAGTTTTGTTAACGGTTAGAACCGTGAATAAAAATCTGGGGCCCACCAACTAACTGATTTTTTAACTTTTCACGTTAAAAAACGTTCACGGTTCTTATTTTGTTCACGATCAGAACCCCCATATTTGCTTATGCAGGTTTGGGTCACGGTTTTCTCACGGTTTAAACCGTGAACAAATCCCTGCCCTGTAGTAGTGTCATATCTTAAAAGGGTTGAAACGAAACTATCAATTTCATAGAACATTGCCAATTCAAGGGAAGTTAATGGCCTTTTTAAAGTTTCGAAAATCCTGAAAAATCAATGATGTTTTATAAAATGATGCTTGACATTTCAAGCAAGATAAATAATCAAATGCAAGGCTTGCTACATTATTAGAAAACATATACAGTGAAACTGCATTCAAAAATGTGAAAAATGATGCAATTTGTTAGATATTAGGTATTTCTCCCTAGTATGTAAACAGAAAAATCTAACCTCCATCGAAAAACCAACTGCAAGCAGTCCTTTTATCTGATCCTTTTTCTCTCAACAGATCAAGAACACCATTTGCTTCCTCTCTCTGCCCTTTTGAAATATAAATATCAGCAAGCATCAAATAGTTTGCCGGATTCTCTGGCTCCAACACGAACAAATTCTGAGCTGCTTTTTCTCCGATCACCAAATCTTCATGCACTCTGCAAGCACTTAGCAAGCTTCCCCACAGAACAACATTATTGCAATCCTTTAACAAGCAGTATGCATCTTTCAAAAGCCCAGCCCGGCAATACATGTCCATGATGCATGTAAAATGCTTGAGCCCGGGGTTTACCCCGTATTTATCCTCCATAGATTCGAGCAATTTTTTCCCTTCATCTATAAAGCCTGCATGGCTACATGCAGATAATAACGCAAGGAAGGTGATAGAGTTAGGTCTTGTTTCTGTTTTCCTCATTGTCTGAAATAGATCAAGGGCCTCTTTCGGACATGCATTTAACGCGTAAGCTTTTATCATCGAACTCCACGAGATTACATCCTTCTCACGGATGCTATCAAATACTTTGCAAGAATCATTAATGTTTCCGGATCTGGCATACATATCGATAAGAGAGTTTGTGATTGTTCTTTGTGATTCGAAACCTCTTTTGATAACGCGACAATGAGTTTCGATTCCTTTTCTTGGTACAGGAACCGAAGATACGGTCGATAGCAATGTTAAGAATGTTGTGGCGTTAGGATTGATGCCTCTCCATTGCATTATAAATTCAAGCTTCAATACCCAATTGTGTTGCTTTTGTTCGGTGCAGGCCTTGATTATTGCATTCCAAGCAATAACATCATATTTCACTAGAACAACTTCATCGAGAAATTTAAGGGCTTTGTCTATCTGGGCACATTTTGCATACATGTATATAAGTGAGGTGATAAGATGCGCATCTGATATTAACTCGCCGCTCTTATTTATTAAATATCTTTCCTTGATCCATTCGCCCTTTCGATAATCACCCAAATCTGCACATGCAACAAGCACGTTCAGCAAAATCGGCCTTGTGGGCAGAATCCCCGCATTTGAAATCCAGTGGAAAAAATTTAGAGCATCGTGTGGTCGTTTGTGCTCTACATATCCACCAATCATTACACTCCACGAAATCGAATCCTTTGAGATCATTCCATCGAACAATTTTTCCGCTGAGTCCATGTGACTGCAAGCAACATACATTGCCATCAGAGAATTTGAAACATTTAGATTTTCTAATAATCCTAACTTGATCACATGAGCATGGATAGCTCTTCCATTTTGAATCGAACCCAAATCACCACAACCACTGATTACACTCACGAATGTCGCCTCAGTTGGCAAAAACCCATCGACAATCCTCATATCATTCAACAATCTCATAGCATCCAAGAGAAACCCAGATTGAGAAAACCCAGATATCATGGCATTCCAAGCAACGACATCTCTTTCAGTCATTTCATCAAACACCCGTCGTGCACTTCCAATGTCCCCAGTTTTCAAATGCATGCTAATCAGCGCTGTCGCGATCAAAACATCAGATTGCATCCCTTTCCTCAAAACACGCTCTTCGATCTCAAGACCCAATTCAAACTCAGACAACTGGGTACATGCAGTTATCATCAAACGAAACGTTTGCTCGTCAGGGACACATCTTGACGAAGGCTGGATCATTTCAGCATACACGTCGAGAGCCAATCTCGGCACCTCACTTCTCAAATACCCTTTAATGAGAGAATTCCAAACTAGGGTTTTGATGGGTTTGTGTTTGAGGGCGTTGAAGACCTTTTGGGGAGATTGTGTGTCTCTCAAATGGAAGTATTTGGTGATGAGATGGGCGCAAAGGTAGAGATTTTGGTGGAGGCCAAAGGAGAGAGCTTGAGCATGGAGGCAGTGGAGATTGCTGAGGGAGCTGCAGCGATTGGAGATGGAATCAGCGAGAGATTCTTTGAGGTTTTGCCAGCTTGCTAGGGTTTGGGGAGTGAGGTGAGAGTTGAACCTCGGTTTTGGCGGGAATTTGGAGGTTAGGGATGCGAGGAGATTTGGATGAGCCCATGGCCTTGGGCTCATCGCAGCCTCTGAAACAGATATCTTTTTTTTTCAATATATCCTGTTGAGAATAATGAAGAAAAGGGCAGGGAATTTTGCTTCCCAAAAACACACCCTCCACAATTTATTTGGACGATTGGCACTCATTACGATCTATGGATACACCCAATTTTATATGATTTTACAACATTTTCATCACTGAATTAGCAATATAAAAAGTTCTATTGTCCCAAAAACGTTAATTTTGCATCCACTATATCAATATTGAAAAAGTGGTAGAATCATGTAAAATTTCGTGTAGCCATGTTTTAGATGATAAAAATGAAGATGATGAATACTGATCGTCGAAAAAAATAATGGAAAGTGTTTTTTTTCAACGTCATAGGAGTAAATTCACTCTTATGGCAGATTGGCTCCATTATTCTCATCAATGTTTTGCAAGTAATTCCTTTAAAAAATATATATAATTATGCATTTGTGTTCTATTGAAAACAGATCTGCGTTGTTTAAAAACGGAAATTCATGGTCTACAACATATTTAAACGATCCGATCTGTTCTAGTTGATCATCCTACCCTCAAATATATACGTATGAAAATTCAAAGGATTTGAAATCCTCTAACCAACGTATCGAATTAAGTTTATGTTGCATTATCGAAAAACGTTCATTTTTACCCGTGTGCACAATGATTGGCAGTAAAATTCTATGCAGCAAAACATTAGGTATTAAATTGTTAGATTTTCAACTTCAGGTATTTAACTTATATATTAACAAAACATGGCATTCAACTAATATATAGTCTATATATTTTCTACAATTTACGAATACTGAATACATCAACAAAGATAAAATCGTCTCCTTCCCAACATGAAACATCATTTCATAGTTTTGCAGGCATCAAATATTGGTAACTATTTCCATTCATCATAACAAGCACCAAATAAACAATACAATGCAAAATGGTAGGCACTAAGGCACTTGGTGTTGCTGTTTCGCAAAGTTGCGAGTTCAAAAAATTCCATGTCCAATCCTTGAGGAAAGCATGCACAGATAACTTGAGTCTAAAGATGAGAGAATAGTCACGCTTCAAAGAATTCTTCTGGGACATGAAATTTTAGTCCAATTGCCTGAAAAATAAATAACAGGTTTTTAGATAATAATAATAATAATAATAATAATAATAATAATAACAACGACATATAACAGGATCATGAAGCTCATATAGATATATAAATCATCACAACAAAATAATCAGGAACATGGACCCTAGCATTTATGTTAAAATTATTCTAAAGTAAGAATGCAACATATAATCTCCTATATGAACCCCATGCATCAACGCCTAAAGCTCAAAACATATAGCACAATGAAGTTTTTCTCAAGAGTATGGCATGATCTATATTTTAAGTAAATGGATCAAAGTTGAGCTACACGGGCAACCTAACCCGGCCCGTTTAACAAAAGAGTAAGGCGGGTCAGCTCACTAATGACATGTACCCATCTATGCTTGGGCCAGGATCAATACATACATATGTACAAGTTAGGAACAACATACAGAAATACCTGAGCAAATTTAATGTCGGCATCACTATGATCATTGACTCTCCCAGCTGCATCACCAACATAGAAGGATCTGCAAATTTAAAGCGGATACAATTGTTCTCATCATACTATGATGGACATATAAACAATTTAACTTTAAAAAACATTATGCATCAACATAGGTGGCATGACTATCAGTACATGAAAACTGTTATGAATATAATTAGCTTTAGTAGCTTTAGTCCCACATTGCATGTATTTGGAAAGGTGGTGGTGGTGGTGGTGGTGGGTGTGTGGGTGTGGGTGTAGCAGGAACTCATTCTATTATGCCAATAAATTGTTTCTTCTCAATTTTTTCATGGTATCATGGAGCTGCGAAAAGAATTGAGAAGAAACCCTAATTTCCAAAAACCAAAACCCTAACCCTAATCCTCTTTTCCAAACCCTAACCGCCACCCAAAACCCTAACCCTAATCTTCCTCCACCGCCTCTTCTCGCCGCCGCAACCTCCAGCTGCACCCACCTCTTAATGTAGCCGCCTCCTGCCCTTGCCTTCTCCATCGCACCCGCTTCCTGCCCTAACCGTGGCCGTGATCGCCTCCTGCCCTAGATCTACGGCCGCGATCTGATCGCCTCCTCAATGTTGCTACAGGTTTCTCGTCGCCGCTCTTCCTCGCTTGTCGATGATCTATTAGATCGTCTTGCTTCTCTTATACTTGCTTGTGTTAGACAACCTTTTATTCTTCCTCACTTATGATCTACTTCTATGCCGCTTATCAAGGATTCTGGTGATGATAAAATTCGCTCGGCCTTTCTGTCGATCGTCGACTTCAAGACGGATTTTCGCTGGACTACGATCCATAGTCACATAATTCGCGAATTATTCAGCAAATTCGCGAATAATTCGCGAATTATGTGACTGCCGATTAAATCTACGAATTATTCGCCATCACCGAACGCGCCGAATTATTCGTGAATAATTCCCAAATTATTCGCGAATTATTATAAAAAAGCGAATTATTCAAAAAACAACAAATAATTCACGAAATCAAAATCTAGTGTCTCATATATTAATTTTATATTAATTTTTTGCTCGAAATTCTTCCCGAACACTTACCGAATCTTTCCCGAATACCTGCCGATTTTTTCCGAATAGTTCTCCGAATCCGAATTTTCGACCTCACCGAATTATTGCCGAATCACGAATTTGTGACTATGCTACGATCTCCCTCTCCGGCGCAAAGAACTGCCTCTAATGGTCCAGTGCTGTTGAAAAAGCCTTGAACATCAAACGTCTTCACCACCACTTGACGGATGCTTCTCTTGACTCCACATATCCTAACTATGATACCTGGTTCCAGAATGACAATGAGGTAATTGTTTGGTTGTCTAACTCTATGGATTCTCGCTGCTATACTTCGATTATGTCTCTGAAAACAACTAGGAAGGTTTGGAAACATCTTCGTTCTCTGTGCTCGTCTGAAGATAATTTACAGAAGCTCTATGATATCTTCCACACTTTTACGACAGTCACTTTAGGAGAAGATAATTTACAAAAGTTATATGATATCTTCCACACTTTTACTACGGCCACTCTAGAAGATATTCAGAATTTTGGTGCCCTCTTCAGTGTGCTTCTTGATCAATGGAACGTTTATCAGCCCATCTCCACTAACCCTATTGTTACTCGACATCAAAGAGAGTCTATTGTTGGCTCTTTATTCTTGACCCGTCTACCATCCAGTTTTGAAAGCGTCCGCTTCCTCATTCTTTCTCAAAGTGGTTCTCCTTCCTTAACGAGCATCCCGTTGAGCGTTTATCGTATGCCCACGGTCTCTTCCTTATCTACTGAGCCTATTTCGACTGCGCTTATTACCCGAGGCCGTGCACTGGGGACCTACACTCGGTCAGGAAGTGGTTCTTTTGATTCTATTTCTGGTGGCCGTAAGGGTTCGCGTGGTCCCCCCCCTCTTCCTGCTCGTAGCTTCCATGGACACGGTCATGGCCATGCTGGCATTTATTATGCTTATTGCGGCGGCACTGATCATCGCGAAGACTGGCGTTGGATGAAGCATGGCTATCCTGATGATACACCTACAGCTCGCCAGACATCCACTCCAGTTGCTTCCGACCAACCTTTTTCTGCCGGCCAGATACCTTTATCCAATGATGAGTGGGGCAGGTTGAGTCGTCCCCTATCTTCTGTAGCTCCTACCAACATTTACACTCCGTCAGGTATATCTTTAATTTTTCATTCTAATTCATGGGTCGCTGATTCCGGCGCTTCAAATCATGTATCGTGATGGACTATCTGATCTTGCTTCTAGTCTTCACAAGTTTATTTTCATGGCTGATGGTAATACCACACATGTTTCTGGCTCTGTTGATTTATCACTCACTTCATCTTTACACCTGAAAAATGCTTTAATTGTGCTATATTTAAAACAAAACTTGCTTTCTATTCGTCAGCTTACAAATGATTCTAACTGCTCCGTAACATTTTATCCATCCCACTTTGTGATCCAAGACCTTCTGACAAAACAACGGATTGGTGGAGGCATGAGCAGAATGGACTGTATTACGTTGATCACCTAACAAATACGTCTGTAGTTGTTTCTACTATCCGGTGGCACCGGAGACTTGGTCACCCCTCTCTTTCTTCTTTACGTACTATGTTGCCTTCTTTTAATTTATCAGAATTTAGTTGAGTCCTATATTCTTAGAAAGCATCATCGCTACTCTTTTTCTCCGGTTAATAAGAGATATGATTTACCTTTTGCTTTAGTTCACTCTATTTGGGGTCCTTTTAAAATTCTTAGTACTTGGTTATAAATATTTTGTGGCATTTATTGATGATCATTCATGCATGACTCAGTTGCATCTTTTGCATAATAGGTCTGAACTTTTGTCTACCTTTAAAATCTTTGTAGCTGAGATTACTAACCAATTTGGTGTTTCGGTAAATGTACTTCGTTCAGATAATTCTAAAGAGTATATTAGCATGGAATTTAATGTATTTTGCCAGACACATGGCATATTGCATCAAACTTCATGTTCATATACTCCTCAACAAAATGAGATTGCTGAACGAAAAAACCGACATTTGCTTGAGGTAACTTGTTATCTTCTTTGCATATGCATGTCCCTAAACGATTGTGGAATTTTGTGGTTTTAACTGCCTGTTTTTATATAATCACATGCCTTCTCCGGTCTTAGGCAATCAGTCTCCTGTCTCTATTTTGTTTCCAGAGGACAAGCCCTTTGTTGTTCCTCCTAAAGTATTTGATTGCATATGCTATCCTCATATTCTAGGTCGTCAGGTAGACAGGCTTGATCCTCGAGCAACCTATCTGGTATTTGCAGGTTACTCATGATCCCATAAAAGGTATATTTGCCTTGACCCTGTCACATCTTAAGTTTGTACTTTATGTGATATAACATTAGAAGATCAAGTATATTTTCCACCACCTGCTAAGGACCCCACTTCTACTATCCAAGTTCCTCACCTACCTTACTCAGAGCTTGATTCGTCTGTTCAACTTGTGAGTCCTAATTTTAAGCATGTGTCTTTTTATACTCAGGTGTATCACCGCCGTGACCTAAAAGTTCCTCCCCCTCCCACCATTTCTCCTTCTACCCCTCATGATTCTTCTGCAGGTACTCCGATAGAGTCCACTGTTTCTGTTTCTCTACCACCGCTGCCTTCAGAAGATCTCCCTTCCTATTGCCTTATGCAAGGGTAAGTGTTCTCGTACTACAGCACATTCGATTTTTAACTTTGTTTTCTATCATAAACTGACACCATCTGCTCATCAGTTTCTTTCATTCTTGTCTGCCACCACTCTTCCTTTCTCTGTTCAGGAAGCTATTCAGCACCAAAGTTGGCATGCGGTTATGTTAGAGGAGTTTGCCACATTGCGCTCTAATCGGACTTGGAAATTGATACCTTAGCTTTCAGAAGGTTGTCGGATGTCGATGGGTCTTTGTTGTCAAGCAAAATCCAGATGGGATAATTGAACGTCTCAAAACGCAATCAATGGCCAAAAGCTTTACTCAGCAGTATGGTTTGGATTATGTCGAGACATTTTCGCCAGTTGCCAAATTAACCTTGTTCGTTTTCTTATATCCCTGGTTGTTTTTAAGGCATGGTAACTTCATTAGCTTGATATGAAGAATGCTTTTCTTAATGGCGGTCTTTCGAAGACAATTTACATGCGACAACCTTCTGGCTTTGAGCGACCAGGGAAGTCTATGGTTTGTCTCCTACATAAATCTTTATATGGATTGAAGCAATCACCGTGTCCAGGTTTGAAAAGTTTAGTGCGGTCCTACGACTAATTGGCTTCAAACACAGTCGCATTGACGCATCTCTTTACACGGTTGTTCTCAGGGCATGGTGATTATGGTGGTGTATGTTGATGATATTATCATTACTGGAGATGATTCTACTGACATCTCCAAGATGAAAGAGCATTCGGTTTCACACTTCCAGATCAAGGCCCTTGGGTCACTTAGATACTTCCTTCGAATTGAAGTGTCATGGAATTCCGGTAGATTGCAGCACTCTCAGTGCAAGTATGCACTCAATCTTCTATCTGAGACATGATTTCTGGAATGTAAACCAACAGGCACTCTTATAGATTCCACAGTCAAACTATCTCGATTGAGCTCTCTTTCGGATCCTCCACTGCCTGACCTAGGACGATATCGACGTCTGGTTATAAAGCTTATTTATGTCACTGTCACTCGTCCTGACATCGACTTTGTCGTTAGCTTAGTGAGTCAGTATATGCAGAATCCTTTGATCTCTCACCTTAAAGCAGTTGAGCATATTCTCAAATATATCAAAGGTTCTTCAGGACACGGTTTTCTCTACAAAGCATTATCTACGTTGTCGCTCACATCCTTTGCAGACGTTGATTTTGCTGGATCCATTAATGATCGCCATTCCACCAGTGGCTACTGTATATTCTTGGGAGGAAACTTGGCTACGTGGAGTAAGAAGCGGAATGTAGTGGCTCGTTCTTCTGCCGAGGCTGGGTATACATCCATGACGCATACAGTTACTGAGTTGGTATGACTTACCTTCTTCCTGACAGAACTTGGGTTCCCTCTTCTCTTCCGACTATATTTTTTTGTGATAACAAAGCCGCAATCCATATTACTTTGAATCCGGTTTTTCATGAGAAGACCAAGCATATCGAAATAGATTGCCACTTCATTCATGACAAGATGACAGATAAGATGGTTACACTCTAATATGTTTCCTTTTCGGCTCAACCGACACATCCTTACCTAACTTCTTTCTCGACCAGTTTTCACTCGTCTTCTATATAAGGTCGGCATGATTAACACCTATACTCCAGCTTACGGAAAGTGTTATGAATATAATTAGTTTTAGTAGTTTTAGTCCCATATTGCCTATATCAGAAGAGGCGGTCTATCACACCTCTTATATATATGTGACAGGAACTCATATTCTATTATGCCAATAAATTATTTCTTCTCGGTTCTTTTCAAAAACATAAAGCTTTTTATATGAGTAAAATGCAAGATCAGTGTATAGATCAATATAATGAGGCCATTTCAAGAACAATTCAATTGAAGCGTTCTGCTTTAACTCATTCTATAAACAGTACTTATGTTAAGAAAGATAATGTCATTTCCTAAGAATGTAATCCGTGATACTAGGTAATATATGTATCAGGAAAAAAGAAAATAAACCATGTAGAGAAATAGATGTCATTGCCCCCCCCCCCCCCCTCCCCAAAAAAAAAGTTATCCACAGCTTGTAAACAGTCACTAAATAAAACAAGATGTTAGAGGTTTGGCATTAACTAGCTAACGAGACGAGGATGCTACAACATGGAAAGCTGAAAGCCTGCAAGGAAGTATAAAAGCCTTGTCCCAGAGAAATGAAAAGAAAGTTTATTAAAAGATGTTTTCATCTTTATGTTGTAACTGCTTACTCCGCATAGAAATTGCAGAACAAACAAGCTGTTATATATTGATTATTCATCAGCTACAAACAACTGTAGTGTTTATGGCAAAATTATATCCAAGTCATACCAAAACTTTTTCTTCGATATGTGGTCTGGTATAACTAAATTTTGCGAATGAACAGACGGTAGCAAAATGTTGGTGTTCAGTGACCAGTATGTTTGCTAGTCAATTTTGTAATACTTCAGGTGCAAAGTACTAAAGAAAACAAGCGAGAAATAACTGATTCATGTCAATTGCAATGCCAGAATTGAAGTGTTGTTCCATTAATCTCCACATTCCAGGATTTGGTTTGCGAAAGGGATCCTCAATCTGATCCTTGTTCTTCCCTAGCCCGCAAGCTATAAATACCTGCAGTCAAATTTAATCAAAAGCGTCACAACTTGCAAATCTCAACAATAACCCTACATGAGAATGCCTATGTAAAAATTGCAGAACTAGCAATGTAATACTTGACTAGAAAAACAAAGGTAGGCCACAGAACCTGAACTGGTACTTTAACACGATTGATAAAGTTGTCAAGCCTTCCAACTTTCGAATCCACAGCTTGTTGGCGCTTATTCTTCCAGCGTTCAATGTTAGACTCATTGGTAAAGATAACCTGATGATGAAGAGTAAAGGTGACAGCATGAATATACGTACCTCATATACAGTGAATAGGATAACCTCAACCAGGTTCATAAAATTAAAGCATCGTTCAAAGAATTTTCGAGTTAAAACAACTTTACTGAATTAAATTGGAGTTAAAATACATAAGAGCAAAAATGAGAGACAAACTAGCTTGTAGCCTCCTTGATGCAGTTCTTGCAGCTTCTCTGGAATTGATGGATACATAAGAGACCAGGCATCTGCACCAATTCTGCAAACAATTGGATGTTGAGTTCAAGCTACCAATTTGGTTGAAAAGTTGGACTAAAAGTTATAAATTTTAATATGCGGCCATGCTTACACCAGTTGATGGTTCATGGTCTAATAAATATGCTTTCCTACGAAGCTTAGTTCTAAAGAAAGAGAAAGAAAAGGGCTTGCAAGGTGCAAGTATATTTTGGTATAATTTAGTGCATTTGAATGGGAGAAGATGGAGGGGAGGGAATAGGGAAAAGGAGAGAAGGATCATACCTTTTAACAGATGTGTTCACAAGGCAACCATCAAAATCAAATGCTGCAATTTTTTCTGAGTCGTGAAGGCCTTCTTCCTTTTCTTAGAAAAGAAAATATAAGCATATGTAGTTGAAAACAAAAGGACCATGAAAAGATAACTAGTTCATGATAGCCAATGTAAATGACTCCTAAGATTGAAAAATAATAACAGTAGAAGCAATCAGCCAGATTTAGTGAGTAATTAAGCAAGGATATACCTAAACAGTCACTTATAATATACCTACACCGGTGAGGTCATCCAGATGGGAAGGACTTATAGATAAGAGATAAATAAGCCTTCAAAGCGGATCAAATACGATATGGAATATTGATTAACCAATTACCTGCTTCCTCAAAGAATTGTGACAAAGGGTAAGATGGATGTGCAGAAATGCCAAAAATAATGGTGTAGAATGAGTGTTCATTGTTTGGTTGTTAGGAAATGGAGCTGAATCCTGAATGCAGCATTTGTTGCATAGAAAATCCATTTCTCATGTTTCTTGCTACCTCAGGAGAGGATGGAAGCACCTAATGGATGGAGCAGTTTATAATAACTATCCACTACTCCCTCAAGTTAGATTTTAGGAGTCCACTCAGATTCAACTCTGCCTAGCGTATAACAAGTAACTCTTCATGGTCTGATGTACAGCAATGTTAGCAAAGCATACACAGGTTGTCTAGGATTTTATAATCATACCACTGAAGCCACATCAATTTATAAGTAATTCTTTGTCAGTCTTTTCTTTCACGAATAAGACCAAATAAGCTCAAATTTTCTACAATCCTTCCTAATCCAATTCCTTAAATCTTGTTCTATTTAAAAGTTTCGTCTAAGTTACATGGCATAACGAATAGAAAAGAGCCCAGAAAGTGTTTATAATCATGATAAATAATTAAAATAAATACAGCATAAATTCTAAGATTTGAGATTAATCGCACCCGCTCGCGGAAAATAACTGTTTTGAAGGACTTCCAACGAGGTGAAAGAGTAGCATCCTGGACGAAAAACAAGATGGCAAAATGTAAACTAAGAATTGCAGAGAAGGAAAAAGGAGAAACTGAATAAAAGATGCATGCTAACAACAAAGATAATAATTGTGAAGCTTATGAAGTAGCACAATGCTAAATGAGAAGGATGCATAAAAGTACTAGTCTATATATATGGAGAGAGGGGGGCCGGGGGAGGGGGGGAGGAGGAGGAAGACGCCACCTTGTAAGTTTTCTTGATATCAGAAACAGAAAATGTAATTTCCAAATCGCTTTCCATGCCATCACCAGATTTCTGTATAACAAGTTTGTGTAATTTGTCAAGTCAGTGATATAAAAACAAAAAAGAGCGTTATAAAATAAAATAGAAAAAAAGTAAACCAAAATGCAGAGATAATATTATGAGCGCAAAAGCGGATCAGGTCGTGATTGACACAAAAGATACAATATTACAGTCTGAAGGGAGGGAGCAGGATCTGAATCTCTCACGGGGACTCGATTACTATAGCTTCGATGGATGCTCCAATTATCATGAACATATGAATGCAAAAGAAATAGTGTTCTTAATTATCAAGTCGCAAAAGGCAACAATTGCACTACAGTTAAATGTAGTATATTTGATGCAGCTAAGCAGTTTTCAGCAGCAACCAAGGGATTATAACCAAACACCACAAACGAGCATAAGTCCGCATGGATAGAACTAATGAAAATTGTGCGTAATCCAAATGTGCTTTACAACAAGACTAAGAGTTCGACAACAAATCTTGTTTGAGATAAAATACAAATATATTCTACCTTTACCTCCAAGCTCTTCGGCTTGAATTCTTCACTCCCACCATTGTCTATATCATGCAGCTATGAAAAATAATTATTTCAACATAAAGAACCAAAACCCAAACAAAATAGATTGTCACAACACTTTGCAAGGCATGCATACCTTCGCTTTCTTCGCTTTCTTTTCTAATCCATCAACTTCAATGTGATCTCTTTTGTGATCCTGAAAGGAAAACATGCTAGCAACATCAAAGACTTTACCAGCTTCTAAATAATTCGTGTTATCACAAGCACAAATTTATGTAGTCATACATAGGAACAATTGTAGTGCTGTGAAGAAATCGCAAAACCAGATATCAATGTGGGTTGGGTAACAGGCTCAAGTATGAGGTTTTGAACTGAATCTTGTAGATATACACATCAGCAACAACTAGCAGCATATACACAAAAAATGAAATGCTTAGGTGTTGATTATATATTGTATAAGGTAAATGCAAACTGGTTACCTAGACAATTAGTATAGAGGATAAATTATCTACGAACTACGAACATAAGGCATGTTAACAATGCTCAAAACTCCTTAAGCAATTGAGAGAAAAAGAAATAACAATTATGTTGCACAAAAAGACAGTAGGGACAAGTCAATCTTCTGGAAGTTTCAAGCAATAAAGGTCACTAAATACCAAGGTTGCAACAACACGGTTTTTCTAGTGTTGTGTCCGTGCCCGACACGGACGCATGCCCGACACAGAAATTCTGTATCCTGCTTTAAATTGGGGCATATCCGGATTCGAACACGTTTTAGTTGGTATTTGCTAGGAAAATACTGAAATTGTTAGGTAGATGCTGAAATTATATAATTTTTGGGATTATGTTAATTAAAGTTAGGAAATTGTATAGTTTTTGCTGAAATTATGTTAGGTACAGATAGGAAAATGTTGAAATCATATAGTTTTTGCTGAAATTGCTGAAGTGGTGCTGAAATAACTTAATTTGTATGTTAGTGTTATTATGTGTTCATTTCGATGTTAGACCTATTAATTTTACTTGTTTTATGTCGATTGCGATGGTTTGATATTTTATAGTTTTATGTTCATTTTGATATATATATATATATATATATATATATATATATATATATATATATTCTTTCTTTATAATGCAAATACCCCATTGGTAAGGTGGAAACCCTCTCCTTTCTCCAAAATTCAAAGAAAAATCTTCTCTTAGTGCCTCCATCTCATCATCCTCTTCTCCTTCGGTCTCCACCTCATCGAGGAAGAGGACAAAAAAAATGATGCCTTGCAATATAAATTTACACATAAACCCTCAATATTTATAAATTTACACCTATACTCATTCACTTATATGTAATGCACATTTACACATAAACCCTCATTATTTACATATATACTCATTCTTACAAATATGAAATATTACATTTGACACATGCAACGCGGGTGCACAAGTTCTAGTATAGGATAACGGAGGAAATGTGTCATAGGAGGGAATTTCTTCCTATGGCGTCGAAAAAATACACCCTCCACGATTTTTTTCGATGATCGGCATACATCATCTTTATCATATAAGATGTGGATACACCAAATTTCATGTGATTCCACCACGTTTTCACCGTTGATTTAGTGGGTCCAAAATTAACGGTTTACCGACAACAGAACTTTTTACTTTGCTAATTCAACGGTGAAAAAGTGGTGGAATCACATGAAATTGGTGTATCCGCATCTTACATGACAAAGATGATGGGTGCCGATCGTCGAAAAAATGTTGGAAGGTGTATTTTTTTGACGCCACCTGACGAAAAAACCCCCCTATGCTCTCTTTCCTTCATTATTAAGGTTTTTTCGTCAGGTGGCGTCAAAAAAATACACATTCCAACATTTTTTTCGACGATCGGCACCCATCATCTTTGTCATGTAAGATATTGATACACCAATTTCATGTGATTCCACCACTTTTTCACCGTTGAATTAGCAAAGTAAAAATTTCTATTGTCGGTAAACCGTTAATTTTAGACCCACTAAATCAACGGTGAAAATGTGGTGGAACCACATGAAATTTGGTGTATCCACATCTTATATATGATAAAGATAATGGATGCCGATTGTCCAAAAAAATCATGGAGGGTGTATTTTTCGATGCAATAGGAGGAAATTCCCTCCTATGGCCCCTTCTCCATTATCCTAAATAATAGACTCAGAAAATTTCAAAATTTTTGGCAACATCTCGCCAAAATTTTGACACTATTAACAATTCTGCCTACAATTTCCATACATTCGTAACTTACATCATGATCAAAATACACTCAAAAATTAATTAAATCCCAATTCAATCGGTTACTCAAATTTCCTGCCCAAAATCAACAAAATTGCAAACAAGATCCATCCCAATCAAATCTTACCAATTCCACAATCTATTTCATTCACAAAACACACAAATCCAATCCCCAAAATCACGAGTATTGCATCACAAGAAAAGAGAGAAAAGCTCACCAAAAATTCCGAGAAGTGAGGAATGCCCCAAAAATCCGGTCCCCGACAACGACCACGACTCCGGCGAACGGCGACAAACCACTCCAACGAGCTCTCATGGGACAACGACGAAGCTTGGAGGGAAAAGAAGCTTGGAGAAGAAAAAGAGGAGAGGGAAAGTTCTTGAGTGGGATTAAAACGCAGGCATGTATGCAGATTTTCGACATCCGCAAACATCACCACATTAGGTCGCTTCAGTTTTGCTGACTGGGACAATTATGTGAATTGTCATGTTCCGGACACTTGCCCGGGCAGCCACAACAGCAACTTTCGCTAGCCAAGCGCTTAATATGATGCATATGCGGTATGACACAGTCCATACACGCATAATGATTCATAAAATTGCCAAATTTCATTGAAAATATCGAGAAAAGGGATACAAAGGGTTTTTTGGAGTTAGGGTGATGATGTCACGAGTTTTTTTCCTAGAGTTATCAAAGTTAAGGTGGATTTGAAAATCCGGCAAACTTGATGGGGTTTTATAGAATTAGGCCTAAACATTATATACATATATAATAAAAAAATATGAAAAGTTCAAGAATATAGGATCATATATGAGAAGTTATTAAAAACAACAAATTTGGTTTATGTGAGGTCGGCCTTGCTTGCCGAAGATTGGCCAGATTTGCTTAGTCGAGCTGAGGTCGGAGGTTGAAAATGAAGTTGAGGTCACAGTCTTGGGGGGAGGAGGTGCGTATTACGGGTGTGGGTTGGTCCTTACACTTTATGTTTTGAATCGGGGCAGGTCAAAGTATTTGAGCTTGAGCCTAATTAATAATTTCAACCCGATGGTATTATGTTAATTAAGCGGGCTGATTTATATTATTCGTCCACATAATCGTTCTACTTGGAGATTAATCGGTTTGATAGAATAATTGACTGATTTGGCAAGTTTCAATTCACTTGGCCTGCAAATACGATTATTCGGCAAGTACTCACAGCGTAGAACGATTTTTAGTTTTTTACAACATTGTACATGACTAAGCTTACGAGAAAAAGTAAATTGCTAAGTGCTAACAATCACGATTTTTGTGTCACATACATCCAAGCATTCATGAATCATGACCGACGTTGTTTGAGTATGAAGTTAAGGGGACCGAAGTTTATTTTAAGCCGAGGCAGAGCGGATGCAACCTTACCTTGACTTAAAATTTTAAATTTGATGGGGTGTCGGCTTTGAAGTTATCTAAACTCCAATGCATTGTTTAGGGGTTACCTAAACTCCAAAATGAGTGGTTTCCTCTCATTTTTGGGGAGTTCAGAAAACTCTGGTTGGATTAGTTATCTCAACTTTACAATTGTCTTTTCTAAACTGCAAATTGAAAGCCAAACATTGCATATTTAGGACATTGGAGTTAAGTTTAGATAACTTTATGAACTCTGGTGATCTAAACTTAACTCCATTTCCAAACAGGGCCTTCAGTCGCAGTTTTGGGACAGAATTGACTAGTACCATCTTTACTGGCTCGTCCGATGACGCAGCAGCCTCTAACTTCCTCAGCGCATCCTGATCACAATCCTACATCCCCAATTAAAAAACACCATGTCAGTTGACGAGTAAAAAAAGATACTTGAAAATTGCAGCAAATGCAAGATCGGTAATTTGTCTGTTCGCTGACCATGAGAGAAGAAAAGCCCTTGATCTCATCGGCGGCTTTGAAGAGCCGATCTTTGGTCGGGAAGCAACCCAGGTGGTGCCATTTGACGAGATCGAACCCTCGAGGATCTTTGGTCGACAGCCCTAGCCTCAGAGAACCAGATGCAATGGACTTTCCGCAGCTCTTGCAAGACGATCGGTTGGATTTCGCGTACTCGGCCACTGCTTTGGGCGCCCCCGCCGCCGCCATTGTTGATGGAGACGAAGCGATGGTTCTGAAGAGAGAGGAGGGGTTTAAGAGATTGTTAGAGTTTTGGGGAGGAAGAAGCGAGAGCCTTGTGAAGAGATTGAGCATGCGCGAGAGAAGTTAGGGTTTCGAAGAGGGCGGGAACGTCCTAGGTGAGGGTTTTGAGAACGATTTGGGACTGAGATGTGGGTGCTGCTGACTATCTGTTTGATCTTTCAGGCACTGTTTGGGAATGGAGTGAGTTTTCTGAGCTACAGTTTCATAAGGGCCTGTTTGATTGCGAGATTATGAAATTTGGATTCAAAATAGGACAATTGAAAATTTCTGAATTAAGTAATTTATTGTTTTGTTGTTTTTGGATTTGTAGTATTGGATTTGTAGATTTCTTGGTGAAAATAATTTGTCATTTGGATTTGAGTATTTTAGAGAGATAGATAGAGAGAGCAGTATTAAATAAATAAAGTACACGGGTCTCATTTAAAAGTACAATGAATAGTGCCAAATCCTTGAAAATACTTAAAAAAATTTAGGGTTCAAGAATCCTTGTTTTGTGATGACCCCCCATAAAAAACAAAGGAATCCTAGAAATCCAAATCTATCAACCAAACACAAAATTATGAAATCCTAGAATTCCACAATCCAAATCCATACCAATCCTCAAACCAAACAGGCCCTAAAGGGCATGTTTGTTTGCTTGGTAGAAACACGTAAGAACCGTAAGCAAGCCTGCTTGAATTAGTTCAGTTGTTTGTTTGCACCGAAGTAGTGTTTGG
This sequence comes from Agapanthus africanus, assembly GCA_030015575.1. Lineage (NCBI taxonomy): Eukaryota > Viridiplantae > Streptophyta > Magnoliopsida > Asparagales > Amaryllidaceae > Agapanthus > Agapanthus africanus. The sequence goes on from CM057348.1 coordinate 73,362,525, forward strand.
AAGTTACTTTAAGCTGGTGATATAGATCCTATGTGGCATAGCCACTTCCAAAAATTTCTTCCCCTCATTTTGGATGGGAAGCAATCATAGAGCACAAGAAACAAGAAAAAGAAATAATTATATAATGGTCTTCTTTATTACTTTCAATAGATAATAATTTATTGCTATTAAAAAGGTAATTATTTTTGTTTTGCTTATGAAACGAAGTTGTTTCGTTTTTTACTTCCATCTTCAAAAATATACAAACAAACACTAGAAGTGAGAGTTAAGTTTACTTCCATGGCATGTTTTTTGGAAGTTACTTCAAGATTTCATCCAGCACTTCAATTGCTTCCGGACAACCAAACGGGCCCAAAGTTAACAAGCTCGCACTCCGAAATCCTAGCTTTCCCTTGTTAGGCAACCATTTTGGAGTTGAGAAATGGAGATAAGTTCAGCCGTTGAGATAACTGCAGTTATATCAACTCTAATATGATCAAAGTTGAACTCCAAAATAATTGTAGTTAGCCCAACCTGTTTAACTCCAAACTCCATTTCCAAATGTTGAGATAACTACAGTTATATCAACTCTAATATGATCAAAGTTTTGTAGACTCCATTGTTGGAGTTTCGAGCTTACAAACCACAGTTTGTATCTTTCTATCTCCACTTAAAAATAAACTATAGCTATTCCAACTCCATATCCAAACTGGCCCTCATCTTTTTAATGAAAATTACATGCAAATGGACGAAAAATTAAAAAATATATTAGGCTAGCGGCACTAAAAATCTCCCAACCTAATCACCAATTATGCAATTATGCACGTAAATATCTTAGTATTCGGCACTTAAGTAGCATTTAGTTTTCTCCGTTTAGCATTTTACTCCATTCTGTTAAAAGCTTTGGATATTTCCATGTGATTATCATGCGATGTATTGTTGACCATTATATCTTTAGATGTAATATCTAAATCAATTTGAGAACTTAGCCTCCCATCAACAAGCCTTAAATAATTATCTTTTTCTTCTCCAACCAAGCATATTGTTGGATCTTATTAGTGTTTTTTCATAAAAACTCCGGGGTGAAACTTCAAGCTAGTAAGTTACATGTTATTTATTTTGTTTATTAACAAATGAGTCTGGTAGTCTTACTCTTCACACTTTAGCCAAGCGGCCCATTTTGTTCTTTGGAATTTGTTGAGGGTCGGATGTGAAATGAAGTTTCTAAGGACATTCTATTGCTTTCCTTTATGTTTGGCATAGAGTGCTTTATGATATTAGAACTCGACGGAGGTCAGAATTTTCTCAGTTGCTATCCTCTGTCGATCTTGTGGCTAGCGGGGCTGAACGGTTGAGATTTGTGGTGGAGATTGGATGTGAATCTCAATGGGTTGTTGTTGACGCCGAGCTATCTGCAAAGGAAGTTCTGGGGTAGGAAACCACCCTAAGACCCTCCGACGATCAAGTACCGAGGAATAATTGGGCAGAGTAGCGGCGTATTGGATTGGGTTCCAGTTATCTGAATTGTCTAGAGGAGGGGTTTATATAGGGGTCGCATTGGAGCGAGCCGATGCGAGATTCTCGTCGTTCGTTACGTCCCTGCGTTATGTTCGCGTTGATAACGGAATACGCCCATTAATGGCGAGATACGCTAGCGTGGGATACGGGACGTGGAGTGGCGGAGGTCTCGTCGTAGCGAGATACACGGAGCCATTACAGGGGCGCTCGTGCTCAATGCTCCCGGTCAAACAGGGACGCTAAGGACTCCCAGCTATAGGATAGCTTGGAGACGAGAAAGGGAGTTGAGAAACCCCAGCTATAGGATAGCTTGGAAACAAGCTGGGGAGCTGAGAAAGCTAAACTCTATGATTGCTCGGAGACGAGCAATGGCTTGTGGTTAAGCAAAGAGGAAACATACTCAGGGGAGGCCTTAAAAAGGTCAGGTGTAATCTCGGAGGCTACGCGTTGAGGAATGTCCCCAATGCATCATACATATTTCAGGTCCATAGCCCTAGAAATCTAGTGGGCTTATGTGGACGGCATGTCATCTGCTACGTGTCGTGATCTGGGAAATTTCCACTTATGAGTATCATCATTAGCCCACCACTCTCGTTCCGACCTATTTATGGGTCGAGTCAAGAGTGGTCCGCTCGGTTTTCTTTGTTCAGCCTAGCGCCGAGCATTTTTTGCGGTGGATTGTCCGGAAATGTCGTGGCGTTTTAGCGGTTGTGTTTCTTCGATCTCCGAGTCTACGTGGTGCTTCACCATGTGCTTCAATTTTGTGTGTATCCTTGATGACGTCAACGGATCGTTGAGAGGATGGCGCAATCAGGGAGATGTCGCTTCGCTTGCTCGGGCCTTCATGGCGACATGTCGACCGTTGAATTTGTGCCACGTGGCCGCAACCGGATGGTGGACAGTGAGACCTCACTTTAGCCGATTGAATCCGCATGAGGTGGAAGCATCCAGTGTTTGGCGACCGCGTGGCGCCATCTGGATCGTTGGGCACGACGCTTCGTTTTGGCGGGAGCGGATTTGGGCCACTAGATGGCCTTCGCAGAGTGTATAAATTGGGGCATCCTATCCCCAAGAGATACCTTTGTTTCGCTTGCCTTCTGTCGTCTGTGGATTGCTCGGCGCTCCCGCTCTCAGGTCGGATCTGCCGTTCAAATCCTTCATCGGCTTTTCTTTCTTTGAATCAGATTAGATGTCTTCCTCTGATCCTCTAATAGATGTAATTAGGGCAGAATCAGGCGATGAGTTCAACCTCTGAAGCCGAGTCTAATAGGTCATCCTCATCTTCCTCGGCTTCTGATAGCTGAGAAAGTTCTTCTTCCTCTGTGTCGGGTTTGCCCCCAAGGAGTGGCGATTCCCTTGTTTCCCGTCGTCGGGGAGCCAAAAAGGCCCCCAAGGTGCGTATCGAGAATACTCGTGGCTGCCTCAATTCTGAACAGGTCGGACGAGCTTTCTGACATCCGGACTCGTTTCTATATTCCCTCTGGCTACACACTCCATCTGGCCAGGGAGGGTGAACAGGCAGACCAGGTATAGGGTAATGCGATTGCCTTGTAATTGGAAGCGTTTCGTGTAGGGATGCGTTTACCCTTTTCGCTCAAGATTTATGCGGTCCTTCATTATTTCCAACTTGTCCCGGGCCAGCTAGCATCGAATTCGTGGAGAATTCTCCTCGGATTCCTGGTTCGGCTTAAAATTGATCGGATCCCCTTTAGCCTAGGTCTTCTCATGTCCTTCCTCTGCTATAAGAACCGCCCGAGTACTCGTAAGGATGAGTCGAGTTGGGTTTACTTCTCCTTTAAAAAGTATAAGGGTAGGACGACCAGGTCGGGGGTAGTGGTCGTCCCTTCTTTCATCTATGAGTGCGAGGAGAAGTTCGTGTTCGTCGGTTCTCCGAAGGGAAAGGAGTGGCCGGTGCCCACCCAGTGGCATAAGGCAGATTGCCCGAAAGCCAAGCAGTCAAATGCCCCGGAGGCGGAGGTCGTGTCGCTGTCACGACCCGGAATTGGCACATGACTGGCACAAGAATCATGTGAAGTCTATAAGACCCCACCATAATTCAAGTAAGCCGAAAGCCCAGAAATCTAAACCTTTTTCGGAAAATAATGGCGGTGCAGTTTTGAAATATCGGCATGATGAATTCAAATTCTTCTTTTAAAGGTATAAGTAGTATTATATGAAAATCCAAGTGAGTTGTATACTATAGTTAGAAACATTTGCATCATTTGAAATTTGGGCAGTACCTCCCTTATAAATTTTGATCCAAAACCAATACACCATAGCAATAATACAGGCATCCCCAAACGGGAGCTAGCCTTTGTCAATTGGCGGAATCATAACCACGCAATAAATATATACGACGCCCAAGGCGAAGATTAATCACAGAAAGAAAATAAAGAAGACCAAGACATCATCAAGCTCAAATCAAGAACAATACACCCATCTCGCTCTAAGTCTCAAAGAATATACAAGTCTGGTGTCTAGATCTACCAAATATATATAGTCTGGTTGATGGAGCTTTTAACTAGATACAACCGAATAAATATATACAAAGGTGATCACGATCCAAAGTGTACCACACCTACCAATGCAAATCATCCAGAAGCACGTTGTGTGCCAGCGGGCCGCTACTGATCCGAGCAGTCGATCCTACAAGAAAACTGTGGCACAACGGGGGTGAGTTACCAACTCGTGAGCAGAAAATATCAGCAGGTAGAAATCGAATGTATAACGATCTGCTAGGTCATACTGTAACATAAAGGTAACACTGTGGTATCTAGGGTGATCATGTATACATATGTGTAATGATAACAAGGTCGTGCCAGTAACAGTATATAGTATCAAGTCATCTGAGTCATATGCATGTATGCATGTGTATCATCCAACGTGTGTACATCATCGACACATCAAATCATCATAAAACCCGAGTATCCAGCATCGACACTTGAAAGTATCATAAAAACCCGTGTCGAGCATCGACACGTGTACCCGCAGACGGTGCCTCCTCTTTCCTCGAATCGAGTATACACATAACCCAGAACCGAGAAAACTGATGGTGGACATTGAAATATCATATCAAGAGAAACCACGTTTTAAAAACAATCGTAAGCCTTTTTAAAATATATCTGCGGTTCTCAAATTCAGAGATCTCATGAAAACAGAATCTCATATGCATGTAACCATAAAGGTACAGTAAATGCAAGCACGGAACAGTACTGTAAAGTATTACAAGTGTTTTCATGTAAACATGTCGTGTAACCAGGTAAGGAAGTGCAATATGTAAACTAGCATGTGCGGTAATAAGCACCGAACAATGACTATAATTCTGGAGCTTAAGAATAATACGGCGATATAGCAGTTCTAATGTATGAGTGGCATGGCAATTACCAATGACGAGTGTGTGAGCCGGCAAATCTGTGTACGTGCAATATGCGCATCATCGGTAATGGTGCGTGTGTCCTAGCAGATGAAGCAATATAAAGATAAATGCCGGGAACGTAGTACGTATGTCGCGAGGAAATAATACAGCGTAAACATGAACGGTATAAAATACGTAATTACACATGAACCATACAGTTATAATTTAAATAATACGAATCATGGTTTTTGAAACGGGGGCTGCGATGTTTTGAAAAAGATATACCATTTGGAAATCCGTAGCGTCCCTTGAGGTTGTTATTTAATGTGCCTAACGATTCGTTTGTTTGAAAATAGGTATGGTTCAAATGTAATCTATTATCTACCAAAGTGATTAGAAAGCAATGATATTCCAAATCAAGATAATCCATAAGTCGGAGATCCAGCCTCATAGTATCAGATATGGTATAATCCATCCTACGTCATTCTTGAGTCAAGAGTGTAGATCAATCAGCCGGTATATCATATCATGTACGATATCATCAATCAAGGTAAGGATCTATCGTCTTGTATATTATATCGCGTACGGTATATTCCATCGTACGGTATCATCAATCAAGGTGCGGATCTATGGTCTCGTATCTCATATTATCTCATATTCTCATATATATATCATCGCATATCATATCTTAACATATGTATATGTGTATATATATCGCCCCGCATCCTCATACCAAACATATCAACTGATTTCATCTCGTTTCATCATGTCCTCATCTCATCATATCATCTCGTACTTATCCTTATGGTTATATATACCGGCCGAACCTCTCGGCATGAGGACCGGTATAGCGATAATCAAGGGTAAAAAAAGAGGGGGAATGCTGCCTCCCCCTAGCTCTGTCAGGCCTCTGCCTATGGGACTGATTCGGGCCTCGAGTCCCCCTCTGGGGATGGGGAGGCCCTGCGTCTGCAAGAAATATCACGACAATCAATATTAAGACAAAGTTGTATTAAGAAATCAAGGTTAAACGAAAATTGAAGTGTGATATATACCTCCGGTGACTAAAGCACGAGCCTGGGCCCGGGCAGCAGCACGAGCGAGACGATAGTTCCTCCGGTGAGGAACAGCCGGTGTCCCAGATGCGGACGCATCCCCTCCAACTAGAAAATAAACATTAACGCTAAATTTCCATAAAGTTCATATTTATTCTATAGAGCATATGTAAAATGAATAAATATTTTATATTTATTCATACTAACCTACAAACGATGCGGAGGGTACGGAAGTGGCAGGAGTGGCTCCTGCGTCAGATGTGGATGCACCACCTATAATTAGACAATTAAAAATAGATTATATAAGTAATTGCAAAAAGAATGTGTAGATCAATAATATAACATTTTAAATCAATATGCATGCACTATAGGATATATAAACATACCCGCAGGTGCGGTGGTGTCACCATCTACAGCGAGACAATAATAAAAATTATTATATAAGTAAGAGCAAAAGGAATGCGTGTATATTTATGATATAGTATTCTAAATCAATATACATGCACTATATGATATATAAACATACCTGGAGGAGCGGGAGTGGCCTCTGTCCCTGATATGGACACATCACCAACAACTAGACAATCAAACATTGACAATATAAGTAATTTTGACATAAACAGGCATGAATATCTATAATATTACATTCAAAATGGATATGCGTGCAATATATCTGGAGGTATGGCAAAGTCCACACGGAAGGAGGCATCCGAAGGGGTCTTCGATCTAGGTGCAAGACCGGCCCTCTGAAGCTCCCTACGCAGCTCTCCGGGCGGCAGAACCGCTCTGCATCTGCCTCTGCCTCTGCCGGTGCCGCGGCTAGAGCTCCTGCCACCCCTCGCTGCTCCCGTCATCGTCATCAAATCTAGTCCTGCATATTCTCCTACCCTCGCTGCTCCCGTCATCGTTATCAAATCTAGTCCTGCATATTCTCCTATATGAAATCCTTGAAACTCCTATAAGAAACCTTGGAACTCCTATAAGAAATCACCTAATATTCTCATAAATTCTTGAAAGGAATAGGACTTTGAATATACAAAAAAAGAAAGTGAAAATTCTGATCAAGCATCATACTCAGATTTCAGATGACCCCCATCAAAAGACTTCTATAAAGCCAAAGAAGGCAACAGAAAACCTTTTTAGTCAATTAGAGAGCGCAACTGCAGTGAGAAGTGGTAAAAATATCACCCAACAAGGGTGTAATTTACAGAATCAGTTGAAACTCTTGAAAGTCATAGAAGAACCTGACCTGCACAAATCTGATGTATACTTTCCATTGGACACTAAGAAGTCTCTAAAAGGAAAAGCCAATGTGAAAGCCATCATTAATTCATATCAGAAGATTGATGCTGAAACAGAGAACAGGGAATGTCATTTTCTTCTTCTTCTGCCGCATTACTGTCTTCTCCTTCTTCTTCTGCCACATTACTGTCTTCTTCTTCTTATTATGTGCGCGTGCAAATTCAATGAAAGCAGAAACTCCAGTGACAAACTTAGGTTGCATACGTTGTTGCCAATTCACATACATCCAGTCCTTAACCCTGACGTACTCATGGGCCATGTTAGACTGTATCATATAAATTGTAGGTTATGATGACTATATTGAGAAATTGAAGAACGGGATGGTTACTGACAAAGGAGAAAATCCGTGTATATGGTTTGTGTGTGCGTTTGTCGTTGAAAAGAATAAATTATCGATAATCAAAGTTATATTTGAGGATACCCATGTATGAGTTGTATTCTAAATTGTGGGTTGGGTTTAAGGATCGTTAATCTCATTTGAGACTAAGATCAACTTAAACGTTTGTTAAGGATACATTAGTCTAATTTTAGACTAAGATCAACTTTGTATAGTTCTATATCACGACGAACATCGAACGTATGTTAACCGATAGAAATTAACTGCTGTCGTGTGACACTTATGCTATTTTCAGGTACCGGCTAAGTGGACTGCCTGAAAAAATTATATATATGGGGATTGTGATGGCTGCTAGCAAGGGATCAAAGAAGGGGCTCATTTAAAAGATGACCCGCAGCTAATGGCGCAATTCTAATAACTACAAAAGAAGTATGTTGACATTATTAAGATGACCTCTATAAAAGAAGTAGACAAAATAATCAGCAAAAGAAGAAAAAAGTAGCTTTTGACTTTAACTTAAGAACAATGATATATCGATCTAACAACTTACTAAAAGATTCAAGATAGTAATTTTGTTATTTAATATGAAACCTAAAAGACAAAATCCTATCATGATAATGAATAGGTACCAAACTGTTTAGGTAAATTACACCATAATTTGATTGCATCTCTTCTTAGGAGGACCTCCAAAATTAAGTCATGGGTCTTTTCTGACTATTTCTATTTAAATTATGAGATCGACACATGCCTTATTAAACTCATGAAGTTTTTTGAAGAGTCATTGGAACTTGCTAGTTTTGAAATTTGAAATATGCAAAATGTTTGTACTCTCCAAAAACATAAGTCCGGAAAAAATGTCATTGCATTGCAATATCGCAATGAATAGGTACCAAACTGTTTAGGTAAATTACACCATAATTTGTAACATATGCCATGTGACCATGTCATTGCAATATCGCAAGCAAACAACCTAGCAAATAATTGATGCATCTAATACAGTTTTTTTTGTACAGTATTACCCATGATGTCAACAAAGAAATTATGAGCACAACACAAGTTCATAAATCATTAACTAATATAAAATTTTAATATCGACAATGATAGTAATGTTATGTTTGCTACCTTCGTCCCTCTCCCTAAAGGAACAAATTATAATAGGTATACAAAATTAGCGACCGCTAAAAAACTTACTACTCATTTATCCAACAAGATTTTGGGATTTGTTTGCTCTCGGTCATATATGCATCTTGAAATATATGGGAAAGAACCTTATCAGATCAATAACCAGATGCCAAATAAACCAATTAGTCATTTTGTTGGACTGTGATAACATCATCACATGTAAATATCCATGAACAGGCCGAAAAAGAAAAAGAAAAGGAAAAAGAAACAAACAAATCAGAAATTATCTCATCTAGGGTCATCAACAATGATATAAATGAAACCACAAACTACCACAGTGATCAAATAATCTACAATACTGCATTGTGCAGACAATGTAAAAGGTATGTCATAAAAAAGGATAAATCTAGTATATTATTAACCTGAGGGCAAAAAAATCTAAAACGGTTTCAAAATAAATAATCGCCAATGACAATGAGCTCTTAAAGGTTGGCATTTGGCAATTCTACAATATGCAAAATTATTCTAGTTTATACAACGACAGGTATGACAAGGGTAAAATTGAAGAAACATGTATCTATTCAAAAAGGCAAATATGTAGTGTTTAAATATGTAACAGGATTATAGTTCAAACTTCAAAGTGAATACCTAATATCTCATTTACGATAAACCCAAAAAAACAAAGAAAAAATATATGTTTATGTATTTTTGTGTTCTATTTAATCCTTTTCATCCCTAAATCTGCTCATGTCTATGTTGTATGACCATGACAACGCCAAACCAAATACTTGACCACGGCTAACCAAATACCTGACCACAACTAATGCCTAACCCTAACCCGAACCTGAACCCCAACCCCAACCGCAACCCCCTGCCGAACCCCAACCCCAACCGCAACCCCAGCCCCAGCCCCAACCGCAACCCCAACCCTAACCCTAACGCTAACCCCAACGGATGCCTCATCGGTACCCAAACCATGAACCCTAGCCCTAAAATAATCAAAAATTTGTTTAATTTAAGATTTCCTAACCTGTGCAGTGGAGGCGTCGACGATCGATCGGAGGCGACGACGAAATCGGAGATGAGGAAGAACCAGGCGGTGGCGACGACGAATCGACCTGCGCTGGCGACGACGAGAACGGCGACGAAATACAGGCGATCGGCGGGAATGAGGGTTTGGGGATTTTGGGTTCGCGCGCGATGGGAAAATAATTTTTAGGTAATGAACGTAGGGATCGATCCGTGCCTTTTTAATTAAATCTCTATTTAGATGCCTCTACGGATAAGTCCGTAGGTTCTTGGTTTGCGGCTCCGTAGGGGCAAACAACAATTTACGATTTAATATTTTTTAAATTAATATGTAAAGACCGTAGGGGCAACCTTTTTGCCCTACGGACTAATCCGTAGGGCCAAACTAAATCTGCCCCTACGGATTTCATTATCCGTAGGGGCAACCCCCTATTTTAGTAGTATCAAAGTGGAACTAAGTGGTTATATGTAGGAAATAACTCATGAGTTGAAGTCAAAAGGATTGGTACATGCAAGTTGAATTTGCATGGTGGTCGAGCCTTATTCCTATACGATGTCCTTGTTTACCGTCGGAAGCCGGGAAGACTGACGTCTTACCTGAATCTGGGGGCAGATACTAATTGGTGCTATCCGTCCACCTCTCCAAAGATGCCAAGTTGATTTATGGCACCATGTATCAAAGGTTTAGACGGATGCGGCCGATGTAGCAGATTTCGTCAGATTCCCCCTCGTTTGAGGGGTTTTTGATTGTGTGGATGCTCTTCCCTGCAGGCGCAAGCCCTTGCAGTTAATTACGCTACCGTATCACGGTAACAACTTTCTCCTTCTCCAGATGGTCACTTCATGTCGTGGGTGTTTGTTTTGTGTTCGGTTGCTCGTGGATTGTATACGGAGACTAAGTTATGTTGTCGCCCGTAGGACGTGGATTAGTCCAAATCCGTATCTTTCTTAGATTTGGGTTTGGGGGTTGTGTTTAAGAATACGTTAGCCTTAGTTGAGGCTAAGATCAACTTAAACATTTGTCAAGGACACGTTAGTCTAATTTTAGACTAAGATCAACTTAACGGGATCGTTTAGATCCGACAAGAGAGCAGTTGGGCTCTATTGTTTAGTTTAGTAACATTGCGGTCGATAAATAGTTTAAGGACATTACGGTCCAATATTAGTTTTAAGACATCGCGGTCGAGGTTAAGGACATCACAGTCCTTGAGTTTAGGGACCTCACAGTCCAGTGTTAGTTTTAAGACATCACGGTCGAGGTTAAGGACATCATAGTCCATGGATTTAAGGACTCCACAGTCCGACGTTGGTTTTAAGACATCACGGTCAAGGTTAAGGACATCATAGTCCATGGATTTAAGGACTCCACAGTCCGATATTAGTTTTAAGATATTACGGTCGAGGTTGAGGACATCATAGTCCATGAGTTTAAGGACCCCACAGTCCGTAGTAATGTGTGGTTTGTTGGGGTAAAAATTTGCACCCCGGTTGACCGAGTCAAAGTCAAGGTCAACCCCCAAGCTAGGTGGGCCTAAGCCCAGGTCAAGCGGGCCCATACCCAAGTCGAGCCCACGGCCAGCCTCCCTATGCCAACAACAAAATCATGTAATAAATAATTTTTATGTAATTTTTTATACATGAATGTATGCAAAATGGGCATAAAGCCAATATTTTGTAAGCCCATGGCTTATGTGCAAAATTGAAAAGGCACATGAGCCATGGGATAGGCAAAATGCCATTTTGTGAAGCCCAAGGGACTATATGCAAAAACGTAAGCCTATAAAAGGCAGCATGATGAATAAAAAAAAGATATACTTTTCATTCTCTCAAAAAAAACCTAGGGTTTGTATTTCTTTCCCTTTTCTGAATGTCTCAAATCTTCTTCTTTCTTTTGAATTAAATCAAGAGTTTTACTCTTCCTTTTCAAAAACAAGATAGTTTTTCACCACCAAAACTGAACTTGGATCTGTCTTTAGATCCCCAAAAGGAGAGATTTTGAGATCTCACATCTCTTGATCTTCAAGATCCAGCTAACAGAGGAGGAAGAAGAAGAACCCCTTCCATTAACCCCAAAAACACACTCAGGAGTCCAACCCCTCTCTGATTTCTCTTCCGAGAAATTTTTTTTGGGCTAAAAGCCTCTTTTTCTCGCCGGCGCTCACGCGCAGAGCGCCCGCGTGCCGACACGTGGCGCGCTTGCGCTCCAGCGCAAGCGCTCGAGCGCAAGTCGCCCCGGTGCCGACATGTGGCGCGCTTACGCTCAAGCGCAAGCGCTCAGGCGCAAGTCGCCCCCGTGCCGACACGTGGCGCACTTGCGCTCGAGCGTCAGGCGCTGAAGCGCAAGGCGCCCACGTGCCGACACGTGGCGTGCTTGCGCTCAAGCGCAGAGCGCCCATGTGCCGACACGGGGCACTCTAGCGCCTGAGCGCACAGCACCTAGGCGCACAGCGCCCAAGGTGCTGCCCCCACGCATCCTTTGGATGCCTTTTCCCCCTCTTTTTTTTCTTATGTATATACATACATATATATATACATATATATACATATGTACATACACACATACTCCACGACACTGTTCCTGTTAGAAAAAATTTCTAACGGGGCACTGCCCCGCACCCCGTAAGGGGGCTGCTAACCCCCTTGACCCCCAGCCCGTTGTCCGGGTAGCGGGACCCCCGTAAAAACTCTGCGTGGCTCCAGATATATTTAAACCCCCCTCCAAAACGGAACACACGTACACTGCACATTGAGTTCGCATGACCAGTTTAACCCGTTAATCGGAGGTTCTCTCGCCCTAAAGGCGAGGGGTAATTAACGACAGCTTAGTCCGCGGCTGTCATGCCCCGCTTCCCAGTGTACGACGAAGTGGACGCGACGAGGTCCGCTACGTATGTACTCAGAAGTACATACGCTAAGCGTAGCTAAGCAATATAAAATAATCACAAGAGACAAAAGATATTGAAATAACAGCAACTTTTATTAATAACATTCTTTGTACAATGCATGAAATGAAAATACAACTGGAATGAAAAGCAATGCCTAAACAGTGGCATAACAAAAAATGAAATAAACTGGAAGGAACAAGGTACAGTATCTAGAGCTCTGGATCTTCCTTGAACTGCTCCAAATCTTCACCGGTGGGCTCGATCTCAAGTTGGTCCAACGCACCTGACGACATTCAAAGAAGAAAGAATAGAGTGTCGTCAGCGAACAGGTCGCTCGGTAAGTCCCAAAGAATAAGAAGAATGAGAATGACAGAGTAACTGTATTTCCTAAAATATTATATTGTTGAATATTATGGAATATTGTGTAACGCTGTTGTTTGTAGCTTGGTACAGAAGGATGCCAGTGTATACGAGGGGGATCTCTATATGCTAGAGATCAGGGCAAAAGGAAAGTACAAGGAACCGTTATGCCACGGTACAACAGCAACAGGATCCAGGTTAGGTGTCTTAATCTGACCACTTCGTGCCACCTTTAACACCTTCCGTACCAATCTACCCCTTAAACCCTGTAGTGTTTTAACAGTATTGTAGTATTGGAATATGTAAATTGAGTGACTGACCAAAACCATGATATCAGTAAGCATGTTGTAACTGTATAATCAGGTAAATGGAATATCAGGATAATGGATGAATATCCATGGTTTGATTCAGTCAAAAGGAATATATTGTTAACTGGATTCAGGGTTTCATGTATTCGAAATTGTGTTGGAATATTAAAGAATATGGATTGACTTGAATCATATTCAAGTCAGAAATTAGTCAGACTCTAACCTGAGTCAGACTAAAAGAAGATAATTTGAAGTTCAATATTAGCTAGGGACCTTATTGTAATTTGTAAAACTTGAGGGGGTTTTATGTAAAAATACTTTTGTATAGTTTTCAAAATACACCTCAAGTATTTAATAATCGTCTTTATTGTTATAATGAATGTGTATTTTATTTGTGTTATTCTAGTGAATATATCCTAATAAAAGTATTAATTGTTTTATTTGAAATTCATGGTATTTTAACGTAACTTTTAATCTTTTTAATTTTTAGGAAAAAGTGGAAACTTTAGATTATGATAAAATAGGTGTTTAAATGTTAATTATATATATATTAACACATGAATAATTTTATATAAATATTTTATTTAGAGAAAGTCTCATTTTCCTTAAATATCGTATTTTAAACCTTTCGAGACCGAATGCTCCTTGCGGAGGTCTGAATCTCGCACTACTAGCCTGCGGGTGCACGATGAACCGTACTATCCCTAACAGGTTCCCCAAAAGTGGGTTGCAGCGGCGCTTTGCTTAGGTTTAACAAATACTTTTCATTTGGGAAAACGGTTTTATAAATATAAGGTATTTATTTGCAAAAAGTATAGTTTTCCGTATTTTAGTTGTTAGGGTTTCCTAAGCCAACTAGCCTACTTCTAAGGTCTAAACGATGAGTCATTAGAAGCCTCAAATCGCCTCTTCACCGTCAATTGCGGCCAGATAAGTGCCAGGTAAGTGGGAAGGAACCACAGTCGTGGGCCTAATTAAAAACCACTAGCCTTAGACACACTTGCCTAGGCACCACAAAACAGTTTAGATAAACGATCGATGTTCATGACCAATCGTGCTTTCATTTTATTAAAAGATTTTATTTAGAAATGTTTACAACTTAAAGCTTTCAATAAAGATTATAAAGATTAGGGTATTTTAGTGAAAAGTCCTGTAATTTCGTATTCTGTGTTTTGATATTTATCAATTAGGGTTATATTGAGTGTGTGTAGAGGTAGGTCATTACCTCGTGACTTATTTTAAGTTTTGGTGAAGTTTAAAGGTAAAACATGACATGTTAAAGTTGAAGGTATTAAAGCGCAAGAATACGGTATTCGAAAACGTTATCATTTTATGTGTGAAATTTCATTCAAATTGGGTTCTACAAGTTTAGTGATCAAAATAAACATATTTAGGAGTGAGGGATTTATTTAGAACAATAAAAATAAACTTCATGGTATTTTTATGAAAAGAATACGGTTTTACAAGAAAGTTATCATTTCATATGAGAAACTTTATTTAAATTGGTTTCTATGTGATTAATAGTCATCATGGATATGTTTAGGTATTGTGGATTAAGTGACAAGTGGAAATTTGCAGAAAAATCGGATCGGAAATCGGTTTGTTCCAATTTCCGTCGGGTTCCAAAAAGTCGTATTTTCTATTAAAGGAAAAGAGAGATAGAAAAGATGGGACTTACGGGTTTGGACAAGCTAAGGGGGCTAGGGAAGGTGGTGGTGGTCGATACGTCGAAAACGTCGCGAAGGTTCTGATCCGGTCGCCGGAATCCGTCGTCGGTTTCGGCAGCGCTTCGCTTCTCGCTCTTCATACCGAGTTCTCGAGAATTTGGGAGAGTAGACTTAGAGTGGTGAGGTGAAATGGTAGAGGGTAAGGGTCTTTATATAGGGCTAGGCTAGGGTTAGGGTTTTAATTAAAAAATATATAAAAATCATTAAAAATCATTAAACCTAGGAGTGAAAGTGATTTATTGGCCAAATTAAAACCGATCCAGGTATAATAAGTGTGCAAGAGGGTTGACCAAGTCAAGAGACAACTTTTCTCAGTTGGTGACTCGGCCGTTCGGCCAAGTCCGGCCGGATCGGCCGGACCGAGTCGGACGATTCGCCGGCCGGCGGCGCCGAGTCAGGCCTAGTCAGGCTTCCAGTGGCCGGGGATTTTCTGGGGGTACAATTTGGTATATTTATTTTTTGTTGTCCAGTACATATTTTGGGAGTTATGGCCTTTTTACCGTTGACTTCAAAAAAAAATAAAAACAAAATAAATACAAAAATAATGTGGGGCATGGGATTTGAACTCCGGTGGCTTGGTTCAGCGGTGTAAGGTATTACCAATGAGCTACAAGCTCTTTCTTGTAATTATTGTGTTATTTAATTACTTAAAATGATAGCAGCAAGAGTAAATACTCCAAATATACATTAAATTTTAAAGTGATTTCTTGTACACTAAAAATGGAGTTATTTCATTCTTATAGCTTGTAATTAAAAACAAAAATAATTACCTAAATTTTGTGCTCAGGCTAAAATACCCCTTTATGAATTTAAAAAAAATTGAAAAATTTTGTACAGAAAAATGTATATGAAAATTAGGGTTGTTACAGCGGCTGCCGGAGATTCGGATCCCCACAATCAATAAACCCCGGCCTACCCTAGGCAGGGGGAATTTGTAGTATACGCCTGACAAGCGTGCGCGTATTCCCATCTCAATGGGGTGACGAAAAACACCCTACAGATTCTGGCACGCCCTGTGGGACCAATCTCTCCTCCCATATTTCGGGTTAAGCGTTCATGCGAACTCAATCAATATACATACCTGTATTTATACTAAAAATAATGCTTTTTCATGCAGATTTTCAAGCAATCACCTTCCGACGATGTCTTCGATGATGAACTCAGCTCCCGTCTCCTACACGATGAGGATAGACTCTAGGACGGTCCTTCCGGCCAGTCTCGGGCGACAATGGGAGGAGCCGCTGCTACCATTCGGCTCTATTGTGTTCATGCCAGTTGGCGCCATCCCAGCTCCTCAAGCCTCGGTGGCAGACAAACCGGTCTCGAAAGGCAGGAGACCAAATGTGGTGATCTCAAGGGCGCCCCAACCCAAACGCAGGTCGGTGTCTGAACGACTTTCCTTGGCCCCAGCTGGGGGCAAGGTGTAACAACTCCAATTTTGTATACCAAAAATTTGCTTTAAATATAGTGTACACTTGGAGTATTGATATTGCTGGAAACAATTTAAGTATCTAATTCCTTACAATAATTACAAGAAGGAGCTTGTAGCTCATTGGTAATACCTTGCACTGCTGAACCAAACCACCAGAGTTCGAATCCCATGCCCCACATAATTTTTATATCCTTTTGTTTTAATATTTTTTAGAAGTCAAACGGTCAAACAGCCATAACTCACAATTTATTGCAAATCATAAAAAATAAACCATACCAAATTTCCCCCCAGACCAGACCCGACCCAACGGCGCCCGACTCGGCCCTGACTCGACCGAATCGGCCGGCGCCGCCGGCCGGACTCGGCCGGTCGGCCGAGTCGTCAACACGAAAAATCTACGTGTTGACCTGGTCTTCATCCCTGCATACTCTAAATTTTTTTTACTGTTACCCAATTCTTAATAAATCCCTTTTAAGACCAAATTTAATGAAATTTTAATGATTTTTATATTTATTTTTAATATTTTTTAACCCTAACCCTAACCCTAGCCTAGCCCTATATAAAGACCCCTATACTCTACCTTTTCCCTTCACAACTCTAAGTCCACTCTCCCAAATTCTCGAGAACTCGGTACGAAGAGCGAGAAGCGAAGCGCTGCCGAAATCGACGACGGATTCCGGCGACCGGATCAGGACCTTCGCGACGTTTTCAACGAATCGACAACCATCACGACCTCTAGCTTCCTTAGCTTGTCCAAATCGTAAGTCCCACCTTCTTCTACCTCTCTTTTCTTTAAGATAAAAATACGACTTTTTGGAACCCGACGGAAATCGGACAAACCGATTTCCGATTCGGTTTTTCTCTAAATTTCCACTTGTCATCTAATACATATTATCTACCCATATACTTGTTGACTATTAATCACCCATAAACCAATTTAATCAAACTTTTTCACATGAAATGATAAGTTCTTTGCAAAACCGTACTCTTTTCATAAAAATACCATGAAGTTCATTTTTCTTAGTTTAATTATTTCCCTCACTCCTAAATAGGTTTATCTTGATCACTAAACTTGTAGAACCCATTTTGAAAGAAATTTCACACATAAAATGATAACGTTTTCGAATATCGTATTCTTGCGCTATAATACCTTTAAGTTTAACATAGCATGTTTTACCTTTAAACCTCACCAAAACTTAATATAAGTCACGGGGTAATGACCTACCCCTACACACACTCAATATAACCCTAATTGATAAATATCAAAAATACGGAATACGAAATTACAGAACTTTTCACTAAAATACCCTAATCTTTATAACCTTTATTTAAAACTTTAAGTTGTAAACATTTCTAAGTAAAATCTTTTAATAAAATGAAAGCACGATTGGTCATGGACATCGATCGTTTATCTAAACTGACTTTGTGGTGTCTAGGCTAGGCAAGTGAGCTTGGGTAACTTTAAAAGGCCCGTCTCACGATTCGTGAGCGGATCCCTCCCTCCTCACTTGTACTTACCTGGCCACAATTGGCGGTGAAGAGGCGATTTGAGGTTTCTAATGACTTATCGTTTAGACCTTAGAAGTAGGCTAGTTGGCTTAGGAAACCCTAACAACTAAAATACGGAAAACTATACTTTTTGCAATTAAATACCCCATATTTATAAAAAAACCGTTTTCCCAAATGAAAAGTATTTGTTAAACCTAAGCAAAGCGCCGCTACAACCCACTTTTGGGGAACCTGTTAGGGATAGTACGGTTCATCGTGCACCCGCAGGCTAGTAGTGCGAGATTCAGACCTCCGCAAGGAGCATTCGGTCTCGAAAGGTTTAAAATACGATAATTAAGGAAAATGAGATTTTTGAAAATAAAATATTCATTTAAAAATTATTCATGTGTTAATATATATAGAATTATCATTTAAACACCTATTTTATTATAATATGAAATTTTCACATTTTCCTAAAAAAATTACAAGATTAAAAGTTACACTAAAATACAATGAATTTCAGATAAAACAATTAATACTTTTATTAGGATATATTTACTATAATAACACAAATAAAATTCACATTTATTATAACAATAAAGACGATTATTAAATACTTGAGGTGTATTTCGAAAACTATATAAAAGTACTTTTTACATAAAACCCCCTCAAGTTTCACAAATTACAATAAGGCCCCTGACTAATATTGAACTTCAAATTTATCTTTCTTTTAGTCTGATTCGGGTTAGAGTCTGACTAACTTCTGACTTGAATATGATTCAAGTCAATCTATATTCTTTTATATTCCAACACAATTTGAATACATGAAACCCTGAATCCAGTTAACGATATATTCTTTTTGACTGAATCAAACCATGAATATTCATCCATTATCCTGATATTCCATTTACCTGATTATACAGTTACAACATGTTTACTGATATCATGGTTTTGGTCAGTCACCCAACGTACATATTCCAATACTACAATACTATTAAAACACTACGGGGTTTAAGGGGTAGATTGGTACGGAAGGTGTTAAAGGTGGCATGAGGTGGTCAGATTAAGACACCTAACCTGAATCCTGTTGCTGTTGTACCGTGGCATAACGGTTCCTTGTACTTTCCTTTTGCTCTGATCTCTAGCATATAGAGGTCCCCCTCGTATACACTGGCATCCTTCTGTACCAAGCTACAAACAACAGCGTTACACAATGTTCCATAATATTCAACAATATAATACTTTAGAAAATACTGTTACTCTGTCATTCTCATTCTTCTTATTCTTTGGGACTTACCGAGCGACCTGTTCGCTGACGACATTCTATTTCTTTCTTCTTGAATGTCGTCAGGTGCGTTGGACCAAGCTGAGATCGAGCCCACCGGTGAAGATTTGGAGCAGTTCCAAGAAGACCCAGAGCTCTAGATAATTGTACCTTGTTCTTTCCAGTATTTTTCATTTCTGTTATGCCACTGTTTAGGCATTTTTTTCATTCCAGTTGTATTTTCATTTCATGCATTGTACAAAGAATGTTATTAATAAAAGTTGCTGTTATTTCAATATCATCTGTCTCTTGTGATTATTTTATATTGCTTAGCTACGCTTAGCGTATGGACTTCTGAGTACATACGTAGCGGACCTCGTCGCGTCCACTTCGCCGTACACTGGGAAGCGGGGCATGACACAAGGCCATCAACACCAACAAAGCTACAACGCGTCCCGAGCAAGCTCTAGCGGTGCCCTTGACCACTGCTCGATCGGGTGTCTTCTCTAAGCTCCCCTCTGATCAACTCACAATGGCTTCCCGGGTAGCGGATGCCCGCCAAGCCTTCAAAATCGAGAAGCTGAGGGAGAAAATGCTCAGATATAGAGCCAACAAAAGGGCTAGGGCTCCTACCAGGCTAAACCTCATGAGGTTCGATGAACAGGGTTACCCCGTCGAAGATGAGGAAATGGCTAGGTATGTGGTCCACACTGTCTACATGGTGGGCACGCGCAACAAGAGCAAGGACGGGGCCACCACATCTCAAATCCAATCTGGCTTGAATGTGGTTGCCGCTTCCCAAGGACAGCCGCCCCCGCTGGGTGATGAAGACCTTCTCGATGAGGATGATAGGTGGAAAGACCCTTCGGTCCATGAGGAGTCGGGCTCGGAAAGCGAAGATGAGCCAACTTTCCAGCCTAAGAATGTGGAGCAGCAACTTCTCCAAGAGCTCCGAAAACAGCTCAGAAGCAAAGATAAGGAGATGGCCAAGCTCTACTCAAAGATCGACGACTTGACAAATGTCGTCTTACGGCTTACGGCCCAACTCGCCTCTCAGCCGCCCAATCAAGCACAGGGCTCTGCTCATGAACCGGGAAACGTTGTCCCAAGACAGCCGGTGCCTATTCCCTCAAATCCAAAGGTGGGCGGACCGCATGAAAGTCAATCGCATCTTATCTCGGGAAATGTCTTGGCTACTGATGACAGTAGCCCGCTAACTCAAGATCAAATCATGGATTTGGTTGCCAGCAAAGTCAAAACATTGGTGGCCGAAGCCGAAGCGCAAAAAGATATCAGCAGTAGTGGGAGACCATATCCTGCTCAGTATGATCTGGTAGAATTTCCTAACGGCTATGTCATTCCTAAATTCGGAAGATTCGATGGGACGGGAAATGCGAATCAACACATCGCCCACTTCAAAGCCTTATGCGGGAATACTGGGGGCAATGATGAGCTTCTCCTCCGCCAGTTCGTTAATAGCTTGACCGATGTTGCTTTCGACTGGTACGCGAGCATACCGGATGGCTCCGTTACTACTTTCGTCCAAATGGAATCTTTGTTTCGACAAAGATTCATGAGCGTCAGCGATAAGATCACCATTACCGAGCTCGTAAGGAACAAGCCCAAGAACAACGAAAGCAGCACGGATTTTATAACCCGATGGCACAATCTCTCCGTCAAATGCGAACCGCCGATAAAGCAGGACCAATCTGTCAGTCTCCTTGTCGGAAATCTCAACAATTGGATGGCCCCATTTTTATGCACCGCGGGTCTCAAAACATTCCAAGAGCTGACCAGGAAAGTTCAGATGCTGGAGCGCTCAAAACAGGAGTCCTCTTTGGATTCCCAAAATAACAATAGGTCCTGGAGAAACCGAAAGGACGATAATCGCAAAGGCGGAAACTCCGATGATTCTGAATCTTTCAACACTTCGGCTAACCGAAATAAGCAAGCGATGAGCGGGCCTAGCGCCAACCAGCCTCGGAAGTCAATGTTCGGAGAGGGAGGAGAATCTCCACTGAAAGAAAGTTGGATAAGGTCTATTCCTTCAGAAGGGACAAAATCCGTAAAATATTCAAAGACGCCTGAGGAACGGTCTACAACTGCCAGAGTCAAAAAGACCGGAGGAAGCGAGTATGACCGACGACCCTAAATACTGCCCCTATTACAGAGTGATAGGTCATGCCATCGAGGACTGCTTCGTCTTCAAAGATTGGGTCGAAAAGCAATACAAGGCAGGAGAGATAGAACTGTCTAAAGGCGTGTTAACAAACAGTCCAGCCGCGACCGCCAATTTCATACAAACGGAGACCGAAATTCTTCGTGAAACTGGTTCTCTTAGACGTCTGCCTTTCTCTGAAAACAATTGACCACCACGTCATTAAACTGGAAACAATCGACCGCCACGTTATTAAACTGGGAACAGTCGACTTCTAAGTCGTTAAACTGGGAATGTAAAAAAAATATATATGTAAATAAACAAAAAAATGTGTAAATAAAAGGAAAATAAAGAAAAGCCAAAATGATGGAGCAACTCGCAATAAAAATCAGCGAGTAAAATAAAGATGAAAATAAAGCCGAAATGATGGGGCAACCGCGAATAAATAGCCGAAATGATAGGGCAATCGCGATCTTCGCGATAAGAAAAGCTGAAATGATAGAGCAATCGCGGTAAAACAAAAAAAAAAACAAAATAAACGGCGAATGATGAGTCGCTCCTGGTACCATATTCCAGTACAGCGATACGGACGCCAACCAAAATCCAGTTTCCCAAAACTCTCCCGGCCCTACGGTTAGTCCCCAAATTGACTACCGTATACAATCCACGGGCTCAAATAATTCTCAGCATACCCATACCCCACCACAACCACCAGTTACGCGGCTGGTCTCCGCCTTTGGAATTATGCTCCATTGAGAAGACCCACTCATGTGTCCTCACGATACATGAGGAGAACAAACCTTTGTGGGATCCTTACGACTCACAAAGGGAAAACACACTTAGGAGTCCTCACGACTCCTAAGGAGAAAATACACCTGCGGGATCCTTACGACTCGTAGGGAGAAAATGCTTTATGGGACCCTCACGGCCCATAAAATTGAAAAGTCTTAGTGGATAGGGATCTAAACCTGTCTCCTAAGCCATCGCTCCCCAATCCCCAAGTGGCGAATGATGATTCGCTCCTGATACCATATTCCAGTGCAGCGATGCAGACGCCAACTGTAACACCCGAGCCCAATAATACTATTTCTATTGCTAGTTGAGTGTTATATATTGCTCATTCCAAGTATCCTGATTGTTTGGTGTTTATTGCTAAATTTTAACCGGTTAAGTCATTTTGGCATATAACAAATTTTAACACCTAAAATGAAATTAAAAATATCCATGTTGGCCTACTCGTCGCCACTAGTCGCGTGGTAGCGTCCGCGCGTCGAGATTTTATCCCGTTCGCCGAAACGGGCAAGTTTGGACGACTACGCGCGCGTCGAGATTTTACCCTCAATGGAAGTGGGAACATATAACCATGGATTTCGTGACGGCTTTACCGCGGAGTCCAAAGGGCAACAATGCTGTATGGGTGATTGTCGATCGGTTGACCAAGGCAGCTCATTTTATTCCTTTTCGGGTTGGTCAATCGACAGAGACTCTGGCAGAGCGGTACATGCAGGAGATTGTAAGATTACATGGAGTACCGGTAAGCATCGTGTCCGATCGGGACACTCGGTTCTGTTCCCCTCCGAAAGACGGCGCGACACGACGTCTCGTCTGAGATTCGGGGCAGATGCTAATTGGTGCTATCCGTCCACCTCTCCGAAGATGCCAAGTTGATTTATGGCACCATGTATCGAAGGTTTAGACGGATGCGTCCGATGTAGCAGACTTCATCAGATTCCCCCTCGTTTGAGGGGTTTTTGATTGTGGGGACGCTCTTCCCTGCAGGCGCAAGCCCCTGCAGTTAATTACGCTACCGCATTGCGGTAACAACTTTCTCCTTCTCCAGATGGTCACTTCGTGTCGTGGGTGTTTGTTTTGTTGCCCGTGGATTGTTTACGGAGACTGAGTTATGTCGTCGCCCGTAGGGCGTGGACTAGTCCAAATCCGTATTATCTTAGATTTGGGTTTGGGGGTTTGGTTTGAGGATACGTCAGCCATACTTGAGGCTAAGATCAACTCAAACGTTTGTTAAGGATACATTAGTCTAACTTTGAGACTAAGATCAACTTAACGGGATCGTTTAGATCCGACAAAAGAGCGTTTGGGCTCTATTGTTCCAGTTTAGGGACATAGTGGTCCATCGTATATATAGCCGTCGGGACCCATCACCTCTCTGACGACGTTGAAGGATTACAACGACGGATGTCAGAGGAGTTCAGAGATGTACCCTCAAGCCAGAGTCAATTGGGGGGATTCATAGTCCAGTCTGTTTGAAGGTTTAAGGATACGTTAGCCGTCTTTGAGGCTAAGATCAACTTAAACGGGACCGTTTAGATCCGACAAAAGAGCATACGGGGCTCTATTGTTCTAGTTTAAGGACATTGCGGTCCATGGGTAGTTTAAGGACATTGCGGTCCATGGGTAGTTTAAGGACATTGCGGTCCATTGGTAGTTTAAGGACATTGCGGTCCATTGTTAGTTTTGAGACATCTCGGTCAAGGTCAAGGACGTCGTAGTCCATGGGTTTAAGGACCCCACAGTCCATTGTTAGTTTTAAGACATCTCGGTCAAGGTTAAGGACGTCGTAGTCCATGGGTTTAAGGACCCCACAGTCCATTGTTAGTTTTAAGACATCTCGGTCAAGGTTAAGGACGTCGTAGTCCATGGGTTTAAGGACCCCACAGTCCAGTATGTGCTCTGGATGCTTCACACGGGTTCACTGCCGTGCTTGGCGAGGATCAGGCTCCGCTCTGGACGTTTTCCACGGGGTCAAAGAGTGACATTATCCGCGTTCCACGTAACCAGGAATTTGCATTAAACACGGGTTTAAGGACCCCACAGTCCGTATCAATGTGTGGTCGTCGGGACCCGTCACCTCTTTGAAGACATTGAGGGATTACAATGCCAAGTATCAAAGGAGTGAAGAGATGTACCCTAGAACCGGAGTGGATTAAATAGTCCTTGGCCCAATTTGGGATCAAGACGAATTAATTATGTTATGAGTCCATTGGCCCAGTTAATCACAAATTGAGGACTTATGGCCATCTTGGGCTAAGTCCAATCAGGAGAGGCTTTGCCTCTATCCATTTAGGCCAATTGGGCCAAAGCCTAGTGTTAAACACTACAGAGCAGTCAGTGTTGAACACTGGGAATGAGGTTGACAAGTTAGTGTTTAACACTAAGAGATAATTGGTGTTAAACACCAGCAACAAGGCTTTTCAAATTAGTGTTAAACACTAAAACAGATCAGTGTTGAACACTGCAGATAAAGCTTTTTAATTAGTGTTGAACACTAAGGCCCAACAGTGTTTTAACACTGGGTTCGAGAGTTTTAATTTAGTGTTAAACACTAAGGCAAGATGGGTCACGTGGCAGCACGTGAGAGCGCCCTCCCTTCATTTATTCTGCTGAGATTATCGCATCTTTCAGAGCATCACGTGCCATCACGTGATGGGCATTCAAATGCCTATGTATTAGAGCTTCTGCCAAGGGTCACGTGGATCACGTGGGGTGCTGCCTCAAAGGGACTCTCTGTAGATCTCTTGGGGGGTCACGTGATGACACGTGACCCTGCCTCTATGTATTTTGTTTAGAGGATCTGTTAACCTTTTCTCAGGAATTAAATTCCTCGTAGGGTTAAACCCTGACAGTAATTTCAGAGGAATTAAATTCCTACTTCCTTTGGAAGGTTTATATTCTGGAATAGAGTTTAACTCTGAATTTTCTGTAGGAATTAAATTCCTCATATATGTGAAGAACCAAATAGGGTTAAACCCTAACAAAAGCTTTTTTAAGGAGTTTAAACTTCCATCCTCTGTTAAATTATGATTAAGGGAATTAAATTCCCGCTGTTGCAACAGAACTAGGTTCTTAATTAGGGTTAAACCCTGTTTCTTTTTATTCTGAAGGAATTAAATTCCCATGATACAGGGTCAAGCCCTAATTTTATTTTAAAGAAATTAAATTCCTATAGTTCTGTGAGAATTAAATTCTCGTGCTTGCATTCCCTCTCTATGTTTTGGATCTGCATGGCAGGATCTCGACCCATTGAGAATTAAATTCTCAACCTTAAGGGGAGATGTGCACTTTGCAGATCCTCTATCAAAGAGAGAAGAAATATATTCTTCTGTTTTATATATCAGAGTTAAAATCTGTTGAGAATTAAATTCTCTTTCTCTTTCAAGGAGCTTTTCCCTTTCTTACCTAGGGTTTTTGCAGAAGATCCAAGTCTTTTCAAAGTATCAAAGCTCTCCTCCTTTTCTTTTTTCTTCTCTGCGTATGTATATCCCTTCTCTGTGTCTCTTGGCTCCTATTTATAGGAGAAGCAGCCGAATCAATCAGTTTTTGAC
This sequence comes from Agapanthus africanus, assembly GCA_030015575.1. Lineage (NCBI taxonomy): Eukaryota > Viridiplantae > Streptophyta > Magnoliopsida > Asparagales > Amaryllidaceae > Agapanthus > Agapanthus africanus. Next base: position 73,388,187 of record CM057348.1, read on the forward strand.
GAATCTTCATTAAGAGATTTGATTTGCACCCATCATTTGTTTTGGACCTTTGGATTATTAGGTGAATTTTATTCACCATTGGATTTCAAATCCAGGGGTTCCCCTTTATTATTTCGGTTAGATTTAAAGGGGAAATCTTTCCAAACCCGAGATTTTCCCATAGATAGATCACCTCTGAATCTTTAATTCGATTGGTTCCAGATAGTTGCTTTCCTTTGGAAAGATTTGAATCTGTTTCAGAATTTAATTCTGTTGACGAAATGGGCTTTGAAAGCCGGTCACGTGTGACCACGTGACCCATGGTCACGTGTGAGCACGTGACCCCCTTTGGAATGAGCCTTCTTCTTTCTTTTGCGCTCTGTCTTCTGATTGCTGCTTAAACGTCACGTGCTACCACGTGACCTCTGGTCACGTGTGAGCACGTGACCCTTGTTTGAACTCTCTTTCCTTGGTTCATCTGGAGAACGAGTCTGCTGCCTTGAACGTCACGTGCCAACACGTGACCCTGGTCACGTGGAAGCACGTGACCTCTTCTGAAGCCTTTTCCTTGACTTGATCAGGGAACTGGTGTGCCTTTGACGCTTGCATTTAAATGTCACGTGTCGCCACGTGACCCTGGTCACGTGGGAGCACGTGACTCTTTCTGAAGCCCCTTTTCTTCAACGTAGTCGGGAAACTGAACTTGCCTTGATGATGTTTTTAGGTGTCACGTGCCAACACGTGACCGCTAGTCACGTGTAAGCACGTGACCCTCTTCTGAAGCTTTTCCCAGAAGCTTTCCTGATTTTAAATCAGGAAACAAATGCCCCCACAGCGTTGTTCTCACGTGTCTGCACGTGAGTGCAACGCTGTCACCTCTTGTGACCGTCGGATTCCTCTAGGGATTTGGGGAGACGAAACGTTTCCATTGCCTTCTATAAATACCTCTGTCTCTTCATAGGAGCCTTCACTTTGTTCATCTTCTTCTTCTGAGAACTTCTTCCTTGAGAATTTAATTCTCGCTTCCAGAGCTTAGTTCTCTGTTTTGAAACAGTCTGCAGAGTTTAACTCTGTTCGAAAAGAATCCTTTTTCCTCAGGTAATGTTCTTGGACAACGATGGACTTTCACATTTCTCTGGATTTTAAATCCAAAACAAGGGTTTTTACCCTTTTTTCTTCATATTTTTCCATAAGAACATGAAACTGCTTAATCTTCAAACTGTAGATCTTTTAGGGTTTAGATGATCCTTGGGGAGATGATGATGGCGTTTCAACTCCATGGAATTTAATTCCATCAAAAATGTTTCTGGGAATTTAATTCCCTTTTCTCAATAAGGAATTTAATTCCAACGAAGAACTCGATCTCTTCACACAGAGGCTTCCTGGGCTCTCTTGGCCCGAGGTTGTTCTTCTGCAATTAATGCGATGGGGGTTTTGTAATGATGTCTTCTGTGGGAATTTAATTCCTTTGATTTTGTTGGGTTCGTTGTAAAGCCCTAGACAGATCTTGTTGAGGGGAATGTGCATGGTCATCATTTTTTATTAAATGAGGATATTCCATTTGTTTTATTGTAACTGTTTGGTCTCATTATTAATGAGCCGTCATCCGGATTCTGTGGGGCCCATATGTTTTGTGGCCAATGGTCCCAGGAAACTTTGCTGTTGTTTTCTTCGACTAGTCTTCATGTTCGTGCATGAATATATATTGCTAACTTTTCTTTTAACGGTCTTCCTTTACCGGATTTCAGGTGCAATGGCTTCTGTTCCACGCTTTCCCTTTTCTCGCTCGGAGGCCGCTTTTCCTCAGTCACCATCTGCACCAACCTTCTTCAGTGGGGATCTTGGTATAGTCAGATTATTCAGGGCCGCCGGAGTTTTCTTTGCGTGGTGCCGACGGAACCCACTTTCCCATTTTTACCGATGGATCCTCCGAGGACGGTTTTTGCTGTGGAAATGCCCAACTGGACTCCAACGGGGAGGCTGGAGCCTTCGACGACCGGCATACCGAATCACCCGATCCCGGCCATAGACATCTTGGGACGGCGTATCTGCCAGGGTGAGGCCCACCCGTGGGGGCAAATTTATAAGATAGGGCTCACTCCTAGGCATCCTACGGGCTACCTTCTCTGGGCTCGTTACATCCTTTCTGGTCATCGGGCGCGGTTGCAGAAAGTCGGGCTTTATCAGGCCATATACGCGTCACTCTTTCATTATAAATCCCCGCATGCCTGGTGGGTTAAGGCGTTTTTAAACCAATGGAATCTTCCTACCAACACTTTCATCCTAGGAGATCGTGAGGTCTCGATCTCTCTTGCAGAGTTTTATGAAATCTCGGGATTGCCAATCAGGGGCGCACTGTACGAGTAGTTGTTGCCTCCTGACGAGTATGTCTTCGAGCCCGAGTCTGCACCGGTTGACGGCCTGTCCGCTGAGAATGCTGTTCGCCATAAGCGCCCCAGTTTAATTAAGGCCCTAGGCATCTTCGACCGATTATTCACCGAGTCCGAGGAGCAGGGTGTCACTTTCAAGAGCTTCATTGCTTGTTTCCTTCGTAAGGACGCCTTATCGAAGACAGCCCCGAAGTTTGCTAACATTGGGGACCCCTTTGGGTTCGGTCCGAAGAGGTTGCCAACCAACGAGTCAGATTTACCTCAATATTACATCCCTATTATATCGCCGATATCTTTCGAATCCATTGCTGTCCCGGGCATGGACGAGGAGACGTTCTTTGTGGGGTTTGTTAGTGTCTGGCTTAGTTGGTTCGTTATCCCCATGCATCGCCGCTTCATGAGAGCTTCGGTCATCTACCCGGCTCATCGTATTGCTGAGGGGATGCGGTTGGCCATCGGCATCCCGGCCTTGGCGCACCTCTATAATGGATTGGGCACCGCAGCTAATACCTCTACACCTGGCGTGGATGTGGTAAACTTTTCGCTTCATTATTTCACGTCCTGGATCGAAATGCACGTATTGGGGGCTTTCGCCATGCATCAGAGGCCCTCATTTTACGATGCCTACCCCTTTCCATGACTTATGCGGCTAGTGGATGCTTCTGCCGCCGACCCGACTCAATTCGGGGCTATTCGGGTGCTAATTTCTCCTCATGCCACCGCTGGCGGGTTGGTTTTTACTGATCGGGTCTTGTCTACTCCTTCGGGTCCCGTCCAACAACTCTGGGACCAGTCGAAAGACAACGCGCCTTCTCTGAAGCCCCGGGAGGCCACGCATTTGTACGCAATTAGGCCGGGTTACTTGGTGTTTCGCCAGGACAGTGCGGCTCTTTTCATGCGGTACAATCCGCATCGATTTGCCCGACAGCTCGGATACGACCAGGGCGTTCCTTTCGAGGCTTTTATAGTTGCCCCGATCCCTTCGATCGATGCTGTTCGCGATGCCGCTCATCATTTCATGAGGCTGAATACCGGCTCTTATTTCATGGTTCCTGAGGCCGAGTACATGCCCCGATGCGTGGGCGCGTTTACGGGTTGGTATCTTCATCGGGTCAGCCCAATCATTCTCGAGGAAAGGAGGGTGCTTCTCGGCCACGATGCCCCTCCTCTGGTTCCTGGGGCTAAGCTACGACCGAGGGTTCCAGTCCGCTTTCCTTTGAGGGAGATTGGCACCGCGCTCATTCCGGGGGAGTCCGGGGTAGACCTTACTCCAATAGCTGGTATGCCCTTGGGTTCTCGATCACGGGGTAAACGGGCTCCGGTGGTAGCACCCCTGCCGATGGCGGCACCGCCCCCCGTGGTGTCGACAATGGCGATGTCGTCCTCGGTTATGGCACCGAGCGATTGTAACAGGGATGAGGGCGCTGAGGGCGATGTGGGTCAGCACCGCCATAAGGCTTCGCGAGGGAGGAAGCGGTCATCCTCAGCGACCGGCTCTGGGTCTAAACGGCGGAGGAAAGCGGCTACTGCCCCGCTTGATTCTGTGGTGGAGTCTGAGCCTATCCTTGAAGACGAACCATTGGCCTTGCAAGGGCCAGACGCTGGACTTCTCTTCCCGAGTTCAGCTGATGAGGAGGCTGCACAGTTGGCCGAGGCCATACGGCGCTCAAAAGACGCGTCTCATAACGCCAAGGTTCCGAAGAAGTCTTACCCCGCTGTAATCTTCTACGAAGACCCTTCGTGGATTCGGCGGCGATTTATCGGCCATTTGGAGGAATGGGGGGAAAGGGCTTTGAAGCAGGCCGCTTCAGAAGACGCAGCTGATGCACTCTCTTTGTGGACCGGCGGTCATGAGTCTACTCTTGAACCCCAGCGAGCCCACCTCCTTGAGAAGGAGCAGCGGCTTGAAGAAGCCATATTGAGGGCTTCTTTGCGTATAGGTACGTTGTGCTTCCTTTGTAGTCTCTCCGATTATTTATGCCTGTGCATATATATCATTATTCTTACTTGAATCGTGCAGAGTCTTCGATGCTGGGGGAGCTCCCTACGGGCCTATTAAAGCTAAAGCCCGCCAGAATTCTCAATGAGGCCTTGCTGGATATGGAGGGGGCTGACGAGGCTGCTCCTCTCATGGTGGAACTTCCAGCGGCGGTTCTTGACCAGGGAGTGCCTGCCCCTCCGGGGGAGGCTCCTTTGGAGGCCGCCGCCCCAATGACTCTTACTGAGGGCGGCCCAAAGGCCGGGAGCGAGGTAGTCGGGACTACTCTCCCTTTGTTGGAGCCTGAGGTCACGGCGGAAACCGTTGAAGCTGCTATCCTCCCGGCTCAGAATGGGAGGAGTGTTGAAGGTATCCCTCTGTGTTTTAATTTAGCAGCCCCTTCATAGTCTGAACTCTTTTATCTTTCTCAGAATTGCGCGGTTTGGCGGCCACGATCGCGGATCTGTCGCCTCGACAGTCATTTCAGCGTTTATTGGAGATGGCAGCTCCGCAGGCGATCTCCCCTCAACGCATTGTCCTCTCGTCTGGGCAAGGTTGGTGTCGTCCATCCCTTCTCATAGCATCGTCGTTATTTTGCGTACTGATATTGATGTTTTCTACAGTTCTGGAAGCCGATGATGAGGTCGAGGTTCTCGAAGGGCCAGGGGAGCCTTCAGCTCCTACTTGCACGACTGTCGGTGAGTGACATCTCATTGCACTCTCACTCGTTCTTTGATTAAGAATTTTGCTGACGTCTTCCAAATTTGAACAGCTCTGCCAGTCTCCACGGCATTGGAGTCGCGCATCGTGATGCCACCCGGCCCTTATGCCTTGCGGGCTTCAGAACGCTTGGCCCAATTAAGCCTCGTCTCCTTGTCGTCTCTGATCGAGGAGCTTCGTGCTGGCAGCACGACCACGGCTGAAGCATTCACTGCCGAGGCTAACGGTTCTCTTCCTTTTCTTGCCACCTACCACAGCGAAGAGGTGGTGCGAGTCTGGGTGGAGTTCTGCCGGCGAGTGGAGGCTTGCCTGCACGCTCTCGAGTGTTCTCGCCTTTCCTCGGAGGCCGTGGCTGCAAAGGCGGAGTTACGAGGGCTGATAGCACGGTGCGCGGCCAACATGACGTCATGTGAGAAGAGGCTCGGTCGCAAGTTCTCGGAAAGGGAGCTAGCCTCCAAGACGCTGAGCGAGCTTCAACCCAATCTCACAGCCAGGGCCAACAAAGCGTATGAACTCTGGCGGGTGCTTCAGGAGTCCATCAAAGAGGTGGTGGCTCTCGACAAAGCTGCCACGTTCACTCGTGAGAGGGTTGGGGCTCATAAGGCCACTGAGAAAGAGCTTGAAGCCCGGCTCGCTTCGTATCAGGCTCAGCAAGCTCAAGCGGAGGCTCGTCTTCTGGAGATCTTGCGTCATGAAGCCGTGGTCCAACAAAAGCAGGATGAGCTGACCAAGTTGCTGAATCGCCCGCCGGCCTGAAACATTTGTATCTTTTTCTTCCTTTTTGTACATACTCATGGATGAGAGTATTTTCTTTTTGTTTCTTTCATGAATTGTACTTTGCATCCATTTTGGTTTATGAATAAAAGATACATTTTTCTTCTCAATGATGTGTCCCCTTTTCATCGAATGTATTCTGCGGATATTCTATCTTGATCTTCTTGCAGGACAGCAATGGCTCAGGATTCAAGGTTAAGATCTGCTTCCTAAGGCTCTTGCATTTTACGAGCCGTGAGGGTCTCATAAAGGGTTTTTTTTTTCCTACAGGTCGAGAGGATCCCATAGGTGTGAGTTCTTCTTAAAGATCGTGAGGATCCTTAAGCGGGTTTTCCCTCGAGAGTCATAAGGATCTCACAAGAGAGTTTTTCTTCCTTACAGGTCGTGAGGGCCTGCAAGTGTTGGATGCGGTCACCCTTGTCCGTGTTTTACGGAGTTGGGAGTTTCTCAAGGTATCGTAGTTTAAAGACGTCACGGTCAAGGTTAAGGACCTCATAGTCCGTGGATTTAAGGACTCCACAGTTCGCTGTTAGTTTTAAGACATCACGGTCAAGGTTAAGGACCTCATAGTCCGTGGATTTAGGGACTCCACAGTCCGCTGTTAGTTTTAAGACATCACGGTTAAGGTTAAGGACCTCATAGTCCGTGGATTTAGGGACTCCACAGTCCGGTGTTTGGTTGCAGGGACCCGTCACCTCTTTGAAGACGTTGAGGAATTACAACGCCGGGCATCAAAGGAGTGAAGAGATGTACCCTTAAACCAAGGCAAAGTCTGTAGGGAATCGGGGTGGTTGATCGTTAGTTTTAAGACATCACGGTCGAGGTTAAGGACGTCATAGTCCGTGGATTTTAAGGACTCCACAGTCCGGTATTTGCTCTGGATGCTTCACACGGGTTCACTGCCGCGCTTGGCGAGGACCAGGCTTCGCTCTGGACGTTTTCCACGGGGTCAAAGAGTGACATTATCCGCGTTCCACGTAACCAGGAATTTTGCACTAGATGCTTCACACGGGTTCACTGCCGTGCTCGGCGAGGACTAGGCTCCGCTCTGGATGCTTCGCACGGGTTCACTGCCATGCTCTGCGAGGACTAGGATCCGCTCTGGACGTTTTCCACGGGGTCAAAGAGTGACATTATCCGCGTTCCACGTAACCAGGAATTTTGCACTAGATGCTTCACACGGGTTCACTGCCGCGTTAGGCGAGGACTAGGCTCCGCTCTGGATGCTTCGCACGGGTTCACTGCCATTCTCTGCGAGGACCAGGATCCGCTCTGGACGTTTTCCGCGGGGTGAAAGAGTGACATTATCCGCGTTCCACGTAACCAGGAATTTTGCACTAGATGCTTCACACGGGTTCACTGCCGCGTTAGGCGAGGACTAGGCTCCGCTCTGGATGCTTCGCACGGGTTCACTGCCATGCTCTGCGAGGACCAGGATCCGCTCTGGACGTTTTCCACGGGGTCAAAGAGTGACATTATCCGCGTTCCACGTAACCAGGAATTTTGCACTAGATGCTTCACACGGGTTCATTGCCGCGTTAGGCGAGGACTAGGCTCCACTCTGGATGCTTCGCACGGGTTCACTGCCTTGCTCTGCGAGGACCAGGATCCGCTCTGGACGTTTTCCACGGGGTCAAAGAGTGACATTATCCGCGTTCCACGTAACCAGGAATTTTGCACTAGATGCTTCACACGGGTTCATTGCCGCGTTAGGCGAGGACTAGGCTCCGCTCTGGATGCTTCGCACGGGTTCACTGCCATGCTCTGCGAGGACCTGGATCCGCTCTGGACGTTTTCCACGGGGTCAAAAAGTGACATTATCCGCGTTCCACATGACCAGGAATTTTGCGCTAGATGCTTCACACGGGTTCACTGCCGCGTTAGGTGAGGACTAGGCTCCGCTCTGGATGCTTCGCACGGGTTCACTGCCATGCTCTGCGAGGACCAGGATCCGCTCTGGACGTTTTCCACGGGGTCAAAGAGTGACATTATCCGCGTTCCACGTGACCAGGAATTTTGCACTAGATGCTTCACACGGGTTTACTGCCGCGTTAGGCGAGGACTAGGCTCCGCTCTGGATGCTTCGCACGGGTTTACTGCCATGCTCTGCGAGGACCAGGATCCGCTCTGGACGTTTCCCACGGGGTCAAAGAGTGACATTATCCGCGTTCCACGTAACCAGGAATTTTGCACTAGATGCTTCACACGGGTTCACTGCCGCGTTAGGCGAGGACTAGGCTCCGCTCTGGATGCTTCGCACGGGTTCACTGCCATGCTCTGCGAGGACCAGGATCCGCTCTGGACGTTTTCCACGGGGTCAAAGAGTGACATTATCCGCGTTCCACGTGACTAGGAATTTTGCACTAGATGCTTCACACGGGTTCACTGCCGCGTTAGGCGAGGACTAGGCTCCGCTCTGGATGCTTCGCACGGGTTCACTGCCATGCTCTGCGAGGACCAGGATCCGCTCTGGACGTTTTCCACGGGGTCAAAGAGTGACATTATCCGCGTTCCACGTGACCAGGAATTTTATCGATTGTATCCGCATTTCACGGAATGGAGGTTTGACTCTTGGTGATACGTATATCACCGAGCCATGGAACTGGGGGTTGCCGCTGTTCCGTTTCGCTTGATGTTGTGTCTGCTGCGTCGAGATGATCTCCAGGTTATTTGTGAACCGTCGAGATTTGGCTTCCTCTCATGATGAAACCTGGGGGAGGAGTACGACTCCTTCTTTGTTTGCGCCCCTGGATTGTATACAGGGATTGATGTAGCATCACCTGTAGGGCAAAAAGGTTTCATTTTTCCATCATTTCTTTTATTCTTTCCGCGATGCTCTATCATTTCAGCTTTTTATATCGCGAAGGTCGCGATTGCCCAATCATTTCGGCTATTTTTCGCGGTGCCCAATCATTTCGGCTATTTGTTTTATTTTTACTCGCTGCTTTTTATTGCGAGTTGCCCCATCATTTCAGCTATTTGTTTTATTTTTACTCGCTGCTTTTTATTGCGAGTTGCCCCATCATTTCGGTTATTTTTCATGCATACATTTTTACTTGCTGCTTTTTATTGCAAGTTTCCCCATCATTTCGGCTATTTCGTAGGCATGTGTGGCCTGCTAGCTTTTTCGCCGCAAGCTCGGATTTTGGACACCGATCTCGGCATCAGCATCGCTGCAGCTGGGATGTTGCCAGGAGCGAATCATCATTTGCCATGAAAGAACTTGGGATTTGATACCGGTTTAGGCGTCAGCATCGCTGCAACTGGAATATTGCCAGGAGCGAATCAGCATTTGCCTCTGTCGATGTTGAACAAAGGTGGCTTAGCAAACAGGGTTAAGGTCCTGTCGACTAAGGCTTTTGACTTCATGAGCCGTAAGGGTCTCACAAAGGTATTTCTCCCTACAAGTCGTGAGGATCTTGCAGGTGTATTTTCTCCTTAGGGATCGTGAGGATTCCTAAGTGTATGTTCCTCTGTAAGTCGTAAGGATCCTACAAGAGGGTTTTCTCCTTATGGGTCGAGGGGACCTACAAGGGTTGGACTTTGCTGGGGAAATATTTATTCGCGCCCATGGATTGTATACAAGGGTCAGTACTGAGCCTCTTGTAGGGCAATATCGAAGGTTGTGGAGGATTTGCTTAAGAACATGTTTAGGTTTCTGTAACTTAAGACTTTCAAATCTCATGAGCCGTGAGGGTCCCATAAGAGAATTCTCCTTACGAGTCATGAGGATCTCGTAAGTGTATTTTCTCCTTAGGAATCGTGAGGATCCCTAAGTGTGTTGCTCCTTTGTGAGTCGTAAGGATCTCACGCATGTGGTTTCTCCTTACAAGGTCGAGAGGACCCTACAAGTGTCTTTTAACGAGATTGCGCCCTTTCGGGTTTTCACAAACACTCGCCGGTAGTCCTGCTGTTTTTACTCACGGAGCCCTTTCGGGTTTTCATCCGTGCCCATTTTGCTTATGGACATACCGTCTCTTTTTTTTTATTCTTTTTCACTTTTTATTTTATTTTTTTTTTCTTTTCTCTCTCCTCTTTTTTTATCTCGTCAGCCTAAAGATGCTGCGGTAGTAGTTTAAGGACGTTTCGGTCCGTCGATAGTTTAAGGACGTTTCGGTCCGTCGATAGTTTAAGGACGTTTCGGTCCGTCGTTAGTTTAAGGACGTTTCGGTCCGTCGATAGTTTAAGGACGTTTCGGTCCGTCGTTATGGGAAGGCCGGCTGCTGCTTGTAAAGTCTGAGCCTAGGAAGATAGTGAGCGGACATAGTCGTCGTCATCTATCATTGACCCAGGCTGCTGCTTATTAAGCGTAGTATTTCTTCAGGAAGCGGCCGTTTATTGGCCTGAAAGGCCTTTCACATTGCATGTCCATGAGTAGGTAGGCTCCACCCTGGTAGACCTTGTCTATGATGTACGGGCCTTCATAGTTCGGCTCAAATTTTCCTCGCTTGGCACGATTGGGGATCATAGGTCTTTTGACCACTAGTACGAGTTCGCCTTGGCGGAATGTCCTCGGCCTGGTCAATCTTTCGTATGAGCGCGTCATCTTTGCTTTGTAGGCCTCTAGATGTTGTTGCGCTATGAGCCGGGTTTCGTCGAGAGCATCAAGCTCCTCAAGCCGAAGGTGAGCATTTTCTTCGTTCGTCAGCTCGTGGTGGACTGCCACTCGCAGAGAGGGTAACTCTATCTCTAGGGGGAGTACTGCTTCCGTCCCAAACACCAACGCGTACGGCGTTGTGTTCGTGGGCGTCTTGAATGTAGTTCGATAAGCCCAAAGGGCTTCTTGCAGCCTTTCGTGCCAGTCTCTCTTATTCCTGGAAACGGTCTTTTTTATGATCTTCGTCAAGGTCTTATTGAAGGCCTCGGCTAGACCGTTAGCTCGTGGATTGTAAACCGAAGAATATCTCCAGTCTATATTGTGCTGCTGTGCGAAGCGGCTAATCTTATGGCTTCGGTAGACCGGCCCATTATCGGAGATAATCCGCCGTGGGGTCCCAAACCGGTAGATGACGTGCGTCTTGAAGAAATGGAGGATACTCTCCATCTTCACTTCCCTCAGTGGTACTGCTTCTGCCCATTTGGAGAAGTAATCAGTTGTCGCCAGGATAAAACGGTGTCCCCGGGATGATGCTGGCTCAATGGGGCCGACTATGTCAGTCCCCCACATTTCGAACGGCCAGCTAGCTACCGTTGGGTGCAGTGGATTCGGATGTTGGTGGATGAAGTCTCCATGAATTTGGCATGAGTGGCATTGCTTCGCATACTCGAGGCAGTCCTGGGTCATCGTGGGCCAGTAGTAACCCATCCGTTTAATTTTTAACTTCATCTTTGGGCCTGCTTGGTGAGAACCGCAAAGTCCGTCATGAACTTCCTGAATGACTCTTTCTGCTTCGTCAGGTCCTAAGCATCTCAGCCATAGAGAATCAAACGATCTCTTGTATAGAATATCGTTGACTAAAGCGAAGGATAGAGCTCGTTTCATGAGCTGATGTCTTGAGGACGCTTCTTCGGGCATTCGGTGGGACTTAAAGTAGTCTATGAAGACTTCCCTTCAGTCTTCGGCCTTCTCATGGTCTTTTATTTGTAGGGTCGTCTGCTCAGTCGTTCCCTTTTCTTCGCATGATTCCGGAGATATTTCTGCCGGGGCGAGCACTCGACGGCTTTGTACCACGATTCTGACGTCATCGAGGTTCTCGTCAGCCAGTTCTTTAGCAAGTTTAGCCAACGCGTCTGCTTTGCTGTTTTCCGCGCGCGGTATGTTCTCCAAAGTATAGGAGGGAATTTGGGTCAATAGTTGTTGCACCCTTTCGCCGTACTTCACCAACTCTGGCTTGCACATTTGGTAGTCACCATTTACTTGACTAACGACCAACTGAGAATCCCCGTATATAAGGAGGTCTTCAATTCCCATGTCGATGGCGATCTCGAGGCCTGCTATCAGAGCTTCGTATTCAGCTTCATTGTTTGTCCTCGGCTCTGTTAAGGAGAAGGCGAAGCGCATTATCCCTCCTTGTGGAGTTGTAAAGATGAGGCCTATCCCTGATTTGATCATTGGGATACCTTGTCTCTGTCTCTTTATGGAGGACGCTCCGTCGAAATAGAGTTCCCATCGGGTGCTTCCGCCGCTAATCGCATCAAATGCATGCTCGTCCGGCAAATCACAGTTCAGAGGAGAATCGGCCGGTATCGGGTGCTCGGCAAGGAAGTCGGCAATGGCCTGGCCTTTCACTGCCTTGAGAGGTTGATACGTTATCGAGAACTCCATCAAGAGCAGGGCCCACTTAGCGAGTCGCCCCGTCAATATGGCTTTTGACATCAAGTATTTAAGGGGGTCCACCTTCGAGATGAGACGGACTTCGTGTGCCAACGCATAGTGCCTGAGCTTTGTTATCGCGAAGATTAACGCCAAGCAATGTTTTTCAATGGGAGAGTAGTTGCTTTCTGCCCCCAGTAGAACTCGACTTAAGTAGTAGAGTGCTCTCTCTTTCCCCTGATCGTTCTCTTGTGCCCATAATGCGCCCAAGGAACCTTCGAGGGCAGTCGTATAAAGAATGAGGGGTTTTCCCTTGACCGGCGCGGCCAACACCGGAGGGTTCTGCAGGTACTGCTTGATCTCGTCTAGTGCACCTTGACATTTGTGGTCCCAAACGAATGGAGTTCCCTTTTTCATCAGGTGGCTGTAAGGACGGCATTTGCCCGAAAGATTAGCGATAAACCGCCGGATGTATGCGAGCTTCCCTTGGAGAGACCGCAACTGCTTGAGGCATTTCCATGATCGCCTTAATCTTTGACGGATCTATTTCAATACCTCGGTGTCGAACGATGAATCCCAGAAATTTGCCCGAGGAGACTCCAAAAGCGCATTTGAGGGGATTCATTTTCAAATTATATTGCCGAAGGCGTCGAAATACAGTCTCCAGATGTTTTAAATGCTCTTCGTACGACATGCTCTTCACTACAAGGTCATCGATATAGCACTCGACGATGTCATGTATGAGATCGTCGAAGATCTTTGTCATGGCCCTTTGATAGGTAGCGCCAGCGTTCTTTAGGCCAAAGGGCATAACCCTGTAGCAGAATATACCCAAAGGGGTCCGGAAAGCGGTATGCTTCTGGTCTTCGGGATGCATCTTTATCTGATTGTATCCTGACGAACCATCCATAAAGGAGAAAACCTCGTGAGTGGACGTGTTATCTATCATTAGCTCGGTTACTGGTACTGGGAAATCATCCTTGGGACAGGCTTTATTGAGATCCCTGAAATCCACGCATATGCGTACCGTCCCATTCTTCTTCATTACCGGGACGATATTGGCAATCCAGTCGGGATATTGGACTTCTTGGATAAATCCAGAATCGATTAGCTTCTTGACTTCGGCGTTGATGCTCATTTCAAGCTCGAGTCGCATCCTCCTTGGCGCCTGCTTGACTGGCTTGATATCTGGGGATATTGCTAATCTATGCACAGCAATCTCCGGATCTAATCCTGGCATCTCGGAGTAGTTCCACGCGAAGCAGTCTTTATGCCGTAGAAGCACGTTCTTTAACGCAGCCACCCTCTCTTCGGATAACAGCTCGCTGACAAATGTCGGTCGCGGGTCGTCTGCCGATCCCAACTCAATCTTCTTGAGGTTATCTGCAGTAGTATGTATGCCATCTTCCAGTTCTTTCGGAGCGGGCGGAAATTCTGAGATCACCTCATCATCGCTGTTCTCAAAGCACCGGGGAAGGTCATCTACGTTCTCGGACTCTTCTCCTAATATCGTAATCGTATAGCAAGTGCGAACCCGCTCCCCGGACTGAGGTGGACCCGGTTCTGCTCTTGCGGCCTTGGGCTCATGCTTCTGTGGCGGCGTTACCCTCCAGCCGTCGGATAAAGCGAATCTGCCCTGTTGGTACTGGTCCTCGACCCAGTTCTTGAAGGTGAAGCAGTCTTCGGTAGGATGTCCTATGGCTTGGTGATAAGAGCAATAACTCATATGAGAAGCCTTGTTAGCTTGCTTAGGATGTCTAGACTCTGGAAGCGCGATCATTTGATGTTTTATAGCGAGCTTGAGTAACTTCTCTGTCTTGTCTCGGGGGAAGGAGTACGCTCGACTCATCTTCTTCGTGAGGGACAAATCCGAGCCGTGCAACACCCGACCACGTAACCCTCTAATCCTGCGTCGTTGTTGTCGGCTCCTCTTTCCACTTCTTGATTTATTTCCGTCCCTGCGTCGGGCCTTTCGTACAACGGATTGACGAGGATGAGCGTCTTTGTCTTTTGCAGCCTGTTGAAATAGACGTTGCGTCCTGGCCTTCTCGTAGATGGCCATTTCGCGGTTGTGGTCTTCCCGAGCTTTCTGACCCATTTTCCTGATAGGCTTGCCCACTCGTTCTTCAAACGACGGACTCGGCGCTTTAATCGCGGGGTCTAGTTTTGATGGGGGGTTGGCATCTCCTGACAGAGCGTCCTCCTCTTCATCAAAGGTATATATGGCGTAGCTACTGTGGGCCCGTTCCCGTTTTCCGGCTCTTGCGTATCCAAGTCCGAGTGTTTCCATCTTCCCGTTGGGCAATTTGCGTTGAGTCCCGGGGACATCCCAAATCCTGTTGTAGAACCGCGCCTGCCGAACGGTCTGTTCTAAGGGTACTCCTTGGCGCTTCAATAGCTTCTTTAATCCATTTGTATAGTATCTGGACAGACGGATGGGTTGGAGCCTGTCAAGTGTAGCATCCGCGCCAAGCCAGATCTCTTTCTCTATTTTCGACTCTGAGGATCGGTAGAATAGGATCACCTTCTCACCCCTTCGCCTGGGAGGGACGTAGAATGTTTGCAGTTCCTGCACATTGTGAGCCTGAAGCGTGTCGAGCTCCTTGTAGTGTTGTCGCGGTACCATGGTGATTTGCAAACTATGGTCATCGCCAGGGGGTGCTTGTATTGACAGCCGATTGGAGAACACAGCATTCACTTCATCTTCTGAGTCACTTCCGAAGACTAACATGGGGGCGGGCGTCCTCAGGTTGTTGCGTTGAGATGGCCCTACATAAACTATCTCTTCTTCTTCTTCGGTATCGCTCCCGAAAACGGGGATGGTGGCGACGGTTTTGTTCTCCGGGTTGCGACACTTTTCTGTATCCTCGAAATCTGGCAAAAAGTATTTTGCATCTTCGTATTTGCGGACTTCGTTCACGGAAAATGGGTTTAACTCACCTGTTACGGTATACTCGAAACCATCCTTAAAGTACTTCATACACTGATGTTGTGTAGAAGGGATGATGTTGTATTCGTGTAACCAAGGACGACCGAGCAAGGCGTTGTAGCAGGTCTTGGCGTCAATGACATGGAATTTGATGTCTGTGACGAGAAGTCCAAAGCGTAATGTTAGTATCACAGATCCGAGAGTCCGTGACGATTGTGAATCGAAACCGGAGATGGTAATTTTGTCACGAGCGAGGTGTTGCACACTCATGCAGATTTCCTTCAACACCCGAACATTAAGGAGGTTGACGGAGGATCCATTATCCACCAGGATCTTGCCTATCTTGATATCATGGCAGTATCCGGAGACATATAGGGGACGGTTATGGTCGCATGTCCCGAGAAGGAGGTCTTCATCATCGAAAGTGATGTCGGCTGTATGCACTTCCTCCAGTTCATCCTTCATCTTTTCAGTGGCGAGGAAGGCTTGGAATTGCTCAGGTT
This sequence comes from Agapanthus africanus, assembly GCA_030015575.1. NCBI lineage: Eukaryota > Viridiplantae > Streptophyta > Magnoliopsida > Asparagales > Amaryllidaceae > Agapanthus > Agapanthus africanus. The sequence goes on from CM057348.1 coordinate 73,403,713, forward strand.
CTTGTAACGCCTTAATTAGTGAGTCTCGCGCTTCTTTTGATAATAGGAGGGCATCGAGAATGCTAAGCTGAAAAGGTAGCTTCCTTATGTGCGCGAGGATGTTATAGTCCACCTTCCCCTTCCTAGGAGGGTCTTTGGTAGCCAGCTCTCTGATGACTTGGTCATCTAAAGTGATATCTTCAGTGACCTTTTCCTTTCCCTTATCCTTTCTATTCCCGGGCCCGAGATTCTTCTCTGGGAGTGTGCGATTGCGCAGCTGAATGTTCTCGCAGGCCTCCGATTTCTCCTCTTTCCCTAAAACGGATTCTTTAAAGAGAGGGCCCAGAGCCATTTCATCATCAGAGTCGCTCCCAAAGGTGAGAACTTGTGACCCCCCGGCGTGAGCCATATAACAGTTACCAGTAGTTCTGTTGTGCCCATCGACAGTACTTCTTCGCTCCCGACGGCTCTTGCGTTTCATGCGCTTAACATGTTGCCGACGAGCGACATATCCTTGCCACCATATCTTAAAGGCGTCGCACTCCTCCGTGGGGTGTGAGATTTTCCGGTGATATGCGCAATAGTCAGGGTGTCTCTCCACCCCATCATGTGTGTTTCCTTCCGAGGGCGGTAGCTCCATCCCCATTGACATGGCTTTGGCAAACCTTTTTCTCATCTTGAACATCTTCTTGTCTACTTCGGATGCCTTTTGCTCTGGCAGGGGTAGTTCAACTCTTTCGTTCAGTTGCCCACATTTGTCCCCTTCCGACGTGGCCATCTCACGCTCCTGGTCCGCTTTACATTTTAGACGAATCTCGTCTAGAAAAGCGTCGATCATTTCATCTGTTGGCCATGCACGCTCTGGTACAGGCTCTGCCTCCAGCTTCTTAGTGCCAGGAGTTTTCCCATCATCGGTAAACGAGTGGGAGATTACGTTACAACTCGCCACATATCCTTCGGATTCATCCGACGAGATTTCTCTATCACCTTCCTCTTGAAAGATGTGGTTGAGGAACTCTTGCAGTGTGATAGGAGTTCACGCCTTTTGATTGTATTCTTCCAGTGCGTCGATTTGCTTCTGCAAGTTCGTGTGCTCGTTTCCAGGCTTCACGGACTTCTTGGATTTCTTCTTCTTTTTCTTCGAAGATTTTGATGATTGGGCGTGAGTATCTGGGCTCTTATCGCGAGTCTTTGTAGTTGTGCGGCGCCTTAGCATCCCTTCGATAATTTGAGGTTCAAGAGGGTCCTTCCATTCGATCGCAGGGCACGCATGAAGGTCTCTCAGCATTCTTTTGGTTTTAGTTGATAGCACGACCTCCCATGGAGCTTCTTCAATAAAAGAACATGTTGCCCCCGGTGTATTCGCTTTCCTAGGAGCATGCGGCTGTGGTGGGTTCACCTTCCACTTTTCGGACAGTACAAACTTCCCCTGGAGGTACTGGTCTTCAATCCATCCTTTGAAGACGAAGCAATCTTCAATCGGGTGGCCTACCGTTTGATGGTAAGGGCAATAGTTAGGGTTACTCACTTCGGTGGGTTGCGGCAGTCGCCTTGGATTTGGCAGGTTTATAAGTTTGTTGCGTATTGCCAGCTCGAATAACCGTTTCGTCTTGTCCCGTGGGAACGAGTAGGGACGCTTCATCTTCTCATTATAATACCGACACCTTTCCTCCAGTTGATCTGCCGGTTTCGGGGCGTTAGGTTGCTGTTGGGCATTCGCAACAAAGGTTGCTCTTCCTTTACCCTTGTCATTCCGAGGTTCCGACTTCGGGGTAGGTGGTCTATGACCCATCTGGTCCATCTGAGCCAACTTGTCGATCAAAGCCTGGAATGTGGTTGGCTTAAAGAACATCATAAACTGGGAGATAGTTGCGTGAGGGTCTAGAGTTCCCACGAACATGCCCACCGCAGGTGCTTCCTCAATGCGTTGCTCACATCTCGACCACAAGTTCCGCCAGCGTATAGCGTACTGGACCCAGGTTTCGCCCGGTTTTACTCTGGCGTTAATAAGTGCAGTTATTGGAGTGCGTTCGCTGGCACTTGCAAATCGCTGAGTGAACAACAACTCCATTTCAGCGAACGTTTTGATAGAATCGTTCGGGAGTTCCGAATACCATTCGAACGCTGTTTCTGATAAGCTGCCCACGAACTGGCGGAGCAACAATTTATCATCACCGCCGGTGTTACCGCAGAGGGCCCGGAACTGGGCGACATGTTGATGGGGATTGCCGGTCCCCTTATACACGTGGAATTTTGGTATCGTGTAGCCTTGCGGGTATTTGATTTGGTCGTACCAGCTCGGATACAGCCGCCCCGTTTTCACGACTTGACCAGCTGCCTCAGTCGCGTGATGAACCCGGATTTGCTGGGCTATGTAGTCAGCCAAGTCAGCCTTAGAGATTGCCTCCTCCTTGGCCGTTGAGAGGGCTGGTGGTGGATTTGACGTTTCTCCTCGGTCGTCTTCCAGCACGATTGGGGGATCCACGGCGGGTAAGTCCTGCTGGATCATCATTCCTATCATATCTTGGAAGAGAAGGCCCATCCGTTGTATGTTGGCCGCTTGTTCAGCAGCCTCTTTGTCCCTTTTCTCCAGTGTCCGGCGAAGGAATTCAGCATCGGTTTCTTCCTCCCGGCGTGCGTCTGAGGACGTTTCTGGGTTTTCTTTTGGCCCGGTGAGCGCGGCCATAGCATTCATCATTTCTTGAAGCTTTTGTTGCTGCTCCTGGGCTTTCGTCACGGATCTGGTTAGCGGTCGGTGGCCCGTAGAAGTGCGGCTTTCCTCTTTTCCAGAGGCCATGTAAATAGTGTGCACCACCATGCCCCCAGACTTAGGGCGTCTGGGCTCAGTGCTTTTAGCCGTCGTTGCATGCTGTGGGGTCTTCTCTGGCCTCCTCCTTTTATGAGCCATGGAGGTTGAGGGGGCCGTTGAGGTGGGCGTCCAGACAGCCTTTTGGGGTTTAGCCTGGTGACCAGCTTCCGGTTGGATTTTCAGCTTCTTGTGCTGGCGGGAGAAGTTTGGATCGATGATCGAGTCTCGGGCCTGCCGCCAAACCTTATAGATTTTGGAAGACAGCCGTTGAGGAGATCGGGGTTGTTCGGGTTTTATTTCCACAACCTTTTTTAATGAGGGAGGAGACCTCTTCAGCACTGCCGTAGGAGAATTCTTCCGCACCTTATTTAGCATTTCGAAGCTGTTCTCAGTTGGAACAGCAGCATTAACTTCTGCCACCGGGGCCGATGGAGTCAACCCGGAGGGGAAGTTGCCCCCAGCCTTCCTTACTCGGCGCCAATGGCGACGTCGAGCGTGTCGAGCGGACGGTGTAGGGTCAGTGGTAAGAATGGTTTCGTCTTGCCCCCTGTCTGGGTGGGGGGTCGCTGTTGGTGTTAGCCTGTCAAAGACCGACGTCCTTTGGGCAGCAGGAGCGGGAGCTGAAGCCGTCAATCTTGTAAAGACCGACCTTTTGGCCGGAGAAGCCGTCTTGACGATTTCGGGAGCAGGAGCAGCCACTTTCTTAGAAGCAGCCTTCTCTGAGATTGTAGGCCCCATGATGGGTTTGCAGGATTTCTGGCCCAATCTAGAGAAGACCGAGGCGTTAACGTTGGGCGACTCGTTGAGAGGAGCCGCGACAGGGGTGAGACGATCAAAGACCGACTTCTTAAGAGCTTCCGTTGTCAGCACTGGAGCGGTGAAGTTTGTCGGCGGGAGCATGGTCCCAAAGAACAATCCTGTGGTGGCGCGAGTGACCTGTTCCACGGGCATTGTGAATAGCGAAGCAGCTTGGGGTCCGTAGGCTATACTTCCTGGCGAGGCAGAGCGTTGGTTGCAATTGCAGTCTGAGCAGTTGGAGAATTTCACGGAAGTAGAAGCCATCGATCCTTTGCTTTCTGCAATAAGCAAGACGCCAATTCTTAGTATCTTGAAACCCAAGGGCATCCATTAGCGAACCGCGATTGGTTCGCGAGTCACGACACACGAAGTGTGGAGTGGAAAGAGGAAAAGGTCCCACCGGGCGTGCCAGAATCTGTTCCCCTCCGAAAGACGGCGCGACACGACGTCTCGCCTGAGATTTGGGGCAGATGCTAATTGGTGCTATCCGTCCACCTCTCCGAAGATGCCAAGTTGATTTATGGCACCATGTATCGAAGGTTTAGACGGATGCGTCCGATGTAGCAGACTTCGTCAGATTCCCCCTCGTTTGAGGGGTTTTTGATTGTGGAGACGCTCTTCCCTGCAGGCGCAAGCCCCTGCAGTTAATTACGCTACCGCATTGCGGTAACAACTTTCTCCTTCTCCAGATGGTCACTTCGTGTCGTGGGTGTTTGTTTTGTTGCCCGTGGATTGTTTACGGAGACTGAGTTATGTCGTCGCCCGTAGGGCGTGGACTAGTCCAAATCCGTATTATCTTAGATTTGGGTTTGGGGGTTTGGTTTGAGGATACGTCAGCCATACTTGAGGCTAAGATCAACTCAAACGTTTGTTAAGGATACGTTAGTCTAACTTTGAGACTAAGATCAACTTAACGGGATCGTTTAGATCCGACAAAAGAGCGTTTGGGCTCTATTGTTCCAGTTTAGGGACATAGTGGTCCATCGTATATATAGCCGTCGGGACCCATCACCTCTCTGACGACGTTGAAGGATTACAACGACGGATGTCAGAGGAGTTCAGAGATGTACCCTCAAGCCAGAGTCAATTGGGGGGATTCATAGTCCAGTCTGTTTGAAGGTTTAAGGATACGTTAGCCGTTTTTGAGGCTAAGATCAACTTAAACGGGACCGTTTAGATCCGACAAAAGAGCATACGGGGCTCTATTGTTCTAGTTTAAAGACATTGCGGTCCATGGGTAGTTTAAGGACATTGCGGTCCATGGGTAGTTTAAGGACATTGCGGTCCATTGGTAGTTTAAGGACATTGCGGTCCATTGTTAGTTTTGAGACATCTCGGTCAAGGTCAAGGACGTCGTAGTCCATGGGTTTAAGGACCCCACAGTCCATTGTTAGTTTTAAGACATCTCGGTCAAGGTTAAGGACGTCGTAGTCCATGGGTTTAAGGACCCCACAGTCCATTGTTAGTTTTAAGACATCTCGGTCAAGGTTAAGGACGTCGTAGTCCATGAGTTTAAGGACCCCACAGTCCAGTATGTGCTCTGGATGCTTCACACGGGTTCACTGCCGTGCTTGGCGAGGACCAGGCTCCGCTCTGGACGTTTTCCACGGGGTCAAAGAGTGACATTATCCGCGTTCCACGTAACCAGGAATTTGCATTAAACACGGGTTTAAGGACCCCACAGTCCGTATCAATGTGTGGTCGTCGGGACCCGTCACCTCTTTGAAGACATTGAGGGATTACAATGCCAAGTATCAAAGGAGTGAAGAGATGTACCCTAGAACCGGAGTGGATTAAATAGTCCTTGGCCCAATCTGGGATCAAGACGAATTAATTATGTTATGAGTCCATTGGCCCAGTTAATCACAAATTGAGGACTTATGGCCATCTTGGGCTAAGTCCAATCAGGAGAGGCTTTGCCTCTATCCATTTAGGCCAATTGGGCCAAAGCCTAGTGTTAAACACTACAGAGCAGTCAGTGTTGAACACTGGGAATGAGGTTGACAAGTTAGTGTTTAACACTAAGAGATAATTGGTGTTAAACACCAGCAACAAGGCTTTTCAAATTAGTGTTAAACACTAAAACAGATCAGTGTTGAACACTGCAGATAAAGCTTTTTAATTAGTGTTGAACACTAAGGCCCAACAGTGTTTTAACACTGGGTTCGAGAGTTTTAATTTAGTGTTAAACACTAAGGCAAGATGGGTCACGTGGCAGCACGTGAGAGCGCCCTCCCTTCATTTATTCTGCTGAGATTATCGCATCTTTCAGAGCATCACGTGCCATCACGTGATGGGCATTCAAATGCCTATGTATTAGAGCTTCTGCCAAGGGTCACGTGGATCACGTGGGGTGCTGCCTCAAAGGGACTCTCTGTAGATCTCTTGGGGGGTCACGTGATGACACGTGACCCTGCCTCTATGTATTTTGTTTAGAGGATCTGTTAACCTTTTCTCAGGAATTAAATTCCTCGTAGGGTTAAACCCTGACAGTAATTTCAGAGGAATTAAATTCCTACTTCCTTTGGAAGGTTTATATTCTGGAATAGAGTTTAACTCTGAATTTTCTGTAGGAATTAAATTCCTCATATATGTGAAGAACCAAATAGGGTTAAACCCTAACAAAAGCTTTTTTAAGGAGTTTAAACTTCCATCCTCTGTTAAATTATGATTAAGGGAATTAAATTCCCGCTGTTGCAACAAAACTAGGTTCTTAATTAGGGTTAAACCCTGTTTCTTTTTATTCTGAAGGAATTAAATTCCCATGATACAGGGTCAAGCCCTAATTTTATTTTAAAGGAATTAAATTCCTATAGTTCTGTGAGAATTAAATTCTCGTGCTTGCATTCCCTCTCTATGTTTTGGATCTGCATGGCAGGATCTCGACCCATTGAGAATTAAATTCTCAACCTTAAGGGGAGATGTGCACTTTGCAGATCCTCTATCAAAGAGAGAAGAAATATATTCTTCTGTTTTATATATCAGAGTTAAACTCTGTTGAGAATTAAATTCTCTTTCTCTTTCAAGGAGCTTTTCCCTTTCTTACCTAGGGTTTTTGCAGAAGATCCAAGTCTTTTCAAAGTATCAAAGCTCTCCTCCTTTTCTTTTTTCTTCTCTGCGTATGTATATCCCTTCTCTGTGTCTCTTGGCTCCTATTTATAGGAGAAGCAGCCGAATCAATCAGTTTTTGACGAATCTTCATTAAGAGATTTGATTTGCACCCATCATTTGTTTTGGACCTTTGGATTATTAGGTGAATTTTATTCACCATTGGATTTCAAATCCAGGGGTTCCCCTTTATTATTTCGGTTAGATTTAAAGGGGAAATCTTTCCAAACCCGAGATTTTCCCATAGATAGATCACCTCTGAATCTTTAATTCGATTGGTTCCAGATAGTTGCTTTCCTTTAGAAAGATTTGAATCCGTTTCAGAATTTAATTATGTTGACGAAATGGGCTTTGAAAGCCGGTCACGTGTGACCACGTGACCCATGGTCACGTGTGAGCACGTGACCCCCTTTGGAATGAGCCTTCTTCTTTCTTTTGCGCTCTGTCTTCTGATTGCTGCTTAAACGTCACGTGCTACCACGTGACCCCTGGTCACGTGTGAGCACGTGACCCTTGTTTGAACTCTCTTTCTTTGGTTCATCTGGAGAACGAGTCTGCTGTCTTGAACGTCACGTGCCAACACGTGACCCTGGTCACGTGGAAGCACGTGACCTCTTCTGAAGCCTTTTCCTTGACTTGATCTGGGAACTGGTGTGCCTTTGACGCTTGCATTTAAATGTCACGTGTCGCCACGTGACCCTGGTCACGTGGGAGCACGTGACTCTTTCTGAAGCCCCTTTTCTTCAACGTAGTCGGGAAACTGAACTTGCCTTGATGATGTTTTTAGGTGTCACGTGCCAACACGTGACCTCTAGTCACGTGTAAGCACGTGACCCTCTTCTGAAGCTTTTCCCAGAAGCTTTCCTGATTTTAAATCAGGAAACAGGTTCTTGTCACACTTTTGGAGGAGTTTACAAGAAAGTTTGGGGACTCGATTGAAGTTTAGCACAGCTTATCATCCTCAGACTGATGGACAATCGGAGAGAACGATCCAGACCCTTGAAGATATGTTGAGGGCTTGCATGTTGGACTTCAAAGGTTCTTGGGAGGATCATCTACACCTGGTGGAGTTTTCGTACAACAATAGCTTCCAAGCGACTATTCAGATGGCTCCGTTTGAAGCGTTGTATGGTCGTAAGTGCCGTTCACCCGTTTGTTGGGATGATGTTGGTGAACGAAGGTTACTAGGACCAGATTTGGTAGTACAGACAGTCGAGAAGGTGAATACAATCAGGAAGCATATGAAGGCAGCTCAAGACAGACAGAAAAGTTGGGCTGACACGTCAAGAAGACCTCTAGAGTGCGCCGTGGGTGATCTGGTATTCCTGAAGATATCACCGACTAGAGGAGTGATTCGCTTTGGGAGTCGGGGAAAGCTTAGTCCCCGATTCGTTGGACCCTTCGAGATATTGGAGCGTGTTGGAGAGGTAGCGTACCGTTTGGCGTTACCACAGTCATTAGCAGGAGTGCACGATGTGTTTCATGTATCTCAACTACGGAGGTATGTTCACGATGAAACTCACGTCTTGGATCATTCGGAGTTGACCGTACGGGAAGACCTAACTTTTGAGGAGCGACCGGTTGAAATCAAGGATCGAAGAGAAAAGGTTCTTAAGAACAAAGTTATCCCTCTTGTGCTAGTTTCTTGGGGTAATCGATTGCATGGAGAATCCACTTGGGAGCGAGAAGACGAGATCCGGCAGAAATTTCCTCACCTTTTCCTATAGTTAGCTATCTTGTATTCTTGAAATTTCGGGGACGAAATTCTTTTTGTAGTTGGGTATGATGTAACACCCGAGCCCAATAATACTGTTTCTATTGCTAGTTGAGTGTTATATATTGCTTATTCCAAGTATCCTGATTGTTTGGTGTTTATTGCTAAATTTTAACCGGTTAAGTTATTTTGGCATATAACAAATTTTAACATCTAAAATGAAATTAAAAATATCCATGTTGGCCTACTCGTCGCCACTAGTCGCGTGGTAGCGTCCGCGCGTCGAGATTTTATCCCGTTCGGCGAAACGGGCAAGTTTGGACGACTACGCGCGCGTACAAGTGTCCGACTTGGGGGCATGCATTTTAATCATTAAACACCTCTTTTCAAAATTTGGAACTCGCTTAAAATCCTATAATTTGAATTTGAAACATTTGGGCGCAACCCGGACGCGATTTGGAAATGTTTCATTTAGCGCCGAAATACCCATTTTAATTTAATATATTTAAACCTACAAATATATATTCTGTTATAATATATAACGTTAAAATCCTTTTTTAAATCTTTTAAAATTATATTTTACCCACCCGTACCTTTCCAGCCAATCACGAGGGATTTAAATCCCTCGTGGGCCCCCTATCCTCACTCTCTCTCTCTCTCTTCCTTAAAATCTTCTCTCTCTCTCTCTTCATCAGATCTCTCTCTCTCCCTCTATATATTTTCTCATCACCTCGCGAAAAACTTCACCACGAGAAACCCATCGCGTACCCCCGAACCCTAACCCTAGCCACCTCCTGCCGTTGCCATCGACCTCCCCGCGACCTTGTCGTCGCCGTCCTCGCCTCCTCAGCCTCGACTGCTCGACGTCCTCCTCTTCTCCCTCCTTCCGCGCCTGCAACCCAACCCTCGACGCCACCACCAGCCGCAGATCTCGCCGTCGCCGCCGCCTCCCATCGCCGACGACGCCAGAGACTTCCTCCCTTCACCCTCGTCCCGACCTCGTCGTCTTCTTCCTCCTCCCCTCGCCGGACCACCACCAACCCGAGCCCAACCCCCCATCACCTAACCCTCTGTTCGCCGGAAAAGGGACACCGTCGACCCCCTCGTCGTCGCCAGCACACCTCCGACCACCTCCGTCTCCCCTTGATCACCAGAGCAGACCACCACCCTCCTCTACTCGTCGCACCACCCTCTCCAGCAACCCAGAAGCTGTCCAGCCTTCGCTGCTCGCCGTCGCTGCCTCGCCGGCCTCCCATCGCCGTCGAGCCCGTCGTGGTTGCCCTGGTTCTTCCCTGTAAGCATCCCTTTAACTTTCCATTCGTGTTAAACCCCCCCGCTGATCTTTAGTATACGTGTATCGTGTTTTGCTAACTTCGTCGCCTTTTGACTTTCGCCGGATTCCGGCCGTGCCGTCGTTTGGACCCGACTTTCCAGCGAAGTACTCTGGTCCGTGTGGTCCCGCTGTTCGCTGTTTGGACTCGATCCGTGGCCCGTGCATCCGTCTTGGGTTTTCCGCCGACGTTGCGTTCGTGTTTTCCGGTTTGCGAAACCGTCGAGGCAAGATTTCTTGCTACATGCTATGTTAAAACTAATTAAGTGTTTGAATCATAAAACTTGCTATATTAACTAAGTACTGTTACTTGTCTTATTGGACGAAACATGATATGCATCTTAATACTGCCATCTAAATCGTACTTGCCACCATAACCATCAATAACAACTACCTGTTAATCATTTTGGTATTTAGAGGACGAAAATCGTACACTTATACCTTCATTACCTGCTGTTAGTAATATTGCGCTACCCTGTGATTATTGCACCCCAAGGGTGCTCGAACCTGCTAGTATAATACAACTGCATCATATTCTTGTACCATTGTGATTAAGTGAACCGTTATTGTTAATTACTTTTTCTTGCTACTGTTACTTATTCGATTGTATACCTATTGGGAGCACATACTCGAATACATTGCATATTGACTCGACCCTGCTACATCTGACATATATTTACATACTGATACACCGGACATGACGCCCTGTCCATACCGACTCAACCTATTGTACTACGACCAGACTTATTACATGATCTCATGCCTAATGCCAACAAACCTGACTTGGGGTCCTCATGGACCATTCCTGCTGTCTATCCAGACAGAACCTGTTGTTACCTGATCTTGTGTTGGCATTAGTCCCTGATTACTGAATACCTGACCTGACATATATAACTTGGGGGTATGGGGAAATCAAAGGTGAAACCGACTTGTAACTCAACAGTTCGATACCTGTTCTGATCAGTCTTACGGGCTCGGCCAGCCCCGGAGTGATGATGCTGACATCACTCGCCCATCCTGCTACCTATTACTGCCTAGCGGCACGTCTCGGATTCAGCCCCGAGGGTCTTGACCGTGGTCCCGGGCACGCACGGGATACTATTGAGTTACATCGACGAGTCACCAATTGATTTCAAAGACTTTAGAGTAGAAATCTGATAGGACAGTTTAGTTACCACTGCACATTACCCTGCACTGTTATTTCATATTATTGCTTTATTCATGTTTATTTTCTGCATTGCTTATTACCATGTTCATATTTTTATTATTGGTTGACATGACGCGCTGACGTCTGGGTTTTGCATGGCCCAGATTCTTTACCACTGTCGCCGACCGAGCAGGAGTACTTCAGCCAGCAGGCTGATCTGTGAGTTCCTTAGTGATTAGTTTATTTACCTCATTTCATTTCCAGATGTGAGCCCGCATCATGGGACGTACTGTTTATTTATTGTATTGGATCATTTGCTTCCGCACTTATTGTTTATTGACTCTTGTTATTATGGATTTGGACATGTGTTAGATTAGTTTATTATCTTGTTCTTGATATCTCTACAACCGTAATGTGACTGTGGATGGATACTTCCTACCCACAGGTAGCATGGTTGGTTATGTCACGTGCCCAATCTTGCGTACTCTGGGAAGCGGGGCGTGACACCAACCAAATCCCAAATCCCATACTCTAAGTGGCGAATGATGAGTCGCTCCTGGTACCATATTCCAGTGCAGCGATGCAGACGCCAGCCAAATTCCAAATCCAAATCCCCAAGTGGCAAATGATGAGTCGCTCCTGGTACCATATTCCAGTGCAGCGATGCAGACGCCAGCAAAGTCCCGAAATTTTTATGGCCCTACGGTCTGGATCATACATTCTGCAAAACCGTATACAATCCACGGGCGTAAAACAATCCCAATCTCGCCAAAAATAATAAAAGAAAAAGAAAAAAAAAGTAGGTATGTCCACAAGCAAAATGGGCACAGATAAAACCCGAAAGGGCTCCGTGAGTAAAAACAACAGGACTGCCGGCGAGTTTGTGAAAATCCGAAATGGCGCAAACTCATGAAAAAGAGATGAAATGCACTCACAAGGTCCTCTCGACTTTATGAGGAGAAAATTCCCGCGTGAGATCATTACGACTCACAAAGGAGCAACACACTTGGGAGTCCCCACGACTCCTAAGGAGAAAATACACTTACGGGGTCCTTACGACCCGTAGGGAGAAAATGCTTTGTGAGACCCTTACGGCTCACAAAATTGAAAAGTCTTAGGTGATAGAGACCTAAAACCTGTCTCCTAAGCCATCATTTTCTAATAAGCAAACGCAAATGATGATTCGCTCCTGGTACCATATTCCAGTGTAGCGATGCTGATGCCAAACAAAAAAAAACAATTCCCAAATCCTCTCATGACAAATGATGATTCGCTCCTGGTACCATATTCCAGTGTAGCAATGCTGATGTCAACACAAATCAAATCAAACTAACAACCTCTGCGGCGGAATCATGCTCCGACCCAGAATTTACCCCGTGTCAAAATCATGCTTCGCCTCGGGATATCTACCTTCCCTGCCGGAATTATGCTCCGCCTCGGAATCAAATCAACCAACCAGCTCTGCGCCGGAATCATGCTTCGTCTCAGAGTGTCCCCCGCGTCGAAATCAAGCTTCGCCTCGGTGTATCTGCCTTCCCTGTCGGAATTATGTTTCGGCTTGGAATCAACCAGCGCCTTCCCTGTCGAAATTATGCTTCGTCTCGGAATCAAGTCAGCCAACAAGCTCTGCGCCGGAATCATGCCCCGTCTCAGAATGTACCCCGTGTCGAAATCATGCTTCGCCTCGGAGTATTTTCCTTCCCTGTCGGAATTATGCTTCGCCTGGGAATCAACCTCTGCATCGAAATTATATTTCGGTCAAAATGTCTGCCGCTCATCGGAATGATGCTCCGATCCTTGGAATCATGCTCCACCCTTCGGAATGATGCTCCGAATCCTGGAATGATGCTCCGCTCTTCGGAATGATGCTCCGAATCCTGGAATCATGCTCCGCCCTTCGGAATGATGCTCCGAATCCTGGAATCATGCTCCGCTCTTCGGAATGATGCTCCGATCCTTGGAATCATACTCCGCTCATCGGAATGATGCTCCGATCTCTGGAATCATGCTCCGCTCTTCGGAATGATGCTCCGAATCCTTGAATCATGCTCCGCTCTTCGGAATGATGCTCCGATCCTTGGAATCATACTTCGCTCATCGGAATGATGCTCCGATCTCTGGAATCATGCTCTGCCCTTCGGAATGATGCTCCGATATCTGGAATTATGCTCTGCTCATCGGAATGATGCTCCGATCCCTGGAATCATGCTCCACTCTTCGGAATGATGCTCCGATTCTTGGAATCATGCCTCTACTCTTCGGAATTATGCTTCGACTCTTCGAAATGATGCTCCGACCTTGGAATTATGCTCAGCAAATCGGAATGATGCTCCGATCCCCGAGAATCACGCTCCCCGAGGGATGCTCCGACCTTAGAAGTATGTTCAGCAAATCGGAATGATGCTCCGATCCCCGGGAATCACACTCCCCGAGGGATACTCCGACCTTGGAATTATGCTCCGCAAATCAGAATGATGCTCCGATTCCTGGGAATCATGCTCCCCGGGATGATGCTCCGCCCTCGGAATGATATTCCACCTCGAAGTCCAGCTTCAAGATCCATCAATTTCATGCACACAATTCAAATGTGCGGTGTACATTTATTGATGGGGGCAATCTGTTGGGGTAAAAATTTGCACCCCAGTTGACCGAGTCAAACTCAAGGTCAACCCCCAAGCTAGGTGGGCCCAAGCCCAGGTCAAGCGGGCCCATACCCAAGTCGAGCCCGCGGCCAGCCTCCCCATGCCAATAACAAAATCATGTAATAAATAATTTTTATGTAATTTTTTATACATGAATGTATGCAAAATGGGCATAAAGCCAATATTTTGTAAGCCCATGGCTTATGTGCAAAAATGAAATGGCACATGAGCCATGTGATAGGAAAAATGCCATTTTGTGAAGCCCAAGGGGCTGTATGTAAAAACGTAAGCCTATAAAAGGCAACATGATGAATAAAAAAAAGATATACTTTTCATTCTCTCAAAAAAAAACCCAGGGTTTGTATTTCTTTCCCTTTTCTGAAGGTCTCAAACCTTCTTCTTTCTTTTGAATTAAATCAAGAGTTTTACTCTTCCTTTTAAAAAATAAGATAGTTTTTCACCACCAAACCCACAAAGGGGAACTTGGATCTGTCTTTAGATCCCAAAAAGGAGAGATTTTGAGATCTCACATCTCTTGATCTTCAAGATCCAGCTAACAAAGGAGGAAGAAGAAGAACCCCTTCCATTAACCCCAAAAACACACTCAGGAGTTCAACTCCTCTCTGATTTCTCTTCCGAGAAATTTTTTTTGGGCAAAAAGCCTCTTTTTCTCGCCGGCGCTCAAGCGCAGAGCGCCCGCGTGCCGACACGTGGCACGCTTGCGCTCAAGCGCTCAGCGCTCGAGCGCAAAGCGCCCACGTGCCGACGCGTGGCGCGCTTGCGCTCCAGCATAAGCGCTCGAGCGCAAGTCGTCGACACGTGCCGACACGTGGTGCGCTTGCGCTCAAGCGCAAGTGCTCGAGCGCAAGTCGCCGACACGTGCCGACACGTGGCGCGCTTGCGCTCAAGCGCAAGCGCTCGAGCGTAAGTCGCCCCGGTGCCGACACGTAGCGCGCTTGCGCTCGAGCGTCAGGCGCTGAAGCGCAAAGCGTCCACGTGCCGACAAGTGGCGGCTTGCTCTCAAGCGCCCAGCGCTCAAGCGCAGAGCGTCCACGTGCCGACACGTGGCACTCTAGCGCCTGAGCGCACAACGCCCAAGGTGCTGCCCCCACGCATCCTTTGGATGCCTTTTCCCTCTCTTTTTTTCTTATGTATATACATATATATATATACATATGTATACATATGTGCATACACACATACTCCACGACACTGTCCCTATTAGAAAAAATTTCTAACGGGGCGCTGCCCCGCACCCCGCAAGGGGGCTGCTAACCCCCTTGACCCCCAGCCCGCTATCTGGGTAGCGGGACCCCCGTAAAAACTCTGCGTGGCTCCAGATATATTTAAACCCCCTCCAAAACGGAACACACGTACACTGCACATTGAGTTCGCATGACCAGTTTAACCCGTTAATCGGAGGTTCTCTCGCCCTAAAGGCGAGGGGTAATTAACGGCAGCTTAGTCCGCGGCTGCCGGAGATTCGGATCCCCACAATCAATAAACCCCAGCCTACCCTAGGCAGGGGGAATCTGTAGTATACGCCTGACAAGCGCGCGCGTATTCCCATCTCAATGGGGTGACGAAAAACACCCTACATGGTTGTCGGGACCCGTTACCTCTCTGACGACGTTGAGGGATTACAACGACAAATATCAGAGGAGTAAAGAGATGTACCCTCGAACCGGGTGTAAATTGATTAGAAGAGCAGATGTGCTCAGTTCAATTTAAATTGAGGACTTATGGCCAGAATTTGGCTAAGTCCAGTTAAAGAACATTTTATTTTTGTTTTGCCTATTAGGCCTTTGTTTGGGCTCTGCCCTTTTAATTGGGCTCTGACATTTCGTCTAGAATTAAATGCATAGCATTTATCAGAACAAGGTATGTTCTGACAACGCGTCACGTGGCGCATCAGGCGCTTTGCGCCAATTAAGGAGCGCATTGCGCTAGCGCACATAAGGGTGACACGTGTCGCTTAGCGCTAAGTGCGCTGCGCCAGTTCATGGGTGCGCCAGTGAGTGACACGTGGCGCGCTGGGCACTGAGCGCCAACCCAAGAGCGCAGTGCGCTGTTTTCAGGAGCGTGAAGCGCAGATCGTGTCTATGGTTGACACGTGGCATGTTATGGCGCTGAGCGGCAGTCCAAGGAGCGTAAGGGCGCAGTTTGTGAGTGTAAAGCACCGTCCAATAACGCAGAGCGCATTTTGATCAATTTAAAATCAAAGAACAAGTTTATGTTCTTCTTAAAAGAGGCCTTGCCTCAAGATTCAAGAACTAAGTTCTTATTCTTATAAAAGGCTATGCCTTTTTAGATCAAGAGATCTGTGAAGTAAAATACTTCTTTTTTATATGATTTAGATCTTGATCTTTTTTTTATTCAAAGACCTCGGTCTTTCTTATAGATCTAAGATCGTTTTAGAAGACATTTCTTCTTTTTACGAGATGTTTTCATCTCTGTTTTCCAAGGAATCAGCTCTTTACCTTTCTTTTCTTCTGAGTTTTTTCTCAAAGTTTGCAGAGGGTTTTTTTCTCTCTTTTTTTTTGAGACTTGAAGTCTTGGGGCCTTTATATAGGGCCAATCGATTTGTTAAATCGATTTAAGAGATCTTTCTCTTGATTGATCTGGGAATGTTTCCCACCGTTGGATCTTTGATCCTAAGGCTCCTGTTTGACAGAAGGTAATCTTCTAGTTTTGGAAAAATCTATCCATGCAGAATTTGTTCTGTTTTTGGTAATTCATTATTTACCATTGGATCATTGATCCAGCGGTGCTTAAAGCATAATCTTATTGTTTGGAAAGATTTTGAGAAATCTTTCCTTAACAGAATTTAATTCTGGTTAATAAATGATTTATTATTATTAGATCAATTGATCTAACGGTGGGAATTTTAATTCCAGCGCTGGCGCACCCATGTTGGACATGTGGCGTGCAGTGTAGAGTGCAGCGCAACTATGCTAGCGCCCTCGTGTTCGCCACGTGGCGCGCAGCGCGTAGAGCGCTGGATCTGAAGCGTTGCTTCAGCAGAGCGCTGTATCAGAAGCGTCGCTTCAACAGAGGTGTCTTTTCACCTTCCTTTTAAGTCAAACTTATGTTCCCGAGAATCTTTCTTTTCCAAAATTTGGAAACAGTTCCATTGTGCACAAAATCTTATGTGCTTCGTCTTTATAACTCGGAGCAAAGCTTCTTCCTTTTCTCATCCCCAAAGAACTTTTCTCAACTATGGCTTGTAACCGCCCTCATGCTCGTAGACAACCATGGGAAGTGCCCATTCAGGACCTTATTCCTCGCTTTGCTGCGCGCTTGGTGGATCCTTCTTTCACGGATGAGCAGTGCGACGCTGCGCTGCATGAGCTTTTGACTCGTGTGGGGTCCCCTCTTCCCCCACACTCTATTTGGCTTCGGATGATCCTTGCGTCTGTGCTTGCCGATCTTCCCCCTCCTCCAGCAGAGATGTCCTCGGCAATCTTGGATACTGCCAAAGACAAGATCGAGTGCTTCTTGGAGGCGCACTTGATCACTCAAGCCCTGAGGGATTGCTCCATCCACTTGCTGAGCCAGATACGGGCTCGTCGGGTTGTCATCACCACTTTTTCTGAGGAGTGCGGCGTTGACCGTTAGATGGCTACCCCACGGGAGGATCGCCGTTTCGACATGATGGAGAAGACGGAGAGGGAGCTGGATAATCTTCTCTTTAGCTTTGTGAACCCATGTCCTTCTGATCCCATATTTGGTGATCTTTTTTAAATGTAATGACAATAATAATAATAAAAAGATGTTTTAATTTAGTATTTTGTTATCTGCTAAGTGTTCTGTAATTTTTTTAATTCTTTGTCATTCCTTTGTGAAATGTTTATGCGCTGCATAATTATGAAGCGTTGCTTCGCTTTTCAAACTTAGCAACAGAGCTTTGCTCTAATTTGGGGTGCGCAGCGCAATTGCGCTAGCACTAGCGCATTCGTGTTTTGACACGTGGCGCACAGCGCGTCTTGCGCTAGCGCACTCGTGCTCGACACTTGGCGTGCAGTACAGAGCGCAGCGCAACTGTGCTAGCGCACCAGTGTCAGACACGTGGCGAGCAGCGCAACGTGCAAAGCAACGGCGCCAACGCGCCTGTGTTAGATACGTGGCGCGCAGCTCAGAGCACGGGATTTGAAGCATTGCTTCAATTTTGACTCTTAAATTTCTAAACAGAGCTTTGCTCTGATTGGGGGGAACAGAAGCGTCACTTCATTTCCAATCTTAGAATTTGAACAGTGCTTGGCTCTGATTTGGGGACGCAGAAGCGTCGCTTCATTTTCCGTCTTGGAATTTGAACAGAGCTTTGCTCTGACTTGGGGACGCAGAAGCGTCGCTTTATTTCCAGTCTTGGAATTTGAACAAAGCTTTGTTCTGATTGGGGGAAACAAATGCCCCCCCACCGTTGCGCTTACGTGGCCCCAAACGTGAGTGCGGCGGTGGTAGCATCTCAGTCGTTGGATCAACTTTTGGGGAGTTGAAACGGCTCTCAATGCCTATAAATAGGACCTTTGGTCCTTTTGATGATTTTCATTCTCTTTCTTGAGAATTTTCTCTTATTCAGAGCGCTGCTCTTCAGTTTTAAGAACTTTTCAAGAGTAAAACTCTTCCAAAACTTAAGTATAGTTTAAAACTTTTAATAAACCAGTGTTTTACCCATTAACAGAGTTTTGCTCTTTATAGATCTTTGATCTAAAGAAAACCCATTTAGGGTTTTATTTAGTAGAGCTCTGCCCCATAAGTCTAAAGAGATCTAAAAGGAACTAAAGAGAACCCTATTAGGGTTCTGTTAATAGAGATCTGCTCTCTAAAAGGATTTTTCTTGTGATCTCTTAATTCATTAATGGAGCTTTGCTCCTTTCAAATCATATAGAAGAACTCTTGAGAGTTTTTCATAGATCTTGAAGATTTAAGATGGGATTTTATTTTTGATGAATTATATCATCTTCTTAGAGCAGAGCTTTCAATGTTCTCGGGGGCCTTTTTTAACTTCCCTTGATAACTGATTCTGACAAGTGTCACTCCTGGCTGCAGAGCATTGCTCTTGAGGAGTTTAACTCCCTGTGCCTGTTTTGAATGAGAGATTGCTTATTCCGTTTGTCTGCTGATCTTTGCTGATTTTCTGTCACAGGAGTAATGGACGCTCATATGTATGATCTCGAAGAGATTATCTCTTACGGAGACATCCACCGACTCGGCCGTTCTCAGAATCGAGAATTCACAAACGCTGAGTGTGCCGAAATTATAAGCCGTTTTGATGCATATAATGGTCAACTGCTTCTCCGGCGTTCCCCTCTTCTGAAGCTTATTGTGAGAGCAATCTGGGGAGCGCTCCCTCTATTCTATGTCGGCGTGCCACTTAGAGCATTGGATGCCGCTGAAGATAAGGTGCACTCGGTGTATCTGATGAACCTAATCTCGAAAAGACGGCGAGACAATCTTGTCGATCTCCTGCACTAGGCTTTTCAACAGTCTGCAATACTTGCTGCCTATCGGAGGGTGGAGGACATCCGTGGGATCCCGACGCTCGTGATCGCGAAAGAAAGCATACTAGGATGGTTCGCCAGGCTTGGAAAATTCTGGACAAGGTCACTTTTGAGTTCCTCAATCCATGTCCTGGATTTGAGGTTTTGCCATTGTAATTACTTTAGTAATATCTTTACTTATTGCTTTCATAATTGTAAGAATTTTTTTGCAATACGAATTGCAAATTTCTCGTTTTAGCGTGTTTTATTTCACGTTCTGAATCTTTTTGCAAATGCATGGATGGGGTGTTCCTTGAACACTTAATTAAGTGCAGATCGGATCTTCTCCTTATTGCCTTCTCCTCTTTACTGTGTTGTTGCTATGTGATTTTAGCAAGTGTATAACTGTCAGTCTTGGATTCTTTGTAGAATGGTGCTGGCTTAGAAAACAGGGTTAAGATCTGTCGCCTAAGACTTTTTCAACTTTATGAGCCGTGAGGGTCTTATAAAGAATTTTCTCCCTACGGGTCGAGAGGATCCCGTAGGTGTAACTTTTCCTTAAGAATCGTGAGGATTCCCAAGGGCGTTTTCTCTTGAGAGTCGTAAGGATCTCACAAAAGAATTTTCTTCCTTACGAGTCGTGAGGACCCGCAAGTGATGGGTGAAGTTGTCCTTAACCGCATTTCACAGAGTCAGGGGTTGCTCTGGATGCTTCCCACGGGTTCACGCTCTGGACGTTTTCCAGGATACTGTAGTTTAAAGAAATCGCGGTCGAGGTTAAGGACATCATAGTCCATAGATTTAAGGACTCCACAGTCCGTTGTTAGTTTTAAGACATCCCGGTCGAGGTTAAGGACATCATAATCCATGAGTTTAAGGACCTCACAGTCCAATGTTAGTTTTAAGACATTACGGTCGAGATTAAGGACATCATACTCCGTGGATTTAAAGACCCCACAGTCCGATGTTAGTTTTAAGATATCACAGTCGAGATTAAGGACATCATAGTCCGTGGATTTAAGGACTCCATAGTCCGTTGTTAGTTTTAAGATATCCCGGTCGAGGTTAGGGACATCATAGTCCATGAGTTTAAGGACCTCACGGTCCAATGTTAGTTTTAAGACATCACGGTCGAGATTAAGGACATCATAGCCCGTGGATTTAAAGACCCCACAGTCCGATATTAGTTTTAAGACATCACGGTCGAGGTTAAGGACATCATAGTCCATGGATTTAAGGACTCCACAGTCCGTGAAATGTGTGGTTGTTGGGACCCGTCACCTCTTTGAAGACGTTGAGGAATTACAACGACAAATATCAAAGGAGTGAAGAGATGTACCCTTGAACCGAGGTTAAATTAGTTTAAAATTATTGCCGTTGATTGTTAGTTTTAAGACATCACGGTCGAGATTAAGGACATCATAGTCCGTGAGTTTAAGGACCTCACAATCCGATGTTAGTTTTAAGACATCACGGTTGAGGTTAAGGACATCATAGTCCGTGGATTTAAGGACTCCACAGTCCGATGTTTGCTCTGGATGCTTCCCACGGGTTCACTGCCGTGTTCGGCGAGGACCAGGCTCCGCTCTGGATGCTTCACACGGGTTCACTGCCGTGCTCTGCGAGGACCAGGATCCGCTCTGGACGTTTTCCACGGGGTCAGAAATAACGTTATTCGCATTCCACATAACCAGGAATTTTGCTCTAGATGCTTCCCACGGGTTCACTGCCGTGTTCGGCAAGGACTAGGCTCTGCTCTGGATACTTCACACGGGTTCACTGCTATGCTCTGCAAGGACCAGGATCCGCTCTGGACGTTTTCCACGGGGTCAGAAGTGACGTTATCCACGTTCCACGTAATCAGGAATTTTGCTCTAGATGCTTCCCACGGGTTCACTGCCGTGTTCGGTGAGGACTAGGCTCCGCTCTGGATGCTTCACACGGGTTCACTGCCGTGCTCTGCGTGGACCAGGATCCGCTCTGGACGTTTTCCCCGGGGTCAGAAGTGACGTTATTCGCGTTCCACGTAACCAGGAATTTTGCTCTGGATGCTTCACACGGGTTCACTGCCGTGCTCGGCGAGGACCAGGCTCCGCTCTGGATGCTTCACACGGGTTCACTGTCGTGCTCTGCGAGGACCAGGATCCGCTCTGGACGTTTTCCACGGGGTCAAAAGTGACGTTATCCGCGTTTCACGTAACCAGGAATTTTTGCTCTAGATGCTTCCCACGGGTTCACTACCGTGTTCGGCGAGGACTAGGCTCCGCTCTGGATGCTTCACACGGGTTCACTGCCGTGCTCTGCGAGGACCAGGATCCGCTCTGGACGTTTTCCACGGGGTTAAAAGTGACGTTATCCGCGTTCCACGTAACCAGGAATTTTGCTCTAGATGCTTCCCACGGGTTCATTGCCGTGTTCGGCGAGGACTAGGCTCCACTCTGGATGCTTCACACGGGTTCACTGCCGTGCTATGCGAGGACCAGGATCCGCTCTGGACGTTTTCCATGGGGTCAGAAGTGACGTTATTCGTGTTCCACGTAACCAGGAATTTTGCTCTGGATGCTTCACACGGGTTCACTGCCGTGTTCGGCGAGGACTAGGCTCCACTCTGGATGCTTCACACGGGTTCACTGCCGTGCTATGCGAGGACCAGGATCCGCTCTGGACATTTTCCATGGGGTCAGAAGTGACGTTATTCGTGTTCCACGTAACCAGGAATTTTGCTCTGGATGCTTCACACGGGTTCACTGCCGTGCTCGGCGAGGACCAGGCTCCGCTCTGGATGATTCACACGGGTTCACTGTCGTGCTCTGCGAGGACCAGGATCCGCTCTGGACGTTTTCCACGGGGTCAGAAGTGACGTTATCCGCGTTTCACATAACCAGGAATTTTGTTGATTATATTCGCATTTCATGGAGTTGGGATTTGACTCTCGGTTATCTGTACACCGCCGAGTCATGGAACTGGGAGTTGCCGCTGTTCCGCTTTGCTTGATATTGTGTCTGCTGAGACGAATGTTGAGATGCTCTCCAGGCTGTCTGAGAACCGTCGAGATTTAGCTTCTACTTCTGATGAAACCTGGGGAGGAGGAGTGTGATTCCTTCTTTGTTTGCGCCCCTGGATTGTATACACGGACTGCTGTGATATCATCTGTAGGGCATAAATTTCATTTTTATTTTTATTTTATTTCTTTCCGCGATACTCTATCATTTCAGCTTTTATATCGCGAAGGTCGCGATTGCCCCATCATTTCGACTATTTTTCGCGGTGCCCAATCATTTCGGCTATTTGTTTTATTTTTACTCGCTGCTTTTTATTGCGAGTTGCCCAATCATTTCGGCTATTTTGCATGCATACATTTTTACTTGCTGATTTTGTCGCAAGTTGCCCCATCATTTCGGCTATTTCGTATGCATGTATGGCTTGTTGGCTTTCCGCTGTAAGCTTGGAATTAGACACCGGTCTCGGCATCAGCATCGCTATAACTGGAATATTACCAGGAGCGAATCATCACTTGCCTCTGTCGATACCGAACAAATGAGGCTTAGCGAACAGGGTCAGGATCCTGTCGACTAAGGCTTTTGACTTCATGAGCCGTAAGGGTCTCACAAAGGTATTTCTCCCTGCGAATCGTAAGGATCTCGTAGGTGTGTGTTGGGGTAAAAATTTACACCCCTGTTGACCGAGTCAAAGTCAAGGTCAACCCCCAAGCTAGGTGGGCCCAAACCCAGGTCAAGCGGGCCCATGCCCAAGTCGAGCCCGCGGCCAGCCTCCCCATGCCAACAACAAAATCATGTAATAAATAATTTTTATGTAATTTTTTATGCATGAATGTAAACAAAATGGGTATAAAGTCAAATTTTTGTAAGCCCATGGTTTATGTGCAAAAAAAAATGGCACATGAACCATGGGATGGGCAAAATGCCATTTTGTAAAGCCCAAGGGGCTATATGTAAATGTGTAAGCCTATATAAGGCAACATGATGATGAATAAAATATAAACTTTTCATTCCCTCAAAAAACTAGGGTTTGTTCCTCCACTCTCTCTTTTTCAAGTTCTTTCTCTTCCTTTTCATTTTCCAAATAAATCAAGAGCTTAGCTCTCTTTTTTTTTAAAACTAAACAAAGTTTTACCATAAATCCACCTCCCAAGACTCCATCAAGAGAGGAAAAAGGGTCTCTTTTTTTATCATCCAAGATCTAGATCTTGGAGTTTCAAGAGAACCCATTTTGGGTTTCTTCTCAAAGGAGAAAGGAGAAAATCTTTTGGAGTTCAACTCCATAAATAAAATTCTTTTGGAGTTCAACTCCACTACAAAAAATTCTTTTGGAGTTTAACTCCACAATAAAAATCTTTTGGAGTTCAACTCCACAAATAAAATTCGTTTGGAGTTCAACTCCACAAATAAAATTCGTTTGGAGTTTAACTCCTCTACAGAAATTCTTTTGGAGTTTAACTCCAAAAAAAAAATACCTTTTTTGGGGAGTCTAACTCCACATTATAATTTTTTTAGCCATATAAAATTCTTTTGGAGTTAAACTCTACGTTAAAAAAAAAGAAAAAAGAAAAAAAGGTGGTGGTCACATGCTAAGCATGTGACGGGTCACATGACGGGGTCACATGCTAAGCACATGACGGGTCACATGCAAAGCACATGACGGGTCACATGCAAAAGCAACCCCATCACATGTTTAACATGTGACGGGTCGCATGCAGAGCATGTGAGGGCCCCCTCACATGCTGAGCATGTGACTCCCCCTTAGCATGTGACCCCCTCTCACATGAGGGGTCACATGCTAACATGTGACCCTCCATGTCACATGCTAGCATGTGACCCCCCTCATATGAGGGGTCACATGCTAACATGTGACCCCACTTTTTAAAAAAAAACAAAATTCTCTTTTCTTCTTTTCTTCTTTCTTCCCTCTTTTTTTTATTTAAAATAAAAATAAATAAATATTAAATAAATAAAAATAAATTATAAATAATATTTAAAAATTAGAATAAAAACATAATTATTTTCTTTTCTTCTTTTCTTTATTTAATCCCTTTTTTTATTTAAAAATATATATAATAAATATTAAATAAATTATAAATAATATTTTAAAATTAAAAAAATAATAATAAATTTTTAAAAATTAAAAAAAAAATCTCTAAATATTTATTTACTTATTTATTTTTGTTTTTATTTATAGAAAATATATATATGTATATATATCTTTTTTTTTACAAGCAGACCAAAACCAAAAAAATACACACGCCAACGCACTGCATATTGAGTTCGCATGACCAGTTTAACCCGTCAATCGGAGGTTCCTTCGCTCTAAATGCGAGGGGTAATTAACGGCAGCTTAGTCCGCGGCTGCCGGAGATTTGGATCCCTACAATCAATAAACCCCAGCCTACCCTAGGCAGGGGGAATCTGTAATGTGCCTGATAAGCGCGCGCGTATTCCCATCTCAATGGGGTGACGAAAAACACCCTACAGTGTGTTTTCTCCTTAGGAATCGTGGGGATTCCTAAGTTTATGTTCTCTTATAAGTCGTAAGGATCTTACAAGAGTTTTTTCTGCTTATAAGTCGAGAGGACTCATAAGGGTTGTTCACCGTGCGAACATATCCCTAGTCACGGATGGGACATGGTTAGGGAAATGTTTATTCGCGCCCGTGCTTGTAGGACAGTATTGGAGGTTGTGGGGGTTGCTTAAGAACAGGTTCAGGTCTCTGTAGCTTAAGACTTTCAAATCTTATGAGCCGTGAGGGTCTCATAAGAGAATTCTCCTTACGAGTCGTGAGGATCTCGCAAGTGTAATTTCTCCTTAGAAATCGTGAGGATTCCTAAGTGTGTTGCACCCTTGTGAGTCGTAAGGATCTCACGCAGGTGGTTTCTCCTCACAAGGTCGAGAGGACCCTGTAAGTGTCTTTTAACGAGATTGCGCCCTTTCGGGTTTTCACAAACACTCGCCGGTAGCCCTGCTGTTTTTACTCATGGAGCCCTTTCAGGTTTTCATCCGTGCCCATTTTTCTTATGGACATACCGTTTTTTCTTTTTTCTCTTTTTTCTAACGAGATTGCGCCTTTTCAGGTTTTCACAAGACTCGCCGGTAGCCCTGCTGTTTTTACTCACGGAGCCCTTTCGGGTTTCCATCCGTGCCCATTTTGCTTATGGACATACCGTTTTTATTTTTATTTTTATTTCTTTTTTTGTATCGGCTTCGGGATGCTGCAATCCACCGTAGTTTCTCGATATCTCGGTCAACAGCTAGTTCTAGGACATAGTGGTCCGTTATTAGTTTAAGGACGTTTCGGTCCGCTATTAGTTTAAGGACGTTTCGGTCCGTCGTTAGTTTAAGAACGTTTCGGTCCGTCGTTAGGTAAGCCGTCTACTATTTTTAGAGTTTGGGCTTAGGAAGATAGCGAGTGGACATAGTCGTCGTCATCTATCACTGACCTAGGCCATGATTCGTTAGGCGTAGTATTTCTTCAAGAAGCGACCGTTTATTGGCCTGAAAGGTCTTTCACTATGCATATCCATGAGTAGATAGGCCCCACCCTGGTAGACCTTGTCTATGATGTACGGCTTTCATAGTTCGGCTCGAATTTTCCCCGCTTAGCGCGATTGGGGATCATAGGTCTTTTGACCACCAGTACGAGTTCGCCTTGGCGGAATGTACTCGGCCTAATCAATCTATATGAGCACGCCATCTTTGCTTTATAAGCTTCCAGATTTTGTTGCGCCATGAGCCGGGTTTCATCAAGGGCATCGAGCTCCTCAAGCCGAAGGTGGGCATTCTGTTTGTCTGTTAGCTCATAATGGACTGCCGCTCGTAGGGAGGGCAACTCTATGTCGATGGGGAGTACTGCTTCTGTACCGAATACCATGCGTTGTGTTCGTGGCCGTCTTGAACGTAGTTCGTTATGCCCAAAGAGTTTCATGTAGTCTCTCGTGCCAGTCCTTCTTATTTCGAGACACTGTCTTCTTCACTATCTTTGTCAAGGTCTTATTGAAAGCCTCAGCTAGACCGTTAGCTCGGGGATTATAAACTAAGGAGTATCTCCAGTCTATGTTGTGCTGTTGTGCGAAGCGGCTGATCTTGTGGCTTCTGTAGGCTGGCCCGTTATCAGAGATGATTCATCTCGGAGTTCAAACCGATAAATAACATGTGTTTTGAAGAAATGGAGGATATTCTCTGTCTTCACTTCCCTCAGCGGTACTGCTTCTGCCCATTTGGAGAAGTAATCAGTCGTCACCAAAATGAATCGATGTCCTCTGGACGATGCTGGTTCGATGGGGCCGATTATGTCAGTCCCCCATATTTCGAATGGCCAGCTAGTCACCGTTGGATGTAGTGGATTTGGATACTGATGGATAAAGTCCCCATGGATCTGGCATGAGTGGCATTGCTTCGCATACTCGAGGCAGTCTTGGATCACGTGGTCCAATAGTAGCCCATCCGTTTAATCTTCAACTTTATCTTAGGGCCAGCTTGGTGAGAACTGCAGAGCCCGTAGTGAACTTCCTGAATGACTCTTTTCGCCTCTTGAGGTCCCAGACATCTTAACCACAGAGAATCAAATGACCTCTTGTACAGAGTATCATTGACGAAGGCGAAAGATAGGGCTCACTTCATGAGCTGATGTTTTGAGGACGCATCTTCAGGTGTTCGATGGGATTTGAAGTAGTCTATAAAGACTTCTCTCCAACCTTAACCATTTCTTAGTCTTTTATTTGCAGGGCCGTCTGCTCAGTCGCTTCCCTTTTCTCGGATGATTCCGGAGATATTTCCGCCGGTGTGAGGACCCGACGGCTTTGCACAACGATCCTCACGTCATCGAGGTTCTCATCGGCCGATTCTTTAGCAAGCTTGGCTAATGCATCCGTTTTGCTATTTTCCCCACGCGGTATGCTTTTGAAGGTGTAGGAAGGAATTAGGGTCAGCAGTTGCTGTACTTTCTCGCCGTACTTCACCAACTCTGGTTTGCACGTTTGGTAGTCACCATTTACTTGACTAACGACCAGTTGGGAGTCTCCGTATATGAGGAGGTTTTCAATTCCCATGTCGATGGCGATCTCGAGGCCTGCTATCAAAGCTTCATACTCGGCTTCATTGTTTATCCTCGGCTCTGTTAAGGATAAAACAAAGCGCATTATCCCTCCTTGTGGGATCACGAAGATAAGGCCTACTCCTGATTATGGGCGTGTTTTGTTTGCGCTTCTTCATGGAGGATGCTCCATCGAAATAAAGTTCCCACCGGGTACCACTTCCGTCGATCGCATCAAACGCATGTTCGTCTGGCAGTTCGCAATTCAAAGGGGAATCGGCCGGTATCGGATGTTCAGCGAGGAAGTCGGCGATGGCCTGGCCTTTCACTGCCTTAAGAGGTTGATAAGTTATTGAGAACTCCATCAGGAGCAAGGCCCATTTAGCGAGCCGACCTGTCAATATGGCCTTTGACATCAAATATTTGAGAGGGTCCACATTCGATATGAGATGGACTTCATGCGCCAATGCATAGTGCCGGAGTTTCGTTATCGCGGAGATCAACGCCAGGCAGTGTTTTTCGATGGGAAAGTAATTGTTTTCTGCCCCCAGTAGAACTCGACTCAAATAGTAGAGGGCTCTTTCCTTCCCTTAGTCGTTCTCTTGTGCCCATAATGCGCCTAAAGAACCTTCAAGGGCTGTTGTATAAAGAATGAGGGGCTTTCCCTTGACCAGAGCGGCCAGCACTGGCGGGTTCTGCAGATACTGCTTGATTTCGTCCAGTGCGCCTTGGCATTTGTGATCTCAGACGAACGGGGTTCCCTTCTTCATCAGGTGATTATAAGGACGGTACTTGGCAGAGATATTGGCTATAAATCGCCGGATATACGCGAGCATCCTTTGGAGAGACTGCAATTGTTTGAGAGTTCTTGGCGGAGGCATTTCCATGATCGCCTTGATCTTTGACGGATCTATCTCGATACCTCGTGTCGGACGATGAATCCTAGGAATTTACCTGAGGACACCCCGAACGCACATTTGAGAGGGTTCATCTTCAAGTTGTATTGCCGAAAGCGTTGAAATCCGATCTTCAGATGCTCGAGATGTTCCTCGAATGATTTGCTTTTAACTACGAGGACGTCGATATAGCATTCGACAATTTCATGTATGAGGTCATCGAAGATCTTCGTCATGGCCCTCTGATAGGTGGCGCCGGCGTTCTTTAGACCGAAGGGCATCACTTTATAGCAGAATATACCCAAAGGGGTCCGGAAAGCGGTATGTTTCTGGTCTTCGGGATGCATCTTTATCTGATTATATCCTGATGAGCCATCCATGAAGGAGAAGACTTCGTGAGTGGACGTGTTATCTATCATCAGCTCAGTGACCGGTACTGGGAAATCATCCTTCGGACAGGCTTTATTGAGATCCCGAAAGTCCACACATATGCGCACCGTCCCATTCTTCTTCATCACTGGGACGATGTTGGCGATCCAGTCAGGATACTGAACCTCTTGGATGAAACCAGAGACTATCAGCTTCTTGACCTCGGCGTTGATGCTCATCTCAAGCCTGAGCCGCATTCTTCTCGGTGCTTGTTTGATTGGCTTAACGTCCGGGGATATCGCCAATTTGTGGACAGCAATATCTGGATCTAATCCTGGCATCTCGGAATAGTTCCACGCGAAGCAATCCTTATGCTGCATAAGCACGTCTTTTTGTGTAGCTACCCTTTCCTCAGACAGCAACTCACCGACGAATGTTGGTCGCGGGTCACTTGTCGTCCCTAAATCAATTTTCTTGAGGTTGTCTACAGTGATGTGTATTCCATCTTCCAGTTCTTTTGTCGTCGGTGGAAACTCTGAGATTATCTCGTCATCATTGTTTTCGAAGCACCATGGGAGGTCATCCATATTCTCGGGCTCTTCTTTTGATATCGTTATCATATGACAAGTACGAGCTCGCTTCCAAGATCGATGTTGATCTGATTCCACTCTCGCGGATTTGGGTTCATACTTCTGCGGTGGTGTTATCCCCCAACTGTTGGATAGAGCGAACTTGCCGAGCTGATATTGGTCTTCGACCCAGTTCTTGAAGGTGAAGTAGTCTTCGAGAGGGTGTCCTATTGCTCGGTGATAAGAGCAATAGTCTGGATGAGAGACCTCGTTAGCTTGCTCGGGGTGCTTGGACTCCGGGAGTGTAAGCATTTGATGTCTTATGGCAAGATCAAGTATCTTCTTTGTCTTGTCTTGAGGAAAAGAGTATGCTCGACTCATCTTCTTCATAAGGGACAAATCCGGACCGCTTGATTCCAGATCGCATGACTTCTTGGTCCCGCTTTGTCACTGTCGAACGCCTTTTCTGTGCTTTGACTTGTTTCTGCCTCTGCGTCGGGCCTTTTGTACAACAGGTTGACAGGGAGGGGCATTTTCATCTTTCGCAGCCTGTTGAAAAAGGCGTTGCGTCTTGGCTTTCCCGTAGATGGCCATTTCGCGAATATGGTCTTCTCGAACTTTTTTACCAGCTTCCCTTATAAGCTTGTCCATTTGTTCTTCGAACGACGGACTGGGCACTTTCACGTCGGGGGCTCTTTTTGGTTCAGGGTTAGTATTCCCCATTGAGCATCTCCTTCTTCATCAAAGTCATGTATGACATAGCAGTCGCAGAGTAACTCCCGTTTCTTGGACCGAACATATCCAAGCCCAATCACTTCCATTCTCCTGTTGGGCAACTTGCGCTGAGTTCCGGGAACGTTCCAGATCCTGTCATAGAACTTAGCTTTTCGAGCGGTCTGTTTGAAGGGTATCCCTTGGCGCTTCAATAGCCTTTTCAAGCCTTCTGTGTAATATCTAGGTAGATGGATGGGCTAGAGCCTGTCAAGTGTAGAATCCGCGTCGCGCCAGATTTCTTTCTCCACTTTGGTTTCCCCGGAGCGGTAGAATAGGCTCGCCTTTTCGCCTTCTCGCCTGGGAGGGACATAGAACGTCTGCAGCTCTCCACATCGTAGGTACCAAACGCGTCTAGTTCTTTATGATATTTGGGCGGAACCATGGCAACTTGCAAACTTTGCTCTTCATCAGCGAATATTTGTATTGAAGGCCGAGCGGAGAATATAGCATGGACCTCATCTTCCGAGTCACTGCCAAAGATCAACATGGGAGCGAACGGTCCTGGCTTGTTGTACTGGGGCGGGCCTGGATAAACTATCGCTTCCTCTTCTTCAGTATCACTCCCGAAGACTGGGATGGTGGTGATAGCTTTGTTCTCCGGTTTGCAACATCTTTCTGTGTCCTCGAAATCTGGCAAAAAGTATTTTGCATCTTCATACTTGCGGACTTCATTCACGGAGAATGGATTCAGCTCTCCTGTTACGGTATACTCAAGACCATCCTTAAAGTATTTCAGACACTGATGTTGTGTAGAAGGGATGATGTTGTACTCGTATAACCAAGGCCGGCCAAGCAAAGCGTTATAGCATGTCTTGGCATCAATGACATGAAATTTAATATCCATGACAAGTAGCCCGAATCGTAATGTCAATATCACAGACCCGGGAGTCCACAATGACTGGGATTCAAACCAGAGATGGTGATTTTATCATGAGCGAGATGCTGGACGCTCATGCAGATTTCCTTCAACACTCGCACATTGAGAAGATTGACGGAAGACCCATTGTCGACAAGGATTTTTCCTATCTTTATATCGTGGCAGTACCCTGAGACATAAAGGGGACGGTTGTGCTCGCACGTACCAAGGAGGAGGTCTTCGTCGCCGAAGGTGATATCGGCTGTGTGTACTTCCTCCAGCTCGTCCTTCATCTTTTCTTCGGCGAGAAAAGCTTGGAATTGCTCTGGTTCTTGTAGCGCCTTGATCAATGAATCTCTTGCTTCTTTGGATAGTAAAAGGGCGTCGAGAACGCTGAGCTGCGAAGGTAACTTTCTCAAGTGTGCCAGAACGTTGTAGTCCACCTTGTTCTTCTTTGGCGGGTCCTTGGCAATCAGCTCTTTCATGACTTGGTCATCCAGGGCGATATCCTCAGAGACCTTTTCTTTTCCCTTATCTTTTCTACTTGTGGGTCCGAGATTCTTTTCTGGGAGCGTGCGATTGCGCAGCTGAATGTTTTCACAGGCCTTCGGTTCTTCCTCCTTCCCCAAGGTGGATTCTTTAAAGAGAGGTCCAAGAGCCATCTCTTCGTCAGAGTCACTTCCGAAAGTGAGAACCTGCGATCCCCCGGCGTTGACCGTGCGGCAGTTGCCGGTAATTCTTTTATGCTCCTCGGTCGCACTTCTTTGCTCCCGACGAGTTTTGCGTTTCATCCGCTTAAAATGTTGCCGGTGAGCAACATATCCCTGCCACCATCTTTTAAAAGAATCACATTCTTCAGTGGGGTGCGAAATCTTTTGATGATATGAACAGTAGCTAGGATGCATCTTTGCTTCACCGGGAGTGTTTCCTTCGGAGGGCGGTAGCTTCATTCCCATTGATATGGCTTTAGCGAACCTTTTTGTCGTCTTGAACTTGTTTTTATCCGCGACGGATGTCCCTTGACTCGGTGGGAGTGCTTCGACTCTTTCGCCCAGTCGGTCGGCATTTGGCCCTTTCAAATATGGCCATCTCACACTCCCGATCGGCTTTACTTTTCAGATGCATCTCATTCAGGAAGGCGTCGATTATTTCATCTGACGGCCATAGAAGTTCCGGCTTGGGACTTGCCCTCAGTCTCTCTGTGCAGGGAGCTTCTTCATCGTTTGTAGACGAGTGAGAGATCACATGGCAACTTGTTACGTAATCCTCATATCCATCCGACGAGTCTTCTCCATCATCTTCGTCCTCAAGGACGTGGCTGAGGAACTCTTGGAGCGTAATTGGAGTTCGCGCCTTCTGATTATACTTTTCCAGCGCGTCAATCTGCTTCAGTAGATCCGTGCGCTTGTCGCCATGCTTAACGGGCTTTTTGGATCTCTTCTTCTTCTTCTTTGAAGATTTTGATGGCTGGGTGTGAGTGCTTTGGCTATCACCACCAATCTTTGGAGTTGGGCGCGGCTTCAACATTCCTTCGATGATCTGGGGTTCTAGCGGATTCTTCCACCTAATCGCCGGGCATGTCTGAAGATCATTCAGCATCCTTTTGGCTCCGGCTGAGAGCACGACCTCCCACGGAGCTTCTTCAACAAAAGAGCACGTTGCCCCCTGTGTGTCCACCCTCTTAAGAGTGTGCGGTTGTGGTGGGCTCACTTTCCACTTTTCGGACAATGCGAACTTGCCCTGTTGGTACCGATTCTCGATTCATCCCTTAAAGACGAAGCAATCCTCGATCGGATGGCTTACCGTTTGGTGGTAAGGGCAATAATTGGGATTATTCACTTCGCTGGGTTGCGGTGGTCGTCTTGGATTTGGCAAATTAATAAGCCTGTTGCGCACCGCCAACTCGGACAGCCTCTTCGTTTTATCCTGCGGGAATGAGTAAGGGCGCTTCATTTTCTCATTGCAATAGCGCTGTCTCTCCTCCAATTGATCCGCTAGTCTTGAAACACTGGGCTGTTGTTGGGTGTTCGCAACGAAGATCGCCTTCCCTTTACCCTTTTCGTTCCGTGGCTCCGGTTTCGGAGGAGACGGTCTGTGATCCATCTGATCCATCTGGGCTAGCTTGTCGATTAGAGCCTGGAATGTGGTCGGTTTGAAGAACATCATGAACTGTGAAATAGTTTTATGAGGGTCTAAGGTGCCCATGAACATGCCCACTGCTGGCGCCTCTTCGATGCGTTGTTCACACTTTGACCACAGATTTTGCCATCGGATTGCGTATTGAACCCAAGCTTCGCCCGGCTTCACCCTGGTATTGATCAATGTCATTATTGGGGTGCGTTCACTAGCACTCGTGAATCGCTGGGTGAATAACAATTCCATCTCTGTGAAAGTTTTGGCGGAGTCGTTTGGAAGTTCGGAGTACCACTCAAATGCCGTTTCCAACAAGCTGCCGATGAATTGACGGAGAAGAAGCTTATCATCACCCTCGGTGTTGCCGCACAGAGCTCTGAACTGGGCGACGTGCTGGTGGGGATTGCCCGTCCCCTTGTACACATGGAATTTGGGGATCGTGTATCCCGGCGGGTATTTTATCTGGTCATACCAGCCTGGATACGGTCGCCCAGTTTTGACGACTTGGCCGGCCGCTTCATTTGCCTGGTGAACTCGTATTTGTTGAGCAATATAATCATCCAGGGCGGCCTTGGAGATAGTTTTCTTTTTGGCTGTTGAAAGAGCCGGAGGTGGATTTGATGTTTCTCCTCTGTCGTCTTCAATAAT
Organism: Agapanthus africanus; assembly: GCA_030015575.1. Taxonomy (NCBI): domain Eukaryota; kingdom Viridiplantae; phylum Streptophyta; class Magnoliopsida; order Asparagales; family Amaryllidaceae; genus Agapanthus; species Agapanthus africanus. The sequence continues at coordinate 73,437,008 of CM057348.1, forward strand.
GATCGGAGGGTCTTCGACTGGAGGATCCGGCTGTATCATCATCCCGACCATGTCTTGGAAGAGAAGAGCCATTTGCTTTATATTAGCTGCTTGTTCCGCAGCCTCCTTGTCCTTCTTTTCGAGCATTCTCCAAAGGAATTCAGCATCAGTCTCATGTTCGTGACGTTGTTCACGCCTCCGGGCTTTGTTTTGGCCCGGTGAGTGCGGCCATTGCAGTCAGCATCTCCTGGAGCTTTTGCTGTTGTTGTTCCTGAGCCCTTGTGATGGATCGGGTTAGTGGCCGGTGGCCCGTAGAAGTGCGGCTATCCTCCTTCCCGGATGCCTTGTAAATAGTATGCACCACCATGCCTCCAGACTTAGGGTGTTTGGGTTCAGTGCCTTTGACATTTGTCGCAGGCACCGGGATCTTCTCCGGCCTTCGAGTGGTCGAAGTTGAGGGGGTCGTCGCGGTGGGCATCCAGATAGCTTTTCGTGGTTTGGCAGGATGACTTTCTTCTTGTTGAACTTTCGCCCTTTTTTGTCGGCGAGGGCAATCTTGATCAACCACTGAGTTCCGGACCTGCCGTCAGACTTTGTAGATCTTGGAGGACAGCCGCTGAGGGGACTGTTCTGGCTTTATTTCCGCAACATTCTCCACCGGAGGAGGAGATCTTTTCAGTACGGCAGTAGGAGAATTCCTACGCACCTTATTCAGCAGCTCAAAGCTGTTCCCGGTTGGAACAGCAGCATTAATTTCCGCCGTCAGGGCTGGTGGAGTTAGCTCAGAGGGGGAGTTTCCCCCGGCCTTCCTTACCCGGCGCCAGTGGCGACGTCGAGTATGTCGAGCTGATGGAGTTGGCTCGGTGACGGGGATGGCTTTGTCTTGTCCCATGTTCAGGTGCGGGGCTGTTGCTGGTGTCAGCCTGTTGAAGACTGATGTCCTTTGAGTAGCAGGAGCGGGAGTGGGGGTTGGGACAGTCAGTCTTGTAAAGACCGACCCCTTGGCAGGAGAAGCCGCCTTGACGACTTCAGGAGCAGGGTTGGTTACTCTTTTCGGAATAACCTTTTTCTTGAGGTGCAGGCTTCATCATGGACCCACCTGAACTTTGGCTCAATCTGGAGAAGACCGAGGCGCCAGTGTTGGACGACCCGTTGAGAGGGGACGCAGTAGGTGTAAGCCGATCAAAGACCGACTTCTTCGGAGCTTCCGGTGTCAGCACAAAAGCGGTGAAGCTTGTTGGCGGGAGCATGGTCCTGAAAAACAACCCTGTGGTGGCTTGAGTGATCTGTTCCATGGGCATCGTGAACAGGGAAGCCGCTTGGGGCCCGTAGGTTATGCCCCCAGTTGAGGCAGTATGCGAGTTGCAGCCGCAGTTGGAGCACTTTAAGCAGGTGAATGCCATTAATCCTTTGCTTTCTGCGCCAAGCAAGAAACCAAATCTTAGTAACTTGAAACCCAAGGGCAACCATTAATAAACCGCTATTGGTTCGTGAACACGACACACGAAATGTGGAGTGGAAAGAGAAAAAGGTCTCACCGGGCGTGCCAGAATCTGTTTACCGCTGGAAGCCGGGAAGACTGACGTCTTGCCTGAATCTGGGAGCAGATGCTAATTGGTGCTATCCGTCCACCTCTCCGAAGATGCCAAATTGATTTATGGCACCATGTATCGAAGGTTTAGACGGATGCAGCCGATGTAGCAGACTTCGTCAGATTCCCCCTCGTTTGAGGGGTTTTTGATTGTGGGGACGCTCTTCCCTGCAGGCGCAAGCCCCTGCAGTTAATTACGCTACCGCATCGCGGTAACAACTTTCTCCTTCTCCAAATGGTCACTTCGTGTCGTAGGTGTTTGTTTTGTATTCGGTTGCCCGTGGATTGTATACGGAGACTAAGTTATGTTGTCCCCGTAGGACGTGGATTAGTCCAAATCCGTATCTTTCTTAGATTTGGGTTTAGGGGGGGTTTAAGGATACGTTAGCCTTAGTTGAGGCTAGGATCAACTTAAACGTTTGTTAAGGATGCGTTAGTCTAATTTTAGACTGAGATCAACTTAACGTGATCGTTTAGATCCGATAAGAGAGCAATTGGGCTATATTGTTTAGTTTAGTGACATTGCGGTCGATAAGTAGTTTAAGGACATTACGGTCCAATGTTAGTTTTAAGATATCGCGGTCGAGGTTAAGGACATCATAGTCCATGAGTTTAAGGACCTCACAGTCCGGTGTTAGTTTTAAGACATCACGGTCGAGGTTAAGGATATCATAGTCCGTGGATTTAAGGACTCCACAGTCCGACGTTAGTTTTAAGACATCACGGTCAAGGTTAAGGACATCATAGTCCATGGATTTAAGGACTCCACAGTCCGATATTAGTTTTAAGACATCACGGTCGAGGTTGAGGACATCATAATCCATGAGTTTAAGGACCCCACAGTCCGTAGTAATGTGTGGTTGTCGGGACCCGTTACCTCTCTGACGACGTTGAGGGATAACAACGATAAATATCAGAGGAGTAAAGAGATGTACCCTCGAACCGGGTGTAAATTGATTAGAAGAGCAGATATGCTCAGTTCAATTTAAATCGAGGACTTATGGCCAGAATTGAGCTAAGTCCAGTTACAGAACATTTTATTTTTGTTCTGCATGTTAGGCTTTTGTTTGGGCTCTGCCCTTTTAATTGGGCTCTGACATTTCGTCTGGAATTAAAAGCATAGCATTTATCAGAACAAGATATGTTCTGACAGCGCGCCACGTGGCGCATCAGGCGCTTTGCGCCAATTAAGGAGCGCATTGCGCTAGCGCACATAAGGGTGACACGTGTCGCTTAGCGCTAAGTGCGCTGCGCCGGTTCATGGGTGCGCCAGTGAGTGACACGTGGCGCGCTTGGTGCGAGCGCCAACCCAAGAGCGCAGTGCGCTGTTTTCAGGAGCGCGAAGCGCAGATCGTGTCTATGGTTGACACGTGGCATGTTATGGCGCTGAGCGGCAGTCCAAGGAGCGCAAGGGCACAGTTTGTGAGTGCAAAGCACTGTCCAATTGCGCAGAGTGTATTTTGATCAATTTAAGATCAAAGAACAAGTTTATGTTCTTCTTAAAAGAGGCCTTGCCTCAAGATTCAATAACTAAGTTCTTATTCTTATAAAAGGCTCTGCCTTTTTAGATCAAGAGATCTGTGAAGTAAAATACTTTTTTTTATGATTTAGATCTTGATCTTTTTTCTTATTCAAAGACCTCGGTCTTTCTTATAGATCTAAGATCTTTTTAGAAGACATTTCTTCTTTTTATGAGATGTTTTCATCTCTGTTTTCCAAGGAATTGGTTATTTACCTTTCTTTTCTTCTGAGTTTTTTCTCAAAGTTTGCAGAGGGTTTTTTTTCTCTTTATTTGTAAGACTTGAAGTCTTGGGGACTTTATATAGGGCCAATCGATTTGTTAAATCGGTTTAAGAGATCTTTCTCTTGATTGATCTGGGAATGTTTCCCACCGTTGGATATTTGATCCTAAGGCTCCTGTTTGACAGAAGGTAATCTTCTAGTTTTGGAAAAATCTATTCATGCAGAATTTGTTGTGTTTTTGGTAATTCATTATTTACCATTGGATCATTGATCCAACGGTGCTTAAAGCACAATCTTATTGTTTGGAAAGATTTTGAGAAATCTTTCCTTAACAGAATTTAATTCTGATTAATTAATGATTTATTATTATTAGATCCTTTGATCTAACGGTGGGAATTTTAATTCCAGCGCTGGCGCACCCACGTTGGACACATGGCGTGCAGCGTAGCGCAACTGCGCTAGCGCACTCATGTTCGTCACGTGGCGCGCAGCGCGCTGGATCTGAAGCGTTGCTTCAGCAGAGCGCTGGATCTAAAGCGTCGCTTCAACAGAGGTGTCTTTTCATCTTCCTTTTAAGTCAAACTTATGTTCCCGAGAATCTTTCATTTCCCAAATTTGGAAACAGTTCCATTGTGCACAAAATCTTATGTGCTTCGTCTTTATAACTCGGAGCAAAGTTTCTTCCTTTTCGCATCCCCAAAGAACTTTTCTCAACTATGGCTTGTAATCGCCCTCATGCTCGTAGACAACCATGGGAAGTGCCCATTCAGGACCTTGTTCCTCGCTTTGTTGCGCGCTTGGTGGATCCTTCTTTCACGGATCAGCAGTGCGACGCTGCGCTGCACGAGCTTTTGACTCGTGTGGGGTCCTCTCTCCCCCCACACTCTATTTGGTTTCGGATGATCCTTGCGTCTATGCTTGCCGATCTTCCCCCTCCTCCAGCAGAGATGTCCTCGGCAATGCTGAATACTGCCGAAGACAAGATCGAGTGCTTCTTGGTGGCGCACTTGATCACTCAAGCCCTGAGGGATTGCTCCATCCACTTGCTGAGTCAGATACGGGCTCGTCGGGTTGTCATCACCACTTTTTCTAAGGAGTGCGGTATCAACCGTTGGATGGCTACCCTTCGGGAGGATCGCCGTTTCGACATGATGGAGAAGACGGAGAGGGAGCTGGATAATCTTCTCTTTAGCTTTGTGAACCCCTGTCCTTCTGATCCCATATTTGGTGATCTTTTTTAAATGTAATGACAATAATAATAATAAAAAGATGTTTTAATTTAGTATTTTGTTATCTGCTAAGTGTTCTGTAATTTTTTTTAATTCTTTGTCATTCCTTTGTGAAATGTTTATGCGCTGCATAATTATAAAGCGTTGCTTCGCTTTTCAAACTTGGCAACAGAGCTTTGCTCTAATTTGGGGTGCGCAGCGCAATTGCATTTGCACTAGCGCATTCGTGTTTTGACACGTGGAGCAAAGCGCGCCTTGCGCTAGCGCACTCGCGCTCGACACGTGGCGCGCAGCACAGAGCGCAGCGCAACTGTGCCAGCGCGCCTGTGTCAGACACGTGGTGAGTAGCGCAACTGCTCCAGCGCGCCTGTGTTAGACACGTGGCGCGACACGTGGCGCGCAGCGCAAAACACAGGATTTGAAGCGTTGCTTCAATTTTGACTCTTAAATTTCTAAACAGAGTTTTGCTCTGATTGGGGGGAACAGAAGCGTCACTTCATTTCCAATCTTGGAATTTGAACAAAGCTTGACTCTGATTTTGGGACGCAGAAGCGTCGCTTCATTTCCCGTCTTGGAATTTAAACAGAGCCTTGCTCTGACTTGGGGACGCAGAAGCGTCGCTTTATTTCCAGTCTTGGAATTTGAATAGAGCTTTGCTCTGATTGAGGGAAACAGTCCTCTTTGCTCTTGAAATTCGACGAAATTTAGTTTCTGTTTTAGTCCTTCTTAGTTCAGGTTTTAGACTTGATTTTCATAATTGTGGTGTTGATTTGTATTTGGGAACGTTTTATGGTTTTGGTTTTATGTATGATTGCTTTATGGTTTTAGACATTGACTATGATGTATTTGATTTTAATAATAATGATTGTTTTTTCTTAATTGCATCATCTAGTAATGTTCATATTGATGCAGATATTTGGCATGCTAGATTTGGACATATTGGACGCGACAGGATGCTAAGATTAGTAAGAGATAGTTTAATTAGCCCACTTGAAAAATTAGATTATTCTATTTGTGAATATTGTCTAGCAGGAAAAGCATCTAGAAAACCATTTGGCAAAGAAACCAGAGCCGAATTTCCATTGCAATTAATCCATTTGTGTATCTACGGCCCGATGAGTGTGAGGGCGAGGCATGGATCCTCATATTTCATCACATTTATAGATGATTTCACACGTTATGGCTATATCTATTTGATTTCACATAAGTTCGAAACGCTAAATTGCTTTAGACAATATATAAACTTGGTTGAAAATTAATTAGACAAAACTATCCAGACTTTAAGAACTGATATAGGCTGTGAATATTTATTAGATCAATTCAAATATCTATATGATGAAAAGGGTATAATTCGAGAGTTAACCATTCTCATAACTCAGCAACAAAATGGTGTGGCGGAAAGACAAAATAGAACCCTACTAGAGACAGTTAGGTCCATGATGGCCTACGCAAATCTACCAATATCATTTTAGGAAGACACGCTATTGACAGCAGCCTATGTACTTAACCGAGGTGCCCTCTAAATTAGTTACTTTCACTCCGTATGAGTTATGGACAGGCAGGAAACTAGAGTCAAGCAATTTGTGATCTTGAGGATCTGCAGTCTTTGTCCATGACCCTTCTAATAAATACGGAAAATTAGGTTCAATAGGAAAGAAGTATCTTTATTCGATATTCGGAAATCTCTAAAGGGTATGCGTCCCTTGGTGAACATGAAGATGGAAGTGTAACTGAACTCGAATCGCGAGATGCTACATTCTTAGAGAATGAATTTCCAAAGAAAGATGAGGTTGATAGGAATATTCCATTTTTTTGAAACGGAAAAACCTGAGGATACTGACGCACCTAGAGTCAATGAGGATTTCCCCAAACCTCCTGATGTAGTTGAGGAAAACGAGAAAATGCCTAGACATATTGATCCAAGTGGGAGCCAAATACTTAGTGAGTCTATTCGATTAGAACCTCTAATGCGAAGGAGTAACCGTAAGAATATCCCGCAACGTCGTTTTGAGATCGAGGGAGAAGTATCTATTGTTATTCCTCAAGATGGCAAAGAGCCACAAACAGTGAAAGAGGCTCTCCCGTGTCTTGCAAAGGAAGAATGGAAAAATGCGATGGAAGAGAAAATGGAGTCAATGAGAACCAACTATGTCTGGGACTTGGTTGATCTTCCGCCGGCATGAAAAGTAATTGGGAATAAATGGATTCTCAAAATTAAGCGTAATACGGATGGTTCTATTGAATGATATAAAACACGTCTTGTTGCAAAAGGTTATACCTAACAAGAAGGCGATGATTACGAGGAAACTTTTTCTCCTGTAGTTAGGTTTGCCTCTATTCGCCTTATTCTATCCATGGTGGCATATATGGACTTGGAATTGCACCGATGGATGCTAAGAATGCATTTCTCAATGAAGAATTGGATAAGGAAATCTATGTAGAACAACACTAGATTTCATTGTTAAAGGTCAGGAGCGAAAAGTATGCAGACTTCAATGTTCAGTATACGGCCTAAAACAATTATCCTGACAGTGGTATTTGAAATTTCATCAATCCATGATCACATTTGGATTTGTGATGATTGATGAAAACCGCTGTGTGTATATCATGCAGTCTGAAGATAGTTTTGTAATACTGTTTCTCTATGTGGATGATATTTTATTAGCTGGGAATAATAAGGAGTTTGTTGTCACCGTTAAAGAATGGTTGACCTCCAATTTTGAAATAAAAGGACATGGGTGAAGCAAATTATATTCTCGGGTTAAGATCCAAAGAGACCGTTCAAGAAAACTTTTAGCTTTATCGCAAGAGCCATATATTAATAAAATTCTTGAACATTTTAACATGAGTGGTTGCAAACCCATTGACAACCCCATTGCAAAAGACGAGGCTTGAAGCCTTAGGTTATGTCATAAGACTCTATAAGAGCGAAATGAAATGAAAAATGTTCCCTATTCCAGTGCTATTGGGAACCTGATGTACGCAATGATGCGTGCTCGGCCGGATATTTGTTATGCTGTGGGTCTAGTGAGAAGATATCAATCAAATCCAGGAAGAGAACATTTGAATGTTGTAAAAAGGATTTTCAGATATCTACGAGGCACTGCGAATTACTCCCTATGCTATCAAGGACATGATTTGCGCTTATTGAGTTACTCGGATGCTGATTGGGGAGGAGACATTGATGAACACAAATCAACGTTAGGATATGCATTCTTACTTAATAATGCTGCCATCTCCTCGGGTAGTAAGAAGCAAACATGCATAGACTTATCGACGATGGAGGTAGAATTTATGGTTTGTTCCGTGGCAGTAAAAGAAGCAATACGGCTCAAAAGATATCTACAACATTTGGGAGTACTGGCTGGCATTCCAATGCCAGTAACGATATTTTGTGATAGTCAAGCAGCGATTGCTTACACGAAAGATCCAGAATATCATAGCAGAACTAAGCATATTGATATCAAATACAACTTTATGAGAGACATGGTTGAGAAGAAAGAAGCAGTGATTCAATATATCTCTATGCATAAAATGGCCGCGGATCCTTTTACTAAACCAATTCCTACGGATGTGTACGTGGAACATGTTAAATCTGTAGGATTGCGTAGAATGCGATAAATTGTTGTATCATTATGACACTTCGTTTGTTCTATAATAATTTTTTTTTATGTTTGTTTAAAATGAAACACTGATGCACACACATACAAGATGGGTAAGTATGTCATATAAGTAGAGATTGACTTTATTACACGGGAAATTGCCTCGGGCGCTATAGATGCGAGCAGAGATGAGACATTCAAATACCATAACTATAGCTGTGAGAAGCTATAAAATTTGAAATATGTCGTCTTGGAGAGAGTCAAGATGAGATCATGATAATAATAAATGGCCGGTATGGATGTCCCACTATCCATATGACCTATATTAAAGCCAGATATGAGACTTACACTTAGAAAAGTGATTACCTAAAGGGTTCGAATTAAACGCTTGAAGGCGGCTGAATTCAGATCCATATGGTGACAAGTACTTTGAGACATACGTTTTAAAGAATTTCAGCGTAACACGTGAATCATACCACATGTGCTTACCGACCGACCGATAAAGGAAGTGAATAAATCCCTGCTTCATTAGTGTGTGGGTCCTTAGAGGCAAAATAGACCTTAAAAAAAGGAAAAAAAATTCCTTGCCCTATGTGACGTTTTTAATAATGAATATACTGGGATGGAGCCCTATAGCAATTTTATTAAAAAGTTCATTGGCCTGGCCCTGCCACATAGTCCGGTATACAACTAAATATACATTTTTCCCTTCTAGGGTTTCATAACCCTAACACTTTTCTTCTTTCCTCAAGCGGCCCTCTGAGCTGCTCATCCTCACATTCTCCTTTCCCTTCACAAAATCACAACATATCTGCTCAATTTTCAGCAAGTATCCTCAAAAACATATTGATCGTTTTCAGAGAGCCTCCAGGTAAGATCGGATTCTTTTAGAGACTCATGATCTCATCGTAGATATGAGATCTCTTCAACAAGTAAGCTCCATCTCCATTTGTAGGCCATGATCTATCGGTTTCCATCATTTCAAGGTTCCAACAAGCATTTATAACTGGAAGCTACCATATTCTTCAAAAATAACGCTTAGATCTCTGATCTCTATTGCAAACTCTTTGCAAATTGAGTCTTGCAGTAAAAAATGTCCTTTTTCCCCATTTTTCTCTTCCAGATACGTTCCAGGTGAGAGAAAAAAAACCATTTTTAATTTGAACTTTTTTCTAGGAAGCAAATCTAACATATTCTTTTCCGAGTTTCTGCTGCAGGTACAAAAAACCCTTTTTATTCTTCAAATCTGTAGAAGTAAGAACCTGACTCCATTATGCTCAATGATCTCCAAAGGTAACACATTTCCCCTTCATCATACTAAGAATCATCTCCTCATACTATATTTTAGCTTTCTATTTGAGCTTGAATAACTTTGAAGCTTGGCAAAGCAGCCAAGTCCATCTTTACCATATTTTTAATAGAGTCTGGAAGATTTTTAGCATAATAAGAACTTGAACATCTTGACTACACACCATCTTTTGTTGCAAAGTCTGCCAATCTATTATTTTCTCTGTAAATGTGAGTAATACCCGGTTTCAACATTGCCGGCATGCAAACAATGGCTTTTGTAGTGTATTGAATCTTCCAAGCCGCTTTATTGATGCCTTTTATGCAGTCCACTAAGAGTTTAGAATCAGATTCCACTTCAATGTTTTCAATTTTCATATAGAAACACCGTAAAGGACCATCCAAACCGGCTTTTGCTTCTGCTTCCAAAATCTGACAATTTCCATAGAAAAACTTAGAGATAAAAATAATGTCCCCTTTAGAGTTTCTCCGTACTGCACCACTAGCTGCTAATTTTGATTCAAATGATTTAGCACTATCAGCATTTAGCTTAAACTTCCCTGATGGAGGCAGTAACCATCTGGTTGTAATTATACTTCTTGTTCTGTAAGTAGGATATACTATATCATTTATGGACAAAGCTTTGAAAATTTCTTCAGCATTAGCCGACAGAGCATGCTTTATGTGTATTACTGCCAGCCCCCTCAAATCATATAGAAATTTATGCCAAATTGTTTCAATAGAAGTTTTTCCCTCTTGCATCTTTACTGAACACCTTGCTTTCCACATATTCCACAATAATAAATGAGGAATCCATTTAGAGATGCAATTAAGAACATTTCTATCATACCAGTGGATCAAACAATCAATAACAGTGCTCCAATTACCCATGCCAGCTCTTATCTGAAAAGCTGTAAATACCTTGAGCCACAGCGCTTTAGCCATATCACTATCAAAGAATAAGTGTTGCAGATTTTCTTGTGAAGGGGAATCACAACAAGTACACTTGTTAGGAAGAGAAATCCTAACCTCTGAATAGCAGAATCTAGAGATAATGTATTAGTAAGAGCCTTCCAGGTGAAAATCAAAATTTTGCTTGGAGCCTGCATATTAGAGATAAATCTTGACATCATGTGTGGTATACCAATATACTCCAAGCTGATTTGAGAGAGAAAATCCCTTGATAGTGAGGCTTCCAAATTAAAGTATCATGAGAGTAATCAGTAGCATAATTCCTTGACTTTATATCATCTATCAAACTTTGTGGAATGAGATGTTGTATTGGTGTAAAATCCTATTTACCATCATCATGTAACTCTTTTATTTGAATAGGTTGCACTGGGCCTGTTGCATATATTCTTAAAGGCATCTCATCATGCCATGTGCTGGACCAAAAATCAATCTTCCCTTGCCTATTTTCTATTTAGAACATTTCTGGATAATTGGTACGACTTTATAAATGCTCCTCCAAATATTTGATGAAGCTTGTGGAACTATAAGAGAGCTGTTTCATGTATATTTTTGCCTCATGAAATCTGCCGATAAGGAGTTTCCTTTTTCAAATTTCCATGATCTTTTCAATATATATGCCAGGGACACTTCCACCAGACTTCTAACATTTAATCCACCCTCTGTTAATGGCTTGCAGATTTTTATCCAAGAGACCCAATGATGGTGTTTCTCAGAGGTTTTTTCATTCCAGAAAAATCTTGCCAACAAGGTATTTATTCTTCTAAGCCCCACTTTTGGGGGATTACATGCTGCCATTATATATAAAGGCATAGACAGCAACACATGCTTGATGAGAATTGGTCTACCAGCAGTTGATAAGAAATTGTTTTGCCATCCTCTAATCTTGTTTCTGATTTTATCAATGATCTTCTCATAGCACTGCACCACCAGCTGCTATATTGTCCTTTAGAAATCCCTGTAGAATTTACAATTCTATTGCAGATGTCTTCATTTCAAGATCTGGAAATATAGAAGGCACTTTTGCTCTTATTTATCCTTTGCCCTGAACAATTCTCATACAATTTTATAAAGTCAAAAAGAACAGTAAGACTTTTGCTTCGCCCAATTGCAAATATTATAGCGTCATCTGCAAACAAGAGATGAGAAATATTAAGACACCCAAATTTGCTTTTATATGGAATGATATTACCAGATCCCATAATCTGTGAAATTCCCCTGCTCAAAAATTCTGATGCCAAGATGAAAAGAGACGGAGATAATGGACCCCCCTACCTGACCCCCCTTGACCCTTGAAAATAACCACCAGATTGCCCATTCATAAGCACTGAAAAATGCTGATTATGCAAGCCCCCCTTCACCAGTTTAATGAAATGAGCTGAGAATCCAAAAGCTTCCAGAATTTAAAAAAGAAACCCCCGTTCTAGTCTGCCAAAAGCCTTCTCCATCTCAAGTTCGAAAATGATATTATGCCCTCTGACCTTCTTATCTAAATCTTGCACAAGCTCTTGAGTTAGAGCAATGTTGTCAGAAATATCTCCACCTTTAATAAAGGCCCCCTGCTGCAAAGATATCAATTTTGGTAAGAAACAATCATGTCTATCATTCATAATCTTTGTGCATATCTTGTAAAGAATATTACACAAACTAATGGGTCTAAAATCTGCTATGGTAATGCAGTCCTTCTTTGGGATGAGGTAAATCATAGTGGAATTTACAGCTCTTGGTATTTTACCATGTTGAAAGAAATATTTTATTGCCTGTAGTGGACCAGTCTTGATTATATCCCAAGATGCAGTGTAGAATTTGCATGAATACCCATCAGGCCCAGGTGCACTCTCAGGATCCATAGAAAAAACACAAGTCTTCAATTCTTCCTCAATTGGAAGACAAGAAGATGTGCATTTTCTTCATCAGTAAGAATGGAAGGAATAATAGCATTGACACTGTAAGTTTCACATCTCTCTTGAGAACTGAAGGCTTTTAAAAAAATGATCTACTGCAATACTGAGCAGATTTTCTTGTCCTTCAACCCACTCCCCTGCCATATTCTGCAACTGCACTATCTTATTTGTACAATGCTTAATTTTTGTTGAGTTGTGAAAGTACTTTGTATTCTTATCACCAGCACTTAACCACTTTATTCTTGATTTCTGCTTCCAGAACAACTCTTCTTGTCTCAACACATTTTCCATATCATCTTTAGCTTTCCACAACTTCTGAAAATTGTCATTTATGGGAGCTGCATCATATAATAATTCCTGAGCTGCTTTTAAAATAGCTTCACAAACTTTTACCTTGTTATGCACATCACCAAAGATTTCCTTGTTCCAGGATCTAAGAAAAACTTTAAGTCTATTGAGTTTAATATAAAACTTAAAAATGGGACAGCCTTCAGCACCAGTTGGAGAATCCCAGCAAAGTTTTTACTGCATCAGAAAAAGAGTGGTGTGTAACCCACATATTTTGCAATTTGAAAGATTTGGGTTCACTTGATGAACTTTTAAGACTGAAAACCAGATGCAAATGATCAGAACAAGCCCTTGGAAGATGAGACGCTTGAAAGCCAGGCAACTGGTCCAACCAACTTTGATTAACCAGACATCTATCGATTCTTGACCATACTCTAGTGCTTTCTTCTTGGGCATTGCAGCAAGTAAAAGGGATACCAGCATAACTATAATCTATTAGGCCACAGTTATCAATCATCTCATTAAAGTCCTCAATACTTGAAATGTTTACTCTTCCTCTGTAATGAGGCTCGTATCGGTGACTCTCCGGATGCTGACACGTTGCGGATGACGTGTCCCAGAACCTACAAGAAAGGATCAAGAACTTCAGTCGGGATCACACCTCGGGCATCCGGCCCGAGGAGTCTCCCGACCTACGGTGGACTTCCAGACCACCCTCAGCTCGCCTTCGAGCTATCACGGAACCAAGATGCCTCGGTCTCCCGCTCGTGCCCGAGCCTCCCGCCGAGCTCATCTTGGTTGGTCCTGTCCCGACCGACCCACAACACCGATCACAGGCACCTCCGCCACGGCTCCGCGAATCTCTCCACGCGCGAGATATCCGCCTACCATGATCCCGCGTTCCACGCCATCACGATCCCCCAATAACGAGCATGTCTCGTCATTAATGCGGGATCCCGCCTATCACGCGGGCGTGACACCAGGGACATAACGGGCGGCGTGATTCTCGCGCCCGCCTGTCCATTGTTGCCGCTATATAAACCCCTCTCTCAGACGATCGAGGTAAGCCATTTTTACTCCACTAGGCCGCTACTCTACCAAAATATCTCGTCAAACTTGATCGTCGGAGGGTCCTCGGTGGCACAACCACCCCGGGACTTCTTTGCAGGTAGCTCGGCCACAACTACTCAAAACCCATTGAGATCCACACGCTTCACGAGGCAACCCTCCAACTTAATCTCAGTCATCCATCAGCGCACGAACATATCAACGGAAGATAGTATCTGAAGGAGAACCAAAGCTCCATAACTCAGCCTTTTCTCTCTTGCAGGGATGCAATAGCATTGAAGTCCCCACCTATTATCCATGGGCAGCTAATATTACTGCTCAGAAATAAAAGTTCTTCCTACAGGTGCCTTATTTCAATGTAATCATTTTTTCCATAGACTGCAGTTATGATAAAGTCTGTGTTTGAGTTACTTGAGACTTCAACTGATAAACTTTGCTCAGTTACTGAGAATAAGGAACCCTGGATATCATTTTTGGTCCATATTCATATTTTACTATTTGAGTTAGTAAAACAATGAGGAAAATCCATTTGAGCAGCTACAAATGAAGCTTTATCAATAGCAAGCAAGGGTTCCATTATACAAAAGGCTTTCAGCTTGAATTCCTTTATAATGAGTTTAATTCTACTTTGAGTTTGAGGGTTGGCTTTTTAACCCTAGAACAACTCTTTTATATCCAAATATCCATGCTTAATTAGAATCATAAAATCTCTTTGGGGGCTTTTTAACCCTAAGAACAACTCTTTTATATGATATACTTTGTTTATTCTGCTGTCCCTGAGAAGGTATCTGAGAATTATCACATGATGAAGAAACCTTTTTACCACTATTTGCTTTCTTCTGAAGATAATCCTCAACTTGCAATAGAACTTGCCTGCTTTCTCTCAAAAAGCTTGCTTTGTCAAATTCAGTCACCAACATTGAGAAAGAGGGAACAAATCTTCCGGTAACTTTACTTGCTGACTTTGGAGAAAATTTGGAGCTGGCATTAGGAAGTGTGGAAACCAAGTTGTTCAAACTAGGACATCTCTTCATTTTACTACCAACTAACTCTTCATTTATAGCCATTCTTTCAGCAATGCAATCTGGAGAATAATTTGTATCTTGAACAGGAACTGCAGTATTGGAGCTTTCAGCCTCTGAAACAATGAGATTCTCAGTATCCCCTCTGCCAGCCTTATCTGAATTTTCCTCTGTATGCTTCAGCAAATCAGGTAAAAGTTTCCAACTGGTACTGACCCAAAATTTCTATTTGGGGCTATATTCTGTTTTGGCCTCCATATCTTAATATGATTACTCCTTCTAACCTGATCCTCTGACAGAATATGATTTTCTGCCGTGACATTAGTAAGGGGATTCTGAGAAATACCTTCAGGAATTACTGCATTCTCCTGACTTGCTTTTCTACAGTTTTTCTGTGAATGCCCTTGCTTGCAACAGTGAGTACAATATTCAAATTTTTTCTCCACATGATAGACTTGAGCAAATCTATTTTCATTTGAAGTTCCAGTCCAATTTTTTTTGGGTAAAATTTTCAATAAATCCAACTCTATGCACACCCAAGCTCTGCCAGTTCTTATGCAATTTTTAGTTTGCTCATCAATTGCAATCATCTCTCCAATTGGCTTTACTATGGCTTTCAGCATGCTGGGGTTATAGAAATTTGGGGGTAATTTTGGCAAACTAACCCATGCTGGAACAGTGCTGGCTCTTTTTTAGTTGAGTAAAATGGATGCTGTTTAAAAAGCCTGAAATTGTACCCTTGAATATACATAACTTCTTTAATCCCATAGCTTTACAAAATCAGAGCTGTCTTGCATTCTAATCAATACGTGCCTCATATCAATAAAACTGAGCTTAAATTCATGTTTCAGAGCAAATTTTTGAAGTAGAAAGGACTTGATTTCAGTTATTGAAGGTCTCCCATAAGGACATTTAGCAACTATAGAGTATTTCCAGCTAATGGCAGAATTTTCCAGCTCTTCATCTGAGAAATAAACTGCTGAAATGCCCTTTTCATCATATACAATATGGTTTTCAGCAACAGAAATATTTGGTATATCAAAGTTCATATTAGAACCTTTAAGAACAGAAGCATAACTTTTGGGAACAACAATATTTTCATTTCCATTTGAATTTGGCTCTGTTTCAGGAGCCATAGAATTCAAAGAAGTAAGAAAATACCCATCTCCAGCAGAGAACACAACAGCTTCAATGGACAATGCAGCACCAGCTTCAAGAATCAGAAAATACCCAACTTCAGCAGTGAACACAGCAGATTCAATGGACAATGCAGCACCAGTTTCAAGAATCAAAACTTGCCCAAATCAATCGAGCAAAATTCCCCTCAAGAAAACCAGAATCAGGATGCAAGATAAAAAATCAAGAATCAAGACCTCAAGACCTTCGCCAAAACTTAAAAAAGCCCTCAAAAGAATAAGCAACAGAATCACTTTTCAAACCAACCATCAACTTTAACACTCGAGAAGAGGAGAATCACCAGGAAAGAGATAAAATTGAGAACTCTAAGATGATTTTTGAGGGATTTTTTGATTTTTTCTCTCAAGGGCTCTTCCCCCTAAGTGATGTTTGGCAGTATCTTAAAGTTTTAGTTCAAGGATAGCTGCTTTAGCACGTTTTCAATGATCATGAGAGATTCAGTTTTATGGAACATGTCAAGGAAAGCAGTTGAATCAAAATGGAAAGGTGCATGTGCGAAAGGAAGATTATTTTGCCATACATCGTTTACATGTATTCATCGGTCGACCAATTATGTCACCATTTGGTAAGATTAGGACATAATTGTGAATGTATGGAAATAAAAATGAGTCAAATATAGCCTTAGGGATTAGGTATATTATGACTGATGTAACAAAATGAGTCTGGGGTATAGAGAGATAAGTATCAATAATAGGTTGTAGCTACTATATTATCTTTAAGGTGTATGGTGTAGAGCTCCTAAACTGGATACTCATAGCTCGTATGGTTTATTTACCTGTATGATTGGCTTCAGAGGAAAAGGATAAAAGAATTAATATGATTAAGGTTGAGCAATATGAAGTTCACCATCTGCGAGTGGTAGATATTGGTTTTGGGTTATTGAGCGTCCATAATGGCCTGGCTCAATCCATCAATCAATTAATTATTAAGTAGTTATTTGGGATTTTTAGACATGTTCCAAATAACTTCCATAAGTAGTTATTTGGGAGTTTTAGAAACTAACCAAATAACCACCGCACTAAAAAGGCTATAAAAAAGGGAATATGGGTTCTCTCAAGGGTGGATGACTTTCCTCTTTACCTCCCACAAAAAATTTCTCCAACATAAAAGTTATTCTAATCCTTTGATCCTTGCATGAGCAAAGGTGTATTTAATCCGTGAAAGTACGCGTGCTTTCCAATGTGATTGTACGACCGACCGTGAAGGCCGTGATCAATTTAAGCTTCAAGAACGCTTCCGCACTCAAAGGAAGGTATGAGATCGATATTAATTATCGACATTTATGGTATTATCTCTACATCAGATCTACCACAAAAAAAATATGACTTAAATAAACAAATGTAAACTTAAAGAACTAAATTCTTCATCTAAAATTAAATAAATAAGAACAGGTTATAACAGTAAACAACTCACATTTCTATGTTGTAATAGTTGTCGACAAAATCATCCCAACACACGTTCCTCGTTGAGCCTAAGCAAGCAGCAACATGGATGCATGGAAGACCACTCACTTGCCGCTTTCTACAAGTGCAAGTCCTAGCTTGGATATCAACTACTCTTGTAATTGCACCATTATATGTCTCAAACACCGTATTAGAAGATGTCCGAACACCCCAAGCACTTGTTTTCTTACTCAAACCAATGACAACTCTCTCTGCCATTGGAACAAGCTTCCCATTCCACCTCATCGCCAATCTATGTCTAGCTTCCATTCTTTGCATGATTTTGATTCTAATAGTTTCTATGAAGTCACAGATTGGTTGAGACTTTGCTTCCATAATCCAAGCATTAAAAGACTTTCTAAGATTATTAGTGATGTAGTTATTCTTTACATTGCTATTGAAGTGCGATCTACTCCGCTTTGTACTTATCTTCCCCAAACGAACTAAAGCTGGATCAGAGTGCAATCTAAGCTGTAGTAAAGAAGCTTCTCTGCTAGAATGGTTATAAGACCTGCAGACAGCTTTCCAAATGACTCTTTTATAGAAATCTCGTGGAAAATCTTTTTTAAAGTTCTTCCATACATGTCGCATGCATACCCTATGTTCACACACACACATTGGTAGCAAATTCTCTACAGCAGCTTCCATGCCTTTCTCTTGATCACTCATGAAGCAGACATTTTCAATATATGGACCAACAGCTAACTTGAGTTGCTCCGTGAACCAGAGCCACCTCTCCCTATTCTCCCCTTCATTAACAGCATATGCAACAGGAAATAAGCCATTGTTTCCATCCAATGCCACAGCAGACATCAACACTGCCAAATACTTCCTCCTCAAATGACACCCATCAAGACCAATAAAGGGTCTACATCCAGTCCTAAACCCATTTATACATGCTCTAATAGATACAAAACATCTTTAAAAAGCATTATCATCTTCCAACACATACTCTACAATGCTCCCCGGGTTTCTTCTCAGCAACTCTGCCTTTAATTTAGGTAGCAGCTTATAGTTATCCTCAACAGCTCCATAGACATGCTCTCTAGAAATTTCTCTTGCCCTCCGGTGCCTCATGCAGGGTGTGCTCTTTAGGCCATAAGTCTCATGAAGATAAGTAACTATTTGTCTTAGGGTGAAGTTTATATTCAGTTTAATTTGATTGATTATCTTCTTGCAATCCAATTCTTGGTTGCAATTTTGTTTCCTATCTTGTTGATACATGTACACTTGTTCTTTGACTCAACTCTTGCGATTTGAAATGTTTTCCATAATTCATAACCGAACTCCTCACTCTGTATGGGCAGTTTTGGCCTTTGCATGTTGCAAGCAATCTCCTTCTTTCATTGTAAGGAAATTGCAATTCAAAGTTGCTTTTGATTGCATGTTGTCTCAATGCCATTCTAAGAGCTTCGATATCTTGAAATTATTTTGCTAATTTCAATTACAGGGTTGTCTTCATCAACATCCTATCCAGACAGCTTTGATGATTGATACACACCATCAGCTTCGTCTTCTGCTACTTCCTCTTCTTCACTTTCTTTATCACTTGATTGTTTATCCCAGCAGGTATCCTGTGTGTAGCATTCATCAGTTTCATCACGTGCTTCTTCATCATTATTTATATGAATCTCAATATCTGAATCATAATCTAAATCACTCTCACTATGATATGTGTCTTGTGGTGTGTCCTCTTGATCATTTGATTCTGCTTCATCTTCATCTGAGCTGCTAAATGAATCCTCATTATTCACATTTGCTACTTTCTTTCCTTTATCTTGAATTGTATTCTTCTTTCTTGGAGATTTTCTTGCTGGTTGAGACTGCCTTGGGCGTCGTCTTGGAGCATGGGGTTTTTTGGGGGAGAAAATGGGACGCCTTGTTTAAGTGTAATACACATCACTACAGAGTCATTCCCATTCCTATGCTAGCAATTGAAAGTATTCTTGATCATTAGATAGATCAATGAATTTAAAGGGATTAGCACCAGGTTCTGCATAACTAATAAACATAACTCGGCCAGCCACAACAGGAATTGCTTCAATTATATCCTTACACAAATCATGTAACGACCCTAAAAGTCCTATACACTTTTATTGATCCAATGCTAATAAAAAAGTGTATTTCTGTCCTGGTTTTGAGTTATAAGTTATTTTTGATAAGTTATATAAAGAAACTCCTTATAGCTTACTGGTTAAGCCTTTCTTCTGCTGTCCCATAGCCAGCAAGTTTGAATCTTATCAGTTCCAATTATTTTTAATATTTTTCTTTTTAATTTTTTGGAAGCCCAAGAGTTGTACGTGCATTACACAGAAAAACGAAAAGTTGCAAATAAATTAAACAATAAAAACGAGACATAAATAACCAAATGAATGCGATGCACAAACCCCGAGACCCAACTCTTCTTTTGGACCGCCAGTTTCTTCATTTTGACCGCTATCGGCGAGTGGTTTTACCAAAATCCCTCCATTTTTTTCCTATGCATCACTTCAGCTCCCCACTACTCCTTTTTCGTATTTGATTTTCCTACAATTAACCAGAGAACTCCAGACCCTTCATCCAGCTCTTTTTACTCTCACTTTTAATACATTTTTATTATCTCTTTAATTTACTCTGCACATATATTTTCCTCTATAAATACCTAGTCTTCCCTCTTAGTTCTTCTCCTAAATTATTCTGAAAATGCCACTCAAAAATTCTAACTCTCAAGCACCCTCAAGTTCATCTCTCTTAAGATCAAGATGAAGGCAGACTCTCGAAATCGAAGCACTCAAAAGATCCTTCCAAGACTCCTCCACTGCTACACAACTCGCGTAAAGGACGTCTGTAGATCAAGCATACTCTCTTAGTCGCAATCTCGGTCTCGGTTCTACACACCGAGGCCTATACTCTTTCTTCTCGTTCGTAAGAGTACGAACGCGCAATTGTAAGTCCTCTCATCTTCTTTTCTTTTCCTCTTGTATACTCCCTTTTACTTTTATATGTCGCTACTCCGCATCACCTGTAACTATGTTAATTCCCCCTCTATTTCTTTCTCTTGTTGCTTCTCCTCATACATCGACGTGAAATAACATGGTATTATAAATAAGTTTAATTAAAAAAATATATATATTTATTATAATTCGACATGTTCATCATAAATTTCATGCCAGGATATCAAGAAAATACGAATTTACAACTGTCTCACAATTTTTATATGATGTTTATTATGTTGAATAACCTGTAGATTGCAAATAACAAATTAATACCATGAACTTTAAAAACTACCTTTTTATCGATATATAGAATTGATACCTATAGAAAATTCACGGGGTAACGACCTATCCCACTCACAACACCATGGTTTCATAGCACGATGTTTTGGTTAAGTTTTATTTAAAAGAAACACTTTACATTAAAATACCATCACTTTTATAAAATGTTTTATCGCTATTTTTAAATCCTTTACAATTGCGTCTTTACAACCCTTTTTGGGGAACCCATTTACTGATGGTATGGGTTATAACACGTTCTTGAGACAATAGAGCGGGATACAGAACTCCTCACGGAGCATTCGGTCTCAAAAAGAAATAAAAATATGATTTTTAAAGAAATACGATCTTTTCAAAACAAAACAATTTTTGAAAAATTTATATGAAACTACCAATACGTATTTTCAATAAAAACAACTTATGAAACTATATTTTAAAATGAAAGATTATAATTTTTAATAAAATACCAACAAGTTTCCAAAAATAGTAGTTTTTATAAAAGTACCATAAACTTTCAAAAAGCTAGGGTTTAGCCCTAAAATACCATAACAATTAAAATACATGTTTATGAAAACTCTAAATATCACAAATCACCCTCGGGATTTATTTTTCAACTATATTAAAGTATTTTTCCTAAAACTCTCTTAAGAAATGCAAACAATATAAATACAATGTAAACAATCTATAATAAATATTTAAGGACTCTAGATTAATATAGGCTTAAGCGGTATCATTTCTCTTGAGTCCCGAGAAGCCGGAGAAAGTGAGTGCTTGCCTATTCAGGTTAGATAACATAACGGAGTTATCAAATGACAATTGTCTTGGAAAAAAACACAAATTCTGCCGTCCATGTGCAGCAGTTGCCCGATTACTCCCGAACTTAAAAAATTCAAGAGCTAAATTCTTTCATAAGATATTTACTCTAACCTGAATACAAACTCAATCAGGATCCAAACTTTAACATAAACTTGAACCCTTGATCATGAACCGGAATACTTGAACTTGAATATCCCAAAACTTGAATACTATGACTTAACATGAACTTAACATGAATACCAGAATATAATGGCGGCTATTGAAACTGACTTGACTCGAACCATGAATATAACTTGAAATGAATACATGAACACTTGAAACGAATGCTTGACATTGACATAAACTCAATCTTCCAACTTAATGTATTCATGCATTTGAGTAAGGCTGGTAATTTTAACTGTAACCTAGAATATATGGGGTGTTGGGATAGTTTAAGTGCGAATCCAACGAAATCTCAGGAGTCCTCCTAGATCATGAATCCATATCCACTAACACAAGTAAGTTACCATGAGGGCCCGTGTTTTCTTACTTCTGGATTACAGTCTGTTGAGTTTGGAATACTTCAATACTATATTGAAGTCCTGTTATTAACATTTGTTTCGGGCCCGTGGTTCCTTATCCCTACATTACAGCCTGTTGAGTTCGAGAACACTCTTGAGATTGGTTGAAATTCACCCTTAAACTTTCGTTAGATTAGTTTACCCATGTAGAGACTTTTTAGGACACGTACATGCACTTTATGTTCACTATACTTATACTACACGGCCATGCTATACTATGATCATGTTACGTTGCCATGATATATACATAATTGCATGTTAAATAGAATTGCCATGTTTACATTAAATGACATGTTTAAACATCATATCTCATAGTCTATTGCTTATATCCATTTTTCTTTGTCATTATATTTTTATACTTCACACCCTTTTTCTTGGAGACTTACCGAGCGAAAGTTCGCTGAGGGGAATTCCGCCCACTTTTGTTTCTTGGAATATTCTTCAGATACTTTGGAGACTAAGGAGGTGGACACCACAGAGACGGAGCACGATCAGATCGTGACTCAGGCCTAAACTAGCTATCCTTTTCTTTCAGTTTATATATGCTACATATTTAGGCATTTCTGTTCTTATAGTTTCCTTTTCAGTTGAACTCATGTATTGTAAATGTATCAAGTTTGAATGTAAATAAAGTTTAATTTTAAATCTCATATTAATTTCTTGTCATTTTATATTGCTCAATTACGCTTAGCGTATTTATTCCGGGAAATGACCTTCTTGAAATAAATACGTCGCGGGCTTGTCACGTGCCCGTTTCCGTCTACTGGGAAGCAGGGCATGACAGGTTTTGTTAGTGGCACATGCAGGTCATTCTGGATGAAGTCGTAAGCAATATATCACAAGAAAAATGAAATTCAACAATTTTACATTCCGTGCATTTCAATTTCCGTTGAATCTATCCTAATCATTTTTCTCTATCTAAGGTGATGGATTCTCCCAACAACACCAGCACCAACGTCAATGGAAGTACACCACCATCACCTACCCTTACCGTTCTACCACCTCCACCTACTGTAGCCGCTGCACTCACAGAACAGACGATACTTCCGGAGGCTATCAAAAACTTACTTGAAGGTCAGCAAGCTCAAGACACGATTTTGCAGGAGCAGACTGCTCTCCTTCAACTGGGTTTCATCCACTCTGAAGCAGAAGCACCGGGAGTGAAACAATTTCGAGCATTACACCCGAAGAACTTCTCAGGGAAAGAGAAATCGCTTGAAGCCGAGGAATGGGCTCAAAGCATAGAAGATGACCTAGCAGCAACCCAAGTTGCAGAAACGGTGTGGGTCAGAATAGCAAAACTCTAACTTACTGACAATGCCAGAGTCTGGTAGAAAGCCGAAGTGAGCCGTCCTGAACAGTAGATCGAGTGGAAGATTTTCCGTGATCTCTTCGACGCCAAGTATTTTCAGGAAACCGCACACTTCGAGATAGAACAGAAATTCATTCACCTACAATAAGGATCCATGTGGGATAAGTTGGTGGATGAGTATGATGCCGAATTCACTATGCTCGGTAGATTTGCTGCCCATCTAATTCCTACTGCAGAAATCAGAGCCAGGCGCTTCCAGCAAGGATTAGACTCTGGGATCCAGGCTGCCCTAGCAATGGAAGAATACCTAGCACATGAAGCAGCTTTGAAGTCAGCCCGTTGCTATGAAGCTGTCATTAAAAAGAAGGGAAGGCCACAGTCGGTCGGTATGAAACGTCCCGCCAACCAGATTACTGGAGGAATCTCTTCTAGGCCAATTCTTCCAGCGCAATCTATGAGGCCAGGATAATCATTTTCCAAGACTAAACCAAACTTTTGTATTTATTGCAAGAGGACCGGACACCAGGTCAATGATTGTCGTCGAGCAAATTGTCATTGTTTGATATGTGGATCCTCCTCACACACTGTAGGAACTTGCCCACACAACCGAATTGGCCCAGCCCCTGCAGCCAGGCCAGCTATTTAAGCTCCACTTACCCGTTTAGCTCTTCCTGCACCATCTCTGCGCGGACCACCCATATCTCGTCAGCCATCGATGTACCAGCGTGCACAGAGAAATGTGCCGAGACGTTAGGCTTTCACTTTGGCGGCTAAAGCCATAGGTCAAGATAACACTGATAAATCTCCTTCCATCTTTTTCAGCCTTTTCAAATTCTTACATTCTTTTATTCTCTTATCCTCCTGAACTTTTTCACGCACTTTCGGTACGATATTAGTAGTTCCTTCACTATTAGTTTAACCTAAATTTTTCTTGAATCTGTTACAACATCCCCCTCGTAGAAATTTCGAGAACGAATTTTTTCAATGGTGGGTAGGATGTAACGACCCTAAAAGTCCTATACACTTTTATTAATCCAATGTTAATAAAATAATGTATTTCTGTCCTGGTTTCGAATTATAAGTTATTTTTAATAACTTATGTATAAAAAACTCCTTATAACTTACTGGTTAAGCCTTTCCTCTGCTGTCACATAGCCTGCAAGTTCAAATCCCATCAGTTCCAATTATTTTTAATATTTTTCTTTTAAATTTTTTGGAAGCCCAAGAGTTGCACGTTCATTACACGAAGAAATGAAGAGTTGCAAATAAATCAAACAATAAAAACGAGACATAAATAACCAAATAAATGCATTGCACAAACCTTGAGACCCAACTCTTCTTTTGGACTGCCGGATTCTTCATTTTGACCGCTACCGGCGGGTGGTTTTTGCCCAAATCCCCCCATTTTTTGCCTGTGCATCCCTTCAGCTCCCCACTACTCCTTTTTCCTATTTGATTTTCCTACAATTAACCAGAGAACCCCAGACCTTTTATCTACCCCTTTTACTCTCATTTTTAATACATTTTTATTATCTCTTTAATTTCCTCTAGACATATATTTTCCCCTATAAATACTTAGTCTTTCCCCTTAGTTCTTCTCCTAAATTATTCTGAAAATACCATTAAAAAATTCTAACTCTCAAGCACCCTAAAGTTCATCTCTCTCAAGATCAAGGTGAAGGAAAACTCTTGAAGTCGAAGCTGTCACGCCCCGCTTTCCAGTATACGGAGAAGTAGACGTGACGGGCCGCGATATATTTACTCAGAAGTAAACACGTAAGTGTAAATAAGCAATATAAATAAAAGCATAAGAATGACAGGAGATGTAATAACAACAACAACTTTTATTAACATTCATATTTACATTACAACTACTTTTGAAAAGGAAAATACAATGATTGGAAGCAATACCTAAACAATGGCATATGAACTGAAATAAGTACAAGTGATAGCTAGAAGTCGTGCTGCTCAGTGATTTGCTCCAAGTACTCATGGCTGGGCTCGGTCTCCTGAGAGTCGGGTCCTCCGGACGATCATTCTAAAGAAAGAAAGAAACAGGAATGTCGTCAGCGAACTAGCGCTCGGTAAGTCCCAAAAGATAGAATGGAATAGACAAGTAAAGAGAATAGAACTGGTAAATTATCTGTTTGTTATGCTAACGTAGTTGTTTGTAGCTTGGTACAGAAGGTATCGGTGTATACGAGAGGAGTCCAAGTTTCCCCGTGGACTATGGTAACCCGTAGTACAAGGCCCCGTCAATACCCACGGGACAACAGCAATGGATGTTTATCTACGTCTTTTAGTGTCCATCATCGTGCCACTTTTAATACATTCCGTACCAGTCTACCCCGTTAAACCCCGTAATATATATTATATAGATTGTAGTTATCAGACTTACCGAGACCATGTGTACAACTTGTTCATGTAGTCAAGTTCAGGATGTAGGCATGTAGTCAAGTAAAGATATAGCCATGGGTCGGTCAAGTCAGGCCATGTTTGCATGTTTTGATAATGTTCCGATATTCATGTTCAAGTTCAAGTATATATGTTTGGTATATTGGATTCATGTTGAATTGGAATTATGATTGGATTCATATTAGACTAGGATTCATGTTGAATTGGAATTATGATTGGATTCATATTAGACTGAGTCAGACACTTAACAGATTTGGATCCTGAATTAGGTTTGGGTGTTATCGGTAACTGCTGCATATGGACGGCAGGATTTGTGTCTTTTTCCAAAACAATTACCATTGATAACCCGTTAAGTTTTTCTACCTTAAATAGGAAAACACTCACTTTCTCCGGCTTCCTGAGGCTCAAGAGAATTGATCTCGTTTAAACTCATATTTACTAAGGTCCTTAATGTAATTTTATATAACTTGGCGGGAGGGGGGTTATGAAAAATACTTTATATACTTTCAAAATAAATCTCGAGTATTTATTTATGTTCTTTAGGGTTTGGATGTGAATTTTAAAGAATGAGGTATATTAGTGAATAGTAACTTAGCTTCAATAGTTCATTATACTTTAGTGTAGCTTGTCTTGTATTGATACCTGATGGTATTTTAATGAAATCTGCCATTCTTTTATTTTCTAGAAAACATGGAATTTTATTATATATTAAAAATATATGGTTTGATAATATTTATATAATTATTAAAAATTAATTTTATTTATTAAGTAGAAAATCTCGTTTTTCTTAAAAATCGTATTAAAATTCTTTCAAGATCGTATGCTCCGTGAGGAGGTCTACATCTCGCTCTACTAGTCCGAGAATGTGCGATAATCCGCACCATCCAATAGCGGATTCTCCGAAATGGGTTGTAGAGACATAATCGCAAAGAATTTGATAACATCATTTAAAGAAAACCGGGTTTTTATAGTTCAAGGTATTTTGATGAAAAGTCGTATTTTGCCACAAAAGTTATGTCTCAAGAGAATCATGCTATGTCAATATGTGTGTATGTGAGAGGTAGGTCATTACCTCATGAAGTTTTCTAAAAGTATGCTAAGCAAAATGTTTAAAAGATAACGTATATAAACTTCATGGTATTTAAAAGTAAAAGCTTAATTAAGGTTAATAACATGGAGTTTTAGAGTGAAAGTTATTTCTAAACCTTTATAATAGTGTTACAAATATTGTGTAAAAGTTTGTTAAACAATATGTAAATGAAAAGTGAGATTATAGAGTTTAGAAGATTTACATCGGTAATGTCATGCCCTGCTTCCCAAAATACGGAATACGAGGGGTGACAAGGCCAGTCATGCTCCTACGACCGAGAAAATATCCTGACGTAGTCACGCTTCGGCTTCTAGCACTACGTGGTAATCAGTAATCATAGCACATGTAAAGAGAAATGCAGTCACTAAATACTATCAAAATAAATACAAAACTAACCAGATGGAAATCAAGGAAAAGACAGCGCTGGCGTGACTGATCTAGATGTCCGCAATAGTCTCGAGGCACGACTGATCCTGATCCGAGCTAAGTCCACTTCTCACTCTGAGCATGCATACTCAGGTCGTCAGAGCGACACAATAGCAATACACACACACATATGTAAACACGTGCAATGATGATGAACATGAAGCGGTAAATATAGAACAATGACGCGAGCATGAAATAATCGGTACAGACAAACAATAAAGCAGGTATATCAAATCAGTAATCAATGCATATCCATGTCACTAACCCTATTAGTCTCTAAGTCTTATTATCCAGGTCGCTAAAGCTATCGGTAGTCCAAGTGTGAGCGTCAACCACCGCAAGAGTATCCCCAACCCAAGGATAAGCCCTGGGGCAAGGGAACACGGGCTCGAATCACGCTCGCTAATAATCAGTATTATCACCCATATGACTCCCAAAATCGCTTTATATGCCGGCAGTGGGACTCCCGAAATTCCGTTGATCGAACTCACACTCAAACTACCCCACACCCACGGGCTATATCAAACACCGACTATGAACCCAAATACTAGTCGTTCCATGACAAGTCTACGCGAGAACTGAAGACAGGGTTTCCAACAAGCATGTCTCGACTGGTATCCAAGATAAATGGACAGTACTCGACGTCTTACCTATGACACTAATATAAGTGCTTCCATAACTGTCCCATTCCAGTTATAGTCACACTTATATATGTCCCATAAGCGTCGACAATGCAATAATTTAACCGGTTCCGCTGATCGTGTACAAGTACGTGACATTTCACTTATTCATTCACGCTTTAACACTAACGTACTTGCCACAATCCAAACACTAATATTTATCACCGGGTAATGTAACACGGTCACTAGGTTATCAATGTTTATGACCACTATTCACACGAGGATATAACCGCTACATGACATGATGAGAATGCTATTAATTATAATACGAACAAAATATAGCAGCCAGTGTCATACGGCTCGCAAATATACTATACATCACACGTGCAGAATTAAGTAAAACAATATAAAAGGGGTAAGCAGTATATTTAATTATCTATCCATTAAAATTGGTTTCGCGTCAATCAGGTTTCAGGTTTGCTAGTTATGGTTATTTCATTTCAAGTGTTTATTGCTGGAAATCCAATTTCTGAACTGGAAGTCTGTTTCGTAACACATTTTACTCCCAGTTCGGAGCATAATTAGGCGATTCTACTGTTAAACTAGTTGTAGGTCTATGAATTAACTTTATATAACAGGAGATGGATCAACAATATTCATTGTGGTTTAGGATTTACGATCAGATTACTGACGAAGGGTGCAAACTGAAATGACAGAAAACTGCCGTACAAGTCATCCGTTCAAAATATGATTTAAATACCAAATGACATTGGATTTTAGTGAAACTGATACCATTGGAAATCTAAAACAATTTTCTACTCAGGGGTAATTGTCCCCGCACACTATCACAATTAAATATTAAGGTTTTAGGGGTACAAATGCAAGTCAAGGGATAAGTTCCTATACTGGACTGCGGTCCAAGGTCAGATAAGTTCTTTGTTTTCAATATTTATAGGATATATATAATAGTAAATCTATATGTCGGGTTAAAGATTATGCAGTACCCTTCGCAACGAACCCAAGCACGCTACGATTGGATTTTTCTAGAATTAATTACGAATTTTACAGTGTCAAGTGTTCGGTAAATTGTAAGTTCAGGTATTAAGGTTAGGGCGTCACTTATGTGTGGAAATGGCATCAAGTTGCTACCAAATTGGTACACAGAGTTGTTAACAGTGTTAGGGTCTAAAGATCATGATTTCCGTCATATTTGATTTAATTTTCACATAAGGCCCACATCGAGCACTTAAGATAAACATTCAGTCATCGCTCGAAACTAACATTTCTTCTAACAAACTAAGTTAGATGTCAACCATTTAATTTACACGCATTACAAACACAGTAGTAAGCCCCAGTCGGGCTCTCTTCAAGTAAGACGGCATGATGATTCGCTACACGAGATTCAAGCATAGGTTTCGATCCAGTTATATTTATTTATATATATAGCTATAATATAATCTCTTAAACCAATGCTTATCATAGCATGTTAAACAAGTGAATAGGGGATTCACTTGCCTCGGTCGCTTGATATGGAAGGGAAGAACGTGCAGAGTTTGTCTCGACACACGAGACGACGCGATGCTGGACACTGTGCGTGGTGCGTGCGTGATGCGTGGTGATTCGGTACTGGGCAGGGTGGAGACGCGGGCATGACACGATGGTAGGCGTGGTGCGTGCGTGGTGACTCGGTACTGGGCGTGGTGGCGACGCGGGCGTGACACGATGGTAGGCGTGGTGCTGACGTGGGCATGACACGGTATTGAACACGGTCTTGGCTCGGTGCGTGGTGCGAGCGTGGCACAGCGCGAGCACTGGGTTAGGTACGATGTGGCACTGGCCTTGCATGAAGTGGGTACCGGACCGGGCACGACACGACATGAGGCGCGTGCGCGAAACGGCTACGACGGATGTGTATGGCGTTGCGATGGTGACTGTGTTGGCGACCGTGACAGCTACAGAGACCAAGGCCACAGCTTGGATGGCGACGAAGGTGACTGAATCAGCGGCTACAGCGACTGTAACAGGTGCTCGATAAAATGCCGGGGTTTGATGCTGATGTCGTTTTGGGTTCAACAGTGGCGGAGCTCTACGGTGGTGAGCAGAGGTGAGCTAGGCGACTGTGAGGAAGCTGGCGATGACGCGGTCGGAGGTGGCGCAGGCGTGGCATGACGGTGGTGCTGCGGTGCTGGCGTGGTAGGGTGCACGTCGTAGTTAAGGCTGGCCTGAAGCGGGCACCTGTGCAGGGAGGAGGCTCAGTGATAACAACGGGGAGCTTGGGGGCCAGCGGTGGTCGGGGAAGCTCCGGCGACTAGTGGGGGTCGGTGGAGAAGGGTTTGGTGTTGGGTTTAAGGATGCAGTGAAGGAGGTTGAGGGGGCTGGAAGTGGGCGAGGTCGATAGAGGTGTCTCGTCAGCGAGAGGAGAAGAGAAGGTGATGGAGAATGGGGCTCGGTGATGGAAGATGTTGGTGGCGCCGTCGTCGTGGAGGCAGGAGGTGAGTAGGTCGGGGGATGTGGGGTCACAGCAGAGGAGAGGAGGCAGTGAAGGCGAGTTCGTCGAGTTGGGTGGGTTGCCGGTGAGGAAGAGTAAGGAGGCGAGAACGAGAGGAGTAGCAGAGAGAGAGAGACGAGGGGGAGAGAGAGCGAAGTAGAGAAGGAGAACGAGAGATCGTCGGGGAGTTTGTTGGTGACGAGGGCATGGTCGTCGCGGCTGTTGGGGAGAGACGTTGGAGGAGTGCGGTCGTGGGGCGAGCACGGGTCGTGGGGAAGTGGGCACGGCCGTTAGGGCATGGGCGCGTGTAACAACCCTAATTTTTATACACTTTTTCCTATACAATTTTTTTTCAAAATATTTTTTTAAAAATCCACAAAGGGGTATTTAAGCCTGAGCACAAGATTTAGGTAATTATTTTTGTTTTTAATTACAAACTACAAGAATGAAATAACTCCATTTTTAGTGTACAAGAAATTACTTTAAATTTAATGAATACTAGGAGTATTTATTCTTGCTGCTATCAGTTTAAGTAATTAAAAACCACAATAATTACAAGAAAGAGCTTGTAGCTCATTGGTAATACCTTGCACTGCTGAACCAAGCCACCAGAGTTCAAATCCCATGCCCCACATTATTTTTGTATTTATTTTGTTTTATTTTTTTTTTGAAGTCAACGGTAAAAAGGCCATAACTCCCAAAATATGTACTGGACAACAAAAAGTAAAAATACCAAGTTGTTCCTCAGGAAAACCCCCGGCCATGGGACCCTTGACTCGGCCCGACTCGGCGCCGCCGGCCGGCGAATCGGCCGACTCGGTCCGGCCGATCCGGCCGGACTTGGCCGGACGGCCGAGTCACCAACTGAGAAAAGTTGTCTCTTGACTTGGTCAACCCTCTTGCATACTTATTATACCTGGATCGGTTTTGATTTGGCCAATAAATCCCTTTTACTCCTAGGTTTAATGATTTTTAATGAATTTTTAATGTTTTTTTATATTTTCTTTTAATATTTTTAATCCAAACCCTAGCCCTAGCCTAGCCTTATATAAAGACCCCTATCCTCTACCATTTCACCTCACCACTCTTAGTCTACTCTCTCAAATTCTCGAGAACTCGGTACGAAGAGCAAGAAGCGAAGCGCTGCCGAAATCGACGACGGATTCCGGCGACCGGATCAGAACCTTCGCGACGCTTTCGACGAATCGGCAACCACCACATCCATTAGCTTCATTATCTTGTCCAAACCGTAAGTCCCAACCCCTCTATCTCTCTTTTCTATAAGTATAAAAATACGACTTTTTGGAACCCGACGGAAATCGGACAAACCGATTTCCGATTCGGTTTTTCTATAAATTTCCACTTGTCACCTAATACATATTATCTACCCATATTTATGTTGACTATTAATCACCCATAAACCAATTTAATCAAACTTTTTCACATGAAATGATAGCTTCTTTGCAAAACCGTATTCTTTTCATAAAAATACCATGAAGTTCATTTTTCTTAGTTTAATCAATTACCTCACTCCTAAATATGTTTATCTTGATCACAAAACTTGTAGAACTCAATTTGAATGAAATTTCACACATAAAATGATAACGTTTTCGATTACCGTATTCTTGCGCTATAATACCTTTAAGTTTAACATAGCATGTTTTACCTTTAAAACTTCACCAAAACTTAATATAAGTCACGGGGTAATGGCCTACCCCTACACACACTCAATATAACCCTAATTGATAAATATCAAAAAATACAGAATACGAAATTACAGGACTTTTCACTAAAATACCCTAATCTTTATAACCTTTATTGTAAGCTTTAAATTGTAAACATTTCTAAGTAAAATCTTTTAATAAAATGAAAGCACGATTGGTCATGGACATCGATCGTTTATCTAAACTGACTTTGTGGTGTCTAGGCTAGGCAAGTGAGCTTGGGTAACTTTAAAAGGCCCGTCTCACGATTCGTGAGCGGATCCCTCCCTCCTCACTTGTACTTACCTGGCCACAATTGGCGGTGAAGAGGCGATTTGAGGCTTCTAATGACTTATCGTTTAGACCTTAGAAGTAGGCTAGTTGGCTTAGGAAACCCTAACAACTAAAATACGGAAAACTATACTTTTTGCAATTAAATACCCCATATTTATAAAACCGTTTTCCAAAATGAAAAGTATTTGTTAAACCTAAGCAAAGCGCCGCTACAACCCACTTTTGGGAAACCTGTTAAGGATAGTACGGTTCATCGTGCACCCGCAGGCTAGTAGTGCGAGATTTAGACCTCCACAAGGAGCATTCGGTCTCGAAAGGTTCAAAATACGATATTTAGGGAAAATGAGATTTTTTAATAAAATATTTATATAAAATTATTCATGTGTTAATATATATATAATTATCATTTAAACACCTATTTTATCATAATATAAAGTTTCCACATTTTTCTAAAAAAAAAATTACAAGATTAAAAGTTACACTAAAACACCATGAATTTCAGATAAAACAATTAATACTTTTATTAGGATATATTCACTAGAATAACACAAATAAAATTGACATTTATTATAACAATAAAGACGATTAT
Source organism: Agapanthus africanus (assembly GCA_030015575.1). NCBI lineage: Eukaryota > Viridiplantae > Streptophyta > Magnoliopsida > Asparagales > Amaryllidaceae > Agapanthus > Agapanthus africanus. Next base: position 73,469,893 of record CM057348.1, read on the forward strand.
TAAATACTTGAGGTGTATTTTGAAAACTATACAAAAGTACTTTTTACATAAAACCCCCTCAAGTTTCACAAATTACAATAAGGCCCCTAACCAATATTGAACTTCAAATTTATCTTTCTTTTAGTCTGAATCGGGTTAGAGTCTGACTAATTTCTGACTTGAATATGATTCAAGTCAATCTATATTCTTTTATATACCAACACAACTTGAATACATGAATTCCTGAATCCAGTTAACAATATATTCCTTTTGACTGAATCAAACCACGGATATTCATCCATTATCCTGATATTCCATTTACCTGATTATACAGTTGCAACATGTCTACTGATATCATGGTTTTGGTCAGTCAACCAACTTACATATTCCAATACTACAATACTGTTAAAACATTACGGGGTTTAAGGGGTAGATTGGTACGGAAGATGTTAAAGGTGGCACGAGGTGGTCAGATTAAGACACCTAACCTGAATCCTGTTGCTGTTGTACCGTGGCATAACGGTTCCTTGTACTTTCCATTTGCCCTGATCTCTAGCATATAGAGCTCCCCCTCGTATACACTGGCATCCTTCTGTACCAAGCTACAAACAACAGCGTTACACAATGTTCTATAATATTCAACATTATAATACTTTAGAAAATACTGTTACTCTATCATTCTCATTCTCCTTATTCTTTGGGACTTACCGAGCGATCTGTTCGCTGACGACATTCTATTCTTCCTTCTTTGAATGTCGTCAGGTGCGTTGGACCAAGCTGAAATCGAGCCCACCGGTGAAGATTTGGAGCAGTTCCAGGAAGACCCAGAGCTCTAGATACTGTACCTTGTTCTTTTCAGTTTATTTCATTTTCTGTTATGCCACTGTTTAGGCATTGCTTTTCATTCCAGTTGTATTTTCTTTTCATGCATTGTACAAAGAATGTTATTAATAAAAGTTGCTGTTATTTCTATATCATTTGTCTCTTGTGATTATTTTATATTGCTTAGCTACGCTTAGCGTATGTACTTCTGAGTACATACGTAGCGGACCTCGTCGCGTCCACTTCGCCGTACACTGGGAAGCGGGGCGTGACAGGTTTTGTTGGTGGCCCATGCAGGTCAGAGCTGTATGAATCCCTGTCATGCAGTTCTGGTCTGCGTGAACAACCTAAGCAATATAACACAAGAACCAGCAACTAAAACATTTTTTACAATTCATGTTCTTTGAAACTTGCAAATCTCTATTCCTTGAATCTTATCATTTCATGTATTTGATTTTGTCCTAATCCAAATTTTTCTTCAGGATTATGGATTCCCCGAACAACACCAGCACCAACATCAACAACACCCCCCCAGCACTACCTCTCACACCAGCTGTTCCTGCACCACCCACTGAGCAGACGATGTTATTTGATGCGATCCGTAGTCTTCTCGAGGGACAGCAACAACTTCTGAGCCGTCCTGATAACGATGCACCGGGAGTAAAACAATTCCGGGCTTTGCACCCAAAGCAGTTCTCTGGTAAAGGAAGCCCTCTCGAAGCAGAAGAATGGGCACAAAGCATCGAAGACGATCTGGCAGCAGCCCAAGTGCCAGATAACGCTTGGGTCCGTGTAGCGAAGCTACAGCTCACGGATAATGCTCGCAATTGGTGGAAGGCGGAAGAAACCCGTCTGGCACAGCCGATTGAATGGAAGACATTTCGCGAGAAGTTTGACGCGAAATATTTCCCTGTGACTGCCAGGTTCGCTATGGAGCAGCAGTTTATTCATCTACAGCAAGGATCAATGTGGGAGAAATCGGTAGATGAATACGATGCTGAGTTCACTATGTTGAGCCGGTAAGATATGTCACAATAGTTCAATTTTTAAATATCACATACTACACAGCTAACACAATCTTTAAGCAGATTCGCGGCACACCTGATACCGACGGACGAGATCAGAGCCCGTCGTTTTCAGCAAGGTTTGGACACAGAGATCAAGGCTGCTCTAGCCACAGGAAAGTTTTTGACTCATGAGGAAGCCCTAGAAGCTGCCCGCAGTTATGAGGCAGTCATAAAAGAGAGGGGCAGACCTCAGTCTGTAGGAGTCAAGCGCTCTGCCAACCAGATGGCAGGTGGAGCCACGTCCAGACCACCCTTCGTGCCGAGGCGACCCGGAGTATCAACTCATCGTCCTAGCCCAGCCTTTTGCACTTACTGCAAGAGAACTGGACATATGATGAAGGACTGCCGTCGAGCCAACCGCCTCTGCTTAGTCTTCGGTTCAGCCACTCATGATATTGGATCTTGTCCCCAAAGGCAGAACTCAGTTGCTGCACCCAGGCCAGCAAATACTTATCAGCAGCGACCAGCTCTTCAGGCACCTGCTACCAGACTTGCACTGCCTGCACCACCTAGGGGACCACAAGCTGCACTACCTCCTCGACAGTTCCATCAAGCTCAAAGGAACGTTCAGAGGAATGCTCCTCAGGCCAGGAGAAATGCTCCTCAGGCCAGGAGGATTGTGCCGAAGCGCCAGGCTTTCATGATGTCTGTGGAAGAAGCTGAGGCCACTGGCCAAGTCATTACTGGTAAACTGTCTTTCTCAAACTCAACTTTTAGTTTGGTTACCTACACACTTCCCTATACCTGAACCTATCCCATATACCTTAGGTACAATCCTAGTAGCTTCACTACCTGCACTTGCACTGTTTGATACTGGGGCATCCCACTGCTTTATGTCGCAACGGTTTGTCCGAACCCATGCGATTCCAGTCTCACCGCTTGTATCCAGCTGGAACGTCAGTTCTGGAAATGGTGTTCTAAAGGCAACTATGGGATACAGCATGTGTCCAGTCATCGTCTGCAGTCGAGAGTTTTACGCCGACTTCAAAGTACTGGACATACCAAACTTCGATGTGGTTCTAGGAATGGACTGGCTTGGAACCTTTTATGCTACCATCGACTGTCGTCAAAGGAGGGTAGTATTTGAGATTCCAGATCATCCGGTCTTCTATTTCAAGAGTGGAGATCGTACATTGGAGCCAAGTACTTACAAAGCGAAGCCAAAGGAAGCAGTAGTTGCAGCAGCTCATGCAGAGGAAGAATCAAGACCGGAGGTAGTTCGAGAGTTCGACGACGTATTCCCTGACGATATATCAGGTTTGCCTCCCGATCGAGCTCTTGAATTCAGTATTGACTTAGTACCAGGAGCACAACCAGTGATCAAAGCACCGTATAGACTAAGTCCGGAAGGATTGAAGGAAGTTCGAACACAGTTGGACGAATTACTGGCGAAAGGATGGATTCGTCCCAGCACTTCAAGTTGGGGAGCACCTGTACTGTTGGTGAAGAAGAAGGAAGGTTCATACAGAATGTGCATCGACTATAGGGCTTTGAACGAAGTTACTATAAAGAACAAGTATCCTCTCCCGCGCATCGACGATTTGTTCGATCAGCTAAGTGGATCTTGTGTCTTCTCTAAACTAGATCTTCGTTCAGGTTATCATCAAGTGAAGGTCAAGGAGGCTGATATTCACAAAACAGCTTTCAGAACTCGCTATGGACATTACGAATTTCTAGTAATGCCATTTGGAGTGACCAATGCACCAGCAATCTTCATGAACCTTATGAATCAAGTTTTCCGGGAGTATTTAGACAGGTTCGTTGTCATCTTCATCGACGACATCCTGGTATATTCTAAGAATCGGAAGGAGCATGCGGAGCACTTACGAATTGTCCTGGAAACACTTCGACAACATAAGCTTTATGCCAAGTACAGCAAGTGCGAGTTTTGGCTAAAACAAGTTGGTTTTCTTGGACACATCGTATCAGGAGAAGGGATTTCTGTAGATCCAGCAAAGGTTTCAGCAGTCAGCGAATGGCCTACACCAAAATCAGTGAAGGATATTCGGAGTTTCTTGGGCTTAGCTGGATATTACAGAAGATTCATTGAAGGCTTTTCGAAGATAGCAACACCCCTGACCAAGCTCACAAGAAAAGATGAAGAATTTGTGTGGTCAGAAGCATGCGAGCAAGCTTTCGTAGAACTCAAGTCAAGACTGACATCTGCACCTATTCTCGTCATACCGGATCAATCTGGAGGATTCGAAGTGCATTGCGATGCATCCGGTAAGGGATTAGGATGTGTTCTACATCAGCACGGTAAGGTTGTGGCTTATGCTTCAAGACAACTGAAGACTCATGAGCGCAATTATCCGACGCATGATCTAGAGTTGGCAGCTGTTATTTTTGCTCTCAAGATTTGGCGCCACTACTTACTTGGTGAACGAGTGAACATCTACACAGATCATAAAAGTCTGAAGTACGTGTTTACTCAGAAGGAGTTGAATATGCGGCAGAGAAGATGGTTAGAACTTATGGCGGACTTCGACATCAATTTGCAATATCATCCAGGAAAAGTGAACGTAGTACCTGATGCTCTTAGTCGCCAACCATTATCAATGAATCTCACCGCCCAGTGGAAGCTTCAGCAGGACCTACATCAGATGGAGATTGAACTAGTCATGCCAGGTGATGTTTCAAATTTGATGAATCTACAAATCCAATCAACTATTGTCAATCAGATCAAAGCAGCTCAAGCCAGCGATGCTAAGTTGCAAAAGATCAGAGAACAAGTGGAGAATGGACTCAGAACAGATTTCATCATCCATGAAGATGGATCTTTGAGATACGGCAGTAGATTGTGTGTACCAAAGGGTCCTGTTCGGGAAGAGTTAATGAAAGAAGCTCACAGCTCTCCCTATTCAGTACATCCTGGAGGTACCAAAAAGTACAAAGATCTACGTCAGAATTATTGGTGGCATGGAATGAAGCGTGAAGTAGCCAGGAGTGTCGCAAAATGCTTGGTGTGTCAGCAAGTAAAGGCTGAACATCACAGGACAGCTGGACTACTTCAACCGTTACCAATCCCAGAATGGAAGTGGCAGCACATCACGATGGACTTTGTAACTGCTCTTCCTCGCAGCACAAAAGGTAACGATGCGATTTGGGTCATTGTGGATCGACTCACAAAGTCGGCTCACTTCATCCCATTTTGAGTTGGCCAATCAACTGAGACATTAGCGAAGAAGTACATGGAGGTAATAATCTAAATTAAGATTTAAACTCTTCATAACGTACTATCTCTGATACCCATGAACTCATACAGGAAATTGTGAGACTTCATGGAGTACCGGTCTGCATTGTCTCCGATCGTGACACCAGGTTCCGATCGCAATTTTGGCAAAGTCTGCAAGCTAGCTTGGGAACAAGTCTGAACTTCAGCACGGCTTATCATCCACAAACAGATGGTCAGTCGGAACGAACTATTCAGATCTTGGAGGATATGCTCAGAGCATGTATGCTCGACTTCAAGGGATCTTGGGAAGATCACCTGCATCTTGTGGAGTTTGCGTACAACAACAGCTACCAAGCAAGCATAGGAATGGCACCTTTTGCAGCTTTATATGGAAGGAAGTGTCGATCTCCATTAAGTTGGGATGACATCGGAGATAGAGAACTCCTTGGACTAGAGATGATAGTAGCAACCGTTGATGTGGTTCGTACTATCAGGGAAAGAATGCGCATAGCCCAAGATAGACAGAAACACTGGGCAGATGTGAAGAGACGACACTTGGAGTTCCAGCCAGGAGATCATGTATTCCTGAAAATCTCTCCGAACTGCGGAGTGATCAGATTTGGAAGACGGGGAAAGTTGAGTCCAAGATACATTGGACCGTTCGATATACTCGAACGAGTCGATGAAGTGGCATATCGTTTAGCGCTTCCACCCTCACTGAAAGAAGTGCATAACGTGTTCCACATATCTCAACTCAGAAGGTATGTGAGTGACCCCAGCCATGTACTTGATCATTCCGAACTCACGATATAGCCCGATTTGTCTTGTGAGCAACAACCTGTGGAGATCCTGGACAGGAAAGTGAAGACACTTCGGAACAAAGAAGTTAATTTGGTCCGGGTAATGTGGAGGAAAGACACTCCAGGAGAATCCACGTGGGAAAGGGAAGATGAGATGCGTGCAAGATATCCGCACCTTTTTGTAATCTAGTCCTTAAATAAAAGTTGTAAATTTCGAGAACGAAATTTTTATAAGGAGGGTAGAATGTAACAACCCTAATTTTTATACACTTTTTCCTATACAATTTTTTTTCAAAATATTTTTTTAAAAATCCACAAAGGGGTATTTAAGCCTGAGCACAAGATTTAGGTAATTATTTTTGTTTTTAATTACAAGCTACAAGAATGAAATAACTCCATTTTTAGTGTACAAGAAATTACTTTAAATTTAATGAATACTAGGAGTATTTATTCTTGCTGCTATCAGTTTAAGTAATTAAAAACCACAATAATTACAAGAAAGAGCTTGTAGCTCATTGGTAATACCTTGCACTGCTGAACCAAGCCACCGGAGTTCAAATCCCATGCCCCACATTATTTTTGTATTTATTTTGTTTTATTTTTTTTTTGAAGTCAACGGTAAAAAGGCCATAACTCCCAAAATATGTACTGGACAACAAAAAGTAAAAATACCAAGTTGTTCCTCAGGAAAACCCCCGGCCATGGGACCCTTGACTCGGCCCGACTCGGCGCCGCCGGCCGGCGAATCGGCCGACTCGGTCCGGCCGATCCGGCCGGACTTGGCCGGACGGCCGAGTCACCAACTGAGAAAAGTTGTCTCTTGACTTGGTCAACCCTCTTGCATACTTATTATACCTGGATCGGTTTTGATTTGGCCAATAAATCCCTTTTACTCCTAGGTTTAATGATTTTTAATGAATTTTTAATGTTTTTTTATATTTTCTTTTAATATTTTTAATCCAAACCCTAGCCCTAGCCTAGCCCTATATAAAGACCCCTATCCTCTACCATTTCACCTCACCACTCTTAGTCTACTCTCTCAAATTCTCGAGAACTCGGTACGAAGAGCAAGAAGCGAAGCGCTGCCGAAATCGACGACGGATTCCGGCGACCGGATCAGAACCTTCGCGACGCTTTCGACGAATCGGCAACCACCACATCCATTAGCTTCATTATCTTGTCCAAACCGTAAGTCCCAACCCCTCTATCTCTCTTTTCTATAAGTATAAAAATACGACTTTTTGGAACCCGACGGAAATCGGACAAACCGATTTCCGATTCGGTTTTTCTATAAATTTCCACTTGTCACCTAATACATATTATCTACCCATATTTATGTTGACTATTAATCACCCATAAACCAATTTAATCAAACTTTTTCACATGAAATGATAGCTTCTTTGCAAAACCGTATTCTTTTCATAAAAATACCATGAAGTTCATTTTTCTTAGTTTAATCAATTACCTCACTCCTAAATATGTTTATCTTGATCACAAAACTTGTAGAACTTAATTTGAATAAAATTTCACACATAAAATGATAACGTTTTCGATTACCGTATTCTTGCGCTATAATACCTTTAAGTTTAACATAGCATGTTTTACCTTTAAAACTTCACCAAAACTTAATATAAGTCACGGGGTAATGGCCTACCCCTACACACACTCAATATAACCCTAATTGATAAATATCAAAAAATACAGAATACGAAATTACAGGACTTTTCACTAAAATACCCTAATCTTTATAACCTTTATTGTAAGCTTTAAATTGTAAACATTTCTAAGTAAAATCTTTTAATAAAATGAAAGCACGATTGGTCATGGACATCGATCGTTTATCTAAACTGACTTTGTGGTGTCTAGGCTAGACAAGTGAGCTTGGGTAACTTTAAAAGGCCCGTCTCACGATTCGTGAGCGGATCCCTCCCTCCTCACTTGTACTTACCTGGCCACAATTGGCGGTGAAGAGGCGATTTGAGGCTTCTAATGACTTATCGTTTAGACCTTAGAAGTAGGCTAGTTGGCTTAGGAAACCCTAACAACTAAAATACGGAAAACTATACTTTTTGCAATTAAATACCCCATATTTATAAAACCGTTTTCCAAAATGAAAAGTATTTGTTAAACCTAAGCAAAGCGCTGCTACAACCCACTTTTGGGGAACCTGTTAAGGATAGTACGGTTCATCGTGCACCCGCAGGCTAGTAGTGCGAGATTTAGACCTCCACAAGGAGCATTCGGTCTCGAAAGGTTCAAAATACGATATTTAGGGAAAATGAGATTTTTTAATAAAATATTTATATAAAATTATTCATGTGTTAATATATATATAATTATCATTTAAACACCTATTTTATCATAATATAAAGTTTCCACATTTTTCTAAAAAAAAATTACAAGATTAAAAGTTACACTAAAACACCATGAATTTCAGATAAAACAATTAATACTTTTATTAGGATATATTCACTAGAATAACACAAATAAAATTCACATTTATTATAACAATAAAGACGATTATTAAATACTTGAGGTGTATTTTGAAAACTATACAAAAGTACTTTTTACATAAAACCCCCTCAAGTTTCACAAATTACAATAAGGCCCCTAACCAATATTGAACTTCAAATTTATCTTTCTTTTAGTCTGAATCGGGTTAGAGTCTGACTAATTTCTGACTTGAATATGATTCAAGTCAATCTATATTCTTTTATATACCAACACAACTTGAATACATGAATTCCTGAATCCAGTTAACAATATATTCCTTTTGACTGAATCAAACCATGGATATTCATCCATTATCCTGATATTCCATTTACCTGATTATACAGTTGCAACATGTCTACTGATATCATGGTTTTGGTCAGTCAACCAACTTACATATTCCAATACTACAATACTGTTAAAACATTACGGGGTTTAAGGGGTAGATTGGTACGGAAGATGTTAAAGGTGACACGAGGTGGTCAGATTAAGACACCTAACCTGAATCCTGTTGCTGTTGTACCGTGGCATAACGGTTCCTTGTACTTTCCATTTGCCCTGATCTCTAGCATATAGAGCCCCCCCTCGTATACACTGGCATCCTTCTGTACCAAGCTACAAACAACAGCGTTACACAATGTTCCATAATATTCAACATTATAATACTTTAGAAAATACTGTTACTCTATCATTCTCATTCTCCTTATTCTTTGGGACTTACCGAGCGATCTGTTCGCTGACGACATTCTATTCTTCCTTCTTTGAATGTCGTCAGGTGCGTTGGACCAAGCTGAAATCGAGCCCACTGGTGAAGATTTGGAGCAGTTCCAGGAAGACCCAGAGCTCTAGATACTGTACCTTGTTCTTTTCAGTTTATTTCATTTTCTGTTATGCCACTGTTTAGGCATTGCTTTTCATTCCAGTTGTATTTTCTTTTCATGCATTGTACAAAGAATGTTATTAATAAAAGTTGCTGTTATTTCTATATCATTTGTCTCTTGTGATTATTTTATATTGCTTAGCTACGCTTAGCGTATGTACTTCTGAGTACATACGTAGCGGACCTCGTCGCGTCCACTTCGCCGTACACTGGGAAGCGGGGCGTGACAGCGCGGGTCTCATGGTGTGAGAGGAGTAGGGGTGGGGGGATGGGAATGAGTGGGAAGGGGAGAAGAAGAAGGAGGGAGTGGGGGTATCGGGTCGGGTAGGGGTGAACGGGTTGGGTTAGGGATGGGTCATGTGTTTGAGCTTTAGGTTAGGAAATTAAAATTAGAATTTACATTTAGAAAATTTAGAAAATAGTAATTGTAAAAATTATAAATAGAAATTTTTTGGGAAAGTATTTATTTAAAACACGGAAGATACTTATAGTGGAACTGGGTATTACAGCATACCCCACTTACACAAAATTTCGTCCTCGAAATTCAAAATACGATAAGCTATAGAATGCAATGCGAAAGCAACAAAATCAAATATTATTATATAATGATAAAAGCAACTAGATGAAAATCAAATATTTATATATATATATAAGAAATAGCATAGCTAAGGGATAGTCATAAGTAAGCATATTGCATAACCATTTATAATGATAAACTATATATACGATTCAAAGACAAATAAAGCAACAATAATAAACAATAGCGAAGGATTGGCTCATAAGTTTTAAACTCCGGAACTATACTAGTAAAACTATGTTTACCGCCGAAAGCCGGGAAGACTGGATGTCTTGCCTGAATCTGGGGGCAGATGCTAATTGGTGCTATCCGTCCACCTCTCCGAAGATGCCAAGTTGATTTATGGCACCATGTATCGAAGGTTTAAACGGATGCGGCCGATATAGCAGACTTCGTCAGATTCCCCCTCGTTTGAGGGGTTTTTGATTGTGGGGACGCTCTTCCCTGCAGGCGCAAGCCCCTGCAGTTAATTACGCTACCGCATCGCGATAACAACTTTCTCCTTCTCCATATGGTCACTTCGTGTCGTGTGTGTTTGTTTTGTTTTTGGTTGTCCGTGGATTATATACGGAGACTAAGTTATGTCGTCGCCCGTAGGACGTGGATTAGTCCAAATCCGTATCTTTCTTAGATTTGGGTTTGGGTGTGTGTGTTTAAGGATACGTTAGCCTTATTTGAGGCTAAGATAGACTTAAACGTTCGTTAAGGACACGTTAGTCTAATTTTAGACTAAGACCGACTTAATGGGATCGTTTAGATCCGACAAGAGAGCAATTGGGGGGCTCTATTGTTTAGTTTAGTGACATTGCGGTCGGTAGGTAGTTTAAGGACATTGCGGTCCAATATTTGTTTTAAGACGTTGCGGTAAAGGTTAAGGACGTCATAGTCCGTGAGCTTGAGGACCTCACAGTCCGGTATTAGTTTTAAGACATCACGGTCGAGGTTAAGGACGTCATAGTCCGTGAGCTTAAGGACCTCACGGTCGAGGTGTTAGTTTTAAGACATCACGGTCGAGGTTAAGGACATCATAGTCCGGTATTAGTTTTAAGACATCACGGTCGAGGTTAAGGACGTCATAGTCCATGAGTTTAAGGACCCCACAGTCTGTAGCAGTGTGTGGTTGTCAGGACCCGTTACCTTTCTGACGACGTTGAGGAATTACAACGACAGATATCAGAGGAGTAAAGAGATGTACCCTCGAACCGGGTGTAAATTGATTGGAAGAGCGGATGGGCTCAGTTCAATTTAAATTGAGGACTTATGGCCAGAATTGGGCTAAGTCCATTTGAAAATGTATAACATTTTATTTATATTGGCATGTTAGGCCTTTGCTTGGGCTCTGCCATTTTATAATGCATAGAATTTAAATTAGTCTGATAGACTTTACTTGGGCTCTGCCCTTTTTTAATAATGCATAGCATTTAAATGGTCTGACAGTGCGCCATGTGGCTTGTTAGGCGCTTTGCGCCAATTAAAGAGCGCAAGGCGCCAGGGTATGTGGAGGTGACACGTGTCACGCTCTACTAAGTGCAAGTTTGTTAGCGCAGTGCGCTGCAGACACGTGGTGCGCTCTGGTGCAGTGCGCCACGCCAAGAGCGCAGTGCGCTGTTTTTAGGAGCGCACAGTGCAGATTGTTCCTGTGATTGACACGTGGCGCGCTCTGGTGCAGTGCGCCATTCCAAGGAGCCCAAAGGCGCATCTCAAGAGTGCAAGGCACTGTTCAATAGCGCAGAGCGCATCTTGATCCAATTCAGATCAAAGAAACAAGTTTTTTCTTGTTCTAAAGAGGTTCTACCTCAAGAATCAAGAACCAATGGTTCATCAAAAGGCTGTGTCTTTATATAGATCAAAAGATCTAGGGATGAAGTAAATTATTTCTTTAATCTTTTAATGATTGGATCTTTTTTGATCTTTTATATTTTTATTGAAGATCTTGATCTTGTTCTTAGATCTTTGATCTTTTTAGAAGAAATTCTTCTTTTTTAATGAGGTATTTTCATCTCTGTTCTTCAAGAATCAAATTCTTTTACCTTCAAAGATGAAGAAGATGATCTTCTTTCTTCAAAGGCTTGCCTTTTCTCTCTTTGAGTTTTTCTCAAAGTTTTTTAGAGGATTCTCTCTCTTTTGTATATCTGTAAGTGTGAGACTTGGAGTCTAAGGGCCTTTATATAGGGCCAATTGGTTTGTTAAGTTAGTTACAGAGATCTTTCTCTGATTGATCTGGGGATATTTCCCCACCGTTGGATCTTTAATCCTAAGACCTCTGTTTTTTAGAAGACAATTTTCTTATTTTAATAAGATTGGAAAGATCTTTCTAGAATTTTAATTCTGATTAATTAAATAATTTATTATTTAAATTCCAGTACTAGCGCACCTGCGCTTGACACGTGTCGCGCAGCGCAACTGCGCTAGCACGCCCGCGCTTGACACTTGTCGCTGCGCCTGCGCTTGACACTTGTCGCGCAGCGCAACTACGCTAGCGCGCCTGCGCTTGACACTTGTCGTGCAGCGCAGAGCGCTAGCGCGTCTGCGCTTGACACGTGGCGCGCAGCGCAGAGCGCAGCGCAACTACGCTAGCGTGCCTGTGTTTGACACGTGGCGCGCAGCGCAACTGCGCTAGCGCACCACTATTTGACACGTGGCGCGCAGCGCAGAGTGCAAATTATCTGAAGCGTTGCTTCCTTATAATTTGAATTTTAAAACAGAGCCTTGCTCTGATTGGGGGTGCGCTGCTTTGGGCGCAGCACTTCTTGCGCCGGCGTGTCTGTTTTTGACACGTGGCGCTCTGCGCGCAGCGCAAGGGATCTGAAGCATTGCTTCACCTTTTGAATTTTGAAATTCAAATAGAGCTTTGCTCTAATTGGGGGAAACAAATGCCCCCCCCACCGTTGTGCTCACGTGGCGCACACGTGAGTGCAGCGGTGGCAACATCCAGACCGTTGGATCAACTCAGGAGTTGAAGATGCGCTTTAGCGTCTATAAATAGGACCCTTGGTCCTCCTCAGATGATTATCATCTTCTCAAGGTTGCTATTTTCACAGCCTTGCTCTCGTTTTCAACAACTTCAGAGTTAGAACTCTAGAAAATTTTAGGTAAAAATTTAAACTTAATTAAATCAACTTTAATTAATAGAGCATTGCTCTTATAGATCTTTTGATCTAAAGAAATCCCCTTTGGGGTTTCATAAATAGAGCTTTGCTCTCAAGAATTTGTTTCAGGATTTCTTAACTCATGAACAGAGCTTTGCTCATTGACAGAATATAGATCTTTTGATCTTCTGATGATGAACTCTTAAGAGTTTTTCATGGATCTTTATGATCCCAGAACTTTAATTTTTAGGAATTAATTTTTCCTCTGATGGATTTTTCCATCATTATTACAGAGCTAGGCTCTTTAAGGAATCTTATTCCCTTGTGACCAGAGTTTGACAAGTGGCACTCTGTGACAGAGCTTTGCTCTGAAAAGGGAGATTTTCTCCTTGTCTCAAGAGATTTCTCATTTAATGAGAATATTCTTTGAGGATTTCCTCATTAATTGACCGTCTCATCCAATGATGAGGTTGTCTTATTAACTGATGCATTGTCATCTGGATTTTGTGGGTCCCCCTTTGGTCCCCTTTCCACTGCATTGCAGTGTGGTATAAATTTTAAAGTACCAAGCGTTGGAATTTTTAAAATTAACTTATGATGCTGATAACTGAATTTCGCCTTTTCTTGCAGGCAACATGTCTGCCGATCTTTCATTCTCGTTCTTCCGCTCAGAGGGAGAATTCCCTGAGGCGCCGGTGGACCGGGAGGTTCTTGCTCTTATTAAGGATTTCGACCCAGAGTATAAGAACCTTCACCTGTGGGGTAGGTGGTACAGCGAGATTATCAAGGGTTGCTGAAACTTCTCTTGTGCGACGCCGTCAGAGCCGATCTCATCGATCCCATATGCAGATGCACCCCCGGTGAACTATGCCGTGGAGGTCGTAAATTGGAATTCGGAGGATCTTCTTTAGCCTTCGATTGCTGCCATTCCCGTGCAGCCACCGGCAGCCGTGGATATTCTGGGGCGGCGCATATGCCAGGGTGAGTCGCGCCCTTAGAGACAACCTTATAACATTAGATTGATCCCTCGACAATCGGCCGGGTATTTGCAGTGGGCCAGGTACATCTTGTCAGCGAAGAAGACGCATTTGATGAAGATTGGTCTGTACCCCGCAGTCTACGCCTCATTGTTCGAGTACCCTGCTCCTCCGACGTGGTGGGTTAAGACATTTGTGGAACAATGGAACATCCTCACCCATACCTTTTTTCTGACGGACAGGGAAGTCTCTGTCCCCCTGGAAGAATTTGCTGAGATTTCCGGTTTGCCGGTGAGGGGGGAGCATTATGAAGAGCTACTTCCTCCTGATGAATATGTCTTCGCCACCAAGCCGCTGGTAATGGGCCTAACGCCGGAGAATGCTATTCAGCACCAGTTTCCGAGCCTGGTAAAGGTGCTGAATATGTATGAAAGTCTCTACTTGGAATCGGGAGGCCGGGGAGTTAGTTTCGCAGACTTCATCGCCCGCTTTCCTCGACCGGAGATTTTATCGCAGCGGAGCGAAAAATTTGCCAAGCTTGACGACCCCTTCAGCTTTGGCTTAGATCGTCGACCAGTACTGGAAGACGATCAAAAGGGTTTTTATTTCCCCGATGCCGCCATCATCTCCTTATCGGAAATCGCCGCCCCGGACATCGACGAGGAGACCTTCTTTCTCGGGTTTCTGGGGCTATGGCTGTGCTGGTTCGCGCTTGTAACAACCATAATTTTCCTATACACTTTTCTATACATTTTTTTTTTTCAAAATCCATAAAGGAGTATTTTAACCTGAGCACAATATATAAGTAATTATATTGTTTTTAAATAACTCTATTTTTTAGTGTACATAAAATTGTTTTAAAATTAAAGTATACTTAGGGTATTTAATGTTGCTGTTACCACTTTAAGTAATTATTTCATACCATAATTACAAGAAGGAGCTTGTAGCTCATTGGTAACACCTTGCACTGCTGAACCAAGCCACCAGAGTTCAAATCCCCTGCCCCACATTATTTTTATATTGTTTTTGTATTAAATCCTTTGGAAGCCCAATAGTCCAAACACCATAACTCCTAAACTTTGAACTTCACCTGAAAAACTAAATATACCAGAGGCTGCACCAGACGACCCCCCACCTCCCTGACCTTCGACTCGGCCCGACTCGGCCGACTCGGACGGCGGACTGGCCGACTCGGCACGGCGCCGCCGGCCGGACGGCCGAGTCGTCAACACCAAAAATCTGTCTTTTTGTATTCCAAACCCCCCTGCATACTCTAATTATTGGATCGGTTCCCGAGAGTTAAATATACCCCATTTACTACAATTTTTAATGATTTTTCTATATTTTTTATAATTTTTTTAATTAAAAACCTTTCACCTACCCTACCCTAGCCTACCCTATAAATACACCCCCTACCCTCTATCCTCTCATCTCAAAACCTTAAACTCACACTCTCAAAATTTTCCAAGAATGTGTAATTTGAAAACGAGTGCACGGCGAAGCTCCGACGAAATTCCGGCGGGAATTCCGGCGATGTTTCTAGGAACAACCGGCGACGAAGTAATGCTTCGGCAACCCCTTTAGTCCCCCTCACTCCTTAGTATAGATCGAATCCCGTAAGTCCCATTCTAACTCCCTTTCTATTTCTCTTAAATACGAAATTACGAAACCCGACGGAATCGGAACAAATCCGATTTCCGATTCGGTTTTCTATAAAAGTTCACTTCTCACCAATACATTCATGTTTAAACATCTTAATCTTGACTATTAAACTTTTAAAAATCAATTTGAATAAGTTTCATCACATGAAATGATAACCTTTCCAATTTATCGTATTTTTCGCTTTAATACCATTATATTTCGATTTCACATTTAACCCCTTAACTTTACTGTACATTTAAAGTAGAGCACGAGGTAATGACCTACATCCACACACACGCAAATACAACCTTAAATGACATCATCAAAAACTTGAATACGATAAAACGAAACTTTCATTTAAATACCATATTCTTAATAAAATCATTTCTAGAAGTTTTAGCTTTGACACACTTTTAAATAAATACCTCTTATTAGGAAAACACGATAAGTTGTGGACATCGATCGTTTATTTAAACCTGACTTTGTGGTGTCTAGGCTAGACAAGTGAGCAAAGATAACTTTAAAAGGCCCGTCTCACGATTCGTGAGCGGATCCCTCCTTCCTCACTTGTACTTACCTGGCCACAATTGGCGGTGAAGAGGCGATTTGAGGCTTCTAACGACTTGTCGTTTAGACCTTTTAGAAATAGGCTAGTTGGCTTAGGAAACCCTAGAATCTAAAATACGGAAAATTACACTTTGCAAATAAATACCATTTACTTTATAGAACCGTTTTCTAAAGGATTAGTATTTTACAAAGTTTACAAAGCGCCGCTACAACCCATCTTTGGGGAACCCGTTCGGGATCGTGCGGTTTATCGCGCACCCTCGGGCTAGTAGTGCGAGATTCAGACCTCCGCAAGGAGCATTCGGTCTCGAAATGTTTAAAATACGACATCTTAAGAAAATGAGATTTTTGGAATATAAAATATTTATTAAAATTATTTTTGTATAAACATATGTATATTTATCATTTAAATATCTATTTTATTATAATATAAATTTTCCACCTTTTTCTAAAAATCACAAGAATAAATGTTACACTAAAATACCATGAACTTCAAATAATCAATATTACAGATAAATACCCTTATTTATTAAACTAGGATATTTTCACTAGAAATGTCACAACATAAAATCCACCATCATTACAACTCTAAAGACGAATAATAAATACTTGAGGTGTATTTTGAAAAGTATATAAAAATATTTTTACATAAAATCCCCTCAAGTTTATAAATTACCCTAAGGTTCCTGACAATTATAAGACCTCGATTCACATTTCTGATTGGCTGACTCGGATTTGAGTCTGATTAATCTGACTTGAATATGATTCAAGTCAATCTATAAACTACAAGATTCCAATTCAATATGAACACATGAATCCATGAATTCAATTATCAATTTATACAACTTGACCGAACCGAACCATGGATATATACTCCTTTTACATGATTCTCAGTATTCCATTTACATGACTCTACGGTTACAACCGTTTCCTGATATCATTGTTTCGGTCAGTCAGTCAATCAAACTTACAATCAATGCAATTTATAAGATAACAATACAAACAAGACATCGCGGGGTTTAAGGGGTAGATTGGTACGGAAGATGTTAAAAGTGGCACGAGACGGTCAGATTTAAGACACCTAACATGAATCCAATTGCCGTTGTTCCGGGCCTTCTAACGGAGCCTTGTACTCTATATTCCGTTTGCCCTGGTCTCTAGCATAATGAGACCCCTCTCGTATACACTGACATTCTTCTGTACCAAGCTACAAACAACAGTGTTAATACAACATTACAACAATACAATACAACATTAAAAGCCACTCTCTCTCTCTCCTACTCTTTGTCTATTTCTCCCCTATCTTTGGGACTTACCGAGCGACCTGTTCGCTGACGACATTCTATTTCTTTCTTCTTTGAATGTCGTCAGGTGGTTTGGACCCTGTGGAGATCGAGCCATCTGCAGAAGACTTGGAGCAGTTTGCTGAAGACCCTGCACTTTAGTTTCATTGTACACTTTCCCTTTCTGTATTTTTCATTTTCTGTTATGCCACTGTTTAGGCATCTTTTATTTCAGTTGTATTTCTTTTTCATGCATTATACAAAAGAATGTTAATAAATAAAAGTTGTTGTTTTTATTATCTCTTGTTTCTTGTGTATTTATTAGATACGCTTAGCGTATGTACTTCTGAGTATATACGTAGCGGACCTCGTCGTGTCCCCTTCGCCGTACACTGGGAAGCGGGGCGTGACAGCGCTCCCCATGCACCCGCGCTACATGAGGCCGTCCGTCTTCTACCCAGCGCATCAGATGGTGGCTGGTATACAGTTGTCGATTGGAATCGCCGGGTTGGCCTATCTGTACCTTGGACTCAGCGTGGCGGTAGACGCAAATGAACCGGGGGTGCAACCCGCCAATCTCCCGATGCACTACTTTACTTCATGGATGGAAATGCATGTGCTCGGGGTTTTTGGTATTCACAAGAGGCCCTCGTTCTACGAGAAGTGCAGACTCCCGAGAGTCATGCGGTTAATTGGCGCTTCCATTATGAATCCGCCTCCGCGGGAGGCTAGGGGGTTGCATCTTCGTCCGCGCACGGTCGGAGCGGGCATCTCTTTCATGGACAAGGTCATGACCATCGGCCCGGAGACCTCCAAGGCGGTGTTGGCGTTGCGTGATGGTTTCAAGGACGGGGCCCCCGTATTGAAAGCCCGGGAGATTCTTCACTTATACTCCATCCGGCCGGGCTTCCTGGTGTTCAGGCAGAATGATATGGCGCTTTTTATGAGGTACAACCCCCATCGGTTCGCCCAACAACTAGACTATAACCAGGGGGTCCCACTGGAGGCGTTTTTGGAAGAGCCTGCGGCCACCAGGGAGGGGATACGGAGTGCACTACATCATTTTATGCGGCTGAACACGGGCTCCCTTTCTTCATTAGCGAGCCAAGTTGCGTTCCAAGGGCCCTAAATGTGTACGGGGCTTGGTATATGCACGCGATGGGTGCTGTTATCCGAGAAGAGAAGCGGCTGCTGCTTGACTGCAAGGGTGCGCCCCCCGCCAGCGATCGCAAAGTCCCCCTGAGGCAAAGGACCCCTGTCGTTCCTCCACTAAGAGGAGATGCTGGAGCTGAGCCCCCACGCGTGCTAAGCCCCCCGCGTGGATTGCCTCGTGATATTGTGGACGTGCCCCCAGTGCCCCGTGCTCCGGTGGAGACGGTGAATGTGGTTTCGCCTGAATCCGGCATGGGCTCGGACATCGGGACCCGCCGTCCCAAGGTGCCCACGAAGCGTAAGTTGATTTTGGGTGCACCCGGGGTTCGCGCGCAGAAGAGGAAGAAGAAGTCGGTTCTTTCTCTTGATGCTGTCCTCGGCTTAGAGCCTTAGGCCCCTCTCACTGAAGGCTTAAGTGAGTATGGGACCAACGAGGGTTTCTTCGTAGAGCCAGAAGACACTGATCTGGCGGCCGCCATCGCAGCTTCTGAGCGATTGGCAAGGCGCGACACGTGGTTGGCTAAACTCGTGCTGTCAGGTAATCACCAGTTGTATTCTTCGTCATTTTATCGTACTTTTATCATTGTTTTTGACTAATGCTTTTCCTTTTTAAACAGGCATTTCTACCGAAGAAGCCATCGCTGCTTCTCTCAAAACCTTCGAGGAGGAGGAAAGGAAGCGCGCTCTATCGGGCATTGGTACGTCTCGGCTCATTGAGTCTTTATTCTCCTTTTTATGGCCAATCTAACCTTTTCTTTGTCTCATTGCAAGGACCACAAGACCTGCCTCGCAAGCCGACACAGGAATTATCCCCGGGCCAGCTACCGAAGTCCCGGCCTCTTCGGGGCTGCCGCGAGAGTCCCTACTTAAGAAGCCGATGATGGATGCCTTGAAGGCTCTGGAGGCAACTCTGAATGCGGATGACGACGCCTTATTGAAGGAGGCTTCCAAAAGGTCCGTCGTGACGGCCCGGGAGGAGAGGAAGCGCTTGAGGCGCGCAGCGAGGGAACGTAGCGCTGCTTTGGCCGTGGGGGCGGGCTCAAGCGCCGTTACTCCCGCTGCTACTCTAGAGGAGCTCCCGGTCGCCTTGTCTACCACTCATAGGCGGGCGGTGCGTGCAGCTCGGGACGCCAACGGTAAATCCGTCTCAGGTAATGTGCTTTTCGAGACTTTGTTGTAAAAGTTGTAAAACTATCGGTTCTTATATATCTTGTCCTGCAGGGCCGAGTCCTACTGAAGGAGCGGCGGCGACCATCGAGCCTGAGGGGACGATGGAGAAGGTGGCAGCTGATCCCGAGGCGACAGTAGGCGGTGTGATTGAAAGAATTAAAGTTAACCGCAATCAAGACGGTGTCGCTATGCAGCTAGCCGGTTGAGCACGGGTCGATCCACAGGGAGATGGTTGTATGTCCTTTCTTGTTTTAGACGAGTCAATAAAGAATGAGTATATGTTTGTTCAATCTAACCTATGTGTATTATTTGCAAGTATAAAGTTGTTAAGAAAAGATACGATAATGTAAGCTAAAGAAATCCGTACTCAAAACCTTTGAGCCGAGTCTTGACCAATTGAAGCTAGAGCAATCGGCAACAACGTGGATTAGGGGATTTAAGCGCGGTATTCGTGGAATCCGGCTTATTTACCCTTGTCCGTTCGTTCTTGTCTCTTGCTTTCGCCTCCGGCCAAACCGAACGCAACCGGTCGCGGTTAGGAATCACCGTTACCTTGTTAGGGTAGGGTGCCTAACGGAGCGCTTGCGTATCGTTTGGGCGGAGTTCAATGGAAAATAACGGGAAAAGGAAAAGAGCAAAGAAAATCTTAACTTACAATACCGTATTTATTCTTAACAACAACAATAATTACAACCATTCACAAAAAGAACAAAAAAGAGAGAACAAAAAGAACAAAGAAAAGAAAAGATTACAAGTAAGTAAGTGCATGAATTTAAATTGCAAATAAGTAAAGCAAGGTAATAAAAAGTAAGTAATAAATAAGCAATAAAAAGAACTAGAACTAGAACTCAAGACAAGTATGGGATCAATAGCCAACCCTTAAACTTGCAAGCTCAATCAAGAGGTTGCAAGATCAAGAGAAGGGTAAAGAACGCATGTGAAATGAAGCACTAATTCCATAAGAAAAATACGACCCTTGAGATCAATAACAAACCCTTAACTTTTCAAGCTCAATGAAGAGGTTGAAAGATCAAGAGAAAGCAAGAATCTCAAGGGGAAGTTAAACAAACAAGAATGATACAAAAACCCTCATCTTCATTATCATCCACTCAATACTCTCACTACATTTTCATGGAGGAAGAATGAAGAAGAAGAAGAAGAAGAAAACTAAAACTAACAAAAAGAGGGCATGAGAATGAACACCAAAAGCTTGGCAAGTTCTGGGATATTTATAGGCAGGGAACTGGAAACCTAGGGCAAGAATCTGCCCATAAATAAAATTACCAAACAGCCCCCAAAAGATTACGGAGAGAGGACCCCACATGGCCGCGATTCCGCGGCCTAAGCCTGCTTAGGCCGCGGTTCCGCGGCCGTATAGTGGAGGTAGGTCATGGGGTTTGGTGGGGTTTCCTGGTTTTATGTTTCCTCGTGTTTGAAAGCTTTACACTGCACAAAGTCTTCCAGAATATATTCAGATTTCTTAGTCCAAGATTGCACTATTTTCTTTACTTTTGACTTTATCTCCCTCGAGCTCCGCGCACCCATTGATTCTTGTGCAGCCCCCTCATGCTCTGTGCATGTCCCAGACACGAATGACCGCTGTCATATGTCTTGTCTTAGGAACTGGTATTCGGCACTGGACTGATATGGATGACCGGAACCCGGCTTTTATCTGCTGTCAACAGATGTTCTGTATTTGGTGTAACTGTGGAGATTTTATCTTGATTTGCATTATTTGTACTGGAAACATGTAATCTGTAAATATGAACAAACACGGATTAAAAGCACTTACCTATAAACACACGAGCATAAAATTGGGCGGTATAAAATGCAATATTCTGTTATGAACAAATACCCCCAAACTTAACTTTTGCTCGTCCCGAGCAAAACCAATTATTCACAAAAATAAAATCCTAACCGCACTTTCGTAGGGAACGCGATTGCATTGAGCGCGTGCAACAAGCCGTTAAACCTCTAGGTGTCCCTAGTAGGAGGAGTGTTGTCTCCTGAGGGTTTTCAGCGGATTACACCCACAAAATCCCGTCAAGCTAGTGTCATAAGTTAATATCGATTCTACTCCTACAGTTTAGTATTTACATTAGAAACTCTATCATCCTAAGTTAGAAATATTCAACCCTTATTTTTCACACCTCCTATCTGTTTAACTTTAGATCCTATACGTTCAAAAAAAGTTTAGAAAGATGTTGGTTCTCCTGAGTTTTCCTTCTAAAGTGCGGCCTCAAATCAGAGATTTTTATCAACTTTACAGAAAACACAAGTCTTATTCTTTATTTCTATCTCTTATCCAAACATCAATTGTATACCCCTACATGTGTGTATATTTGCACCCCTACACTCAAGAATTCAATTCAAGCTATAATACCCTTGCCCTAATACCTAATACTACTTCTTTTCATTTAATGATGGACGGTGTTGCTCACACACCTTTCATGCGACTATTAATGCTTCTTGAGGCACTAACGGCCGATTACTGAATGTGTGAGCTTAAAGCGTAAATAGCAGTTTCCAGGTCTTGACTTTATTCTATTTTTCTTTTTCTTTTTCTTTTTCTTTTTCTTTTTCAAGACCGGATATATTTTTCAACATGCTCTTTTGGTGTTTAGCTTTAAATACCGTTTTTTTTCTTTCATACTAGGCTTTCAGGCAAGAGTATTTCAAGGTATCCTCTACTATCCCAAGTTTCAAGGTGCGTGTAACTGCAGTTTGTAGGGTATATACTTTCTAAATTTGAACTCGAGAAAAGAAACTATTTTTCAGACTTATCCTCCAGTAAAGCTTCAATATTTTCCCTTCATTTTGACTTGACTCAAGAACTGAACTCAAGATTACCTATTTCTCAAAAAAAAAACTGTAAGGACGTATACTTACCAAACTTAGACAGAATGAGGGTTATTTTTAGGGTTTTCAATCCCTAAGCCTAGAGTTTAGTTATTTCTATCATATCAACTAAACTTTCGGAATAAAGATCTAAGTTACCCTATTAGCTAACTTGACGACAAAGTTTTTATATATTTTGGAAAAATTTCAATTTTTTGTGGGTTTTTAATAAAGTATGCAAATGCAAAATATACAAATGAATGCGAAGGAAGAAAGCTTACCGAGCACACCCCCAAACTTAAACTTGACAGTGCCCTTACTGTCAGGCTACACCAAGAGGGTCAAAATTGTCGGCGCTCCCTAGAAACAAATTATATACAGAACAGAAAACAAAAAATATATACAAAAAAGGTTCCCCCCCCAAACTTAAGTAAAACAGTGTTTCCACTGTTAAGTGTTGAAGTTCAGGATTAGGGGGGAAGAGAATGGTATCAAGCTATACAAGGCCTTACACAGGCCAAAAGAGAGCACCAACCATTCAAAGATTTTATCTCTATAATGTGCTGGTTGGTGAAAGAACGCGTAGAGGTAAGAAATGGAGAATACGCGAGACCGTATGGAGAGAGAAGTGGGATACGGTCTCGGTATATGAGAAAAAGAATGGCGGGAGGGAAAAAGAAATGGAGTATGAACTTGAGGGCGAAAATAGAGTGAATAGATTAGCACAATGTGTGATGAGCGATGTGTAAAAAGTGATTGTGCTAATCTATTAACCCGTCGAGAAATGGGGTCAAATCCCTCAAGATTCGTGAGAAACCATGGGTACGCCGAACTTGGTAAACCAGACATATGAAATGAAAGTGAGACGGGTTCTTGCAAGGTCGGAACGATGGAAAGGATGGAGGTAGGTGATTGAGGAAGGTTATCGGTTAAAGGTTCAGGAGGGTGTACACAGTCAATGAAAGGGACAGGATGAATTGGAAAATCCGACTCATCATCTAGAACTGTTTCATCCTCAAAAATATCCTAAAAATTCTTCTCAAAGTTAAGCTCATCCATGCACATTTCATCAATATCCAGACGCATATGAGGTTCGGGAAAAACAGTTAATGACTCGGGATGATGAATTGGAGAGGAAAACTCAGCCAAATCTGCGGGTTCATCATCCAAAATATTCCCAGCGTCAATATCCTCAATCAAGTGAAAATCTATATTCTCAGACACCTCAATAAAAGCATGGATATCAATCAATTCAGGTTCTAGGGTGGAGGTGTAGAGGTCAAAAGGATTGGGTGTGGTTTCACTTGGCAAGGTCCCTTCACATTCGGGTAAATCAAACACTACAAAGTTGCACAACTCATTAATCATTCTATCTTCAATCGGTGAATCGTTGGGAACACTAGATAGACATTCAAAACTGGAGTTGTGGGATTCAAGTTGAAATGGGTAGGCTTGATTCGGAAGGGGGTACAGCTCACTCTCACCACTCAAATTCACAGCCTGTCCTACCGCCTCTTCATACATTGGAAAATTTGGAGCTAGTTGAAAACTAGCTACCGGGTCACTAGGTTGTATAAGGGCGGCCATGGACGCATTCAAATCCATCATCTGTTGGTACGACGCTACCCTAAAGTCTTCCAACGACTGTTCCAGACTAGACATGGGTTGTGACGGGGTTTCAGTAAAAGATTCAAAGTTGTTTTGGTACTGGAAACTCCCAAATGACGGTTCAGAAACAATGTCTAGGGATGGTGCAAAAGTCGGGTAGGACTGGTAGGAATTGAATGGATGGACAGGAGCAGGATCAACATTTGGATAAGAAGGTGAATTGAATTGTTGATCCCAAGAATCTGTAGTGGTGAAAGGAGTGAAAGATCGGCTACAGGATTGTTCAATACGTTCAGCGATGGACAAAGGACGACTTGCAAAAGGGGTATCAACATAAGCGGGTGCGGGAGGTTGAAAAGGTTGATACAAAGTGGTATGAGGAGTGCAAGTGTTTGTCCTAGACGCTGCTATGCGATCTTTCAATGACATTTTGGGCATGGAGGGGTCGTTCGATATTCGGCCAAAGCAAGAACTGTAAGAAGTAATGTCCGGTTGTGGGTACCAAAGTTCGGCAAGAGTTTTGCGAGGTGGAGTACCCATGATATGAAGAGAGAAAGAAAGAAAGGAAGAGAAAAGGAGGGGAAAAAGAATGTGATTTTTTTTTTTAGATATTAACAAAAGAATGAAATATACACACAAAAAAGAATATGGACAAAAACAATCACGACACAAAAATAGCACACACCTAATCGTTCTAGGGTTCACCTAGGTCAACTAGACCTGCTCCAGAACTTGATTGTCGAAGTAAAACTGTGTCGAGAAACGGGCTCAAGATATACTGATCACGAGGCCAGGTAAGTGCAGAGATAAGGGGAGGTTTTCCAACGCTTTCGTGAAGTTCCTTAATTAAATAACCCTTTCTCTTTTGGCGGTTTCGCCGTTAACACTTTCCTAGACACCCCGTAAACAATATACCGTTAAGCGAGGTTCTAAACACAGTTGAGTTCTCCTAGTGAGTGCGAAGTCCTTAAGGCTTAAAGTCTAGTTTCTTTTAAATTTTGTGCGGGTAAACGTTATGCTCAAGTTCGTGATTTGTGGGCCACGGAAAAGGTGATGAAATCCTTTACCGTATGTTGTGGGGTTCGCTCGCCCTTAAGTCTGTATTAATTGATGCAATGCGCAATTCAATAAAAATTCTATAAAGAATCAAAAAATCGTTTTTTAGTTTAAGCGTGGCACTGCAACAAATACGGGTTAGTCAATTTTTAGCGTTTGCTAGCGAACTTGCAAAGAATCCTGCAAAGAATAGTATATTGGATGCGTCGGATTTGAGAAGAAGGTGTTAGTAAAGTACGTACCATTAAGTTTTTGGGTTAGGAAACCCCCGTTGAATCAAATCCGGCAAGCTTGAAAAGTTCGCTTGCGCGGGTCAAACTACCCGGATCTTTGGCACTGTACTTTGCAATCACCTTAGCCTTGAATGTACACTTTGCTCTCCACAATCGCCGTTTGCAAATTCGCAAAAATCTGCAGACTTGCTCACAAAAATTATCAAAAAAAAAAAAAGATTTATTTTTTTATTTATAAATATATACAAAAAGAATATTAACCCGAATAACAAGAAAGAAAATACGCTACCGTCTCCCCGGCAACGGCGCCATTTGATTGAAAGAATTAAAGTTAACCGCAATCAAGACGGTGTCGCTGTGCAGCTAGCCGGTTGAGCACGGGTCGATCCACAGGGAGATGGTTGTATGTCCTTTCTTGTTTTAGACGAGTCAATAAAGAATGAGTATATGTTTGTTCAATCTAACCTATGTGTATTATTTGCAAGTATAAAGTTGTTAAGAAAAGATACGATAATGTAAGCTAAAGAAATCCGTACTCAAAACCTTTGAGCCGAGTCTTGACCAATTGAAGCTAGAGCAATCGGCAACAACGTGGATTAGGGGATTTAAGCGCGGTATTCGTGGAATCCGGCTTATTTACCCTTGTCCGTCCGTTCTTGTCTCTTGCTTTCGCCTCCGGCCAAACCGAACGCAACCGGTCGCGGTTAGGAATCACCGTTACCTTGTTAGGGTAGGGTGCCTAACGGAGCGCTTGCGTATCGTTTGGACGGAGTTCAATGGAAAATAACGGGAAAAGGAAAAGAGCAAAGAAAATCTTAACTTACAATACCGTATTTATTCTTAACAACAACAATAATTACAACCATTCACAAAAAGAACAAAAAAGAGAGAACAAAAAGAACAAAGAAAAGAAAAGATTACAAGTAAGTAAGTGCATGAATTTAAATTGCAAATAAGTAAAGCAAGGTAATAAAAAGCAAGTAATAAATAAGCAATAAAAAGAACTAGAACTAGAACTCAAGACAAGTATGGGATCAATAGCCAACCCTTAAACTTGTAAGCTCAATCAAGAGGTTGCAAGATCAAGAGAAGGGTAAAGAACGCATGTGAAATGAAGCACTAATTCCATAAGAAAAATACGACCCTTGAGATCAATAACAAACCCTTAACCTTTCAAGCTCAATGAAGAGGTTGAAAGATCAAGAGAAAGCAAGAATCTCAAGGGGAAGTTAAACAAACAAGAATGATACAAAAACCCTCATCTTCATTAATATCCACTCAATACTCTCACTACATTTTCATGGAGGAAGAATGAAGAAGAAGAAGAAGAAAACTAAAACTAACAAAAAGAGGGCATGAGAATGAACACCAAAAGCTTGGCAAGTTCTGGGATATTTATAGGCAGGGAACTGGAAACCTAGGGCAAGAATCTGCCCATAAATAAAATTACCAAACAGCCCCCAAAAGATTACGGAGAGAGGACCCCACATGGCCGCGATTCCGCGGCCGTATAGTGGAGGTAGGTCATGGGGTTTGGTGGGGTTTCCTGGTTTCATGTTTCCTCGTGTTTGAAAGCTTTACACTGCACAAAGTCTTCCAGAATATGTTCAGATTTCTTAATCCAAGATTGCACTATTTTCTTTACTTTTGACTTTATCTCCCTCGAGCTCCGCGCACCCATTGATTCTTGTGCAGCCCCCCTCGTGCTCTGTGCATGTCCCAGACACGAATGACCGCTGTCATATGTTTTGTCTTAGGAACTGGTACTCGGCACTGGACTGATATGGATGACCGGAACCCGGCTTTTATCTGCTGTCAACAGATGTTCTGTATTTGGTGTAACCGTGGAGATTTTATCTTGATTTGCAATAT
The DNA here is from genome assembly GCA_030015575.1 of Agapanthus africanus. Taxonomy (NCBI): domain Eukaryota; kingdom Viridiplantae; phylum Streptophyta; class Magnoliopsida; order Asparagales; family Amaryllidaceae; genus Agapanthus; species Agapanthus africanus. The sequence goes on from CM057348.1 coordinate 73,497,169, forward strand.
TTGTACTGGAAACCTGTAATCTGTAAATATGAACAAACACGGATTAAAAGCACCTACCTATAAACACACGAGCATAAGATTGGGCGGTATAAAATGCAATATTCTGTTATGAACACGGTGCAGCCGTAGTCACCGGGCCCGAGCTAGTGGCTGACGAGACGTTCACTACTACTATGCCCGAGTCGGCCACCATTGCCGAGCGTGAGGTGGCGGCAGATGAGACGGCTGCTACAACCGAGCCTGAGGTAGCAGCGGATGGAGCGGCTGCGACCGATGAACCTATGGCAGTGGTGGACGAGACGGCTGCGACCGCCGAGCCCGAAGGGGTAGCGGGTGAGACGGGCATGATTGCTGAGGACGAGACGGCCGTTCTTTCTCAAGAGTCGGGCACCGCTCCGATCATCGCTCTCCCTGCTTACGGTCCTTTGCCGTTTTCCGGCCTCGAGAGCATGACGACGGCTCCTGTAGAGTCGGGCGATGAGGCAACGGGAGGCGAAACCATGCCAATGGAGGAGGGAGACGCCACCGTTTCGGCTGGCGACTCATCAGTTAAATTTTGAGTTACCGTCCCCCTTTTTTTTATTCTGCAATCCTTCCTGACAGGGCTTATCTTGTTTTCTAACGCAGGTGCGGCTAGTGCTGATGCCACTTTACCTGAGGGAGCACCGTCAGTTACCGCCCTGACGGTGGCCACCTCTCTACCCTCCTTCGTACCGTCGCAGATGTTGGAAGGTATGGATTTGCGACCCATCAGTCTTATCTTGGCTGCATAATTTATATACTGACATTGTACTATTGCGTCTTTGCAGGAGTCCTTTTTGACCACCTGTACCAGGTGCTGCATCCCCACTTCTCCTTCCCATCGGAGCTTGCTTCATCCAGTGGTGCTGGTGAGTATAGTTTTTAATTAATGCTCTTTCTTTTTCCAATAATGAAATTATTCCTGATTCTTTCTTGCCTTGATTGCAGTGCTACAGATCGAAGGAGGAGATAAAAGATCAGTTGCGCCACCGGTCGTCCCGGATTTGCCACCTGCTGCAGCTGGTATAATAGATTCCCTCATTCATGACCTTCCTATATTTCTTGAACCGTCATTTGATTGTGATTTGTTTTTACAGCTGTCGCTCCGACTCCGGCCTCTTTTGAGTCCCGCATTATGATGCCGGCAGGCCCATTCTCCAGACGTCCATCCTCAAAGGGTGCTACGATGAGTCTGAGTATGCTGAGCGGATGCGTCGAGGAGCTTGACGCAAAAGCTCCTACATCTGCCGCAGATTTCGCTGCCGAGGTTAATCCGATGCTCGTGACGCTTGTAAATTTTTATAATGAAGGCGTCGTCGAGTCTTGGGTTAATCACTGCAGGGAGATCGAGGCCCGCCTGCATCAGCTGGAGCTTATGCGTCCTGCCCCCCAGATTTTAGCCACGAGCACTCAACGGGCGGCATGGATCGAGCAGAGCACTTCTTACTTCCGCCATCTTGAACAAGATGTGGCTTTAAAGCGGAGGGAATGCAAAGAAACCTCAAGCGAGTCTGCTCGACTGCGTGCTGAGGTTGACGCGAACGCTGCCCGGGTGAAAGTTATCTTTGAGGGCCTTCTGCAAAGTATCTCCGACGGGTTAACATTGAAGCAGAAGCTCGATGCCGTTGAGCATGATGCCCAAGGTCGTGAAGCAGCTCAGCGAGCCATCGAAGAACAACTTTCATCCTACTTGCAGCAGTGAGCCCAGGTGGAAGCAGAGTTGGCCACGGCATTCGATCATGAGAAGGCGCTGAAGGAAGTGCGGGAGCACCTTGCGGATTTGTTGAAGACGCTTCCTTCTCCATGAATCATTTTGTATCATTTGTAATTGTAAATAAAATGTATTTGTTTCTTTTATTCTTTAACACGATGTATCTTGTACTCAATCGAATTCATGAATAAAAGATATACATTCTTCATAATGTCTTGTGTCATCTTTCTGTTTTCTTCTTTTTTTGCTGCGTTGCTTGCCATGTGATTTTAGCAAGTTTAGCAAGTGTGATCCGTAGATAGTATATAACCGTCAATCTTATGCTTTTTGTAGAGTGGCGATGGCTTAGAAAACAGGGTTAGGATCTGTTTCCTAAGACTTTTCATCTTTATGAGCCTGATGGTCTCATAAAGAATTTTCTCCTTACCGGCCGGGAGGGTCCCGTAGGTGTAATTTTCTCCTTAAGAATCGTGAGGATTCCTAAGTGTGTTTTCTCTTGAGAGTCGTAAGGATCTCACAAGAGATTTTACTCCCTTACGAGTCGTGAAGACCCGCAAGTGATGGGTGAAGTTGCCCTTATCCGCATTTCACGGAGTCAGGGGTTGCTGTGGATGCTTTCTGGGGTACCGTAGTTTAAAGACATCGCGGTCGAGGTTAAGGACATCATAGTCCATGGATTTAAGGACTCCACAGTCCGTTGTTAGTTTTAAGACATCACGGTCGAGGTTAAGGACATCATAGTCCATGAGTTTAAGGACATCACAGTCCAATGTGAGTTTTAAGACATCACGGTCGAAGTTAAGGACATCTAGTCCGTGAGTTTAAAGACCTCATAGTCCGGTGTTAGTTTTAAGACATCACGGTCGAGGTTAAAGACGTCATAGTCCGTGAATTTAAGGACTCTACAGTCCGACGTTAATTTTAAGACATCACGGTCAAGGTTAAGGACATCATAGTCCGTGGATTTAAGGACTCCACAGTCCAATATTATGTGTGGTTGCCGGGACCCGTCACCTCTTTGAAGACGTTGAGGAATTACAACGACAAATATCAAAGGAGTGACGAGATGTACCCTTGAACCAAGGTAAAATTAGTTTAAAATCATTATGGTTGATTGTTAGTTTTAAGACATTACGGTCGAGGTTAAGGACATCATAGTCCGTGAGTTTAAGGACATCACAGTCCGATATTTGCTCTGGATGCTTCCCACGGGTTCACTGCCGTATTTGGCGAGGACCAGGCTCCGCTCTGGACATTTTCCACGGGGTCAGAAGTGACGTTATCCGTGTTCCACGTAACCAGGAATTTTCACTAGATGCTTCACACGGGTTCACTGCCGTGTTCGGCGAGGACTAGGCTCCGCCCTGGATGCTTCACACGGGTTCACTGCCGTGCTCTGCAAGGACCAGGATCCGCTCTGGACGTTTTCCACGGGATCAAAAGTGACGTTATCCGCGTTCCACGTAACCAGGAATTTGCACTAGATGCTTCACACGGGTTCACTGCCGTGTTCGGCGAGGACTAGGCTCTGCTCTGGATGCTTCACACGGGTTCACTGCCGTGCTCTGCGAGGACCAGGATCCGCTCTGGACGTTTTCCACAGGGTCAAAAGTGACGTTATCCGCATTCCACGTAACCAGGAATTTGCACTAGATACTTCACACGGGTTCACTGCCGTGTTCGGCGAGGACTAGGCTCCGCTCTGGATGCTTCACACGGGGTCAGAAGTGACGTTATCCGCGTTCCACATAACCAGGAATTTTGTCGATTATATCCGCATTTCACGGAGTTAGGATTTGACTCTTGGTCATCTGTATACCGCCGAGTCATGGAACTGGGAGTTGCCACTATTCCTCTTTGTTTGATGTTGTGTTTGCTGAGACAAATGTTGATATGATTTCCAGGCTACCTGTGACTCATCGAAATCTAGCTTCTTCTTCTGATGAAACCTGGGAGAGGAGTGCGATTCCTTCTTCGTTTGCGCCCCTGGATTGTATACAGGGATTGATGTAACATCACCTGTAGGGCGTAAATTTCATTTTTTATTTTTTTATTTTATTTCTTTTTCCGCGATGCTCTATCATTTCAGCTTTTATATCGCGAAGGTCGCGATTGCCCCATCATTTCGGCTATTTTTCGCGGTGCCCAATCATTTCGGCTATTTTTTTTATTTTTACTCGCTGTTTTTTATTGCGAGTTGCCCAATCATTTCGGCTATTTCGTATGCATACATTTTTACTTGCTGATTTTGTCGCAAATTGCCCCATCATTTCGGCTATTTCGTATGCATGTATGGCCTGCTGGCTTTTCGCCGCAAGCTTTGGATTTGACACTGATTTCGGGATCAGCACCGCTACGACTGAGATATTGGCAGGAGCGAATCATCATTTGCCTCTGTCGATGTCGAACAAAGGTGGGTTAGTAAACAGGGTTAGGGTCCTGTCGACTAAGGCTTTTGACTTCATGAGCCGTAAAGGTCTCACAAAGGTGTTTTTCCCTGCGAGTCGTGGGGATCTCGTAGGTGTGTTTTCTCCTTAGGAATCGTGAGGACTCCTAAGTGTATGCTCTCTTGTAAGTCGTAAGGATCTTACAAGAGTGTTTTCTCCTTATAAGTCGAGAGGACTTACAAGGGTTGTTCACCGTGCGAACATATCCCTAGTCACGGATGGGACTTGGTTAGGAAAATGTTTATTCACGCCCATGGATTGTATACAAGGGTCAGTATTGAGCCGCTTGTAGGGCAATATCGAAGGTTGGGGGGGTTGCTTAAGAACAGGTTCAAGTCCCTGTAACTTAAGACTTTCAAATCTTATGAGCCGTTAGGGTCCCATAAGAGAGTTCTCCTTACGAGTCGTGAGGATCTCGCAAGTGTAATTTCTCCTTAGGAATCGTGGGGATCCCTAAGTGTGTTTCTCCCTTGTGAGTCGTAAGGATCTCGCGCGGATGGTTTCTCCTTACAAGGTCGAGAGGACCCTGCAAGTGTCCTTTAACGAGGTTGCACCCTTTCGGGTTTTCACAAACACTCGCCAGTAGCCCTGCTGTTTTTACTCACGGAGCCCTTTCGGGTTTTCATCCGTGCCCACTTTGCTTATGGACATACCGTTTTTTTTATTCTCTTTTTTTTATAACGAGGTTGCGCCCTTTTGGGTTTTCACAAACACTCGCCGGTAGCCCTGCTGTTTTTACTCACGGAGCCCTTTCGGGTTTTCATCCATGCCCACTTTGTTTATGGACATATCGTTTCCTTTTTTTTTCCTATTCTTTCTCTCTTTTTTTTATCAGCTGTGGGATTCCGTAATCCACCGTAGTTTATCGACATCTCGGTCAACAGCTAGTTTTAGGATATAGTGGCCCGTTGTTAGTTTAGGGACGTTTCGGTCCGTTGTTAGTTTAAGGACGTTTTCGGTCCATTAACCAGCTACTACTTATAGAGTTTTGGGCTTAGGAAGATAGCGAGCGGACATAGTCGTCGTCATATATCATTGACCTAGGCCGTAACTCGTTAGGCGTAGTATTTCTTCAGGAAGCGGCCGTTTATCGGTCTGAAAGGTCTTTCGCCATGCATGTTCATGAGTAGATAGGCTCCACCCTGGTAGACCTTGTCTATGATGTACGGGCCTTCATAGATCGGCTCGAATTTTCCCCGCTTGGCGCGATTGGGGATCATAAGTCTTTTAACCACCAACACGAGTTTGCCTTGGCGGAATGTCCTCGGCCTGGTCAATCTTTCATATGAGCGCGTCATCTTTGCTTTATAAGCCTCTAGATTTTGTTGCGCCAAGAGCCGGGTTTCATCAAGGGCATCAAGCTCCTCAAGCCGAAGGTGAGCGTTTTCTTCGTCCGTCAGCTCGTAATGGACTGCCACTCGTAGAGAAGGTAATTCTATCTCGAGGGGGAGTACTGCTTCTGTACCGAATACCAACGCGTACGGCGTTGTGTTCGTGGCCGTCTTGAACGTAGTTCGATACGCCCAGAGAGCTTCTTGCAGTCTCTCGTGCCAGTCCTTCTTATTTCGGGACACCGTCTTCTTCACGATCTTCGTCAAGGTCTTGTTGAAAGCCTCAGCTAGACCGTTAGCTCGGGGATTATAAACTGAGGAGTATCTCCAGTCTATGTTGTGTTGTTGTGCGAAGCGGCTGATCTTGTGGCTTCTGTAGGCTGGCCTGTTATCGAAGATGATCCGTCCCGGAGTTCCGAACCGATAAATGACGTGCGTCTTGAAGAAATGGAGAATATTCTCCGTCTTCACTTCCCTCAGCGGTACTGCTTCTGCCTATTTGGAGAAGTAATCAGTCGTCGCCAAAATGAATCGATGTCCTTTGGACGATGCTAGTTTGATGGGGCCGATTATGTCAGTTCGCCACATTTCGAACGGCCAGCTAGCCACTGTTGGATGTAGTGGATTTGGATGCTGATGGATAAAGTCCCCATGGATCTGGCATTAGTGGCATTGCTTCGCATACTCGAGGCAGTCCTGGATCATCGTGGGCCAATATAGCCCATCCGTTTAATCTTTAGTTTCATCTTTAGGCCTGCTTGGTGAGAACCGCAGAGTCCGTCGTGAGTTTCTTGGACGACTCTTTTCACCTCTTCAGGCCCCAGACATCTCAACCACAGAGAATCAAACGACCTCTTGTACAGAGTATCATTGACGAAGGCGAAAGATAGGGCTCGTTTCATGAGCTGATGTTTCGAGGACGCATCTTCAGGCGTTCAACGGGATTTGAAGTGGTCTATAAAGACTTCTCTCCAATCCTCAGCCTTTTCTTGGTCATTTATTTGCAGGGCCTCCTGCTCAGTCGCTTCCTTTTTCTTGGATGATTCCGGAGATATTCCTGCCGGAGCAAGAACTCGACGGCTTTGTACCACGATTCTTACGTCATCGAGGTTCTCGTCGGCTAGTTCTTTAGTGAGTTTGGCTAATGCATCCGCTTTGCTATTTTCCGCACGCGGTATGCTTTCCAGAGTGTAGGAAGGAATTTGGGTCAACAGTTGCTGCACCTTTTCACCGTATTTCACCAACTCTGGTTTGCATGTTTGGTAGTCGCCATTTACTTGACTGACGACCAGTTGGGAGTCTCCGTATATGAGGAGGTTTTCAATTCCTATGTCGATGGCGATCTCAAAGCCTGCTATCAAAACTTCATACTCAGCTTCATTGTTCGTCCTCGGCTCTGTCAAGGAGAAAGCAAAGCGCATTATCCCACCTTGCGGGGTCACGAAGATAAGGCCTACCCCTGATTTGATTATAGGCGTGTTTTGTTTGCGCTTCTTCATGGAAGATGCTCCATTGAAATAAAGCTCCCACCGGGCACCACTTCCGTCGATCGTGTCAAATGCATGTTCGTCTGGAAGTTCGCAATTCAAGGGAGAAACGGCCGGTATCGGATGCTCAGCGAGGAAATCGGCGATGGCCTGGCTTTTCACTGCCTTAAGAGGCTGATAGGTTATTGAGAACTCCATCAAGAGTAAGGCCCATTTAGCGAGCCGACCTGTCAATATGGCCTTTGACATCAAATATTTGAAAGGGTCCACCTTCGATATGAGACGGACTTCATGCGCCAATGCATAGTGCCGGAGTTTCGTTATCGCGAAGATCAACGCCAGGCAGTGTTTTTCGATGGGTGAGTAATTGCTTTCTGCCCCCAGGAGAACTCGACTCAAATAGTAGAGAGCTCTTTCTTTCCCTTGGTCGTTCTCTTATGCTTATAATGCGCCTAATGAACCTTCGAGGGCGGTCGTATGCAGAATGAGGGGCTTTCCCTTGACCGGAGCAGCCAGCACTGGCGGGTTCTGCAGGTACTGCTTGATTTCGTCTAGCGCGCTTTGGCATTTTTGATCCCAGACGAACGGGGTTCCCTTCTTCATCAGATGACTATAAGGACGGCATTTGCCAGAGAGATTGGCTATAAATCGCCGGATGTATGCCAGCTTCCTTTGGAGGGATCGCAATTGTTTGAGAGTCCTTGGCGGAGGCATTTCCATGATCGCCTTGATCTTTGACGGATCTATCTCGATCCCCCGATGTCAGACGATGAATCCTAGGAATTTACCTGAGGACACCCCGAACGCGCATTTGAGTGGGTTCATCTTCAAGTTATATTGCCGAAGGCGTTGAAATACGATCTTCAGATGCTCGAGATGTTCCTCGTATGATTTGCTTTTCACTATGAGGTCGTCGATATAGCACTCGACGATTTCATGTATGAGGTCATCGAAGATCTTCGTCATGGCCCTCTAATACGTGGCACCGGCGTTCTTTAGACCGAAGGGCATCACCTTGTAGCAGAATATACCTAAAGGGGTCCGGAAAGCGGTATGTTTCTGGTCCTCGGGATGCATCTTTATTTGATTGTATCCTGATGAGCCGTCCATGAAAGAGAAAACTTCGTGAGTGGACGTGTTATCTATCATCAGCTCGGTGACCGGTACTGGGAATTCGTCCTTCGGGCAGGCTTTATTGAGATTCCGAAAGTCCACGCATATGCGCACTGTCCCATTTTTCTTCATCACCGGGACGATGTTGGCGATCCAATCAGGATACTGAACTTCCTGGATAAACCCAGAGTCGATCAGCTTCTTGACCTCGGCGTTAATGCTCATTTCAAGCTCGAGCCGCATTCTTCTCGGTGCTTGTTTGATTGGCTTGATGTCCGAGGATATCGTTAGTTTATGGACCGCGATCTCTGGATCTAATCCTGGCATTTCGGAATATTTCCATGCGAAGCAATCTCTATGCTGCATAAGCACGTCTTTTAGCGCAGCCACCCTTTCTTCAGATAGCAGCTCACTGACGAATGTGGATCGCGGGTCACCTGCCGTTCCCAAATCAATCTTCTTAAGGTTATCTGCAGTAGTGTGTATTCCATCTTCCAGCTCTTTTGGCGCCGGTGGAAATTCTGAAATCACCTCGTCATCATTGTTTTCAAAGCACCAGGGAAGGTCATCCATATTCTCGGGCTCTTGTTTTAATATCGTTATCATATGACAAGTACGAGCTCGCTTCCCGAACCGATGTTGATCTGATTCCAGTCTCACGGATTTGGGTTCATGCTTCTGCGGCAGAGTTATCCTCCAACTGTCGGATAGAGCGAACTTGCCGAGCTGATACTGATCTTCGACCCAGTTCTTGAAGGTGAAGCAATCTTCGAGAGAATGTCCTATTGCTCGGTGATAAGAGCAATAGTCTGGGTAAGAAACTTCGCCTGCTTGCTCAGGATGTTTAGACTCCGGCAGTGTAATCATTTGATATTTTATGGCAAGATCCAGTATCTTCTTTGTCTTGTCTTGAGGAAAAGAGTATGCTCGACTCATCTTCTTCATAAGGGACAAATCCGGATCGCTCGATTCTCGCTCGTGTGACTTTTTGGTCCCGCTTTGTCGTTGCTGAGTGCCTTTTCCGCTTTTTGACTTGTTTCTGCCTCTGCGTCGAGCCTTTTGTACAACAGGTTGACAGGGAGTGGCATTTTCATCTTTCGCAGCCTGTTGAAGAAGGCGCTGGGTCCTGGGTTTCTCGTAGATGGTCATTTCGCGATTATGGTCGTCTCAAACTTTTTGACCAGCTTCCCTTATAAGCTTGTCCATTTGTTCTTCGAACGACGGACTGGGCATTTTTACGTCGGGGACTTTTTCTGGTTCAAGGTTAGCATTCTCCCATTGAGCATTTCCTTCTTCATCAAAATCACGCACAACATAGCAGTCGCTGAGTAACTCCCGTTTCTTGGATCGAATGTATCTAAGCCCGTTTGCTTCCATTCTCCCATTGGGCAACTTGCGCTGAGTTCCGGGAACGTTCCAGACCCTATCATAGAACTTGGCTTTTCGAGTGGTCTGTTTGAAGGGTATCCCTTGGCGCTTCAATAGCCTTTTCAAGCCCTCTGTATAATATCTAGGCAGACGGATGGGTTGAAGCCTATCAAGTGTAGGATCCACGCTGTGCTAGATTTCTTTTTTCGTCTTAGTTTCCCCGGATCGGCAAAATAGGATCGCCTTTTCGCCTTCTCGCCTGGGAGGGACGTAGAACGTCTGCAGCTCTTCCACATTGTAGGTATCAAGCGCGTCCAGTTCTTTATGATGTTTGGGCGGAACCATGGCAACTTGCAAACTTTGCTTTTTATCAGCGAATGTTTGTATTGAAGGCCGAGCAGAGAATATAGCATGGACCTCATCTTCCGAGTCACTGCCAAAGATCAACATAGGAGCGGATGGTCCCGGCTTGTTGTACTGGGGTGGACCCGAATAAACCATCGCTTCCTCCTCTTCAGTATCACTCCCGAAGACAGGGATGGTGGTGATAGCTTTGTTCTCCGGCTTGTGACATCTCTCCGTATCTTCGAAATCCGGTAAGAAATATTTCGCATCTTCATACTTGCGGACTTCGTTTACGGAGAATGGATTCAGCTCTCCTGTTACGGTATACTCGAGACCATCCTTGAAATACTTCATACACTGATGTTGTGTAGAAAGAATGATATTGTACTCGTGCAACCAGGGCCGGCCGAGCAAAGCATTATAGCATGTCTTGGCTTCAATGACATGAAATTTAATGTCTGTGACAAGCAGCCCGAATCGTAACGTCAATATCACAGACCCGAGAGTCCGTGATGACTGGGAGTCAAAACCAGAGATGGTGATTTTATCGCGAGCGAGATGCTGGACGCTCATGCAGATTTCCTTCAACACTCGTGCGTTGAGGAGATTGACGGAAGACCCATTGTCGACCAGGATTTTGCCTATCTTTATATCGTGGCAGTACCCTGAGACATAGAGGGGACGGTTGTGCTCGCATGTCCCAAGGAGGAGGTCTTCATCGCTGAAGGTGATATCGGCTGTGTGTACTTCCTCCAGCTCGTCCTTCATCTTTTCTTCGGCGAGGAGAGCTTGGAATTGCTCGGGCTCTTGCAGTACCTTGATTAATGAATCTTTTGCGTCTTTTGATAATAAGAGGGCGTCGAGAATGCTGAGCTGAGAGGGTAGCTTCCTCAGGTGTGCTAGGACGTTGTAGTCCACCTTACTTTTCTTTGGCGGGTCCTTGGCACACAGCTCTTTTATGACTTGGTCATCCAGGGCGATATCCTCAGAGACCTTTTCTTTTCCCCTATCTTTTCTACTTGTAGGTCCAAGATTCTTTTCTGGGAGCGTGCGATTGCGCAACTGGATGTTTTCGCAGGCCTTCGGTTCTTCCTCATCTCCCAATGCGGATTCTTTAAAGAGGGGGTCAAGAGCCATTTTTTTATCAGAGTCGCTCCCGAATGTGAGAATTTGCAATCCCCCGGCGTTGACCGTGTGACAGTTTCCAGTATTTCTTTTATGCTCTGTTTTCTGATTTAAAATCAGGAAAATCTACGGAGGAGGCATCACGTGCTAGCACGTGACCATTGGTCACGTGTTGGCACGTGACATCTAAAAGCAGCGGCACAAAGCACTTCCATTCCCTTATTAAAAGTCAAGAAGAAGCTCCGGAGGAAGCATCACGTGCTAGCACGTGACCAGCGGTCACGTGTTGACACGTGATGGCTAAGCAGCGGCAAAGAACAGAGCGCAGAAGGAAGGGAAGCCCATTTCAGGGGGGGTCACGTGCCTGAACGTGACCGGTGGTCACGTGCGCACACGTGACCAACGGTCACGTGGCCGCACGTGACCAGCCTCAAGAGCCTTATTTCTATGACATAATTAAATTTTGAGAAAAGATCTCTCAAGTCTTTCTGAAATGGAGAAAGATTATTTGAAACCGTTGGATTAAAAATCTAAAGGTGATTAAATATCACCTTTATGGAAAAATCTTGGACTTGGAAAGATTTTCCCCCTAAATCTAACCGAAATAACAAAGAGATATCTTTGGATTTAAAATCCAATGGTGAATAAAATTCACCTAACAATCTAAAGGCCCAGATTAATGATAAATATAAATCAAATCTCTCAATGAGAGATTTACTTAGCAGATTGATTCTTTTCCTTCTCCTATAAATAGGAGCCAAGAAAAGAAGAGAGGGACATTTTTTTGGAGACCTTTGGACTTTTTCTTTTGATACACAGAGACAGAGACATACAGAGAGAGAGAAATAGAGCCTTGAGATTTTAGGAAGAATTTGATCCTCTGCAAAAGAAAACCTTAGGTAAGAAGGGAGAGGCTTAAAAAAGAGAATTTAATTCTCAAAGAGTTTAACTCTTATATAAAAAGAAGAACTTAGTTCTTTCTCTAGCATAGGATCTGCAAAGTGCACATCTCCTTATGAATTGAGAATTTAATTCTTATTTGGTTGAGATCCTGCCATGCAGATCCAAAGCATAGAAGGGGAATGGAAGTTTGAGAATTTAATTCTCACAGAACTATAGTAATTCAATTCCTTTGAGATAAAATTAGGGTTCAACCCTATGTTATGGGAATTTAATTCCTTCAAAATGGACAGAACCAGGGTTTAACCCTAATTAAGAACTTAATTCTATCAAAATAACAGGAATTTAATTCCTTTAAAAAAAAGAAAAAAGAGAAATTAGGGTTTAACCCTATGATAGAATTTAGTTCTTCACATCTATGAGGAATTTAATTCTTACAGAAAAGAAACTAGAGTATAACTCTATCTAAGAATATAATTCTTCAGAAGAAAGTGGGAATTTAATTCCTCTAAAGTTATTATTAGGGTTTAACCCTATGGAGAATTTAATTCTTAAAAAAGATAAACAAACATGCAAAGAAGCAGGGTCACGTGCTACCACGTGACCCCTGAAAAGTTCCACAGAGAAGGGCTTTGAGGCAACGCCTCACGTGCCCCACGTGCCCCCTTGGCAGAAGCTCTAACAGACAAACATTTAAATGCCCATCACGTGACAGCACGTGATGCTCCAAAGTATTCAATACTTTTGGCAGAATAAAATGAATTGAGGACGCTCTCACGTGCTACCACGTGACCCCTCTTGCCTTAGTTTTTAACACTAAACTTGAAACCTCTATATCCAGTGTTCAACGCTGATTTTCTTAGTGTTTAAACACTAATTTGGAAAACTCTATTTACAGTGTTTAACACTGACTTTCTTAGTGTTGAACACCAACTTGGAAGACCCTGTTTCCAGTGTTTAACACTGATCTGCCTTAGTGTTAAACACTAATTTGAAATCTCCATTGCCAGTGTTTAACACTGATTTGCTTTAGTGTATAAGCACTAATTTGAAAGCCCTGTTGCTAGTGTTTAACACTAACTATCTTTTAGTGTTAAACACTAACTTGTCAATCTCACTCCCAGTGTTCAACACTGTTGGTCTTTAGTGTTTAACACTAATTTTAGCCCAATTGGCTAAGTTTCTAAAGGCAAAGCCTCTCCTTCAATGGATCAACAGAAAGCCAATATTCTAAACATGATTGGACTTAGCCCAAACTGGCCATAAGTCCTCAATTCAAGCTTAACTGGGCTAATGGGCTCATAACATAATTAATTGGTCTTGGTCCCAAATTGGGCCGAAGACTATTTAATCTACCTTGGTTCAAGGGTACATCTCTTCAATCCTTTGATACTTAGCGTTGTAATTCCTCAACGTCTTCAAAGAGGTGGCGGGTCCCGATGACCATACATTGATACGGACTGTGGGTTCCTTAAACTCATGGACTATGAGGTCCTTAACCTTGACCGTGATGTCTTAAAACTAACGCCGGACTGTGGAGTCCCTAAATCCATGGACTATGAGGTCCCTAACCTTGACCGCGATGTCTTAAAACTAACGCCGGACTGTGGAGTCCTTAAATCCACGGACTATGATGTCCTTAACCTTGACCGCAATGTCTTAAAACTAACATTGGACCGCAATGTCCTTAAACTACCTATTGACCGCAATGTCACTAAACTAAACAACAGGGCTCCCTTAATTGCTCTCTTGTCGGATCTAAACGATCCCGTTAAGTTGATCTTAGTCTAAAAACTAGGCTGACGTATCCTTAACAAACGTTTAAGTCGATCTTAGTCTCAAACGAGACTAACGTATCCTTAAACCTAAACCCCCAAACCCAAATCTAAGATAATACGGATTTGGACTAGTCCACGCCCTACGGGCGACGACATAACTCAGTCTCCGTATATAATCCACGGGCAACCAAACACAAAACAAACAAACACGACATGAAGTGACCACATGGAGAAGGAGAAAGTTGTTACCGCAATGCGGTAGCGTAATTAACTACAGGGGCTTGCGCCTGCAGGGAAGAGCGTCCCCACAATCAAAAACCCCTCAAGCGAGGGGGAATCTGACGAAGTCTGCTAATCGGCCGCATCCGTTTAAACCTTCGATACATGGCGCCATAAATCAACTTGGCATCTTCGGAGAGGTAGACGGATAGCACCAATTAGCATCTGCCCCGAATTTCAGGCAAGACGTCCGTCGCGCCGTCTTTCGGAGAGGAACGGATTTTGGGAGCGACTCTGATGAGGAAATGGCTCTGGCCCCTCTCTTTAAAGAGTCCATCTTAGGGAGAGAGGAAGAACCAGAGGCCTGCGAAAACATTCAGCTGCGCAATCGCACGCTCCCGGAAAAGAATCTCGGACCCGCGAATAGAAAAGATAAGGGAAAGGAGAAGGTCACTGAGGATATCACCTTAGATGACCAAGTCATGAAAGAGTTGACTGCCAAAGACCCTCCCAGGAAGGGTAAGGTGGACTATAACATCCTAGCACACCTAAGGAAACTATCTTCACAGCTCAGCATTCTCGATGCCCTCCTATTATCAAAGGAAGCGAGAGATTCATTAATCAAGGCATTACAAGAGCCCGAACAACTCCAAGCCTTCCTCGCCGAAGAAAGGATGAAGGATGAACTGGAAGAAGTGCACACGGCCGACATCACTTTCGGTGACGAAGACCTTCTCCTCGGGACGTGCGACCACAACCGTCCCCTATACGTCTCCGGATATTGCCACGATATCAAGATAGGCAAAATCCTGGTTGATAATGGATCCTCCGTCAATCTCCTTAATGTTCGGGTGTTAAAGGAAATCTGTATGAGTGTGCAGCACCTCGCTCGTGACAAAATTACCATCTCCGGTTTCGACTCCCAGTCATCACGGACTCTCGGATCTGTGATATTAACATTACGCTTCGGACTACTCATCACGGACATCAAGTTTCACGTCATTGACGCCAAGACCTGCTACAACGCCTTGCTCGGTCGTCCTTGGTTACACGAGTACAATATCATCCCCTCTACACAGCATCAGTGTATGAAGTACTTTAAGGATGGTTTTGAGTATACCGTAACAGGTGAGCTGAACCCATTCTCCGTGAACGAAATCCGCAAGTACGAACATGCAAAGTACTTTTTGCCAGACTTCGAGAATACAGAAAGGTGTCGCAAGCCGGAGAACAAAGCCGCCACCACCATCCCTATTTTCGGAAGCGATACTGTTCAGTTGATAAAACTGCACATTTGTATTACATTTTTCCTACCATTTTTATATTTAAAAAGGTCTTTATTATAATATTTCATATATATGAGGGTTTATATGTAAAAATACTATTTTCCATGTGTTGAAATATTATAATTAGCTTTTGGTAGGAAAATGTATGCAAATAATATCAGTGACCAAATCTTAGTAGAACAAAGTCTACTAAATATTATTTGTTAAGTTGTTGTGCAGAATTTGCAGGTCTAAAATCAAGGAAATCAAGTCGTTAAAGAAAACCTGCATAATTAAGAAATCAAAATGAAGAAATCAATTCTGGCAGAAGAAAAGAAAAGATTTCCAAATTCTGAAAGTTCCAAGGATTGCCACATGTCACAAAGATACAATTCCAGAAAAATGATGAAGTGATCTTCACTATTGGCCGCGGATCCGCGGCCAAACCCCTCTGTTGGCCGCGGATCCACGGCAGGTTAGGGGATTCAAGAGCTGCAAAAATTTAGAGTGAATCTTTATAGTTGGCTTCCATATTTGGAAGCAAGAGTTATGGAATTTGGGTTATAAATAAAGACCGAGAGCCTCTTGGAAAAAGCATCAAGCCGACGCGATCACGAAGTCCCAGACGGCTCACGCATCCAGGCTGGTCATCAACTGTTCGTCTACCTCCTTGGAAGAGATCGAGAAGCAAACTAGTCTTTGTAATCATTTTCTAAGGAATCAAAGTGTAATGAATATTGTTGATTAATAAAGGTAGCTTTCTTTTTCTTATTCTATTTCTTCGTAGTTTAATTATGCATTTTCTCTCCATCTCTTTTTCTCCCAACATGCGCGAGTAATTCTCCGCTTGTTAGGGTTCGTAGGATTAGGATAGGCTAATGGATGATGAACATCCCTAAACCCTTTTTAAGTCCTATAAAGTTTATGAACTTTATCAAAAGAATCATTAACATCCTAATCGGGCGCGCTAACAATTCTTTGTTAGTACCGACCGCGATTAGAGATTAGATTAATGATTGTTTTGGTAAAGGCTAGATATGAACGGAGTTCCGTGTCGAGATAAGGGTTAAGAGTGGGATTCCTTTTCCCTCCAGAAACCCTAATCTACATGCATCACCGTCGTTCTAGTTATAAATCTATTAAAGGATAAAAAGGGTAACTTTTAATTAATCGTCCATAACTACTAAATCCTAACGAACCCTACAAGCCCCCTTATTATATTAACTACATCCTTAAAATAATCTAGATTTATATTGTTGCATTCTTGCTTAACTTAGATCTAGAAACCATTCAACAAATTCTTTCTTCCTCCTCTCTTTTTCAACACATCTAAAGTAAGAGTAAAAGATTCAACGTTTCCCAGAGGACGACCCGTACTCATCTCGGTCTAGCTACACGCGACACCGTTATTGATTGCGGTATTCTACAAACACACTCTTTCCTACCAATCAAATGGCGCCATTGCCGGGGAAACATGCGTAATTTTTTTATTCTTGCTATTTGTGTTGAATTCTTAGACGATTCATATCATTATTAAAACAAAACTGCAAATTGCATATTTAACGATTTGTGTGTGAATTTTGCGAGGGAATCTGGAGTCACGGACTTGAGGAAACAGGAGATCTAGGGTTTCACACTTCTCTGGTATCTTTCTTAACTCCTTCTCTCTCCTCTCAAATCCAATAAAATCTATTTTCTGCAGGATTCTTTGCAAAATATTCGCCGCTCAAAAATCTTTTTGCAAAGTTTTGTTTTGCGGTTTGTTTTTGCATATTTTAATACGGATTTTTAAGGGGCAAGACCAAAATCCAGATTAGGTAGGAATTTCATCACCCTTCCTAAGCCCCACAAATCACAAACCAAGTATCTGCATCAACCCTTCATTAATTTAAAAAATATCTAGACCAGACTCCAAGGACTGTCACGCTCATTAAGGACAGAGGAAGGTCGTGGGTAATCTATCGCTTATCCGCATTACTTTTGTAGTGCCTAGGCAAGTGTGTCAAAGGCTAGTGGTTTTTAATTAGGCCCACTATTGTGGTTCCTTCCCACTTACCTGGCACTTATCTGGCTACAAGGATAGTAAAGATGCGGTAGAGGATTGATCCTACGGCTTGTCCTTTGGAAGTCTAGGAGCGGTCTAGAGACTGGACCTAGGTAACCATAGTTCTAGGGTTGTCTGTGCATTTTTTGTGTGATTTGTCTAAATCCGTCATTTTTCAAAACAAACCAATTATTTTCTCCCCTTCCCCTTCTTCTCTTCTTATAATGGGTGACCTAAATAGAAGAACACTTGCCGAGCTTTGCTTTCCACAACCAGATATCTCTTGTTTTCGAAATCCCTTCGGTATACCGTCCGGCTCTTCCATATCCTTAAGAGATCATATAGAACAAGCAGGAAGAAACAGTTGGCCACCTCAGTCTAGGTCTTATCAACCGTATCCTAATCTTACACCTGTTTCAGTTGATACCCAGAGTAAGGAAGCTCCTAGACGAATGTCCATTGCTGAGCATATAGCTAGGTCTAGAGGCCAAAGTTTCGACCCGGACCAATATCAACCATCACCACCACTGCCCGGAGAAGAGTTTGATATGCGGTTTGTGGCATATAAGATGTCTGTTGAAAATAGCCAACCAACCAACCCATATCAATATTCTTCTTATCATAATATTGATCCTACTCCTACCCAAGTTCCGCAACCATTCTATTCCTATCAATCCAATCCGACTTTTCCACCTACTCTAGACAGTTCTTCTAATCAGTCATTTGGGAGTTTTAACTATCCACAGGAATTTCAATCTTATACTGAAACCCCTTATCAACCCAAGACTAGTCTGGAGCAGACATTAGAAAAATTTCTGGAACTGTTGAACCAAATTATAAAGGATTTGGGTAGTAAGACAGAACTGTACACCCTTCCTAATCAAACCTCCCCATTCCAAACTAAAATCCACAACTCCAGTTTCATAGATTCATCAAGTACACCAAATAGAATGACTGATAAGTTGTGTGACTTTGTAGTGTTTGATTTACCCGACTGTGAAGGGTCCATTTCAAGTGAAACTATACCCAACCCTTGTGATCTCTACACCTCCACTCTTGAACCAAAACTGATCGAAAACCATACTTTTGATGAGGAGTTTGAGAATTTTAACCTTCACTTGAATGAGGTGATTGACGTTGGGGATATTTTGATTGATGAACCCGAAATTTTGGATGATTTTGTCCCACCAATTCATCAAATCCTTTCACTTCCTTGTGGTCATCATCTTGAGCCTTTAATTCTTCCCGAACCCCAAATATGTCTTGAAGTTGATGATAATGGTATACCCGAAGATCAGACCGAAATACAGCCTCCATCTTCCACATCTGGTTCAGCAACACCCAACACACCAATTTGTTTACCCATTTCACCTTCTACTTTCTCCGGTTCCTCTTCTGTTTCTATAGTTTCAGTGAGTTTTGATAAATCATAATCCGTTAATTCAAGTTCAATAATACCAGAAATTCAATTTGATTTGGATATTTTTGAAAATGAGGTAGATGAGTTTTTCGAGTCCTCTACCTCAATAATTTTTGAATCAAGTAGGATAAATTTTGGCACAAAACTCTTTGACAGCAAAATGCTCAATCACACCATTGATAAAAGTTTTGAAGAACTTTTTGCTGACGAACTTGAATTTTTAAACAATACGGATTTTGTGATTGATCAATCTCCATCCATAGAGGTTGAACCGTCACCATTTCTTCTTCCTAATCATTCACATTCATCCTCATTCTTTCTTTTCTCTAATTTCAAACCCCTTCCAGATCACCTTTTATCCCTTCCCCGTTTTTTCTTGAGTCGATACAACACATTCTTCCACCGACCTATACGCTATCCTGATAAAATCTTTGAATGGTTGGTGTTAACTTTTGATCTTTGTCAAGTCTTACTTTGACCAAATGACTCACCCCCTCTTAAAATTCTTCATATTGTCTAACTCATGTTTGAGGGGGGGTATATTTTTGGCTCTTGAACATAACTTTTGTCCTCAAATTTGTGAGTCAAAAATAAGTTTGGGGGAGGATTTTCACTTTCATATATTCTTGCCCCCATTAATAATGTCCTCCCAAGCTTACAGGTTTTTGTGATCCAGCAGATAGCAACAGTGAGGACACTGTTGAAAACAAGTTTGGGGGTGGTTTGTGCTTATTTACGCATACTTTGCATTATATTATATATAAGCACAAATTTTTTTTTGATAATAAAAGAATAGAAAGTGAAAAATTACATCCAAAAGATAGGAATAGTTTAAGAAAACCAAGAAAATGAGAAGTTTTCTTAAACGAACTAGTAATAAGTAGTTATGAGCTGTTGTCCCAAGGGTTAGTAAGATGAAGGAAGTCACTAATCTGAGGATAAAAATAAGTCTGAAAAATAGTTTCTATTCTGGAAGCCAAACATTTGAATGTTGATACCCTACTATATGCACTTACACGTCTTGAAACTCGGGATAGTAGAGGATACCTTGAAATGCTCTTGTCTAAAAGCCAAAGTATGAAGGAAATGAAAAAAATGAAGAAAATATAAAAATGGTGAAAAGAAAAAATGAACACTGGTTTTGTATCGCCAAGGCAGCAATAAAAAAATATAGCGAGGGTGCCTCTTCACCTAGTGCCCTAAGGCCAACTGGTCTGGGAGTCACTGCTAAGCCTTAGGTAGTGCAAGACGAGGAAAATGTTATCACCTAATCAGCAAGCACATGAGTAATCGGTCGGTTAGTACCTCAAGAAGTATTAACGGTCGCATGAAAATATGCGAGCAAATCCATAAATATTCATCAAGTTAAAAAGTATTGAGGTAGATGGACAAGAGTATGATAGCTTGAATTGAATTCTCCGAGTGTAGGGATGTCCATTACATACACGTAGGGGTATATGATCGATGTTTGGACGAAAGGTAGGAATGAAGAATAAAGATGATGTTTTATTGAGAGATAATGTGATTTCTAATATCTTTTCATGACTATTAAGATAGGGCTCATGACAACTGAAAAGCTAGTGTAGTTGGAAACTCTTATTTTCAAAGTCTTTCTTTTATGGTTCTTATTTTTATATGTAAATTTCACCATCTTTCTTTTGTTATAGGATTTTGTGGGTGTAATCCGCTGAAAACCCTCAGGAGACAACACTCCTCCTACTGGGGACACCTAGAGGTTTAACGGCTTGTTGCACGTGCTCAGTGCAATCGTGTTTGCCTACGAAAGTGTGCTTAGTTTTATCCTTTCTTTTCTTCTTCTTCTCTTGAATAAACTAGTTTGCTCGGGACGATCAAAAATAAGTTTGGGGGTATTTGTTCAGTTGATAAAACTGCACATTTGTATTACATTTTTCCTACCATTTTCATATTTAAAAAGGTCTTTATTATAATATATCATACATATGAGGGTTTAAATGTAAAAATACTATTTTCCATGTGTTGATATATTATAATTAGCTTTTGGTAGGAAAATGTATGCAAATAATATTATTGACCAAATCTTAGTAGAACAAAGTCTACTAAATATTATTTGTTAAGTTGTTGTGCAGAATTTGCAGGTCTAAAATCAAGGAAA
The DNA here is from genome assembly GCA_030015575.1 of Agapanthus africanus. Classification (NCBI taxonomy): domain Eukaryota; kingdom Viridiplantae; phylum Streptophyta; class Magnoliopsida; order Asparagales; family Amaryllidaceae; genus Agapanthus; species Agapanthus africanus. The sequence continues at coordinate 73,517,877 of CM057348.1, forward strand.
TCAAGTCGTTAAAGAAAACCTGCCTAATTAAGAAATCAAAATGAAGAAATCAATTCTGGCAGAAGAAAAGAAAAGATTTCCAAATTCTGAAGGTTCTAAGGATTGCCACATGTCATAAAGATACAATTCCAGAAAAATGATGAAGTGATCTTCACCATTGGCCGCGGATCTGCGGCCAAACCCCCTGTTGGCCGCGGATCCGCGGCAGGTTAGGGGATTCAGGAGCTCCAAAAATTTAGGGTGAATCATTATAGTTGGCTTCCATATTTGGAAGCAAGAGTTATGGAATTTGGGCTATAAATAAAGACCGAGAGCCTCTTGGAAAAAGCATCAAGCCGACGCGATCACGAAGTCCCAGACGGCTCACGCATCCAGGCTGGTCATCAACTCTTCGTCTACCTCCTTGGAAGAGATCGAGAAGCAAACTAGTCTTTGTAATCATTTTCTAAGGAATCAAAGTGTAATGAATATTGTTGATTAATAAAGGTAGCTTTCTTTTTCTTATTCTATTTCTTCGTAGTTTAATTATGCATTTTCTCTCCATCTCTTTTTCTCCCAACATGCGTGAGTAATTCTCCGCTTGTTAGGGTTCATAGGATTAGGGTAGGCTAATGGATGATGAACATCCCTAAACCCTTTTTAAGTCCTATAAAGTTTATGAACTTTATCAAAAGAATCATTAACATCCTAATCGGGCGCGCTAACAATTCTTTGTTAGTCCCGACCGCGATTAGAGATTAGATTAATGATTGTTTTGGTAAAGGCTAGATATGAACGGAGTTCCGTGTCGAGATAAGGGTTAAGAGTAGGATTCCTTTTCCCTCCAGAAACCCTAATCTACACGCATCACCGTCGTTCTAGTTATAAATCTATTAAAGGATAAAAAGGGTAACTTTTAATTAATCGTCCATAACTACTAAATCCTAACGAACCCTATAAGCCCCCTTATTATATTAACTACATCTTTAAAATAATCTAGATCTATATTGTTGCATTCTTGCTTAACTTAGATCTAGAAACCATTCAACAAATTCTTTCTTCCTCCTCTCTTTTTCAACACATCTAAAGTAAGAGTAAAAGATTCAACGTTTCCCAGAGGACGACCCGTACTCATCTCGGTCTAGCTACACGCGACACCGTTATTGATTGCGGTATTCTACAAACACACTCTTTCCTACCAATCAAAGAGTGTCGCAAGCTGGAGAAAAAAGCCGCCGCCACCATCCCTGTTTTCGGAAGCGATACCGAAGAAGAAGAAGTGATAGTTTACGCTGGTCCGTCTCGACGCAACAACCCGGGACCGTCCGCCCCCATGTTGATCTTCGGAAGTGACTCGGAAGATGAGGTTAATGCCGTGTTCTCCAGTCGGCCGTCAATACAAGCATCCCCTGGCGATGATCAGAGTTTGCAAATCACCATGGTGCCGCAGGGACACTACAAAAACCTTGACGCACTTGAAGCTTACAATGTGCAGGACCTGCAGGATTTTTACGTCCCTCCCAGGCGAAAGGGTGAAAAGGCGATCCTATTCTACCGATCCACGGAAACAAGAGTGGAGAAAGAAATCTGGCATGGCGCGGATTCTACACTCGACAGGCTCCAACCCATCCGTTTGCCCAGATACTACACAGACAGGTTGAAAAGACTATTGAAGCGCCAAGGGGTACCCTTAAAACAGACTATCCGACAAGCTCGATTCTACAACAGAATTTGGGATGTCCCTGGGACCCAGCGCAAATTGCCTAACGGGAGAATAGAAACGCTCGGGCTTGGATATGTGAGATCTGGGAAACGGGAGCGAGTCTACGGTAGCTACGCCATATATAACTTCGATGAGGAAGAGGACGCCCTGTCGGGAGATGCTAACCCCTCGTCAAAACTGGATCCCACGAGCGAAGTGCCGAGTCCGTCGTTTGAAGAACGAATGGACAAGCTTATCAGGAAAGCGGGTCAAAAAGCTCGAGACGACCATAGTCGCGAAATGACCATCTACGAGAATGCCAGGACGCAACGTCTGTTTCAACAGGCTGCAAAAGACGAAGATGCTCCTCCCTGTCGACCCATTGCGCAAAAGGCCCGACGCAGAGGTAGAAATAAGTCAAAAGGCGGAAAAAGGAGCCGACAGAAACGACGCAGGATTAAAGAGTCATGTGATCAGGTATTGCGCAGTCCGGACTTGTCCCTCATGAAGAAGATGAGTCGAGCGTATTCCTTCCCTCAAGAAAAGACGAAGAAAATACTCGATCTCACTATGAAGCACCGAATGATCACACTTCCGGAGTCTAAACACCCTGAGCAAGCTAACGAGGTCACTCATTCGGGCTATTGCTCTTATCACCGAGCCATAGGACACCCTATCGAAGACTGCTTCACCTTTAAAGACTGGGTGGAAGACCAGTACCAGCAAGGCAGGTTTGCTTTATCCAGCAGCTGGAGGGTGACACCGCCACAAAAGCACGAACCCACAGCCACAAGAGCAGAACCAGATCCACGACGGTCTTGGAAGCGAGCTCGTACCTGTCATATGATAATGATATCAAGAGAAGGGCCCGAGGATAGGGACGACTTCCCTTGGTGCTTCGAAAACAATGACAATGAGGCGATCTCAGAATTTCCACCAGCTCCGAAAGAACTAGAAGATGTCATACATACTACTGCAGATAACCTCAAGAAGATTGAGTTGGGGTCGGCAGATGACCCGTGACCGACATTCGTCAGTGAGCTGCTATCTGAAGAAAGGGTGGCTGCGTTAAAGGACGTGCTTCTACAGCATATAAATTGCTTCGCATGGAATTATTCCGAAATGCCGGGATTAGATCCAGAGATTGCTGTGCATAAATTAGCAATATCCCCGGATATCAAGCCAGTCAAACAAGCGCCGAGAAGAATGCGGCTCGAGCTTGAGATGAGCATTAACGCCGAAGTCAAGAAGCTGATCGATTCTGGGTTTATCCAGGAGGTACAGTATCCTGACTGGGTCGCCAACATCGTCCCGGTAATGAAGAAAAATGGGACAGTACGCATATGTGTGGACTTCCGAGATCTCAATAAAGCCTGCCCGAAGGACGATTTCCCAGTGCCGGTCACTGAGTTGATGATAGATAATACGTCCACTCATGAAGTTTTCTCTTTCATGGACGGTTCATCAGGGTACAATCAGATAAAGATGCATCCCGAAGACCAGAAGCACACCGCTTTCCGGACTCCTTTGGGTATATTCTGCTACAAAGTTATACCTTTTGGTTTAAAGAATGCAGGTGCCACCTATCAGAGGGCCATGACAAAGATCTTCGATGATCTTATACATGAAATCGTCGAATGCTATATCGACGACCTTGTAGTGAAGAGCATGTCATACGAAGAGCACTTAGAGCATCTGAAGACCGTATTTCAACGCCTTCGGCAATACAATTTGAAGATGAATCCCCTCAAATGCGCATTCGGAGTTTCCTCGGGTAAATTCCTGGGATTCATCATCCGACACCGAGGTATCGAAATAGATCCATCTAAGATCAAGGCGATCATGGAAATGCCTTCGCCGAGAACTCTCAAACAGTTGCGGTCTCTCCAAGGGAAGCTCGCGTACATCCGACGGTTTATCGCCAACCTGTCAGGCAAGTGCCGTCCTTACAGCCACCTGATGAAGAAGGGAACTCCATTCGTCTGGGATAAAAAATGCCAGAGCGCACTGGACGAGATCAAGCAGTACCTGCAGAACCCGCCGGTGTTGGCTACTCCGGTCAAGGGAAAACCTCTTATTCTTTATACCACAGCCCTCGAAGGTTCCTTAGGCGCATTATGGGCACAAGAGAATGACCAAGGGAAGGAGAGAGAGCTCTACTATTTAAGTCGAGTCCTACTGGGGGCAGAAAGCAATTATTCCCCCATCGAAAAGCACTGCCTGGCGTTGATCTTCGCGATAACGAAACTCCGGCACTATGCGTTGGCGCATGAAGTTCGTCTCATTTCGAAGGTGGACCCCCTCAAATATCTAATGTCAAAGGCCATATTGACAGGGAGACTCGCTAAATGGGCCCCGCTCTTGATGGAGTTCTCGATAACCTATCAGCCTCTCAAGGCAGTGAAAGGCCAAGCCATCGCCGACTTCCTTACCGAGCATCCAGTACTTGCCGGTTCTCCTCTGAATTGCGATCTGCCAAACGAACATGCGTTTGACACGATCAATGGTGGTGATACCCGATGGGAGCTTTATTTCGATGGAGCATCTTCCATGAAGAAGCGCAAACAAAATACCCCGATAATCAAATCGGGGGTAGGACTCATCTTTGTAACTCCACAAGGAGGGATAATGCGCTTTGCTTTCTCCTTAACAGAACCGAGGACGAACAATGAAGCCAAGTATGAAGCTTTAATAGCAAGCCTCGAGATCGCCATCGACATGGGGATTGAGAACCTCCTCATCTACGGAGACTCTCAGCTGGTCGTTAGTCAAGTAAATGGCGACTACCAAACGTGCAAACCCGAGCTGGTGAGGTATGGCGAGAAAGTACAACAACTGCTCACTCAAATTCCTTCCTGTACTTTGGAAAGCATACCGCGCGCGGAAAACAGCAAAGCAGACGCGTTGGCCAAGCTCGCTAAGGAACTGGCTGATGAGAACCTCGACGACGTAAGAATCGTGGTACAAAGCCGTCGAGTGCTCGCCCCAGCAGAAATATCTCTGGAATCATCCGAAGAAAAGGAAGCGATTGAGCAGATGACCTTGCAAATAAAAGACCGGGAAAAGGCCGAGGATTGGAGAGAAGTCTTTATAGACTACTTCAAATACCGTCGAACGCCCGAAGATGCGTCTTCAAAACATCAGCTTATAAAACGAGCTCTGTCTTTTGCCTTCGTCAACGATACTCTGTACAAGAGGTCATTTGACTCTCTGTGGCTGAGATGCCTAGGACCTGAAGAGGCAAAAAGGGTCGTTCAGGAAGTTCACGACGGACTCTGCGGTTCACACCAAGCAGGCCCAAAGATGAAGTTGAAAATCAAGCGGTTGGGCTACTACTGGCCCACGATGATTCAGGACTGCCTCGAATATGCGAAGCAATGCCACTCATGCCAAATCCATGGGGACTTTATCCACCAGCATCCAAATCCACTCCATCTAACGGTGGCTAGCTGGCCATTCGAAATGTGGGGAACTGACATAGTCGGCCCCATCGAACCAGCATCGTCCAGGGGACATCGATTCATTTTGGCGACAACTGATTACTTCTCCAAATAGGCAGAAGCAGTACTGCTGAGGGAAGTGAAGACGGAGAATATCCTCCATTTCTTCAAGACGCACGTCATTTATCGGTTTGAAACTCCGCGACGGATTATCTCCGATAACGGGCCAGCCTACAGAGGCCACAAGATCAGCCGCTTTGCGCAACAACACAACATAGACTGGAGATATTCCTCGGTTTATAATCCACGAGCTAATAGTCTAGCTGAGGCCTTCAATAAGACCTTGACAAAGATCATGAAAAAGATGGTGTCTCGAAATAAGAAGGACTGGTACGAGAGACTGCAAGGGGCTCTTTGGGCGTATCGAACTACGTTCAAGACGGCCACGAACACAACGCCATACACATTGGTATTCGGTACGGAAGCAGTACTCCCCTTCGAGATAGAGCTACATTCTCTACGAGTGGCAGTCCACTGCGAGTTGACGGACGAAGAAAATGCCCACCTTCGGCTTGAGGAGCTTGACGCCCTTGATGAAACTCGGCTCATAGTGCAACAAAATCTGGAGGCTTACAAAGCGAAGATGACGCGCTCATATGAAAGATTGACCCGACCGAGGGCATTCCGCCAAGGCAAACTCGTGCTAGTGGTCAAAAGGCCTATGATCCCCAATCGCGCCAAGTGGGGAAAATTCGAGCCGAACTACGAAGGCCCGTACATCATAGACAAGGTCTACCAGGGTGGAGCCTATCTACTCATGGATATGCACGGTGAAAGGCCTTTCAGGCCAATAAACGGTCGCTTCCTAAAGAAATACTACGCTTAATGAGCCACAACCTAGGTCAATGATAGATGACGACGACTATGTCCGCTCGCTATCTTCCTAAACTCAAGCTCTATAAGTAGTAGCTGGCCCTCTCAATATTGGACCGAAACGTACTTAAACTAACGACGGACCGAAACGTCCTTAAACTAATGACGGACCGAAACGTCCTTAAACTACTACCGTAGCATCCTTAGGCTGACGAGACAAAAAAAAGTAAATAATAAATAGGTAAATAAAAAAAATAAAAATAATAAAAAATAAAAACGGTATGTCCATAAGCAAAATAGGCACGAATGAAAACCCGAAAGGGCTCCGTGAGTAAAAACAGCAGGGCTACCGGCGAGTGTTTGTGAAAACCCGAAAGGGCGCAACCTCGTTAAAGGACACTAGCAGGGTCCTCACGACCTTGTAAGGAGAAACCACCCGCATGAGATCCTTATGACTCACAAGGGAGCAACACACTTAGGGATCCTCACGATTCCTAAGGAGAAAATACACTTGCGAGATCCTCACGACTCGTAAGGAGAACTCTCTTATGGGACCCTCACGGCTCATAAGATTTGAAAGTCTTAAGTTATAGAGACCTAAACCTGTGCTTAAGCAACCCCCACAACCTTCGATACTGCCCTACAAGTGGCTCAATACTGACCCTTGTATACAATCCACGGGCGTGAATAAACATTTCCCCAGCAAGGTCCCACCTTGACTAGGGATATATCCATATGGTGGACAGCCCTTGCAAGTCCTCTCGACTTAGGAGGAGACAACCCTCTTGTAGGATCCTTACGACTTACAGAGGAACATACACTTAGGAATCCTCACGATTCTTAAGGAGAAAATACGCCTGCAAGATCCTCACGACTAGTAGGGAGAAATACCTTTGTGAGACCCTTACGGCTCATGAAGTCAAGAGCCTTAGTCGACAGGACCCTAACCCTGTTCGCTAAGCCACCTTTGTTCGACATCGACAGAGGAAAATGATGATTCGCTCCTGGCAATATCCCAGTTGTAGCGGTGCTGATGCCGAAATCGGTGTCTAATTTCAGATTTATGGCGAAAAGCCAGTAGGCTACACGTCCATACGAAATAGCCGAAATGATGGGGCAACTTGCAATAAAAAACAGCAAGTAAAAATGTATGCACGCAAAATAGCCGAAATGATGGGGCAACTCGCAATAAAAAGCAGCGAGTAAAAATGAAATAAATAGCCGAAATGATTGGGCACCGCGAAAAATAGCCGAAATGATAGGGCAATCGCGACCTTCGTGATATAAAAGCTGAAATGATAGAGTATCGCGGAAAAAGAAATAAAATAAGAAAATTTAATTTATGCCCTACAGGTGATGTTACATCAATCTCTGTATACAATCCAAGGGCGTAAACAAAGAAGTGATCATACTCCCCCCCAGGTTTCATCAAAGAAAGAAGCCAAATCTTGACGGGCCGCAAGTGACCTAGAGATCATCTCAACACTCGTCTCGTAACGACGGACACAACTTCAAGCGAAACGGAACAGCGGCAACTCCCAGTTCCATGGCTCGGCAATATACTGATCACCGAAAAGTCAAATCCCAATTCCGTGGAATACGGATACAATCAACAAAATTCCTGGTCATGTGGAACGCGGATAATGTCACTCTTTGACCCCGTGGAAAACGTCCAGAGCGGAGCCTAGTCCTCGCCGAACACGGCAGTGAACCCGTGTGAAGCATCTAGTGCAAAATTCCTGGTCACGTGGAACGCGGATAATGTCACTCTTTAACCCCGTGGAAAACGTCCAGAGCGGATCCTGGTCCTCGCAGAGCACGGCAGTGAATCCGTGTGAAGCATCCAGAGCGGAGCCTAGTCCTCGCCGAACACGGCAGTGAACCCATATGAAGCATCTAGTGCAAAATTCCTGGTCACGTGGAACGTGGATAATATCACTCTTTGACCCTGTGGAAAACGTCCAGAGCGGATCCTGGTCCTCGCAGAGCACTGCAGTGAACCCGTGTGAAGTATCCAGAGCGGAGCCTAGTCCTCACCGAACACGGCAGTGAACCCGTGTGAAGCATATAGTGCAAAATTCCTGGTCATGTGGAACGCGGATAATGTCACTCTTTGACCCTGTGGAAAACGTCCAGAGCGGATCCTGGTCCTCGCAGAGCACGGCAGTGAACCCGTGTGAAGCATCCAGAGCGGAGCCTAGTCTTCGCCGAACACGGCAATAAACCCGTGTGAAGCATCTAGTGCAAAATTCCTGGTCACGTGGAACGCGGATAATGTCACTCTTTGACCCCGTGGAAAACGTCCAGAGCTGATCCTGGTCCTCGCAGAGCACGGCAGTGAACCCGTGTGAAGCATCCAGAGCGGAGCCTAGTCCTCGCCGAACACGGCAGTGAACCCGTGTGAAGCATCCAGTGCAAAATTACTGGTCACGTGGAACGCGGATAATGTCACTCTTTGACCCCGCGGAAAACGCCCAGAGCGGAGCCCGGTCCTCGCCAAGCACGGCAGTGAACCCGTGTGAAGCATCCAGAGCAAACACCGGACTGTGGAGTCCTTAAAATCCACGGACTATGATGTCCTTAACCTCGACCGTAATGTCTTAAAACTAACGATCAAACACCCTGATTCTGTACTGATTCCACCTTGGTTTAAGGGTACATCTCTTCACTCCTTTGATACCTGGCGTTGTAATTCCTCAACGTCTTCAAAGAGGTGACGGGTCCCCGCAACCAAACATCGGACTGTGGAGTCCTTAAATCCACGGACTATGAAGTCCTTAACCTTGACCGTGATGTCTTAAAACTAACATCGGACTGTGGAGTCCTTAAAACCACGGACTATGATGTCCTTAACCTTGACCGTGATGTCTTAAAACTAACGCCGGACCGTGGAGTCCTTAAATCCACGGACTATGAAGTCCTTAACCTTGACCGTGATGTCTTTAAACTAATATCGGACTGTGGAGTCCTTAAAACCACGGACTATGATGTCCTTAATCTTGACTGTGATGTCTTAAAACTAACACCGGACTGTGGAGTCCTTAAAACCACGGACTATGATGTCCTTAACTTTGACCGTGATGTCTTAAAACTAACGCCGGACTGTGGAGTCCTTAAATCCACGGACTATGAAGCCCTTAACCTTGACCGTGATGTCTTTAAACTAACATCGGACTGTGGAGTCCTTAAATCCATGGACTATGAAGTCCTTAACCTTGACCGGGATGTCTTAAAACTAACATCGGGCTGTGGAGTCCTTAAATCCACGGACTATGATGTCCTTAACCTTGACCGCGACGTCTTTAAACTACGGTATCCCGGAGAACATCCCAAAGCAACCCCTGACCCCGTGAAACACGGATAAGGATGACCACACCCAGCACTTGCAGGTCCTCATGACCTGTAAGGAAGAAAACTCTCTTGTGAGATCCTTACGACTTTCAAGGGAAAACCCGTTTAAGAATTCTCACGATTCTTAAGAAGAACTTACATCTACAGGATCCTCTCGACCTGTAGGGAGAAAAACTCTTTATGAGACCCTCACGGCTCGTAAAGCTCAAAAGTCTTAGGAAGCAGATCTTAACCCTGAATCCTAAGCCATCGCTACCCTGCAAGGAGACCAAGATAAATTGCCCACAGAACAAGTTCAACCGAAAGAGACACACCATTGAGAAGAAAAATATGTCTTTTATTCATAAACCAAAATGGATACAAAGTACAATTCATAAAAAGGCAAAAAGAATATACTCTCATCCAGGAGTATGTACAAAAAGGAAGGAAAAGATACAAGTCTTCAAGCCGGCGGGCGATGTAGCAATTTTACCAGCTCATCCTTCTTTTGCTGAGTCACGGCTTCATGATTCAGGATCGCCAGAAGACGAGCCTCCGCCTGAGCCTGCTAGGCCTGATACGAAGCAAGCCGCCTTTCAAGCTCTTTCTCGATGGCCTTATGGGCCTCGACCCTTTCGCGAGTGAACGTGGCAGCTTTATCGAGAGCCACCACCTCTTTGATAGACTCTTGAAGCACCCGCCAAAGTTCATATGCTTTGTTGGCCTTGGCGGTAAGATTAGCTTGAAGCTCGCTCAGCGCCTTAGAAGCCAGCTCCCGCTCCGAGAATTTACGGCCAAGCCTTTTCTCGCACGACGTCATGTTTGCCGCGCACCGTGCTATCAGCCCCCGTAACTCCACCTTTGCAGCCACGGCTTTCGAGGAAAGGCGGGAACACTCAAGGGCGTGCAAGCAAGCCTCCACCTGCCGACAGAACTCCATCTAAACTCGCACCACCTCTTCGCTATGGTAGGTGGCAAGAAAAGGAAGAGAACCGTTAGCTTCGGCGGCGAACGCTTCAACTGTGGTTGCGCTGCCAGCACGGAGCTCCTCAATCAAAGATGATAAGGAGACAAGGCTTAATTGGGCCAAGCGTTCTGAAGCCCGCAAAGCATAGGGGCCGGGAGGCATAACGACGCGCGATTCCAACACTATGGAGGCTGGCAGGGCTGTTCAGATTTGAAAGATGTCAATAAAATCCTTAAGTAAAAGAACAAGTGAGACTATAATGAAATGTCACTTACCTACGGTCATGCAAGTAGGAGCTGAAGGTTCCCCTAGCCCTTCGACGACATCGACCTCGTCGTCAGCTTCCAAAACTGTAAGAGACATCAACGTCATTTCGCAAAAATGGCAACAATACTATAATAAAAAATGGCGAATGACACTAACCTTGCCCGAAGGAAAGGACAATGCGCTGAGGGGAGATCGCCTGCGGAGCTGCCATCTCCAATAAGCGCTGAAACGATTGCCGAGGCGACAAATCAGCAATAGAGGTCACCAGCCCGTGCAATTCTAGGGAAAGACAAAAGAGTTCAGACCACGGAGAGATTGCTAATTTAAAATGCAGAAGTTTACCTTCAACACTCCTCCCGTTCTGAGCTGGGGGGATAGCGGCTTCGACGGCCTCTGCCGTGACCTCAGACTCCAACAAAGGGAGGGTAGTCCCGACTACCTCCATCCCGGCCTCTGGGCCACCTTTGGGAAGAGTCGTTGGACCGGCAACCTCCAAAGGAGCCTCCCCCAAAGGAACAAGCGTTCCGTGATCAGGAACTGCCACTGGAGGCTCTATCGTAAGAAGAGCAGCCTCATCAGCCCCCTCCACATCGAGCAATGCTTCATCGGGAATGTCGACAGGCTTTAGTTTTAATAAGCCCGTAGGGACCTCCCCCATCGTTGAAGATTCTGCACAATTCACACAAGAATAAGGATACATGCACACAGGCGTAAATAACCTAAAAAGCAACAAAGAAGAACAAAAACGTACCGATGCGCAGGGAAGCCTTCAATATGGCTTCTTCAAGCCGATGCTCCTTCTCAAGGAGGTATGCCCGCCGGGGTTCGAGGGTAGACTCATGGCCGCCGATCAATAAAGAAAGCGCGTCCGCTGCGTCCTCTGAAGCAGCCTGCTTCAGGGCCCTTTCCCCCTATTCCTCCAAAGAGCCGATAAACCGCCGCCGAATCCACGAAGGGTCTTCGTAAAAGATTACAGCAGGATAAGGCTTCTTCGGAACTCTGGCGTTCTGAGACGCGTCCTTGGAACGTCTTATAGCCTCAGCCAACTGCGCGGCTTCTTCAGCGGCCGAACTTGGGAAAAGTAGTCCAGCATCTGATCCCGGCAAGGCCAACGGCTTATCTTCAAGAATGGGCTCGGACTCCGTTAAAGAGTCGAGCAAGTTAGTAGCCACTTTCCTTCGGCGCTTGGACCCAGAGCCAATCGCCGAGGACGACCGCTTCCTTCCCCATGAAGCCTTAGGGCGACGGCGACCCACGTCGCCCTCAACACCCTCAACAACCTCGTCCCTGTCACCCCCACCCGGTACCACAACCGAGGATGACACCGCTATTGTCGATGCCGCAGGGGGCGGTACTGCCTCGAGAGGTGGCGCTGTTGCCGGAGCCCGTCTACCCCGCGACCGAGTACCCAGGGGCATACCAGCTGTTGGAGTAAGATCCACCCCCGACTCCCCCGGAATGAGCGCGGTGCCGGTATCCCTCAGAGGAAAGCGGACCAGAACGCGCGGTCGCAGCGTAGCTCCCGGGGCCGGAACCTGAGTAGGGGCACCATGACCAAGAAGCACCCTTCTTTCCTCAAGAATAATTGGGTTGACTCGATGGAGATACCAACCCGTGAACGATCCCACGCATCGGGGCATGTACTCAGCTTCAGGGACCATGAAGTGGGAGCCGGTGTTCAACCTCATGAAATGGTGAGCGGCATCGCGAACGGCATCGAGTGAAGGGACTGGCGCAACTATGAAAGCCTTGAAAGGAACGCCCTGGTCATATCCAAGCTGCCGGGCGAAGCGATGCGGGTTGTACCACATGAAAAGAGCTGCACTGTCCTGGCGAAATACCAAATAGCCTGGTCTAATTGCATACAAGTGCGCGCCCTCCCGGGGCCTCAAAGAAGGTACGTTGTCCTTTGATCGGTCCCAGAGTTGTTGAACTGGACCTGAGGGAGAAGATAAGACCCGATCATTAAAAACCAGCCCGCCAGCAGTAGCGTGAGGAGAAATCAACGCCCGAATAGCCCCGAATTGAGTCGGGTCAGCGGCAGAAGTATCCACCAATCGCATAAGCCTTGGGAAGGTATAAGCGTCGTAAAATGTGGGCCTTTGATGCATAGCGAAGGCACCCAAGACGTGCATTTCGATCCAGGACGTAAAGTAGTGAAGCGAGAAATTTACCACATCTACGCCAGGGCTGGCGGTATTAGCTGCAGTGCCCAACCCGTGATAAAGATGCGCCAACGCCGGGATGCCGATGGCCAACCGCGTCCCCTCAGCGATACAATGAGCCGGGTAGATAACCGAGGCCCTCATAAAGCGGCGATGCATGGGGATGACAAACCAACTGAGCCAGACACTGACAAACCCCATGAAGAATGTCATCCATGCCGGGAGCTGCAATGGATTCAAAAGACATCGGCGACATAATGGGGATGTAGTATTGTGGTAGATCAGATTCAGTGGTCGGCAGCTTCTTCGGACCAAGCCCAAAGGGATCTTTGATGTTTGCGAACTTCGGAGCTGTCTTCGACAGGACGTCCTCGCGAAGGAAGCATGCAATGAAGCTCTTAAAAGTAACGCCCTGCTCCTCAGATTCGGTGAACAATCGGTCAAAGATACCTAGCGCCTTGATCAAGCTGGGATGCTTGTAGCGGACAGCGTTCTCGGCAGACAAGCCGTCAACCGGTGCAGGCTCGGGCTCAAAGACGTACTCGTCGGGAGGCAGCAACTCCTCATACAGTGCACCCCTGATTGGCAATCCCGAGATTTCATAAAATTCTGCCAGAGAGATCGAGACTTCGCGATCTCCTAGAATAAAAGTGTTGGTGGGGAGATTCCATTGGTTCAAGAACGCCTTAACCCACCAGACATGCGGAGATTGGTAGTGAAAAAGCGACGCATATATCGCCTGATAAAGCCCGACCTTCTGCAGCCGCGCACGATGGGCAGAAAGGATGTAGCGAGCCTAGAGAAGGTAGCCCGTAGGGTGTCGAGGAGTGAGCCCTATCTTATAAATTTGCCCCCACGGGTGGGCCTCACCCTGACAAATACGCCGCCCCAGAATATCTATGGCTGGGATCGGATGGTTCGGGATACCGATTGTTGAAGGCTCGAGCCGTCCCGTTGGAGTCCAATTTGTCATCTCCACAGTGAAAACTGTCCTCGGGGGATCCATCGGCAAGAACGGGAAAGTAGGCTCTGTCGGCATTTCGCAGAGGAAACTCCGGCGACCTCAGATGATATGACTGTACCAGGTTCCCTATAGAAGTAAACTGGTGCAGTTCGGGTCATGAGCCCGGATCATCGCCATCGCTTCCTCGTCAGATGGTGATTGAGGAAAAGCGGCCTCCGAACGAGGGAAGGGGAAGCATGGAACAGAAGCCATTGCACCTGAAACCGAATAAAAGAAAACTGTCAAAAGCAAAGCAGCAATATATATACATGCATGAACATGAAGACAGTTGAAGAAAGCGATAGCAGACTCCTTTTATGGGACCATTGGCTACAAAACACATGGGCCCCACAAAATCAGGATGACGGCTCGTTAATAATGAGACCAAGCAGTTGTAATAAGACAAAGGGGATATCCTCATTAAATAGGAAGTGGGTTTCAAGTGGCCCTGCACATCCCCTAGAAGACAAATCTATCTTGGACTCTACAACAAATCAAACAGGATCAATGGAATTAAATTCCCACAGAAGACATCATTGCAAGCTTCTGCTCCATTAATTACAGAAGGACAACCTAGGGCAAAGAGACCCTAAGAAGCCTCCATGCGAGGAAACTGAGTTCTTCATAGGAATTAAATTCCTTACTGAGAAAAAGGAATTAAATTCCTAGAAACATTTTTGGGATGGAATTCAATTCCATGGATTTGAACCGCCATCATCATCTCCCTAAAGATCATATGAGCCCTAAAAGATCTACTATTGAAGATTAAATGGTTTCATATTTTGGTTGAAAAGCTCAAAGAAAGAATGGGTTCCTGTTAAAAAGGGTAAAAACCCTTGCTTTGAATTTAAAATCCAGAGGAATGTGAAAGTTCATCGTTCATTCAAGAGCATTACCTGAAGAAAATAGTCTTTTTGAACAGAGTTAAACTCTGAAAATGTTTCAAGGCAGAGAACTAAGCTCTGGAAGATGAGAATTAAATTCTCAAGGAAAAAGTTCTCAAAGGAAGAAGATGAGCAAAGTGGAGGCGTCTCTGAAATGACCCCTATATTTATAGGATGTGATGGAAACGCTTCATCTCCCCGATTCCCTAGATGGATCCAACGGTCACCAAAGTGACAGCGTTGCACTCACGTGCAGACACGTGAGAACAACGCTGTGGGGGCATTTGTTTCCTGATTTAAAATCAGGAAAACTTACGGAGGAGGCATCACGTGCTAACACGTGACTAGCGGTCACGTGTTGACATGTGACATTTAAAAGCAGCGGCACAAGACGCATTCGTTCCTTGATTAAATCAAGAAAAAAGCTCCAGAAACAGGTCACGTGCTCACATGTGACCAGGGGTCACGTGTTGGCACGTGACGGCTGAGCAGCGACCAGAGAACAGAGCGCAAAAGGAGAAGAAAGGCCCGTTCCAGGGGTCACGTGCCACACGTGACCAGGGGTCACGTGCCACACGTGACCAGGGGTCACGTGGCCACACGTGACCGGCTTTCAAAGCCTCTTTATTTAACAGAATTAAATTCTGAAGAGCATTCAAATCTTTCCAAAAGAAAATGATTATTTGGAACCGTTGGATTAAAGATCTAAAGGTGATTAAATATCACCAATTTATGGAAAAATCTTGGACTTAGAAAGATTTTCCCCCTAAATCTAACGGAAATAACAAAGGGATATCTTTGGATTTAAAATCCAATGGTGAATAAAATTCACCTAACAATCTAAAGGCCCAGATTAATGATAAATATAAATCAAATCTCTCAATGAGAGATTTACTTAGCAGATTGATTCTTTTCCTTCTCCTATAAATAGGAGCCAAGAAAAGAAGAGAGGGACCTTTTTTTGGAGACCTTTGGACCTTTTCTTTTGATACACAGAGACAGAGACATACAGAGAGAGAGAGAAATAGAGCCTTGAGATTTTGGGAAGAATTTGATCCTCTGCAAAAGAAAACCTTAGGTAAGAAGGGAGAGGCTTAAAAAAGAGAATTTAATTCTCAAAGAGTTTAACTCTTATATAAAAAGAAGAACTTAGTTCTTTCTCTAGCAGAGGATCTGAAAAGTGCACATCTCCCCCATGAATTGAGAATTAAATTCTCATTGGTTGAGATCCTGCCATGCAGATCCAAAGCATAGAAGGGGAATGGAAGTTTGAGAATTTAATTCTCACAGAACTATAGGAATTCAATTCCTTTGAGATAAAATTAGGGTTCAACCCTATGTTATGGGAATTTAATTCCTTCAAAATGGACAGAACCAGGGTTTAACCCTAATTAAGAACTTAATTCTATCAAAATAACAGGAATTTAATTCCTTTAAAAAAAAGAAAAAAGAGAAATTAGGGTTTAACCCTATGATAGAATTTAGTTCTTCATATCTATGAGGAATTTAATTCTTACAGAAAAGAAACTAGAGTATAACTCTATCTAATAATATAATTCTTCAGAAGAAAGTGGGAATTTAATTCCTCTAAAGTTATTATTAGGGTTTAACCCTATGGAGAATTTAATTCTTAAAAAAGATAAACAAACATGCAAAGAAGCAGGGTCACGTGCTACCACGTGACCCCTGAAAAGTTCCACAGAGAAGGGCTTTGAGGCAACGCCTCACGTGCCCCACGTGACCCCTTGGCAGAAACTCTAACAGACAAACATTTAAATGCCCATCACGTGACAGCACGTGATGCTCCAAAGTATTCAATACTTTTGGCAGAATAAAATGAATTGAGGGCGCTCTCACGTGCTACCACATGACCCCTCTTGCCTTAGTGTTTAACACTAAACTTGAAACCTCTATATCCAGTGTTCAACGCTGATTTTCTTAGTGTTTAAACACTAATTTGGAAAACTCTATTTACAGTGTTTAACACTGACTTTCTTAGTGTTGAACACCAACTTGGAAGACCCTGTTTCCAGTGTTTAACACTGATCTGCCTTAGTGTTAAACACTAATTTGAAATCTCCATTGCCAGTGTTTAACACTGATTTGCTTTAGTGTATAAGCACTAATTTGAAAGCCCTGTTGCTAGTGTTTAACACCAACTATCTTTTAGTGTTAAACACTAACTTGTCAATCTCACTCCCAGTGTTCAACACTGTTGGTCTTTAGTGTTTAACACTAATTTTAGCCCAATTGGCTAAGTTTCTAGAGGCAAAGCCTCTCCTTCAATGGACCAACAGAAAGCCAATATTCTAAACATGATTGGACTTAGCCCAAGCTGGCCATAAGTCCTCAATTCAAACTTAACTGGGCTAATGGGCTCATAACATAATTAATTGGTCTCGGTCCCAAATTGGGCCGAAGACTATTTAATCTACCTTAGTTCAAGGGTACATCTCTTCACTCCTTTGATACTTGGCGTTGTAATTCCTCAACGTCTTCAAAGAGGTAGCGGGTCCCGATGACCATACATTGATACGGACTGTGGGGTCCTTAAACTCATGGACTATGAGGTCCTTAACCTTGACCGTGATGTCTTAAAACTAACGCCGGACTGTGGAGTCCTTAAATCCATGGACTATGAGGTCCCTAACCTTGACCGTGATGTCTTAAAACTAACGCCGGACTGTGGAGTCCTTAAATCCACGGACTATGATGTCCTTAACGTTGACCGCGATGTCTTAAAACTAACATTGGACCGCAATGTCCTTAAACTACCTATTGACTGCAATGTCACTAAACTAAACAATATGGCTCCCTTAATTGCTCTCTTGTCGGATCTAAACGATCCCGTTAAGTTGATCTTAGTCTAAAAACTAGGCTGACGTATCCTTAACAAACGTTTAAGTCGATCTTAGTCTCAAACGAGACTAACGTATCCTTAAACCCAAACCCCCAAACCCAAATCTGAGATAATACGGATTTGGACTAGTCCACGCCCTACGGGCGACGATATAACTCAGTCTCCGTATACAATCCACGGGCAACCAAACACAAAACAAACACACACGACACGAAGCGACCACATGGAGAAGGAGAAAGTTGTTACCGCAATGCGGTAGTGTAATTAACTGCAGGGGCTTGCGCCTGTAGGGAAGAGCGTCCCCACAATCAAAAACCCCTCAAGCGAGGGGGAATCTGACGAAGTCTGTTACATCGGCCGCATCCATTTAAACCTTCGATACATGGTGCCATAAATCAACTTGGCATCTTCGGAGAGGTAGACGGATAGCACCAATTAGCATCTGCCCCGAATTTCAGGCAAGACGTCCGTCGCGCCGTCTTTCGGAGGGGAACATGCTCCTCAGCCGCACTCCTTTGCTCCCGACGAGTTTTGCGTTTCATCCGCTTAAAGTGTTGCCGGTGAGCAACATACCCCTGCCACCATCTTTTAAAAGTATTGCACTCCTCGGTGGGGTGCGAAATCCTTCGATGATATGAGCAGTAGTTAGGATGCATCTCTGTTTCACCGGGAGTGTTTTCTTCGGAGGGTGGTAGCTTCATTCCCATTGATATGGTTTTAGCAAACCTTTTCCTCATATTGAACTTGTTTTTATCCGCAACAAATGTCTTTTGATTTGGCGGGAGTGTCTTGATTTTCTCGTCCAATCGCCGGCGTTTGGCTATTTCAAATATGGCCGTCTCGCGCTCCCGATCAGCTTTGCTTTTCAGGAGAGCTTCGTTGAGGAATGTGTCGATCATTTCATCTGATGGCCTTAGAAGTTCTGGTTCAGGGTCTGCCCCCAGCTTCTCAGTGCAAGGAGTTTTTTCATCGTCTGCAAACGAGTGAGAGATCACATGACAACTTGCTACGTATCCCTCAGATTCATCCGACGAGCTTTCTCCATCATCTTCATGCTTAAGGACGTGGCTGAGAAACTCTTGGAGCGTGATGGGAGTCCGCGTCTTCTGATTGTACTCTTCCAGCGCGTCGATCTGTTTCTGCAAGTTCGTGCGCTTGTCGCCAGGCTTCACGAGCTTTTTGGATCTCTTCTTCTTCTTCTTCTTAGATTTCGACGGCTGTGTATGAGTGCTTGGGCCATCACCACCAATCTTTGGAGTTGGGCGCGGCTACAGCATCCCTTCGATGATCTGGGGTTCTAGCGAGTTCTTCCACCTGATCGTCGGGCATGTCTGGAGATCATTCAGCATCCTTTTGGTTTTGGCTGAAAGCACGACCTCCCATGGAGCTTCTTCAACAAAAAAACAAGTTGCTCCCGGTGTGTTCGTCTTCTTAGGAGTGTGCGGCTATGGTGGGTTTACTTTCCACTTCTCGGACAGCACAAACTTGCCTTATAGGTATTGATCCTCGATCCATCCCTTGAAGACGAAGCAATCCTCGATTGGGTGACTTACCGTTTGGTGGTAGGGGCAGTAATTGGGGTTATTCACTTCGCTGGGTTGCGGCGGTCGCCTGGAATTCGGCAAACTATTAAGCCTGTTGCGCATAGCCAGCTCGACAGCATCTTCGTCTTGTCCCATGGGAACGAGTAAGGACGCTTCATTTTTTCATTGTAATAGCGTCGTCTCTCCTCCAGTTGATCCGCTAGCTTTGGGGCACTGGACTGCTGTTGGGTGTTCACAACGAAAGTCGCCTTCCCTTTACCCTTGTCGTTCCGAGGCTCCGGCTTCGGGGGAGACGGTCTGTGACCCATTTGATCCATCTGGGCTAGCTTATCAATTAAAGCCTGGAACGTGGTCGGTTTAAAGAACATCATGAACTGTGAAATAGTTGCATGAGGATCTAGAGTGCCCACGAACATGCCCACTGCTGGTGCTTCTTCGATGCGCTGTTCGCACTTTGACCACAAGTTTCGCCATCGGATTGCATATTGAACCCAAGTTTCGCCCGGCTTCACCCTTGCATTAATCAATGCCGTTATCGGGGTGCGTTCGCTGGCACTCGCTAATCGCTGAGTGAATAGCAATTCCATCTCTGCGAAAGTTTTGACAGAGTTGTTTGGAAGTTCGGAGTACCACTCAAACGCCGTCTCCGATAAGCTGCCGACGAACTGGCGAAGCAAGAGCTTATCATCGCCGCTGGTGTTGCCACAAAGAGTCCTGAACTGGGCGACATGTTGATGGGGATTGCCTGTCCCCTTGTAGACATAAAATTTCGGGATTGTGTAGCCCGGCGGGTATTTGATCTGATCATACCAGCTCGGATACGGTCGCCCCGTTTTGACAACTTGGCTGACTGCCTCATTTGCCTGGTGAACTCGTATTTGCTGTGCAATATAGTCATCCAGGGCGGATGTAACACCCGTTCCCTTTTATACCAAGGTCCGTGTTTCGTTACTTTAGAATCCTCTTTATTACTAATTGTGAATTATTTATTTTATTTATAAATTTATTATTATATTTTATTTTTCAAACCCCATTTCTTTCTCTAACAAATTCCTTAGACCCCGCCCTCATTTCTTTTTACCATTTTCTTCATTCCCCAGCTCTCGACTCATCCTTCTCTATTTTGTTAAACGAATTAATTAAACTCCTTTGGCCTACAGCTTGAGCCTTGGGCCCTCTCCATTATCATTTCTTTTATTCTTTAAGATTTAAACCCAGCTCAACTCCCCCCTACTTCTTTTATTTGAAAGTTAAACCCTAAAACCTAGCACCATCTTTTCCCTTTACTGTTAAATCCCCAGCCCATTGTTCTTTAATTTAAATCTAAACCCATTTCTTTTAAACATAACTCAGCCCGACCCCCCTCAATTAATTTATCTTGTTATTTTTAAATTCCTTGGCCCGGCCTTCTCTTTCCCCACAATTCTTTTATCTTTTTCCAAGCCCAGAATCCTTTCTCTTCTATTATTAACCCTTCTCGTCGGCCTGGCCCAGCCCGCTTCATTTTTCCCCCCTCAACAGATTCTTTTCCCCTCAATATTCTTCTTTTTCTCTGGCCCATTCTTCCGGCCCGCTCCCTTACCAGCCCACACCCTTTTTAATAATTCCCTAAATTGTTTTTTATCCCGGCCCACTCCAGCCCACTACCTCTCCTCCTTCCTCACAAGGGCTACTTCCTCCTCAATTCCCACGCACGTTTTCCCTCGCGACCACGTCGCCGCGTTCCTCGCCTCCACCGACGCCGCGCTTGCGTGCGTTACGCCCACGACGCGCGACCCGTCTCCACTATCTCTCCTCTCTACCCACCTACACCTTTTCCTCATCTCGTTCCTTTCTCCCTCATTCTCCTGCCTCCTCGACCTCGCCTGCACCCTACTCCGTCGTCGACGACGACTTCGACCCCATTCATCTTCTCTCGCTCACCACTCCACCACCGACATTGACTCCTCTGGCCAACGGCGACCCCTTCTCTCCTCATCCCTGCACCGTCGTTTCAACCCCACGGCGAGCTTTCCCCTGCACCCATAGCCGGCCACCCTGCACCCCTCTAGACGATCACCTACACACCCAACCCACAACCTCCACCGACCAAACACCTCCTCACCATCTCCCCGCTTCGACTCCCTCGCCCGACCTCCATCCCTCTTTGTTTCCCTCTCTCTACTCTTCTCTTCTCTCTCTCTGCTTTCCTCTCCCCTCTGTCTCCCACTCCCTCTCTCTCTCTCACTCTAACTCTCTCGTCTCTTCCCTCAGTTCTCTCCCTCTCTTTCTCAGACTCTTCTCCCTCTCTCTGTAACCCTCTCTCTTCCCCTCTGCTTTCTTCCTCTCTCTCTCTCAATTCTCTTCCTCTCTCTCTCTCTGTCTCTCTCTCTACTCTCTCTCAGTCTCTCTCTCACTCTGCATACTCTCTCTCTCTCGTTTCCCTCTCTCTCTCTCTCTCTCAGCCTACTCTCTCTCTCTCAATACCCTCTGCTCACTCTCTTTCCCTATTGCTCTCTCAAAAAAAAAAAACATACAAAACCATTTACTTTGCAAACACTCACCGCGGCCATTGCCGGAGCGACACCGTCGACCGTCGTCGACCCCAGTGCACTCGCAGAGGATCAGCAAGCACCCCTCAATCTCCAGTAACCGTGCAACGGCTCCGGACAACTCCGACGCGAGATCCGCATCTCGATCCAAGCTCGCGCGAATCGGTTCCACGGCGTATATCACGCGTTCGTGACGACGTTGCTGCCTTGCGACCCCGAGACTTCTTCCAGGCAAGTATTCTACTTGCTTACATGCTATTTACCTAAATTACAATCGTTAGAATACATGGAATATAAAGTTACAAGTTTAAACTATTATGTGCCGTATCTGTTCGATGCTTGTTCCCTTAGGAAAACATTATCAAATTTGACGGAACTGGATAGATTACATTGGCTCTTGTAGGGATGGTTAATGTGTGCAAATTTCATTAGAAAATACGACAGTTAAAGATTAAAACGACCACCTCCAAGTTTGACCGTAAAACTGAAAATTTTCTGTACCTGAAAACCATAAAAATCACCATAAATTTATATACATGCTGGATTGATGTGCTCGAGGGCTCAAATCGAAGCCAACTCGATGAACTTTAACCCTATGCTAGTTTCCAGACATTTCTGTATTTGAACTATGATGATATTCGGATCGGAGTGCGGCTCTGGACTGCAGTCCAGAGCGACTCCAGTCGTGCTTACTGTTCCGTAATGGATACCATAGGATCTCCTTAACTCGTAAGTTGCGGAACTCCGCTGATTTTTATAGATAAATCTGTTAGCTAGACAACACAATTGGTTTTATTCTGTTTCTTCACCGTTTGATATTTAATATGTAATTTAGAAGATCGGGATGCATAACAGTCCCGGCAGAATCAGAACTGACATATTAGGGTTAAACATTGTATAACTCCTAACGTACAGACGCGATTGAAGATCCGTTTGTTGCGTTGAAAACCTTACTGAAAACCCTAAAATTCGTCCAATTGTAGCATCGCTAAATTCTGAACCCAACAGGGGTTAAAATGCGTTGCGAAACGGACTTCTGATTCTGAAATTGGATTTCCAGCCGCGTGCGCTTAAAATGAAATGGTTATAACTATTGATCTTGGAACCCGATTAGCTTGAAACAAAATTCTATGGATGGATAACTGAACATATTAATTACTACCTGTTTATCGTTTCGCTAAATTATATACATATGTTTCATGATAAATCGTGCAGGTGATAGACTGTTGTTTTTATGACACCTTAATTGTGCTTCTTATACTGTTCATGCATCACATCATACCCATATCATTGTAGTGATAACCTAGTGACATCGTGCATTTACCCAGTGTTAGATTTTAGTGGTGATTGTGGCAAGTACGTCAGTGTTCGTGTATCCGTGATTAAGTGGAAGTGATACGTACTTGTACACAATCAGTGACCTCATTGTTCTATTGCATTGTCGACGTCTGTGGGATGCGTGTACGTGTGACTATAAGTGGTATGGGACACTTATGGAAGCGCTTGCACGGGTGTCACAGATAACGCATCCGACACTGCCATTTATCTTAGGTATTAGTCGGGACGTGCTTGATGGGGGTCCCGCCTCCAGTTCTCGCGCAGACTTGTCACGGATCGATTAGTATTTAGGGTGATGGTTAGCGTTTGATGTAGACCACGGGGTGTGGGATAGTTTAAGTGTGAGTTCAACAGAATCTCGGGAGTCCCATGCCGGCTTATATATTTAGGGAGTTATATGGAGATTTACAGGGTACGTGATATATACACCGTGATATTCTTGTTAGATGTTGGGCCCGTGGTCCCTTGCCCTTGGGTTCTACCCTTGGGTGGAGGACACTCACGAGTGGTTGACTCTCACACTTGGACTGACGATAGGCTTAGTGACCTGTACAGTGAGACTTAGAGACTGATAGGGATACTGGCATTTATATTCATTTTGTACTGTGTTGGCATACGTAACATATTGTCATACTGCTTTACTATTCCGCTGCATTGATTACTGCACATGCGTATTCATGATGTCATTTATTTACTGCTTCACATACCTATTATCACTGTTAGAACTGTCACTTGATTTTATACATATTTTATTGCTATTGTGTCGCTCTGACGACCTGAGTATGCATGCTCAGTGTGAGGAGAAGATTTAGCTTGGATTACAACTAGACGTGCATCACAGACTTCTTGACTTGCTACTCCAAGTTACTTTCGTTTGTTCCACTTCAGGTCAGTTTATATTATTGTATCTTTCAGTTACTGCATTTCTCATTACCTGCGCATCGTTTACTGTTTACCATGATAAACTAGAAGCCGAAGTGTGACTACGGCAGGACATTTCCTTGACCGTAGGAGCATGGCTGGCCTTGTCTACCCCTCGTATTCCGTATTTTGGGAAGCGGGGCGTGACAGCGGCCTTAGAGATCGTTTCCTCTTTGGCGGTTGAAAGAGCCGGAGGTGGATTTAACGTTTCTCCTCTATCATCTTCAAGGATAATTGGAGGATCTTCGGCTGGGGGATCCGGCTGTATCATCATCCTGACCATGTCTTGAAACAGAAGAGCCATATGCTTTATATTGGCCGCTTGTTCCGCAGCCTCCTTGTCCTTCCTTTCTAGCATTCTCCGAAGGAATTCAGCATCGGTTTCGTGTTCGCGACGCTGCTCCGATGACGCCTCCGGGCTTTCTTTTGGTCCGGTGAGCGCGGCCATCGCAGTCAAAATCTCCTGGAGCTTTTGCTGCTGCTGTTCCTGGGCTCTCGTGATGGATCGTGTAAGCGGTCGGTGGCCTGTCGAAGCGCGGCTATCTTCCTTTCCAGACGCCATGTAAATAGTATGGACGACCATGCCCCCAGACTTAGGGCGTTTGGGTTTAGTGCCTTTGACTTTTGCCGCAGGCACGGGGATCTTCTTCGGCCTTCTTTTCTGATGAGCAGTCGAAATTGAGGGGGCCGTCGAGGTGGGCACCTAGATAGCTTTTCGTGGCTTGGCAGGATGGCTTACTTCCTGTTGGACCTTCAGCTTCTTGTGCTGGTGGGAGAAATTTGGATCGATCACTGAGTCTCGGACCTGCCGCCAGACTTTATAGATCTTGGAGGACAGCCGCTGAGGGGATTGGGACCGTTCTGGCTTCACTTCTGTAACCTTCTCTAATGGAGGAGGAGACCTCTTCAGTACAGCGGTAGGAGAATTCCTACGCACTTTATTTAACAGTTCAAAGCTGTTCCTAGTTGGAACAGCAGCATTAATTTCCGCCGTCGGGGCTGGTGGAGTTAGCCCAGAAGGGAAGTTGCCTCCTGACTTCCTCACTCGGCGCCAGTGGCGACGTCGAGCATGTCGTGTTGATGGAATTGGCTCGGTGATGGGGATGGGCTCGTCTTGCCCCCTGTTCAGGTGAGGGGCTGTTGCCGGTGTCAGCCTATTAAAGACTGATGTCTTTTGAGCAGCAGGAGCGGGAGTTGGGACGGTCAGTCTTGTAAAGACCGACCCCTTTGTAGGAGAAGCCGCCTTGACGACTTCAGGAGCAGGTTTAGTTACTCTTTTCGGAATAACCTTTTCTGGGACTGCAAGCTTCATCGTGGGCCCGCAGAAGTTTTGGCCCAATCTGGAGAAGACCGAGGCACTGGTGTTTGGCGACCCGTTGAGAGGGGCCGCAACAGCTGTAAGTCGATCGAAGACCGACTTCTTAGGAGCTTCTGGTACGGGCACGGGAGCAGTGAAGGTCATTGGCGGGAGCATGGTCCCGAAAAACAGTCTAGTAGTAGCCTGGGTAATCTGTTCTACCGGCATCATGAACAGTGATGCCGCTTGAGGTCCATAGGCTACACCTCCAGGTGAGGCGGAGCGTGGGTTGCAGCTGCAGTTGGAGCACTTCTAGCAGGTGAATGCCATTGCTGTTTGCTTTCTGCACCAAGCAAGATACCAAATCTTAGTAACTTGAAACCCAAGGGTAACCATTAACAAACCGCGATTCGTTCGCGAATACGACACACGAAGTGTGGAGTGGAAAGAGGAAAAGGTCCCACCGGGCGTGCCAGAATCTGTTTACCGCCGGAAGCCGGGAAGACTGGATGTCTTGCCTGAATCTAGGGGCAGATGCTAATTGGTGCTATCCGTCCACCTCTCCGAAGATGCCAAGTTGATTTATGACACCATGTATTGAAGGTTTAAACGGATGCGGCCGATATAGCAGACTTCGTCAGATTCCCCCTCGTTTGAGGGGTTTTTGATTATGGGGACGCTCTTCCCTGCAGGCACAAGCCCCTGCAGTTAATTACGCTACCGCATCGCGGTAACAACTTTCTCTTTCTCCATATGGTCACTTCTTGTCGTGTGTGTTTGTTTTGTTTTTGGTTGCCCGTGGATTGTATACGGAGACTAAGTTATGCCGTCGTCCGTAGGACGTGGATTAGTCCAAATCCGTATCTTTCTTAGATTTGGGTTTGGGGGGGTGTTTAAGGATACGTTAGCCTTATTTGAGGCTAAGATCGACTTAAACGTTCGTTAAGGACACGTTAGTCTAATTTTAGACTAAGATCGACTTAACGGGATCGTTTAGATCCGACAAGAGAGCAATTGGGGGGCTCTATTATTTAGTTTAGTGACATTGCGGTCAGTAGGTAGTTTAAGGACATTGCGGTCCAATGTTAGTTTTAAGATATTGCGGTCAAGGTTAAGGACGTCATAGTCCGTGAGCTTGAGGACCTCATAGTCCGGTATTAGTTTTAAGACATCACGGTCGAGGTTAAGGACGTCATAGTCCGTGAGCTTAAGGACCTCACAGTCCGATATTAGTTTTAAGACATCACGGTTGAGGTTAAGGACATCATAGTCCGGTATTAGTTTTAAGACATCACGGTCGAGGTTAAGGACGTCATAGTCCATGAGTTTAAGGACCCCACAGTCCGTAGCAGTGTGTGGTTGTCGGGACCCATTACCTCTCTGATGACGTTGAGGAATTACAACGACAGATATCAGAGGAGTAAAAAGATGTACCCTCGAACCGGGTGTAAATTGATTGGAAGATCGGATGGGCTCAGTTCAATTTAAATTGAGGACTTATGGCCAGAATTGGGCTAAGTCCATTTGAAAATGTATAACATTTTATTTATATTTGGCCTGTTAGGCCTTTGCTTGGGCTCTGCCCTTTTATAATGCATAGCATTTAAATTGGTCTGATAGACTTTACTTGGGCTCTGCCCTTTTTTAATAATACATAGCATTTAAATGGTCTGACAGTGCGCCATGTGGCTTGTCAGGCGCTTTGCGCCAATTAAAGAGCGCAAGGCGCCAGCGCATGTGGAGGTGACACGTGTCACGCTCTACTAAGCGCAAGTCTGTTAGCGCAGTGCGCTGCGCTAATGCGCTGCAGACACGTGGCGCGCTCTGGTGCAGTGCGCCACGCCAAGAGCACAGTACGCTGTTTTTAGTAGCGCACAGCGTAGATTGTTCCTGTGATTGACACGTGGCGCGCTCTGGTGCAGTGTGCCATTCCAAGGAGCGCAAAGGCGCATCTCAAGAGTGCAAGGCACTGTTCAATAGCGCAGAGCGCAACTTGATCCAATTCAGATCAAAGAAACAAGTTTTTTCTTGTTCTAAAGAGGTTCTACCTCAAGATTCAAGAACCAATGGTTCATCAAAAGGCTGCGCCTTTATATAGATCAAAAGATCTAGGGATGAAGTAAATTACTTCTTTAATCTTTTAATGATTGGATCTTTTTTGATCTTTTATATTTTTATTGAAGATCTTGATCTTGTTCTTAGATCTTTGATCTTTTTAGAAGAAATTCTTCTTTTTTAATGAGGTATTTTCATCTCTGTTCTTCAGGAATCAAATTCTTTTACCTTCAAATATGAAGAAGATGATCTTCTTTCTTCAAAGGCTTGCCTTTTCTCTCTTTGAGTTTTTCTTAAAGTTTTTTAGAGGATTCTCTCTCTTCTGTATATCTGTATGTGTGAGACTTGGAGTCTAGGGGCCTTTACATAGGGCCAATTGGTTTGTTAAGTTAGTTACAGAGATCTTTCTCTGATTGATCTGGGGATGTTTCCCCCACCGTTGGATTTTTGATCCTAAGGCCTCTGTTTTTTAGAAGACAATCTTCTTATTTTAATAAGATCGGAAAGATTTTTCTAGAATTTTAATTCTGATTAATTAAATAATTTATTATTTAAATTCCAGTGCTGGCGCAGTTGGCGCTAGCGCGCCTGCGCTTGACACGTGTCGCGCAGCGCAGAGCGCAGCGCAACTGCGCTAGCGCGCCTGCGCTTGACACGTGTCGCGCAGCGCAGAGCGCAGCGCAACTGCGCTAGCGCACCACTGTTTGACACGTGGCGCGCAGCGCATAGCGCAAGTTATCTGAAGCGTTGCTTCCTTAAAATTTGAATTTTAAAATAGAGCCTTGCTATGATTGGGGGTGCGCTGCCTTGGGCGCAGCACTCCTTGTGCTGGCGTGTCTGCTTTTGATACGTGGCGCTCTGCGCGCAGCGCAAGAGATCTGAAGCGTTGCTTTACCTTTTGAATTTTGAAATTCAAACAGCGTTTTGCTCTGATTGGGGGAAACAAACTACAAATCGGACAGTTATGAAATAGCTTAAGAATACTTATACGGAAAAGTACAAGAGAAAATAAAACAAATAGTACATGCGATATAAGTTTGCACTATTGAAAATGTGAAGAACAGTAAAGCATTTAAAATAAATAAAAACGAAAGTAGTTAATAATACGCAATTTTTGATAAGCACAAAATAAAGAAAACTAAATTTCGAATAACAAATGTCACTGAACGTAATTTCAGCAATGGGAAAAATAATACTAATAATGTATAAGAGACTAGCCAGGGCATGGATTTCAGTAGAATATGGCCTAATCGAAAAGAAGTCGGGAATGCGGTGCTTAATTAGAATGTTGAAGAGACTGGGGTCAAGTTACTATAAGGTTCAAGAGGGAAGTAAGAGCAATGAATCTCAAGAGGGGAAGAAATTTTTGGGAGGGGGAACAGTCAATGCATCATACGAATCAATACTCAAAAGATTTGCGTACTCAGAAACTTTATTATTATTATTATTATTTTCAAAAAATTTTAAACAAAGCATACTCGAAAGATAAAAGTGGTCCTAAGCTATACATAGATTTATTTGGCCAGAAGAAACAAAGATAAGTCGCGTCAGTCGCGATTATGAAGGTTTAACAGGTTACGATAAGCTCTCGCACTAAGATAGGGGCGTCCATTCCCATAGCGCTTCGCATGGATTGCTACTGGAGGATCTTCCGTCTCGAATTCCTCCTCACTCGAGGTTTCATTCTCCGACTCTTCCTCGACTGGGGCCTCTTTTTCGGGCTCTTCCCCCACGGGGTTTTCTTCTCCTGGTCCTTCTTCCTTGGCGGGAGCTTCCTCACCGGGGTCCTCTTCCGTGTGATTCACTTCTTTTAGATCTTTTTCTACTGGAACCTCTTCAGGATCTTCCTCTTCTGGATTCTCTTCTATCGGGTCTTCCTCAGGATCTTCCTCTATCGGGTCTTCTTCGGGGTCCTCTTCTTCATTATCAGAGTCACTGATCATGTCGACTTCTGGAGCTGCGTCTGTGAATTCTTTGTCCTTGGGATCGCTGTTGTCGAAAAAAACTTGTAGGCCATCGACCTCGTCATCTGAACTCACCAGTATGCAGTCCAAGAAAACACAGGACCGAGTGTCCTCATCGAAAGGTGGCACTGCTTCAGGATTGGCCATGGCCTGAAAAGAGAGAGCCATGATCAGATAGTGGAACATACAAAAATAACTAAAGATGTGGAGCACTTGGAAAATATACGGTAGGTAAAGAATGTAAAATCAAAATTTGAATAATGATGCAATAAGTAGTATAAGGAAGTGTGGTAAGGGAACGATATATAAATCACAACTCACATTTTTTTTCCATTTAAACCAAGGGGTCCAACAAAATACAAAGTTCAGATGAGAAGAACCAATTACTAAATAAAATAACAAGGTCTTTATTGAAAGAAGGAAAGATGATAATTCTGCGTTGATATCTAGACCGCTGCGATCTCGTCAAGCGAGTTTGAATCCTGTGTTGGGTCCGTACTATCCTCGAAGCTCGAACTACGAAACAACCAAGTTACTCAGCAGAAGTGGAGAGCGTGGATGAATCTCCTCCTTGTAGCTCTTTCCTTCGAGGGCAATCATTGATAAGATGCTCGTCGGATCCACAAATCAAGCACTGCCCTTTAGCCCTGCGACAGCCCCTCTGAAGGTGTCCTGGTCTCTTGCAATAACCACAACGTTGAGTTCTCCACTGTTTTTGTTGCTGAGGAACAAATGGGCGCTTCATCTGCACGCCACCTCTTCGTCTAACAGGAATTCCCTTACGATTTGGGGCTCCCGCTGGTGCTTGAGCCATTTTCCTTCTTAGTCCTTCAGCTAAGAGATCGTTTGTTCGCTCTTCGGCTTCTATCAAACCTTGCAGTACACCCAACATCTCGACGGTCTGACTCTGCGTAATGGAGGAGGACGGAGAGTTGTTGGAAGTCATGGTCCTGAAACAACAAATTTTAGGACGATATAAGGTACAAGGCATAAGAATCAGAATAAGATATACAACGAAACAAGAATATGTGGTGAGGTGAAACTCAATCGAACGGAAATCGGATGTAGAACTCCAAGTCACTCAAGCAGAGTGCTGCCTTGAAACTATGCTGCAGTTCATAGTTACAATCACATAACTCTACCAAGTCACCCAAAACTCTAGCGGATGGAGTCAAAAATGTAGCTTGACAAACTGTAGGGATCCTAGTCAAGGATAACAAGTTTATAATCTAGACCGAATAGGCGACTTAAATTGTCAAGCCCTAGCCGGAAAATGTAATCCCAATCTAAACCCGGCTTTGATACCAACAAAACCATGTCACGCCCCGCTTCGCAAAATACGGAATACGAGGGGTGATAAGGCCAGCCATGTTCCTAAGGTCGAGAAAATATCCTGCTGTAATCACACTTCGACTTCTAGCACTACATGGTAATCAGTAATCATAGCACAGGTAAAGAGAAATGCAGTCACTAAATACTACCAAAATAGATACAAAACTAACCAGATGGAAATCAAGGAAAAGACAGCGCTGGCGTGACTGATCTAGATGTCCGCAATATCCTCGAGGCACGACTGATCCTGATCCAAGCTAAGTCCACTTCTCACTCTGAGCATACATACTCAGGTCGTCAGAGCGACACAATAGCAATATATATATATATATATATATATATATATATATATATATATATATATATACACACATACATATATATATATATATACATATGTAAACACGTGCAATGATGATGAACATGAAGCAGTAAATATAGAAC
The DNA here is from genome assembly GCA_030015575.1 of Agapanthus africanus. Classification (NCBI taxonomy): domain Eukaryota; kingdom Viridiplantae; phylum Streptophyta; class Magnoliopsida; order Asparagales; family Amaryllidaceae; genus Agapanthus; species Agapanthus africanus. Next base: position 73,548,773 of record CM057348.1, read on the forward strand.
AATGACGCGTGCATAAAATAATCGGTACATGCAAACAATAAAGCAGGTATATCGAATCAGTAATCAATCCATATCTATGTCACTAAACCTGTTAGTCTCTAAGTCTCACTGTCCAGGTCGTTAAACCTATCGTCAGTCCAAGTGTGAGATTCAACCACCGTAGGAGTATCTCCAACCCAAGGGTAGGCCCCAGGGGTAAGGGAACACGGGCCCGAATCACGCTCGCTAATAATCAGTAATATCACCCAAATGACTCCCAAAATCAATGTATATGACGGCAGTGGGACTCCCGAGATTCCGTTGATCGAACTAACACTCAAACTACCCTAGACCCACGGGCTACATCAAACACCGACTATGAACCCAAATACTAGTCGCTACATGACAAGTCTACGTGAGAACTGGAGACAAGATCTCCAACAAGCATGTCTCGACTGGTATCCAAGATAAATGGACAGTACTCGACGTCTTACCTATGACACTAATATAAGTGCTTCCATAACCATCCCATTCCAGTTATAGTTATACTTATATATGTCCCATAGGCGTCGACAATGCAATAATTTAACTGGTTCCGCTGATCGTGTACAAGTACGTGACATTTCACTTATTCATTCACGCTTTAACACTAACGTACTTTCCACAATCCAAACACTAATATTTATCATTGGGTAATGTAACACGGTCACTAGGTTATCAATGTTTATGACCACTATTCGCACGAGAATACAACCGCTACATGATATGATGAGAATGCAATTAATTATAATACGAACAAAATATAGCAGCCAACGTCATACCACTCGCAAATTTACTATACATCACACGTGCAGAATTAAGCAAAACAATATAAAAGGGGTAAGCATTATATTTAATTATCTGTCCATCAAATTTGGTTTCGCATCAATCGGGTTTCAGGTTTGCTAGTTATGGTTATTTCATTTTAAGTGTTTATTGCTGGAAATCCAATTTCTGAACTGGAAGTCCGTTTCGTAACACATTTTACTCCCAGTTGAGAGCATAATTAGGCAACGCTACTGTTCAACTAGTTGTAGGTCTATGAATTAACTTTACAGAACAGGAGACGGATCAATAATATTCATTGTGGTTTAGGAGTTACGATCAGATTACTGACGAAGGGTGCAAACTGAAATGACAGAAAACTGCCGTACAAGTCATCCGTTCAAAATATGATTTAAATGCCAAATGACACTGGATTTTAGTGAAACGGGTACCATTGGAAATATAAAACAATTGTCTACTCAGGGGTAATTGGCCCCGCACACTGTCATAATTAAACATTAAGGTTTTAGGGGTACAAATGCAAGTCAAGGGATAAGTTCCTGTACTGGACTGCGGTCCAAGGTCAGGTAAGTTCTTTGTTTTCGATATTCAGAGGATATATCTAATAGTAAAGCTATATATCGGGTTAAAGATTATGTAGTACCCTTAGGAACGAACCCAAGCACGCTGCGATTGGATTTTTCTAGAATTAATGACGAATTTTACAGTGTCAAGTGTTCGGTAAATTGTATGTTTCGGTATTAAGGTTAGGGCATCACTTATGTGTGGAAATGGCATAGATTTGATACCAAATTTGTACACAGAGTTGTTAACAGTGTTAGGGTCTAAAGATCATGATTTCTGCCATATTTGATTTAATTTTCACATAAGGCTCATATCGAGCACTTAAGATAAACATTCAGTCATCGCTCGAAACTAACGTTTCTTCTATCAAACTAAGTTAGATGTTAACCATTTAATTTACACGCGTTATAGACACAGTAATAAGCCCCAGTCGGGCTCTCTTCAAGTAAGACGGCACGATGATTCGCTACACGAGATTCAAGCATAGGTTTTGACCCAGTTATATTTATTTATATATCTAGCTATAATATCATCTCTTAAACCAATGCTTATCATAGCATGTTAAACAAGTGAATAGGGGGTTCACTTGTCTCGGTCGCTTGATATGGAAGCGAAGAACGTGCAGAGTTTGTCTCGACACACGAGACGGCCCGATACTGGACACGGTGCGTGGTGCGTGCGCGATGCACGGTGACTCGGTACTGGGCGCGGTGGCGACACGGGCGTGACACGGTGGTAGGTGTGGTGCTGATGTGGGCGTGACACGGTACTAGGCACGATCTTGGCTCGGTGCATGGTGCGAGCGTGGCACAGCGCGAGCACTGGGGCAAGTACGGTGTGGCACGAGGCTGGCACGAAGTGGGCACCGGACCGGGCACGGTACGACGCGAGGCGCGTGCGCGAAACGGCTACGACGGATGTGTACGGCGTTGCGATGGTGACTGTGTTGGCGACCATGACAGCTACAGAGACTAAGGCCACAGCTTGGATGGCGACGAAGGTGACTGAATCAGCGGCTACAATGACTGCAATAGGTGCTCGATAAAATGTTAGGGCTTGATGCTGACGTCGTTTTGGGTTCAACAGTGGAGGAGCTCGACGGTGGTGAGCAGAGGGGAGCTAGGCGACTGTGAGGAGGTTGGCGATGACGCGGTCGGAGGTGGCGCAGGCGTGGCATGATGGTGGTGTTGCGGTGCTGGCGCGACAGGGTGCATGTCGTGGTTAAGGCTAGCCTGAAGTGGGCACCTATGCAGGGAAGAAGCTCGGTGATAACAACGGGGAGCTCGGAGGCCAGAGGTAGTCGAAGAAGCTCCGACGACGAGTGAGGGTCGGTGGAGAAGGGTTTGGTGTTGGATGCAGTGAAGGAGGTTGAGGGGGCTGGAAGTGGGCGAGGTCGATGGAGGTGGCTCGTCAGCGAGAGGAGAAGAGAAGGTGATGGAGAATGGGGCTCGGTGATGGAAGATGTTGGTGGCGCCGTCGTCGTGGAGGCAAGAGGTGAGTAGGTCGGGGGATGTGGGTTCGCAGCGGAGGAGAAGAGGCAGTGAAGGCGAGTTCGTCGAGTTGGGTGGGTTGCCGGTGAGGAAGAGTGAGGAGGCGAGAACGAGAGGAGTAGCAGAGAGAGAGTGAAGAAGAGAGGGAGAACGAGGAATCGTCGGGGAGTTTGTTGGTGACGAGGGCATGGTCCTCGCGGCCGTTGGGGAGAGACGTTGGAGGAGTGCCGTCGTGGGGCGAGCGCGGGTCGTGGGGAAGTGGGCACGGCCGTTGGGGCATGGGTGCGGGTCTCGTGGTGTGGGCACGAGGAGCGGGGAGGAAACGGGGGAAACAAGCGGGAAAAAGAGACGAAGGGGAGAAGAAGAAGGAGGGAGTGGGGGTATCGGGTCGGGTAGGGGTGAACGGGTTGGGTTAGGGATGGGTCATGGGTTTAAGCTTTAAGTTAGGAAATTAAAATTAGAATTTAAATTTAGAAAATTTAGGAAATAGTAATTGTAAAAATTATAAATAGAAAATTTTTGGGAAAGTATTTATTTAAAACACGGAAGATACTTATAGTGGAACTGGGTATTACAGGTAATAACTCCACTTACTGATATTTTTTTTTGAAAAGAGAATTTAGCGAAGAGATGGAGGAAATAGAAGGAACTTACAAGTTAGGAAGAGAGATGGGAGGTAGAGGAAGATGTCGTATCTTTCGTGACGTCGTGGGGTTGTCGGAATCGCCTTTAATTCTCGCTGGAATTTGACCTTGGGCTAACTCCACTTGTACTCTTTTTGGACTTGAGAATTTTTGATAATTTTGACCAGAGATTTCAGAATGAGAAGGGGTTAGGGTATGAGGTTGTATTTATAGGATGAAATTAGGGTTTTGGAATTGAAAAATTGAATTAAAAAGCATTAAAAATGAGATTAAAGATGAATTTTAATTCTCTGTTAAATTGCAGAGAAAACTAAATAGAACATGGGTAGTGGGATAGGCCAAAGGGTGTTAACCTTGTCACGCTCCGCTTCCCAAAATGTGAAATACGGGAAGCGACGAAGGCCAGCCGTGCTACCTACGGTAAGGAAAAGTCCTTCCATAGTCACATAAGGCTGTCTAGATTAACCTGTCAAAAATAAAATCCAATACCAAAAAAAATAATACTGATAATCATGCTGCAATGAAACCACAAGAAATCCTAAAAATGGGTCCACTAGATAATTGATGCAATTAAAGATCCAAAACAAAAGATTCGGAATAAAATAAGATCCGAAAGAGATACAAAAGTCCTAATGTCCCATAAGGGCGCATATGCTAAAGGCTAAAAGTAAAGGAAAATAAACCTACGATTACTAATCTTCAACAAAGTCCTGGTAGCCGCTCTGATCCCGCTCAGCCTAAAAACCTGTCTCTAAACCTGAGATGGCATTTTTCCTTACGGGGGACCCGTCGCCGCTAACTATAAGGTCGATCTCGCCGGTCGAATTAGGGGTAGGGGCCGATGGATTGTGTGCACGTGTCCCTCTTTGTATAAATATCATTTTACACATGTTTATTTTTTCTATCTTTTCATTTTTACGTGTATTGCACGTATAAACTTTTGGGCTTCCAAAAAGTTTAGAAGAAAAATTTAGAAAAATAATATGTAGCTGATGGGATTCGAACACAGGGGCTACGTCATAGCAGTGCAAGGCTTTACCAATGAGCTACAAGTGGTTTCTTGCTGTTCTTAAATAAGAATAGCTTTTAAATTGTGCTCAGGCTTACAAACTCTTTTCTGTAGTTTAAGAAGAAAAATTTTGTACAGAAAATTCAGGGTCGTTACAGAAGCACTCAAAAGATCCTTCCAAGACTCCTCCATTGCTACACAACTCACGTAAGGGACGTCAGTAGATCAAGCATACCCTCTTAGTCGCAATCTCGGTCTCGGTTCTACACACCGAGACCTCTGCTCTTTCTTCTCGTTCGTAAGAGTACGAACGCGCAATTGTATATTCTCTCATCCTCTCTTCTTTCCCTCTTGTATACTCATTTATACTTTTACATGTCGCCACTCCGCATCACCTGTAACTATGCTAACACCCCCTCTACTTTTTTCTTTTTTTGCTTCTCCTCATACATCGACGCAAAATAATATGGTATTATAAATAAGTTTAATTAAAAAATAATATATTCATTGTAATTCGACATGTTCATCATAAATTTCATGCAATGATATCAAGAAAATACGAATTTACAACTCTATCCATGTCTCACAATTTTTATATGATATTTGTTATGTTGAATAACCTGTAGATTGTAAATAACGAATAAATACCATGAACTTTAAAAACTACCCTTTTATCGATATCTGGAATTGATACCTATAGAAAATTCACGGGGTAACGACCTACCCCACTCACAACACCATGGTTTCATAGCATGATGTTTTGGTTAAGTTTTATTTAAAAGAAACACTTTACATTAAAATACCATCACTTTTATAAAATGTTTTATCGCTATTTTTAAATCCTTTACAATTGCGTCTTTACGACCCTTTTAGGGGAACCCATTTACGGATGGTACGGGTTATCACACGTTCTTGAGATAGTAGAGCGGGATACAGAACTCCTCACAGAGCATTCGGTCTCAAAAGAAAATAAAAATATGATTTTTAAAGAAATACGATCTTTTCAAAACAAAACAATCTTTGAAAAAATTATATAAAACTACCAATCCGTATTTTCAATAAAAACAACTTATGAAACTATATTTTTAAAATGAAAGATTAGAATTTTTAATAAAATACCAACAAGTTTCCAAAAATAATAGTTTTTATAAAAGTACCATAAACTTTCAAAAAGCTAGGTTTTAGCCATAAAATAACATAACAATTAAAATACATGTTCATGAAAACCCTAAATATCACAAATCACCCTCGAGGTTTATTTTTAAACTTTATTAAAGTATTTTTCATAAAACCCCCTCGAGAATTGCAAACATTATAAATACAATGTAAATAATATATAATAAATATTTAAGGACTCTAGATTAATATAGGCTTACGCGGTATCATTTCTCTTGAGCCCTGGGACCGGAGAAAGTGAGTGCTTGCCTATTTAGGTTATATAACATAACAGAGTTATCAAATGGCAATTGTCTTGGAAAAAGACACAAATCCTGCCGTCCATGTGCAGCAGTTGCCCGATTACTCCCGAACTTAAAAAAATTTAAGAGCTAAATTCTTTCATAAGATATTTACTCTAACCTGAATACAAACTCAATCAGGATCCAAACTTTAACATAAACTTGAACCCTTGATCATGAACCAGAACACTTGAACTTGAATATCCCAAAACTTGAATTTTATGACTTGACATGAACTTAACATGAATACCAGAATACAATGGCTGCTATTGAAACTGACTTGACTCGAACTATGAATACAACTTGATATGAATACATGAGCACTTGACATTGACATGAACTCAATCTTGCAACTTGATGTATTCATGGATTTGAGTAAGGCTGGTAATTTTAAATGTAATCTAGAATATACGGGGTGTTGGGACAGTTCAAGTGCGAATCCAACGAAATCTCAGGAGTCTCCCTAGATCATGAATCCATATTTACTAACACAAGCAAGCCATCATGAGGGCCCATGTTTCTTTACTCTTAGATTATAGCCTGTTGAGTTTGGAATACTTCAATACTAGGTTGAAGTCCTGTTACTAATATTTGATTCGGGCCCATAGTTCTTTATCCCTTGATTACAGCTGGTGGGTTCGAGAACACTCTTGAGATTGGTTGACATTCACCCTTGAACTTTCGTTAGATTAGTTTACCCATGTAGAGACCTTTTAGGACACTTACATGCATTTTATGTTCACTATATTTACACTACTCGGCCATGTTATACCATGGTCATGTTACGTTGTCATGATATATATAGAACTGCATGTTAAATAGAATTGCCATGCTTACATTAAATGACACGTTTAAACATCATATCTCATAGTCCATTGTTTCATGATATCCATTTTTCTTTGTCATTATATTTTTATACTTCACACCCTTTTTCTTAGGGACTTACCGAGCGATAGTTCGCTGACGGGCATTCCACCCACTTTTACTTCTTAGAATGTTCGTCAGATACTGTGAAGACTGAGGAGGTGGACACCACAGAGGAGAAGCACAATCAGATCGTGACTCAGGCCTAGACCAGTTATCCTTTTCTTTCAGTTTATGTATGACACCTGTTTAGGCATTTCTGTTCTTATAGTTTCATTTTCAGTTGAACACATATATTGTAAATGTATCAGCTTTGAATGTAAATAAAGTTGTTGAAATTTAAATCTCATGTTAATTTCTTGTCATTTTATATTACTCAATTATGCTTAGCGTATTTATTTCGGAAAATGATCTTCTCAAAATAAATACGTCGCGGGCTTATCACGTGCCCGTTTTCATCACTGGGAAGCGGGACGTGACAAATCAAGATAATTGGACCTATCCGCATCAACCCATAGAGTTTTCACATTGCCTCCTTCATATTTCATTCTTGAGGTTTTTGGGACTTTCTTCCAAAATCCACCATATCTAAGCTTGATCCGAAGCTCCATGTCCATCCGCATCCTAAAATTAAAATCCAAGATTCATGAAAAGCAGAGCAAGAAAATTCCTCACCAAAAAAAAAAACAAATCGATACAAAAAGCTCCAAATATATGAATTTGATATTCAAAAAATGTGGAATAAACCCTGAACACATGATAAAGAAACCTAAAATTGAAATCTTTCTTCTTTTAAAAAAACCCTAAAAAGTAACAAAACAAAACAAAACAAAACTTTGCTCATCTCGGATGCACATCCTTCGAAAATAGCAAATAGTCTATGATCGAGAGTTTCTGATTGATCTGAGATTGGAGCGAGAGTCTCGATTGATCTGAGCAAGAAGATGAGAAAAGGTGAAGAGTTTGGAGGGAGAGGCACAGAGAGCGGGCAATTTGCGAATCGAAGCAGGGACATCGTGAGTATGTGGGATTATTAACGTTAATGGAGTTTATTTTTTTGGCGGAAGCCGTAAAGGGTAAATGGCGTATTTCATTAGTTTTGAATAAAAAGTAAATAGCAAGTTTCCACGTAGAAAGGAATTTTCTAAGTTTTGGAGATTAAAAATGAAAAACCCTATTAATATTCATTAATTAATCAACACAAAAGGAAATATAATTATAAGCCTCGCATTCGTACAACTGTCAATTCATCGCCCCTCAGCATCCGCATAAAAAACTTCCTATAAAACTAAAGCCTTGCATTCCCTCCCACTTTTCTAGGCGGACGTCCCTACTACAAACCCCACTAAAAGCATTAAAAAAAACCCCACGAAAACCCCCCACAACGAACCAAAAACAATTTCCCTTTAAGTTTCCAATCAAAAACCAAAACCAAAACCAAAACCCTCGATCAAAATGGGCAACGCCAACACTCCTCAATCTCAACCCCCAAAATCAATGGCGCCTCAATCCCAATCGCCGCCCAAATCGAAGACCTGGCCGCCGCGGCCGAGCTCCTCCACCCACGGCCGCGTCCTCAACCGCCGCCTCGACGCCGACGTCCGATCGATCTTCACCTTCATCCGCGAGCTCGGCCGCGGCCAGTTCGGCGTCACCTACCTCATCTCTTGCAAGCAGTCCAGCAAGCGCTTCGCCTGCAAGGCGATCCCCTCGCGCCGCCTCCTCTCCCGCTCGGCGATCGACGACGTACGCCGCGAGATCCAGATCATGCACCACCTGACTGGCCATCGGAACATCGTGGAGCTCGAGGGGACCTACGAGGATCGGAATGGGGTTTACTTGGTGATGGAGCTGTGCGAGGGCGGGGAGCTCTTCGATAGGATCATCAAGCGAGGGTTTTACTCTGAGAAGAAGGCGGCGGAGATCTGCAGGGAGATCGTCACGGTGGTCTTGAACTGCCATTCCCTTGGGGTGATGCATAGGGATCTGAAGCCGGAGAATTTCTTGTTTTCGACCATGGAGGAGGATTCGCCGCTCAAGGCCATTGATTTTGGGCTGTCGACGTTCTTTAAGCCTGGTATTGTAAAGTTTGTGCTTTTTTTCTTCATGTTTTTGTTGTTTGTAGCAGTAGAATTTAATGTTGTAGGGTTGGTTTCTTGATCTCATTTCCAGCATCAAGAAGTAAAAAAAGTTGCTTTATTTACTTGGATTTTGAAGTTTTGTTTGGTTTAGTTTGAATTGGAAGTTAATACAGTAGAGTATGTCTTGATCATATGCAGTGACATAGTCAATATAAGTCAAGGTATTTGAAGATAATGATCTTGGAGATAATGTTATGTAATTTATCTACTTTTGATTCAACTAATACGGGAGAGAATTATTAAGTCACAACCCAATAACTGAAGACTGAATCGGAGACTGACCCATATTGGTAGTATAAAGTTGTTTATTGAATTTTTATTGCTTTATTAGACTATAAGTTCTAAATTATAAGTTGGCACTCGTTAGGCCCAATTGTGAAGAAATACGGATCCGAAATATACGGAATCTGATTCTACAATAGTGGAACAAAGTTCACACTAGCCCAAGACTCACAACACACTATAGAAGAAGAGTATTGGATAATGAGAGAAAGGTGAAGGTAAATTTCATTAATAATTCATGAGCATACAAAATAAGAGAGCTTGGAGAACTTGCACAATGTAGGAGTAACGTGTTTGTGGTGGAATGGTTTCATGAAGAAGAAGAAGAAGCCATAATTTGGCATGGTTGGATTAATTGATCAAACACTTTCTTGATTAAGGGAAATGGGAAAATGGAGTCGTTAATGGTTTTGGAAAGGAGGAAAGGCGGGTGGATTAATTAAGCCAACTTCAAACTTACTCATGCCAGTACGGTGGTGGGAAATGTGTAGAGAGGAGTGGAGGATGGATGGATGGATGTGGCATGTGTCTCTCACACATGTGCAAACTCCAAAAATACAAAATTAGTTCTCAATATAATATTCTACATCCCTCATAAAATAGAAAATAAAAATAAATATAAAAATACTACTAGATAATTTTCCAAAAACAGACTTTAACAAATTTAACACCAATGAGATGATCGAAAGCAGTTATGATGACAGTCGAACTGTATCTACTGCAGGAGATATATTTAAAGACCTTGTGGGCAGTGCATATTATGTAGCACCTGAGGTACTGCGACGGCAATATGGGCCTGAGGCTGATATTTGGAGTGCTGGCGTGATACTGTACATTCTTCTGACTGGTGTACCTCCATTTTGGGCAGGTTTTTGTTTCGAAAATTTCCTAAATATTTATATTTTTCATTAAATTTTATGTAATCTTGATTGACCTTGTTTCCTTTCTGCAGATAATGAGCAGGGTATATTCGAGGCTATTTTACGATGCGATATCGATTATGTGTCTGACCCTTGGCCCTCAATATCAAGCAGTGCGAAAGATTTAGTCGATAAAATGCTACAAGCCGATCCAAAGAATCGGCTTTCTGCAGTTGATATCTTGAGTAAGACCAGAAACCATGGATGGTTTGCATTTTCAGTTTCTCTTTTTAAAATGCCTTAACTACTTGCATTCTTGTATATAGTTTATTATCAATGGGTCACACTGCATGTTACCACATCGTCTGTTCTATAATTTTGTTAATTCTTTATTACCATTTCACGAGCTAAGCCTAACGAGAAAGCTCAAGGCTCCATAGTAAGTTTGCAAAATATTATAACTGTTTGTTAACCTGATGTCAACTCCTCCTTGAGTTGATTACAGATTCCACCTCAAACATACTATGTGCAAGATAGGGTTTCGGTTTCTCAATATAGCAGAATATACTGGCGATTTGGGAAAACCTTGTAGTTTATGCCATTTAAGATTCATTCAACCGAGGAGAAAGCCTCCTAAATTCTCTCTAACTAAGAAAGCATGTAAAAATGGGAAAACATAATAATTAATTTTCCAGCATATTGCATCTATTGGTCTAGGTTTGCTGTGCCAAAAAGCCTGACTAAAATACATCACCACTAATAGCTTGCATCAAAGTTGTAGTTGAAGCTGTAGCAGTATCCAGTGAATATACTTCTTACTGTGCTGAATGTTAAGGAAGACAAACAACTATTTAATTGCATAAATTTCAAACATATGTCAATATCTATGAGTTTATTATATTTTTCAGAAATCTGATTGGCACATCTTGGTCTGCATGCAATTTTTTTTCTTTCCTCGAAAATGGGGTTCCAACTCTGGAATTTTCTTCATACATTTTAACTGTTTAAAAAATCACAGAACACCCATGGATTAGGGAGGACGGGAATGCATCTGTTGAACCAATGGATATTACTGTTATAGAAAGAATGAGACAGTTCACAGCAATGAACAAGCTTAAGAAAGTAGCCTTGAAGGTGACTGATGCCTGTCAATTTATTCTTGTTTATATCAAGACATCCTTTTCCCTAACCTAACTGCAAACCCGCATTATTTACTTTATCAGGTAGTCGCAGAAAATCTTTCAGAAGAAGAAATCATCGGTTTAAAAGAAATGTTCAAATCCATGGACACCGATAACAGTGGTACAATTACTTTTGATGAACTAAAAGCTGGTCTGTGGAAATGGGGTACCAAGATTTCTGATTCTGAAGTGAGGCGGTTGATGGAGTCGGTATGATATTTAGACTCTTCTCTAGCTTAAGTCTGGATTCCTGTGGTTTTCTGTATGCATTTCTGTCTAGTTATGCTATATATAAATATCTAACATTGCTTCATAGAATTTTAGGAAATTTTGATTCATTTATCTCTAGAATGGACATAGGTTTCGTCAAAAAAGTATCTAGCCATTGAAGGGCTACGCACTTCAGGTAGTATATTGTATCTGGTGGAGTTATTCTCTTCTAGGGTAAAAAAATGTCGCTAAATTGTGAGGATCTCTACATTGTAAGTCCTACTGCCAAGTGACAACCCCATATGTATCTCATCTGGGTCGCAAGAGCAATCACTGTGACTTAATTTTGCTCCTTTACTATTCAACGTAAGGATGTCAAAATCAAACCTCCATCATTTACAACAATACTTAACACAATTGTGTGGCAGTGTTGTCTTAGGCTATTAGATCATATTGTGCCATTCATTTCTTTTTTGTCTTTGATTCTCGATAGAAAGGATGATCACATGATGGTGTATATTGGCCAATTGTCTTATTGAGGTTTTCTCTATTTTTATATTTTTTCTGAAAAGTAATCTGTGTTTACATTAGCATGTATGCAATCCCAAAAGTTTGTATAATGATTTATTTTTGATGTTCTTTGCATCGAATTTAATTTATCGTAATATTATGAATTATACATGAAAAATATGAATTTTTACCATATTTATGAGTTCTGGTTTTGGTCTTAGAATTATTTATGATTCGGTAGTACTTTCCCATTTTGTTTGATATTGGTGGTGATTATAGTGGTCCCATGCCTTTTTTGCAGGCGGACGTGGATGGCAATGGGACCCTTGACTATATTGAATTCATAACAGCCACAATGCATATGAACAGAATGGAAAGAGAAGATCGTTTGTACAAGGCATTCTTGTATTTTGACAAGGACAACAGCGGGTAAATTTCTCCTTCAATACGCGTCCTGTTTTGTTGAATTTCTTCTGTGTCATATTCAGTTTTCCAATATTTATTATTTTTTGTGTAGATACATCACAATGGAAGAATTGAAACAAGCTCTCAAGCAATATAATGTGGATGATGAACAAAAACTGAAGGAGATAATTTCAGAAGTCGATATTGATTGTGTAAGCTTTATATACTCCTATTTTATCTTTCCACATCGCTTAGTAGTTTGAAATGTGTTTATTGACTGAAGTATATAAACACTGAGAGTGCCATGCTTGATTGCTGGGAATGTGAGGAGGGAATAAAATGGTTTAATTTCATTACTATGCCAATGTTCTGATCAGATGTATATTGTCTAATTTCATCTCCCTTGCTATGCCAACATATCTACAGCTCTCCAAATAATTGTGCACAGAAATATCTTGGAGTTTCCTTTTTGCTAATTACTAGCAGCGAGTGCTTCTTTATGCTTAGCGTGCTGAATCCGATTGAAATAATCCGAAAAATGCGTTCTTTATTGTAAAACTAGTAACTTATTAGTAGCCAAAGCTTCTTATCTCAGTATAGAATAATGCAAGAAATTGATACTTATAACTTCTGCTACTTCCAGTCTTATCTGATACTTAAAAAATGAATGAGCAATTGTACGGTTAGATACTTTATGTTTTTGTTGCAATGGTAATTTGTTTGAGATCTTGACATCAACTATGTTGAGCTCTAATTCCTTAATGTTATCATGTCTAGTTTTGAGTATTCAAGGGATGCTGGTTATAGAGGTTTTATTCACTATCAAGTTGTGTACGGATTACCCAATTAGCATATGCCTAATACCCGAAGTTAATGATTGTGTGTGTGTGTGTGTGTGTGTGTGTGTGTGTGTGTGGGCGTCCAAATTTAATTTCATCAACTTTCTCATTCTTTGATACGAAGACTTGTAGTTGACATCATTTGTTTCTTGAGGACCAGAAAGGCGTAGTTGACATCATTTGTTTCTTGAGGACCAGAAAGGGGATATCTAAACTGATCAATGTTTTTTTAATCCCCCCTCAACCCCCACCCACCCACCCCACAAAACAAACAAACAAAAAAAGGACAAAAAAGGAGCCTCTTTTTTATACCTAACAAACAAAAAAAGGACAAAAAAGGAGCCTCCTTTTTATACCTACTCTTTTTATGATCAAGTTTCATTTGTGCATCATGGCCTAACGTTTTTTTAATGTTTCAGGATGGAAGGATTAATTATGATGAGTTTGTAGCCATGATGAGGAAAAACAACCAAGATATGGTATCAGACCTGCGGCTTAGATAACAGTTGCACTTGAGATGCAAAAGTTTTAGGACCTGTAGACTGCAGTTGTTCTTGCATGAGGGATTTGCCGCCCCTATTCTTGATTCAACCGTCAGCAAAAGATGGTTGATGATACAGGGAGACTAATATCCCACAAATGTCATGGGATAATGTTTTTCAAAGAGTAAATGTTTGCATTTAGTTTAATCTTTTTTATTTTCAATGATTATTGTATTTGCCAATTTTGGTGATTTCTTCCAAAACTGATCAAAGCTGAAGTCGTTATTCATCTTTTACTCCTATAGTATTCCCTATTGTGCAAGGCTTAATCTTCAGAAAGGCACTTTTCATTTTCTGGCATAATGACCGCTTCCCTGCTAAAGGACGGTTTTTGACCTCAGCCACAACCTAATTCGTATAGCATTTTTTTCGCTTTCTATCTATTGTTCATGGCAATCATAGAAAACGACCTGTAATGCAGAGAATGCTACAAACTAATCAGCTTCATTATGCCTCCTGTGGAACATCATGGATTTATGAGGCGTGTTTGGTTGGGTCTTCTAATATAACTATGATGAGTTTGCGCTGACAATCTCCCTATTGCTACCGGAACCGTCGACTAGCTGAAACTAATAGCTGTTGATCCTTCTCCGAGCCTTGTGAATTATTTACTGCTAATTTGGCCCAACTTAAAAATGACATTAGCAACCACCAGAAGGGCAGCACACTATAATTAATACAAAGGATGAATGTGGTAATGTCATGAGTAAATTCACAACAATTGGAATTGAGTGATGTTCGTGAGGAATCAAACATATAGATATACATTACTTGAATTGTTCATACATGTTACTTCCCATTGTGCCCCAACAAATAGGACCAAAAAAGGTCATGAAGCAGCCACAAAGCAGTGGGGAATGAATGCAGTAAGATAACATGAAACAAAACACATATACAATGATTCACTGATATTTTCCGAGGAAACTTGCTGCTGGTGGCCAAGACAGCAGAAATGAAACCCAAGTGTATGTATCAGACAACCACCATTAAATTTCAATTAAAACATCCATCAACGGTCAGAAGCCCTCTTCGGTTTTGAGGCTTTAGATTTGGCGAAAAAAACTGATATCATGCTCTTACTGCGAACAGGAGCCCGAATCAAAGCCCGATGTGGATTGTCAAAGGATTTGAATGCCGATAAGGGCTTTGGAACCTCCAAAGGGTTCTGCAGTAGAATGAAGTAACAAATTCTTTAGATGGAAAAGCAAATAAAGAGCTTTAAGGTTTGGGTTTAAGAGACGCATGGGGTGCTAAGTAGTACTAGTGGATCTCACCTTCACACCAAATGTTTGTGGAGTTGAAGTCCCGCTACTTGACTGAACACGAGTCGATTGCGGCAACGATGAAGCAGTTTGTTCTGGAGCTGCATTTGACGAATGGAATGAAAAAGGTAAATCCATTATCTCAGCAGGAACATATAGGATGTAACGCAACATAGAATCAAGACATAATAATTAAAATAAACTATATTTATCAGATAAAATTTTTGATCATACCTAGGAGATGAAAGACCTCAGAAGTCAATTTAAAAGGTCTGATATCTACACAGCTGCAAAAGAAACAACAAAACAACAAAAAAAACATGCAACTTCTAAAAGTAAATTCAGGTATCAAAGGCGTGCCAGTTGATTCCAATAGGCTGTATAGATGATGGAAAAACAGTATGAACCGTGCAGAAATTGATATGAAGAACAAGGGATTACCCTCTATTTGAATTTGAAGCTCCATTTGTCGCCGAGTTGGTTTCTGAGGCGAGATGCCAGGAAAGTGTTTTTGATGCAGGGGCACCTACAAGTAATTCACAAAACATATAAATAACGTAGATATTAACATAAAAGGGACTTTCATGTGCTTCAATCGCAATAATATGCCACCTGGAGGATGAGGTCGGGGTTTTGCTTGGATTTGTGAAAGTTGGTTTCTCTGTGCCTTTTGATCGAAAGAATCTAGTTTTGACAATTCAAAAAAAAAAAATTAGGCTGCATCTTTACAAAGGATGATAATGCCATATATAAGTCATACTTGGTAGAGTGTAATGCTTGTGATGTCTTGGAGCAGTGATGATGATCTGCTGTTGCATTAGACCTTCTTTATCCGCATAATTTTGGCATGTAAGGATTTTCTGTAAGTTCAGAAAGTTAATTTCCATCCAACGTGATAGCCACATGTGATACAATCAGTGTTACCTGATTCAGACGAGAGATCTTAAGCTCCACAGTGGATACATCAAGTGTATTTTGCTCAAAGAGGTCTGTCAATTTGTAAGCAACAGTACCAAGGTGGTCGACAGCATTGACAAGGGCTCGGACAGCATAATCTTTTAAATTGTCCAGTACCCTGATATATATAATTGCTTAGTTTTTACAACAGAAAAGTAAACTGAGCAAGTTTTTTTTGACAAAAAAGTAAACCGAGCATGTTGATAGGCAATGAAACATCTACAGAACCTTGATTTATATAGATGATTTTAAAATGTGTTCTAAAGCGGGAAAAAAGAAATTGCATTTGACGCATAAGAAGATTTTACAGTCATACAAGGATAACTGTGAATGCAAACTAAAAAATGATCGCGGGATTCAATGGGCAGGCCATCTAAAGGAGAAAATAAAGTGTAGAAAGAAACAGAACAAAAAGTTACTCAAGGATGACGGGAAGCTATGATCTAAAATTAGGATCTACAAAATAAATGTAGTGGTCAGACGTAAGAGATTTGCCTATCAAGCCTTAATTTGTCAAATTTACAACTAAAACCAGGACTCTTACATCCTTTTCTGGCAGTTCAACAGTAATTTTTGCCATGCAATCTTACCATAACACTCAACCTCGAATGCGATGCATATGATATGATTCTACAAAATATACACACAACGGTCAATAGCTTACTGGATAAATCATTACATTGGAGAGATATATAAACAAATATTAGGCAGCATAAATCAAAATGGAAATATCTCCAGACCGTGATGCATAATAACTGATGAGTTATACACCCCCCAACTTTCAAATGCATTTTTCCCCTCCGTAATTTGCTCTCCTCGATTACAACCTTAATATTAAATGACATGTTATTCCATTTTAAGACACATTTGTTGTGGAACACAAAAAAAGGGAAGATGTTGATCATAGAGTACATCTCATTAATAAGAATCAAGCTTGTTATTGAGAATTTAAAATGCTATCAGAAGGTTGAAGCTATAAAAAAGAGTTGAATTACGACTATCATTTTTGTCAACTCACATTCTCCTTACCAACTACACCTTCTACAAAGTGCATCGTCAATGCCTAATGCATGGAAATTAGAGGCTTCATATGCATTACATTCATTCTTCCTCCTTTGGCGAGACCTTTCCAATATCCAGTTCTTTTATTTTTCCAAATATTAACCATGGTGGGCATTCACAAATATAGTACCAATGCCACCACACCATGCATGTTCGTAGTAATGATGATGAAACGCTAAAAACGTAAAACAAACAAAATGTTTATGCCGACAAAAAATTGCAAATGATCGTCTCCCATGTACTTTATATTTATCATGTAACTAATTCAAAGCTAACGGTCATCCTACAAGAATTCTAAACTTACAGCTACTAATTCTCATATTCCACTAACAAAATGCTTCTTCATGTAAACAAATTTCAGTCCACATACTAATTATAACGTAAGCCAACAATTTCTGTAGGTACAATTGATATTATATATATATATATATATATATATATATATATATATATATATATATATATATATATATCTTACATTTGCTTCTGTTCATTGTGAAGGTAGGATTTCTCACAATACTCGGCAGCTGAATAAAGCTGAGGCCTTAAGTTCTTCAGCTCCTGCATCCATTATCCAAATGTAAATCTACTGTTAAGGCAAACACGCAAAATTTAATTCTTCTAGAAAAGTTAAGATCTTTTCTCATTAAAGAATAAGAACAATCCAGTTATATATTAAGGAAAATAAAAAAGATTTGAACTTTGATGAAGATGATGAGAAACAGAGAAAGATCCCTGAAGAAAAGAGATGGGATCTAGGGCAGAGAATCGGGATCTGACCTGCAGAGCCTTGATGAAGCTCTTGCTTTGCTCCATCGACACCTCGTCAAAGGTCAACGCCGTCGTCTCCGGCCGCCACTGCTGCATTTCGTTTGCTTTGCTTGAATCGAAGGGAATCGGAACCCTAAATTCGATCTCGAAGGAGAGAAAATTTGGGTTTCGTGTAATAAATTGTGGTTTATTTTTGGGAACGGAGCGAATCAAAGAAGGAAGAGAAGCGAGAGAGAGGGAGGGAGGGAAAAAAAATAAATAAGTGAAAAAATGGAAGTGGGGTTGAACTTGAAGCAAAGCTCTTTCCTACAAAAGTTTTGCATACAAGTCCATATAATTCGTAAAATGTTTCCAATGCATAATCTTATTTAAAAATCACTACCTACGCTTACCATAAAGAGCTTAATAACGCTGTACGAGGTTTTTGAACAGAACTTCGATAGGCGAGAGTTGTAAGCACCGTGACGTGTGAAGTGATCTCTATGCTAAGTTACCTAAGATACATGGAAGAAGAAAGATGAGCTTGTCCAACTAAAAAAATATAACTTACAAATAACGGGAAGCATCTCCTTTCCTTCTCTTACATACCTTAGATAACTTATAAAGATGAGCTAGTCCAACAAAAAAAGATATAACTTAAAAATAACGGGACACAACTGCTTTCCTGCTCTTACATACCTTAGATAACTTATATCTATTTTCCCCCAGATTAAATAGATTGTATTTTCTGAAGCTCTTGTTTTTTTAAGTCACTTCATGGGTTATTTAGTAGGAACGTATACGGATACACCAATGATACTCCTTATCTGTATCCTTTTTTTTATATAACAATTTTCAATTATGATAACCATTTGTTTTTGTATCCATATTTCTTGACATCTAGCGCATACAGATATGATAACGGTTTGATTATTTATGGACCCAAGATCAAGCTCAGATCGGCCCAAGATGAAACCCATGAAGGGGCACGCGCGCTACACATGTGGGAGGCTGGCATGTGCTGCGCAGACGCGGACAAATGCACATTAGTGTGGATGGACATACGGTTGTGATAGGATTTAATTGGATTGCAAATTAATCCAATATTTAAAATTGAGACTTATCTTCTAAGTTAAGAACTACTACTACTCCTATATGCATGTGATTGATAGAAGCCTTTAATTAATCTATAAAAGCCAACAGAGAGGCTTTCTTGTGGCAACAATTAAAAAATTCAGACCTAATAAATTGAAGGCTGCGGCTAAAATAAGAAGCCTACATGAGAGAGGTTGAGAGAGAGAGAGTATTGTATTGGCGGAAAAAACTACTATGCAAGGGCTTGCATGGTGCAAGCCCTTGCATAGCCATTGGATGGGGGACCCCCACTAGTGGGGCTCCCCCATCCAATGGCTCTAGAGGGGCTTGCACCATGCAAGCCCTTCTAGAGAAGTTTTCTCCGTATTGGCCGGGTAATCAAGACTCGTATAATTCTTTACTCTAGTGAAAAGTTCTTGTTGCAAATATAGAATTATGTGCGGTTGCACCGAATCTAGGTATATCGTTGTGTACTTTGTATTGTTGATGTGCTTTTCTATTTATTTGGTGTGTTACGATAGCCGTCGGATATATTTTTTCATTGTCTTCGTTTGCACGTGATTCTGTGATTTTCCGCTGCGCCGTACCGTTTGTTCGCTATCGACTTGTGTGATCCTTTCATTTTCACCGCGCCGTGTTAGAGAAGATCGGGATACAACAAATGTCTTCAGAGCATCATGTTTGATAATTCGGAGATCTTGAGAACATGACAACTATGAACTACAAGATAGAGAAGTTTGACGGTTGTAATAACTTCAGTTTAAGGAAGTTGAAGATGACCGCGGTTTTAAAACAAAAAGGTGTTTACAAGATAGTTTTCACGAGGATAAGATAACGAAAAGGACCACAGATATAGAGTTGAAGGTGATGGAAGATAAGACACACAGTTTGTTGCATCCTTACTTAGCCGATGAAGTGCTCTGTGAGACTGCGAAAGAGCCCACAACAGCGACTATTAGAATAGGCTGGAGTCCCTTTAGAATAAGAAGTTTCTTACGAACCGCCTCTATCTCAAGCAAAGATTGTACATCTTGAGAACGAAGGAAATGATTTCTGTTAAATCCCACATCAACAAGCTTAATCAGACTGTGACAGACTTGTCAAATATGGTGGTGAAGATCGACGATGAAAATTAGGCGATGATTTTATTATGCTCTTTGACCACCAAGTTTGGCCAGTTTGTCAAATTTATAGTGTATGGTCGAGACAAATTATCTTTGTATAGACAACCCAGCGAAGCAGCAATTTGCAAATTTACCCTTTTACCCCCGCATCATTTTTTTCATCATAACCCTGCATCATCATCATGCTATTGCATTTGCTTCACTCCATTCATCTCATTTTCGCATAAAAATAATTGTTGGTGTATATGGAGGCAGCTTAAGTGTATGGTTCACGATTCGTTAAAATAACTGAAATTCCATTCTCGAGAATATCAGAAAATCCGTATCCCATGAATTCTTGCACGATTAGTCATGAGAAGCTATGTAGATATTTTCTATGATTTATCATGAATTACCAAAGCAAAAATTTCAAATTGACTTGTCAAATTCATCGAGATTTGCATTAAACCCCCTCGAACTTTTAAGAGTTACCAAAAATCACTATCCACCAATTGATGAGTATTTTCATGATGTAATCGTCATATTTGACCATATTATATCAATTGGGACCATTTCCAATAGGCAATTTCACGCGGAACCCGTTAATTTCCCTAATCTCTCTTTAATCGCCATTAACGGTTTCGATTTTTTATCTCGTAATTTTTTAAGCCAAATGATATCAAACTTTCCATATCATCTTAATATATTTAGGAGGACAAGCCATAAAAATTTCAACTAAAATCAACAACGTTTACCGAATAAGTCAAAACCCTCTTATTATTTTATTGTTAAAATAATATGGTGGGCTCATGAGGGTAAAATTAACAATATTTCTTAATGGATCCTCATAACTTTTTTAGATGACCCTCCACACAAAATTTCAAGTCATTTGAATATCATTTGCTATTTAGTTTGAATATGAGTGATTATGGAATAATTAAGCTAATCGTTGCTATCAAACATTTAATTAGTGATAATTAATTCCTACTTGACTTGTCCAGCCTATGACATAGGATTCTCCTTCTAGTAAATCATTAACTTAACTTGCATTTAATGAACACCATAACATATACTCTTTCTACATAAAATCATGCCTAACTTACATCTTTTTGTTATTAGAAAATTGTATGGAAACCAAGCATTTTTGGGTGAAATAAGCTTAGGTATTGATAGAAATCAGTTCATCTCTATAAAATCTCAACCATTCTACCCGCTATAATCAATCACAATCCTTTATTTCATACCACTCTCTCTATAAATAAGCCTTCTCATTCTCATGAGAATGGAAGCTCTTTTCTTGATTCCATCTCTCACCTCCTTAATACTCGCAACCCATCACTTGATCTCTCCGAGAGCTCAAGCCTCCACCCTTCAACAAAAACAACCCTTAGATTAGTTTAGAAATCTCTCAAAAAATTCAAGAAAACTTCAAAAAATATGAGCCAGAGAAAAAGACCTGATTTTTCCTATTTAAGACTAGAATTTAGGAATGAAGAACCTATTTCTCTAGTTCAAAATTGTCTAGTTTGCATTTCAACTCTTCAAACAACGACAAACTTTGAAAAAAATGAGGATCTAAGATCCCTTCTTTTCGTTTTATTCATTTCTCATGCCTTTTCAGCCTATTTTCCTTACTTATGCAAGTGGAGTGGCTCCTCTTTTGTGTTTTTGTGTTTTTTTGGGTTTATTTTCTTACTATTTCCTTGAGATTAGGGTATATTCAATAAATAGAGGAGTATTCATCCTAGGAATCTCTTCATAAATCGAAATCTCTTTAAAACCAACAAAAAAGATTTCAAAAAGATAAAAAAAAATAGTTTAGTTCTTTGATTGATCTTTTGTTTCGATCCTTTTGTGAACATTAGCCAAGAAGAGTAAAGGGGATAGAATTATATCCGAGGACCCTCTAACGTGAACCTTTTTTTGATCAAGGACCAAGCAAAAACAGAAAGAAAAATTCAAAACTTAGCCACGGGGTACCCGAGCATCTTCTCTGAAGGCGCCCAAGCTCCCGGGATACCCAGACGTCTTCTTAAGAAGGCTCCTTTTTAGAAGGCGCTTAAGTTCTCGGGGTATCCAGATGTCTTCTTAGAAGTCTCCCACGTACCTGCTTTTGCAGAAAGAGCCAGTCTCTGTTTGCAAGGGTTCTCTTGTGTCGGTTTCATCTTCTCTTGGCTTTTTCCTTTGCTATCGTACCCTTCATACTTTCAAAAAAAATTCTTCAAAAACAAAGCCAAATCGTGCCCAATCGTGCAAACTTTCAAAAAATTCTTCAAAAGTAAAACCAAATCGTGCCCAATTGGAGTGTTTTCTTGGGTAGCTGGCTCTTGTCGGGTTTCCATTGAGATACATCTATTCCTTACCCTCTTTCTCTGGTTTTCACCCCCCACTTCGCTTTTTTTTCCTCCCCTCCCCTCCCCTCTTTCTCGCGTTTAGACGCAGGTGGCGATTCCGGTTAGCTAAACCGGACTTCGCCTCATTTGTGGCTTCCTTGTCTTCCCCTTTTGCAGGTTGGTGACTACAGATTTGGCGACTCTGCTGGGAATAGTCGCGAATTGCGCATAAAAAATCGGCTTGTTTTATAGTGAACTTGCGAGAATTGATTGTAATAGAGTAGATTGCATATTTCATATTGGATCGTGTATGTGCATGTTTTAGTTTCCTTGTATATATCACTTCGCCTTTACTTTTTTTTCTATAACTCTTAATAAAAAAACCAATATAACAAAAAAAATTAGATTAGTCTTTGTTTACCGCCGAAGACTAGTCAGACGAGCTGGGTTAGAACGTCTGACATGAATTTGGGAGAAGATGCATAGTTTTGATCCATCCACCTCTCCGAAGACGCTAATGGATTATAGCGCCGTATATCGGAAGTTTGGAAAGATGTGACCGATGTAAGCGACTTCAGATTCCCTCTCATGAATGAAAGGTTTATTGATTGTGGGGACAAACTTTTCCAATAGGCGCAAGCCCATGTAGTTAATTACGTTGTCACATACGACAACAACTTTCTGTACTCTAGGTTCTTTGCTTCGTGTGTCTGTTTACCGCCGAAAACGGGAGACGGAACCGCGTAGGTCGTCTTGCCTGAATTTGGGGGCAGATACTATTTGGATTTATCCGTCCATCTCTCCGAAGATGCCAAGTTGATTTATGGCACCGTATATCGGAGGTTTGGAGGATGCGGCCGTTGTAGCAGACTTCGTCAGATTCCCCCTCGTTTGCAAGGGGTTTTTGATTGTGGGGGCGCTCTTCCCTGCAGGCACAACCCCTGCAGTTAATTACGTTACCGCATCGCGATAATCACTTTCTCCTGCTCCAGAAGTTCTTCTCGTGTCATGTGTATTTGTTTTATTTTTGATTGCCCGTGGATTGTATACGGAGACTAATTTATGTTGTCTCCCGTAGGGCGTGGATTAGTCCAAATCCGTATATTCTTAGATTTGGGTTTGGATTGATTTAAGGATCATTAATTTCGTTTGAGATTAAAATCAACTTAAATATTTGTTAAGGATACGTTAGTCCAATTTTAAACTAAGATCTACTTAACAGGGTTTTAGGATCCTTCTGATCCAACAAAAGAGCATTTGAGCTCTATTGTTTTAGTTTAAGGACGTTTCAGTCCACAAATCACCATTTTTTGGGATGAGGGTTTAGTTTAAGGACGTTGTAGTCCATAGCTAGTTTAATGACATCTCAGTTCAATGTTAGTTTGAGGACATCTCGGTCCACAGCTAGTTTAAGGACATTGCGGTCCAATGTTAGTTTAAGGACATCTCGGTCCAAAGGGATGTGCTCATAGGTTTGGGAGTGTACCAAAAGAGTTATTGGTTGTCGGGACCCTCCATCTCTCTGAAGACGTTGAAGAATTATAACGATATGTATCAGAGGTATGAAGAGATGTACCCTTAGTTGGATATAGTGCCCTCTGTTGGATATAGTGCCCTCAAAGTCAATTATTGGATCGCAGGCACGCGATTTCAATGATTAAGGGATGACCTATACCGGTAGGACAATCTTACTCAAGATGATAGTATGCTATCTGGTTTTCTTTATCATCGTGTACATGCTTTAGGTGATATTACAGATCACTATTACATGTTGATAGAGCCCTTAGGATTCTTACTTGACTACCAGCAGTATGATGGCGATCATATACGTGAGAGTTGGGTAGTCTATAAGCACATCCTTAAAGTGGTCCCTAGTTATGGGAGTTTCGAGACTGGGCATCGATACTCTATTAGTAGACTAGTGTATACAGTCGAGACCCCGACGAGGGGTGGTGGCTGGTCTCACAAGCCATTGGTGTCAGTTGGTTCACCTAAGATGTATACAGGTGCTCATTGGGTTATGAGTACACCGGATAGGATTCGCCGGGAACCTGCTAGTTGGTATTATACCTAGCTTCAGATGGCAGTTCCCTGATGACATGTGTACAGGTTAGTTCATCGACCTGAGATCGTCATTTGTCTCGTGTGAGTTCCCACTGTGCTTTGATTACTACCCTACCACAGCTCAAAGGAGTCGTGCAAACAGGTTTTAGTTGGGTACAGTCCCGACCCACATGGAGGCAGTGAGCGGCAAGGGTTTCGTCTCTCCCGGTATCGGGGGTGAGATCGCGCTGTGTCTTGGAGAGCCATTACACGAAGTCCTTGGCCAAGGCAGGAGATTTACTGGTAGGTATTCCGGTAGTATCTCAGGGTGTTCTGGGCTACACTCTGACACGACTTGTACCGTTTTTGGGGGTCTGACGTTTACCCCTAGGCCCAGCATGCGATACTCATAAACGAACGGACCGGACTGTACGGATATTGTCACTGACAGGCTTAGTAGGGTTTCAGGATGTGTTCGCTCATCGGTCTCCCTTTTGGTCAATACATGGGTAGCCATTACGTACAGCTAGTACCACTGACGTGCTTGTAGTTAATCCCACTGCCAGCGTATTGACGAGTCTTTATAGTCCCCCACAGAAATTTTCCCAAGTTCGGGCGAAATGTTGCAGAGGCCGTATGGTATTATGGCAGGGTTCGATCATATACGTGCAGTCGTGCACGGATCATGATCGGACGGATCATACTAGTGGGTTTTGGTTTAAGCCGGATGCTAGTATTAGGTTTGTTGGATTACTTTAGTCTCATTGCATTCGCATTCAGTCGGAATGCGGATGCAGGTATGTATATACAGGTGAGGGGTATCCTTGTGATCCGTCACGAGTTTATTTTATAAACATTTGGGTTAATATTTATTTGGTGGAAATTATGAGCTTAAGTCATGATTAAGGTTTTAAATGAGGCATGTGCATGGTTGATAACTCATGTTCTTATTCTTTTTGCCATGCCACTTGTTTATTGATTTATTTGTGTGAGATTGAGATGGAGAGAGAGAGGGCAGCCATATGAGTAGGGGTTGGCTCTTGAGATGATAATTCAAGTGCTCTCTCTCATTTTTATCACACACAAAAAGAAAGCTCTTCTTTTTCCTCTTTCTACTTGAGCTCACAATCTCCATTAATGGCATCTTCTTCAACCTCCATCCATACCATCTCATGTGTTGAGAATCAATGGATGCTTGAGACAAAATTATCACACACATTCTCTACATCACCTTGGACATGTCGGCTAGCAAACTTCATGTCCGAGTTGCTTCGGTTTGAAGCGGGAGCCCGTAAAAAGACTTCTTGATGTGGTGCCCTTTTTGACGAGGAAACCGGAGATCGAGCAAGATCAGAGATGCCGCGAGGAGCTAGGGATGGTGGCTAAAGACCGAAGGACACGGATCGATCGGTATAGCTTTTCTATCATATTTCTAGTTAGCTGGTTTGTGTTAATGGTTCGATCCGGATGAAAGACTACGATAGCGCCGGTTTCATAAAAAGTTTTTGTTCCGCATTTGGCCTTGGATTGAAGGCCGGGGCACTATCGTAGACTTACATGGTATCAGAGCCACCCATTAACCCTTAGCTAGCTTGTTTAGCCAAAGTTAATGTATCGAAATCGAAACAGCCCCAAACTATATCCTGCACATTCTAGTTTCTGTTGATTTTCCAAGTGTCTTCTAAAATTATTTAAACAAGTGCAGAAGACTACTGACATGACCACAAGACAACACCCCAAACACGAGACCACCAATTTTGGTTGGGAGATTTGTAGTCCAATTGGGACTAAGATCAAAAAGATTAATAAGCATACGGGCTCAGTTAATCTGAATTGAGGACTTATGGCCAATCTTGAGCTAAGTCCAATCAAGTTAAAATGTTTAACATTTATTTTGGGCTGTTGAGCATTTATTTGAGCTTGGCCCTTTTAACAATACTAAGCATTGATTTGGATTCTGACAGTATTTCTGTCTTTTGTTGAATGCTGAGCATTCATCATAGCTCTGAGGCTTATTAAAAAATAATTTATGTTCTATCAGCGCAGCACATGGTGCGCTTGGCGCTTTGCACCAATCAAAAGAGCGCAGAGCGGTTCTGCTGGGTAGCGGACACGTGGCGCGCTTGGCGCTGAGCGCCAGACCATGAGCGCAAAGCGCTATTTGTTCAATGAGCACAAAGAGCTATTTGTTCAATGGCACACACGTGAGGAGAACGTGGTGCACTCGACGTTGAGCGTCAAATCAGAAGCGCTGAGATGCTTCTTTTTAATATGGAGCACTAAGGCTCTTTTATGCAGCGCTATGCGCTAGTTCTGGTGCGCTGAAGCGCTTCTTTTAATATGGAGCGCTAAGGCTCCTTTACGCAGCGCTATGTGCTGAGAATTAAATTCTCTTTTAAGAGACTTTATCTCATAGATCTAAAAACAAAGTTCTTAGTTTTACAGGAGATATTTCAATCTCTTATATTTTAGTGAAAGGCTTTGCCTTTATGGATCTGTGATCCTAAGAGAATTGAATAATTCTCCCCTTCTTTTTATGATGAGATACTATGATCTCTTTGTATAAAAGACTTTGGTCTTATAGATCTGTGATCTTTAAAGAAGTGAATTCTTCTTAATTATGAGATGATTTCATCTCTCTGTTCATCATTTTTTTTACCTTGAAGAAAATCTTCTTTTTCTGAGAGCTTGGCTCTTCTTTCCGAGATCTCTCAAAACTTATGGGGGGTTTCCTCTATTTGTTTCTGTCTCCCTGAGACTTGAGGTCTTGGGCCCTTTATATAGGGCAAGCTGATTAGTTCAATCAGTTAAGGAGATCTTTTCTTCAATTGATTTGGGGATTTCCCCACAGTTGGATCTTTGATCCAAGGGCTTCTGATTTACAGAAGGCAATCTTATTATTTTTAACAATATTGGGAAATATTTCCATACAGAATTTATTCTGTACTTTTGGTGATTTTTAATCATCATTAGATCATTGATCCAACGGTGCTCTGATTTACAGAGCACAATCTTGCTGTTTGGAAAGATTTTGAGGAATCTTTCCTTAACAGAATTTAATTCTAATTAATTAATGATTTATCATTATTATTGTATTTTTGATCTGACGGTGGGGAGCTTTTAGTTCCAGCGCTAGTGCACCCGTGCTTTGCACGTGGTGCGCTGCTTAGAGCGCAGCATACTAGCGCTAGCGCATCCGTGCTTTGCACGTGGTGCGCTGCTTAGGGCGCAGCGCACTTGGCGCTGTTTCTGAAGCGTTGTTTCATTTCAAAATTTGAATTTTGAATAGATCTTTGCTCTGATTGGGGGAAACAAATGCCCCCCCACTGTTGCGCTCACGTGGCCCACACGTAAGTGCAGCGGTGACATCATCTGCGCCCTTGGATCAACTCAGAAGTTGAAACGGCATCTCAGTGCCTATAAATAGGACCTTTGGCCCTTGAGATGATTTCTGTTCATCTTCCTCCTTCTGAGAATTTTTATTCTCTTGCAGAGCGTAGCTCTTTGGTTTAAGAACTTTTTTAAGGACAGAACTCTGTCAAAACCTTAGGTAAAAGATTAAATCTTTGAGTAGATCATTTTAATAACCTAGGGTTTTACCCATTAACAGAGCTTTACACTTCTTAGATCTTCGATCTAAAAAAAACCCTTTTTAGGGTTTCTTAACCCATAAACAAAGCTTTGCTCTCTTAAATAATGGAGATTTGTTAATCTCTCATGAAGAACTCTTAAGAGTTTGTTCATGGATCTTGAAGATCTCAGAATTTTAATTCATTAAAAAATTTTATTTCAATTTTTCTGATGGGTTATTCCATCATTTTTACAGAGCAAGGCTCTTAGAATTCACGGAGACTTTTCAATTCCCCTCATAATTGACTTTGATAGGCGTCATTCCCGTCTGCAGAGTATTGCTCTCGAGGAGTTTAACTCCTAGACCCTAGGAGTCTCTCATTAAATGAGAATCTTTCTTTAGGATTTCTATTTTATTTACACAAATTTAAATTTGTTAGTTGTCATAACCAGAGCTTGTTTTCTCGATGGGGACATCAAGAGTCATTTAAATGCTCGTGTCTGTTTTTAATAAGAATTCTCTTAATCAGTCTGTCCACTAACTCCTGCTGATTTTCTTTTCAGACGTTATGGACGCTCATATGTATGATCTCGACGAAATTATTTCTTACGGAGACATTCGCGCACTCGGCAGTTCCTAAAATCGAGAATTCACAAACGCCCAGTGTGCTGAAATTATGGGTTGCTTTGATGCATACAACAGTCGACTGCTTCCTCGTCGTTCCTCTTTCTTGAAGCATATTGTGGGAGAGATCTGGGGAGCACTTCCTCTATTTTATGCCGGCATGCCGCTTAAGGCATTGGGCGATGCTGAAGATAAGGTGCACTCAGTGTATCTGATGAGCTTAATCTCAAAGAAAAGGCGAGACAACCTTGTTGATATCCTGCATCAAGCTTTTCAGCAGGCGGCGATACTCGCTGCCTATCGAAGGGTAAAGGAAATCAGTGGGGATCCTGACGCTTGTGATCGTGAAAGGATGCACACGAAGATGGTCCGAGAGGCCCGCAAAATTTTGGATGGCCTCACTTTTGAATTTCTCAATCCATGTCCTGAATTTGATGTCTTGCCATTGTAATCGTTTTAATAATGTTTTTGTTTACCGTTTTCATCAATGTAAGAATTTTCTGAAGTATGAATAGCAAGCTTTTCCATTTCCATGTGTTTATTTTATGCATTAAACCTTTTCGTTCATGCATGAATGGGTGCACTTTGAATGCTTAATTAAATGTGAATCAAATATTCTCCTTACTGTCGCTTTCTTCTCTTCGCCGTATTGTTGCCATATGATTTTAGTAAGTATAGCCTATAGATGATAGAGAGCATTCCATCTTGAACTCCTTGAGAGGCAGCGATGGCTTAGGAAGCATGTTCAAATCTGCTGCCCAAGGCTTTTCAACTTTATGAGCCGTGAGGCTCTCATAAAGACTTTTCTCCCCACGAGTCGAAAGGATCTCGTAGATGTATTTTCTCCTTAGGAATCGTGAGGATTCCTAAGTGTGTTTTCTCTTTGGGAGTCGTAAGGATCTCACAAGAGAGTTTTCTTCCTTACGAGTCGAGAGAACCCGTAAGTTATTGAGGAGATTGACATTATCCTCATTTCACGGAGTCATGGGTTGCTCTGGGCGTTTCTCACGGGGTCAGGATTGACTTTAACCCTGTTCCACGGAACCAGGATTTGCTCTGGACGCTTCCCACGGGGTTAGGATTGACATTAGCCGTGTTCCACTAGACCAGGATTTGCTCTGGACGCTTCCTACGGGGTCAGAATTGACATTAGCTGTGTTCCGCAAGGATCAGGATCCGCTCTGGACGCTTCCCATGGGGTCAGGATTGACATTAGCCATGTTCCACGAGACCAGGATCCGCTCTGGACGCTTTCCACGGGGTCAGGATTGACATTAGCTGTGTTCCACTAGACCAGGATTTGCTATGGACGCTTCCCATGGGGTCAGGATTGACATTAGCCGTGTTTCGCAAGGACCAGGATCCACTCTGGACGCTTCCCACGGGGTCAGGATTGACATTAGCCGTGTTCCGCAAGGACCAGGATCCGTTCTGGACGCTTCCCACGGGGTCAGGATTGACATTAGCCGTGTTCCGCAAGGACCAGGATCCGCTCTGGACGCTTCCCATGGGGTCAGGAGTGGCATTAGCCGTGTTCCACTAGACCAGGATTTGCTCTGGACACTTCTCACGGGGTCAGGATTGACATTAGCCGTGTTCCGCAAGGACCAGGATCCACTCTGGACGCTTCTCACGGGGTCAGGATTGACATTAGCCGTGTTCCACTAGACCAGGATTTGCTCTGGACGCT
This sequence comes from Agapanthus africanus, assembly GCA_030015575.1. NCBI lineage: Eukaryota > Viridiplantae > Streptophyta > Magnoliopsida > Asparagales > Amaryllidaceae > Agapanthus > Agapanthus africanus. The sequence goes on from CM057348.1 coordinate 73,579,065, forward strand.
TCGCTTCCCACGGGGTCAGGATTGACATTAGCCGTGTTCCACTAGACCAGGATTTGTTCTGGACGCTTCCCACGGGTTAGGATTGACATTAGCCGTGTTCCGCAAGAACCAGGATCCGCTCTGGACGCTTCCCATGGGGTCAGGATTGACATTAGCCGTGTTCCACAGGACCAGGATTTTCTCTGGATGTTCCCACGGGGTCAGGATTGACATTAGCCATGTTCCACTAGACTAGGATTTGCTCTGGATGCTTCCCACGGGGTCAGGATTGACATTAGCCATGTTCCGCAAGGACTAGGATCCGCTCTGGACGCTTCCCACGGGGTCAGGATTGACATTAGCCTTGTTCCGCAAGGACCAGGATCCACTCTGGACGCTTCCCACGTGGTCAGGATTGACATTAGCCATGTTCCACTAGACCAGGAGAGGTTGACTTTATCCGCATTTCACGGAGTCGGGGGTTGACTCTCGGTTGTCTGTGCACCGCCGAGTCATGGAACTGGGAATTGCCATGGTTCCGCTTTGCTGATGTTGCGTCTGTTGTAATGAAACGAATGTTGAGATGATCTCCAGGCTGTTTGTGAACCGTCGAGACTTGGCTCTCTTTCGGATGGAGCCTGGGGGGAAGGTATGGTTCCTTCTTTGTTTGTGCCCCTGGATTGTATACAGGGATCGATGCGATCTCACCTGTAGGGCAAAAAGTTTCATTTTATATATTTGTCTTTCCGCGATGCTCTATCATTTCAGCTTTTATATCGTGAAATTCGCGATTGCCCAATCATTTCGGCTATTTTTCGCGGTGCCCAATCATTTCGGCTATTTTGTATGCATACATTTTTACTTGCTGATTTTGTTGTAAGTTGCCCCATCATTTCGGCTATTTCGTATGCATTTGTGGCTCGCTGGCTTTTCGCTGCGAGTTTGGGATTGGACACCGATTTAGGCATCAGCATCGCTACAACTGGGATATTGCCAGGAGTGAATCATCATTTGCCTCTGTCGATATCCAACAAAGGTGACTTAGCAAATAGGGTTAAGATCCTGTTGACTAAGGCTTTTAACTTCATGAGCCGTAAGGGTCTCACAAAGGTATTCCTCCCCACGAGTCGTGAGGATCTCGTAGGTGCATTTTCCCTTTAAGAATCGTGAGGAGTCTTAAGTGTATGGTCTCTTATAAATCGTAAAGATCTTACAAGAGTATTTTCTCTTTATAAGTCGAGAGGACTTACAAGGTCTGCTTACCGTGCGAGCATATCCCCAGTCTCTGGTGGGACTTTGTTAGGGAAATGTTTATTTGTGCCCGTGGATTGTATACAAGGGTCAATATTGAACCGTTTGTAGGGCAACATTGGAGGTTGTGATGGTTTAAGAACAGGTTCAGATCCCTGTAGCTTAAGGCTTTTGAATCCTATGAGCCGTGAGGGTCTCAAAGGGGAATTCTCCTTACGAGTCGTGAGGATTTCGTAAGTGTAATTTCTCCTTAAGAATCGTGAGGATTCCTAAGTATGTTGTTCCCTTGTAAGTCGTAAGGATCTCACGCAGGTATTTTCTCTTTACAGGGTCGAGAGGACTTTGCAAGTGTCTTTTAACGAGATTGCGCCCTTTCGGGTTTTCACAACACTTGCCGACAACCCTGCTGTTTTTACTCACGGAGCCCTTTCGGGTTTTCATCCGTGCCCATCTCGTTTATGGACATAACGTTTTTTTCATTGTCAGCCTTGGGATGCTGCGGTCAGTAGTAGTTTATAGATGTCTCGGTCAACAGCCAGTTTTAGGACATAGTGGTCCATTGTTAGTTTAAGGACATTTTGGTCCGCAGTCAGTTTTAGGACCTAGTGGTCCATCGTTAGTTTAAGGACGTTTCGGTCCGATAGCCGACTACTACTTATAGAGTTTGGGCTTAAGAAGATAGCGAGCGGACATAGGCATCGTCATCTGTCGTTGACCTAGGCCGTGACTCGTCAGGCGTAGTATTCTTTCAGGAAGCGATCGTTTATTGGCCTGAAAGGTCTTTCGCCATGCATGTCCATGAGTAGATAGGCTCCACCTTGGTAAACTTTTTGTATGATGTACGAGCCTTCGTAGTTCGGCTCGAATTTCCCCCATTTGGCACTATTGGGGATCATAGGTCTTTTGACCACTAGCACGAGTTCGCCTTGGCGGAATGCCCTCGGCCTAGTTAGTCTCTCATATTAGCGCGTCATCTTCGCTTTATAAGCCTCCAGATTTTGTTGCGCCATGAGACGGGTTTTATCAAGGGTGTCGAGCTCCTCAAGCCGAAGGTGAGCATTTTCTTCGTCTGTTAGCTCATAGTGAACGGCCACTCGTAGAGAGGGTAACTCTCTCTCGAGGGGGAGTGCTGCTTCTGTGCCGAATACCAACGCATACGGCGTTGTGTTTGTGGCTGTTTTGAATGTAGTTCGATACGCCCAGAGAGCTTCATGTCTCATGCCAGTCCCTCTTATTTGAAGACACCGTCTTTTTCACGATCTTTGTCAAGGTCTTGTTAAAAGCCTCAGCTAGACCGTTAGCTCGGGGATTATAGACCGAAGAGTATCTCCAGTCTATATTATGCTGTTGTGTGAAGCGGCTGATCTTGTGGCTTCTATAGGCTGGCCCGTTATTGGAGATAATCCATCGCGGAGTGCCGAACTGATAAATGATGTGTGTCTTGAAAAAATGGAGGATATTCTCCATCTTCACTTCCTTTAGCGGTACTGCTTATGCCCATTTGGAGAAGTAATCGGTTGTTGCCAGTATGAACCGATGTCCTCTGGACGATGCTGGTTCGATGGGGTCGATTATGTCAGTTCCCCACATTTTTAACGGCCAGCTAGCCACCGTCGGATGTAGCGGATTTGGATGCTGATGGATAAAGTCCCCGTGAATCTGGCATGAGTGGCACTGCTTCGCGTATTCGAGGCAGTCTTGGATCATCGTGGGCTAATAGTAACCCATCCTTTTGATCTTTAGTTTCATCTTCGTCCCGGCTTGGTGAGAACCGCAGAGTCCGTCGTGAGTTTCTTGGACGACTCTCCTTGCCTCTTCAGGTCCCAGGCATCTTAGCCACAGGGAGTCAAACGATCTCTTATACAGCGTATCATTGATGAAGGCGAAGGATAGAGCTCATTTCATGAGCTGATGTTTTGACGATGCATCTTCAGGTGTTCGACGGGATTTGAAGTAGTCTATAAAGACTTCTCTCCAATCCTTGGCTTTTTCCTGGTCCTTTATTTGTAGAGCCATTTGCTCGGTCGCTCCCTTTTCTTCGGACAACTCCGGAGATATTTCTGCCGGTGCAAGAACCCGACGACTTTGCACAACGATCCTCACGTTGAGGTTCTCGTCAGCCAATTCTTTAGCGAGCTTGGCTAGTGCATCCGCCTTGCTATTTTCTGCACGCGGTATGCTTTCCAGGGTGTAGGAAGGAATTTAAGTCAGCAGTTGCTCCACTCTCTCGCCTTACTTCATCAACTCTGGTTTGCATGTTTGAGAGTCGCCATTTACTTGACTAACGATCAGCTGAGAGTCTCCGTATATGAGGAGGTTTTCAATTCCCATGTCGACGGCGATCTCAAGACCTGCTATCAAAGCTTCATATTCGGCTTCATTATTCGTCCTCAGCTCTGTTAAGGAGAAGGCGAAGCGCATTATCCCCCTTTGTGGAGTTATGAAGATGAGGCCTACCCCAGATTTGATTACGGGGGTGCTTTGTTTGCGCTTCTTCATTGAAGATGCTCCATCGAAGTAGAGTTACCACTGGGTATCATTCTCTCTTCTTTCGCCGTCGATCGTGTCAAACGCGTGTTCGTCTGGCAATTCGCAGTTCAAGGGAGAGTCGGTAGGTATCGGATGCTCAGCGAGAAAGTCGGCGATGGCCTGGCTTTTCATTGCCTTGAGGGGTCTGTATGTCACCGAGAATTCCATTAAGAGTAGGGCCCATTTAGCAAGCCGTCCTGTTAATATGGCTTTTGACATCAAATATTTGAGAGGATCCACCTTTGATATGAGATGTACCTCATGTGCCAACGCGCAGTGTCTGAGCTTCGTTATTGCGAAGATCAACGCTAGACAGTGTTTTTCGATGAGGGAGTAATTGCTTTCTTCCCCCAGTAGAACTCGACTCAAGTAGTAGAGGGCTCTCTGTTTCCCTTGGTCGTTTTCTTGTGCCCACAACGCGCCTAAAGAACCTTCGAGGGTAGTTGTGTACAGGACGAGAGGTTTTCCTTTAACGGGAAAGGCCAGTACTTGCGGATTCTGTAGGTATTTCTTGATTTCGTCTAGCACGCTTTGGCATTTGCGATCCCAGACGAAAGGATTCCCTTTCTTCATTAGGTGACTATAAGGACGACATTTGTCGGAGAGATTGGTTATGAATCGCCGGATATAGCAAGCTTTCCTTGGAGAGACCACAGCTGCTTGAGAGTTCTTGGCGGAGGCATTTCCATGATCGCCTTGATCTTCGACTGGTCTATCTTGATACCTCGGTGTCGGACGACAAATCCTAGAAACTTGCCCGAGGAAACTCCGAATGCGCATTTGAGAGGGTTCATCTTCAAGTTGTATTTCCGAAGGCACTGGAACACGATCTTCAAATGCTCTAAATGTTCCTCGTATGATTTTCTTTTAACTACGAGGTCGTCAATATAGCATTCGACGATTTCATGTATAAGGTCATCGAAATTTTTCGTCATGGCCCTCTAATAGGTGGCACCGGTGTTCTTTAGACCGAAAGGCATCACCTTGTAGCAGAATATGCCCAAAGGGGTCCGGAAAGCGGTATGTTTCTGATCCTCGGGACTCATCTTTATCTGATTGTATCCCGATGAGCCGTCCATGAAGGAGAAAATTTCATGAGTGGACGTATTATCTATCATTAGCTCGGTGACCGGTACTGGAAAGTCGTCCTTCAGGCAAGCTTTGTTGAGATCCCGAAAGTCCACACATATGCGCACCGTCCCATTTTTCTTCATCACTGGGACGATGTTGGCGATCAAGTCAGGATACTGAACCTCTTGGATAAAGTCGGAGTCGATTAGCTTCTTGACCTCGGCATTAATGCTCATCTCAAGCTCGGGCCGCATTCTTCTCGGTGCTTGTTTGATCGGCTTGATGTCCGGAGATATCGCCAATTTGTGCACAACAATCTTTGGATCTAATCCCGGCATCTTGGAATAGTTCCATGCGAAGCAATCTTTATACTGTATGAGCACGTCTTTTAGCGTAGCCACCCTTTCTTCAGATAACAGCTCACCGACGAATGTCGGCCGTGGGTCATTTGTCATCCCCAAGTCAATTTTCTTGAGGTTATCTGCAGTAGTATGTATTCCATCTTCTAGCTCTTTTGGCGCCGGTGGGAACTCTGAGATCACCATGTCATCATTGTTGAAGTACCAGGGGAGGTCATCCATATTCTCGGGTTCTTCTTCTGACAGCGTTATCACATGACAGGTACGAGATCGCTTCTAAGACCGACGTTGATCCTGCTCTGCTTTCGTGGCTTTCGGTTCATGCTTCTGCGACGGGGTTACCCTCCAACTGTTGGATAAAGCAAACTTGCCTTGCTGATACCGGTCTTCTATCTAGTCTTTGAATGTGAAGCAGTCTTCGAGAGGATGTCCTATCGCTCGGTGATAGGAGCAATAGTGTGGATGATGAACCTCACCTGCTTGCTCGGGGTGCTTAGACTCCGGGAGCGTCATCATATGATGTTTTATGACAAGATCGAATATCTTCCTTGTCTTGTCTTGGGGAAAAGAGTATACTCGGCCCATCTTCTTTACAAGAGACGAATCCAGGCTGCTCGATTCTCGATCGCGTGGCTTCTCGGTCCCGCTTTGTTGCTGTCGAACATTTTTCCCGTTCTTTGGTATATTTTTGCCTCTGCGCCGAGTCTTTTGTATGATGGGTTGGCGACGAAGGGCATCGTCACTTTCTGCAGCTTGCTGAAGGAGGCGCTGCGTTCTGGCTTTCTCGTAGATGGCTATTTCGCGATTATGGTCGTCTCGAACCTTTTGACCTGCTTCCCTTATAAGCTTGTTCATTTGTTCTTCGAACGACGGGCTTGGAATTTTCACGATGGGAGTTCGTTTTGGTTCAGGGTTAGCATCTTCCCACAGAGCATCTCCTTCTTCATCGAAGTCATGTATGACGTAGCAGTCATGGAATCGCTCCCGTTCTTTGGATTGAACATATCCAAGCCCGATCACTTCCATTCTCCTGTTGGGCAATTTTCGCTGAGTTCCGGGGACGTTCCAGATCCTGTTATAGAACTGGGCTTGTCGAGCTGTCTGTTTGAAGGGTACGCCTTGGCGCCTCAATAGTCTTTTTAATCCGTTTGTGTAGTATCTGGGCAAATGGATGGGCTGGAGCCTGTCAAGTGTAGAATCCGTACCATGCCAAATTTCTTTCTCCACTTTGGTTTCCCCGAATCGGTAGAATAGGATCGCCTTTTCACCTTTTTTCCTAGGGGGACATAGAATGTCTGCAGTTCTTGCACACTATAAGTTTCAAGTGCATCGAGCTCTTTGTAATGCTCTTGCGGAACCATGGCAACTTGCAAACTTTGATCTTCATCAGCGAAGGATTGTATCGATGGCCGAGCAGAGAATACGGCATTGACCTCATCTTCCGAATCGCTGCCGAAGACCAGAATAGGGGTGGACGGTCCTGGCTTGTTATATTGGGGCGGTCCTGAATAAACTATTTCTTCTTCCTACTCGGTATCACTCCCGAAGACCGAAATAGTGGTGATAGCTTTGTTCTTGTCCTCCGGTTTGCGACATCTTTCTGTGTCTTCGAAATCTGGCAGGAAGTACTTGGCATCCTCATTTTTGCGGACATCGTTCATGGAGAATAGGTTTAGTTCCTTGTCACAGTGTACTCGAGACCATCTTTGAAGTGCTTCATACACTGATATTGTGTAGAAGGGATAATGTTGTACTCGTGTAACCAAGGCCGACCGAGCAAAGCGTTATAGCAGGTCTTAGCGTCAATGACGTGAAACTTGATGTCAGTGACCAGCAACCTAAAGCGCAGTGTCAGTATCACAGACCCGAGCGTCCGTGATGACTGGGAGTCAAACCGGAGATAGTGATCTTATCCCGAGCGAGGTGTTGAACGCTCATGCAGATTTCCTTCAACATTCTTACATTGAGGAGGTTAACGGAGGACCCATTGTCAACCAGGATTTTGCCTATCTTGATATCATGACAGTATCCGGCGACATAAAGGGGACGGTTATGCTCACACATCCCGAGGAGGAGGTCTTCATCGCCGAAGGTGATATCGGCCGTGTGTACTTCTTCCAACTCGTCCTTCATCTTTTCTTCGGCGAGGAAAACTTGGAATTGTTCGGGCTCTTGTAACGCCCTGATCAGATAATCTCTCGCCTCTTTTGATAACAAGAGTGCATCGAGAATGCTTAGCTGCGAAGGTAGTTTCCTCAAGTGTGCCAGAACGTTGTAGTCCACCTTACTTTTCTTTGGCGGGTCCTTGGCTGTCAGCTCTTCGACGACTCGATCATCGAGGGCGATATCCTCAGGGACATTTTCTTTCCCCTTATCCTTTTTGTTCGATCCCTTATTTGCACATCTGAGATCCTTTTCCGGTAGCGTGCGATTGTGCAGCTGAATGTTTTCGCAGCTCTTTAGTTCTTCCTCTTTTCCTGAGATGGATTCTTTGAAGAGAGGGCCGAGAGTCATTTCTTCTTCAGAATCGCTCCCGAAGGTGAGAACTTGCGATCCCTTGCTATCAACCATGTGACAGTTGCCGGTAGTTCTTTTGCACTCCTCGGTCGTGTTTCTTTGTTCCCGACGAGTTTTGCGTTTCATCTGCTTGAAATGTTGTCGGTGAGGAATATATCCCTGCTACTAGCTTTTAAAAGCGCTGCACTCTTCGGTGGGGTGCGCAATCTTTCGATGATATAAGCAGTAGCTAGGATGTATATCCGCTTTATCAGGAGTATTTCCTTCGGAGGGTGGAAGCTTCATTCCCATCGATATGGCTTTGGCGAACCTCTTCCTCGTCTTGAATCTGCTTTTATTTGCGGCGGATGTACTTTGATCTGGCGGGAGTGTTTCGACCCTTTCGTCCAGTTGCCGGCGTTTGGCCTTTTCAAATACGGCCATCTCGCGCTCTCGATCAGCTTTGCTTTTAAGAAGAGCTTCTTTCAGGAATGCATCAATCATTTCGTCTGATGGTTCTAGAAGTTCCGGCTCAGGATCTGCCCCCAGTTTCTCTTTATAAGGAGTTTCTTCATCGTCTATCAACGAGTGAGAGATCATATGGCAGCTTACCGCATAATACTCAGGCTCATCCGACGAGTCTTTTCCATTGTCATCATCTCCGTCCTCAAGGACGCGACTGAGAAATTCTTGGAGTGTGACTGGAGTTCACGCCTTCTGGTTATATTATTCCAGCGCGTCAATATGCTTTTGCAGGTCCGTGCGCTTGTCACCAGGCTTCATGGGCTTTTTGGTCTTCTTTTTCTTCTTCGAAGACTTTGATGGCTGGGTGTGGGCGCTTTGACTATCACCACCAATTTTTGGAGTTGGGCGCGGCCTCAGCATTCCCTCGATGATCTCGGGTTCCAGTGGATTCTTCCACCTGATTGCCGGGCATGTTTGGAGACCATTCAGCATTCTTTTCGTCTTGGCTGAAAGAACGACCTCCCATGGAGCTTCTTATATAAAAGAGCATGATTCCTCCGGTGTGTCCCCCTTTTAAGAGCGTGCAGCTGCGGCGGGCTTACTTTCCAGTTCTCAGACAGTGTGAACTTGCCCTGTTGGTATTGGTCTTCGATCCAGCCTTTAAAAATGAAGCAATCTTCAATTGGATGGCCTGTCGTTTGATGATAGGGGCAATAATTAGGATTATTAGTCTCACCGGGTTGCAATAGGTGTTTTGGATTCGGCAAATTAATGAGCCTGTTGCGCACCGCCAGCTCGAACAATCTCCTCGTTTTGTCCCGGGGAAACGAATAAGGGCGCTTCATTTTCTCATTATAAAATCGCCGTCTCTCGTCTAGGCGATCAGTTAATTTTGGACCACTGGGCTGCTGTTGAGCATTGGCGACGAAGGTCGCTTTCCCTTTCCCTTTTTCATTCCGCGGCTCTGGCTTCGAAGAGGAAGGCCTGTGACCCATCTGGTCCATTTGGGCTAGCTTGTCAATCAAGGACTGGAAAGTGGTCAGCTTGAAAAATATTATAAATTGGGAGATGGTCGCTTGAGGGTCGAGAGTACCCAAAAACATGCCTACCGCAGGCGCTTCTTCGATGCGCTGCTCGCACTTTGACCATAGATTCCGCCACCGTACTGCATACTGGACCCATGTTTCTCTAGGCTTCACCCTGGCATTGATCAATGCGGTGATCGGGGTGCGTTCGCTAGCACTCGCGAAACGCTGGGTGAATAGCAGCTCCATCTCTGTAAAGGTTTTGACGGACTCATTGGGGAGCTCTGAATACCATTCGAACGCCGTTTCCGCCAAGCTGCCAACGAATTAGCGAAGCAGTAGCTTATCATCCCCTCCAGTGTTGCCGTAGAGATCCCTGAACTGAGCAACATGCTGATGTGAATTCCCCGTTCCCTTATATACGTGGAATTTGGGGATCGTGTATCCCGGCGGATACTTTATTTGGTCATACCAACCCGGATAGGGTCGTCCAGTTTTAACAATTTGCCCAGTCGCTTCATTCGCTTGATGAGCTCATATTTGTTGAGCTATATAATCATCGAGCGTGGTTTTAGAGATGGTCTCCTCTTTGGCTGTTGACAGAGCCGGAGGAGGGTTCGATGTCTCCCCTCTGTCGTCTTCAATGATAATCGGGGGGTCTTCAGCTGGAGGTTCTGGCTGTAACATCATCCCGGCCATGTCTTGGAACAAAAGAGCCATTCGTTTTATGTTGGCCGCCTGTTCCGCGGTCTCTTTTTCTTTCCTCTCGAGCATTCTTCGGAGGAATTCAGCATCAGTTTCTTGTTCCTGACGCTGCTCTGAGGTCTCTGGATTTTCTTTCTGTTAGTGTATATGCCCTAGAGGCCATTACTGTATCATACTAGTTTGTATATTACTTAATGGAAGCTTGGGATATTCACAGTTGTATATACAATCTTGCTCGAAATGGTAGTATGCTACTTGGTTTGTCTCTGCTTTAATATGTGCATGTGTTTCTTTTAGCATATTGCTGGTATACATATTAGTAGAGCCCTTAGGATCTTTGCTTGATTACCAGCGTTGTGATGGCGCTCGCACTCGTGGGAGCTGGGTAATCTATAAGCACATCCTTATACAGGTCCCTGGTCGTTGGACTATCGAGACAGGGCATCGATACTCCGGAGTAGACTAGCGTATGCGCTTCTCATCCCAGTGTGGGAGACGGTCTGTCCCACAGCCGTTAGTACGTCGTACTTGGGATAGTATGCGGGTGCTCGTTAGGTTACGAGTACACTGGACAGGACTCGTCGGGAACTGTTGGTTGGTAATATACCTATCGTCAGTTATCAATTCCCAGGTGACATGAGTACAGCTTAGTCCGCTGACTTGACACTGTCACTTCGCCTCGAGTGTGTTCCCACTGCACTTTGATTACTACCCTACCACGGCTCAAAGGAGTCGTGCAAACAGGTAGTTGTTGGGTGCAGTCCCGAAGCACTTGGAGGCAGTGACGGTTAGACAGGATTCGTCTCTCCCGGTATTGGGGGTTGACATCGCGCTGTGTCCAGGAGAGCCATTACACGAGTAGTCCCTGGCCAGGGCAAGCGAGATATACTGGTAGGTTTCCAGTGTTATCTCAGGGTGTTCTGGGCTACACTCCGACACGACTTGTACCGCTATTAGGGGACTGACGTTCACCGCCCCCCTAGGCCCGCCATGCGATGTATCAGACGAACAGACCGGACTGTACGGAGACTGTCACATACAGGCTCAGTAGGAGTGCAGATGGGGTTCACCTCGTCAGTCTTCTTATCGACATCTACCTGGGGACCGTTACGTACAGCTAGTGCCGCTTGCGGTCTGTGGTTAAACCCACTGCCAGCGTAGTGTCGAGTCTTTAGAGTCCCACACAGAGAGCTATTCGCCTTTAGGCAAAATGAGTAGAGGTCGCATGGTTTTGCGACAGGGTTCATTCGCATCCGCGCACTTGTGCACGTTTGCTGTCCGGACAGTTTATACTAGCGGGCTTTGGTTTAAGCCGGATCCTAGTATATGATTTGAGATTGGTTTTTCTCAGAGTATTCGTGTTCCTCGGATCACGAATGCGGGTGCGTATGCACAGTTGCTTGAGATTGAGGGAGAGGACCTTATTTAGGGTTAATGGCTATTGTCATTTTATTAACCCTATTGCTTTTGTGTGTATTATAGTTAATTGATAATTAGCTTAATAATTGTGCATGGTTGTTGTTGTTGACCATTTGACTTCATTGACTTGTTGACCTTGTTGACAACTTGACCATAATTATTTCATTTGGAAGATGCTCTTTGATCCTTGCAATTTGCATTAATATTGAAATGATAATGGTCATGTCTTGATTAAACCATGACAATTTTCTAGCTAATTATTGAATTAAAATAATGCACACATATTAGTGAGAATGGCTCACTAATAATTCATTCTCTCATATCATTTCTCTCTCTTGCTCATCCTCTCCCTCAAGCTCTCTCCCTCTCATGTGTGAAACAAAAAGCTTGAGAAAAACCCTCACTTGATCTTCTCTACTCTCTTCTAGGGTTCAAGTCTTAGCATTTCTTGCACTCTAGTTACTCCTAGCTTGGAGTTGAAGCTAAAGGTCGAGGCTTTCGGGTGGATCCTTCTTTGACGGGAGAAGACAAGCAAGGTGACCTCTTTCTACCATTCCAAGGAGCAAGGAGAGAAGGACTTTGAGCTCAAGGTATAACCTTTCCATCACTTAGCTAGTTACTAGTTAGGGTTAGCTTGTTTTTGTTTAGCAAAGATCCTTAAAGCTTGGTCCATGTTGCCTATAGTTGATAAAAATCCAATTTTTATTATGTTTTCCGCCTCCCCGTAAGCACCGGGGTGGGCAACGTGGACTTACAGTGGTATTAGAGCCTAACTAAACACAAACTAGCTAAGTAGTAAAGTGTAACGAAGTTTCGAAACCGGAAAATCGAAAAACCAAACTCGCAAAACCCTAAGTTTCTGTTAATTTTTTTTCTGGTCAAAATGAAATTTGTTATACACCAAAAATTATCTCAGGGTTTTGTGTAGAAAACCACCAAAGACGAATCAGAGAGGCGACCAAAGGACCGCGGATCCGCGGCAATAGGAAGCTCTTGCCGCGGAACCGCGGCCGTCTTGTCCCCTCTCTGCTTCGATTTTGGTGCAGTGTGTTTCTGTGTTGGTTTTGGGATTTTTAGGATATGTTATATGTGCCCAGATTTTCCAGAACTAAAATTTACTTTTGGGGGCCTATAAATCCGTATTTTTTCGGAACTTCACTACACTTTAACTATATCGGTTATATCTGTGATGCTTGTATGTATTGAACGTCGGCTAATCGCTATAAGTCGATTAGTCGGGGTTATATATCTCTGTGATCTGTGATTGTTATTGGTTTGTGGATATGAATGGATTGGATTGTCGCGGGTGAATAGCCGGGGTGGATGTGAGATGAGCGTTATTTTTTCTTTCATTCATTTGTAACATGTAAATTGATGTAATAATATTATTTATGGCCGCACAACCGGGTCGGGGTTGTAGCCGTCATTGTATAATTCTTTTTACTGTTTTTGCTCCTAGGATAGACCCATGGAGGGGGTGCACAAACTACCGGGTATCTCGAAGTGCCGAGTGGCCTACTCACGGTGGTGAGGGAGGTTGCTTCGCTTCGGGTGCTTGGCGGGTAGTTTGCCGCATCCGTAGGGGTCTTGGGTGGGGTATTGGCTATTCACTGCGACCGTGTAATCCGCTTTACGTTGCAGGCTCGAACGAATTGCGGATTCCTAGTATATCTAATGTATTCATCTGTGATCTGTAATGTCTATCATTGCTATATATTTATATATAATAACTATTTAGGCGTTGCTTATGTTTTACAGCCGCGCTAGCCCAGCCCCCGCTCTGTCGTTAGTTAAGTAACCTAACGGGTGATGACGGGGCCCCGTGGCGAATGTGAATGGCATAAGCGTACGTCATATTTTGGTTGTTTTCTGCAATGGTAGGATTAAATGATGGGACGCATTAAAAGAACTAATGCAAGAAATAAACCAAGTAAAAGTCGATTGGAACACTTTGAAAACCACTCGGTTCTTTTCAAAACTAAACTTTTAAACGCGGAGCTTGAACCACTCCTTTTAAATGCTATCTCGTTCCATCGATTATATCAAGTTCACTACGTTCACGGTTTCGCCAAAACCATTCGTAGCCCTCCGTCATTCCACATGAATGGTCAAAAGTATTCAAGCTATGTATTTTGGCCAAAGTCAAGGCATAGTGATTGGTAGCGTTTGGGTATTCATGTGCAGCATAGATAGATGCGTTGATTTGGGACAGTCGTGCTGCCATTTTGGCCAAAGTCAAGGGTAGGTACGGGTGGGTCCAAATTAACCAGGAGAATGACGGGTAGAACTTGACATGTGACTTATGATATTTTGGCCAAAGTCAAGGTCATAAGAGCATGGGGCAAAAATCCACATCGGGAGTTTCATAAGTACTGAAACTTGCTAGCGTTGCATACCATTTGGAGTGTGATGATTCTGGTAGGATTCCTTCGATTTTATCACGCGATGACATTTGGATCCCGATCCTACTGTGAGTATATGCTACTCCTCGGGAAAACTCTCACTTAACGATCAATGCTATAAACCTAGTAGGTGCCTAGAAAGGTGTTAGCGGGGCTACGCCCACAGGGAAAAGAGGTTACTTAATTAAGGAACTTCGCGAAAGCGTTGGAAAACCTCCCTCGAAGTACCGACACTGGCCTGGCTGAACGGTTAAGCAAGTATTGTACGGTGAGAATGATCCCGGCTAATCCTTTTCTTTATGGTTTGAGAAGGGATTCGAGAAACAGTGGGAGCCATCCAGTTTAGACAAACTAAAAACCACTCTAAACTTGCAAGAGCATCATGCTAAAGTGTTTCTTTTCTCTCTCCTAATTGCAGCGACCATTCAAGATGACCGGACTTAAGTTACTATTAGATAAAAATATATTGACAGGGCCAAACTACAAAGATTGGCTCAGGAATGTCAAGATGGCTATCACTTATGACAAGCTGGGGTATATACTTACCACCAAAGCTCCCTCTGTCCCAGGTCCCACCTCCAGCGTCGCGGATGTAGAAATCCGTAAGACATGGGAGATAGATTGCGCGAGGGCCAGATGCCTCGTACTAGCCTCGATGGACAACGAACATCAGAGGAGGCACGAGAATATGGACCTAGAGTCCATATTTCTCCATACAAAAGAACTGTATGGAGAGCAGTCTCGTATCGCTAGATACGAAGTGTTGAAGAAGCTTTTTTCGGCAAGGTTGGCCGTCGGATCATCGGTAGCGGACCACGTGCTTAAGATGATCGGCTACATAGAGGAGCTCGCGGACCTTGGGACCACGTTGGAGAATGAACTCTATACTGATTTGATTCTCCAGTCCCTTCCTTCCACTTACGCCCAGTTCATTCTTAACTTCAACATGCAAGGAAAGGAGGTTGAACTTGCCGAACTTCTGAACATGTTGAGGACTGCTGAGGGCACCCTACAGAAGGGTAGGGAGACATCCACTTTGTTTGTAGGAGGATCTTCCTCTTCTAGGTCCAGGGCGAAAGCCAAGGGCAAGAAGAAGAAAGCCCCCGCCAAACCAAGAGGCGGTGTCGGTAAAGTGGATACGAAGGGAAAGGGTAAAGCAACAAAAGTAGCAGGGAAGCTGGTGGGGAAGGAAGAATGCTTCTATTGTCACAAAAGTGGTCACTGGAAACAGGATTGCAAGGATTGGAAAGCCAGAACACAGGATTTGAAGCGAGTTGCAGCTTCAGCTTCAGGTGTGTATGTTATTAAAAACTGTCTATCAATAAACTCTACATCCTGGGTATTGGATACCGGATCAGGATCTCATATCTGTAATTCTTTGCAGGCGTTGAGAAAGCGTAGAGTTTTGAAGGCAGGTGATATGACCCTCAGAGTTGCGAACGGTGCTAGCATGGATGCTGAGGCCGTGGGGGACTATCACCTGGGATTATCTGATGGACACTTTTTGGTTTTGCGTAGTTGTTATTATGTACCAAATGCAACCTGTAATATCATTTCTGTATCTTTATTATCTAAAGAAGGTTATGAATTTGCATTTGTAAGTAATGTAGTGAACATTCACCTTAATCAAGTTTTGATTGGGTCAGGTACATTGAACAATGGTATATACGTTTTAAACCAACCACAGATTTTCAATATCCAGAATACACACAAAAGAAAGTCTCCAGAAATTAATAAAACTTTCTTATAGCATTGTAGACTGGGTCACATCAATGAGAGAAGATTGACTAAGTTACATACTGAAGGATATTTGGATCCGTTCGAATATCAATCATATGCAACTTGTCAATCCTGTCTCAAAGGAAAGATGACAAAGGCTCCGTTTTCTGGACACGGAGAAAGAGCGAGCGAGCTCTTGGGACTCGTACACAGCGACGTGTGCGGTCCAATGTCTACACATGCGCGAAGCGGTTATTCTTACTTCATTACTTTTACGGATGATTTTTCAAGGTACGGTTATGTCTTCTTAATGAAACATAAATCCGAGGCTTTTGAAAAATTCCAGGAATATAAGAATGAAGTAGAAAAACAAACCGGCAAAAGTATCAAGATTCTAAGATCGGATCGAGGTGGAGAATACTTAAGTGCCGAATTCCTGAACTACTTAAAAGAGAATGGAATTCTCTCTCAGCTTACTCCTCCATACACTCCGCAACATAACGGTGTATCGGAGAGACGGAACCGGACCCTATTGGATATGGTACGGTCCATGATGAGTAACGCTGAGTTACCGCGATCGTTCTGGGGATATGCTCTAGAATCAGCAGCATACCTTTTGAACCGAGTTCCAACTAAGACTGTGCCTACTACACCATATCAAATGTGGTGTGGGAAGAGACCCTATCTTAATCACATTAAGACATGGGGATGTCCAGCTTTTGTAAAAAAGCAGCATGCGGACAAGCTCGAGGCACGCTCAGTACAGTGCAAGTTTGTGGGATATCCAAAGAACTCCAAGGGATATTACTTCTATTGCGAAGAGGAACAAAAAGTCCTTGTTTCTCGCCATGCCCACTTTCTAGAACATCAGTTCATAGAAAAAGAATTAAGTGGGAGCGCGATAGAACTGGAAGAAATTCCAGAACCGCAAGCTATTACTGAAAGCTTAGTAGAACCAGAGGGTTCGAAAGATCAGGACATTCCTACGCCACTCCGCAGGAGTAGTAGGCAGTCTCATCCGCCCGAGAGGTACTACGGTTTTCTCATTGACGGGGATAGAGAGGACTGCATCATAGATTGTGATAAGCCTACTAGCTTCCAGCAAGCAATTCAGAGCGTCGACTCGGTAAAATGGCTGGATGCAATGCGGACCGAGATGGAGTCCATGTACACCAACAAAGTATGGACGTTGGACATTGCTCCAGACGGGGTAAAACCCGTAGGATGCAAGTGGATCTTCAAAAGGAAGATTGGTGTAGATGGACAGGTTGAGACCTATAAAGCTAGACTGGTAGCAAAGGGTTTTCGTCAGCGACCTGGTTTGGACTATGACGAAACCTTTTCTCCAGTAGCTATGCTGAAATCCATTCGGATCCTTCTTGCCATCGCTGCTTTCCACGATTATGAGATTTGGCAGATGGACGTAAAGACAGCTTTTCTAAATGGTCATTTAGAGGAGTGTGTCTATATGGACCAGCCAGAGGGTTTCATTCAGGGTGGGAGCAGCGGAAAGGTGTGCAAGTTGCTCAAGTCCATTTATGGACTCAAGCAGGCATCGCGGAGTTGGAACATCTGTTTTGATGAGACGGTCAAAGAATTTGGCTTTATCAAAAATCCAGATGAACCATGCATCTATTGTAGATTTGTAGCGAGAACTGTAGTATTCCTCGTTTTATACGTGGATGACATTCTCTTAATAGGAAATGACATTCCTATGCTACAATCCGTCAAGGGGTTCTTGTCACATAGGTTCTCCATGAAAGACCTGGGTGATGCCTCATACATTCTGGGTATCCGAATCTACCGTGACAGATCCAAGAGAATATTAGGACTCTCGCAGTCCAGGTACATCGACACCATACTGAAGAGATTCAGTATGGAAGATTCCAAGCGCGGTAATCTACCGGCTTGTCACGGGATCACCCTCTCCAAAGAGATGTCTCCCAAGACTGATTTGGAGAGGGATCGCATGTCTATTATACCCTACGCTTCTGCGGTAGGCTCTATAATGTATGCGATGTTGTGTACCAGACCGGATGTGGCTTATGCACTGAGTGTGGTAAGCAGGTATCAGTCAAACCCTGGGGAGAAACATTGGATAGCAGTAAAGAACATTCTCAAGTACCTGAGAAGGACTAAGGAGA
The DNA here is from genome assembly GCA_030015575.1 of Agapanthus africanus. NCBI lineage: Eukaryota > Viridiplantae > Streptophyta > Magnoliopsida > Asparagales > Amaryllidaceae > Agapanthus > Agapanthus africanus. The sequence goes on from CM057348.1 coordinate 73,596,629, forward strand.
TGTTCTTGGTGTATGGCGGAAAAGACCTGCAGATTGAGGCCTTTGCTGACTCCAGCTTCCAGAGTGACAAGGATGATTCCAAGTCCATGTCGGGTTTTGTCTTTACCCTCAATGGAGGGGCGGTGTGTTGGAAGAGCTCCAAACAGGAAACCGTTGCTGACTCGACTATGGAAGCGGAATACATCGCTGCATCTGATGCCGCAAAAGAAGCTGTCTGGATGAGGAAGTTCTTGAAAGAACTTCAGGTGGTTCCGTCCATTGTTGACCCAATACCTCTGTATTGCGACAACAACGGGGCTATAGCTTTAGCGAAGGAACCCAGGTCCCATCAGAAATCCAGACACATCTTAAGGCGGTATCACCTGATCAGGGAGATCGTGGATCGCCAGGAGATCGAGGTCCGGAGAGTTGCATCAGAGGATAACACAGCAGATCCATTCACCAAGGCCTTGCCCCAGACTCAGTTCGAGCGGCTGATCGAGATGATAGGTCTTCGATACGCCAGTACATGGCCTTAGTGCAAGTGGGAGATTGTTAGTGTATATGCCCTAGAGGCCATTACTGTATCATACTAGTTTGTATATTACTTAATGGAAGCTTGGGATATTCACAGTTGTATATACAATCTTGCTCGAAATGGTAGTATGCTACTTGGTTTGTCTCTGCTTTAATATGTGCATGTGTTTCTTTTAGCATATTGCTGGTATACATATTAGTAGAGCCCTTAGGATCTTTGCTTGATTACCAGCGTTGTGATGGCGCTCGCACTCGTGGGAGCTGGGTAATCTATAAGCACATCCTTATACAGGTCCCTGGTCGTTGGACTATCGAGACAGGGCATCGATACTCCGGAGTAGACTAGCGTATGCGCTTCTCATCCCAGTGTGGGAGACGGTCTGTCCCACAGCCGTTAGTACGTCGTACTTGGGATAGTATGCGGGTGCTCGTTAGGTTACGAGTACACTGGACAGGACTCGTCGGGAACTGTTGGTTGGTAATATACCTATCGTCAGTTATCAGTTCCCAGGTGACATGAGTACAGCTTAGTCCGCTGACTTGACACTGTCACTTCGCCTCGAGTGTGTTCCCACTGCACTTTGATTACTACCCTACCACGGCTCAAAGGAGTCGTGCAAACAGGTAGTTGTTGGGTGCAGTCCCGAAGCACTTGGAGGCAGTGACGGTTAGACAGGATTCGTCTCTCCCGGTATTGGGGGTTGACATCGCGCTGTGTCCAGGAGATCCATTACACGAGTAGTCCCTGGCCAGGGCAAGCGAGATATACTGGTAGGTTTCCAGTGTTATCTCAGGGTGTTCTGGGCTACACTCCGACACGACTTGTACCGCTATTAGGGGACTGACGTTCACCGCCCCCCTAGGCCCGCTATGCGATGTATCAGACGAACAGACTGGACTGTACGGAGACTGTCACATACAGGCTCAGTAGGAGTGCAGATGGGGTTCACCTCGTCAGTCTTCTTATCGACATCTACCTGGAGACCGTTACGTACAGCTAGTGCCGCTTGCGGTCTGTGGTTAAACCCACTGCCAGCGTAGTGTCGAGTCTTTAGAGTCCCACACAGAGAGCTATTCGCCTTTAGGCAAAATGAGTAGAGGTCGCATGGTTTTGCGACAGGGTTCGTTCGCATCCGCGCAATTGTGCACGTTTGCTGTCCGGACAGTTTATACTAGCGGGCTTTGGTTTAAGCCGGATCCTAGTATATGATTTGAGATTGGTTTTTCTCAGAGTATTCGTGTTCCTCGGATCATGAATGCGGGTGTGTATGCACAGTTGCTTGAGATTGAGGGAGAGGACCTTGTTTAGGGTTAATGGCTATTGTCATTTTATTAACCCTATTGCTTTTGTGTGTATTATAGTTAATTGATAATTAGCTTAATAATTGTGCATGGTTGTTGTTGTTGACCATTTGACTTCATTGACTTGTTGACCTTGTTGACAACTTGACCATAATCATTTCATTTGGAAGATGCTCTTTGATCCTTGCAATTTGCATTAATATTGAAATGATAATGGTCATGTCTTGATTAAACCATGACAATTTTCTAGCTAATTATTGAATTAAAATAATGCACACATATTAGTGAGAATGGCTCACTAATAATTCATTCTCTCATATCATTTCTCTCTCTTGCTCATCCTCTCCCTCAAGCTCTCTCCCTCTCATGTGTTGAGAAACAAAAAGCTTGAGAAAAACCCTCACTTGATCTTCTCTACTCTCTTCTAGGGTTCAAGTCTTAGCATTTCTTGCACTCTAGTTACTCCTAGCTTGGAGTTGAAGCTAAAGGTCGAGGCTTTCGGGTGGATCCTTCTTTGACGGGAGAAGACAAGCAAGGTGACCTCTTTCTACCATTCCAAGGAGCAAGGAGAGAAGGACTTTGAGCTCAAGGTATAACCTTTCCATCACTTAGCTAGTTACTAGTTAGGGTTAGCTTGTTTTTGTTTAGCAAAGATCCTTAAAGCTTGGTCCATGTTGCCTATAGTTGATAAAAATCCAATTTTTATTATGTTTTCCGCCTCCCCGTAAGCACCGGGGTGGGCAACGTGGACTTACACTTTCGGCTCAGTGAGTGCGGCCATTGCAGTCAGCATCTCTTGAAGTTTTTGTTGCTGTTGCTCCTGAGCCCTAGTCACTGATCGCGTAAGCGGTCGATGACCTGTGGAGATACGGCTATCTTCTTTTCTGGATGCCATATAGACGGTATGCACCACCATGCCCCCAGACTTGGGGCGTTTAGATTCAGTGTTCTTGCGATTCGTTGCAGACACCGGGATTTTCTCTAGCTTTCTCCTCTTGTGAGCGGTTGAGGTTGAGGGAGCCGTTGCAGCGAGCACCCAAGTAGCTGTCATCTTTTATGGCTTGATAGGATGGTCCTCTTCTCGCTGAACTTTCACCTTTTTCTGTCGGCGAGAGTAATCTTGATCAATCACCGAGTCCTGAACCTGTCGCCAGACTTTGTAAATTTTAGAGTACAGCCGCTGAGGGGGCTGCTCTAGCTTCACATTTGTAGCATTCTCCATAGGTGGAGGAGATTTCTTCAGCACGGCAGTCGGAGAGTTTTTACGCACCCTCATTAGCGGTTCAAAGCTGTTCCCAGTTGGAACAGCAGCATCGATTTCCACCGTTGGAGCTGGCGGAGTCAGTATAGAAGGAGAGTTGCCCCCAGCCTTCCTTATTCGGCGCCAGTGGCGACATCGAGTGTGTTGAGCCATTGGGATTGTTTCAGCTGTAGGGGTGATTTCCTCATGCCCTCCTGTGTTGGTCAGAAGTTGTCGTTGTCAGCCTATTGAAGATTGATGTCTGCTGAGTGGGGATAACCAACCTATCGAAGGCAAACTTCCGAGCAGGTGAAGCAGCCTTGACGATTTCGCCTGAAACGGGAGCTGAAACAGTCAGTCTTGTGAAGACCGACCCTTTGGTGGGAGAAGCCGCTTTGACGACTTTGACAGAAGGAATGACTATCCTTTTTGGGATAACCCTTTCTGGTATCGTAGGCTTCTTCATGGGTCCGTTGGAGCTTTGGCCCAGTCTGTTGAAAACTGAGGCGTTAGATTTGGGCGACCCGTTGAGAGGGGCCGTGGCAGTGGTGAGTCGATCAAAGACCGACTTCTTTGGGGCTTCTTGCGACAGCAGCGGGGCATTGAAGCTCATCGGTGGGATCATGATCCCAAAGAACAGCCCAGTGGTGGCCTGAGTTACTTGCTCCACTGGCATCTTGAACAGGGAGGCAGCTTGGGGCCCGTAGGTTACACCTCCAGATGAGGTGGAACGGGAGTTGCAGTTGCAGTTGGAGCAGTAAGAGGCCATTGATGTTCTTTTTTCTGCACGGGAGAAAAACCAAATCTTAGTACCTCGAACCCAAGGGCAACCATATTAAACCGCGATTCGTTCGCGAACACGACACACGAAGTGTGGAGTGGAAAGAGGAAGATGTCCTACCGGGCGTGCCAGAATCTATTCTCTACCGAACACAGAGACAGAACCGCATAGGTTCGTCTTGCCTGAATTTGGGGGCTGATGCTAATTGGTGCTATCCGTCCACCTCTACGAAGATGCCAAGTTGATTTATGATACCATGTATCGAAGGTTTAAACGGATGCGGCCGATATAGCAGACTTCGTCAGATTCCCCCTCGTTGAGGGGTTTTTGATTATGGGGATGCTCTTCCCTACAGGCGCAAGCCCCTGCAGTTAATTACGCTACCCTATCGCGGTAACCACTTTCTCCTTCTACAGATGGTCACTTCGTGTCGTGGGTGTTTATTTTATTTTTGGTTGCCCGTGGATTGTATACGGAGACTAATTTATGTTGTCGCCCGTAGGGCGTGTATTAGTCCAAATCCGTATTTTCTTAGATTTGGGTTTGGGGGTTGGGTTTAAGGATACGTTAGTCTCACTTGGGACTAAGATCAACTTAAGCGTATGTTAAGGATATGTTAGTCTAATTTTTAGACTAAAATCAACTTAACGGGATCGTTTAGATCCAACAAAAGAGCATTTGAGCTTTATTGTTTAGTTTAGGTCCATTGCGGTCCATAATTAGTTTAAGGACATTACGGTCCAGTTTAAAGACATCATAGTCTGTAAAGGTTAAGGACATCATAGTCCATGGGTTTAAGGACCTCACAGTCCGAGGTTAAGGACATCATAGTCCATGGGTTTAAGGACCCCACAGTCTAGTTTAAAGACGTCATAGTCTATGAAATGTATGGTTGTCGGGACCCGTCACCTCTCTGAAGACGTTGAAGGATTACAACGACATATATCAGAGGGGTTCAGAGATGTACCCTTGAACCAATTTTGGTTGGGAGATCTGTAGTCCAATTGGGACTAAGATCAAAAAGATTAATAAGCATATGAGCTCAGTTAATCTGAATTGAAGACTTATGGACAATCTTGGGATAAGTCCAATCAAGTTAAAATGTTTAACATTTATTTTGGGCTATTGAACATTTATTTGGGCTTGCCCTTTTAACAATGTTGAGCATTGATTTGGATTCTGACAGTATTTCTGTCTTTTGTTGAATGCTAAGCATTCATCATAGCTCTGAGGCTTATTAAAGAACAATTTATGTTCTATCAGCGTAGCACATGGTGCGCTTGGCACTTTGTGCCAATCAAAAGAGCGCAGAGTGCTTCTGCTGAGTAGCGGACACGTGGCGCGCTTGGCGCTGAGCGCCAGACCATGAGCGCAAAGCACTGTTTGTTTAATGAGCGCAAAGAGCTATTTGTTCAATGGCGCACACGTAAGGAGCACGTGGTGCGCTCGGCGCTGAGCGCCAGATCAGGAGCGTTGAGATGCTTCTTTTTAATATGGAGCACTAAGGCTCTTTTCTGCAGCGCTATGCGCTAGTTCTGGTGTGCTGAAGCGCTTCTTTTAATATGGAGCGCTAAGGCTCCTTTACGCAGCGCTATGCGCTGAGAATTAAATTCTTTTTTAAGAGAATTTGTCTCATAGATCTAAGAACAAAGTTCTTAGTTTTACAGGAGATGTTTCAATCTCTTATATTTTAGTGAAAGGCTTTGTCTTTATGGATCTGTGATCCTAAGAGAATTGAATAATTCTCCCCCTCCTTTTTATGATGAGATACTATGATCTCTTTGTATAGAAGACCTTAGTCTTATAGATCTATGATCTTTAAAGAAGTGAATTCTTCTTAATTATGAGATGATTTCATTTCTCTGTTCATCATTTTTTTTGACCTTGAAGAAAATCTTCTTTTTCTGAGAGCTTGGTTCTGCTTTCCGAGATCTCTCAAAACTTATGGGGGGTTTCCTTTATTTGTTTCTTTCTCCCTGAGACTTGAGGTCTTGGGGCCTTTATATAGGGCAAGCTGATTTGTTCAACCAGTTAAGAAGATCTTTTCTCCAATTGATTTAGGGATTTCCCCACCGTTGGATCTTTGATCCAAGGGCTTCTGATTTAAAGAAGGCAATTTTTTTGTTTTTAACAAGATTGGGAAATCTTTCCATACAGAATTTATTCTGTACTTTTGGTGATTTTTAATCACCATTAGATCATTGATCCAACGGTGCTCCGATTTACAGAGCACAATCTTGTTGTTTGGAAAAATTTTGAGAAATCTTTTCTTAACAGAATTTAATTCTGATTAATTAATGATTTATCATTATTATTGTATCTTTGATCTGACGGTGGGGAGCTTTTAGTTCCAGCGCTAGCGCATTCGTGTTTTGCACGTGGTGCGCTGCTTAGAGCGCAGCGCACTAGCGCTAGCTCACCCGTGCTTTGTACGTGGTACGCTGCTTAGGGCGCAGCACACTTGGCGCTGCTTCTGAAGCGTTGCTTCATTTCAAAATTTGAATTTTGAACAGAGTTTCGCTCTGATTGGGGGAAACAACCACCTCGCCGGATTTTGGCCGAGCACAGGCTTAAAATTGTAAGTCTACGCTAGCGCCCCGGCCGTCTACAGACGCCAAATGCAGAACAAAAACTTTTTAACTGGCGCTATCGTATACTTTAACCCGGATCTGCCATTATTGCTAAACTAACAAACTGTAAAGAGTGTAGAAAGGTTATACCGAACGATCCGAGTCCTTCGTTCTTTAACCATCATCCCACGCTCCGTTGCGGCTGCTCCGATCTCTTCGATCTCCGATCTGCTCGTCGAGGTGGCACCACATCACTGATTCTTTAAACGGGCTCCCGCCTCTGACTCGAGGCAACTCGGTCGTCAAGTTTGCCAAAAGAGACGACCAAGAATGATGTAGAGAATGAGTAGATGACTTTGTCTCACTTCGTCCAAATCCGTGGACGATCGGTTAATGAAGTTGCCGAGGGAATCGGGTGATGGAATGAAATGAGCTGTGAAATTCCATACACCGATAAAACCTATCATAATCTTTTCAAGTGAAAACCTCAAGTGAGAGAGTGTATGAGGAGAGAGAGAGGGCCGGCCTGTTATAGCAAAGAGGGAGGTGATCGTAGGAGAGGGGGGTGACCACAAGGAAAATATCATGTGTGAACACATGAAAAAATCAAGCATAAAGATCTTAAGGAAAACAAAACCTCATTGAAATCAAAGCATGAGTCATTAACCTTGTCACCAATTTCTAGAACCTTCTAGAACCTTCTAGAAGCATGACCCACTCTCATCCAAGAAAAGATAAATCCGTCTTTAACCAAATGTTAAAAGACGGCTGATAGAAAACTGGAAACTGGCAACTTCCAAAAGTGATCCTGAAACGACTTTCAGGATAACCCCGACACTGTATAAATATACCCGCATTTGTATTACGACTGAATACAAATGCAACTGAGACAAAGATATTATACCTACTCATTACAATACTCGGATCCGGCTTAAACCAAAGCCGACCAGTATCATCTGCCCGAAAAATAACACGTGTGTAAACGCACGTGCATTTTCCGAACCCTGCCATAAAACCATACGGCCTCTACAACGTTTCGCCCGAACTTGGGAAACTGTCTGTGGGGGACTCTAATGACTCGTCAGTACCCTGGCAGTGGGTTTAACCACAAACCGTCAGCGGCACTAGCTATGCGTAACGGCTGCCCATGGACTGACCTCAAGGGTGGCCGATGAGCAAACTCAAGGGAGGCCGATGAGTGCACTCATCCGAAAACCCTACTGAGCCTAACAGTGACAATGTATATACAGTCCGGTCCGTTCGTCAATGAGTATCGCATATCCGCCTAGGGGGCTAGTAACGTCAGACCCCCAATAGCAGTATAAGTCGTGTCGGAGTGTAGCCCAATAACACACTGAGATACTACTGGAGTACCTACCAGTAAATCTCCTGTCATGGTCATGGACTTTGTGTAATGGCTCTCCTAGACACAGCACGACCTTGCCCCCAATACCGGGAGAGACGAATCCCTTGCCGATCCGCTCACGTGCCTCCATATGGCTCGGGACTGTACCCAAAAGCTACCTGTTTGCACGACTCCTTTGAGCCGTGGTAGGGTAGAAATCAAAGCACAGTGGGAACTCACACGAGACAAATGACGACCTCAGGTCGATGAACTAACCTGTACACATGTCATCAGGGAACTGCTATCTGACGATAGGTATAGTACTAACTAGCAGATTCCCGGCGAGTCCTGTCCGGTGTACTCATAACCCAATGAGCACCTGTATACATCTTAGGTGATCCAACTGACACCAGTGGCTTGTGAGACCGGCCACCGCCCCTCGTCGGGGTCTCGACTGTATACACTAGTCTACTCCGGAGTATCGATGCCCTGTCTCGAAACTCCCACGACTAGGGACCACAATTAAGGATATGCATATAAACTACCCAACTCTCACGTATATGATCTCCATCATACTGTTGGTAGTAAAGCAAGATCCTAAGGGCTCTATCAAAGTGTAACATGCAATCAGTCACCTGAACATGTACACGACTGATAAAGGCAAACCAGATAGCATACTATCATCTCGAGTAAGACTGTCCTACCGGTATAGGTCCTCCGCAATCATTGCAATCACGTACCTGCAATCCAATAATTGACTATGAGGGCACTATCTCCAACAATCTCCTACTTGCACTCAAGGCTAATTATTGCGATGTCGACTACTCACAGCCCGTGTGAAACCGAACATCCAACTCCTCTACTAATCAGTTTCACAAAGCCCGTTTGTAAAACTATTGTGTTCGAGAAATACCCTCAGTGAGTGGATCCGCCTAGAAGTTTCTTTCTATATCTCTCTAATTTTCAAGTTCGTGGAGAAAACCATCTCCCGAATTGAGTAATACCTGTCTTAGAATATGTCTGGATATCTGATGGGACCTAGTTCATAAATGAACTCCAAATCCAAACTTCTTAGACTGTATCGATCACTGAACCTAATCAGTATCGGGCACCATGCCACCCACAGTATCCTCTTGGACCACCTGTCCATAATACTGTCCCTCTTCGTCAGAGGGAAAAACTATAACTCTGACAATCTCTCTGTCCACCATGTCACCTTTGAAGCCTGGAATGATAATCGTCTCCCGAAGGAGGCTGCCGTCCTCAAATCCGTAGAACATGTACTTATGTTCTAAAACTGCTTCCTTATGTTTCTCCAGGATTGGATTAATACAAACTCATTGCATCTAGTGCAAAAACAACATCTGGTGTGGTACTTGATACTTCACGATTGACTCAATTGCCTAAGCAAGTGATCTGCCAATCATGCACAGCCCTCTCCCCTTTAGTCTATACGACACCTTTAGAGAGGGTGACTCCATCACCTGCAGGTACACCACCATGCTAGGAGTCAACTATTCTAAAAACCATTAGAATATCTATCAAAGTACCCACATTGGGAAACTACCCAAATCTAGATCTAAAACCATAGATCCAGAAACCAGAATGTTAAATATTATATCCATATCCTGTCTGGAGAAACAACTGTGTGACGACCACCGTACAACCGATCGTAGTATAGAAATTTTACTTCCTACTCTGTGTATGTCATTCAAATACCATGACATCACACCCTACTACCTTCTTAATAGATCCATCCCCTATTCTGATTGAAGTCAAACCCATGACTGTCACATCAAAACTAGATGATCTATCTCCGCTATAACTGCTCTAGTCTATAAATAGATATAAGCATCTTGCCCACTATGCTTCTGCTGCTCCCACTGACTACGACAACCCTCCTACCGGGTCTCATAGCCTGGAACATCAGTAGTGTCAAGTCTGGGTAGATAAGAACCTCCCTGTCACCGTCCTTGAGGCTACCGAAGTACCTCTTGGGTGTCTGAGGTTACCCACCATATCTGCGGAGTGGCTATTGGAATGTCAAACCTGATTGAATATATAGGTCCTATTAAATTTTCCGTAATCGTTCGCGGTTCAGGAATGATTTCCAGTTCTACCATACTCCCACTACTGTTTTCTGAAAAAGATCCATTTCACTAAAACTGTGGCGAGTCAAGAACAATATCACTATTGATCTTCCAAATGGTAGAATATCAACCCTCGTCATAGCCAGGGTCAACCCACAAACAGCCATTACAGAAACGTGCCCTGAGTTATCCAGAGTCTGGTTTTAAGCATAAGCTGGACAACTCCCCATACCTTAATATCTTTTAAGGTACGAACCATTCTATATCCAATATAGAAACTTTGGCACTTATTTAATTGGAACCATATTCAAATCATGCAGCTGTCTCCAGTGCATATCACTTTAATGGAAAGAGGCTAATCAGCATTACTCAACTTAGGAATCCATCCAGTTATGAGTAACCTGAAAGAGAAACACGTTTCTCAAAACCATCACTATCATCTGAATACCAATCACAAGAATCTACATCTTCGATCTCTTTGAAGAATCCCGATACTTGTGATACCTGGTTCTCTACTTTATTCTTATACCCACAACTTCTCAAAACTTAGACCTTGTATTTCTACGAAACACTTGTCTAAATACTAGAGAAGTTATAAGTAAACAGAACATAGTACGAGGACCTACCCCTTTGTCCTGATGGACACTGGACAACATACAATACTCTGTATAAGTCCGCTGAGTTAAACAACTCAAAACCTGTGCGTCGTAGGTTGAAAACTGTACCCTGGCGATTTCCTCAAATATCACCAATTACAACGAATTCCGATATAATGAGGATGATCACCTAATTCCCAATAACTTACTCCCACTCATCATCTGTAAAACCATACAGATATGAAAATGAAACCTGGTAAATACATACCCTTGGAGTAAGTGTCTAATCGGGAAAACAGTTTTCGTTTAACAATGCATTGAAACATGAAAATGTTTCGTAGGGGTATCCTGGTATTCATAGTAATGCCTCTTCCATAATCCAATTCATGACTTCAACCGTATATTTTATTGCCATCTCTCCAAACCCCTTTATTTGTCTTTAGTCGTTACCTTCTGTACACCATCGTTAGGCTAAATGGTTTTCTTCCTTCCCTACCGTTCGGCACCAGCCTATGGTTTGGAAGAAGACTATCCAGTAAGCATAATAGGTGTACCCTCCTAAACCAAGGAGTACTCGTATCTTGAGAGAAGGTGATGATAAAAGACAACTGAATAATACCTTATTCCTTTAAAGGTGAAATAGGAGTGGCGATGAAGTACGCGGTTTTGGTCGTGAATGATATCAGTCGCAATTTACTTTGCCCTCTTTCTAATCCCTTTATTTTGTCTTTAGTTATTGCCTTCTGCACACCCTACTTAGGCTAATTGGTTTTCTTCATTCCCTACCTTTCGGCACCTGCCTATGGTTTGGAATAAGACTATCCAATAAGCGTAATAGGTGTACTCTCCTAAACCAAGGAGCTCTCGCAACCTGAGAGAAGGTGATAATAAAAGACAACTGAATAAACCAATTCTATTTCTCCTGAACCTGGATCCATCCTCGAAGAAGTCCCTTCGAGTTCGTATATAACCATACGATGGATCTATCCAATGGAAGTGGATGTCCGTAGTAATACGGGTGTTCTGAGAAATGCAAAGGGTAGAAGAAGGAGTGGCAATGACTTATGCAAATAGACAATCCAAAAGCCAGTATTTTAAGAAGGTTCGGTCAACTTGGTCACTGAGTCATAGTCTAGGGTCGGTCAAAGGTCGCTGCCAAAGAGAGAGAGAGAGAAAAGAAACACTCTGCGTGCACTCTAACCTAGATCAGAATGGTTATCACTTTATCTAATCCGGAAACCTCCCACTGTCCTGTCAAATTCTCCTCCAAACCTAAAGAAGAATCAATCGGGATCACCCGAAGAGTAAACCAACTCATCAGTGGGAATCGGGATCCAACTCTCATCGCATGATAACGTGATGGAATGCATCCACGTTACTCATACTCCAGAAAGTATGCGCATACTTGGCAAGTTTCAGTTTCTTTAGAAACTCCCGATATGATTTTTGCCCCATGCTCTTATAACCTTGGCGTTAGGTCAAAATGTCATAAGTCACATGCCAAGTTCTACCCATCACTATCTTGTTAATTTGAACCCACCCGCACATGCCCTTGGCGTTAGGTCAAAATGGCAGAACGGCTGTCCCAAACCAACTCATCTATCTATGCAACAATTGAATACCCAGCAGCTACCAAACACTATGCCTTGGCGTTGGTCAAAATACATAGCTTGAATACTACTGAATACCCAAAAGAAGTGACGGAGGGCTACGGATGGTTTTTGGCGAAAAACCTTTAACGTAGTGAACTTGATATCGCTGAAGGAACCTGATAGCTTTTTAAAATATAGTGGCGAAAACATTTGCTAAAGAGGTCACTCCCGGTGAAGGGATCTCGGCTCTTTCCTCGTGGAATGAGGTGTAGGATATTCCACTGAATACCGCGATGCAAAGCAACTTGTAATCGACTATAGTGAAGTTATTACCCTGACGCAAACTTCTGCCCAAGGGGTCAGCCCCGGTGAAGGGATATCGGCCCTTGCCCCGTCGAATGAGGTGCAGGATATTCCACTGCATACCGCTATGCATAACAAAAGGAAACGTCTTTGTAATAACACTTTTTTAAATTTGTTCCAACAACTAAAACAGGTTTGTTTAACTTTTTGCATTGATCAGAATCAACGCAGTCCCATCAATAAATCACACCAGAAAAGAACGAAAAATAAAATGTACGTATATGCCATCCGCATTCGTCACTGGGTCCCGTCATCACCCGTTAGGTTACTTAACTAACGACAGAGCGGGGACTGGACTAGCGCGGGTGTAAAACATATACAACATCTAATAGTATATAAACCAATATACATAATCGCTCCAGGCGTGATAATATGCAACATTACAGAAAAGTAATAAGCATCACAGAACAACATAGATAATCTGGGATCCCCGAGTTTCACAGAGCCGCTGCTGAAACCCGACGTTCCCCTGTCGTGTGGATAGCCTGTGCAATGAAACCTAGACCCCTACGGGTGCGGCAAGTTACCCGCCAAAACCTGAAGCGAGGTAGTCCCCACAGCATAGTGAATGGAACACCCGGCACTTCACGGAATCCGGTAAATTGAGCACCCCTCCTTGGGTCGACCTGTACCCCCTATGAGTGCGGCGAATAGTCTGCCAATTTTAGAGTGGGACCCCTCTGCCTCTCAAAGCCATGAGATGCGTACCCGTTGCCCTCCAGAACCCGGCTATCCGTGCACTCCGTCTCGGGGCAAAACCTAGTACAGTAATGAAAAATAGTACAACAGGTACATCAACCGCAACCTGGTCGTGCCCCAAAAGAATATTATACAACAGGCAGTGACGGCAGTCCACAAGTTGGACGCTCGCCCCGCAATATCAAATGTACAAATAAACTCAAACTGCACTACCATTGCACACTGCTATCCACCACGACAAATCCGCAACATCACAGCACAACACAGAACATCAACGCGAATGTCACGTTCGCAAACCCGTCTAAAAGAACTATAGCAATCAGACGCGGTTTACCGATCAAATGACATTCCCGGTCGGAGATATAATGTAAGCACTGTAAACTAACATGTTTAAATTTCGATCGACTAAATATCACAAAGTGGGCCCCACGCAAATCTGGAGAACAGTAATAAAACCTGGGCCCAAAAGATATATACCAAAACCCCCAAATTCCAACATGGAATGCACTGTAGAAAATTGAGTGAGTGATCCCACTTTCCTGCGGCGGATCAGCGGCAAAACCCTAGCTGGGGCCGCGGATCCGCGGCGGAACAGTGGAATTACTTCCTTGAATTTCTACAGTATTCCTAAAAAACCCTGCTTGATTTTCTGGTATGTGTGAAATATTTTTAGGACACCGTTTAAAATCAACAGAAACTGTCAAGCTTGGATTTTGCAGTTTTTGATTTCCGGTTCGATCGATATTTTAAACGCGTTAGCACAAGTTAGTATAGCAAAATGGTTAGGCTCTGATACCACTGTAAGTCTACGCTAGCGCCCCGGCCGTCTACAGACGCCAAATGCGGAACAAAAACTTTTTTAACTGGCGCTATCGTATACTTTAACTCGGATCTGCCATTATTGCTAAACTAACAAACTGTAAAGAGTGTAGAAAGGTTATACCGAACGATCCGAGTTCTTCGTTCTTTAACCATCATCCCACGCTCCGTTGCGGCTGCTCCGATCTCTTCGATCTCCGATCTGCTCGTCGAGGTGGCACCACATCACTGATTCTTTAAACGGGCTCCCGCCTCTGACTCGAGGCAACTCGGTCGTCAAGTTTGCCAAAAGAGATGACCAAGAATGATGTAGAGAATGAGTAGATGACTTTGTCTCACTTCGTCCAAATCCGTGGACGATCGGTTAATGAAGTTGCCGAGGGAATCGGGTGATGGAATGAAATGAGCTGTGAAATTCCATACACCGATAAAACCTATCATAATCTTTTCAAGTGAAAACCTCAAGTGAGAGAGTGTATGAGGAGAGAGAGAGGGCCGGCCTGTTATAGCAAAGAGGGAGGTGATCGTAGGAGAGGGGGGTGACCACAAGGAAAATATCATGTGTGAACACATGAAAAAATCAAGCATAAAGATCTTAAGGAAAACAAAACCTCATTGAAATCAAAGCATGAGTCATTAACCTTGTCACCAATTTCTAGAACCTTCTAGAACCTTCTAGAAGCATGACTCACTCTCATCCAAGAAAAGATAAATCCGTCTTTAACCAAATGTTAAAAGACGGCTGATAGAAAACTGGAAACTGGCAACTTCCAAAAGTGATCCTGAAACGACTTTCAGGATAACCCCGACACTGTATAAATATACCCGCATTTGTATTACGACTGAATACAAATGCAACTGAGACAAAGATATTATACCTACTCATTACAATACTCGGATCCGGCTTAAACCAAAGCCGACCAGTATCATCTGCCCGAAAAATAACACGTGTGTAAACGCACGTGCATTTTCCGAACCCTGCCATAAAACCATACGGCCTCTACAACGTTTCGCCCGAACTTGGGAAACTGTCTTGGGGGACTCTAATGACTCGTCAGTACCCTGGCAGTGGGTTTAACCACAAACCGTCAGCGGCACTAGCTATGTGTAACGGCTGCCCATGGACTGACCTCAAGGGTGGCCGATGAGCGAACTCAAGGGAGGCCGATGAGCGCACTCATCCGAAAACCCTACCGAGCCTAACAGTGACAATGTATATACAGTCCGGTCCGTTCGTCAATGAGTATCGCATATCCGCCTAGGGGGCTAGTAACGTCAGACCCCCAATAGCAGTATAAGTCGTGTCGGAGTGTAGCCCAATAACACACTGAGATACTACTGGAGTACCTACCAGTAAATCTCCTGCCATGGCCATGGACTTTGTGTAATGGCTCTCCTAGACACAGCACGACCTCGCCCCCAATACCGGGAGAGACGAATCCCCTGCCGATCCGCTCACGTGCCTCCATATGGCTCGGGACTGTACCCAAAAGCTACCTGTTTGCACGACTCCTTTGAGCCGTGGTAGGGTAGAAATCAAAGCACAGTGGGAACTCACACGAGACAAATGACGACCTCAGGTCGATGAACTAACCTGTACACATGTCACCAGGGAACTTCTATCTGACGATAGGTATAGTACTAACTAGCAGATTCCCGGCGAGTCCTGTCCGGTGTACTCATAACCCAATGAGCATCTGTATACATCTTAGGTGATCCAACTGACACCAGTGGCTTGTGAGACCGGCCACCGCCCCTCGTCGGGGTCTCGACTGTATACACTAGTCTACTCCGGAGTATCGATGCCCTGTCTCGAAACTCCCACGACTAGGGACCACAATTAAGGATATGCATATAAACTACCCAACTCTCACGTATATGATCGCCATCATACTGTTGGTAGTAAAACAAGATCCTAAGGGCTCTATCAAAGTGTAACATGCAATCAGTCACCTGAACATGTACACGACTGATAAAGGCAAACCAGACAGCATACTATCATCTCGAGTAAGACTGTCCTACCGGTATAGGTCCTCCGCAATCATTGCAATCACGTACCTGCGATCCAATAATTGACTATGAGGGCACTATCTCCAACAAAAATTTCCGAGGCCGCCGGCCGTTTTATGGCTTCTGGGTTTGGTTTTTGGGGTGTGGTCTGGTCTCTGGAATGTTGGTTCAGTGGTATTGTTTGTTTAGCCCAATTTGGATATAGTTTTATTAGATTGTTTGGGCTATTCGGGGGTTATTTCGAAGTCGATATTTTCTAACATTGTTTAAAGTTTGCAGTGCATTACATTACTATCTGTGACCGTGAATGTCATTCGAGCGGTAAATCTTGTCTAATCGCTATAGCTCTTTTAGACGGGTTTGCGAACGTGACATTCACGTTGATGTTCTGTGTTGTGCTGTGATGTTGCGGATTTGTCGTGGTGGATAGCTTGGGTGCAATGTTAGTAAAGTTCAGTTTTATTTGAACATTTGATATCACGGGGCGAGCGTCCGACATGTGGATTGCCGTCACTGCCTGTTTGTATATTATTCTTTTGGGGCACGACCGGGTTGAGGTCGATGTACCCGTTGTACATATTTTCTCTTCTGTACTAGGATTACCCCACGGTGGAGTGCACAGATAGCCGTATTCTAGAGGGCAACGGGCCCGCATCTCATGGCTTTAAGACGGAGAGGGCTTCACTCTAGAATTGGCGGGCTATTCGCCGCACTCATAGGGCGTACAGGTTGACCCAAGGTGGGGTGCTCAAGTTACCGGATTCTGTGAAGTGCTGGGTGATCCATTCTCTTTGCTGAAGGGGGCTGCCTCGCTTCTGGTTTTGGAGGGTAACTTGCCGCGCCCGTAGGGGTCTAGGTTTTCATTGCACAAGCTATCCACACGACCAGGGGAACTTCGGGTTTCAGTTACGGCTCAAAGGAAACCCGGGGCTTCCAGATCATCTGTATTGTTCTGTGATACTTATTACTTTTCTGTGATGTTGCATTTATCATGCCTGGAGCGATTATTATATATTGATATATATACTAGTAGATCTTGTATATGTTTTACACCCGCGCTAGTCCTATCCCCGCTCTGTCGTTAGTTAAGTAACCTAACGTGTGATGACGGGACCCAGTGGCGAATGCGGATGGCATATACGTACATCATATTTTCGTTCTTTGTGGTGTGATTAATTGATGGGACTGCGTTGATTCAGATCAATGCAAGGAAAACAAACCTGTTTGATATTGTTGGAATAATTTTCAAAAAGCTATTATTACAAGGACGTTCACTTTTGTTTTGCACAGCGGTATTCGGTTATGAATATCCAGCACCTCATTCGACGAGGCAAGGGCCGAGATCCCTTCACCGGGAGTGACCCTTTGGGCAGAGGTTTATGTCAGGGTAATAACTTCACTATAGTCGATTGCTTTTGCTTTGCATCGCGGTATTCAGTCGGAATATCCTGCACCTCATTCTACGGGGAAAGAGCCGAAATCCCTTCACCGGGAGTGACCTCTTTAGCAAAGGTTTTCGCCACTATATATTTGTAAAAAGCTATCCGGTTCCTTCAACGACATCAAGTTCATTACGTTAAAGGTTTTTCGCCAAAAACCATTCGTAGCCCTCCGTCATTTCAGACGGGTAGCACTTAGTATTCATGCTATGTTTGTTGGCCTTAGTCAAGGCATAGTGTATGGTAGCTATTTGTTACTTTTCTGTTGTATAGATAGATGCGTTGGTTTGGGACAGTCGTACAGCCTTGTTGGCCCTAGTCAAGGGCTTGTACGGCTGGGTTCAAATTAACCTGGACAATGACGGGTAGAACTTGACATGTGACTTATGATTTGTTGGCCTTAGTTAAGGTCATAAGAGTATGGGGTAAAAATCACATCGGGAGTTTCAAACATACATGAAACTTGCCAGGTATGCGCATACCTTCTGGAGTGTGATAACGTGAGTGGATTCCATCATATTATCATGCGATGATAGTTGGATCCCGATTCCCACTGATGAGTTGGTTTACTCCTCCGGTGATCCCGACTAATTTTTCTTTCAGGTTTGGAGAAGAATTTGAGGTTACAGTGGGAGACTTCCTGATTAGATAAATTGATAACCATTCTAATCTAGGTTAGAGTGCATGCAGAGTGTTTCTTTTCTCTCTCTCTTTGGCAGCGACCATGGCCCGACCCTAGACTATGACTCAGTGACCAAGTTAACCGAAGCTTCTTAAAACACTGGCTTTTGGATTGTCTGAGTTGCATACGTCATTGCCACTCCTTCTTTTACCCTTTGCATTTCTCCAGAACACCCCGTATTACTACGAACATCCACTTCCATTGGATAAATCCATCGTATGGTTATATACGAACTCGAAGGAACTTGTTCGAGATTCGAGGATGGATTCTGGTTCTGAAGAGATAGAATAGGATTATTTAGTTGTATTTTCCTTTTACCTTCTCTCAGGTTGTGGGGGCTCCTAGGATTAGGAGAAGGGTACACCTATTACGTTTATTGGATAGTTTTCTTCCAAACCATAGGCAGGTGCCGAAAGGTAGGGGAAGGAAGAAAACCAATCGACCTAAGTGTGGTGTGCAGAAGGTAATAAGTAAAGATAGATAAAGGGATCAGAAAGAGGGCAAAGTAAATTACAACCGCTATCATTCACGACCAAACCGAGTATCTCATCGCCACTCCTACTTCACCTTTGTATTTCTCCAGAACACCCTGTATCACTATGAAGATCCACAGTTATTGGATAATCCATCGTATGGTTATATACGAACTCGAAGGAACTTGTTCCAGTTCGAGGATGGATTCTGGTTCAGGAGAAATAGGAATAAAGTTTATTCAGTTGTCTTTTATCATTACCTTCTCTCAGATTGCGAGTACTCCTAGGATTGTGAGAGTACACCTATTATGCTTATTGGATAGTTTTCTTCCAAATCATAGGCTGGTGCCGAACAGTAGGGAAGGAAGAAAACCGTTTAGCCTAACGATGGTGTACAGAAGGTAATGAGTAAAGACAAAATAAAGGGATTTGGAGAGATGGCAAGGAAATATATGGTTACAGTCGTGAATCTGGATAATGGAAGAGGCATTACTAGAAATACCTGGATACCCCTTCGAAACATTTTCATGTTTCAGTTTCACTATGCATTGTTAATAGAAAACTGATTTCCCAATTAAGCCCTTGCTCCAGGGTATGTATTTACCAGATATGATTCTCACATCTGTATGATTTCACAGATGATGAGTGAGAGTAAGTTATCGGGAATTAGGTGATCATCCTCATTATATCGGGATTCGTTGTAATTGGTGATATTTGAGGAAATCACCTGCGTTTTTGCCGGACGATAAATATTTGGTTTTGAATATCTGTTGTTATGCACCAATTTCAAACTGATATATCTGTACGTTTATTTTATAAAGTGAGATATAACTTTTTGAAATTATGTCCATGACATTTACCTATATCAGTTGATGGTTAGGTAAGGAGCATTAAACAACGGTGTAATTTTTCTTAACCATAGTACAGTTTTCAACCTACAATGCACAGGGTTTGAGTTATTCAACTCAGGAGACTTATACAGAGTATTGTATATTGTCTAGTGTCCATAAGAACAGAGGGGTTGGTCCTTGTACTATATTCTATTTACTTATGACTTCTCTAGTTTTTAGATAAGTGTTTCGTAGAAATACAAGGTGTAAATCCCCGTTTCCTTCAATGAGAATCTTTCTATATTTTTCCCAAGTCCTCGAATGTTATCCCATTTTTCCCGTATCATTATTTTGTGTGAAGGTTAGTGCGTAAGTTGTAGTAATTGTTTTTCTAAACCAATTAAAAATCAAAACCCAAAGTTAAAACCAAATATATAATTTCCCACCATTTTTCCTAAGCCCGTTTCCCTTTACCATCCCACAGCCCAAACCAAAGAAAAAATTAAATTAAAAGGTTAATTAAAATCTCTTCCGGCCCACTCCTTTTTCCACCCTAACAAATTAATTATCTCCCTCCTGGCCCAAGCCCAGCTTCCCACAGCCCGCCCGCCTTTACCAATCTAACCCGATTCGACCCGCTTTTAACCCCTCCTTCTTCCCCACGTAAAACTTCCCGCCCGTTTTTTCCCTCTTCACGAACGCTCGTCGCCCATGCTCCTCGCCTTCATCGACCACGTCCCCACGACCTCGACCATGATTCCTCACCCTCTCCTCGTCTCAAACCCCTTCCTCCTCTCTCCCTCACACTCTTTCTCAAACTCTTCTCTCTCTCCCTACAGAAACCAAACCACCGAGCTCACAACCCCGCTCACCTCACCGACGACGACGATGACAACCTCCTCGTCGACCCCATCACTTCCTCTCACAAACCCAAACCACCACTTTTCCTTTCACTACTTCACCGAGTCTCCTGCACCTTCAGCCGCCACCGAGCTCCCCTGCACCCATCTCGGCCACCACCTGTACCTCGACGCCGGCGAGCCCCCACTGCACCTAAACCGCCTCAGTCGACACCTCTTCACCCCAGCAGCATCACCATCTCTTCAAAACCCGAGCCCCACTGCCCCCCTCTCTCTCCAAAACCCACATCTCTAACCCCACTGTGCACATCGCCGGAGCGACCACCGCCGACATCGTCGACCCCAGCACATCCCAGGAGATCGACAGGGCAACCCACTCCACTTCCAGCGAACACGAGTCGTTCCCCGGACAACTCCGACGATGAAACCGAAACGCGAGCCGAGGCCGCGAACCCTAGCCGCGCTATTCGTCGCGCGTTCGTACCGCTACCGCTACCGTGCATCTCCAAAATGTCTCCAGGCAAGTACCCTATTTGCTACATGCTAGTTTAATTCCGTTACAAAACAAAACCGTACTAATTCCATGTTTACGATTCATGAAAACTTATAAGGCATAAGTGTTTGATGTAAGATCCAAATGAAAACCTTCATTTAATTTGACGGAACTCGATTGTATATTCTGGACCGTGTGGCAATGAGCACTGTGTAGAAATTTTACTGGAAAATACAATTGTTAATGGCTTAAACGAACACCCCCATTACACCCGTAAAAACTGGGAATTTCCCGCACTTGAAATTTGTTAAAATCACCATTAATTGTGTACATATTGAAATGATGCGTTCGAGGGCTGAAATCGAAGCCGAATCGACGACCTATAACCCTGTACAAGTTCTTAATTGTTTCTGTACAGAAATTATGACGAGAATTGGTTCGGAGAGCGGCTCTGGACTGCAGTCCAGAGCAGTTCTGGTTATTGTTTTCTGTCTCGTAATGATTACCCCTTCGCTGTCTGAACTCGTATGTTGC
Organism: Agapanthus africanus; assembly: GCA_030015575.1. Taxonomy (NCBI): domain Eukaryota; kingdom Viridiplantae; phylum Streptophyta; class Magnoliopsida; order Asparagales; family Amaryllidaceae; genus Agapanthus; species Agapanthus africanus. The sequence goes on from CM057348.1 coordinate 73,617,863, forward strand.
GGAACCCTATATTCTATTGAATATGAATATGTTAGATAAATAACGCAAGTGATTTCACCCCTTATGTCGTCGTTTCTTAATTAAACTGCAATTTAAAAGATCAGGACGTCTAGCAGTCTCAAACAGAAACTGAACTGATATCCTAGTGTTGAACAGTACATAACTTCTGATGTACAGACGCGATTGAGAATCCGTCTATTGCGTTGGAAACCCTATTGAAAAACCTATATTTCATTCAACTGTAGCGTCACTAAATTCTGATCCCAACTGGGTGAAAATTGTGCCGCGAAACAGACGTTCAGTTCAGAAACTGAATTTCCTGCAGCGAACACTTAAATTGAAACGGCTGTAACTTGAATACCAGAAACCCGATTGTACTGAAACAAATTTTGCTGAACCGTTGACAGAGTGTACTTATTTCCGTATTTGTAACGTTTCAATGAATTCTGGACATATGAATTAATGCAATTTTTGTAAGTTTATGGTGTGCATAATAGTTCATATCACACATGACTTGTTAACTGCATAAATGTACATACCTTACCCAATTGCCATATACATAGTGATAGTGTGCGTTATTATTCAGTGGACATTGCATTATCGTGTGTGAATGGTATTGGTTTAGGAGTGTCAAGTACGCCAATGAAAAAGTGAATGATTTCGTGACAGTGATTAATACAGCGAACAGTGACAAAACCGTGCTATTGGTATACTTATACACGACTAAATCATAATCATCAATAGTGTAAACCTGGGAAAAAGGGAAAATCGAAGTGGAAAGAGCATCGTATTTAGCGGGACCGTGTTTTAGAGGATGATCATTCGAACAGTGATTCTTATATATATTAGGTAGGATCTAGCGATCCGGTTGACAGGGTTATGTCCCGGGCGTGTGGGCCGTTGTCTCGGGTATGTACGAGACTCCTGTTAAACATGATCCTCCTTTCCACTATACGATTTCAAACATGACTTAGAGACCGATAGGGACACAGATCATACTTTGCATCATTTATTGACATAGTGATTACCCGCATTTTACTTTCACTGTTATTACCTTATTTACCTGTTTCATGTCATTATTATAATCTTGCTATTACATCGCTCTGACGACCTGAGTATGCATGCTCAGACCTCGAGGAAGAAACAGCGCAGGAGTCGGATTTACCTTTCGAGCTGACGGAGATCTAGTCTGGAGTACCTTTTTCTTCGTTTCTGTTTTCCCTAGAGATCTTGTATTCGAACTCGGTTAGTAGTTCTTTCCTGTTTATTTATGAATTGTGAACAATGAAAATTCAATGTAATAATTTAGTGATGTATTTCCTTTACTGCTGTGCTTTGTTTACTGATTACCATGTAATGCTAGAAGCCGAAGTATGACTACGGCGGGATTATTCCTTGACCGTAGGAGTATGGCTGGCCTAGTCATCCCTCGTTTTCCATATTTTGGGAAGCGGGGCATGACATGGTTTTGTTGGTATCAGAGCCATGTTTAGTAACAAAGGATAACATTAACTACACTGTATTACATTATTTTCGTTTCACTATTCCTAAAATGGTATAAGTATATACCAATATTTGGGAAATAGTTGGAGATTTAAAATGATTTATTAATTATAAAGATATTTTTCGAATTTGGCATTTTTATAATTAATTATATGCAAGTTTAATTAAACTTGATTAGTGCACTACTAATCGCGATTAAGCCAAATCCGTATTTTTAAATATATTTTCCATGGCTAGTGCACCATGTCATGTTGCATTTTGTTGCATGTTTTTATTTGTATTCGTGACTTGTGATTTATTTGTGAAAAAAAAAGAAAGAGGCATGATGAATTTTAGGGGAAAGAGAGAGAGGACACATGATGAGGCATGGCAAAAGATATTTTGAGAGAGTGTGAGGATAAGAGAGAGTGAGGGTAAGAGAGAGAGAGAGACCCTTGACTTCCTCTTTCATTCTCAATTATTTTTCTTCATCTTCTTCTTCATGCTTACTCCACCTTATCTACCTCAATGAATCATCTCCAATTCATCACCAAAACCTCATGCCACCTTCATTAAAAATGATCCCCACCTCTTCCTAAACCCTATGGACCTTTCAAGTTTGGATTTTTGGAGACTTTGGGCATCTAGGGTTTTTCTTGAGTTGCTCTCATGAAGTATAATTCTCACCTCCCACCTTGTAATTAGTTTTTTTACCTCCTAGTTTAGTTTAGTATTCAATTTAGCATGTTTCGTGATCTTGGAATTTTCCAAGATTGATGTTTACATGTTGGGACTTGTAAGTGGTAAATTGAGGTGTAGTGAATGTTTTGCAAGACTTAGCTAATGATTTTCTAGACCAATTAGAAGACTTAAATCCAAAACACGAAGTTAGAATTTCCCGACTTTGAAATTTCGACAGAATTGTGATGGTATTTTGGAATCTGGGATGACCCGAGACCACCATAAAATAAGTTCCCATGACCATGAGATGAGCATGCAACCTAGAAGCACCCCCTGAAACTCGAGACCCAAACACCGTTAGATGCTGCAGATTTATTGCCTAGGGCTGCAAATTGCATCCAAGTTGTGGTGAAATGTGTTGAATTTTGGACCATGGCTTGATTATGTTATATCTAGAGCAACCCTATATGCAAAATTCCCTAGCTTGGCCTAGGGTGAAATCTGGGAGTGTTTTCCTTTGTTGCTGATTTCGGTTTTGCGATTCTGAAACTTGGCTTTGGTATTTGAGATTGATTTGGTCGTTAGACGTTTGTACGTCAACGACGAAAGATAATTGGTTATTTTTGCATGCGTAAGCTATAGGATCTAACCTATAAGCAATTCGTGTGATGTATCGGTTTTTGGATATTGGTTTTAATAGTATTGTGATTGTGTATTGATTGTAGGTATCTTCACGTGGATTTCCGAGATGACGAAGCATATCGACTTCGGCTAAGTGAGGAGATTGCAGATGAGTAGATTTATATCTATGGGGAAAGTCGGGTGGATGGCGTATAACACCCCCGCAACCATTGATATGGATAAGTGATATATAAATTTATAGTTTGGAGAAAACCTATATACAAACCCACGGAGATGATCAAGGGATTTAGCGTGAAATGATATAATAAATAAGGAAGACTCGGATTGATATATGAGAATATGAAATATGAGATTTATAGTGGCGTTATATGAGATCGATATCGATGAGACCTATGAATGATAATACGATAAGATTAAGATAGATGTGTTATGAGATGATGTACGTGACTATAGATCCATACTATTGTTTGATGATATCGTACGAAGGATATTCCGTACGTGATATTATAAGGATGAATCACCGATATTTATTCAGACTTGAGAACCCTTTTATTGCATATCACAAAGTAGATATTGTGATATGTCTGGAGTCATATCCATTTCAAAACTAACGAATCGTTACACCCTTTTTAAATGATGAATTCAAGGAGACGCTATAAACTTTTCAAATGGTATCTTTTCCAAACAATATCATAGTCCCCTATTTTCAAAATAACGATTCGCACTATTTTAAACTATAACTGTATGACTCCTACGTAGTTGCATATTTTATATACTGTTCGCGCTTGCGATATCTTATTTTTGCATACACTCGCGTTTCTTTTACTACAATATATATACGATGTTTCATACCCTTTATTTACCTGGCTTCGTCTGCTAGTACACATGCACAATTATCGATGATGCGCATGTTACACTTACACAGAATTATCGGCTCACACACATTCATCATCGGTAATTGCTATACCACTTACACAGTAGAACTGCTATATCATGATATTATTCTTAATTGTTCGGTACTATCATATGGCATGTTTGTATGATATACTTGATATGCTCACTTTACTGTACTATGTTGTATACATCGTGCTTTATGGTTATATGCATTGAGATGTTGTTTTTATGAGATTTCTGGATTCGAGAACCGCGGTTATATTTCAAAGGAAATTATGTATCGTTTTGAAAGCATGATTTCTCTTGATATGATATTTCGAGGCGTCCACCATGAGTTTTCTCGGTTCTGATATTGTTTTCGAGACCCGATTCGAAAAGTGGGAGGCACCATCTGCGGATACATGGTGGACCCGGTATGGTATCCCGGGGCAACAAATGATTTTTGTGGTGTAGACGATGAGCCTGGTAGAGGGAGCACTACCTACCGGTGATATTTTTGGACCCGGCGGTTATCCGAAGGATACCGACAGGAGTCATGGGATGGTTATGAGGGCCGATCAGAGTATGCGAGGCCTGATATGAAATAGATATGAGGGCCGATCTGAGTATGTGGTGCCTGAGATACGAGGATTTACGTGTCGATACTGGACACGGGTTTTCATGATGTTTCGAATGTCGATATTGGACACTCAGGTTCCATGATATTGTTTGTGTCGTTGATGGACACGTGGTTGATATCCTCATACATACAAGCATATGTTTTCATGATGATTCGAGTATTGATGTTGGACACTCAGGTTCCATGATATTGTTTGTGTCATTGATGGACACGTGGATGATATCCACATGCATGCAGGCATATGTTTCAAATGTTATTCATATATGTCATTCGCATTGATTCGATTGTTGACATATAGGCGTACATGGTCACCCTAGATATCATAGTATTACCTTTATGATATAGTATGACCTAGGAAATCGTTGTTTTAATTTATTTCTACATGCTGATGTTTCTATTCACGAGTTGGCAACTCACCCTCGTTGTACCACAATTCTTGCAGGTTTGACTGTTTAGGATCAGTAGCAGTATCGTTGGCACATAGTTTCATCCAGGGTGTTTTGCTTTGGTAGGTGAGACACATATTGGATCATGCTCACTCTCGTACTTATATTATGTTGCATCTAGATAAACTCCATCAATCAGAACTAGAATTTGTATATTAGTAGACAAGAAAGACTTGTGTAGTTGTGAGACTTAGAGCGATGGTTGTATGTTCGCTTCTTTTGAGGTTTTGATATCTTGCTCTATTTATTTATTCTTTCTATGTTGATCTTCACCGTTGGGCATCGTATATATATTGCTTACTTGTGTGGTTGTGTTTCCGCCAATTGGCGAAGAGAGAGCTCCTGCTTGGGGATGCCTATATATATTGCTTGTATGTGGTTTTTGGATCAAAATATACAAGGGAGGTGCTGCCCGAAATTTCAAGGACGAAAAATGTTTTCAACTACAGTATAATCCACTTGCATTTTCATGTTTCATTACCTATGCATTTAAAGAAAAACTTGATTTCATTATACCTTTATTTCAAAACCGCACCTCCACTATTTTCCGCAAAAAGGTTTAGATTTCTGGGCTTCGACTTACTTGAGTTACGTTACGCCTTTAGACGTTGTGTGATTTAAGTGCCGGTCACGAGCTAAATTCCGGGTCGTGACACACCCGAGGAGTAATCCTACTCATCAGTGGGAATCGAGATCCATTTATCATCGCATGAGAACTTGATGAAAGCCACTCAAGTCACCACACTCCAGAAGGTATGCGCATGCCTGGCAAGTTTCCTCTATGTTTGAAACTCCCGATGTGGTTTTTACCCCTAGGACCTAAGTGACCTTGACGGAGTCAAAAAATCAAAGAGTCCTAGTCAAGTTTAACCCATCATTATCTTGATTGCATTAAACCCATCCGCACGAGCCCTTGACGGGGTCAACAAGGCCGCATGACTGTCATAACCAATTGCATAATATGCTACAAACAAGCATCGCTTAGTTACCGTATACTACGCCTTGACGGAGTCAACAAACGTAGCAGGAATACTAAACACTACTCTTATGAAATGACAGAGGGCTATGGCTGGTTTTTGTAGGGTTACCTAGGGCAGTTTCGGGAGGCATCGTCCATACCGTTTTCAAATTTTTGCCGTTCTAAAGAACCTTAACCAAGAATCTTAACTAGAGATAAAAAAAATAAGCATGCAAACAACTTTACATACAGAGTGAATGAGGAATACAACATTTTTAGACCGGTCCTTCACTTCAAATGCTTAGTGTAGATGTCCCTTCGCTGCGAGTATGATCTCCAGAACTCTTGAGAGGATCCACAAGGTGAAAAATGCAAACTTGCTCGAAGTCTTCGAGGCCGAAGATGATCTACGTCGAGGAGACTCAAGCTCATGCTACCTCTTCACTAAATTAAGGTTTAGTGAAGCAAACACCCTAAACTAAATAGCTAATAGTAAAGGATGATGAAGTAGGAAATGAGCTCTCTTGAGAGAATGAACTCATGAGGTGAGTATAGGAACCATGGGTGAGTTAGTGTCATACACTAACTCATGTAGAGACATGACTATGGTTAGTATAATGGTTGGATTAATAAATATCTACAAGTGAAACAAAAAGAGTGGACTTGGTCAATGATAATCCACAAGTTTTCTCAAAGCTTCTACCATGACAAATTCCACCATTTTTAGAATTACTTAGATAAACAAAAACCCTACATTATCCTTACTATAGTATAAGTCTCATACACCCATGTAGCATGTAGCACCAAGCAAGACACAATAAAATATACATTAATATATATATCACATATATACTATATGCACACAAGTGAGAAAAAGAAATGTTTAGTGAGCAAATATTAGTTAATGTAAATTAATATATCAAATATATAATTATAAATTAAATTATCAAATTTATACTTAATTTAATAATCCGGCTATATCACATACAACCGACTAATATCATATGAATCATCTTATCGAATCAACACTTGATCTGATAACCCGGCTATATCATATATAACCGCCCGATTTCACATATCACGAGAATAGAATGCGGTATCACATACGCGCATTAATCTCTGTCCCGCACATATCACATATGTGCTCCTACTTCGTTTCGCATGAACCAGAAAACCTCTGTGTAAGACTCTAAAGACTCGTCAATACGCCGGCAATAGGTGATGATCATATCAAACACTCACAAGCCGCAAGCGGTCTGCTAAACGTAATGGCCATCCGAGTATTGAGCGATCAAAAGATCAACAAGCAAGCTTACTCATACTCCTGCGAATCTAATCAGTAACACTACCGTACAGTCCGGTCTCTTCGTCAGATATGTCGCATATCACAGCTTGGGGGTGGTATAACGTCAGACCCCAATAGCCTGATAAGTCATGCCGATGCAAGGTCCATAACGGTTTGGGAAACTACTGATAACACTTATCAGTATATCTCAGCAACCCTGGCCAGGGATTTCATGTTATGGCCAATCGAGCATAGTGCAACATCAACTCCTAATACCGGGAGAGATGAATCCCCTCTGATCGCTCATTGCCTCCATGTGACTCAGGACTATACCCAAAAACCACCTTTTTGCATGATCTCTTGACCGTGGTATGGTGGAAATCAAAGCATAGTGGGAATCACACAAGACTCTATGACGATCTTGGGTCGACAGACTAACCTGTACCAGTGTCACCAGAAAACTGCTATCTGACGATAGTATAATACCATCTAGGAGTTCTCGGTGAGTCCGTTCAGTGTACCCAGTCTCCACTGAGCACCCGTATACCTTTTCTGATGTCAAACACCAATGGATGTGGGATCATCCATCGCCCATCATATGGGTCGAGAAGCGTATACGCTAGTCTACTCTGGAGTATCGATGCCCTGTCTCGATACTCCCACGACTATGAATATTTGAAGGATGTACATGCTGACTACCTCTGCCCTACTAGTATGATCCGCATCATAATCCTAGTAGTCAAGTACTCATCCTAAGGGGTTTATCAATATGTAATAGAGAGATAATAAGTGTATATGTTATGATAAAGAGCAACCAGATAGCATATTATCATGTCGAGCAAGAAAGTCCTCCCTATATATGTCCAAGCATCCACTACAATATACATCGCATGTACAGTAATGGCCTCTAGGGCATACATATAACTAACAGTTTTTAGCGAAAAACCTTTAACATAATGAACTTGATCTCGTTGAAGGAACCGAGTGGTTTTACAAAAATATAGTGGCACAAACTTTTGTTAAAGAGGTCACTCCCTATGAAAGGATCTCGGCTCTTTCCTCGTCGAATAAGGTGCAGGATATTCCAAACTGAATACCACGATGCAAAGCAAAAGAATCGACTATAGTGAAGTTATTACAATGACGCAAACTTTCGCTCAAGAGGTCATTTCCGATGAAGGGATCTCGGCTCTTGCCTCGTCGAATGAGGTGCTGGATATTTTGAGCCAAATACCACTATGCAAAGCAAAAGAAAACGTCTTGCAACAACAGTTTTTCAAAATTAGTTCCAATAATATCAAATAGGTTTTTTTTCCTCGTATTAATTAGAATTAATGTAGTCCCATCAATTAAACATATCACACCACAAAAGAACGAAAATATAATGTACGCATATACCATCTGTATTCGCCACTGGGCCCCGTCATCATCCGTTAGGTTACTTAACTAACGACAGAGCGGGAGCTGGACTAGCGCGCGTGCAAAATATATACAACATCTACTAGTATATATATAAATATATATACTAGTAGATGTTGTATATATTTTGCACCCGCGCTAGTCCCAGGCATGATATATGCAACATCACAGAACAAACGGATAATATGGGAGCCCGGGGTTTCCTTTGAGCTGCAAGTGAAACCCGACGTTCCCCTGATCGTGTGGATAGCCTGTGCAATGAAAACCTAGACCCCTACGAGCACGGCAAGTTACTCGCCAATCCCAGAAGCGAAGAAACCCCAATCAACAAAGTGAATGGGCCACCTATCCCTTCACAGAATCCGGCAACTTGAGCACCCCTCCGTGCGTCATCCTATACCCCCTACGAGTGCGGCGAATAGCCCGCTAATTCTAGAGTAAGGCCCCCTCCGTCTCAACGCCATAAGATGCGGGCCCGTTTCTCTCTAGAACCAGGCTATTCGTGCACTCCACCGCGGGGTAATCCTAGTACAGAAAAGAAAAATAATATGTACAACGGTGATATCGACCTCAACCCGGTCATGCCCTAAACAAATAATATACAAGCTGGCAGTGACGGCAGTCCACATGTCAGATGCTCGCCCCGAAATATAAAATGTACAAATGAATCTAAACTGTACAACTAGCATTGCACCAAAGTTATCCACCACGACAATTCCGCCACATCACAGCACAACACAGAACATCAACGTGAATATCACGTTCTCAAACCCATCTAAAAGACATATAGCAATTAGAAGAGTTGTACCACTCTAATGACATTCACGGTCGCATATAGTAATGTATATATTGTAAACTTTTAAACAGTGTTAAAAATGGCGACTTCGAAATACTCCATATTGCCCCCAAACAAAAGATAACACAATATCCAATCTGGGGAAAAACAAACAATACCTGAGAACCAAAATTCCATAGCCTAGAACACACACAAAATTTCGAGACCAAAAACCACCGTGGGACCGGCCAGGCAGGGAAAATCACCAATCTCGCCGGCCAAATTAATGATTTTGGGGCTCGTGTTTTTAGGTTGTTCTATGTATCAAATAAATATTCTTTTGTAATTGTTTTAAAAAATTTTTGAAGAATCTGAAAAATTAACAGAACTGGAATATTGTTGGTATTGTTTTGGAGTTGTTTCGGTTTCGATATCTAAAACATCGTTTAAATGGCTAGTATAAGGTTTATGGGTTGGCTCTGATACCATGTTGGGTTATGCCAGTGTCCCGGCCATCAAACCATGGCCAAATGCGGAACAAAAAATTTCTAAACCGACGCTAACAGAACCCGATTCTACAGATCTACCATTAACCCTAAACTAGCAAACTAAAGAAGTTAAACTAAAGGGTTAGAATGATTATACCAAAAGATCCAAGTCCTTCAGTTTTCCGTCATCCTCTTTAGCTCCTTGAGGCATGCTCGAACGAACTTGGTCGCCGGTCTTTCTCCGTCGAAGATGATTCACCCGAGGGATGTAGTCATGGCTCTAGCTCCACATCAAAGGATGCAAGTAAAGCAACTAGAGTTTCTAGATTGCTAATCTAGAAAGCCTAGGATGTAGTGAGTGAACTAAGTGTTTGTCTATCTCATCTCACCTCCTCTCATGATTCTTAACACATGATATGGTTGAGAGGAGGTGGAAAATGAAGGTGGAGGAACAACATGAAAGCTAGAGAGGGAGTGAAGCTAAAATGGTGAGGAGAAGAGAGAGCTCAAGAATGAACCATCTCAAAAATTATGAAGTCTCCATGAGAGAGAAAATCCCATGCTTGGTTTTGTAAAAACATTTCTTTTCTTTTTAAAATCCACCCATACTTGAATAGTATGTACAAATGAATTAATAATTCATTTGTGCACACTATGCAAGCATGGTCCTCACCATACTCCCCTCAAATCTTTTCCACCTCATTTGTCCATTTATAATAAATGGTCAAACCCTAAAATGAGATGTCCACCTTCTAAAATGTTATCTGTGAAAAATAAGGATTATATTCTACTGTATATACATATCTGTATTCGTACCGAAACACGAATACCCAAAGAGATAGAATAACACAAAGAATATAATACTAGAATATACGTATCGAAATACATATACGTAAATTATTAAATCAATACCCGATTTAATAATCCGGCTCAAACCCGAGCCGGCTAGTACTATCAACTGTCCAATCGAAAGTCTGGGTATATAATATAATCAATCGATCGAAACCCTGCACATCAAATATGGCTACTACATCGTTTAGCCAGAACCAAGGAAACCATGTATGGGACTCTAAAGACTCGTCAATACGCTGGCAGTGGGTTTAACCACAAACACGTCAGCGGCACTAGCTGTATGTAACGGCTATCTAGGTATTGAGCGAAAGGAAGGCCGACGAGCAAGCTCATCCATACCCTTACTGAGCCTGTCCGTGACAATCTCCATACAATCTGGTCTATTCGTCTAAGAGTATCGCATATCAAGTCTATGGGGTGGATAAAATCAAACCCCTAATAACGCGATATTTCATGTCGGTATGAAGCCAATCACCCATTGAGAAACTACTGATCCAAATCAGTAATTATCGTCCACCTCGGCCGAGGATTTCTGGTGATGACCACCCGTGCACAACGTGACATCAACCCCAAATACCGGGAGAGACGAATCCCCGACGATCCGCTCACTGCCTCCATGTGGCTCGGGACTGTACCCAACTAAAACCTGTTTGCATAACTCCTTTGAGCCGTGGTAGGGTAGTAATCAAAGCACAGTGGGAACTCACACAAGACAAATGACGATCTCGGGTCGACAGACTAACCTGTACTCATATCACCTGGGAACTGCTATCTGACAATTGGTATAATACCAACTAGCATGTTCCCGGCGAGTCTGTTCAGTGTACTCATAACCCAATGAGCAGCTGTATACTATCTTAGGTGACTAACTGACACCAATGGTTTATGAGACTGGCCACCGCCCCTCGTCGGGGTCCAGATAAATATACATTAGTCTACTTCGGAGTATCGATGCCCAGTCTCGATACTCTCACGATTAGGGACATTTAAGGATGTGCTTATAGACCACCCAGCTCCCACTTATATGATCGCTATCATAATGCTGGTAGTCAAGAAAGAATCATATGGGATCTATTAACATGTAATAGTGATCTGTAATGCCACCTAATACTGTACATGATGATAAAGACAAACCAGATAGCCTACTATCATCTCGAGTAAGACTGTTCTACCAGTATAGGTCCTCCCTTAATCATCACAATTGCGTGTCTGCGATTCAATAATTGACTTGAGGGCACTATATCCAACATTTCTATCTCACCTCCTCTCTTGATTCTCAATACATGAGAGTGTAGAGAGGAGGTAGGAGATGAAGGTGGAGGAACTCAAGAAACAAGATAGGAGAGTGAAGCAAATGGTGAGATTTGAAAATGAATCAAGCATGTGAAAGAAAATCCTCACACTTGGTTTTGTAAAACAATTTTTATCAATATAGAAATCCAACCATGCTTCAATAGTTAGCACAAATAAATTGTAAATTCATTTGTCAATACTATTGAGGCATGGTTCTCACCATACTCTCCTCACCTTGCTTTACACCTCATTTTCCATTTAAGAATAAATGAATAAAAGCTAAAATGAGATGTCCGCCTTCTAGAATGTTTTCCATATAATTACGGATTACACTCTACTGTATATACATATCTGTATTCATATCGAAATACGAATACCCAAAGAGATAGAATGACATAAAGAACATAATGCTAGAATATACATATCGAAATACATATATGTAAATTATTAAATCAATACCTCATTTAATAATCTGGCTCAATCCCGAGCCGGCTAGTATTATCAACTGTCCGACCAAAAGTCCGAGTACATAGTACAATCAATCGATCGGAACCCTGCACATATCCAATACGGCTACTACATCATTTTTCTTGAACCTGGAAAACCCACTGTGTAGGACTCTGAAGACTCAATAGTACGCCGGCAGTGGGTTACTAGATAAATCCATAATTACAAGCACGTCAGCGGCACTATCTGTACGTAACAACTATCTGGGTACCTGTTGAAAAGGAAGGCCGATGAGCAAACTCATCCGGATCCCTACTGAGCCTATCTGTGACAATCTCCGTACATTCCGGTCTCTTCGTCTGTGAGTATCGCATACTGGGTCTAGGGGGTGGTAAACGTCAGACCCTAATAACCCGATATTTCATGCTAATGTAGCTCAGGATCAATCCGGGAAACTACCGATCAACCTATCAGTAAATCCCAACTGCCTTGGCTAAGGTCTTATGGTGCTGACCAATCGAACACAGTGCAATATCGACTCCCTATACCGGGAGAGATGAATCCCTAACAATCGCTCGCTGCCTCCATGTGGCTCGGGACTGTACCCAACCAAAATTTGTTTGCACGACTCAGTAGAGCCGTGGTAGGGTAGTGATCAAAGTACAGTGGAAACTCACACGAAACAAATGACGATCTCAGGTCTGAAGACCAACATGTACTCATGCCGCATGAGAACTACTATCTGTCGTTAGGTATAATACCATCTAGAAGTTTTTGGCGAGTCCGCCTAGTGTACTCACCCCCAGTGAGCACTTGTAAACGATCTTAGATGCGTAAGACCAATGGCCGCGGGACCAAACATCTCCCCTCGTCGGGATCTCGAAACGTATACACTAGTCTACTCCGGAATATCGATGCCCAGTGTCGATACTCCCATGACTATGGACCTTTTAAGGATGTGCTTATCGACTACCCAGCTCCCACAAGTATGATCGCCATCATAACGCAGGTAGTCAAGCAATGATCCTATGGGCTTTATCAACATGTATAAATGATACATAATAACAAGTAAAATATATGCACATGTTAAGATAAAGACAGACCAGATAGCATACTATCATATCGAGCAAGATTGTCCTGTATGTGTGTGTGTGTGTGTGTGTGTGTGTGTGTCCAAGCATCCACATGTATACATATACAATAATGGCCTCTAGGGCATACATATCCAACAGAATCCTAAGAATTTTCCTAAGGAAACTCCAAATGCGCATTTTAGAGGGTTCATCTTCAGGTTATACTTCCGAAGACATTGGAACACTATTTTTAGATGTTCCCAGTTTTCCTCATGAGATTTGCTCTTCACCACAAGGTGGTCGATATAGTATTCGACGATCTCGTGTATGAGGTCGTCGAAATTTTTTGTTATGGCCCTCTGGTAGGTAGCGCCGGCGTTCTTCAAACCAAAGAGCACCACCTTATAGCAGAATATGCTCAATAGGGTCCGGAAGGTGGTATGCTTCTGGTCTTCAGGATGTATTTTTATTTGGTTGTATCCTGAAGATCCATCCATAAAGGAGAAGACTTCATGAGTGGATGTGTTATCAATCATAAGGTCGGTGACGGGCACTGAGAAGTCATCTTTCGGGCAAGTTTTGTTGAGGTCCCGAAAGTCCACGCAGATGCGAACCGTCCCATTTTTCTTCATCACCGGAACGATGTTAGCGATCCAGTCAGGATATTGAACTTCTTGGATTAAGCCGGAATCGATTAGTTTCTTGACTTCAGCGTTGATACATTCAAGTCGCATCCTTCTTGGCGCCTGTTTGATTGGTCGCATGCATGGCGATAAGTCCAGTTTATGTACCGCTACTTTTGGATCTAGACCTGGCATTTCGGAATAGTTCCATACAAAGCAATATTTATACTACATAAGCACGTCTTTTAACGTGGCTACTTGTTTTTCAGATAGCAGCTCACTGACGAATGTCAGCCTCGGATCATTTTCTGCCCCTAAGTTGATTTTTCTTAGGTTATCCGCCGTGGTGTGTTTTCCATCTTCTTTTGGTGCTGGTAGAAACTCTGAGATCGCCTCATTCTCATCTTCATTTGCGAAGCACCTGAAGAGGTTACTCGCATTCTCATGCCCTCCCTCTTTTGAGAGTGTTATAATATGGAAGGTACGAGTTCGCTTCCATTCTCACGGTCAAGCCGGTTCTATCCTGACGGTATAGGTACTCTTTGGCTCATACTTTTGCGGCAGACTTATCTTCCAGTTGTCGGATAACATAAACATGCCTTGTCGATACTGCTCTTCCACCCATTCCTTAAAGATGAAGCAGTCCTCAAGGGGTGACCTATTACTCGGTGATAGGAGAAATAATCTGGATGACGGACCTCATTTATTTGTTTGGGGTGCCGAGACTCCAGAAGCGTCATCATTTGGTGCTTGAATATTTTCCTTGTTTTGTCTTACGGGAAAGAGTATTCCAGACCCATCTTCTTTATAAAGAACGGGCTCCAATCAAGATTTTCTCGATTGCACGGCATCTTGGATCCGCTTTGTTGTCTTCAAACATTGTTTGGGTTTTTTGCCCTGTTTTTACCTCCATTTTGGGGTTTTCCTCTTTCGCGAGGACATATAGCGGGCTGGGGGTGAAGAGCATTATAGTTTACTTTCTCCGCAGATTGTTGACTGAGACACTGCGTCCTGGCCTTTTCATAAATGGCCATTTCGCAGCTGTAGTTGTCCCGGCTCGCTTGGCAAGTTTCTTTTATTAGCTTGTCGATTTTTTCTCTGAGTGATGAGTTTAACGTTCTTAGAGCAGGATCTCGCTCCGATTTGACGTCACAGCTATCAGGAATAGCATTTTCTTCTTCACTCAAGTTGTTTATGACACGACAACTATAAATTTGCTCTCGTTTCTTGGACCGAACGTATCCCGGCCCAGTTGTTTCTATCTTCCCGTTGGGCTTCTTGCGTTAAGTCCCAGGAATATCCCAAATCTTTTTGTAGAATTGGGCTTGTCGAACAGTTTGTTCGAGAGGTACATCTTGGTGTCTTAAAAACTCTTTCAATCCCTCCGTGTAATATCTTGGCAGACAGATAGGTTGAAGTCTATCGAGTGCAAAATCGGCACCGTACCAAATTTCTTTTTCTACTTTGGTCTCCGTAAATTTGTAAAAGAGGATTACCTTTTCGCCTATTTGTCTAAGAGGTATGTAGAAAGTTTGTAGTTCTTGTCCGTTGTACGTATCGAGCGCATCAAGTTCCTTGTGGTGTCGAGGTGAAGTCATCATGATTTATAGACTATGATCTGCTTCGGCAAGAATCTGCATTGATGGACAGATGGAGAACACTGCGTTGGCCTCGTCCTCTGAGTCGCTACCAAAGACCAAAATAGGAGTGGGTGGTCCGGACTTATTGTTTTCTTTTTGGGGTTGCCCCGAGTGAACTATTTCTTTGTCTTCCTCAGTATCACTCCCAAAGATCGGGATGGTGGCTGCGGATTTTTATTTATTCTCTGGCTTGTGGCACCTTTCAGTATCCTCGAAGTCTGGCAGAAAATACTTTGCATATTCATACTTCCGGACTTCATTTACGGAGAACGGATTTAGCTCTCCCGTGACGGTGTACTTTGAACCATCCTTAAAATACTTCATACACTGATGTTATGTAAAAGGAATGATGTTGTACTTGTTTAACCAAGACCGGCAGAGCAAAGCGTTATAGCAAGTCTTGGCATCAATGACATAAAATTTGATGTCAATAACGAGCAGCTTGAAGCGTAGCGTCGGTATTACGGAGCCAAGCGTCCATGATGACTGTGAGTCGAACCCGGAGATGGTAATCTTATCTCGGGTAATGTGCCGAACGTTCATGCAAATTTCCTTTAGCATCCTCACGTTGAGAAGGTTAATGGAGGATCCGTTGTCGACAAAAATTTTTCTTATCTTGATGTCGTGGCAGTACCCGGAGACATATAACGGACGATTATGTTCACACCTACCAAGGAGTAGATCTTCATCGCTGAATGTAATATCAGCCATGTAGACCTCTGCCATTTCATTTTTCATCTTCTGTTTTGCGAAGAAAGCTTGGAACTGATCGGCCTCTTGTAATGCCTTGATCAGGGAATCTCTTGCCTCTTTGGACAGGAGGAGAGCATCCAATATACTTAGCTGCGAAGGTATTTTTCTTAAATGTGCTAGGATGTTGTAATCCACCTTGTTTTTCTTAGGCAGGTCTCTTGCGGCGAGCACTTTGACTGCCTTTTCATCGAGGGAGATTTCTTCGAGCATTTTCCCTTTCCCTCTGTCTTTTTTGTTCGAACCTTTGTTTGCAGGTCCGAAGTCCTTCTTAGGTAGCGTACGGTTACGCAGCTGAATGTTTTCACAATTCTTCTCCTCTTCTTTTTCCAAGGTGGAGTCTTTGAAGAAAGGGTTGAGGGGTGTTTCGTCCTCAGAATCTCTTCCGAAGGTGAGAAATAGAGGCTTTTCTCCTTCCGAACTGGTACCAACCATATGACGGTTACCAGTCATTTCTTCATACACGTGCATCTCGCCATTTTGATGTCGACGAGTGTGAGCTTCACACTTGAAGTGTTTTTGATGGGTAACTTACCCCTGCCACCATTTCTTGAAGGCACCACATTCCTCGATAGGGTGGGCGACGCTTCGATGGTATAGACAGTATTTTGGGTGTGAGTCTCCTCTGTCGGAGTATGGGACTCCAGGAGTGTACCTCGTGATAGGTGGTAACTTCATCCCCAGTGATAGGGATTTGGTGAACCGCTTCTCAGTTTTGATCCTGCTCTTGTTTGTTGTAGGTGTGCTTTAGTTTGGTCGGAGCACTTTACAGCTCGTTCTCACGGCAGCTTCTTTATTCAGACGCTGACGCTTGGTCTTTTCATATATGGTTGTTTCGCGTTCTCGACCATCTTTGCTTTTTTGAAAGGTTTCGTTTAAAAGTCTCTCAATCAGGTCTTCTTCTAGCAGTCTCAAGGATTTTAGCACCAATTCTGCCCCCGGTTCCTCCACGTCGTTTTCTGACGCTGAGGAGGCTTCTTCGCCATATATCAACGAATAGGAGACCATGTGACAACTTGCTACATAGTCTTCTGCTTCTTCTGATGAGTCATTTTCTACATCATTGTCACTGTCTCCGTCCTCAAGAATATGCTTAAGAAATTCTTCGAGCGTGACCGGTGTCCGCGCCTTCTAGTTATACTCCTCCAGTGCGTTTATGTACTTTTGTAGATCTGTGTGCATGTCATCATACTCGGCAAGCTGCACAGGTTTCTCGGTATTCTTCTTTTTCATAAAAGACTTTGAAAGTTTGACTTGGAGGCTTTTCCCTTTGTCAACAACTTTCGGTGTGGGACGTGGTTTCAACATCCCTTCGATTAATTCTGGTTCAAGTGAGCTTCTCCACCTTATTGCTGGATATGCCTGAAGATCCTTCAGCATTCTTTTAGTTTTTGCTGAGAGGAATACTTCCCATGGAGCTTCTTCCACGAGTGAGCGTGATGCCCCCTGCGCGTCCACCTTTTTGGGAGCATGCTTTTGGGGCGGTTTTACCTTCCAGTTATCAGACAGCATGAACTTTCACTGTTGGTACTGGTCTTCAACCCAATTTTTGAAGATGTAATAATCCTTGATTGGTTGGCTCACTATTCTATGATAGGAGCAGTAATTTGGGTTGTTGACGTTGCCGGGTTGCAGTAGACGCCGCGAGTTTGGCAATGTGATGAGATTATTACGCATCGCCAGTTTAAACAACCTCCTTGTTTTATCGTGAGGAAATGAGTAAGCATGTCCTATTCTTTCTTCCAAGGATGGGCACGGACACACGTTGTTTTGGCGAGCGGCCAGTTTTGGGTCACTCGGTTGTTGTTGCGTACTGGAAACGAAGGCCGATTTCCTTTTACCCTTGTTATTTCAAGGGACATTATTTGAAGAGGAAGGCCCATGGCCCATCTGATCCATCTAGGCCAGCTTGTCTATCAGTGCCTGGAAGGCTGTAGGTTTGAAGAATGTCATGAACTGGGACACAGTCAATTAAGGATCGAGAATCCCGATGAACATGCCCATGGCTAGAGACTCTTCAATGCACTATTCGCATTTAGACCACAGGTTTTACCACCGGATCGCGTATTGGACCCAAGTTTCTCACAGCTTTACCCTGGGATTGATTAATGCCATGACCGGAGTGCGTTCGCTCGCGCTGGCGAACCGTTGCGTGAACAGTAGTTCCATTTCAATGAAGGTTTTCACAGAGTCATTTGGGAGCTCCGAATACCACTCAAAAGCTGTCTCTGACAAGCTTCCGATAAATTGGCGAAACAACAGTTTGTCGTCACCTCCAGTATTGCCGCATAGTGCTCTGAATTGTTCGACATGCTAGTGAGAATTGCCCATTCCTTTGTAGACATAGAACTTAGGGATTGTAAAACCCGGCAGGTACTTGATTTGGTCATACTAGGCAGGATATGGCCGCTCGGTTCTGACGAGTTGGCTGGCGGCTTTACTGACCTGGTGAGCTCTTATTTACTTAGTGATGTAGTCATCCAGGGCTGCCTTGGAGATGGTTTCTTCCTTGGCCGCTGACAAGGCCGAAAGTGAGTTTGATATTTCCCCTCTATCTCCTCAATAACTATTGGCGGATCTTCGGCTGGGAGTTCCGGTTGTATTATCATTCTCACCATATCTTGGAATAGGAGAGCCATCTGCTTAATATTAGCAGCTTGCTCTGTAGCTTCTTTGTCTTTTCTTTCTAGCACTCTTCGCAAGAACTCTGTATCGGTCTCTTGCTCTGGCGTTGTTCGACTTCTCTGTCCGGACCTTTTTTTGGTCCGGTGAGTGCCGTCATTTTGGTCAGCATTTCTTAGAGCTTTTGCTACTGCTCCTGAGCCTTCGTCAACGACCGATTTTGCGGTTGGTGACTCACCGAAGCGCGACTTTCTTCTTTACCGCTAGCCATATAGACCGTATGTACGGTTATGCCCCCAGACTTAGGGCGTTTAGGTCCATCGCCTTTGGAATTTGCCGTGGGCGGTAGGATTTTCTCCGGTCTCGTTCTTTTATGAAAAGTCGAAGATGAAGGAGCCATTGTGACAGGCACCTGTTTAGGAACGGCCCCCCGCTGTATGGTGGAGGAGCGGTCTTTTTCTTGTTGGCCATTATTCCTTTTAGGTCGACGAGAGTAATTTTTGTTAAGCACAGAGCGTTGGACTTTTCGTCAGATTATATGGATCTATGAAGAAAGCCAATGATGAAGCTGCTTCGATTATTTCTATACGGGAACCTCTGCCAGCGGAGGTGATTTCTTTAGCACCGCTATCGGGAAGTTCTTACGTACTCTCCTGAGCGGGTCATACATGTTCTCAGTTGAAACAGCAGCATTGATATCCACCACAGGAGCTGGTGGGGTGAGCCTAGAAGGAGAGTTGCCCCAGCTTCTCTCACTCGACGCCAGTGGTGACGTCAAGCATACCTTAGAGTGGGAATTGCCTCAATTTTGGAAGCTTCTTTGTCATGCCCCCTGTGTTGCTAAGGGGCTTCGGTTGGTATCAGCCTGTTGAAGACCGACGTCCTTGTTGGAGTTGGAGCGGGGTTGGCCAATTTTTTGAAGACCGGCCGTCTTAGAGGGGAAGCACTATTATCGGCTTTACTCAAGCAGGAGTAGGGAGAGCTAGCCATTTTGGTGTAGCTCCCTCTGGTATCATGGGCTTCTTTACAGGCTCGCTTGAGCTCTTGCTCAGCCTGCTGAAAACTGAGGCTTCAGGGTTTGACGGCTTGCTAATAGGAGCCGTCGTGGTTGCCAACCGATCGAAGACAGACTTTCTGGGAGCTTCTTCTTGTGGCGTTGAGGCGCTAAAGTTCATAGGCGGGAGAATGGTTCTAAAGAATAGTCCGGTAGCGTCTTGTGTAACTTGCCCCACCGGCATTGAGAAAATAAGACCCGTGCGTCACTCCTCCAGTTGGGGTAGAGCGGAAGTTGCTGTTGCATGAGGTGCAGTGGGAAGCCATTGATTTCTCTGCACAGGAGTAATACACCAAGTTTTAATACCTTGAATCCAGGGGCAACCATAGCGAACCACGATTTTGTTCATGAAACACGACACACGAAGTGTAGAATGGAAAGAGGAAAAAGGGTCTCACCAGGAGTACCAGAATCTGTTTACTGCCGAAAACATAGACGAACTGGGATTGAATGTCTTGCCTAAATTTGGGGGCAGATGCTATCTGGACATATCCATCCACCTCTCTGAAGATACCAAGTTGATTTATGGCACCATATATCAGAGGTTTGGATAGATGCGACCGTTGTAGCAGATTTTATCAGATTCCTCCTCATTTATGAGGGTTTTTTTAATCTCGGGGATGCTCTTCCCTGCAAGCGCAACTCTCTGCAGTTAATTACGTTATCGTGTTGCGATAACAACTTTCTCCTACTCCAATATTTCACTTTGTATCGTGTGTTATTTTATTTGTTAAGATTGCTCGTGGATTTTATATAGAGACTAGTTTATGTCGTCGTCCGTAGGGCACAGATTAGTCCAAATCCGTATATTTTAAATTTAGGTTTGAACTTAAGTTGTATGTTCCTTTAGTTCAAAGAATATTTTATTTTATTTAAGGACCATTAATCTAGTTCGAGATTAAGATCAACTTAAATATATGAGAATTTGGGCTCAATTTATTTTTACCAAGGATACGTTTGTCTTATTTGAGACTAAGATCAACTTAGCAATATTTTAAGAATCATCAAATTTTTGTTGAGATCCAAATAAAGAGCGTTTGGGGTCAGCTGCAAGAAATTTCAAAGACTTAGCAAATTTGGGTTTTGTCTACTCGTTCTTGGTCTTTCCCTCTTTATTCAAAAGTGCTAAGCACTTATTTTCTGCTCTGGCGCTCACGTGTGTACCGCATGAGACGCTCAGATATGGGTGCTTCCCAATCAGTGTTAAGCACTTAATCATTTTAACTAAATTTATAGTGTCCAGCACTTTTATACGGCGCTCACGTGTGTTTCACGTGAGGCGCTGAACGTTCTATTTTTTTGGGCACCCATATGGGAAGCACGTGAGGCACCAAATTTGTATTTTTGGGCGCTCACGTGTACTTCATGTGAGACGCTGAGTTTATATTTTTAGGCGCTTCACGTGGGAAGCACGTAAGGCGCAGAGTTTATATTTTGGGTGCTTCACGTGGGAAACATGACAGGCGTCGAGTCTTTGAGAGATTTACTCTCTGTTTATCTTTTGAAAAGAAGTTAAACTTCTGTTGATGGCGTTTTGGCCATTGATGATCATCAAGATCTCTATTTCGAAGATCTGGGATCAAGGTTTCTTTTTTGAGAACTAAGTTATTATGTTCTAAGAACTAGGTTCTTTTTGTATAGGGTTAAACCATATGTTCTTTTCTCTCTGTCCATGTAGAATTTAATTGTACTCTCTTTAATTTGGGTGCTGACGCTCACGTGCTATGCATGTGGGCGCTACCTAAGAATTTAATTCTTACGGAATCAGGCACCACGTGCTTTGCACGTCGGCGCTCACGTGAACTTCACGTAAGGCGTCGTTATAGGATTTAATCCTATAAATATCCTGCGCTGGCTTTTACGTGGGGAGCACGTGAGGCGCTGTCTTATTGTGTTTAAATAGAACTTAGCACTTATTATTGTGTTTAATTAATAAGGGAACAAGCCTCTTTAGGAAAAATTGTTATTCATTACATGTTCAGTACTTATACTTGTTACATACTCACTATACCTACACTACACGGTCATACTATATTTATTTGTCATGCTCATGTTATATTGCTATACTTATATACATTTTGCCATACTCATGATTATAATGACCGTAAAATCCATATACTCTTTTCTTTATAATAAGATAATATCTTTTAAACTCGGTGTATATTCATTTCTGTTTAAATATATGTATAAACATTTCTTGTATCCTATTCGTTGAGATATTGTATTGCTATTTCACAGGTCTCAAGTTCAAAGTCCAGCCTACCCAAATTATTTATTTCTTTATTTTAATTATTTTGCTTTATAAATTCTTGTTTCAAAAAAGAAGAAAAAGATTTTTTTTTTTAGATTTTGATATTTTTCAAAAGAAAAAAATAAAATATAAAATAAGGTAAACGGTCTATTTAAGTTTTATTTAATTTGTAATAGTTATTGATTATGTTAATATCATTTGTATATGTTAATATTAGTAATTAGTTTGTATAGTTTATGCGGGTCTTAATTGTTATTGATTACTATTTTGTTTTTTTTGTTTTTTTTTAATTTCAGATTCAGATTTGATTTTTTATTACTGTTTTGTTGTTGTTTATATATAGTAAAATAACCGGTAGTTACTAGTATATTTGTGATTGCAAATTCACAAATCACATGTTTAGGGGATATTTTATTGGTGACAGTTATGAGCTACAAGTGGTATATTGGCTGTTTCATAAATATAAACATATGATTGTTATTCATCATGTTATTTATATTATTATTTTTTTTAAAAAAAGATAAAAGTTTTTCTCAAAGTTATAATATAAATTTATTTGTTTTTTAATTTATTGGCTTATTGTTTTAATTTATTGTATTTTAAAAGAAGAGAGTTTTTCTTTTAATTAAATATTAAATTTAATTGTTTGTTAGTTTAGAATATTTGTTTTGACTGTTCTTTTATTATTTAGATTTTGGGGGATTGACAAGATTTTAATCAATCTTAACCCCTTACCCTTTTTTCTTTTCTGCCGTAACTTAAAAGGAAAGAAATAACACCGTAGCTCCAAAGATTCTTCTTCTCTGCTCTTTCTATTAATTTCGATCTGAAGCCCGACGACTAGAGAATCGAACAAACGGAGAGGAAGACTCACCCCCTCGCCTCGATCTAATTGAGGCATTTTTCGTCTGTCAAGGAACGATCTTAGATCGTTTCTTTGTTTGTAAGTCCCCTCTACTTTTCCCCGTTGTTTTTCATTGTCAAAGTTCAATTTTTTAATTTTAATAATGATTTTATTTAATGATGAGTTTATAAGAATTTATTCATATTAGAAGTTACGATTACTACACTAATTCTAAGAAAGTATCAAACATATAGTATCATGACCTTATATGTCATATTAAGTTCAGTAGAAAGTTGACATCTTTAATCATGGTCAGTTTTGGTTTGTATATTTTATTTATTTTGGGAAAGTGGTTTTTGATATATTGGGAGAATTAGGTTTTATCTGAAAAACCCTAATTCATATAACTACTTTAAAATATAATATTGTTGTCAAAATTGTATAAACATAACTTATAATAATATTCTTGCTCTTATATTTATATACAATCACTTTCTATACAATTTATATAATGCTACTGACTAGTTTTATATATAAATTGGTATAGTACAATAATCGTTAATACATATCGCGGTAACTTAATTGAATACTATTATACTACATATTAATAATCTACCCTTCCACTTAATAAGATTTACCGACTCCACTCCTAACTGTATTATCCATGACGATTTCTAATGCTTGCACTATGCACATTATTTACTAAATTACTACTTAATCTAAATCAATTCTCTTCACATCACAATATGACTTTACTGTCTTTTATCTCCAAACATAATTACAAACATAGTTGGTAACTGCATGAACTTTTACGTATAATACACATACTATTACTACTTTACACTAACTTGCTTAATACATATCATTATAATGCTTACTACTTATAAAACCATACAATTTTATATTCTTGTGATCTTGTCGTCATGTTTGTTTTATATACTATCTTATTAAATAACTACTACTAGCTATAATACTCTTAATATATAGTGGTAAACTGAATATTCATTTTCCCTATATTTATTGTTCATATGAATTTTCCCCCCACTCTTAAAACTATATACATACAAGGACGCGTTATATGTTCATATGAATTTTCCCCCCACTCTTAAAACTATATACATGCACGCGTTATATGTTACTCTCACACACACACACACACACACACACACACACTATATTTCCATACAGGGAAAACTTAAGTATAATTATGGTTTCGTAATGATCCAGCGACCGCTCTATCGTAGTTACCTAACCTACGAGCGATGACGTCTCCCTGTGGTCGTGGTCAGTACGAAATCCATAGTTTAAGTTAATTCGGGTTGTTGTATTATTTTACTATTTTATGTATGAAATGTGAATTTCTGGATATGCTGAAACTGATTACACCTGCCTTAGAATAGACAAATTTTATTACCTCGGATTCCAATTTGAGCAAACTAAAGTTGTTGGAATATCTAAAGAGAGTTGGCTACATTTTATTTCTCAGTTAATTTACCTGAAAAATTATAGAATTTTATGAAAATAGGATTCTAACAAAATGTGATGAATCTGGACTGCAGCAAAAACTATCTGCGCGGTTGTAGTAAAATGGCATAACTTTCTACCCATTTATCATAATCTGCATTCTTTTGTTGAGAATCATTCACGACTCATAGACTCTAAAGTATCTGTTTAATAAGGAAAACTAGAATCTGGACTAAAACCTATCAAAAATGTAAAATGCTATCGATGTACAAATTCTGAAATTTGCACTGGCCTACTCTGTGCGGCATTACGAAAACTTCTGTTCCTCTCTCACCAGGAACCCGATGGAGGCAAACTCAGTTTCGTTATTTACACGACTCTCAGAACTATAATTTATTCCTTATAAAAGAATCCCTAATTCAAAACCAAAACTATAGATTTCTGCATGCGACCTTATGCTTATTTCTGGCCTAAAATTGAATTAGTATCATCTACTTGTTCTATATACATAGAGACTTAGAATTGTATCTAAGACTTGACTTGTATTCTCAAGAGTCCCATGACCAACTTATGAATGGGCCCGTGTTTCCTAGCCCCTGAATGACGGCCTTAGGTCCATGAATACTCCTACGATGGTTAGAGTCCCATTACATGAGCGGACCCGTGTTTCCTTACTCCTGAATGATAACCTTGGGTTTGTGAATACTCATGATAGTTGATACTCACACTCAACGGCAACTCAGGAGTCCCAATACTAACACATGAATGGGCCCGTGTTTCCTTGCCCCTGGATAGTACTCTTGGGTTTGTGAATACTCTGACGGTGGTTGGAGTCCCATTACTCATGAGTGGGCCCATGTTTTCTTACCCCTGAATAATAGCCTTGGGTATGTGAATACTCCTGCGGTAGATTATACTATCTTGATCTGAACCTGACATGAACCACTTGAATATGGTGAATCTCGTGAATATCGTGAATCTCGTGAATATCGTGAATTTAATGAACATCTTGAATCTCGTGAATCTCATGAACATGACATGTACACTATTTATTGGATATATATACTATATAAATATATATTTCATGGGGATGGGGTAACTCGAAAATAGGGGTATTTATGTGTAACGGAGGATCATATCGTGTTTCTTGTGGTACCGAGAAAAAAAACGGTACATTGCATTATGTATATGTATGTGTGTGTGTGTGTGTCTTGAATCTCATGAATCTCGTGTTGCTGTTGTTTCGTGGCATTACGAAATATCATGATTACATAATAAAACTCCCATAACCAAGCTTATATTTATACTTATATTTATACTTGTACCTATGCTTATACTTATGGTTATGCTTATATTTATACTTGTACTAGTATTTATACTTATACTTATTCTTATTCTTATAGTAAATAGCACTGAAATACCGAATGTCGTGATACTCTAGTTGCTTTGCACTGATTAATACGTGTTACTTATTTGACATGCGTATTACAGTTTACTGTACACGGTTATTTTCATGCCTATTGTTAAGTATACCATATTTCGTGTTAAATATAGTTTAATAATTATACTAATACACCATAATTTAACTAGTATACCAAAAATAATTCTACATTACATTCTTATTAGTATGACATGATATTTTACCAAACTAATTTATTATCAAATAATTCTAAAATTAAGTATACCTTATATATTTTTATAATCATGAATCTTTGTACCTTATTACCTTTTGATGATATTAATAGCAACCCTATACATATTGTTATTCCTAAATTACAAAATTTTATTATTACTATTTTTTATAAATTAAACAAACATTATTATTGTGTTATATTTGTTCCAACCGATTGAAACCTTATATTAAACCTATTAGATTATAAACATTAGTAACTAAATATTTTTTAATAAAATGATGACTTACCGAACTTTAGTTTGCTGACAGCATTCATGTTTTCTTGTTTTCTTTTCTTGGGAATGTCGTCAGATGATATTAGGGCAGACGACGATGTTAGGTATGAGGTGGAACTAACCGAGAAGGACAGTCAATATCTTTCAAATCAGGCTGAGCTCTAGTTTTCCATTTTAGTAAGTATGCCTTCTTTTGTTCAAGGCTATCTTCCATTTATAATTTCTTGAATTTTTGAATTTATATTCAGTTATTATTTTCGAGACTGTTATAAATATTGTTGGATATTTTATAAGATTAAAATTCTTGTACTATAATTTCTTAAACTGCTTATATAGACGCTTAGCATATTCATGTCGAGAATGAGTGCTTCTCGATATGAATATGTCGCGGGCTTGTCGCTCTCGTTTCTCGTTTTTGGAAAGCGGCGCGTGACAATGATATCTTGCCAAGTGCATATAGTTGCTAAGTTAAATTGACACCCTTACATAACCACATTAAAATTCATATTCTGCTTACATTTTGTCATTTACCACATTCACATTCATATCATTTTTAGGGACTTACTGTACGCAGGTTCGCTGACGGGCATTCCATCATGTTTTCTTTCTATCCTTGGAATGTTCATCAGGTGATCTGGGGACTGAGGGGGTGGAACCGGTTGCTGAGGATTACGATCAGTTTGCATCACAAACAGATCTTTAGTTTCTTTCAGCTTTTACTTTCAGTATGTCACTTGTTTAAGCACTTTATAATGTTTAAGTTCAGACATCTTGTATCAGCTGAAATTTTTTGAAATTTTTAAATGTAATAAATAGTTGTTGGATTTTATTCACTTGTCATTTCTTGTCCTGTTTTATATTGCTTATATACGCTTAGCGTATTTGTTTCAAGAAAGTACCTTTTCGGAATAAATATGTCATGGGTTTGTCATGTACATGTTACCGCTCTTTTGGGAGCAGGGCGTGACAGAATGTGAGTAATATATCGATATCACAGAATATAACACAAGCAAAGCATATCGATATTGATATATTACTCGACATTCATTGTTTCGATATCACAACTATGAATAGTATATCAATATCAAGATATAAATCAAAAGCGAAGCATGAGATATTGATATACCATACATATATATATGTTATATGAAAACCAAGATATAAAACACATGTATATACATATTCATATTGTGAATTATCAAAATAATGAATGTGAGTAATATATCGATATCAAAGAATATAACACAAATAAAGCATATCGATATTGATATATTACTCGATATATACAAGATAAAGGATAAGCAAGCTAAATATCAAATATATACAAGTTTAGTGTCGATAGAGAAGGTAAGATAAGCATATGATACTAAACATATATTCATGTTTTGAATCATATCATCAAAACCATAAAAATATAAGTCATTATATATTGCCTTTGAATGGTACTCGGAGCTCCCAAATGACTCCAATGAGACCTTTGCTGATATCGAGCTGCTCTTCATGTAGAGATTTGTCAGCGCAAGCGAGCATATTGCAATCCCAGCATTAAACAACAGAGGGTGAAATCGAAAGAAACACTGGTGCAATATGTCATCTGATTGAGGCATTTTGCTTCAAAATGTGAATAACCCATCACCGAACCTTTGGCCGTCGGAATGTTCATCGGAACTCTCAACCCGCACTTGAAGGTTTATCCGTTCTTATCATTTGCTAAGCCTACTATATATTAAGAGCTCCTTGAAAAGCTGGTTCAACTGGAGCAGACTAGATCTCCTCCTCCATAGAAGGGAAGTCTCGAAATAGCAAGAATAAGAACAAAGCAGCGTTTGTCGCCAATGCTCAGCAGCAACAAGGCGCCTTTAAAGCACCTAGCCGTCGAAATGATAACCGTTCGGGCCCTACCCTCGAAGAAAAGTTGGGTCGTGAATACTCCTTTCCTCGTGACAAAACGAAGAAACTGTTCGACCTTACCATGAAGAATCGCATGCTGTCGCTGCCTGAACCACGGCGACCATCGCAAGTAAATGTGGTCAATGACCCTAATTATTGCCTATACCATCGAGTTATAAGTCACCCAATTGAAAACTAGTTCGTATTCAAAAATTGGGTCGAAGAGCAGTACAAGCAGGGCATGCTCATGTTGTCCGACAGCTAGAAAGTGGACCCACCACAGAAGCATGTGGCAAAGAAAGCCGACACTTAAGGGTCCTCACGACTCCTAAGGAGAAAATACACCTACGAGATCCCCTCGACTCGTAGGGAGAAAATACTTTTATAATGCCCTCATCGCTCATAAAATTGAAAAAGCCTTAGGTGACAGGGATCTAAACCTGTCCCCTAAGCCATTTGCCCTACAGTCAATCTCCAAATCGACTACCGTATACGATCCATGGGTTACTTGCAACGAAGTTACATTCAAGACCTCCTCTATTGGCCAACTAAGCTATCAATGAGGAGAAGGTTCACTTAGATGTCCTCACAATACACGAGGAGAATGGTGCCAAAAAAATGAGGTTAAGCAAAAAGGGCACGGATGAAAACCCAGAACGGCTACATGAGTAAAATCAACAGGACTGCCCGCGATCTTGTGAAAACCCGAAAGAGCGCAAACTCGTAAAAAAAGGGTTAGTCCATAAGCAAAAAGGGCATGGATGAAAACTTGAAAGGGCTCCGTGAATAAAAACAGCAAAACCCGTAAGGGCGCAACCTCGTAAAAGGAAAAAAATTTGACGAAGTCCCGCCAGAAGCGAGCAATCCTCCCAACATGGTGAATGGAACTTGTGAGTCCTCTCGACTTGCACAAAACACTCTTGTATGATCTTTACTACTCACAAGGGAAAAAGACACTTAGGGGTCCCTATGACTCTTAAGGAGAAAATACACCTACGAGATTCTCCCGACTTGTAGGGAGAAAATACCTTTATAAGACCCTCACGGATCATAAAATTGAAAAGCCTTAGGTGATAGGGATCTAAACTTGTCTCCTAAGCCATCAATACCCTACGGCTGGTCTCCAAATTGACTACCATATACAATCCATGGGCTATTTGCAACGAAATTGCACCCTAAAGTCCTACCAAAGGAGAGTAATCCTCCCAAAGTGGTGAACGGCAATTGTGAGTCATCTTGACTTGCAAGGAGAAAACACTCTTGTGAGATCCTTACGACTCGAAAGGTAAAAAGACACTTAGGGCTCCTCACGACCCTTAAGGAAAAAATAAACCAACGAGATCCTCTCGAATCGTAGAGAGAAAATACTTTTATGAGACCCTCACGGTTTATAAAGTTGAAAAGTCTTAGATGGCAAGGATCTAAACCTGTCTCCTAAACAATCAATGCCCTGCGGCATGTCTCCAAATTGACTACCGTATACGATCCATGGGCTATTCAACACCAACGAGATCCTCTCCTAAGCCATCAAATCCAAATTTCAAGTTTCTCCAGGCAGATGATGAATTGCTCCTGACATACGTGCTTCAGTGTTAGCAATGCTTATGCAAGCCTGGAGTCAAAAATCTCGACCCCTAAGTCGTTAAACTGGGAAATAAAAAAAGAACAGAAAGAAATAGCCGAAATGATGGCGTAACCGCGAATAAATAGCTGAAATGATAGGGTAATCACGACCTTCATGATAAGAAAAGCTGAAATGATAGAGCAATCGCGGATAGAAAAGATAAAGAAAGAAAAAATTTCTGCCGTACTAGCAATTCGCTTCTGGAAACATTCCAGTCGCAACGATGATGATGCCAAGATTGGATCAGATCCCAAGTTCCATACTCGCGGCGAAAAGTCAGCGAGCCTTAAATGCATATAAAATAGCTGAAATGTTAGGGCAACTTGTAACAAAATCAGCAAGTAAAATATATGCATAAAAAAATAGTCGAAATGATTGGGCAACTCGCAATAAAAAGCAGCGAGTAAAAAGAAAAATAGCCGAAATGATTAGGCACCGCGAAAAATAGCCGAAATGATTGGGCAACGCGACTTTCGCGATATAAAAATGCTGAAATGGTAGAGCATCGCGGAAAGAAATTAAAAAATGAAAATGAAACTTTTTCCCTGCAGGTAAGTCCATACTGACCCCTGTATACAATCCATGGGCATCAACGAAAAGGGAACCACATGTCCCAACAAACTCTGTCAAAGGGAAAGTCATATCTCGACAGCAATATCTGCATCCTAGAAGACCAACAACGGCGTTCTTCTTCATGCCAGCAAAGCACGGACGCGACACCACCAATCGGAGCCACGACAAAGTCTCCAGTTCCAAGACTCTACGGTTCACAGACAACCTAGAGTCGGCCCCGACATCGCAGAAAGTGGAATACGTCATCCAATGACCTCATCTCAGAAATACGTCAGCAAATGACCCCTTCGCGGAAATACGTCATCCAATGACCCCGTCTCGGAAATACGTCAGTAAATGACCCCGTCGCGGAAATACATCATCCAATGACCCTGTCTCGGAAATACGCCATCCAATGACACCCCGTCTCGGAAATACGTCAGTAAATGACCCCGTCTCGGAAATACGTCAGCAAATGACCCCGTCGCGGAAATACGTCATCTAATGATCCCGTCTCGGAAATACGTCAGCAAATGACCCCGCCGCGGAAATACGTCATCCAATGACCCCGTCTCGGAAATACGTCATCCAATGACCCCGTCTCGGAAATACGTCAGCAAACGACCTCCGTCTCGAAAATACGTCATCCAAGGACCTCCGTCTCGGAAATACGTCATCCAATGACCCCACCGCGGAAATACGTCATCCAATGACCCCGTCTCGGAAATACGTCATCCAATGACCCCGTCTCGGAAATACATCAGCAAATGACCCCGTCGCGGAAATACGTCATCCAATGACCCCGTCTCGGAAATATGTCATCCAATGACCCCGTCTTGGAAATACGTCAGCAAATGACCCCGTTGTGGAAATACGTCATCCAATGACCCCGTCTCAAAAATACGTTATCCAATTACCCCATCTCGGAAATACGTCAGCAAATGACCCCGTCGCGGAAATACGTCAGCAAATGACCCCGTTGCGGAAATACGTCATCCAATGAACCCGTCTCGGAAATACGTCAGCAAATGACCCCACCGCGGAAATACGTCATCCAATGACCCCGTCTCGGAAATACGTCCTCCAATGACCCTGTCTCGGAAATATGTCATCCAATAACCCCGTCTCGAAAATACGTCAGCAAATGACCCCGTCTCAGAAATACGTCATCCAACGACCCTGTCGTGGAAACATGTCAGCAAATGACCCTGTCTCGGACATACGTCACCCAATGACCCCGCCTCGGAAATACGTTAAGCAATGACCTCCCCGTCGAAGCAGTGTTTCGACTCGGAAACAAGTCAACCTACCAACCACTTACGAGTCCTTTAGACTGGTAAGGGAGAAAATTCTCTTACGAGATCCTTATGACTCTCGAGAAAAAAATATATACTTAGGAATCCTCACGATTCCTAAAGAGAAAATACACCTACGAGATCCTCTCGACTCGTAGTAATTAAGTGTGCCTCATGGAAACACTCAATTTTGTCCTCGGCCGTATCAAGAATCGTCGGAGTCATCTCTGCCAGATGAGGAGGAATATCGGTGAGCAGGGATAGCAAGATCAGCCGGAGCCAAATGGAGCCCATAGAAAGAGGAAAACCCCTACGAGTCAGGAGCTCATACATTACCGCATCGCACTGAGTGTTGGTAAGAAGAGGGTCTACTAGCCGTGCGGCAAAGCGGGGAATAATCTCCTCAATGGGCACCTCCCATAGTTGCCGACGAGCGTGGGGGCGGTTGCAAGCCATAACCTGTGGTTTGTTTCTCAAGATGATCACCCTAAGGTCTAAATGGTTTTCTCTTTAGAGAGGAAGAAAGGCCTCGGCTTCAAATTATAAAAGGGAGCATTCAATGCTATGCACAGAAAATGTTGTGCATGGTGGAACTATTCCCAAGGCCTAGACATAGGGAAGATCATGGGAAATGAAAGAGGTGACTCATTGGAATCAGAGTAGGGAAATGAAACGACCTCATCAGCAGAGCCTCACGTGCATGGCACGTGAGAACCAGACTTGATCCTTTTGAAAACTAAAAGGGTGCCGCACGTGCATAACACGTGATCACAGGCACTAGTGCAAGATTAAAATCCCCAGCGATGCCTCCTGCGCAAAACACGTGAACACCAACAGCAATATAACAACACCACATACAGAACACATGTAACATAAAAGAAAGGAGGGTAAACATGAAATTTAGTCATTCATACTCTAAGAACTTGTACATGGTGTAAAAATAAAAGGAAATGGTTACGATGGTAAAACATTAAATCCGGGATATGGATTAAGAGATTCAGAAGTAAGGCCATCTAAAATGCTTCTGGCCTCTCTGACCATTCTCGTGTGCATCCTCTCACGAATGCAAGCGTCAGGGTCCTCACTGATGTCATCCGTCCTCTGATAGGCAGAGATTATCGTCGTCTGTTGGAAAATTTAATGCAAAATATCAACGAGATTATCTCGCCGCTTCTTCAAGATCAGGCCCATCAGATATACTGAGTGCACCTTTTCTTCGGCATCATCCAATGCTTTAAGCGGCATGACTTCATAAAATCCAGGAAGTGCTTCCCAAATCGCTCTCACAACAAGCTTCAAAAGAGCGAAGCGACGAGAAAGCAGTCGACCGTTGTATTCATTAAAGAGACTCATAATCTCAGCGAACTGGGCATTTGTAAACTCTTGGTTTTGGCAACGGCCTTGTACACGAATGTCTTCATAAGAAATAATTTCGTCAAGATCGTACAGATGAGCGGCCATAGTATCTGAAAAGAAAAATTGGTAAGAGTTTAGTGATCAAACTGATTAAGAGGATCCTCATTAAACAGACATTGGAATTCAAACAAATTCTTAGGAAAACAAGTTCTTTTAAGCACGCAACAAATTCAAATTTGTGCGAATAAGGGTAAAACCTTATGAAAAGATTTTCAAGAACACCAGGCAATAAAATTCTCGAAGGGTCCTCTTGATCTTTCAGAGCTAAGCTCTTCGCCGGAGGAATTAAATTCCTTTTATGTTATGGAATTGAATTCCAAAAACTCATAAAAATGTATGAGAAACAAAATCCCAGGAATCTTCAAAGAATCAGAGAGGAATGCCCGAGATATGGAGGTTTACTGTTAAAAGATCACATCTTTGGATCCCTAAGCGGATAGGTTTCAGAGGAGAGCAAAGCTCTCTTGATGGATTTAAAAATACAGAAATTTTTGTTCAAACAGAAAAGTTTTTTTTCTGATGTGCAAGATCTTTACCTAAAAAGGGCTTATTTTTGACAGAGTTTAACTCTGGAATTACAGTGGCAGAGAACTAAGTTCTGAAGAGGAAAATTAAATTCTCAAAGAAAACGAAGAAGGAAGAAGATGAAAGAAACAGTGGCTGCCTAAGGAGCCAAACCCTTGCATTTATAAGACGTGACAAGGACGGTTCACCTCCCCGTTCCCCTAGGCAATCCAACGGTTGTAAAGGTGACAGCGTTGGACTCACGTGCAAGCCACGTGAGAACAACGCTGTGGAGGCATTTGTTCCCTCATGAAAACTGAATAATAAATATAAAAAAGCAATAGGAAAAGTCCCCAAATGGGGCATCACATGCCCACACGTGATAGGCACCGCACTTGACAAAACAAAGCTGAAACTGATCCTCACGTGCAGACACGTGACCTCTATATACAAAGTATATAGACGCCTTCTAAACACGAACACTTGGCCAGAAAAATTCACGTGATAGCACATGACGCTCTTTGATAGGCTTAACTTTGTGGGGTCACGTGCTTCACATGATGGGCTCTTATGCCTTCTGAACCGATAGAACTAAAAAATAAAAGGGGTCAAAGCCCTATTTGGAAAACATTTCCTTAGATGTTTCTAAACAAGAAAGATTGCGCTCTGTAAAGCAGAGTGCCGTTGGATTAAAAATCCAATGGTGATTAAAAATCACCAATTTACAGAAGAAGATTCTGTATAGGGAAATATTTTCCTAATCTTGTAAGAAATATCTTCTGTAAAAACAGAAGTCCTGGGATTAAAAATCCAATGGTGAATAAAATCCACCGATTGATCTAAAAGATCATTTTGGTTGATTATAAAATCAATAAAAATCTCTCAATAAGAGATTTTCTAAACAAATTGATTCTTTTCTTTCTCCTATAAATAGGAGCCAAAAAAAGAAGAAGAAGAAGAAAAGGAGAGAACCCCTCCCCCCATAAACTTCAAGATAAAGAGAGAAAACAGAAAGAAAAAAACCGAAGTAAGAAAAGGAACAAAACACAGAGAATATCTCGTCTCTTTTTCACCTCCATAAGAGTTTAACTCTTCTAAAAAGAACTTAGTTCTTCCTCTGATTGAGATTTGCAGAAGCAGATCTCCCCACAAGTTGAGAATTTAATTTTCATCGGGGAGATTCTGCCATGCAGATCTAAAGCCTAGGGGGGATCTAAGTTCAGAGAATTTAATTCTTCCAAAAAGTATATAGGAATTCAGTTCCTCTAATAAAACAAGGGTTTAACCCTTCACATAAGAACTTAGTTCTTTCTTATAGTGAAAGATCTGCAGAAGCAGATCTCCCTAGAATTCAATTCTCATCGGGGAGATTCTGCCATGCAGATCCCAAACCTAAGAGAAAAACTAAATCGTAAGAATTTAATTCTTACAAAACAGTAGGCTTGAAAGTCTCGAAACTCAGGATCTCCATACATGTAAAAAGATTGGCACCCAACATGATAACGGCCGATCACGTGCTCCCAAATGAACACCCTTGATGAACAAAGAGGACAACCGAGACTGGCTCACGTGACCCCACGTGACCTCCCAATTAGTGCTTAGCACTTACAAAGCAAAAATGGAGTAAATCAAAGGCAGTTTCCATTTGGGGCGCCTCACGTAATCCCACGTGACCCAATAGCGCTTAGCGCTCAGAAAAGAACAAGGGAATAAACCTAAAGAAACAGTGCCTCACGTGACCCCACGTGAGGCACTCAAATTTTTATTGTTTAACACTACTTCAAGCACCTCACGTGGGAGCACGTGAGCGCTGAGCATATACTAGTGTTTAACACTATGAAAGGCCAATATTAGCCAAACTCAGACCAAATTTCCCGAGGACCGTCAATTGAGCTCCACATGCTCAGGGTCCCCAGGACCGATCTCAGTCCCAGAGATAGCTAATGAGCTCCCAACAGATGGCATTTAAAATGATGTTCATCCCATTCCTCCTCAGTCGGGATATTGGTTTGAGGGTACATCTCTCCATACCTCTGATACATGTCGTTGTAATTCTTCAACGTCTTCAGAGAGATGGAGGGTCCCAATAACCAATAACTTTTGGCACATCCGCAAACTGTTGAACCAAAACCTTATGGACCGTAATGTCCCTAAACTAAACTCTATAGACTATGACGTCTTTAAACTATGGACTATGATGTCCTTAAACTCCACGAACTATGATGTCCTTAAACCCAGTGGACCGCAATGTCCCTATAAACTAAAGAAAATCATGTTGAGTAGATCTTAGTCTAAAATTAGACTAACGTATTCTCAACAAACGTTTGAGTTGATCTTAATTTAAAACAATATTAATGATCCTTAAACTAACCCAAACCCAAATCTAAGAAAATATAGATTTGGACTAATCCACGCTCTACGGGCGACAATATAAATTAGTCTCCGTATACAATCCACGGGCAACCAAAAACAAAACAAACACACACGACACGAAGTGAACATCTAGAGAAGGAGAAAGTGGTTACCGCGATGCAGTAGCGCAATTAACTGCAGGGGCTTGCGTCTGCAGGGAAGAGCGTCCCCACAATCAAAAACCCCTCACAAACGAGAGGAAATCTGACGAAGTCTGCTACAATGGCCGCATCTGTCTAAACCTCCGATATACGGTGCCATAAATCATATTGGCATCTTCGGAGAGGTGGACAGATAAAACTAAATAGCATCTGCACCCAAAACTCTGGCCAGACATCCCAACGTACCGGTCGCGTCTTTCGGCGGAGAACACTCCCCTATCGAAAAGCATTGCCTGGCATTAATCTTTGCGGTAACGAAGCTCCGACATTATGCCCTGGTACATGAGGTCCATCTCATATCAAAGGTGGATCCTCTCAAATATTTGATGTCAAGAGCCATACTAACGGGAAGGCTTGACAAATGGACCCTCCTCTTGATGGAATTCATGATAATCTATCGACCTCTTAAGGCAGTGAAAGGCCAGGCCATCGCCGACTTTCTCGCAGAGCATCCGATACCTGCTGACTCTCCTTTAAATTGCGAGTTGCCGTATGAACATGCGTTCGACACAATCGACGGAGAGAAAGAAGGGAGTGATACCCGATGGGAACTCTACTTCGATGGGGCATCGTCTATGAAGAAACGGAAGCAAATCAACCCCATAATCAAAGCTGGGGTAGGACTTATCTTTATGACTCAACAAGGAGGAATAATGCATTTTGCCCTTTCCTTAACGGAACTAAGAACAAACAACGAAGCGGAATATGAAGTTTTGATAGCGGGTCTTAAACCTCCTTATCTATGGAGACTCCCAGCTAGTCGTTAGCCAAGTAAATGGCGACTATCAGACGTGCAAGTCAGAATTGGTGAAATATGGTGAAAGAGTGCAGCAATTGCTGACTCGGATCTCCTCCTATGTCCTGGAAAGCATACCGCGTGCGGAAAATAGCAAGGCGGATGCGTTAGCCAAACTCGCTAAGGAACTGGCTGACGAGATCTCAATGACGTAAGGATCATTGTGCAAAGCCGCCGGATTCTCGCACCAGCAGAAATATCTCCGAAGTCGTCTAAAGAAGAGAAAGCGACTAAACAAGCGGTCTTCCAAATAGAGGACAAAGAAAATTCTAAGGATTGGAGAGAAGTCTTCATAGACTACTTCAAATCCCATCGATCGCCCGAAAACGCATCTTGGAGACATCAGCTCATGAAACGAGCTCTATCTTTTGCCTTCGTCAATGATACTCTATATAAGAGATCGTTCGACAGTTTGTGGATAAGGTGCCTGGGACCAGAAGAAGCAAGAAGGGTCGTCCAAGAAACTCATGACGGACTCTGCGGTTCCCATCAAGTCGGGCTAAAGATGAAGCTGAAAATCAAGAGGATGGGTTAATATTGGCCCGCGATGATACGAGACTGCCTCGAATATGCGAAGCAGTGTCATTCATGCCAAATTACGGGGACTTCATCCACTAGCATCCAAATCTGCTACATCCAACATTGGCTAGCTGGCCATTCGAAATGTGGGGAACCGATATAGTCGGGCCTATCGAACCAGCATCATCTAAGGGACATCGGTTCATATTGGCAACAACCGATTACTTCTCTAAGTGGGCAGAAGCAGTACCATTAAGGGAGGTGAAGACAGAGAACATCCTCCATTTCTTCAGGACGCATGTCATTTACCGATTCGGCACTCCGCGTCGGATCATCTCGGATAACAGGCCAGCCTATAAAGCCATAAGATCGGTCGCTTCGCGCAGCAACATAATATAGATTGGAGATACTCTTCAGTCTATAATCCCTGAGCTAATGGTCTAGCAGAGGATTTCAACAATATCTTGACGAAGATCATAAAGAAAACAATGTACAGAAATAGGAAGGACTGGCATGAGAGATTGCATGAAGCTCTCTGGGCTTATCGGGCCACGTTCAAGACGGCCACGAACACAACTTCATTCGCGTTAGTATTCGGAACAGAAGCGGCACTTCTCTTGGAGATAGAGCTACCCTCTCTACGAGTGGCAGTTCGTCATGAGTTGACAGACGAGGAAAATGCCCATCTTCGGCTTGAGGAGCTCGATGCCCATAATGAAACTCGTCTCATGGCGTAGCAAAATCTGGAAGCTTACAAAGCAAGGATGACGCGCTCATACGAAAGACTAACTAGGCCGAGAAAATTCGACCAAGAAGAACTCGTGCTGGTTGTCAAAAGACCTATGATCCCCAATCGTGCTAAATGGGGAAAGTTCGAGCCGAACTATGAAGGCCCGTACATCATAGACAAGTTCTACCAAGGTGGGGCCTACTTGCTTATGGATATGCATGGCAAAAGACCTTTCCGGCCAATAAACAGCCGGTTCCTTAAGAAATACTACGCCTAACAAGTCACAACTCAGGTTAATGATAGATGACGACGCTCGACTCTATAAGTAGTATCCGGCAAAACTCCGCCTTGAAACTCGCCACGGACCGCAATGTCCTTAAACTACAACGGACCGCAACGTCTTTAAACTACAACGTACCACATCTTCCTTAAACTACAATGGACCGAGATGTCCCTAAACTAACAATGGATCGAGATGTCCCTAAACTAACAACGTCGCCTCAAACACGGCGATAGTAGAATGCAAGTCCATGAGTCCCAGCGGTAAGGACTGCAATCCAAATCCCACCGGCAAACGGTTGGGTCACCTGCAGTGAAACTATTTTCGATAGTTTCGTCGTTCACAAAAAACGATATGTCCACAAGTGAAATGAGTACGGATGAAAAACCGAAAGGGCGCCGTGAGTAAAAACAGCAGGGCTACCGGCGAGCTTGTGAAAACCCGAAAGGGCGCAATCTCATTAAAAAAAGGTACTTCTACAAGCGAAATAGCACGGATGAAAATCCGAAGGGCGCCGTGAGTAAAAACAGCAGGACTACTGGCAAGTTTATGAAAACCCGAAAAGGCGAAATCTCGTTAAAATAAAAATACCTGCAAGGTCCTCTAGACCTTGTGAGGAGAAAATACCCGCGTGAGATCCTTACGACTCACAAAGGAGAAACACACTTAGAGATCCCCATGATTCCTAAGAAGAAATTGCACTTACAAGATCCTCATGACTCTTAAGGAGAATTACCCCTATGAGACCCTCACGGCTCGTAGGATTCAAAAGCCTTAAGCTACAGAGACCTGAACCTGTTCTTAAGCCATCACATTCCCCAAGTTGCCTTACAGACGGTTCATATTGACCCTTGTATACAATCCACGACACAAATAAACGTTCCCTCACCCAGTTCCACCCATGGCGCGAAATTTCCCCATTCGGTGAACAACACTTGTAGGTCCTCTCGACCTGCAAGGAGAAAATACTCTTATGAGATCCTTATGACTTACGAGAGAAAATATCACTTGGGGATCCCCACGATTCCTAAGGAAAAAATACACCCACGAGACCCTCACGACTCGTAAAGAGAAATACCTTTATGAGACCCTTACGGCTCGTAAAGTCAAAAAGCCTTAGTCAATAGGATCTTAACCCTGTTTGCTAAGCCACCTTTGTTCAAATCAATAAAGACAAATGATGATTCGCTCCTGGTAATATCACAGTGGCAGCGATGCTGATGCCTAAATTGGTAGCAAATTCCAAGTCCTCTAATGGCAAATGATGATTCACTCCTGGCCATATTCCAGTCACAGCGATGCTGATGCTAAGGTTGGTATCAGATCTCAAGTTCTAAGCTCGCAATAAAAATCAGCGAGTCATAAATGCATATCAAATAGCCGAAATGATGGGGCAACTCGCAATAAAAATCAGCGAGTAAAATATATGCATACAAAAATAGCCGAAATGATGGGGCAACTCGCAATAAAAAGCAGCGAGTAAAAAGAAAATAGCTGAAATGATTGGGCACCGCAAAAAATAGCCGAAATGATTGGGCAATCGCGACTTTCGCGATATGAAAAGCTAAAATGATAGAGCATCGCGGAAAGAAATAAAAAAAATGAAATGAAATTTTTGCCCTGCAGGTGAGATCACATCAACCCCTGTATACAATCCATGGGCACAAACGAAAAGGGAATCATATTGCCCCACCGGGCTTCGTCAAAGGGAAGCCAGATCTCGATGGCTATATCTACATCCCAGAGATCAACGACGGCATTCCTTCTCGTTCCAACCAGAAGCAGATACGACGTCAACAAAGCGGAGCCACGGCAAAGTCCCCTAGTTCCAAATCTTAACGGTTTACAGACAACCTAGAGACTACCTCGGAGCCATGGCAAAGTCCCTAGTTCCAAGTCTCGACGGCAACATCTACAGCCTAGAGATCAACGACAGCGTGCTTCCTTCCTCCAGCAGGATGCAGACGCGGTGTCAGCAAAGTAGAGCCATGGCAAAGTCCCCTAGTTCCAAATCCCGACGGTTCATAGCCAACCTAGAGATTACCTCGGAGCCATGGCAAAGTCCCTAGTTCCAAGTCTCGACGGCAACACCTGCAGCCCAGAGATCAACAACAGCGTGCTTCCTCCCTTCAGCAGGATGCAGACGCAACATCAAAATAAATGGAGCCATGGAAAAGTCCCTAGTTCCAAGACTCAACGGTTCACGGACAACCTAGAGACAACCTCGACATTCGTCGCAATATTGCAGACACAATGTCAACAAACGAAGCCAAGGAAAATCCCTCACTTCAGGGTCTTGATGGCAACTCAAATGAGACCTGAAAAAACTATCGGAGATCATCCCACACCAGCACGGAGTGGTTATGACTCATTGGGGCTCCCCAGACTGAGCCTAACCTCAAGTGAAAAGCGGCATGGAATATCCCTAACGCTTGCCCTTCCGACGGTAATATCACCTGGAAGATTACTTGAAGACATCTTGTCCAGCCCTCGAAGGGATCATAGACATGACAGTCATGGAGCTACTCGAATAGCAAGATTGCATATCGAGGAAAACATCGGCCAA
The DNA here is from genome assembly GCA_030015575.1 of Agapanthus africanus. Lineage (NCBI taxonomy): Eukaryota > Viridiplantae > Streptophyta > Magnoliopsida > Asparagales > Amaryllidaceae > Agapanthus > Agapanthus africanus. The sequence goes on from CM057348.1 coordinate 73,659,118, forward strand.
CGCGACGGCGACGGGTAAAAAACCCTAGTACCACAGACCCTAACGGACTTCTATTAGCAGGAGTTAACTGTGACGTTAGGACATCCTTGCGAGAACTTCTCGATTCATCTTGACTCGTAGGGAAAATAATGTTCCTGCAAGAACTTCTCGACTCGTCTCGACTCGTAGGGAAAAGCCTTAGGCAATGGGGATAAGGACCTATTTCCTAAGCACTGGGGCCCTGCAAGTCGGTCCAAGATGGACTATTGCATACTATTCACGAGTCACACTCTCCAAAGTCGAATATTGACAAGGAGGGAAAAAACCACTTACGAGTCCTCTCGACTTGTAAGGGGGGAAATTCTATTGTGAGATTCTTACGACTCTCAAGAGAAAACGCACTTAGGAGTCCTCACGACTCCTAAGGAGAAAATACACCTACGGGATCCTCTCGACTCGTAGGGAGAAAAGTATTTATGAGACCCTCACGGCTCATAAAGTTGAAAAGTCTTAAGCGGCAGATCCAAACCTGTTTTCTAAGCCATCGCTGCCCTGCAAGGAGATCAAGATAGACTATCTACAGGCCACATTTGCCAGAGGGACACGCCAGTATGAAATAAAATATGTCTTTTATTCATGAATCCAAATGAATACAAGATACATTTCATAAAAGAATCAAAATGAATACAAGATACTCTCATTCAAGAGTAAATACAAAAAGGGAGAATATACAAAAAAATCTTTAAGCCAGCGGATGGTGCAATAAGCTCGTCAGTTCATCGTTCTTCCGCTGGGCCTCGGCTTCAAGCTTTGTTATTGCCATGAGACGGGTCCCCACCTGAGCCTGTTAAGTCTGATATGAAGCGAACCGACTCTCAAGCTCCTTTTCACCGACTTTATGAGCTTCAACCGTCTCACGGGTAAAAATAACGGCTTTATCAAGAGCTACCACCTATGTGATAACTTCTTGAAGTACCCTCCAAATTTCGTACGCACGAATGGTCTTGGTAGTGAGTTGAGCCTGAAGTTCCCCCAAAACATTTGAGGCTGGCTCCCTCTCCGAAAATTTCAAGTTGAGCCTCTTCTCGCAAGACTGTAGATTAGCGGCACACTGCTCAATCCACCCCCGCAGGCTCGCCTTTGCAGTTAGGAGCTCGGAAGGAAGGCGTATGCACTCGAGACCATGTAAGTAAGCCTCCACTCGACGACAATATTCAACCCAAACATGCACCAATGTTTCATCGTGATAAGTGTCAAGGAAAAGCAAAGAAGTATTGGCTTTGGCAGCAAATTCTTCGGCTGTAACAGAACGATCAGCACGAAGATCTTCAATGAGAGCCAACAAGGAGTGAATGCTTTGTCTCGCCATCCTTTCAGACGCACATCAGGCATATGGGCCCGGTGGCATAATGATTCGAGATTCTAACGGGGTCAGGGCTGGAAAAGCTGTTAAGATTTATGAACAGTCAACGAGACTTGCAAACATGGAATAGACGAAACAAGGCCAAGGATGAAGCTTTACTTACCCACAGTTATGCAAGGGGGGTTTAAAAGATCCCTAGGCCCATCGAGGATCTCAACTTCGTCATCAGCTTCCAGAACTACAGAGGGCATATTAGCATTATTATAAAAAATGATAATAAAACAAAAGGGTCAAAGAACACTGACCTTGCCCGGAATAAAGGACTATGCTTTGCGGGGATATTGCCTGTAGGGCAGCCATATCGAGTAGACGCTGGAAGGACTTCCTGAGAGATATATCCACGATAGAAGCCGCCAATTCCCGCAATTCTGAAGGAAAGAAGAGTTCAGATAACGAGGGGATCATTTAAATGAAATGTAGAAGATTACCTTCGATGCTCCGCCCGCATTGAACTGGAGGGATAGCAGCTTCGGCAGCCTCCTCCACGCCTTCAGGCACATCACCGGAGATATTTGCTGGCGTAGCAGCTTCCAATCGCGGAACAACAGCCGCCACTTCAGACTCCAAAGAGGGAACAGTGGCCTCGGCGGTCCTTCCTACAATCTCCAGGATGCCACCAGAAAGATCCATTAGATCGGTGGCTGGTAAGGTTACCTCTGCGGAAAGTACGGATGCTAAAGGGACGAAAGTCACCCCGGGAGCTCCAAGATAGAACTAATAGCTTCGAAAATCTCTTCTACACCCTTCGGTGCACCACTAGAGACATCCATAGGGTCCGCGACCAATGAGCTCACCTCCGCTGAAGGAATGGACACCGAAGGAACAAGAGTCACCGCCAAAAGTTCCACAACATGAACGGCGGCTATAGTGATCTCTTCTACACCTCCCGGTGCGCCATAGGAGACATCTATAGAATCCGCGATTATGGCACGACCTGGGCTCAAATTCTCTTTCGTTGCTAAAGTCCCTGCAAAGTTTTCATAAAGATAAGAAGATATAAAAGCGATACAAATTACTTGCCAAAAGGAAGATACGGAAAACACGCATACCGATACGCCAGGGTGCTTCTAGTACGGCTTTTTCGAGCCGTCGTTCCTTCCTGAGGAAATGCGCTCACCGGGCTTCAAATGCATATTCATGACCACCGGTCTTCAGTGCCAGCTCATCTTCAGAAGTGGCCGAGATGGGCTGCTTGAAGGCTCTTTTGTATTCCCTTTGCAGAGGACCCATATGTACCTTCCGTAGCGATGGGGGATCTTAATAGAATATGATGGGAGGGTAATATTTTTTCGGGGCCCCTACATTCTCCGTTTCGTCTTGTGAGCGCCTTATAACCTCAGCCAATTGTGCGGCTTCCTCGGCAGACGAACCCGGAAAGAGAAGACCATCATCCGGCTCTTGCATGGATATGGGTTCGTCTTGAACAATAGGCTCAGATTCTAGTAAGAGGTCAAGCAAGCCAACAATTGTTTTCTTCCTCCTTTTCGAGCTGGAGCTAACACTAGAAGAGGATCGCTTCCTTCCCCTCGGCACTTTGGCGTGACGTTGGCCAACCTCGCTTCCGGTATCCCCTTTTGGCGATACCACCGCTGATGACACCGCCATTGATGGAGCCACTGCTGATGACACCGCCACTGATGACACTACCGCTGGCGCTACATTGGAAGCCTTTGCTTGGCCTCTAGTGCGCACTGGCATACTAGCAGTGCGGGGAGTCGATTCTGTTTCCGTGGCCTTGGGGATAAGTACCACACCGCTATCCCTCGATGGAGGATGAACCACTATCCACGGCCGCAACGGAACACCAGCGGCTTGGGCTGAAGCTGAAGATCGACATTCGAAGAGTACCCGCCTCTCCTCGGCAATGACGGGACCGACTCGATGACGATACCAACCCGTGAAAGACCCTACACACCTTGGAATATAGTCAACCTCGGGGATCATGAAACGGGAGCCGGTGTTCAGCCGCATAAAGTGATGGGTGATGTCACACGTGAATTCAAGAGACGGAGTGGGCTAAACTAAGAACGCCTAGAAAGGGACACCCTAGTTATAGCCCAATTGCCAGGCGAAGCGGTGCGGATTGTACCGCATGAAAAGGGCCGCATTATTCTGACGGAACACCAAGTAGTCTGGCCTAATCGAATACAGGTGCATGATCTCCTTAGGCTTTAAAGATGACGCTCCACTTTTCGACAGATCAAACAGCTGTTGGATGGGCTCCACGGGAGCAGAGAGGACTCGATCGTTAAAAACCATGCCGCCCTCATTGGAGTACGGGTTAAGCAGCACGCGAAGGGCTCCTAGCTGAGTCAGATCGGGAGCGGAAGCATCCACTAACCTCATAACCCGTGGGAAGGTATAGGAGTCCTAGAAATCTAGTCGTCGACGTGCTGCGAACACTCCCAGTACATGCATCTCGATCCACGACGTGAAGTAGTGGAGGGAGGAATTCACGACATCTGTACCTGGGGACGAAGTGTTGGCCGCAGCACTTAATCCATGATAAAGATGCGACAATCCCGCAATACCAATGGCCAATCGTGCTCCTTCAGCTACGCGATGAGCAGGGTAGAAGACGGAGGCTCTCATGAAGCGTCAATGCGTCGGCATGGCGAACCAACTGAGCCAAAGACAGATGAAACCGACGAAGAAGGTCTCTCCGTCCATGCCAGGGGCCGAATTTCATCGAAGGGCATGGCCGACGAGGCCGGAATATATAACTGCGGCAAGTCCTCTTCTTTGGCCGGCAGCTTATTCAGCCCAAACCCAAAAGGGTCATCAATGTTCGCAAACTTTGGAGCCTATTTTGATAAAGCATCTTCACGGAGAAAAATGGCGATGAAGCTCTTAAAGGTGGCGCCCTGTCCTTCTGACATCGTGAACAACTTCTCGAAAATACCCAGGGTCTTGATTAGGCTGGGGTAATTATGACGGACGGCGTTTTCAGCCGTTAAGCGTAGCAGGCATGGTCATAAACACATACTCATCGGGAGGCAGCAACTCTTCATAATGCTCTCCCCTGATCAGCAATCCGGAGATCTCGCGAAACTCTTCCAGTGAGATCGAGACCTCACGATCCACTAGCAAGAAGGTGTTGGTGGAAAGATTCCATTGGTTCAGGAAAGCTTTAACCTACCAGACGTGAGGAGTCGGGTAATGAAAAAAAGACGCGTACACCGCTTGATATAACCCAACCTTCTGCAACCGTGCACGGTGGGCGGAGAGAACATATCGAGCCCGAGGAAGATAGCCGACTGGGTGGCGAGGGGTAAGCCCTACCTTATAAACTTGTCCCCAGGGTTGGGCTTCACCTTAACGGATGCGGCACCCCAAGATATCTATAGCCAGTAAGGGCTGGTTGGGTATCCCGGTTGTTAACGGCTCAAACCGGTCTGTAGGAGTCCAATTAGCCACCTCCGCCACATAAGCGGTCTGCGGGCGCTCCATCGGCAGTATGGGACCGAGAGGCTCTAATGGCACCTCACAAGTAAAGCTGCGGCGGCCCCGGATGATATGCCCATACCAATCTCCCCATAAGAGCAAACTAGTACAGTCCCTGTCATGGGCCCTGGTCATCGCCATAGCCTCTTCATCCGACGGCGATTGCGGGAAAGCGGCGTCCGCGCGAGTAAAGGGAAAGTAGGGAAGAGAAGCCATTGTTCCTGAAATAAGGGAAAGAAAAACCATTAATAAAACCTATATATATATAACAACAGAAGGAAACAACAGAGAATTTGTTCCATGAGACCACTAATTGCAAAACTAACGGAACACCATAAAATCAATATGGCGGCTCACCAATGATGAGACAGGACAATTATTGTGAGAATCAAAAAGGATTCTAATTAAACAGACATGGGAGTTTAAACAACTCTTGACATTCTCATAGAGAAAACAAGTTCTGTTAAAATACCCAACAAATTTAAATTCATACAAATAAAAAAAAACCTATGAAAATGTTCTCAAGAACACCAGGGAATGAAATTTCCGAAGGGCCCTCTTGATCTTTCAGAGCTAAGCTCTTTGGTGAGGAATTAAATTCCTTTTATACGGTGGAATTAAATTCCAGAAACCCCCATGATGAGGAAACAAAAAATAAAAATGCCATGAATCCTTAAAGATCAGAGGAGGAATGCCCAAGATATTGAGGTTTACTACTCAAAGATCACGCCTTTGGATCTCTAAGAGATGGGTTTCAGAAGAGAGCAAAGCTCTTATGAAAGATTTAAAGCCCAGAAATTTTTTCTAAGAAAAGGGTTTCTTTGTTGTTCAAGATATTTACCTAAAAAAAGGTTTCTTTTTTTCTGATAAAGTTAAACTCTGGAATTTCAATAGGCAGAGAACTAAGCTCTGAAGAAGAGAATTAAATTCTCAAAGAAGACAAGGAAGAAAGAAGATGAGGGAACAGAGGCTTCCCAAAGACAGGACCCCTTGCATTTATAAGGAAATGATGGGAGGCGGTTTATCTTCCCATTCCCCTAGGCAATCCAACGGCTGTAAAAGTGACAGTGTTGCACTCACGTGCAGGCCATGTGAGAACAACGTTATGAGGGCATTTGTTTCCTTATATAAAAAGAGAGAAGAAAAGAGAGAAAAAACGATAGGAAAAATTCCCCTGATGGAGCATCACGTGCCCACACGTGATGCGCCTTGGAGAAAAAATTATAGGCATTACGCTTAACAATTAAGGCTGAAATTGAGCCTCACGTGCAAGCACGTAAGCATCTATATACAAAATATATAGGCGCCATATTAAAACAAATGACAGGCCTCAGCACGTGATGCCTATTTTGGGATGTTGCATATAAGCAAATGAGTTTAACTCTGTGGGGTCATGTGCTACACGTGAGTGGTCTTAAAAACCTATTGAGATGATAGAATTAAATTCTAAATAAAGGGATCAAAACCCTATTTGGAAAAAAATTCCTTTGATCTTTCTAAACAAGAAAGATTGCTCTCTGTAAAACAGAGCAACGTTGGATTAAAAATCCAATGGTGATTAAAAATCACTAAGCTACAGAATAAGCTCTGTATGGGAAAATATTTTCCCAATCTTGTTAAAAACAAGAAAAATATCTTCTGTAAAACAGAAGTCCTTGGATCAAAAATCCAACAGTGGATAAAATCTCCAAATCAATTAAAAATCTCTTAATGGGAGATTTCCTTAACTGAATCAACAAACTAACTTTACTATATAAAGGATCCAAGACTTCAAGTCTTGCACACAAAGAAAGACGTACATACAGAGAGAGAGAGGTACATACACAGAGAGGAAACCCCCCCATAATATTTGAGAAAGCAAAAAAAAAGAAGAAGAGGAGTTCTCTTTTAAAAGAAAACCCTAGGAAAGAAGAAAGACCTAGAGATTATTTTATCTCCTCTTCGCCATTTCAAGAGTTTAACTCTTCCAAAAAGAACTTAGTTCTTCCTTTGGTTGAGATCTGCAGAAGCAGATCTCCCCACAAGTTGAGGATTTAATTCTCATCTGGGAGATTCTGTCATCAGACCCAAAACTTAGAGGAAAGAACTAAGTTTGAAGAATTTAATTCTTCCAAAAATATAGGAATTTAATTTCTCTGACAAAACTAGGGTTTAACCCTGCATAAAAATTTAATCTTATAAAACAAGGGACATGTGTAACAACTCCAATTTTAGTGTACAAAAATTTGTTTAAAAGTCAACGTATACTTGGGGTATTTGTATTTACTATGAGTACTATAAGTAATTGTTTTGCTTTTTTATAGCAAGAAGGAGCCTGTAGCTCATTGGTAAGACCTTGCACTGCTGAACCAAAGCACCAGAGTTCAAATCCCATCCTCCACATTATTTTTAATATTGTTTTCTTTTAAATTTTTAGAAGTCCAAGGGTCTACACGTGCATAACTCGTAAAAACCCTACTTCACATATAAAACAAACTGTACCAGGAAGTAGACCAACCGACGAGCGACCCACGCAGCAAGCCCCGGCCAGACTCGCCATGACTCGGTCGGCGACTCGGCCGACTCGGCCCGCCGCCGCCGGCCGAGCTGAGTCGGATCGGCCGAGTCTCTTCTTTGACCCTCTGTCTTTTTGCCTTCTGGTAACTCTTGCATAGTTTAAAACACCTGAACATTTTCAGAGCCTTTAAAATCCAATTAAAACACCATTAAACCATATTTTTAATACAATTTTTATAACATTTTCAATACAATTTTTCATCCACCCTAAACCTTAAATTACCCTATAAATACCACCCCTAGACACACACCCCTCACTCATAAATTCTGCCCAAACTCTCAATAAAACTCTCTAGAATTTTGTGTACATGTGAAGTTAGCGAAGGGCGAAACTCCGGCGAAATTCCGACGACGACCCTACGAGCTCCCGGCGACGAAACGACACACCGGCGCCTCCTACCGCTTCCTCTCCCTCTTCTCTTAACTCTAAACCCGTAAGTCCCACCTCTCTCTTCTCTATTCCATTCTAAAAATTTGTAAAACTAAAACCCGATGGAACCGGAGTTAAATCTGACTTCCGATTCGGTTTTCTTTGTAAAGTTCAATTTTCCTTAACACAACCATACAAAACTCTTACATCTTGACTATTAATCATTAAAAAAACATATGGAATAAATTCCATTTCAAAAAAATGTATATTTCAATTTTTATCATACTTTTTCGGTAAAATACCATGTAGTTTAGTTTCGACTTTAAAACATCATTAATCTTGCAATACCTTTAGATAGATCACGAGGTAATGACCTACCTCCTCACAACACTCATATGCAACATAGCACAATACCTTCTGGGAAATATAGATTCGGGAAATACCGTTTTACATAAAACTACCTTATATAAAAACCATTTTCACAAGATTACGTATTTTTACAAATCTTTGCAAAGCGCCGCTACAACCCATTTTTGGGGAACCCGACTGGGATGGTACGGATTATTGCACATCCCTGAGCTTAGTAGTGCGAGATTCAGACCTCCACAAGGAGCATTCGGTCTCGAAAGATTTTAAAATACAAATATCTTAAGAAAAATGAGATTTTTAGAAAAACAATAAATTAAAATTATTTTATATAAATAAATATACATATGTATCATCAAAATATCTATTTTTGATATAATATAAATATTCCAATTTTTCTATATCAAAAGAATCACTTTACACGAAAATACCATGAAATTCCATACAAGTTCAATATTACAATTAAATACCCTATATTATGAAATTAGGTTATTTTCACTAGAAATGTCACATATAGAAAATCTACATCTATAACAACTCTAAAGACGATAATTAAATACTTGGGGTGTATTTTGAAAACTATACAAAATTATTTTTACATAAAACCCCCTCAAGTTCTATAAATTACAATAAGGACCCTAGTAAATATAGGTTTAAGCGGGACCGGTCTCTTGAGCCTCAGGGAGCCGGAGATATGGGTGCTTGCCTATTTAAGGTAGACAATTTAACAAACGGTGTTATCAACACGGTAATCGTCTTTGAAAAAGACACAAATCCTGCCGCCCATGTGCAGCGGTTACCGATAACACCAAAACCTAATTCAGGACTTTGTTCTGACTCAGACTGAGTCTCATTATAAATAATCTGACTTGAATATGATTCAAGTACAATCTACAATACTACAATTCAATATGAGTCCATATATTCAATCTATTCAATCTGTATTTGCTAAACCGAACCATGGATATACTTCCATCTACATGATTCTCTAGTTACATCCATTTTACTGATATCATGGTTTCGGCAATTCATCCACCTATACAAGACAATACAATTTATAATACAATACAACTATACAATCAAGATATCGTGGAGTTTCTAAGGGGTAGATTGGTATGGAAGGTGTTAGAAGTGGCATGAAACTGCAAGACTTAAGATACCTAACCTGAATTCATGTTTCTATTGTACCGTGGAATAAACGGTTCCTTGTACTCCTGTTGCCCTTAGTCTCTGGCATATAGAGACTCCTCTCGTATACACTAGCATACTTCTGTACCAAGCTACAAATAACAGCGTTAACCATATAATACAACTTTAAAAGCTACTTTCTCTCTCTGTCTATTCTATTTCTCCCTTATCTTTGGGACTTACCGAGCGATTGTTCGCTGACAACATTCCTTCTCTTTCTTCTTTGGAATGTTGTGAGGTGATCTAGACACTCAGGAGATCGAGCCCACCAGCGAAGACTTGGATTAGTTAGCCTACGACCCAGAGCTTTAGATTCATTGTACACATTTCATTTCAGTACTTTTCATTTCTGTTTTACCACTGTTTAGGCATTGCTTTCATTCAGATGTATTTACTTTCCATGCATTGTATAAAAGAATGTTAATAAATAAAGTTGTTGTTTTATTACATTTGTCTCTTGTGTATATTTCTTTTATATTGCTTAAATACGCTTAGCGTATTTACTTCAGAGTAAATACGTAGCGGCCTCGTCACGTCCCCTTCGCTGTACACCGGGAAGCAGGGCGTGACAGGTTTTGTTGGTGGCCCATGCAGGCCAGAACTGTATGGAACTCTACCATGCAGTTTTGTTCTGCGTGAACAACCTAAGCAATATAACATAAGAACCAGCAACTAAAACATTCTTTACAATTCATATTCCTTGAATCTTATCATTTCATATACTTTGAATCTGTCCTAACCCAAATTTTTCTTCAAGGTTATGGATTCCCTAAACAACACCAATACCAACTTCAACAACACTCCACCTCCACTACCAATCACACCAGTCGTTCCTGCTCCGCTCAACGAGCAGATGGTTCTGCTTGAGGCTATCCGCAGCCTCCTAGAAAGACAGCAGTAGCAGACTGCTCTTTTAATGAACCATCCCGAGGCAGAAGCACCTGGGATAAAGCAATTCAGAGCTTTGCACCCTAAACAGTTCTCGGGAAAAGAGAGCCCACTGGAAGATGGGGAATGGGCTCAGAGCATCGAAGATGATCTGGTAGCGGCACAAGTGCCAGAAATAGCTTGGGTTCATGTTGCAAAATTACAGCTTACGGACAATGCACGAAATTGGTGGAAGGCGGAAGAAAGCCGTCTTTATCAACCCATCGAATGGAAGACTTTTCGAGACATGTTCGACGCAAAGTACTTCCCTGAGACTGCCATGTTCGACATGGAACAGCAGTTCATCCATCTACAACAAAGTTCGATGTGGACCAAGTCAGTAGATGAGGATGACGCTGAGTTCACCATGCTCAGTCGGTAAGATATGTCTCAATAATTCGAATTTTTCTATATATCACATACTACACAGCTAACACAATATTTCAACAGATTTGCGGCACACCTGATACCGATGGATGAGATCAGAGCCCGTCGATTTCAATAAGGTTTGGATTTGGAGATCCAGGCTGCACTGGCCACAGGAGATTTTCTGACTCATGAATCGGCTCTGAAAGCTGCCCGCCGTTATGAAGCAGTGGTAAAAGCGAGGGGCAAACCTCAATCCACAGGAGTTAAACGCACTGTCAAGAAGATGGCAGGAGGATCCTCGTCAAGGCCACCATTTGTGCCAAGGAGACCGGGAGTACCAAACAACCGTCCTAGCCTAAACTTTTGTAACTACTGCAAGAGAGATGGGCATATAATAAAAGACTGCCGGCGAGCCAACCGTCTTTGCTTAGTCTGCGGCTTAACTACTCATGGTATTGAGTCTTGTCCCTAAAGACAAAACTCATATGATGCGCGCAGGTCAGCACTCACTTACCCTCAACGCCCAACTATCCAAGCACCTGCTTCGAGACTTACACTACCTGCTCCACCACCTAGTGGACCACAAGCTGCACCTCCTCCTCGACAGTTCCATCAAGATCAACGGAACATTCCGAGGAATGCTCCTTAGGCCAGGAGGAATCTACCACGGCGACAGGCTTTCACGATGACCGTAGAAGAAGCTGAGGCCACTGGACAAGTTATCACCGGTAACCCTTTTCTTCTCAAACTTTTCTTTCAGTCTTGCTACCTACCTACATATTTTTCCTATACCTAAAACATATCCCACATACCTTAGGTACAATCTTAGTAGCCTCACTTCCTGCACTAGAACTCTTCGATACTGGAGCATCTCACTTCTTTATGTCGCAACGGTTCGTCCGAACTCATGCGATTCCAGTCGCACCTCTTGTGTCCAGCTGGAATGTCAGCTCAGGAAATGGCGTTCTAAAGGCAATAATGGGATACAGCTTGTGTCCAGTAGTCGTTTGCAGCAGAGAATTCTATGCTGACTTCAAAGTGCTGGATATACCGAACTTCGATATGGTTCTAGGTTTGGATTGGCTAGGAACCTTTTATGCTACCATCGACTGTCGTCAAAGGAGGGTAGTATTTGAGATTCCAGATCATCTGGTCTTCTATTTCAAAAGTGGAGACCGTACCCTGAAGCCAAGTACATACAAAGTGAAGCCAAAGGAAGCAGTGATTGCAGCAACTCAAGCAGAGGAAGAATCAAGGCCAGAAGTGGTTCGAGAGTTCGACGACGTGTTTCCTGACGATATATCAGGTTTGCCTCCCGATCGAGCTCTTGAATTCAGCATTGATTTAGCACCGGGAGCACAACCAGTGATCAAAGCACCTTATCGATTAAGTCTGAAAGGTTTGAAGGAAGTCCGAACTCAGTTGGACGAATTATTGGCAAAAGGATGGATTAGTCCCAGCACTTCAAGTTGGGGATCACCTATATTACTTGTGAAGAAGAAGGAAGGTTCATACAGAATGTGCATTGATTATAGAGCCTTGAACGAAGTCACTATAAAGAAAAAGTATCCACTCCCGATCATCGACGATTTATTCGATCAGCTAAGTGGATCTTTTGTTTTCTCTAAGCTAGATCTTCGTTCAGGTTATCATCAGGTGAAGGTCAAGGAAGCTGATATTCATAAAACGGCTTTCAGAACTCGTTATGGACATTACGAATTTCTAGTGATGCCATTTGGAGTGACCAACGCACCAGCAATATTCATGAACCTGATGAATCAAGTTTTCCGGGAGTACTTAGACAGGTTCGTTGTCATCTTCATCGACAACATCCTGGTGTATTCTAAAATTCGGAAAAAAAACATGCCGAACACCTACGAATTGTCCTGAAAACTCTACGACAACATCAGCTCTATGCCAAGTACAGCAAGTGCGAGTTCGGCTAGATCAAGTTGGTTTTCTTGAACATATTGTATCAGGCGAAGGAATCTCTGTGGATCCAGCGAAAGTTTCAGCAGTAAGCGAATGGCCGACACCAAAGTCAGTGAAAGACATTCTGTAACAACTTCAATTTTAGTGTACAAAAATTGTTTAAAAGTTAATGTATACTTGGGGTATTTGCATTTACTGTGATTACTATAAGTAATTGTTTTGCTTTTTAATAGTAAGCAAGAGTTTGTAGTTCATTAGTAAGACCTTACACTGCTGAACCAAAGCACAAGAGTTCAAATCCCATACCCCGTATTATTTTTTAATATTATTTTCTTTTAAACTTTTAAAAGTCCAAGGGTTTACACATGCATAACTCGTAAAAACCCCACTACACATGAAAAACAAACTGAACCAGGGGAAGACCAAGCGACGACGGACCGACGGCGACCGACCCCGGCCTGACTCGGCCCAGATCGGCCGGTGACTCGGCCGCCGCCGCCGGCCAGACCGCCGAGTCGTCAACAAAAAAGTCGTGCCTTTTCACCTCCTGCATACTTAAATTCCTTGGATCGGTTCCAGAGCTCTTTAAAATCCCATTAAACCCTATTTTTATTACAAATTAATACAATTTTCAATACACCCCTTCACTTAACCCTAACACTAGCTTTACCCTATAAATACCATCCCTAGACACACACCCTTCACTCACAATTCTATCCAAACTCTCAAAAAATTCCTCTAGAAATTTTAGTGTGGAATAGAAGTTAACAAAGGGCGAAATTTCGGCGATTTTCCGACGACGACCCTAGAAGCTCCCGGCGACGAAATGACGCACCGGCGCCTTCTACCGCTTCCTCTTCCTCATCCCTAACCTAAAAACCCGTAAGTCCCACCTCCCTCTTCTCTGTTATTTTCTAAAAACATGTATTTCTAAAACCCGACGGAATCGGGGTTAATCCGATTTCCGATTCAGTTCTTCCTAAAAATCTCACTTTTTCTTAAATACAATCATACTAAACCCTTACATGTTGACTATTAAATATTAACAAGTCATATTGAACAAGTTCCGTATCAAAAGGATTTCTATTTCAATTTTTATCGTAATTTTTCACTAAAATACCATGTAGTTTAATTTCGACATTTAAACATCGCAATCTTGCTATACCTTTAAGTAGATCACGAGATAATGATCTACCTCCTCACAACACTCATATGCAACATAGTACAATACCTTTCGGGAACATAGAATACGGGAAAACAAAACTTTACATAAAAATACCACTAACTATTAAAACCGTTTTCTATAAGAATTCGTATTTTTATAAATCTTTGCAAAGCGCCGCTGATTGAAAGAATTTAAGTTAACTGCAATCAAGATGGTGTCGCTTGCAGCTAGCCGGTTGAGCACGGGTCGATCTACAAGGAGACGGAGCATTTCACGTTCTTGTTACGACGAGTTAATGCGCGAGGGCGGAATTGTTCAAATCTAACCTATGTGTTATATGCACAAGTAAAGCTTGTTAGGATAAGATAGGATAGTGTAAGTTAATGGATTCCGTATTCAAGTCGTTTGAGCCGAACTTAACAAATGAAGCTAGAGCAATAGGCAATAACGTGGATTAGGGGATTTAAGCATGGTATTCGAGGAATCCGGCTTATTGACCCTTGTCCTTCCGTTCTTATCTCTTGCTTTCGCCTCAGGCCAATCCGAACGCAACCGGTCGCGGTTAGGAATCACCGTTTTCTCTGCCATTTGGATCGAAGAATTTATGGAGGAAATCGGGTCACCCTCCACCCGAAAGGAGGCTTTTTTTCATGGTTAGGAGAGGAGGGGGAAGTGCATTTTTTCGGTAAGCAGGAAAGTGAAGGTCAAAGTTTCGGGAAGAGGATTCGACAAGTTAACATTTTTAATCCAATTTCCGATAGGAGCAGTTGACAATTGAATCCAATTTTTCCCATTATTTTACTATCCATAATAGTGCGAAAAGAAGGCACGGCTCCAAGTTGTTCAGGAATAGTGGCGTTGAGTTTCTCGACACCTTGCGTCCTTGAACCGATAATCATCTTTCGGCTAACCTAGCCTCCTCCGTCCCTCGGGACCAACAAGGGGTAGTACAGGAATATTCACCCGTTGTCCAACCTTCAACTCTCCTTTCAAGGTTCATCGATATTGAACCAATCGAACGCACTTCTAAGATTTGTGAGGAATGAAACCTTAACTTACAATATCATTCTCTTTACCTAACAACAATATTCACAACATCTCATATTAACAACACCATATTAACAACAACAAAAAGAGCAAAAGAAAAGAGAAAAAAGAAGAAAGGAAAAAGCATTACAAGTAAATAAAGTGCATGGAATTAAATGAGCAAGTAAGTAAGGCATGGTTAGAAAGTGCAAGAATGTAAAAGAGCAAGAAAGAAACTACTAAGAACCATGGAACAAGTTACACACCATGGGTTTAATAACCCAAACTTAAACTTGCAAGCTCAATTAAGAGGTTGCAAGATCAAGAGAGAGCTAAAAACCCAAGGCAAAATGAAGCACAAAAGAGACTTTATTCATCTTTAAGAATGATACAACCCTTGAGATCAAATACCAACCCTTAAACCTTCAAGCTCAATGAAGAGGTTGAAAGATCAAGAGAAGGCAAGGATCTCAAGGGGGAGCTAAGCTATTTACAAGAGAAAGAGAAAACAAAATGAAGTGTTGCAAAAACAATGACAAAATTTGACCCTTTCTCCTTTGCCCCATGGTCTGCTTTTATAGGCAAGAAAAGGGATTAAGCAAACAATAAAATAAGGACCAAATGACAGCATGGGAGCCACTGTGAGAGGATGGGGCCCACAGGAAGAGGTGGGGCCGGCCACACCGGTTTCTAGGGGGATGTGCTTGGCCATTTTCCAAGGGCTGGGTCCCGTAGTGCAGTGGTGGTCCTGTGTTGTCCCCAGGATGACTCTGGTGTTGTTTGATTACTCTGTTTTGAACTTATGGTGCACCAGGAATTGGAAGGAACTTGGTAGCTATGCATCACATCACTACTTTTTGCAATAAATGCACATCACACCATATAGCCCACTTGCACTAGCCCATTTGAGTATGTCATGGCAGCCCCCCTAGGTCCATGGTCCAAGCCTCAAGAGTTAGTGTGTACACATGCTATGTGTTGGATCAAAATATTGTGCACACACTTGTTTGCAAAATAACTCTTGGAATATCGGTCGGTTTCCAGTTCTGGCTGCAGTGTTGGCTCACAAATGATATATCCGTGATACTGGGTGTATTTCTAGTATTTTGTCACGGATACCTGTAATCTGTATTACTGAGCAAACACCGGTTAATAGAACCGATATATACAAAAAATAGATAATGAATGAGCGGTATTAAAATGCAATATTCTGGTCTGAACAAATACCCCCAAACTTATCTTTTGCTCGTCCCGAGCAAAACAAAATCCTAGCCTCACTTTCGCAGGGAACGCGATTGCACTGAGCATGTGCAACAAGCCGTTAAACCTCTAGGTGTCCCTAGTAGGAGGAGTGTTGTCTCCTGAGGGTTTTCAGCGGATTACACCCACAAAATCCCATCAAGTTAGTTTCATAAGTTAACGTCGATTCTACTCCTACCTACAGTTTAGTATCTACGTTAGAAATTCTATTATCCTAAGTTAGAAATATTCAACCCTTATGTTTCACACCTCCTATCTATTTAACCTTAGATCCTATACGTTCCAAAAAAGTTTAGAAAGATGTTGATATCTCCTGAGTTTTCCTTCTAAAAGTGCGGTCTTAAATCAGGGATTTTTATCAACTTTACAGAAAACATAAATCTTATTCTTCATTTCTATCTTTTATCCAAATATCGATTGTATACCCCTATTTGTGTGTAAATTTGCACCCCTACACTCAAGAATTCAATTCAAGCTATAGTATCCTTGCCCCAATACCTAATATTACTTCTTTTTATTAATGATGGACGGTGTTGCTCACACTCCTTTCATGCGACTGTTAATGCTTCTTGAGGCACTAACAGCTGATTACTGAATGTGTGAGCTTAAAACGTAAATAGCAGTTTTCAGGTCTTGACTTTATTTTCTTTCTTTTATTTATTTTTCTTTTTCAAGACCGGATATATTTTTCAATGATGCTCTTTTGGTGGTTAGCATTAAATACCGTTTTTTCTTTCATACTAGGTTTTCAGGTAAGAGTATTTCTAGGTATTCTTTACTATCCTAAGTTTCAAGGTGCGTGTAAGTGCAGTTTGTAGGGTATATATTTTCTAAGTTGAACTCAAGAATAGAAACTATTTTTCAGACTTATCTTTCAGTAAAGCTTCAATACTTTCCTTTCATCTTCACTTAACTCAAGAACTGAACTCAAGATTACCTATTTCTCAATAAAAACTGTAAGGACGTATAATTACCAAAGTTAAACAGAAAGAGGGTTATTTTTACGGTTTTCAATTCCTAAGCCTAGAATTTAGTTATTTCTAACATATCAACTAATCTTTCGGAATAAAAATCTAAGTTACCCTATTAGCTAAATTGACGACAAAGTTTTTATATTTTTTGGAAATTTTTTCGATTTTTATGGGTTTTAAAATAAGGTATGCAAATGCAGAATATACAAATGAATGCGAAGGTAGAAAGCTTACCGAGCACACCCCCAAACTTAAACTTGACAGTGCCCTCACTGTCAGGCTACACAAAGAGGGTCAAAATTGTCGGTGCTCCCCAAAAGATTTATACAAAACAAAAAAGAAAAACAAAAATATATATACAAAAAAGGTTCCCCCCAAACTTAAGTGAAACAGTGCTTTCACTGTTTAAGCAGTGAAGTTCAGGATTAGGGGGAAAGAGAACAGTATCAAGCTATACAAGGCCTTACACAGGCCAAAAGTTAACACCAACCATTCAAAAATTCTATCTCTATAGTGTGCTGGTTGGTGAAAGAATGGGGAGAGGTAAGAAATGGATAATAGCGAGACCGTATGGGAATAGAAGTGGTATATGGTCCCGGTATATGGGAAGAAGAATGGCGGAAGGGAGAAAGAAGTGGAATACGAACTTGAGGGTGAAAATGGAGTGAATAAATTAGTACAATTTGTAATGACCGATGTGTAAAAAGCGTTTGTGCTAATCTATCAACCCGTCAAGAAATGGGGTCAAATCCCTCAAGATTCGTGAGAAACCATGGGTACGCCGAACTTGGTAAACCAGACATAAGAAATGAAAGTGATATGGTGTCTTGCAAGGTCAGAACGATGGAAAAGATGGAAGGAAGTGATTGAGGAAGGGTATCGGTTAAGGGTTCGGGAGGGTGTGCACAGTCAATGAAAGGAACAGGATGAATTGGAAAATCCGACTCATCAAATAAGACTGGTTCATCCTTAAAACTATCCTGAAAAGTTTCCTCAAAATTAAGCTCATCCATGCATTTATCATCAAAATCAAGATGCATATGAAGTTCGGGAAAATCCTTTAATGACTCGGGATGATGAATTGGAGAGAAAAACTCATCCAAAGCAGCGAGTTCATCATCCAAAATATTCCCAGCGTCAATATCCTCAATCAAGTGAAAATCAATTTTCTCAGACACCTCATCAAAAGCATAGATTTCAATCGATTCTGGTTCTAAGATGGAAGTGTAGAGGTCAAAAGGATTGGGTGTGGTTTCACTCAAAAGGGACCCTTCACAATCGGGTAAATCAAACACTACAAAATCGCACAACTCATTAATCATTCTATCTTCAATTGATAAATCATTTGGGACACTCAATAGACTTTCAAAACAAGAGTTGTGGGATTCAAGTTGAAACGGGTAGGTTTTATTTGGAAGGGTGTACAGCTCACTCTCACTACTCGAATTCTCAACCTGTCCTACCGTCTCATCATACATTGGAAAATATGGAGCTAGTTGGAAACTAGCTACCGGGTCAGTAGGTTGTATGAGGGCGGCCATGGACGCATTCAAATCCATCATCTGTTGGTATGACGCTACCCAAAAATTTTCTAACGACTATTCCAGACTAGACATGGGTTATGAAGGGGTTTCAGTAATAGATTCAAAATTGTTTGGATACTGAAAACTCCCAAATGGTTGTTCAGAAACTATGTCTAGGGAAGGTGCAAAAGTCGGGTAGGATTGATAGGAATTGAATGGTTGGACAGAGGTAGGATCAGCATACGGATAAGAAGGTGAATGGAATTGTTGATCCAAAGAATTCGCAGTGGTTAAAGAAGTGAAAGATCGGCTACGAGATTGTTCAATATGTTCAGTAATAGACATGAGTTTCGGAGTTACAACCGGACTCTTAAAAAGGGTATCAACGTAAGAAGATGGCGAAGGTTGAAATGGTTGATACAAGGTGGATTGCGGAGTCCAATTGGTTGTCCTAGACGCGTCTATCCGATCTTTCAAAGAAATTTTTGGTATGGATGGATCGTTCGACGTTCGGCCAAAGCAAGAACCGTAAGATGTAATGTCTGGTTGTGGGTACTAAAGTTCGGCAAGGGTTTTTCGAGGTGGGGTACGCATGATATGAAGAGAGAAAGAAAGAAAGGAAGAGAAAAGGAGGGCAAAATGATTATGATTTTTTTTATTTTTAGTTTTTTTTTCTTTTGCTCTTTTTGTTGTTGTTAATGTGGTGTTGTTAATATGAGATGTTGTGAATATTGTTGTTAGGAAAAGAGAATGATATTATAAGTTAAGGTTTCGTTCCTCATATCCTTTTCCCGTATTTTCCATTTGAACTCCGCCCAAACCTTACGCAAGCGCTCCGTTAGGCACCCTACCCTACCAAGGTAACGGTGATTCCTAACCGCGACCGGTTGCGTTCGGATTGGCCGGAGGCGAAAGCAAGAGACAAGAACGGAAGGACAAGGATCAATAAGTCGGATTCCTCGAAGACCATGCTTAAATCCCCTAATCCATGTTGTTGTCTATTGCTCTAGCTTCATTTGTTAAGTTCGGCTCAAAAGACTTGAATACGGAATCTATTAACTTATACTATCCTATCTTATCCTAACAAGCTTTACTTGTGCATATAACACATAGGTTAGATTTGAACAATTCCGCCCTCGCGCATTAACTCGTCGTAACAAGAACGTGAAACGCTCCGTCTCTCTGTGGATCGACCCGTGCTCAACCGGCTAGCTGCAAGCGACACCGTCTTGATTGCGGTTAACTTAAATTCTTTCAATCAAATGGCGTCGTTGCCGGGGAGGCGGTAACGCTTTACTTCTTGTTATTTTGGGTTAATCATTGTACATTTCATCTATAAAACTAACCCTATTTTCAAAACAACTAAAAATTTCAAAAACCAAAACCAAAACAAAAACTAACTTTTCTAACTCATTTTGTTCTCTGGATTTTTACCTGCTAGCACTGTGAATCTTAACTAAGAAACCAAACAATACATGTATGACATTAGTATAACACCGTGAACCCAGAAGAAGATTGGAGCCCATTCTCCACAGAAAATCCGGTGACACACCAAGGAAATCCGGCGTCGCCGGCCGTACCTCCTCTTTCTGCCTCCAATTTCTCCTCTGTGCTCCAGTGTTCTATTTCTGTCCTATTTTTATTGTTTGTTTTTTTATAATTTTTAGTGTGCAGGTATTTGGGCATTCGTATTGCTTTTCTGCACTAATATCCGTTTTTCCGACATTTCAGATTTTTATGGATTTACGAACTGCAATTGTGGGGAGCAAAGTGTACGTTCAAAACTAAGGTGATTACGAAGTACAGTGCCAAAGATCCGGGTAGTTTGACCCGCGCAAGCGAACTTTTCAAACTTACCGGATTTGATTCAACGGGGGTTTCCTAACCCAAAAACTTAACGGTACGTACTTACTAACACCTTCTTCTTAAATCCGACGCATCCACTATAATATCTTTGAAGGATTCTTTGCAAGTTAACTACCAAATGCCAAAAATTAACTAACCCGTATTTGTTTCAGTGCCGAGCTTAAACATAAAAAAATGATTGTTTGAAATTTTGAACAGATTTTTTTCATTGAATTGCGCATTGCATACATTAATACGGACTTAAGAGCAAGCGAACCCCACAACATACGGTAAAGGATTTGATCCCCTTTTCCGTGGCCCACAAATCACGAAACTATGCATAAACGTTTACCCGCACAAATTTTAAAAGAAACTAGACTTTAAGCCTTAAGGACTTCGCGCTCACTAGGAGAAATTAACTGGGTTTAGAACACCGCTTAACGGTATATCGTTCACGGGGTGTCTAGGAAAGTGTTCACGGCGAAACCGCCAAAAGAGAAAGGGTTATTTAATTAAGGACCTTCGCGAAAGCGTCGGAAAATCTCCCCTTATCTCTGCACTTACCTGGCCTCGTGATTAGTGTATCTTGAGCCCGTTTCTCAACACAGTTTTACTTCGATAATCAAGTTCTGGAGCAGGTCTAGTTGACCTAGGTGAACCCTAGACCGATTAGGTGCATGGTATTTTTGTGTCGTGGTTATTTTTGTCCATATTTTTTTTTGTATATTTCATTCTTTTGTTCATAACTAACTAAAGAAAACTAAAAATAAAAAAAAATCACATTCATTTTCCCCTCTTTTTCTCTTCCTTTCTTTCTTTCTCTCTTCATATCATGGGTACCCCACCTCTTCCTGTGGGCCCCATCCTCTCACAGTGGCTCCCATGCTGCCATTTGGTCCTTATTTTATTGTTTGCTTAATCCCTTTTCTTGCCTATAAAAGCAGACCATAGGGCAAAGGAGAAAGGGTCCAATTTTGTCATTCTTTTTGCAACACTTCATTTTGTTTTCTCTTTCTCTTGTAAATAGCTTAGCTTCCCCTTAAAATCCTTGCCTTCTCTTGATCTTTCAACCTCTTCATTGAGCTTAAAGGTTTAAGGGTTGGTATTTGATCTTAAGGGTTGTATCATTCTTCAAGTTTAATAAAGTCTCTTTTGTGCTTCATTTTTCCTTGGGTTTTTGGCTCTCTCTTGATCTTGCAACCTCTTAATTGAGCTTGTAAGTTTAAGTTTGGGTTATTAAACACATGGTGTGTAACTTGTTCATGGTTCCTTGTTCTTTCTTTCTTTTGCTCTTTTTGTTGTTGTTTTGTGATGGTTGTTAATATGGTGTTGTTAGGAATAAATACGATATTGTAAGTTAAGATTTCTTTGCTCATTTCATTTTTCCGTATTTTCCATTGAACTCCGTCCAAACGTTACGCAAGCGCTCCGTTAGGTACCCTACCCTACCAAGGTAATGGTGATTCCTAACCGCGACCGGTTGCGTTCGGTTTGGCCGGAGGCAAAAGCAGGAGACAAGAACGGATGGACAAGGGTCAATAAGATGGATTCCACGAATACCGTGCTTAAATATCCTAATCCACGTTGTTGCCGATTCTTCTAGTTTCAAACTTTAAGTTCGGCTCAAAGGTTTAAGTGTGGATTTCCTTAGCTTACACCATCGTATCTTTTCCTAACAACTTTATACTTGCAAATAATACATAGGTTAGATATGAACAATTCCGCCCTCGCGCACTAACTCGTCGTAACAAGAACGTGAAACGCTCCGTCTCCCTGTGGATCGACCCGTGCTCAATCGGCTAGCTACAAAGCGACACCGTCTTGATTGCGGTAAAACTAAAGTTCTTTTAATCAAATGGATTAAAAGAATTAAGTTAACCGCAATCAAGACGGTGTCGCTTGCAGCTAGCCGGTTGAGCATGGGTCGATCCACAGGGAGACGGAGCGTTTCACATTCTTGTTACGACGAGTTATTGCGCGAGGGCGGAATTGTTCAAATCTAACCTGTGTTATATACACAAGTAAAGCTTGTTAGGATAAGATAGAATAGTGTAAGTTAATGGATTCCATATTCAAGTCCTTTGAGCCGAACTTAACAAATGAAGCTAGAGCAATAAGCAACAACGTGGATTAGGGGATTTAAGCACGGTATTCGAGGAATTCGGCTTATTGATCCTTGTCCTTCCATTCTTGTCTCTTGCTTTCGCCTCCGGCCAATCCGAACGCAACCGGTCACGGTTAGGACTCACCGTTACCTTGGTAGGGTAGGGTGCCTAACGGAGCACTTGTGTAAGGTTTAGGCGGAGTTTCAAATGGAAAATATGGGAAAAGGATATGAGGAACGAAACCTTAACTTACAATATCATTCTCTTTTCCTAACAACAATATTCACAACATCTCATATTAACAACACCACATTAACAACAACAAAAAGAGCAAAAGAAAAGAGAAAAGATAAGAAAGGAAAAATCATTACAAGTAAGTAAAGTGTATGGAATTAAATGAGCAAGTAAGTAAGGCATGGTAAGAAAGTGCAAGAATGTAAAAGAGCAAGAAAGAAACTACTGAGAACCATGGAACAAGTTACACACCATGGGTTTAATAACCTAAACTTAAACTTGCAAGCTCAATTAAGAGGTTGCAAGATCAAAAGAGAACTAAAAACCCAAGGCAAAATGAAGCACAAAAGAGACTTTATTCATCTTTAAGAATGATACAACCCTTGAGATCAAATACCAACCCTTAAACCTTCATGCTTAATAAAGAGGTTGAAAGATCAAGAGAAGGCAAGGATCTCAAGGGGGAGCTAAGCTATTTACAAGAGAAAGAGAAAACAAAATGAAGTGTTGCAAAAAGAATGACAAAATTGGACCTTTTCTCCTTTGCCCCATGGTCTGCTTTTATAGGCAAGAAAAGGGATTAAGCAAACAATAAAATAAGGACCAAATGGCAGCATGGGAGCCACTGTGAGAGGATGGGGCCCACAGGAAGAGGTGAGGCCGGCCACACCGATTTCTAGGGGAATGTGCTCGGCCATTTTCCGAGGGCTGGGTCACGTATTGCAGTGGTGGTCTTGGGTTGTCCCCAGGATGACTCTGGTGCTGTTTGCTTACTCTGTTTTGATCTTATGGTGCACCAGGAATTGGAGGGAACTTGGTAGCTATGCATCACATCACTACTTTTTGCAATAAATGCACATCACACCATATAGCCCACTTGCACTAGCCCACTTGAGTGTGTCATGGCAGCCCCCCTAAGTCCATGGTCTAAGCCCCAAGAGTTAGTGTGTACACATGCTATGTGTTGGACCAAAATATTGTGCACACACTTGTTTGCAAAATAACTCTTGGGATATCGGTCGGTTTCCAGTTCTAGCTACAGTATTGGCTCACAAATGATATATCCATGATTCTGGGTGTGTTTCTAGTATTTTTTCACGGATACCTGTAATCTGTATTACTGAGCAAACACCGGTTAATAGTTCGATATGTACAAAAAATAGATAATGAATGAGCGGTATTAAAATGCAATATTTTGGTCTTAACAGCTGCTACAACCCATTTTGGGGAACCCGACTGGGATGGTGCGGATTATCGCACATCGGCTTAGTAGTGTGAGATGCAGACCTCCGCAAGGAGCATTCGGTCTCGAGAGATTTAAAATACAAATATCTTAAGAAAATGAGATTTCTAGAAATATAATATATATATTAAAATTATTTTTATATAAATATATATATATGTATCATTAAAATATCTATTTTGTGATAATATAAATATTCCAATTTTTTCTAAAATCACAAAAACCACTTTACATTAAAATACCATGAAATTCCATACAGGTCCAATACTTACAATTAAATTCCCTATATTATGAAATTAGGTTATTTTCACTAAAAATATCACAAATATAAAATCTACATCTATGACAACTCTAAAGACGATAATTAAATACTTGGGGTGTATTTTGAAAATTATACAAAAGTATTTTTACATAAAACCCCCTCAAGTTCTATAAATTACCCTAAGGACCCTAGTAAATATAGGTTTAAGCGGAACCAGTCTCTTGAGCCTCAGGGAGCCGGAGATATGGGTGCTTGCCTATCTAAGGTAGACAACTTAACAACGGTGTTATCAACACGGTAATTGTCTTTGAAAAAGATACAAATCCTGCCGCCCATGTGCAGCGGTTACCGATAACATCAAAATCTAATTCAGAACTTCAATTTCTTTTCTAATTGTTCCAACTCAGACTGAGTCTCATTATAAATAATCTGACTTGAATATGATTCAAGTACAATCTATAATATTACAATTCAACATGAATCAATGAATCCATATATTCAATATATTCAATCTATATTGACTGAACCGAATCATGGATATACTTCCATTTACATGATTCTCCAGTTACGTCCATGATTCTCCAGTTACATCCATTTACTGATATCATGCTTTCGGCAAGTCATCCATCTATACAAAACAATACAAGTTACAATACAACACAAACAATACAAATAAGACATCACGGGGTTTAAGGGGTAGATTGGTACGGAAAGTGTTAGAAATGGCACGAGACTGCAAGATTTAAGACACCTAACCTATATTCCGTTGTTGTTGTACCGTGGCATAACGGTTCCTTGTACTTCCATTTGCTCTAGTATCTAGCATATAGGGACTCCTCTCGTATACACTGGCATTCTTCTGTACCAAACTACAAACAACAGCGTTAACACTAATTACAACTTTAAAAGTTATACTCCCTCTCTTACTCTCTGTCTATTATCCTTATCCTTTATCTTTGGGACTTACCGAGCGATTGTTCGCTGACGACATTCCTTCTCTTTCTTCTATGGAATGTTGTCAGGTGATCTGGACACTCGGGAGATCGAGCCTACTAGAGAGGATTTGGATCAGCTTGCCTACGACCCAGAGCTCTAGCTTCATTGTACACATTTTTATTTCAGTACTTTTCATTTCTGTTATGCCACTGTTTAGGCATTGCTTTCATTCAGTTGTATTTACTTTTCCATGTATTGTAAAAAGAATGTGAATAAATAAAGTTGTTGTTTTATTATATCTTGTCTCTTGTGCATTTATATTGCTTAGATACGCTTAGCGTATTTACTTCACAGTAAATACGTAGCGGCCTCGTCGCGTTCTCTGCCCGTACACTGGGAAGCAGGGCGTGACACATTTGAAGTTTCTTGGGTCTAGCTGGATATTACAGAAGGTTCATTGAAAGCTTTTCGAAGATATCAGCACCCCTGATCAAGCTCATACGTAAAGATAAAGACTTTGTGTGGTCAGAAGCATACGAACAAGCTTTCGTAGAACTCAAGTCAAGGTTGACATCAGCACCTATTCTCGTTATACCGGACCAATCTGGAGGTTTCGAAGTGCATTGTGATGCATCCGGTAAGAGATTAGGATGTGTTCTACATCAGCACGTTAAGGTTGTGGCTTATGCTTCAAGACAACTGAAGACTCATGAGTGCAATTATCCGACGCATGATTTGGAATTGGCAGCCGTCATCTTTGCTCTCAAGATTTGGCGCCATTATCTTCTTGGTGAACGAGTGAATATATACACAGATCACAAGAGTCTGAAATATGTGTTTACTCAGAAGGAGTTGAATATGCAGCAGAGACGATGGTTAGAACTCATGGCGGACTTTGACATCAACCTGCAATATCACCCAGGGAAGGTGAATGTGGTTCCAGATGCTCTTAGTCGCCAACCATTAGCAATGCATCTCACCGCTCAGTGGAAGCTACAACAAGACTTGCATCAGATGGAGATTGAAGTAGTCATGCCAGGTAAAACTTCAAGTTTGATGAATTTACAAGTTCAATCTACCATTGTCAATCATATCAAAGCAGCTCAAGCAAATGATACTAAGTTGCAAATAATCAGAGAACAAGTGGAGAATGGACTCAGAACAGATTTCATCATCCATGAAGACGGATCTTTGAGATACGGCAGCAGATTGTGTGTACCAAAAGGTTCTGTTTGGGAAGAGTTAATGAAAGAAGCTCACAGCTCTCCCTACTCAGTACACCCTGGAGGTACAAAGATGTACAAAGATCTCCGTCAGAATTACTGGTGGCATGGAATGGAGCGTGAAGTAGCCAGAAGCGTCGCTAAATGCTTGGTGTGTCAGCAAGTAAAGGCTGAACATCACAGGACAGCTGGACTACTACAACCGTTACCTATCCCAGAATGGAAGTGGCAACACATCACAATGGATTTTGTGACTGCATTCCCTCGCAGCACAAAGGGTAACGATGCAATATGGGTCATTATGGATCGATTCACAAAGTCGACTCACTTCACCCCATTTCGAGTTGGCCAATCAACTGAGACACTAGCAAAGAAGTACATAGAGTTAAGAATCTACTTAAGATTTAAACTCTTTAAATATGTACTATCTCTGATACCCATGAACTCATACAGGAAATTGTGAGACTTCATGGAGTACCGGTCTGCATTGTCTCTAATCGTGACACCAGGTTCCAATCGCAATTTTGGCAAAGTCTGCAAGCGAGTTTGGGAACAAGTATGAACTTCAGCACGGCTTATCATCCACAAACTGATGGTCAGTCTGAGTGAACTATTCAGATCTTGGAAGATATGCTCAGAGCGTGTATGGTAGACTTCGGAGGATCGTGGGAAGATCACCTACATCTTGTGGAGTTTTCATACAACAACAACTACCAAGCAAGCATTGGAATGGTACCTTTTGCAGCACTGTATGGAAGGAAGTGTCGATCGCCATTAAGTTGGGACGACATCGGAGATAGAGAACTTCGTGGACCTGAAATGATAGTAGCAACTGTTGATGTGGTTCGTACTATCAGAGAAAAGATGCGTATAGCCCATGATCGACAGAAGCACTGGGCTGATGCAAAGCGGCGTCACTTGGAGTTCCAGCCTGGAGATCATGTATTCTTAAAGATATCTTCGAACCGTGTAGTGATCCGATTTAGAAGACGGGGTAAGCTAAGTCTGAGATACATTGGACCGTTCGACATACTCGAACGAGTCGGTGAAGTGGCTTATCGCTTAGCACTTCCACCTTCATTGAAAGGAGTGCATAACGTATTCCACATATCCCAGCTCAAAAGGTATATGAGTGACCCCAGCCACATTCTCGATCATTCCGAGCTCACTGTACAGCCCGACTTATCTTGTGAGCAACAACCTGTGGAGATCCTGGACAAGAAAGTGAAGTCACTTCGGAACAAGGAAGTCAAATTGTTTCGAGTGATGTGGAGAAAAGACACTCTAGGAGAATCGACATGGGAAAGGGAAGATGAGATGCGTGCAAGATATTCTCACCTCTTTGTAAACTACTCCTTAAAATAAAATTTGTAAATTTTGAGGACGAAATTTTTGTAAGGAGGGTAGACTGTAACAACTCCAATTTTAGTGTACAAAAATTTGTTTAAAACTCAATATATACTTGGGGTATTTGCATTTACTGTGAGTACTATAAGTAATTGTTTTGCTTTTTTATAGCAAGAAGGAGCTTGTAGCTCATTGGTAAGACCTTACACTGCTGAACCAAAGCACCAGAGTTCAAATCACATCCCCCACATTATTTTTAAAATTGTTTTCTTTTAAATTTTTAGAAGTCCAAGGGTCTACACGTGCATAACTCGTAAAAACCCCACTTCACATATAAAACAAACTGTCCCAGGGAGTAGACCAACCGACGAACGACCCACGGCAGCGAGCCCCGACTTGACTCGCCGTGACTCGGCCGGCGACTCGGCCCGCAGCCGCCGGCCGAGCTGAGTTGGATCGACGGAGTCTCTTCTTTAACCCTCTGTCTTTTGGCCTTCTGGTAACTCCTGCATAGTTTAAAACACCTGCACATTTCCAGAGCCTTTAAAATCCAATTAAAACCCCATTAAACCATATTTTTAATACAATTTTTATTACATTTTCAATACAACTTTTCATCTACCCTAAACCCTAGATTACCCTATAAATACCACCCCTAGACACACACCCCTCACTCACAAATTCTGTCCAAACTCTCAATAAAACTCTCTAGAATTTTATGTACAAGTGAAGTTAGCGAAGGGTGAACTTCCGGCAAAATTCCGACAACGACCCTAGGAGCTCCCTGCGACGAAACGACGCACCGGTGCCTCCTACCGCTTCCTCTCCCTCTTCTCTTGACTCTAAACCTGTAAGTCCCACCTCCCTCTTCTCTATTCCATTCTAAAAATTTGTAAAACTAAAACCCAATGGAACCGGAGTTAAATCCGACTTCTGATTCGGTTTTCTTTGCAAAGTTCAATTTTCCTTAACACAACCATATAAAACTCTTACATCTTGACTATTAATCATTAACAAAACATATGGAATAAATTCCATTTCAAAAAAATGTATATTTCAATTTTTATCATACTTTTTCGGTAAAATACCATGTAGTTTAGTTTCGACTTTAAAACATCATTAATCTTGCTATACATTTAGATAGATCACGAGGTAATGACCTACCTCCTCACAACACTCATTTGCAACATAGCACAATACCTTCTGGAAAATATAGATTCGGGAAATACCGTTTTACATAAAACTACCTTATATAAAAACCATTTTTACAAGATTACGTATTTTTACAAATCTTTGCAAAGCGCCGCTAAAACCCATTTTTGGGGAACCCGACTGGGATGGTACGGATTATCGCACATCCCTGAGCTTAGTAGTGCGAGATTCAGACCTCCGCAAGGAGCATTCGGTCTCGAAGGATTTAAAAATACAAATATCTTAAGAAAAATGAGATTTCTAGAAAAACAATAAATTAAAATTATTTTATATAAATAAATATACATATGTATCATCAAAATATCTATTTTTGATATAATATAAATATTCCAATTTTTCTATATCAAAAGAATCACTTTACACGAAAATACCATGAAATTCCATACAAGTTCAATATTACAATTAAATACCCTATATTATGAAATTAGGTTATTTTCACTAGAAATGTCACATATATAAAATCTACATCTATAACAACTCTAAAGACGATAATTAAATACTTAGGGTGTATTTTGAAAACTATACAAAATTATTTTTACATAAAACCCCCTCAAGTTCTATAAATTACAATAAGGACCCTAGTAAATATAGGTTTAAGCGGGACCGGTCTCTTGAGCCTCAGGGAACCGGAGATATGGGTGCTTGCCTATTTAAGGTAGACAACTTAATAAACGGTGTTATCAACACGGTAATCGTCTTTGAAAAAGACACAAATCCTGCTGCCCATGTGCAGCGGTTACCGATAACACCAAAACCTAATTCAGAACTTCAATTTCTTTTCTAATTGTTCTAACTCAGACTGAGTCTCATTATAAATAATCTGACTTGAATATGATTCAAGTACAATCTACAATACTACAATTCAATATGAGTCTATATATTCAATCTATTCAATCTGTATTTGCTAAACCGAACCATGGATATACTTCCATCTACATGATTCTCCAGTTACATCCATTTTACTGATATCATGGTTTCGGCAATTCATCCACCTATATAAGACAATACAATTTATAATACAATACAACTATACAATCAAGATATCGCGGGGTTTCTAAGAGATTGATTGGTACGGAAGGTGTTAGAAGTGGCATGAGACTGCAAGACTGAAGACACCTAACCTGAATTCATGTTGTTGTTGTACCGTGGCATAAACGGTGCCTTGTACTCCTGTTGCCCTTAGTCTCTGGCATATAGATACTCCTCTCGTATACACTGGCATCCTTCTGTAACAAGCTACAAACAACAGCGTTAACCATATAATACAACTTTAAAATCTACTTTCTCTATCTGTCTATTCTATTTCTCCCTTATCTTTGGACTTACCGAGCGATTGTTCGCTGACGACATTCCTTCTCTTTCTTCTTTGGAATGTTGTCAGGTGATCTGGACACTCAGGAGATCGAGCCCACCAGCGAGGACTAGGATCAGTTAGCCTACGACCCAGAGTTTTAGATTCATTGTACACATTTCATTTCAGTATTTTTCATTTCTGTTATGCCACTGTTTAGGCATTGATTTCATTTAGATGTATTTACTTTTCATACATTGTACAAAAGAATGTTAATAAATAAAGTTGATGTTTCATTACATTTATCTCTTGTGTATATTTCTTTTATATTGCTTAGATACGCTTAGTGTATTTACTTCAGAGTAAATACATAGCGGCCTCGTCGCGTCCCCTTCGCCGTACACCGGGAAGCGGGGCGTGACAACATGAAATTCTCAAAACTCAGATCAAGATCTCTATGCACATAAAAGAAACGATTAGCGTTCAACGCTATCATGTGTTCCCACGTGAGCACCTTTGATGAACAAAAAAAGAACAACTACATCATGTTACGTGTTCCCACGCGACCCCCAATAGTTCTTAGTACTTATGAAAGGAAAAAGGGAATAAATCCAAAGACAGTCCTCATTTTGGGACGCCTCACGTGTTCCCACGTGACCCCCAAAAAGTTGCCTAACACTTACATAGAAAAAGGGAAAATTCCAAAGACAGCGCTCACATTTTGAGCACCTCACGTGTTCGTACGTGAGTATTATATGAGCTTAATGCTTAGCACTTATAAAAGGAGGAGGGAATAAATCCAAGGAGGCAGTACCCAACTCTGGGGCGCCTCACGTGTCCACACGTGATGGCCACAAGACTTAAGTGTTTAACACTTGTATATATAGACGGGGATTTGAACCAAAGGGCACAACACCAACTTTCGGGTGCCTCACGTGCCACACGTAAGCGTCCCAAGTTTCAGTGTTTAACACTGTTTTGGAGACTCACGTAAGAGTATGTGAGCACCGAGCATATATTAGTGTTTAACACTATAAGAAGCCAATTTCAGCCCAAAATTGGCTATGTCCTCTTGAAATTAAAACGTATTAGATATCCAAATAGACTGAGCCTCTATGCTCATGATTTCCCAATTGACCAGAATGATGTCCATCACACATCTCCTAAGTTGATCTTAGTCTTCCAAAAATGACTAATGATTCTCAGATGGTCTACCATGATCTTTCCCTTTAATTTGGAGTTTGGTTCAAGGGTGTAAGTCTACGGTAGCGCCCCGGCCGTCAATCCGAGACCAAATGCGGAACAAAAACTTTTTACGAAACCGGTGCTATCGTAGTCTTTCACCCGGATCGAACCATTAACACAAACTAGCTAACTAGAAAGATGATAGAAAAGCTATACCGATCGATCCGTGTCCTTCGGTCTTTAGCCACCATTCCTAGATCCTCACGGCATCTCCAATCTTGCTCGATCTCCGGTTTCCTCGTCGAAAAGGGCACCATATTAAGAAGTCTTTTTATGGGCTCCCGCTTCAAACCGAAGCAACTCGGACATGAAGTTTGCTAGCCGACATGTCCAAGGTGATGTAGAGAATGTGTGTGATAACTTTGTCTCAAGCATCCATTGATTCTCAACACATGAGATGGTATGGATGGAGGTTGAAGAAGATGCCACTAATGGAGATTGTGTGCTCAAGTAGAAAGAGGAAGAAGAAGAGCTTTCTTTTTGTGTGTGATAAAAATGAGAGAGAGCACTTGAATTATCATCTCAAGAGCCAACCCCCACTCATATCGTTGCCCTCTCTCTCTCCATCTCAATCTCACACAAATAAATCAATAAACAAGTGGCATGGCATAAAGAATAAGACCATGAGTCATCAACCATGCGCATGCCTCATTTAAAGCCTTTAATCATGATGTGAGCTCATAATTTCCACCAAATAAACATTAACCCAAATGTTTATAACAATAAATAGAATGGTATCTTCTAAAGTAAACTTGTGACAGATCACAAGGATACTCCTCACTTGTATATACATACATGCATCCGCATTCCGACTGAATGCCAATGCAATGAGACTAAAGTAATCCAACAAATCTAATACTAGCATCCGGCTTAAACGAAAGCCCATTAGTATGATCTGTCCGATCATGATCCGTGCACGACTGCACGTATATAATCGAACCCTGCCATAATACCATACGGCCTCTACAACGTGTCGCCCGAACTTGGGAAACTTTCTGTGGGGGACTCTAAAGACTCATCAGTACGCTGGCAGTGGGATTAACTACAAGCACGTCAGTGGTACTAGCTGTACGTAACGGCTATCCATGTATTGACCAAAAGGGAGACCGATGAGCGAACTCATCCTGAAACCCTACTGAGCCTGTCAGTGACAATATCCGTACAGTTCGGTTCGCTCGTCTATGAGTATCGCATGTCGGGCCTAAGGGGCTAGTAAACGTCAGACCCCCAAAAGCGGTACAAGTCGTGTCGGAGTGTAGCCCAGAACACCCTGAGATACTACTGGAATACCTACCAGTAAATCTCCTGCCTTGGCCAAGGACTTCGTGTAATAGCTCTCCTAAACACAGCGCGATCTCACCCCCAATACCGGGAGAGACGAAACCCCTGCCGATCCGCTCACTGCCTCCATGTGGCTTGGGACTGTACCCAACTAAAACCTATTTGCACGACTCCTTTGAGCCGTGGTAGGGTAGTAATCAAAGCACCGTGGGAACTCACACGAGACAAATGACGATCTCAGGTCGATGAACTAACCTGTACACATGTCACCAGGGAACTGCTAACTGACGCTAGGTATAATACCAACTAGCAAGTTCCCGGCGAGTCCTATCCGGTGTACTCATAACCCAATGAGCACCTGTATATATCTTAGGTGAACCAACTGACACCAATGGCTTGTGAGATTGGCCACCGCCCCTCGTCGGGGTCTCGACTGTATACACTAGTCTACTAATGGAGTATTATTGCCCAGTCTCGAAACTCCCACGACTAGGGACCACTTTAAGGATGTGCTTATAGACTACCCAACTCTCACGTACTGCTGGTAGTCAAGCAAGAATCCTAAGGGCTCTATCAACGTGTAATAGGGATCTTTAATATCATCTAAAGCATGTACACGATGATAAAGATAAACCAGATAGCATACTATCATCTTGAGTAAGACTGTCCTACCGGTATAGGTCCTCCCTTAATCATTGAAATCACGTGCCTGCGATCCAATAATTGACTTTGAGGGCACTATATCCAACAATCTCCCACTTGCACTCAAGGCCAATTATTGCGATGTCGCATACTCATAGCCCGTGTGATACCGAACACCCAATTCCTCTACTGATCAGTCTCACAAAGCCCGTTTGTGAAACTATTGCGTTCGAGGAATAGCCTCAGTGAGTGGATCCGCCCTGATGTTTGTTTCTATGTCTCTCTTTATTTCAAGTTCGCGGAGAAAGCCATCTCCCGAAATGAGCAATACCTGTCTTAGAATATGTCTGGATATCTGATTGGACCTAGTTCACAAATGAACTCCAAATCCAGAAAACTTCTTTGACTGTATCGTCAACTGAATTTAATCAGTATCCTGCGCCATGCCTCCCTCGGTATCCGCTTGGACCACCTATCCAAAATACTGCCCCTCGTCAGAGGGAAAACCATAACTCTGACAGTCACTCTGTTATCCAGGTCACCTTGGAAGCCTGGAATGATAACTGTCTCCCGATGGAGGATGTCGTTATCATATCCCTAGAACATCAACTTATATTCTAAAACTGCTTCCGAACGTTTCTCCAAGATTGGATTAATATCAACTTATTGCAGCTAGTGCAAAAACAACATCTAGTGTAGTACTTGACATCTCATGATTAACTCAATTGCCTAAGCAAGTGATATGCCAATCATGTGCATCCCTCTCCCCTTTAGTCTGTAAGACACTTTTAGAGAGGGTGACTCCTTCACCTACAGGTTCACTACCATGCCAGGAGTCGTCCATTCTAAAACTCCTTTAGAATACTGTCTAAGTACCCAGATTGGGATACTTCCCAAATCTAAATCTAAAACGATATATCTAGTAACCAGAATGTCTGATATAATATCCATATATTATGTGGAGAAACCACTGTGTAACAACCACAATATAACCGATCGTAGTATAGGAATTTCACTTCCTACTCTGTGTATGTCATCCATATACCAGGACATCACACCCTACTACCTTCTTAATAGATCCATCCCCTATTTTGATGAAGTCAAAGCCCATGACTGTCACATCAAAAAAATATATGATCTTTCTCCGTTATATCTGCTTTAGTCTATAAATAGACATAAGCTACTTGTCCACTATGCTTCCGCTGCTCCCACTGACTACAACAACCCTGTGGCAGAATCATATACACGTGCACTTCTAAGGTAAACTTTAGAACGACGCTATACATATACTCCTA
This sequence comes from Agapanthus africanus, assembly GCA_030015575.1. Lineage (NCBI taxonomy): Eukaryota > Viridiplantae > Streptophyta > Magnoliopsida > Asparagales > Amaryllidaceae > Agapanthus > Agapanthus africanus. The sequence continues at coordinate 73,693,778 of CM057348.1, forward strand.
CTGGGTCTCATAGTCTGGAACAGCAGTAATGGCAAGTCTGGGTAAACAAGAACCTCCCTGTCACCATCCTTGAGGTTACCGGAGTACCTCTCGGGTGTCTGAGGTTACCCACCATATCTGCGGAGTGGCTAATGGAATGTCAAACCTGATTGAATCTTTAGATTCTTATTAAATTTTCAGTAATCGTTTGTGGTTCTAGAATCATTTCTAGTTCTACCATACTCCCACTACTGTTTTCTGAAAAAGTCCATTTTACTAAAACTGTGGCGAGTCAAGAACAATATCACTATTGATCTTCCAGATGGTAGAAAGTCAACCCTCGTCATAGCCCAGTTAATCCACAAACAACCATTACAGAAACGTGCCTTAAGTTATCTAGAGTCTGGTTTTAAGCATAAGCCGGACAACTACCCGTACCTTAACATCGTTAAGATATGAACCATTCTATATAGAAATAGAGGCGCTGATTTAATTGGAACCAGATTCAAATCATGCAGCTGTCTCTAGTGCATGTCAACTAAATGGAAGGAGGCCGATCAGCGTTACTCAACTTAGGAATGTATCCAGATATGAGTAACCTGAAAGAGAAACAAGTTTCTCAAAACTATTACTATCAACTGAATACCAAACACAAGTATCTAAATTTTCGATCACCTTGAACAATCCTGATACTTGCGACACCTAGTTCTCTACTTTGTTCTTGTACCTATAACTTCTCAAAACCTAGACCTTGTGTCACGCCCCGCTTCCCAAAATATAGAAAACGAGGGATGACTAGGCCAGCCATGCTCCTACGGTCAAGGAATAATCCCGCCGTAGTCACACTTCGGCTTCTAGCATTACATGGTAATCAGTAAACAAAACACAGCAGTAAAGGAAATACATCACTAAATTATTACATTGAATTTTCATTGTTCACAATTCACAAATAAACAGGAAAGAACTACTAACTGAGTTCGAATACAAGATCTCTAGGGAAAACAGAAATGAAGAAAAAGGTACTCTAGACTAGATCTCCGTCAGCTCGAAAGGTAAATCCGACTCCTGCGCTGTTTCTTCCTCGAGGTCTGAGCATGCATACTCAGGTCGTCAGAGCGACGTAATAGCAAGATTATAATAATGACATGAAACAGGTAAATAAGGTAATAACAGTGAAAGTAAAATGCGGGTAATCACTATGTCACTAAATAATGCAAAGTATGATCTGTGTCCCTATCGGTCTCTAAGTCATATTTGAAATCGTATAGTGGAAAGGAGGATCATGTTTAACAGGAGTCTCGTACATACCCGAGACAACGGCCCACACGCCCGGGACATAACCCTGTCAACCGGATCGCTAGATCCTACCTAATATATATAAGAATCACTGTTCGAATGATCATCCTCTAAAACACGGTCCCGCTTAATACGATGTTCTTTCCGCTTCGATTTTCCCTTTTTCCCAGGTTTACACTATTGATGATTATGATTTAGTCATGTACAAGTATACCAATAGCACGGTTTTGTCACTGTTCACTGTATTAATCACTGTCACAAAATCATTCACTTTTTCATTGGCATACTTGACACTCCTAAACCAATACCATTCACGCACGATAATGCAATGTCCACTGAATAATAACACACACTATCACTATGTATATGGCAGTTGGGTAGGGTATGTATATTTATGCAGTTAATAAGTCATGTGTGATATGAACTATTATGCACGCCATAAGCTTACAAAAATTGCAGTAATTCATATGTTCGGAATTCAATGAAATGTTACAAATACGGAAACAAGTACACTCTGTCAATAGTTCAGCAAAATTTGTTCAGTACAATCGGGTTTCTGGTATTCAAGTTACGGCCGTTTCAATTTAAGTGCTCGCTGCAGGAAATTCAGTTTCTGAACTGAACGTCCGTATCGCGGCACAATTTTCATCCAGTTGGGATCAGAATTTAGCGATGCTACAGTTGAATGAAATATAGGTTTTTCAATAGGGTTTCCAACACAATAGACGGATTATCAATCGCATCTGTACATCAAAAGTTATGCACTGTTCAACACTAGGATATCAGTTCAGTTTCTGTTTGGGACTGCTAGACGTCCTGATCTTTTAAATTGCAGTTTAATTAGGAAACGACGACATAAAGGGGTGAAATCACTTGAGTTATTTAGTTAACATATTCATCTTCAATAGAATATAGGGTTCTGCAACATACGAGTTCATACAGCGAAGGGGTAATCATTACGAGACAGAAAACAATAACCAGAACTGCTCTGGACTGCAGTCCAGAGCCGCTCTCCGAACAAATTCTCGTCATAATTTCAGTTCAGAAACAATTAAGAACTTGTACAGGGTTACAGGTCGTCGAGTCGGCTTTGATTTGAGCCCTCGAACGCATCATTTCAATATGTACACAATTAATGGTGATTTTAAAAAATTTCAGGTGCGGGAAATTCCCAGTTTTTACGGGTGTAATTGGGGGTGTTCGTTTAAGCCATTAACAATTGTATTTTTCCAGTAAAATTTCTGCACAATACTCATTGCCACACGGTCCAGAATATGCAATCGAGTTCCGTCAAATTAAATGAAGGTTTTCATTTGGATCTTACATTAAACACTTATGCCTTATAAGTTTTCATGAATCGTAAAAATGGAATTAGTACGGTTTTGTTTTGTAACAGAATTAAACTAGCATTAGCAAGTAGGGTACTTGCCTGGAGAAGTTTTGGGGATGCACGGCAGCGGCAACGGCACGAACGCGCGACGAATGGCGCGGCAAGGGTTCGCGGCCTCGACTCGCGTTTCGGTTTCGTCGTCGGAGTTGTCCGGGGAACGACTCGTGTTCGCTGGAAGCGGAGTGGGTTGCCCTGTCAATCTTCTGGGATGTGCTGGGGTCGACGATGTCGGCGGTGTTCACTCCGGCGATGTGCACAGTGGGGGTACAGATATGGGTTTTGGAGAGAGAGGGAGGGGGCAGTGGGGCTCGCGTTTGGAAGAGATGGTGATGCTGCTAGGGTGAAGAGGTGTCGACTGAGGCGGTTCAGGTGCAGTGGGGGCTCGCCGGCGTCGAGGTACAGGTGGTGGCCGAGATGGGTGCAGGGGAGCTCGGTGGCGGCTGAAGGTGTAGGAGACTCAGTGAAGCAGTGAAAGGAAAAGTGGTGGTTTGAGTTTGTGAGAGGGAGTGATGGGGTCGACGAGGAGGTTGTCGTCGTCGTCGTCGGTGAGGTGAGCGGGGTTGAGAGCTCGGTGGTTTGGTTTCTGTAGGGAGAGAGAGAAGAGTTTGAGAGAGAGTGAGAGAGAGAGGAAGAAGGGGTTTGAGACGAGGAAAGGATGAGGAATCGTGATCGAGGTCGTGGGGACGTGGTCGACGAAGGCGAAGAGCATGGGCGACGAGTGTTCGTGAAGAGGGAAAAATGGGCGGGAAGTTTTACGTGGGGAAGAAGGAGGGGTTAAAAGCGGGTCGCGTCGGGTTAGATTGGTAAAGGAGGGCGGGCTGTGGGAAGCTGGGCTTGGGCCAGGAGGGAGATAATTAATTTGTTAAGGGGGGAAAAGGAGTGGGCCAGAAGAGATTTTAATTAACCTTTTAATTTAATTTTTTCTTTGGTTTGGGCTGTAGGATGGAAAAGGGAAACGGGCTTGGGAAAAATGGTGGGAAATTATATATTTGGTTTTAACTTTGGGTTTTGATTTTTAATTAGTTTAGAAAAAAAATTACTACAACTTACGCACTAACCTTCACACAAAATAATGATACGGGAAAAATGGGATAACATTCGGGGACTTGGGAAAAATATAGAAAGATTCTCATTGAAGGAAACGGGGATTTACATCATACCCCCTTTACAAAAATTTCGTCCTCGAAATTTAACAAGGATACAAAGAAACAGAAGTACTAAATAAAGAGATGTGGAAAACGCGCACGGATATCTTCCTTCCGCTCCCAGGTAGATTCTCCTGGGGAACGACCGCCCCAAGACACTCGGACTAACGGAATGACCTTGTTCTTCAGCACTTTCTCTCTGCGGTCGAGGATGGTGGTGGGTTGCTCCTCGTATGATAGATCGGTACCCAAAACTAACTCCGAATACTCCAGGACATAGCTCTCATCCCGAACATAACGCCGCAACTGTGACACGTGGAAGGTATTGTGCACACCAGTTAGAGATGGAGGAAAGGCAAGTCGGTAGGCCACCTCTCCTACTCGCTCTAGCACCTCAAAAGGTCCGATGAAACGGGGACTGAGCTTTCCCCGACCTCCGAACCTAATAACTCCACGGGTAGGAGAAATCTTCAGGAACACGTGATCTCCGACTTCAAATTCTCGTGCCCTCCTGCTGGTATCTGCCCAACTCTTCTGTCGATCCTGAGCCGTCTTAATACGTTGCCTGATCATTTGGACCTTGTCGACTGTCTGAACAATGAGCTCGGGACCCAGTAATCTTCGCTCTCCCACATCATCCCAACACACTGGGGATCTACACTTCCGCCCGTAAAGTGCTTCGAAAGGAGCCATCTGGATGCTAGCCTGGTAACTGTTGTTATAGGAAAACTCGACTAAATGCAGATGGCCTTCCCAGGAACCCTGAAAGTCCAACATGCAGGCTCTCAATATATCCTCGAGCGTCTGAATCGTATGCTCGGATTGTCCATCCGTCTGCGGGTGATAAGCTGTGCTGAACTTGAGGCAGGTACCCAAACTCTCCTGTAAGCTCCTCCAAAAGTGCGACACGAATCTGGTGTCTCGATCTGACACAATGCTGACTGGAACACCGTGAAGTCGCACTATCTCCTACATGTATCTCTCTGCCAGTGACTCTATCGACTGTCCCACTCGGAATGGTAAGAAGTGTGCAGCTTTCGTGAGGCGATCGACGATAACCCAAATGGCGTTGTTGCCCCTAGGGCTCCGTGGTAAGTCCGTCACGAAATCTATGGTAATGTGCTCCCACTTCCATTCTGGTATCGGAAGCGGTTGCAGCAATCCCGCTATCCTCTGATGCTCCGCCTTCACCTGCTGGCATACCAAGCACTTGGATACGAACCTCGCAATTTTCCGCTTCATTCCGTTCCACCAAAAATGTTGTTTTAGGTCCTGATACATCTTCGTACCTCCCGGATGCACAGAATAAGCTGAACTATGCACCTCAGTCAGTACCTCTTCTCGAACATCTCCTTTGGGTACGCAGAGTCTGCTACCGAATCTCAGAGAACCGTCTTCATATATGATTAAGTCCGATCTCAGCCCGGCTTCTACTTGCGCTCTGAACTTTTGCAATCGAGGATCATCCGCTTGTGCAGCCTTGATGCGATCCATAAGGAAAGACAGCACCTGTAGTTGCCAAAATTGACAGAGTGCGCTCGGTATGACGACTTCAAGTTCGAGTTTCTGAAAGTCCTCAATAATGCTCCTCTGATTGGTCAACATCATGACCGCTGGCTTGCGATTGAGCTCATCTGGTACAACATTTACTTTCCCCGGGTGATACTGAAGGTCCAAGCCGTAATCTGCCATCAGCTCTAGCCATCGGCGCTGCCTCATGTTTAGTTCCTTCTGAGTGAAGACGTACTTCAGACTTTTATGATCCGTATACACCTCCACTTTCTCGCCCAATAGATAGTGCCTCCAAATCTTCAACGCAAAAACAACTGCAGCTAACTCCAAGTCATGCGTAGGATAGTTCTTCTCGTGAGTTCTCAGCTGTCGAGAGGCGTAGGCAACCACCCGACCGTGCTGCATCAGAACACAGCCTAATCCCTTCCCTGAGGCATCACTATGTATCACCAAACCATCGGAATCATCTGGTACTGTAAGAATATGTGCCGTGGTTAACTTCTGCTTCAGTGTGTCAAATGCCTGAGTACACTCCTCTGTCCATGCAAATGGTGCATCCTTCCGTGTCAGCCTTGTCAACGGTTCAGCGATTCGTGAGAAGTCTTGGACGTGTAAGTGCACGGCGGCGCCCCGGCCGTCTGAACGAGGCCAAAATGCGGAAACGATACTTTTACAAAACTTGTAAACCGGCACCACCGCGCACTAAAATCCCGGATCGGGCCATTAACCTACTCCTAGCTAACTAGAGAAGGGATAGAGAAATATACCGAGTGATCCGTGTCCTTCGGTCTTCTCGTCGTCGTCCCGATCTCCCCGCAGAATCTCCGGTCTTCATCTCCTCGTCGGAAGGGCACCATATCGCCGGGTTCTTTTACGGGCTCCCATCTCTGAACCGAGGCAACTCGGGCACGAAGTTGGCGAGTCGACATGTCCAAGAATGCTGTAGGATAAGTGTAGAACACTGGGTCTCATGGGATTACTAGAAGTTGCCATTTTGAAGTGGAGGTTGAAGTGATCTTTTGGAGATGGAGCTATGGGATTTTACAAAGCCAAAGAGATCAAAAAATCCCTACAACAATTTTTGGACAGCCCCCTCCTTCACTTGGCCGGCCAAATGCTCATGAGGAAATGAAAGAGTGGAGAGCAATAATATGAAAAATGAGTGAGCCCTCACATAATGCAAGAGAGAGAAAAGGGTTATCATGGTGAATAATCATCACAACCAAGTCACACCATCAACAACCATCACAACTCAAAAGTCAAAACCATGATGAACAAATGAAGGTCAAAAGATGGTAGAATCATCATGACACTACAACTTGCAAATAACACCCTCCACTAACCAAATTTGCATGCTTGCAAATAACCCCCTCTCCACCAATTTCCAGCCAAAGAAAGAAACAAAGGAAAATGGCCGAAACGGAAAGCAAACTGGCAACTTCAAAAAACTGATCCCGTAATAAATTACAGGAAAACCCCGCGACTGTATATACATACCTGCATTTGTATTCCCACTGAATACAAATGCAATGAGACAAAATCTACACTGTACAATACTAGGATCCGGCTTAAACCAAAGCCCGCTAGTATTATCCGTCCGATCATGATCCGTGCAATACCGCACGTATATGATCGAACACTGCCATATCTCCATACGGCCTCTACAGCGTTTCGCCCGAAACTTAAGAAACTGTCTATGGGGGACTCTAAAGACTCGTCAATACTTTGGCTGTGGATTTAACCACTAGCACGTCAGAGGTATTAGCCATACGTAACGGGCTACCAGGTATTGACCAAAAAGAATGTCAATGAGCGAACTCATCCTGACACCCTACTGAGCCTATCAGTGACAATATCCGTACAGTCCGGTCCGTTCGTCTATGAACATCGCATGGCGGGCCTAGGGGGTTGGTAAAAGTCAGACCCCCAAAAGCGGTACAAGTCGTGTCGGAGTGTAGCCTAGAACACCCTGAGATACTACTGGAATACCTACCAGTAAATCTCCTGCCTTGGCCAAGGACTTCGTGTAATGGCTCTCCTAGACACAGCGCGACCTCACCCCCAATACCGGGAGAGACGAATCCCTGCAGATCCGCTCACTGCCTCCATATGGCTCGGGACTGTACCCAACTAAAACCTATTTGCACGTCTTCTTTGAGCGTGGTAGGGTAGTAATCAAAGTACAGTGGGAACTCACACGAGACAAATAACGATCTCAGATCGATGAACTAACCTGTACACATGTCACCAGGGAACTGCTATCTGACGTCTGGTATAAGACTAACTAGCATGTTCCCGGCGAGTCCTGTCCGGTGTACTCATAACCCAATGAGCACCTGTATACATCTTAGATGAACCAACTGACACCAGTGGCTTGTGAGACCGGCCACCACCCCTCGTCGGGGTCTCGACTGTATACACTAGTCTACTCTGGAGTATCGATGCCCTGTCTCGAAACTCCCACGACTAGGGACCTTTCAAGGATGTGCTTATAGACTACCAGCTCCCACGTATATGATCGCCATCATACTACTGGCTGTCAAGCAAGAATCCTAAGGGCTCTATCAACGCGCAATAGTGACCTATAAGGTCACCTAAAGCAGTACACGATGATAAAGATAAACCAGATAGCACACTATCATCTTGAATAAGACTGTTCTAACGGTATAGGTACCCCCTCAATCATTGCAATCACGTGCCTGTGATCCAATAATAGACTCTGAGGGCACTATCTCCAACAATCTCCCACTTGCACTCATGGCTAATTATTGCGATGTCGCATACTCACAGCCCGTGTGATACCGAACACCCAACTCCTCTACTAGTCAGTCTCACAAAACCCGTTTGCGAAACTATTGCGTTCGAGGAATAGCCTCAGTGAGTGGATCCGCTCAGATGTTTCTTTCTATGTCTCTCTTTATCTCAAGTTCGCGGAGAAAGCTATCTCCCGAAATGAGCAATACCTGTCTTAGAATATGTCTGGATATCTGATGGGACCTAGTTCATAAATGAACTCCAAATCCAAACTTCTTAGACTGTATTGTTAACTGAAACCAATCAGTATCCTGCGCCATGCCTCCCTCAGTATCCCCTTGGACCACCTGTCCAAAATACTGCCCCTCGTCAGAGGGAATACTATAACTCTGACAGTCACTCTATCATTCAGGTCACCTTGGAAGCCTGGAATGATAGCTGTCTCCCGAATGTGGCTGTCGTTATCATATCCCTAGAACATCCACTTATGTTCTAAAACTTCTTCCGAATGTTTCTCCAGGATAGGATTAATATCAACTTATTGCATCTAGTGCAAAAACAACGTCTGGTGTAGTACTTGACATCTCATGATTGACTCAATTGCCTAAGCAAGTGATCTGCCAATCATGTACATCCCTCTCCCCTTTAGTCTGTAAGACACCTTCAGAGAGGGTGACTCCATCACCTGCAGGTACACTACCGTGCCTGGAGTCGTCCATTCTAAATACTTTTAGAATGCTGTCTAAGTACCCAGATTGGGAAACCACCCAAATCTAGATCTAAAACCATAGATCTATTGACCAGAATGTCTGATATAATATCCAAGTCTTATGTGGAGAAACCACTGTGTGACAACCAAAGTATAACCGATCGTAGTATAGGAATTTCACTTCCTACTCTGTGTATGTCATCCAAATACCAGGACATCACACCCTACTACCTTCTCAACAGATCCATCCCCTATTCTGATGAAGTCAAACCTGTGACTGTCACATCAGAAATAGATGATCTATCTCCGCTATATCTGCTTTAGTCCATAGACATAAGCTAATTGTCCACCAATGCTTCCGCTGCTCCCACTGACTACGACAACCCTCTGGCAGAGTCATATAGATGTACACTTCTAAAACCAGTTTAGAACGACGCTATACTCATCCTCCTGCTGGGTCTCACAGTCTGGAACAATAGCAATGGCAAGTCTGGGTAAACAAGAACCTCCCTGTCACCATCTTTGAGCATACCGAAGTACCTCTCGAGTGCCTGAGATTACCCACCATATCTGCGGAGTAGTCAATGGAATGTCAAACCAGATTGAATCTTTAGGTTTTTTTCGAATCTTCAGTAATCGTTTGCGGTTCTGGAATCACTTCCAGTTCTACCATACTCCCACTACTGTTTTCTGAAAAAATCCATTTCTTTCAAAACTGTGGCGAGTCTAGAACAATATCACTATTGATCTTCCAGATGGTAGAAAATCAACCCTCGTCATAGCCTGGGTCAACCCACAAACAGCCATTACAGAAACGTGCCTTGAGTTATCCAGAGTCTGGTTTTAAGCAGAAGCCGGACAACTCCCCGTACCTTAACATCGTTAAGATATGAACTGTTCTATATCCAATATAGAAACAGAAGCACTGATTTAATTGAACCAGATTCAAATCATGCAGCCATCTTCAGTGCATGTCAACTAAATGGAAAGAGGCCGATCAGCGTTACTCAACTTAGGAGTGCTTCCAATTATGAGTAACCTGAAAGAGAAACAAGTTTCTCAAAACCATTACTATTAACTGAATACCATACACAAGTATCTACATCTTCGATCACCTTGAAGAATCCTGATACATGCAACACCTGGTTCTCTACTTTATTCTTATACCTATAACTTCTCAAAATTCGGACCTTGCGTTTCTACGAAACACTTGTCTAAAAACTAGAGAAATCATAAGTAAACCGAATATAGTATGAGGACTGTCCTAATGGACACCGGACAATATACAATACTCTGTATAAGTCCCTTGAGTCTAATAACTCATTCTCTGTGTGTCGTATGTTGAAAACTGTACCTATGGTTAAGAAGAATTACACCGCTGTTTAATACTCCTTACCTAACCATCCACTGATATAGGTAAATGTCATGGACATAATTTCAAAAAGGTATATCTCACTCTATAAAAATAGATGTACAGATATATCAATTTGAAATTGGTGCATAACAGCGGATATTCAAAACTAAATATTTGCCGTCCGGCAAACAGCCCAGGCGATTTCCTCAAATATCACCGATTACAACGAATCCCGATATAATGAGGATGATCACCCAATTCCCAATAACTTACTCCCACTCATCATCTGTAAAACCATACAGATGTGAGAATCATACCTGGTAAATACATACCCTGGAGCAAGTGTCTAATTGGGAAATCAGTTTTCTTTTAACAGTACACAGCGAAACTGAAACATGTAAATGTTTCGAAGGGGTATCCGGGTATTCGTAGTAATGCCTCTTCCATTATCCAGATTCACAACTGTAACCGTATACGTTTTTGCCATCTCGCCAAATCCCTTCATATGTCTTTAGTCATTACCTTCTGTACACCCTCTTCGGCTAAATGGTTTTCTTCCTTCCCTACCGTTCGACACTAGCCTATGGTTTGGAAGAAGACTATCCAATAAGCGTAATGGGTGTACTGTCCTAATCCTAGGAGCACTCGCAACGCGAGAGAAGGTAAAGATAAAAGACACCTGAATAAACCTTATTCCGTATTTCTCCTGAATCAGAATCCATCCTCGAACTGGAAAAAATTCCTTTCGAGTTCGTATATAACCATACGATGGAATATCCAATAAACTGTGGATCTTCGTAGTAATACGGGGTGTCCTGGAGAAAAACAAAGGTGACGTGGGAGTGGTAATGAAATACTTGGTTTGGTCATGAATAGCAGTCGCAATTTACTTTGCCCTCCTTCTAATCTCTTTCTTTGTCTTTACATAATACCTTCTGTACACCATCGTTAGGCTAATTGGTTTTCTTCATTCCCTACCTATCGGCACCTGCCTATGGTTTGGAAGAAGACTATCCAATTTGCGTAATAGGTGTACTATCCCTTAATCTAAGGGGCACTCGCAACCTGGGAGAAGGTAAAAGGAAAAGACAACTGAATAGTCCTATTCGTTTTCTCCAGAACCGGAAACCATCCTCGAATAAATTCCTTCGAGTTTGTATATAACCATACGATGGTTTTGTCTAATGAAAGTGGACGTTCATAGTAATACAGGGTGTCCCGGAAAAAAAGGGTAAAAGTAGGAGTGGCAATGAGGTTTGCAACTCTGACAATCTAAAAGCCAGTGTTTAAGAAGGTTCGGTTAATTTTGGTCACTGAGTCATAGTCTAGGGTCAGGTCATGGTCGCTGCCAAAGAGAGAGAGAAAAGAAACACTCAGTGTGCACTCTAACCTAGATCAGAATGGTTATCACTTTATCTAATCAGGAAACCTCCCACTGTAACGTCAAATTCTTCTCCAAACCTGAAAGAAGAATTAGTCGGGATCACCCGAGGAGTAAACCAACTCATCAGTGGGAATCGGGATCCAACTATCATCGCAGGATAACGTGACGGAATCCGCTCACGTTATCACACTCCAGAAGGTATGCGCATATCTGGCAAGTTTCAGTTTCTTTAGAAACCCCCGATATGATTTTTACCCCATGCTCTTATGACCTTGACGAAGGTCAACAAATCATAAGTCACATGTCAAGTTCTACCCGTCATTGTACAGGTTAATTTGAACCCACCCGTACCTACCCTTGACTTTGGCCAACAAGGCAGTACGACTGTCCTAAACCAACGCATCTATCTATGCAGCAGAAATGTAACAAGCAGCTACCATACACTATGCCTTGACGAAGGCCAACAAACATAGCTTGAATACTACGTGCTACCCGTCTGAAATGACGAAGGGCTAAGAATGGTTTTTGATGAAAAACCTTTAACGTAATGAACTTGATATCGTTGAAGGAACCGGATAGCTTTTATAAAAATATAGTGACGAAAACCTTTGATAAAGAGGTTACTCCCGGTGAAGGGATCTCGGCTCTTTCCCCGTAGAATGAGGTGCAGGATATTCCAACTGAATATCACTGTGCAAAGCAAAAGTAAACGACTATAGTGAAGTTATTGCCCTGACGCAAACTTCTTTCCAAGGGGTCACTCCCGGTGAAGGGATCTCGGCCCTTGCCTCATCGACTGAGGTGCAGGATATTCCAACCGAATACCACGATGCAAAGCAAAAATGAACGTCCTTGCAATAACAGCTTTTTGAAAAATGTTCCAACAACATCAGAATAGGTTTGTTTAGCTTGCATTGATCCGAATCAACGCAGTCGCATCAATTGATCACACCAATAAAGAACGAAAATAATGATGTACGTATATGCCATCCGCATTCGCCACTGGGTCCCGTCATCACCCGTTAGGTTACTTAACTAACGACAGAGTGGGGACTGGACTAGCGCGGATGCAAAACATATACAACATCTACTAGTATATATATCAATATATAATACTCGCTCAAGGCCCCTACGGGCGCGGCAAGTTACCCGCCAAAACCTGAAGCGAGGCAGCCCCCTTCAACAACGTGAATGGACCACCTAGCACTTTACGGAATCTGGTAACTTGGGCACCCCTCCTTGGGTCAACCTGTACCCCCTACGAGTGCGGCGAATAGCCCGCCAATTCTAGAGTGAAGCCCCCTCCGTCTCAACGCCATAAGATGCGGGCTCGTTGCCCTCTAGAACCCGGCTATCCATGCACCCCTCCACGGGGTAATCCTAGTACAGAAAGTAAAATATACATACAACGGGTACATCGACCTCAGCCCAGTCGTGCCCCAAAAGAATAATATACAAACAAGCAGTGACGGCAGTCCACATGTCGGACGCTCGCCCCGCAATATCAAATGTACATAAAACTGTACTACCATTGTCACGCCCCGCTTCCCAGTGTACGGCGAAGCGGACGCGACGAGGTCCGCTACGTATATACTTAAAAGTACATACGCTAAGCGTAACTAAGCAATATAAATTAAATACACAAGAGACAAGAGTATAAAAAGAACAGCAACTTTTATTTATTAACATTCTTTGTACAATACATGGAAAGGAAAATACAACTAAAATAAAGATGCCTAAACAGTGGCATAACAGGAAATGAAAATACTGAAAAGAATAAGGTACAATATCTAGGGCTCGGGGTCTCCGTGTAACTGCTCCAAGTCTTCACCGGTGGGCTCGATCTCTGACGGGTCCAAAACACCTGACGACATTCAAAGAAGAAAGAAATAGAATGTCGTCAGCGAACAGGTCGCTCGGTAAGTCCCAAAGATAAGGGAGAAATAGACAGAGAGTAAGAGAGAGAGAGTAGCTTTTAATGTTGTATTGTATTGTTATGTTATTGTAGTATAGTGTTAACGCTATTATTGTAGCTTGGTACAGAAGGATGCCAGTGTATACGAGAGGGGTCTCAGTATGCTAGAGACCAGGGCAAACGGAAGTACAAGGCTCCGTTATACAACCCGGAACAACGGCAATTGGATTCATGTTAGGTGTCTTAATCTTACCGTCTCATGCCACCTTTAACACCTTCCGTACCAATCTACCCCTTTAACCCCGTAGTGTTTTAACAGTAATGTTGTATTGTATTGTGTAAGTTGGGTGACTGACCAAAACCATGATATCAGTAAACATGTTGTAACTGCATAATCAGGTAAATGGAATAACAGGATAATGGATGTATATCCATGGTTTGTTTCAGTCAAATTATGTAAAATGTTAACTGGATTCAGGGATTCATGTATTCATATTGAGTTGGAATATAAAAGAATATAGATTGACTTGAATCATATTCAAGTCAGAAATAGTCAGACTCTAACCCGAGTCAGACTAAAAAAAAGGTAATTTGAAGTTCTATAATTGTTAGGATCCTTATTGTAATTTATAAACTTGAGGGGGTTTTATGTAAAAAGTACTATTGTATAATTTTCAAGATACGCCTTAAGTATCTATTATTCGTCTTTATGGTTATAATGAGTGTGAGTTTTATTTGTGTTATTCTAGTGGATATATCCTAATAAAAGTATTAATTGTTTTATTTGAAATTTCATGGTATTTTAATGTAATTTTTATTCTTGTAATTTTTTTAGAAAAAAGTGGAAACTTTATCTTATAATAAAATAGGCGTTTAAATGATAATTAGATATATAATAATACAAGAGTAATTTAAAATAAATATTTATTTTCTAAAAATATCATTTTTCTTAAATGTCGTATTTTAAACCTTTCGAGACCGAATGCTCCTTGCGGAGGTCTGAATCTCGCACTACTAGCCCGCGGGTGCACGATGAACCGTACTATCCCTAACGGGTTCCCCAAAGGTGGGTTGTAGTGGCGCTTTGCATAGGTTTAATAAATACTATTCATTTAGAAAACGGTTTTATAATTATAAGGTATTTATTTGTAAATTTCCGTATTTTAGTTTCTAGGGTTTCCTAAGCCAACTAGCCTATTTCTAAGGTCTAAACGATAAGTCATTAGAAGCCTCAAATCGCCTCTTCACCGCCAATTGCGGCCAGGTAAGTGCCAGGTAAGTGGGAAGGAACCACAGTAGTGGGCCTAATTAAAAACCATTAGCCTTGACACACTTGCCTAAACACCACAAAGTCAGCTTTAGATAAACGATCGATGTCCATGACACATCGTATTTTCTTTTAAAAGATTTTGTTTAGAATTGTATTCAACTTAGAATTTCAAGAAAGGTTTATAAAGAAAAAAATGGTATTTTAGTGAAAAGTCTTGTATTTTCGTATTCTATGTTTTGACGTTATCAATTAGGGTTATATTTGTGTATGTGTAGAGGTAGGTCATTACCTCGTGACTTATTTTAATGTTTAGTAAAGTTTAGAGGTTAAATATGATAAATTAAACATGAGGGTATTTAAGTGTAAGAATACGGTATTTGTAAAAGTTATCATTTCATGTGTGAAAACTCATTCAAATTGATTTTTACAAGTTTAGTGGTCAAGATGAACATGTTTAGGAATGAGGGAATTAATTAGAAGAAGAAAAATAAACTTTATGGTATTTTTATAAAAAGAATACGATATTTCAAGAAAGTTATCATTTCATGTGAGAAACTTTGTCTAATTTGATCTTTATGTGATTAATAGTCATCATGAATATGTTTAGGTATTATGAATTAGGTGACAAGTGAGATTTTGTAGAAAAACCGAATCGGAAATCGGTTTGTTCCGATTTCCGTCGGGTTTCAAAAAGTCATATTTTTTTCTTAAAAGAAAAGAGAGATAGAAAAAGTGGGACTTACAAGTTTGGACAAGGTAGGGAGGCTAAGAAAGTAGTGGGTTGTCGGTGCGTCGAAACGTCGTGAAGGGTTCTAGCACGATCGCCGGAATTCGTCGTCGGTTTCGGCAGCGCTTCGCTTTTCGCTCTATTTCTAACGTACCGAGTTCCCTTGAGAATTTTAGAGAGTAGACTTAGAATTATAGGGTGAAATGGTAGAGGGTAGGGGTGTTTATATAGGGCTAGGCTAGGGTTAGGGTTTTAATTAAAAAATATATAAAAATAATTAAGAAAAACATTAAAATTCATTAAATTTTGGAATAAAAGAGGTTTAATGAGAATTTGATAACTGTTCTGAAAATTTAGTGTATACAGGGGGGTTGACCAAGTCAACACGGAGAAAATCCGTGTTGACGACTCGGCCGTCCGGCCGAGTCCGGCCGGCGGCGCCGGCCGACTCGGGACACCGTTGGGTGGGTAATTCCATGGGGGGATTTTTGGTGTACTTAACTTTTTATGTGCAGTATAAATTTTGAGAGTTATGGCTGTTTAACTGTTGACCTTCCCAAAAAAAATTAAAACAAAATGATATAAAAATATGTGGGGAATGGGATTCGAACTCTGGTGGCTTGGTTCAGTAGTGCAAGGTATTACCAATAAGCTACAAGCTCCTTCTTGTAATTATTGTGGGAAAATAACTACTTAAAGTGATAACAGCAACATTAAATACCCCAAGTACACTTTAATTTTAAAACAATTTTATGTACACTAAAAATGGAATTATTTAAAAACAAAATAATTACTTATATATATCTTGTGCTCAGATTAAAATACTCTTTTATGGATTTTTAAAAATTTTAACAAAAATTTTGTATAGAAAAGTGTATAGGAAAATTAGGGTTGTTACAACCATTGCATCCAGGCTATCCACCACGACAATCCGCAACATCACAGCACAACACAGAACATCAACGTGAATGTCACGTTCGTAAATCCGTCTAAAAGGGCTATAGCAGTTAGACAGGATTTACCGATCAAATGACATTCACGGTCGCAGATATAATGTAAATACTGTGAACTAACATGTTTAAAATTTTCGATCGACTAAATTTTCCGGAGTGGGCCCCAAGCACTACTATAGCACTTAAAGAAAATCTGGGCCCAAACAGAACATTCCAAAAACCCCATTTTCAAATCAGAAAGCCACTGTAGAAATTTGGTACGATGATTACATTTTCTTGCCATGGAACCGCGGCCAGAACAGGGCTTTGGTCGCGGTTCCGCGATCCTTCTAAGGAATCACTGTATCAAATTTTTACAGTATGCTTAAAAATACCTGCATGAATTTATGCAATGCTCCAAATAATTTTTCGAGCCAAAAAAAATTCGACAGAGAACTGAACCAGAAAATGCGGGTTTTCGGAAAATCCGTTCGATCAAACTTGTAAACATGTTAGAGCAAGCTAGACTAGCTTAATGGCGTGGCTCTGATACCAGTGTAAGTGCACGGCGGCGCCCCGGCCGTCTGAACGAGGCCAAAATGCGGAAACGATACTTTTACAAAACTTGTAAACCGGCACCACCGCGCACTAAAATCCCGGATCGGGCCATTAACCTACTCCTAGCTAACTAGAGAAGGGGTAGAGAGATATACTGAGCGATCCGTGTCCTTCGGTCTTCTCGTCGTCGTCCCGATCTCCCCGCGGAATCTCCGGTCTTCATCTCCTCGTCGGAAGGGCACCACATCGCCGGGTTCTTTTACGGGCTCCCACCTCTGAACCGAGGCAACTCGGGCACGAAGTTGGCAAGTCGACGTGTCCAAGAATTTTGTAGGATAAGTGTAGAACACTGGATCTCATGGGGTTACTAGAAGTTGCCATTTTGAAGTGGAGGTTGAAGTAATCTTTTGGAGATGGAGCTATGGGATTTTACAAAGCCAAAGAGATCAAAAAATCCCTACAACAATTTTTGGACAGCCCCCTCCTTCACTTGGCCGGCCAAATGCTCATGAGGAAAAGAAAGAGTGGAGAGCAATAATATGAAAAATGAGTGAGCCCTCACATAATGCAAGAGAGAGAAAAGGGTTATCTTGATGAATAATCATCACGACCAAGTCACACCATCAACAACCATCACAACTCAAAAGTCAAAACCATGATGAACAAATGAAGGTCAAACGATGGTAGAATCATCATGACACTACAACTTGCAAATAACACCCTCCACTAACCAAATTTGCATGCTTGCAAATAACCCCCTCTCCACCAATTTCCAGCCAAAGAAAGAAACAAAGGAAAATGGCCGAAACGGAAAGCAAACTGGCAACTTCAAAAAACTGATCCCGTAATAAATTACAGGAAAACCCCGCGACTATATATACATACCTGCATTTGTATTCCCACTGAATACAAATGCAATGAGACAAAATCTACACTGTACAATACTAGGATCCAGCTTAAACCAAAGCCCGCTAGTATTATCCATCCGATCATGATCCGTGCAAAACCGTACGTATATGATCGAACACTGCCATATCTCCATACGGCCTCTACAGCGTTTCGCCCGAAACTTGAGAAACTGTCTGTGGGGGACTCTAAAGACTCGTCAATACTTTGGCTGTGGATTTAACCACTAGCACGTCAGAGGTATTAACCATACGTAACGGGCTACCAGGTATTGACCAAAAGGAACGTCGATGAGCGAACTCATCCTGACACCCTACTGAGCCTGTCAGTGACAATATCCGTACAGTCCGGTCTGTTCGTCTATGAGCATCGCATGGCGGGCTTAGGGGGTTGGTAAAAGTCAGACCCCCAAAAGCGGTACAAGTCATGTCTGAGTGTAGCCCAGAACACCCTGAGATGCTACTGGAATACCTACCAGTAAATCTCCTGTCTTGGCCAAGGACTTCGTGTAATAGCTCTCCTAGACACAGCGCGACCTCACCCCCAATACCGGGAAAGACGAACCCCTGCAGATCCGCTCACTGCCTCCATGTGGCTCGGGACTGTACCCAACTAAAACTTGTTTGCACGTCTCCTTTGAGCGTCGTAGGGTAGTAATCAAAGTACAGTGGGAACTCACACGAGACAAATGACGATCTCAGGTCGATGAACTAACCTGTACACATGTCACCAGGAAACTGCTATCTGACGTCTAGTATAAGACCAACTAGCATATTCCCGGCGAGTCCTGTCCGGTGTACTCATAATCCAATGAGCACATGTATACATCTTAGGTGAACCAACTGACACCAGTGGCTTGTGAGACCGGCCACCGCCCCTCGTCGGGGTCTCGACTGTATACACTAGTCTACTCTGGAGTATCGATGCCCTGTCTCGAAACTCCCACGACTAGGGACCTTTTAAGGATGTGCTTATAGATTACCAGCTCCCACGTATATGATCGCCATCATACTGCTGGCTGTCAAGCAAGAATCCTAAGGGCTCTATCAACGCGCAATAGTGACCTGTAAGGTCACCTAAAGAAGTACACGATGATAAAGATAAACCAGACAGCATACTATCATCTTGAGTAAGACTGTTCTAACGGTATAGGTCATCCCTCAATCATTGCAATCACGTGCCTGTGATCCGATAATTGACTCTGAGGGCACTATCTCCAACAGGACAAACCTCCGATAATAACCTGCCAATCCCAGAAAGCTCCTGATCTCGGCCACTGACTTCGGCGTTGGCAAATCTCTGACAGATTCTATCTTTGTCGGGTCTACCGAGATGCCTTCGCCCGAAACGATGTGTCCCAAGAACTGAACCTTGTCGAGCCAGAACTCACACTTGCTCAATTTCGCATACAGCTTCTTTTCCCGAAGAATTTGTAGAACCGTGCGCAAATGCTCAACATGCTCCTCCCGGGTCTTCGAGTAAACAAGTATGTCGTCGATAAATACAACGACAAACGTGTCCAAGTACTTTGCAAACACCCTGTTCATCAAATCCATGAATATTGCTGGAGCATTGGTAACACCGAACGGCATCACAAGGAACTCATAATGTCCGTATCGGGTCCTGAAAGCCGTCTTGCATACATCCTCAGCTGCTACTCTGATTTGATGATATCCAGAACGGAGATCCAACTTCGAGAATACCTTGGCCCCACTTAACTGATCGAATAAGTCGTCGATGCGCGGGATTGGGTACTTGTTCTTTATTGTGACTTTGTTCAGCTCCCGATAATCTATACACATCCGCAGCGATCCATCCTTCTTCTTCTCTAACAGAACTGGTGCACCCCACGGTGAAACACTCGGCCGAATAAATCCCTTCTCCAAGAGTTCTTCAATTCTTCCAGTTCAACCGGTGCCATTCTGTACGGGGCCTTAGAAACTGGTGCTGTACCTGGAGTCAAATCGATCGAGAACTCCAAGAGGCGTGGAGGTGGTAGACCTGGTAAATCTTCAGGAAACACGTCCAGAAAGTCCCGAACAATCTCTGGGGCTGTACTCTCACCAATCTCCATAGCTGTCAGCTCCTTTGGCTTAGCTCTATACTTGGCTGGCTCCAAAGATTCGTTCCAGCCTTCGAAAATAAACTCCGGGTGATTAGGAATGCAGAAGATCACATTCCTTACTCGGCAATCAATAACTGCATGGAAGGTACTCATCCAATCCATCCCGAGAATTGCGTCATAACTGCCTGTCCCGATTAAAAGGAAATTCGCATAGAATTCCCTGCCACACACTACAACCGGACAAGATCTACATTCCCGACTAGATACTATCATGCCATTACCCGTATGTATCTCCCAGCCCTTGGTTAGTGGTTCATGTGGTATGGAGTGTGTATCAATGAAATGCTCAGATATGAAACAGTGCGATGCTCCAGAATCAAATAGCACTCTAGCTGGCAAGGAATGTACGAGTAGAGTACCTGTAACAACTTCTCCTGAAGCCTCTGCCTGCTCGGTGGTCAAGGTGAAAGCCCGTCCCTGACCGCGACCTGTATAGGGTTGCCTCTGCTCCTGTGGCCTCTGCTGCTGCGGTCCAGAACCCCCCTGTATCTCTGCTCGCTTAAGGCAACCGCTAATCCTGTGCTGACTGGATCCGCAAATCAAGCACTGTCCCTTGGCGCGGCGACAGTCCTTCTGGGTATGCCCATCTGTATTGCAGTAGCCGCAAACTACGTTCTGTCTCTGGGGGCGATGCTGGGGCACAAATGGGCGCTTCATCTGAGTCGTTTCAGGCCTGTGAACTGGTATGGCTCCTCGAGAAGGTGCATGGGTACGTGCTGGAACGACTGGGGGCTTCCTGAACTTGTTGATCAATTGCTCCTGAATTCTCGCCGCGTTGAGTACCTGTGCAAAAGTCTGCAACTCCAGTGATGCGATCAACTGCTGCAGCTCGAAATCAAGTCCCTGCAAAAAGCGTCTGGCCCTGGTGGCCTCTAAAGCGACCATGTATGGAGCAAATCGGCTCGGACGGTTGAACTCTGCCGCCTATGCGTCCACGGGGCGACCATTCTGCTTCAGTAGAATGAATCTTTCTTCCATCTCTGCCTTGGAGGTGGAAGGGAAATAATGGTCCAGGAACCACTCCTTAAATTTACTCCATTCGATTGGCCTCTCCAGTCTGCTTCTTCCACTGTACACCAAGTACGGGCCTCATCTTCCAACTGAATCTTTATCACGTTTACCCTATCTTCATCTGGTACCCTGACGGCCGTCAGTAAATTCTCCATGTTCACTAGCCATTGCTCGGCCTCTAGTGGTTCGGCTAGCCCTGCAAATGCAGCTGGATGCAACCTCCGGAAATCTGACACGGTGCCAGCCCTGGCAGAGTAAGCTGGTGGAGCAGTGCCCTCGGGAGCGGCAATGAGTGCGGAGGGTCCCCCTGCGGCGGTAATAGCCCTGAGTCCCTCGGCGAGTAAGTCCGTCTTCCTCTCCTGAGCTTCTGCGAGAGAGGTCAGTGCACTAAGTATTCTTTTCGTGCGATCCTGAGAACTTGAGTCCGAGGAGTGGTCGTTCGGGGACGTCATATCGCTGGAAGATTCAAAAGGATAAGATTAGATTCAAGGATGAAACCCCTATTCGCAAATCGAATAGTTTTCGTGAAATATATTATTTTAATATTTAAATTCCAAAAATAATATTTTATATTTTTGAAATGTTACAGGGTGATTTTAGATGATCCTGACTAATTCTCCTTTTGGGGTTTGGAGGAGAATTCGAGGAAACAGTGGGAGCCATCCTGACTAGATAAAGTGATCAACCAATCTAATCTAGATTAGAGTGCACACTGAGTGTTTCTTTTCTCTCTCTCTTTGGCAGCGACCATGACCTGACCCTAAACTAAAACTCATGAACCAAGTTAACCGAACCTTTTTAAAACACTTTGGCTTTTGGATTGTCAGTAGGTCGCATATATCATTGCTGCTCTTTCTTTCCCTTTTGCATTTCTCCAGAACACCCCGTATCACTACGAAGATCCACATTTATTGGATATATCCATCGTATAGTTACGTACGAACTTGAAGGAACTTGTTCTAGTTCGAGGATGGATTCTGGTTCTGAAGAAATTGAATAGGATTATTCGGTTCTTTTCTCTTTACCTTCTCTCAGGTTGCGAGAGCTCCTAGTGTTATGAGACTACACCTATTCCGCTTATTGGATAGTCTTCTTCCAAACCATAGTCAGGTGCCGAAAGGTAGGGAATGAAGAAAACTAATTAGCTTGAGCGTGGTGTACAGAAGATTATAAGTAAAGACATATAAAGGGATTAGATTGAGGGCAAAAGGAAATTAGGACTGCTATCATTCATGAAAAAACCGTATATACCCCTGCCATTCCTATATCCACTTTGCATTTCTCCGGAACACTCTGTATCACTACGAAGATTCACATTTATTGGATATCCCATCGTATATTTATATACGAACTTGAAGGAACTTGTTCCAGTTCGAGGATGGATTCTGGTTCTGAAGAAATTGTATAGGATTATTTGGTTGTCTTTTCTCTTGACCTTCTCTCAGGTTGCGAGAGCTCCTAGTGTTAGGAGAGTATACCTATTACGCTTATTGGATAGTCTTCTTACAAATCTTGGGCTGGTGCCGAAGGATAGGGAATGAAGAAAACCAATTAGCTTAATGGTGGTGTACAGAAGGTAATAAGTAAAGACATAATAAAGGGATTGGAGTGAGGACATGGAAGTATACGGTTACTGTCATGAATCAGGATAGTGGAAGATGCATTATTAGGAATAACCGGTTACCCCTTCGAAACATTTTCATGTTTCAGTTTTACTATGCGATGTTAATTAAAAACTGTTTTCCCAATTAGATTCTAACTCAATGGTATGTATTTACCAGATATGATTCTCACATCTGTATGGCGTTACAGACGATGAGTGGGAGTAAGATATTAGGAATTGGATGATTATATCCTCAACATATTGGAATTATTTGTAATTGGTGATATTTGAT
Source organism: Agapanthus africanus (assembly GCA_030015575.1). NCBI lineage: Eukaryota > Viridiplantae > Streptophyta > Magnoliopsida > Asparagales > Amaryllidaceae > Agapanthus > Agapanthus africanus. The sequence goes on from CM057348.1 coordinate 73,716,640, forward strand.
GAAATCACCTGGGTTTTGCCTGATGGCAAATATTTGGTTTTGAATATCAATTGTTGTGCACCAATTTCATTCTGATATATTTATACGTTTATTTTATAAAGTGAGATATGAATTTTTGAAATTATGTCTATGACATTTACCTATATCAGTTGATGGTCAGGTAAGGTGCATTCAACAGCGGTGTAATTTTTCTTAACCATAGTACAGTTTTTCAACCTACGACGCACAGGGTCTGAGTTATTGAACTCAGGGGACTTATACAAAGTATTGTATATTTTCCAGTGTCCATTAGGACAAAGGGGTTGGTACTCGCACTATATTCTGTTTATTTATGACTTCTCTAGTTTTAGACGAGTATTTCGTTGAAATACAGGGTCCAAATTTTGAGAAGTTATAAGTATAAGAATAAATTAGAGAACCATTTGTTGCAAGTATCAGGATTCTTCAAGGTGATTAAAAATGTATATACTTGTGTTAGGTATTTCGTTATAAGTACTAGTTTTGAGAACTTGCTTCTCTTTCAGGTTACTCATATGTGGATGCACTTCTAGATAAGTAATGCTGCTTAGCCTCCTTCCATTTGGTTGATATGCACTGGAGACAGCTGCATGTATATTGAATCTGGTTCGAATTAAATTAGTGCCTTTGTTTCTATAGGGTATAAAGAATGGATTCGTATCTTAACAATGTTAAGGTATAAGGAGTAGTCCAGCTGATACTTAAAACCAGAATCTGGATGAATTGAAGGCACGTTTCAGTAATGGCAGCTTGTGGGTTATCCCGGGCTTCGACGAGGGTTAACTTTCTACCATCTGGAAGAACAATAATTATATTGTTCTTGACTTGCCACTGTTTTAGTAAAATGTATTCTTTTCAGAAAATATTAGTGGGAGTATGGTAGAACTGGAAGTAATTCCAGAACCATAAACGATTACCGAAAATTTAATAGAACCTAAAAATTCAATTGGTTACGATGATCCATTAGCCACTCCGCAGTTATGGTGGGTAACCTCAGGCACCCGAGAGGTACTTCGGTCTTCTCAGAGACGGTGACAGAGAGATTCTTGTTTACCCAGACTTGTCATTGCTGTTGTTCTAGACTATGAGACCCGGCATGAGGATGAGTACAATGTCATTCTAAACTATCTTTAGAAGTACACGTATATATGACTCTGCCAGAGGGTTGTTGTAGTCAGCAGCAGCAACGGAAGCATGGTGGGTAAGTTTCGTATGTCTATTTATAGACTAAAGCAGATATTCCTATACTACAATTAGTTATATGACAGTCATAGAGTTTGAATTCATCAGAATAACAGATGGATCTGATAAGCATTAGTCCATAAGGCTCATGGTAAGGGTTAGTAGAGAGTGATGTCGAGGTATTTGGATGACATGCACTTGATAGAAAGTGATATTCCTATACTACAATCAGTTATATACTGTGGTTGTCATAAGGATTTTCTCCACATAGGATTTGGATAAAATATCAGGATTCTGATGACTAGATCTATGATTTTAGATCTAGATTTGGGAACTGTCCCAATTTGGGTACTTGACACTATTCTAAAGTGCTTTAGAATGGACGACTCATGGCGAGGTGGTGTACCCACAGGTGATGGATTCACCCTCTCTAAAGAGATGTATTTCAGACTGATGAGGAGAAGGATCTGCATGATTGGTATATCACTTGTTTAGGCAATTGAGTTAATCATGAAATGTCAAGTACCACACCAGATATTGCTTTTGCACTAGATACAATAAACATATATATTAATCCAATCCTGGAAAAACGTTGTGAAGCAGTTATGAACACAAGTAGATGTTCTTGGTATATGGTAACGGCAGCCTCTTCAGGAGGAGGTTATCATTTTAGGCTTCTTAGATGAACTAGATGACAGAATTATAGTTTTCCCTCTTTTGAGGGACAGTATGTTGGACAGGTAGTCCAAGCAGATACTGAGGAGGACATAGCACAGGTTATTGATTAAATTCAGTAAATGATAAAGTCTAAGAAGTTTGTTGGATTTGGAGTTCATTTGTGAATTTGGTCCCATCAGACATCCAGACAAATTTTAAGACAGGTATCACTCATTTCGGGAGAAAGTCATTCTTCGTGAAGTTGAGATATAGAGATAAAGATAGAAACACTGGAGCGGATCCACTCACTGAGGTTATTTCTCGAATGCAATACTTTTGCAAACGGCTTTGCGAGGCTGATTAGTAGAGAAGTTGGGTGTTCGGTATCACACGGGTTGCGAGTATGCGACACCACAATAATTAGTTTTAATTGCAAGTGAGAGATTGTTGGCTATAATGCCATCAAGTCAATTATTAAATCGTAGGCACGCAATTGTGATGATTGAGGGAGGACCTATACCGGTCGAACAGTTTTACTCGAGATGATAGTATGCTATCTGGTTTGTCTTTATCATCATGTACAGTATTAGGTGGCATTAAAGATCACTATTACATGTTAATAGAGCCCATAGGATTCTTGCTTGACTACCAGCATTATGATAGCGATCATATAAGTGGGAGCTAGGTGGTCTATAAGCACATCCTTAAATGTCCCTAGTCTTGAGAGTATCGAGACTGGGCATCGATACTCCGGAGTAGACTAGTGTATACTTATCGAGACCCCGACGAGGGGCGGTGGCCAGTCTCACAAGCCATTGGTGTCAGTTAGTCACCTAAGATAGTATACAGGTGCTCATTGGGTTATGAGTACACTGGACGGATTCGCTAGGAATATTCTAGTTGGTATTATACCTATTGTCAGATAGCAGTTCCCAGGTGATATGAGTACAGATTAGTCTGTCGACCTGAGATCGTCATTTGTCTTATGTGAATTCCCACTGTGCTTTGATTACTACCCTACCACGGCTCAAAGGAGTTATGCAAACAGGTTTTAGTTGGGTACAGTCCCGAGCCACATGGAGGCAGTGAGCAGATCGTCGGGGATCCGTCTCTCCCAGTATTTGGGGCTGATGTCGAGTTGTGCACAGGTGGCCATCAACAGAAATCCTCGGCCGAGGTGGACGATAATTACTGATTTGGATCAGTAGTTTCTCAATGGGTGATGGGCTTCATACCGACACGAAATATCGCGTTAATAGCTGTCTGAATTTATCCACCCCTAGACTCGATATGCGATACTCTTAGACGAATAGACCGGACTGTATGGAGATTGTCACGGAAAGGCTCAGTAGGGGTATGGATGAGCTTGCTCGTCGGCCTTCCTTTCACTCAATATCTGGGTAGCCGTTACGTACAGCTAGTGCCGCTGACGCGCTTGTGGTTAAACCCACTACCAGCATATTGACGAGTCTTTAGAGTCGCACACAGGGTTTCCCTGGTTCTGGAGAAATGATGTAGTAGCCGTATTGGATATGTGAAGGGTTCCGATCGATTGATTGTACTATGTACCTGTACTTTCGATTGGACAGTTGACAATGCTAGCCGGCTCAGGTTTGAGCCGGATTATTAAATCAGGTATTGATTTAATAATTTACGTATATATATTGCGATACGTATATTCTGGTATTATGTTCTTTGTGTTATTCTATCTCTTTGGGTATTCGTGTTTCGGTACGAATACAGGTATGCATATACAATAGAATGTAATCCGTATTTTTTTACAGATAAACATTCTAGAAGGTGGACACTTCATTTTAGGGTTTGACCATTTATTATAAATGGACAAATGAGGTGGCAAAGATTTGAGGGGAGTATGGTGAGGACCATGCTTGCATAGTGTGCACAAATGAATTATTAATTCATTTGTGCATACTATTCAAGTATGGGTGGATTTTAAAAAGAAAAGAAATGTTTTTACAAAACCAAGCATGAGATTTTCTCTCTTATGGAGACTTCATAATTTTTGAGATGGTTCATTCTTGAGCTCTCTCTTCTCCTCACCATTTTAGCTTTACTCCCTCTCTAGCTTTCATGTTGTTCCTCCACCTTCATCTTCTATCTTCTCTCAACTATCTCATGTGTTGAGAATCATGAGAGGATGTGAGATGAGATAGATAAACACTTAATTTACTCACTACATCCTAGGATTTCTAGATTAGCAACCTAGAAACCCTAGTTGCTTCTTTTACATCCTTTGATGTGGAGCTAGAGTCATAACTACATCCCTCGGGTGGATCATCTTCGATGGAGGAAGTCCGGCGGCCAAGTTCGTTCGAGCACGCCTCAAGGAGCTAAAGAGGATGGCGGAAGACCGAAGGACTTGGTTCTTTTGGTATAATCATTCTAACCCTTTAGTTTAGCTTCTTTAGTTTGCTAGTTTAAGGTTAATGGTAGATCCGTAGAATTGGGTTCCGTTAGTGCCGGTTTAGAAATTTTTTGTTCCACATTTGGCCATGGTTTGATGGCCAGAGCGCTGGCATAACCCAACAAGATACATACATAGAACCTCACACTACATCCTAGATACCTTAGACTAGCAATTTAAGGCCTCTAGTTGCTTCACTAGACTTTTAGTGTGGAGCTAAAGCCATGGACTACATTTCTCGGATAGATCATCTTCGACGGAGGAAGACCGACCATCAAGTTCGATCCTGGAGAACCAAAGGAGCAAGGAAAGATGAACAAGCTCAATCAAGCAGATCACTAGGAGCAAACGAAGAGGAATGAAGACCGAAGGACACAGTTCTTTTGGTGAGAAATTCCTATCATAGTACTTAGCTCCTCTTATGTTAGCTAGTTTAGGTTTATGGTAGAATCCTAGATCAGATTATTCTAGCGCAAGTTTTTCGAAATCCTAGAAAAAATTTCATTCCGCAAACGACCACGGTAGATGGCCAGAGCGTTAGTGTAACCCAACAAATTCATCATATGTCACCAAGGTATCGAAATCGATCCCTCAAAAATCAAGGCGAATATGGAAATTCCCATGCCAAGAACCCTCAAACAACTACGATCTCTTCAAGGAAATCTTGCGTATATCCGGCGGTTTATTGCTAACCTCTCCGGAAAATGCCGTCCCCACAGCCATTTGATGAAGAAGGGGACCTCGTTCACCTGGGATCAGAAGTGCCAAAATGCACTAGATGAAATAAAGCAATACCTGCAAAATCCGCCAGTATTGGCTGCTCCGGTTAAGGGAAAACCCCTTATTCTATATACAACGGCCCTTGAGGGTTCTTTAGGCGTATTGTAGGCACAAGAGAACGATCAAGAAAAGGAGAGAGCTCTATACTATTTAAGTCGAGTTCTTCTGTGGGCAGAAAACAACTATTCCCCTATCGACAAGTATTGCCTGGCGATGATCTTCGCAATAATGAAGCTCAGACATTACGTCTTGGCATATGAGGTCTACCTTATATCGAAGGTGGATCCTCTCAAATATCTAATGTCAAAGACCATACAAATGGGCCCTCCTCCTGATGGGTTCTAGGTAACGTATCGACCTCTTAAAGCAGTAAAAGGACAAGCCATCGTCGACTTTCTCGCGGAGCATCCGATACCAGCCGACTCTCCCATAAATTGTGATTTGCTAGATGAACACACGTTCGACGCAATCAAAGAAGAGAGAGAAGAAAATGAGCCCTAATGGGAACTTTACTTCGATGGAGCATCCTCCATAAAGTGGCGAGAGCAAAACACTCCCATAATCAAAGCCGGGGTGGGTCTTATCTTCGTGACCTCGTAAGGAGGAATATTCCGTTCTGTCCTCTCCTTGACAGAATCCAGGACTAATAACGAAGCTGAATATGAAGCTTTAATAGCCGGTATTGAGATCACTATCGATATGGGAATCAAAGACTTCCTCATATACGGAGACTCCTAACTGATCGTCAGTCAAGTAAACGGCGATTATCAAACATGCAAACCAAAGCTGATAAGATATGGCGAAAAGGTGCAGCAACTGCTGACACATATCTCTTCCTATACCCTCAAAAGTATACTGCGAGCGAAAAACAGCGAAGCGGATGCGTTGGCTAAATTGGCTAAAGAATTGGCCGATGAAGACCTCGATGACGTATGGATCATTGTGCAAAGCCGCAGGATCCTCACGCCGACAGATACATCTTCGGAAGATCTGATAGAGACATCTGAAGGAAAATAAACGATCGAACAAGTAGCCCTTCAAATAGAGGACGAAGAAAAGGTCAAGGACTGAAGGGAAGTCTTCATAGACTACTTCAAGTCCCAACAAACGCCCGAAAATTCATCGTTTAGACATCAGCTCATGAAACGAGCTTTGAATTTCGCCTTCGTCAATGATACTCTATATAAGAGATTGTTCGACTGCCTATGGCTAAGATGCATGGGGCCGGAGGAAGCAAAGAAATTCGTCCAAGAAATACATGACGGACTCCGCGGTTCTCATCAAGCTGGACCAAAGATGAAACTGAAGATAAAAAGAATGGGTCACTATTGGCCCACGATAATTCAGGACCGCCTCAAATATATGAAGCAGTGTCACTCATGCCAAATACACGGGGACTTCATATATGAACATCCAAATCTGCTGCACCCGACGGTGGCTAGTTGGCCGTTCGAGATGTGGGGAACGGATATAATCGGTCCCATCGAACCAGTATCATCTAAAGGAGATCGGTTCATATTAGCAACGGCCGATTACTTTTCTAAGTGGGAAAAAGCAATACCACTAAGGGAGGTGAAGACGGAGAATATCCTCCACTTCCTCAAAACCCATGTCATCTATCGGTTCAGCACTCCGCGATGGATTATCTCGGATAATGGACCGGCTTACAGAAGTTATAAAATCAGCCACTTCGCTCAGCAACATAAAATAGGTTGGATATATTTTTTAGTTTATAAACCTCAGGCTAACGTCTAGCTGAAGCCTTCAAAAAAACTTGACCAAGATTATAAAAAAGACAGTGTCCAGAAACAAAAAAGACTGGCACGGAAGGCTGTATAAAGCTATCTGGGCATACCGAACAACGTTCAAGATGACCACAAATACAACACCATACGCGTTGGTGTTTGGCGTAGAAGCAGTGCTCTCACTGGAGATAGAACTACCCTCTTTACGAATGGCAGTTCAATGCGAGCCGACGGATGAAGAAAATACTCATCTTAGGCTCGAGGAGCTCGATACCCTTGATGAAACCCGCCTTATAGCACAACAAAATCTGGAAGTTTATAAGGCAAGGATGACAGGATCATATGAAAGATTGACCAGGTCAAGAACATTCCGCCAAGGCGAACTCGTGTTAGTCATCAAAAGACCAATGGTCCCCAATCATGCAAAATGGGGAAGTTCGAGCCAAACTATGAAGGCCCGTACATTATAGACAAAGTCTACCAAGGTGGAGTCTACCTGCTCATGGATATGCATGGCGAAAGACCCTTTTGGTTAATAAACAGCCGATTCCTTAAAAAGTACCATGCTTGACGAGTCATGACTTAGGTCAATGATAGATGACGATGCTTGTGTCTGCTTGCTATCTTCCTGAGTCAAAACTCTAAGAGTAGTACTAAAAAAAACCCGTCGCCTAAAAAAACGGCAATCATGGACCGAGAAGTCTCTGAACTAATCATGGACCGGAACATCCATAAACTAGCATTTCACCCCAAAACATGGCGATATTGGACCGGAATGTCCCTAAACTAGCAGCTTGCCCTAAAAATGCGACGATAATAGACCGACATGTCCTTAAACTAATACGTTTAGCCTTACGTTGGATCCACATATTGATTATCATATACAATCCATGAGCATAAACAATTCATAACTCTCCCAAGTCCAACATGATGCAGTCCTTCGAAAAAGATCGGGGTCTATAGCTAATGGTGCGTTACCTTATGGGCCGCCTAAAAAAAGAAAGAAAAAAGGGTACGTCCACAAGCGAAATAGGCACGGATGAAAACCCGAAAGGGCGTCGTGAGTAAAAACAACAAGGCTACCAGCGAGCTCGTGAAAACCTGAAAGGGCATGGACTCGTTTTAAAAAAAAAGCACTTGCAAAGTCCCCACGACTTTATAAGGAGAAAACACCTGCGTGAGATCCTTATGCCTTATAAAAGAGTAACACACTTAGAAATCTACATGATTTCTAAAGAGAAAATACACTTACGAGATCCTCACGACTTGTAAGGAGAATATACCTTCTATAAGATTCTCACGGCTTGTTGAATTCAAAAGCCTTGAGATACATGGATCTGAACCTGTTCTTAAGCCACCAAAACCCTACAAAAATTTTTCCTCCTACAAGTGGTCCAATATCGACGCTTGTGTTAGGAATATGTATGCCCTAAAGACCATTATTGTATATTGTAGTAGATGCTTGGACACATATATAGAGGATTTTCTTGCTCGACATAATAGTATGCTATCTGGTTGCACTTTATCTTAACATGTTCACTAGTTTAAGTTTACTATCTTTTGATACATGTTGATAAAGCCCTTAGGATGTTATCTTGATTACCCTAACTATGATGCAAATCATACTAGTGGGGCATGTGTAGTCCACAAGCACATCCTTAACAGTTCCTATTCGAGAGAGTATCGAGACAGGGCATCGATATTCCAGAGTAGACTAGTGTATACGTTTCTTGACTCTGTATTGGGGCGATGGATGATCCCATATCCATTGGTGTTTGACATCAAAGATTTTATACAGGTGCTCATTAAAGACTATGTACACTGAATGGCCTCGCCGAGAACTCCTAGATGGTATTATACCTATCGTTAAATAGCAGTTTTCCGGTAACACTTGTACAGGTTAATCTGTAGATCCAAGATCGTCATAGTGTCTTGTGTATTTCCCACCGTGCTTTGATTTCCACCCAACCACGGCTCTACTGAGTCGTGCGAACAGGTGGATTTTAGGTAAAGTCCCGAGACACATGGAGGCAATGAGCGATAAGAGGGGTTTCGTCTCTCCCGGTATTGGGAGTTGATGTTGTGCTATGCACGATTGGCTATAACCGCAAGTCCCTAGCCAGGGATGATGAAATTTACTAATAAGTGTTATCAGTAGTTTCTCGATTGGTTATATATAGGACACACATCGGCATGACTTATTGAGTTATTGGGGTCTGACGATTCCACCCCCCGACTCGATATGCGACATATCAGACGAAGAGACCGGACTGTACTGTAAGTGTTTCTTGTTGTATCTACGGGAGTTTGAACAAGTTTACTTGTTGATCTTCTATTCATTCAATACCTAGGTATCCGTTATGTCCAGCTAGTACCGCGGACGGCTTATGGGTATCTGATATGATCATTACCTACCGCTCTTAAGAGTTCCACACAGAGGTTTCAAAACTCAAGCGAAACGAAGTGGGGGTATATATGGAGATATGTGCGGGAGCTTGATTAACTACGAGTATATGATACCGTATTTTAATCTAGCAGTTTTTTATATTAGTCGGGTTATATATGATATGACCGGATTATTAAATCAAGTGTTGATTTAATAATTGACTAATTACTCATTATAATTCCTTTCTTTATATATATATATATATATATATTTGATATATGTATATAAGTATCATGGTTGATGCTACATGGAACAAGGCAATGCAAGAATCACATTGAAGATAAAATGAAAGTTTTTTATAAATATAAATGAATAAGAAAAATATCAAGAGACGAGTCATGACTTCTATTAGGTTTTAAAAAGATCTAGCAACCATGACTCACTCTCTTGACTTGTTTTTGTTCATCCATACTTATCAATAAAACATTCATCTTATCTCCAAGGTTCATATCATCTTTGCCAAGGTTCATCTTTTTCATTCCTCTCTCTAGATATTTTCTAGGTTGGAAAAAGAAAAGAAAAAGAAAGAATTTTTAGTGAGAAAATCCCACTTCATCAACCTATACAAGATTAGCAAATTAGTGTAGGTTGTTGTCTTCACTTCTTTATAGATAAGTGAAGTTAGAGTTTGAGAGTGAGAAACTTCGTGGTGGATCATCGTAGACGATGAAGACCTCAAGAAAGATCGTTCCACTCGCAAGTGGAATCGTAGCGGAGCTCAAGACTTTTACATGGAGCAATTGAAGTGTTCGATCGATCTACAAAGGTTGTAGTTCTCATTCACTTAGTATAAAACCCTAGTTGCTTTATATATAACCCTAATCTCTAGTTCAATTCGTACCAGTATACTTAGCTATCTAGATTTTTTAAAATTGCTCACATGCTTTTGTTAAACCCTAGTAGAGGTGTTAAGACATACTTACATGGTATTAGAGCCAAACTAGAGACTTAAGAGTTGATTAGACGAAATTAAAGTGTTCGATCAACATTTTAATTATGAATTTTGAGAGTTTCTGTTCAATCTTTCAAACTTCGATAGTTTTTAGAAAAATTGTCAGAAAATTCAGCAGGTGATTTAATGAAGGCTCAAGAAATACGAGCTCTTAGCTCCAACCAGTAGCCGCGGAACCGCCTCCTAGACCATATCTTGGCCGCGGTTCCACTGCTTACTTATGAAGTTATGACTCCATTTTTCTTAAGATACTTCACTACATATTGTTATTTTTTTGGGAATTTTAGATGAGGCTCAAGAGTTTGAGGTCTCTGTGAATTGTTATTAATTAGAAAGCCGATCGAAATGTTAACATCGTCTATTATTTTTTGGATATATGATACAATTTTTAGAATCCATGTCGATTAGTTTTACGAAAACTAGTTATCGATATGTAAATCTCGCATTTTAGTCTTTAAAGATGGATTGCTACGCAGTTTGGATTTGGATCGAAACTCTATCGCAATCTTGTATCGTAAGCAGATACTCTCCGGGAGATACTAATAGATAGCTACACCCAAATACCTCGACCAAGTGACTGTAGGAGAACCCCATGGCCAAGAACATCCACTTGGATGCTCACGGCCGCAGTGTTCCGCCCAAGTGCACTTCATTGACAGTCTCGGGGGTGCGGCCATCTACTAAAGTTCCCGACGAGCATTTAATTTTTAAATCCGGAATCTTGTTGAATTACCCGACTTTATTTTTGAAAAGTATTTTCAATTCGAGACTTAAATGCAAGGTTTATAGGGTTAAGCATGAAATCCGGAATATGTGATCATCCGGGTTTATGATGTCTAAAGATGATGCAGATTCTAATTATTGTAGCTTTTCATTTCTTTTCTGCGACTGTAAGTGTAATATGTGATTGTATCCCTAATCTCGTTGCTATACGTCAACGACATTAAAAATACGCATATTTACTTACATTGATGACATGCGATATTATTCTGTTGCCATATTGATATGTATATAGGATCGTCGTGATTGAATAGCCGGGGGTATTATGTGAGATGAGAGTTTTTCTTTTTAATTCATGTAAATAAATGTATGCAATATTCTTTTATTGAGACACTTCCGGGTTGAGATTGTTTTCTTCATTTGATATATATTATTACTTTTTTGCATTAGGATAGACCCAAGGCGGGGAGCATAAGTAACCGGGTTCTAGAGTCCAGTAGGAGGCCATCTCGAGGAGTCGAGACCGGTCGCCTAACTCTAGAATCGGCAGGGTTGCTTCCCGCTCTCGTATGGGTCTAGGGATGCAGGTTTAGCTATTCATCATGACCGTGGAATTCGTGTTTTTCATTACTGGCTTAATTTAAAACACGGACCTCCTAGTATATCATATATTTTCATATATCTGCTTCTGCTGTTTCTGGAATGTGATGTGATCATATAACTGCATGAGACGGATTCTATATATATATATATATATATATATATATATATATATATATACGAGTACACACTATATATATTTTGCATCCGCGCTAGTCCTGACCCTGTCCTGCCGTAAGTTAAGTAACCTTACGGTGAAGACCCGGGTCCCTGTGGCGAATGCGGATAGTATATATGTGTGTTTTATTTTCGTTTCTTCTGTGATGGTTAGGAGTTTAAATGATGGGACATCATTAATAAGATTAATGTTAAGAAAAGAAACCTAAAGATGCTGTAGAATTAAATTTGAAACATACTCGGCATTTTCACGAAAAAGCAAATATTTCAAACGCGGAGCTTAAGCCACTCCTTTTCAAATTACTCGGTTCTACAACGATGTCAAGTTCAATACGTTAAAGGTTTTCATCAAAACCATTCGTAGCCCTCCGTCATTTTAGAAAGCAGAGTACTTAGTATTCGTGCTACGTTTGTTGACTATAGTTAAGGCGTAGTGTACGGTAGCTAAGTGAAGTCTTCCTATAAAGCATATGATGTGATCGATTAGGACATTCATACGACTTTGTTGACCATAGTTAAGGGTGTTGGGCTTCCCTTGCACCTAGTCTAGGGTTTGGTAGCATCACTCATGCCACTTTAAAATTTAGAGAGGTGCAAAGCAAGCAAATCATGAATCTTTACTAGAAATTCTAGGGTAACAAGTTTGTATCACATACAAAGAACTAAAGAGATTATGATTACAACCTTTGTTGTCTTTTCCTTTACTTCATAAGCTCCGTGTTGAGATCCCTTCACTGCGATCATCAAGAACTCCGACTCTCGTGAGGCTCCAAGAGGTGAATGATGCATCTTGCTTGAAGTCTTCTTGATCTAAGATGATCTACGTTGAAGAATCTCTAATCCAAGCTTACACTTCACTAATGAACTTATTAGAGAAGTGAACACCCTAATCTAAGTGGCTAGAATAGATGAGGATGATGAACTAGAAATATTGCTCTCTTTTGTTTTCAATTTCTCACACTTAATCATCACAAACATAAAACCTAGTGAAGCTTTTTTTCCAAGAGCAAGAAGAAGAAGAAGAAGCTAAACCTTTTGTGATGAATAATGAATTATTGTTGTGGTTACAATTGCAACCATGGGTTAAGAATGAAAGTTTTAACCCTTGTAGAGAATAAACCATAGGTTAAGGGTTTGGGTTGGGTTAACAAATATCTACACAAAATATCAAAGCAAGATGACAAAGTCAAAACTTCATGAAGCTTCCTTAACCCTCATCCAAATAGCTAACCCTAATCCAAACCCTAACTTGGTTTAAACTCAAAATCCATGTTGCATTTGTAACCCTAACATGTTACAATATTATATATCACATATATAATATATTATGTAACAAAAGAAAATAATACAATTAACATATATCGCATATACATCAATGTATTATCCAGTGAGAAAAAGAATCAATAAAGCGAGCTTATATTAGTTAATGTAACATAATATATCACATATATAATTATACATTAAATTATTGAATCAACACTTGATCCGATAATCCGGCTATATTATATATAACCAACTAATATAACATGTACCAATTCATCGAATCAACACTTGATCCGATGACCCGGCTATATCACATATACCCGGCCGATATCACATATCGCGAGAATAGAATACGGTATCTCATATCGTATTATTCTTGGTCCCGTACATATCACATATGCGCTCCTACTCCGTTTTGTTTGAGCCAGGAAACCTCTGTGTAAGACTCTAAAGAATCGTTAATATGCCGGCAGTTGGTGATAATCATATCAAACACCCACAAGCTGCAAGCGGTCAGCTAAACGTAACAGCCACCCAGGTATTGAGCGATCAGAAGATCAACAAGCAAGCCTGTACATTCTCCTGTGAATCCAATCAGTAACCTGCCGTACAGTCCGGTCTCTTCGTCTGGTATGTCGCATATCAAGTCTAGAGGTGGTAAACGTCAGACCCCAGTAACCGATAAGTCGTATCGATGTGAGGCTCATAACAGGTCGAGAAACTACTGATAACTCATACCAGTAACACTCCATATCAGCCCTGGCCAGGGACTTCCAGTTATAGCCAATCGAACACAGCACAACATCAACTCCCTATACCGGGAGAGACGAAACCCCTCCTATCGCTCATTGCCTCCATGTGATTCGGGACTGTACCCAAAAGCCACCATTTTGTATGCCCTCTTGGACGTGGTATGGTGGAAATCAAAGCACAGTGGTTATCACACAAGACTCTATAACGATCTCGGGTCTACAGACTAACCTGTACTAGTGTCAACGGAGAACTGCTATCTGACGATAGGTATAATACCATCTAGGAGTTCTCGGCGAGTCCGTTCAGTGTACCCAGTCTCCACCGAGCACCCATACACCATCTTTGATGTCAAACACTGATGGATATGGGATCATCCATCGCCCATCATATGGGTCAAGATGCGTATATGCTAGTCTACTCTGGAGTATCGATGCCCTGTCTCGATACTCCCTCGACTAGGAATAGTTATAGGATGTACTTGTTGACTACCCTAGCCCTACTAGTATGATCTCATCATAGTCCTAGTAGTCAAGTACATATCCCAAGGGCTTTATCAACATGTGAGAGTAAGGCAGTAAACCAATACAAGTCAACATGTTAAGACAAAGTGAAACCAGATATCATACTATCATATCGAGCAAGAAAATCCTCTCTATATATATCCAATCATCCACTATAATATACATCATATGTACAACAAAGGCCTCTAGGACATATATATAACTAACAAAGGGTCATACGAATGGGTCAAAATCAATCATGAAATGACGGGTAGAACTTGACTAGCGCTTATGATTTGTTGACCATAGTTAAGGTCATAAGTCGCTAGGGGTAAAAAATATATCGGGAATTTCAAGTGTTGAAATTCGCAATGAGATTGCATACCTTCTATTTGATAGTTGGTTTCCGATCCTACTGTGAGTGATAGTTACTCCCGGGAGAATTTTACACTTTATAATTAGCTAATCCATTAGGTGTCTAGAAAGGTGTCAACAGGGTTATGCCTCTAGAAAAACGAGATTTATTTTAATTAGGTCCGTGCGACAGCACGGGGAACCTCCCTCGGAGTACCAACACCGGTCTGGCTGACCGGTTAGCGAACTTGTAGAATGCAATTAATCCTAGCTAATTTTCTTTTTTAGGGTTTGAAGGAAAATTTGATAAAAGCAGTGGGAGACATCGATTAGATAAGATAAATAACCAATCTAATCATACAAGAGCTTTCGTTGAGTGTTTTCCTTTCTCTCTCCTAATGGCATATACCAATCATGGGAATTAAGCTTCTACTAGAGAAAAACTAACTGACGAGGCCTAATTATAAAGACTGGCAGAGGAAGGTGAACATTGCTCTTACCTATGATAAGGTTTCGTACATCCTCACTACTCCAGCCTCTCCCCTCCCTGGCCCTGATTCCTTTATCGCAGATAAAAAGATCCGCAAGACATGGGATATCAACTGCGCCACAGCTAAATGCCTCACGTTAGCTTCGATGGACAATGAACATCAAAAGCAACATAAGCAGATGGATGTGCAATTCATCTTTTTCCATACAAAGGAGTTGTATAGAGAGCAGTCTCGTGCTCTTCGTTACGAGGCCTCATGAAAGTTGTTTTCAATGAGGACGGCTGCTAGCACATCTGTAGGAGATCATGTCATAAAGATGATAGGGCTTATTGAAGAACTCAAGGACCTGGGATGGACCATGGAGAATGAACAATATATTGATATTTTTCTACAATCTCTCCCCCCTCCTTTGTTCAATTTATAGTGAACTTTACTATGCACAACTTGGAGAAATCACATCCTGAACTTCTCAGTATGTTGAGAAGTGCAGAGAGCACGCTCAAGACGATGAAAACTCCTGCTCTATTTGTTGGGCAATCTTCCTCTTCCGTCCCAAAACCTAAAACTAAGAAAAAGAAGAAGAAGAAACCCACCTTTCACGCCCCGCTTCCCAGTGTACGGGCAAGGAGGCGCAACGAGGCCCGCTACATATTTACTCAGAAGTAAATACGCTAAGCATTACTAAGCAATATAAAGTTAAATATACACAAGAGATATGAATATAAATGAACAACAACTTTTATTTATTTAACAATTCTTTACGAGTACAACTGGAAATATAAATACAGGAATAGAAAACAATGCCTAAACAATGGCATAACTGAAATGAAAAGTATATACAAATGCCTACTGCTCTGGGTCGATGGCAAACTGTTCCAAGTCCTCGGTACTGGGCTCGATTTCCAGTGAGTCCGATACACTTGACAACATTCCAAAGAAAGAAGAGAAGGAATGTCGTCAGCGAACAATCGCTCGGTAAGTCCCAAAGAAAGGTAGAGATAGAATAGACAGAGAGAGAGAGAGAGTATAACTAGTAATGTTTAATTATAACATTAACACAGTTGTTTGTAGCTTGGTACATAATATGCTAGTATATACGAGAGGAGTCCAACTTATACCGTAGACTTTGGTAACCTGTAGTACAAGGCTCGGTTGATAAAACCATGGAGCAACGGCATGGATGTATAGTACGTCTTTTAGTGACCACCTCGTGCCACCTTTAACATGTTCCGTACCAGTCTACCCCTTTAAAAACCCCGTAATGTATTTTGTATTGATTTGTATTGTTTGTGCAATCGATTGTTCGACTTGATGAAACTATTATATCAATGTAAATAGAATGGATATAAATGGATAGACATGTAAACAGAATAAATCCATGGTTCGGTTCAGTCGAGACAGATTGATATAGATTGAATTCTAGTATAGACGGATTCATGTTGGATTGCAGTTATACTTGAATCATATTCAAGTTAGATTGATTCATATTTGATAGTGACTCAAACTGAGTCAGACTTTTAAACAGAATTGAAGTCTTGATTTAAGTTTTGATGTTATCGGTAACTACTGCATATGGACGGCAGGATTTGTGTATTTTTCTAAGACAATTACCATGTTGATAACACCGTTGTTATATTGTCTAGCTTAGATAGGAAAGCACCCATATTCTCTGGATCCCTGAGGATCAAGAGAACTGGTCCCATTTAAGCCTATATTTTCTAGGGTCCTTATTGTAATTTAGTATAACTTGAGGGGGTTTTATATAAAAATAGTTTTGATATATTTTTAAAATACACCTCAAGTATTTAATTATCGTCTTTAGGGTTTTCATAGATGTATATTTTATAAAAGTAAAATTTTCTAGTGAGTAGAACCTAATTTTCATTGTATATGGTATTTTAATGAAACATTAGAATTTTGTATTGAATTGAAATGGTAGTTTTATGAAATTGTGATTCTTTTGATTTAGAAAAACATGGAATATTCATATAATATATTTAAAATAATTATTTTGATAATAGTTATATATATATATATATTTAATAAAAATAAATTTTATTTATTTTGTAGAAATCTCATTTTCTTAAAAATTATTTCAAAAATTCCATCGAGATTGAATGCTCCGTGAGGAGGTCAGCATCTCGCTCTACTAGGCCCGTGGATGTGTGATAACTCGCACCATCCCGATTGAGGTCCCCAAAATGGGTTGTAGAGGCGCAATTGTAAGGAATTAAATAACACACTTTTTAAAGAAAAGGGGTTTTGAATGTTTAAGGTATTTATTTGTAAACTCGTATTTTCTCACAAACTAATGTCCAAAATTCATCGTGCTATATCAAAAATGTGTGTTGTGATAAAGTAGGTCATTACCTCATGAGTTATCTAAAGGTAGTGCAAGGGAATATGTTGAATTGTGTTGAAAGTAAAGTATATGGTATTTAACCATAAAAATACGATAAAAGTTGCATAATAGATTCTTTTGAGATGAAACTTATTCTAATGTGTTTGTTTATATTTGTTGATCATCATGAGGGAATATAGTATTTTATTATTTAATACAAATAGAGTTTTTAAAGAAAAACGAATCGGATGTCGGAATAATTCCGCTTCTGACGAGTTTTTGAAATAGTTTGTTTTAGAATAGAGATGGAGAAGGGGAGTGTGGACATACTAATTTGAATCAAAGAGAAGAGGTAGGGAAAGACTTTAGAATTGTCGGGAAGTCATTTCGTCGCCGGATTCTTCTTGAAACGTCGCCGAAACTTCGCCTCTTGCTAACTTCACTTATACAATTTGGGACTTGGAATTTTTAGAGCGTTTTTGTAATGAAATTCTGAATGAGGAGGGGTGAAATGCGGTATAGTATTTATAGAGAAAATTAGGGTTTAGGGTAATGAATAATGGAATTAAAATGTGCATTGAAAATGAAATAAAGAGAGGAATTATCACTCTCTGGATGTTTTCAGAGTAATCAAACAACATGGGGGTAGTGAGGTAGGCAAAGGGGTGTTAGGTTTAAAAAATTGGAGCATTAGGCATGAGGGGCCCCGGCGGCGCCGGCCCTAATGGGGATCTCGTCGGTCCATTCATGGGGTGGGGTGCTTGGATCTCTGCCACGTGTCTTTGGCTGCTTAATTAACAATTTCCACATGTTTGTTTTTGTTATGACTTTTCATTTTACGTGCAGTGCACGTGCAAACTTTTGAGCTTCTAAAAGTTTAAAAGAAAAATCAACAAATATATATGTGGCTGGGGGTATTTGAATACAGGGGCTACGCCACAGCAGTGCAATGCTTTACTAATGAGCTACATGCTATTTCTTGCCGTTTTAAAGAAAATTAAATTTATAACTTGTGCTCAGGCTAAGGAACTCCTTTCTTTAATTTTTGAAAAATTTTATACAGAAAGTTTAGGGTTATTACATTCTACCCTCCTTATAAAAATTTTGGCCTCAAATTTAGAAGGAAAGTGTAACAGTTTCAAGAAAAGTTTGGTGATAGAACTATTGATAGTGCATGAAAATATATTTTGGAAGAACAAAAGGATATAAAAGTTTTGGAAAGATTGAAAAAGATGTAAGGACATTACCAGGATTACCTTGGTCTATAGTCTCGGCTTCTACGGCCGCTAGAGGGAAAGCCTAACGCCGAGATACATTCCTCCTAGCTGGAGGTACATTTCTCTATTCTTGGGGCATGTTCCTCAGTACCTGTTGGAATTGGCGATTAGGCTGTGCAGAAGATCCACATAGAGGTGGAGCTGGGAGAGCAAGACGAGTTACAGGAGCCCGGATAGCTGGTTGCTGTGGATAAGTATTGTAAGTTGGAACTTGGTTGCGTCTATAAGGACATGTTCCAATTTCATGAGTGGACACACCGAAAACTAACCACAGTCCTTTTGCGCGCCTATAGTCCTTTCATAGGTGTCCATCCCTCTTGCAATAAAAGCAAAAATCTGGACTTAACCGGTTATCTGTTACTTCCGGTCTCCTGGGTTCATGAGTTGGTATTGAAGAGGCTCCTCCTGCCATCTGAGTGGCAGGGCGCATCACACCGGCAGATTGAGGTCTGCCCTTCTTCTTCACCAGTGTCGCATATCTTCGAGTAGCTTTCAAAGCCAAATCATAGGTTGGGAAATCCCTTGTAGCTAATGCAGCTTGGATTTCCTGGTCCAACCCTTGCTGAAATAGTCTAGCTCTGATCTCAGCCGTCGGTATTAAGTGTGCCGCGAATCTGTTATGGTCTTGTGTTAACTGTGTAGTATGTGATATTTGAAAATCGAATATTGAGATATATCTTACTTACTAAGCATGGTAAACGCAGCATCATACTCATTCACAGATTTGGTCCACATCGAACCCTGTTGTAGATGGATGAATTGCTGCTCTCTGTCAAATCGGGCAGTCTCTGGGAAGTATTTCGCGTTGAACATGTCGCGAAAAGTCCTCCATTCGATAGTTGGGCAAGAAGGCTTTCTTCCGCCTTCCACTATATTCGGGCGTTGTCAGTGAGTTGCAGCTTTGCAACCCGTACCCAAGCGATCTCTGGCACTTGTGCTGCTGCCAAATCATCCTCAATGCTCTGAGCCCATTCTTCAGCTTCCAGAGGGATCTCTTTTCCCAAAAATTGTTTTGGGTGCAATACCCAGAATTGCTTTACTACGGACGCTTCCGCTTCTGGACGGTTTAGTAAGATAGCAGTCTGCTGATGCTGTCCTTCCAGGACATTTCGGATCGCCTCAAGCAGTACCGTCCGCTTATTGATCGGAGTAGCGACGGTAGGCATAAGTGGTAGAGGTGGTGGTTTGTAGTTGAAGTTAGTGCTGGTGTTGTTTGGAGAATCCATAACCTTGAAAGAAAAAAAAGGGTTAGGATATATTCAAAGTATATGAAATTGTAAGATTCAAAGAAAATGAAATGTAAAGAATGTTTTTAGTTGCTGATTCTTGTGTTATATTGCTTAGGACTTCATGCAGAATTGACCCACATGTACATGCATAACTGACCTGCATGGGTCACCGACAAAACCTGTCACGCCTCGCTTCCTAGTGTATGGGCAAGGAAGCGTGACGAGGCCCGCTACGTATTTACTCAGAAACAAATACACTAAGTGTAACTAAGCAATATAAAGTAAAATGTACATAAGAGACATGAATATAAATGAACAACAACTTTTATTTATTTAACAATTCTTTATGAGTACAACTGGAAATGTAAATATATGAATAGAAAGCAATGCCTAAACAATGGCATAACTGAAATGAAAAGTATATACAAATGCCTACAGCTCTGGGTTGATGGCAAACTGCTCTAAGTACTCAGTACTGGGCTCGATCTCCAGTGAGTCCGATATACCTGACAACATTCCGAAGGAAGAAGAGAAGGAATGTCGTCAGCGAACAATCGCTCGGTAAGTCCCAAAGAAAAGTAGAGATAGAGTATATATATAGAGAGAGTATAACTAGTAATATTTGATTATAATATTAACGCAGTTGTTTATAACTTGGTACAGAATATGCCAGTGTATACGAGAGGATTCCAACTTACACCATAGATTTTGGTAACCCGTAGTACAAGGCTCCGTCGATAAAACCACGAAACAACGGCATGGATATATAGTATGTCTTTTAGCGACCATCTCGTGCCACCTTTAACATGTTCCGTACCAGTCTACCCCTTTAAAAACCCCGTAATGTATTTTGTATTGATTTGTATTGTTTGTGTAATAGATTGTTCGACTTGCCGAAACTATGATATCATGTAAATGGAATGGATAGACATGTAAACAGAATATATCTATGGTTCGGTTCAGTCGAGACAGATTGATATAGATTGAAATCTGCTATAGACAGATTCATGTTGGATTGCAGTTATACTTGAATCATATTCAAGTCAGATTGATTCATATTTGACAGTGACTCGAAATGAGTCAGAATTTTAAACAGAATTGAAGTCCTGATTTAAATTTTGATATTATCGGTAACTGCTGCACATGGACGGCAGGATTTGTGTCTTTTTCCAAGAGAATTACTGAGTTGATAACACCGTTGTTAGATTGTCTACCTTAGATAGGTAAGCACCCATATTTTCCGGCTCCCTAAAGCTCAAGAGAACTGGTCCCGGTTAAACCTATATTTACTAGGGTCCTTATTGTAATTTAGTATAACTTGAAGGGGTTTTATATAAAAATAGTTTTGATATATTTTCAAAATACACCTCAAGTATTTAATTATCGTCTTTAGGATTTTCATATATGTATATTTTATAAAAGTGAAATTTTCTAGTGAGTAGAACATAATTTTCATTGTATATGGTATTTTAATGAAACATTGGAATTTTGTATTGAATTAAAATGGTGGATTCATGAAATTGTGATTCTTTTGATTTAAAAAAACATGGAATATTCATATAATATATTTAAAATAGATATTTTGAAAATAGTTATATATACATAAATATTTAATAAAAATAAATTTTATTTATTTTGTAGAAATCTCATTTTCTTAAAACTTGTATAAAAAATTCCATCGAGATCGAATGCTCCGTAATGAGGTCTGCATCTCGCTCTACTAAGCCCGAGGATGTACGATAACCCATACCATCCCGATCGGCGTCCCCAAAATGGGTTGTAGAGGCGCAATTGCAAGGAATTAAATAACACACTTTTTAAAAAAAAAACGGGTTTTGAATGTTTAAGGTATTTATTCGTAAACTCGTATTTTCCCACAAACTAATATCCCAAAATTCATCGTGCTATGTCAAAAATGTGTGTTGTGATGAGGTAGGTCATTATCTCGTGAGTTATCTAAAGGTAATGTAAGGGAATATATTGAATTGTGTTGAAAGTAAAGTGTATGGTGTTTAACCGTAAAAATGCGATAAAAGTTGCATAATACATTTTTTTGAAATGAAAATTATTCTAATGTGTTTGTTTATGTTTTTTGATCATCATGAGGGAATATGGTATTTTATTATTTAAGAAAAATGGAGTTTTTAAAGAAAAACGAATCGGAAGTCGGAATAACTCCGCTTCCGACGAGTTTTTGAAATAGTTTCTTTTCGAATAGAGATGGAGGAGGGGAGTGGGGACTTACTGATTTGAATCAAAGAGAAGAGGTAGGGAAAGATTTTGGAATCACCGGGAAGTCATTTCGTCGCCGGATTCTTCTTTAAACGTCGCCAGAACTTCGCCTCTTGCTAACTCCACTTGTACAACTTGGGACTTGGAATTTTTAGAGAGTTTTTGTAATGAAATTCTGAATGAGAAGGGGTGAAATGTGGTATGGTATTTATAGAGAAAATTAGGGTTTAGGATAATGAAGAATGGAATTAAAATGTGCATTAAAAATGAAATAAAGAGAGGAGTTATCACTCTCTGGATGTTTTTAGAGTAATCAAACAACATGGGGGTAGTGGGATAGGAGAAGGGGTGTTAGGTTTAAAAAATTGGAGTATTAGGCACCCGGGGGGGGGGGCGCCGGCCCAAATAGGGATCTTGCCGGTCCATTCATGGGGTGCGGTGCTTGGATCTTTGCCACGTGTCCTCGGCTGCTTAATTAACAATTTCCACATGTTTGTTTTTGTTATGACTTTTCATGTTACATGTAGTACACGTGCAAACTTTTGAGCTTCTAAAAGTTTAAAAGAAAAATAAACAAAAATATATGTGGCTGGGGGGATTCGAACACAGGGGCTACATCACAGCAGTGCAAGGCTTTACCAATGAGCTATAAGCTATTTCTTGCTGTTCTAAAGCAAATTAAATTTATAACTTGTGCTCAGGCTAAGGAACTCCTTTCTGTAATTTTTGAAAAATTTTGTACAGAAAGTTTAGGGTTATTACACTACCAAACCGAGAGGTGAAGGTAAAAAGGAGAAGGGGAAAGACAAATCAGGGGCCGCGGAATCAGGAAAGGGAGAATGCTTCTACTGCCACAAGACGAGGTATTGGAAAAGAAACTGCACTGAGTATCTCGCCGATCTCAAGAAAAATAAGCATGTTGATACTTCCGCTTCAGGTGTGTTTGTCATCAAAAACTATTTTTCAATAAACTCTGCATCCTGGGTATTAGATACCTGTTCAGGATCTCACATTTGCAATTGTGTGCAGAGATTGCGAAATAGCAAAGTTTTAAAGAAAGGTGATCATACTCTCTGCGTTGGGAATGGTTCAAGTGTTGATGCTGCATCAGTAGGAGAGTATCACGTAGGGTTGCCTTCAGGGTGTATATTGATTTTGAATCCCTGTTATTTTGTAATATAATATCTGAATCTTTGTTAGACAATGAAGAATATCATTTTTTATTACAAAGTAATGTTATGAACATTAACCTAAATCAACAGTTGATTGGGTATGGTACATTAAATAACAGAATCTACGTCCTGAATCAACACATAGTTTTTAATATCCAGCACACAAACAAAAGAAAGACTTCAGAAATAAATGAAGCATTCATGTGGCATTGTAGACTTGGTCATACTAAAGAAACAAGACTAACTAAGCTACATAAAGATGGATATTTAAATCCATTTGAATATAAATCTTATGCGACTTGTCAGTCTTGCATCAAGGGTAAAATGACCAAAACTCCGTTTACTGGATATATATATATATATATATATATATATATATATATATATATATATATATATAGAGAGAGAGAGAGAGAGAGAGCGCTACTGAACTCTTAGGTCTCATACATAGTGATTTATGTGGACCAATGTTTACACATACAAGAAGTGGTTATTCATACTTCATAACCTTTACCGATGATTTCTCAAGATTTGGACACGTGTTTTTGTTAAAACATAAGTCTGAAGCTTTCAAAAAATTTAAGGAGTATAAAATTGAAGTAGAAAAACAAACTAGATTGAGTATCAAGAAACTTCGATCAGATCGAGAATGAGAGTACTTAAGTACAGAGTTCTTAAATTTCCTAAAAGAGAATGAGATTCTCTCTTAGCTCACTCCTTCGTACACACCACAACGCAATGGGGTGTCAGAGCGGAGGAATCGTACCCTATTAGATATGATGCACTCAATGATGAGTGCTGCTGAGTTACCACTTTCTTTTTGGGGTATGCATTGGAGACTGCAGTATATCTATTAAACAGGGTTCCGACCAAATTCGTACCTACCACTCCATATGAGATATGGTATGGGAAGAGACCATCTCTTAAACGAGTTAGGATATGGGGTTGTCCTACTTTTGTTAAAAAACAGAATTCAGACGAACTCGAGACACGATCGGTTTTGTGTAAATTTGTGGGATATTCTAAACATTCATATGGATGTATTTTCTACCACAAGGAGGAATAAAGAGTGTTTGTTTCTCAATATGCCATATTTTTAGAAAATGAATTTTTTATAAATGATATTATTAGAAATACGGTAGAACTGGAAGAAATTCTAGAGCCACAAATAACTACTGACGATTTGGTTGAACCTGAAGTTTCGATAGAACTCAACGAGCCTCAGTCACTCCGTAGATCAAGTAGGATTTCTCTCCCACCAGAGAGATACTATGGTTTCCTCATTGATGATGATAGAGAAGATTGCATCATGGATGATGATGATCCTACTAGTTTTCAGCAAGCTATCACGAGTAGTGACTCAATGAAATGGCTGGATGCCAGGAGATCCAAAATGGAATCCATACACACCAACAAAGTATAGACTTTGGATGTTGTACCTTCTGGAGTAAAACCCGTAGGGTGCAAATGGATCTTTAAGAAAAAGATTGGTGTAGATGGACAGGTAGAGTCCTATAAAGCTAGACTTGTAGCGAAAGGATTTCGTTAAAGACCAGGATTGGACTATGATGAGACCTTTTCTCCAGTAGCAATGCTTATATCCATTTGAATCCTACTTGATATTGCTGCTTACTACGACTATGAAACCTGGCAGATGGACGTTGAAACTGCTTTTCTAAATGGTGATTTGGAAGAATGCGTTTTTATAGATCAGTCGGAAGGCTTCATTGACAGTAAGAGTAGCGAAAAGGCATGTTGCTTAAATCCATCTATGGTTTGAAGCAGGCATCACGGAGTTGGAACATCTGCTTTGATGATACAATCAAAGAGTTTGATTTTATCAAAAACGTAGATGAACCTTGCATTTATAAGAAGATTGTAGGGAGTACAGTCACTTTCTCGTATTGTATGTGGATGGCATTCTCTTGATAGGCAATGATGTTCCTATGCTACAATCGGTCAAACTATTTCTATCACAAAGGTTCTCCATGAAGGACCTGGATGGTGTCTCATGCATTCTAGGCATTAAGATCTATAGAGATAGATCTAGGAAATTATTGGCATTGTCCTAATCTAGATACATAGATACCATACTAAAAAGGTTTAGTATGGAAGATTCCAAGCGAGGTAATTTACCCGCTTGTCATGGAATCACCCTCTCCAAAGACTTTTGTCCAAAGTCTGATGACGAGAGGGCTCGCATGAGTGTTATACCCTATGCTTCTGTAGTAGGGTCTATCATGTATGCGATGTTATGTACTCGTCCAGATATAGCTTACACACTGAGTGTAATAAGAAGTTATCAATCCAATCCAGGAGAGAAACACTGGACAACTGTGAAGAACATTCTTAAGTACTTACAAAGGACTAAAGAGATGTTCTTGGTGTATAGTAATAGAGATCTCCAAATGGAGGTCTTTACCAATTCCAGCTTCCAATGTGATAAGGAAGACATCAAGTCTATATTGGGTTTTGTATTTACCCTCAATGGAAGGGCGGTTTGTTGGAAAAGTTCCAAACAGGATACCGTTACAGACTCAACAATGGAAGCTGAGTACATTGCTGCAAATGATGCTGCCAAAGAAGCTATCTGGATGTGGAAGTTCATATCAGAGCTTGCAGTGGTTCCAACCATTATTGATCCAATACCCTTGTATTGTGATAATAATAGGGCTATGGCATTAGCCAAGTAACCCAGGTCCCATCAGCGTTCCAGACATATCCTGAGGCGATATCACCTGATTCGGGAGATAGTTGATTGTCGCGAGATCGAAGTGTGGAGAGTAGACATGAAGAACAATACCACGGATCCACTCACCAAGGCCCTTCCACTGGTGCATTTTGAGCGACTTTTTAAGATGTTGGGTATGAGATACGCCGATAATTGGCCTTAGTGCAAGTGGGAGATTGTTAGGAATATGTATGCCCTAGAGGCCATTATTGTATATTGTAGTAGATTCTTAGAAATATATATAGAGGAATTTCTTGCTCGATATGATAATATGCAATCTGGTTGCACTTCATCTTAACATGTTCACTAGTTTGAGTTTACTATCTTTTGATACATATTGATAAAGCCCTTAGGATGTTAGCTTGACTACCATGACTATGATGCAGATCATACTAGTGGGGCATGTGTAGTCCACAAGCACATCCTTAACAGTTCCTAATCGAGAGAGTATCGAGACAGGGCATCGATATTCCAGAGTAGATTAGTGTATACGTTTCTTGACTCTGTATTGGGGCGATGGATGATCCCATATCCATTGGTATTTGACATCAAAGATTGTATACAGGTGTTCATTAGAGACTGAGTACACTGAACGGACTCGCCGAGAACTCCTAGATGGTATTATACCTATCGTTAAATAGCAGTTTTCCGGTGACACTTGTACTGGTTAGTCTGTAGACCCGAGATCGTCATAGTGTCTTGTGTGTTTCCCACTGTGCTTTGATTTCCGCCCAACCACGGCTCTACCGAGTCGTGCGAACATGTGGATTTTAGGCACAGTCCCGAGATACATGGAGGCAGTGAGCGATAGGAGGGGTTTCGTCTCTTCCGGTATTGGGAGTTGATGTTTTGCTATGCGCGATTGGCTATAAATGCAAGTCCCTAGCCAAGGATGATGAGATTTACTAATAACTGTTATCCGTAGTTTCTTAATTGGTTATAGGCCACACATCGGCATGACTTATCGAGTTATTAGGGTCTAACGATTCCACCCCCCAGACTCGATATGCGACATATCAGACGAAGAGACCGGACTGTATGGTAAGTGTTGCTTGTTGGATCTACGAGAGTTTGAACAAGTTTTCTTGTTGATCTTCTATTCGTTCAATACTTTGGTAGCCGTTATGTCCAGCTAGTACCGCTGATGGGTTGTGGGTACTTGATCATTACCTACTTCTACCGTACTGATGAGTCTTAAGAGTCCCACATAGAGGTTTCTAAACTCAAGCGAAACGAAGTAGGGGCATATATAGAGATATGTGCGGAAGCTTGATTAACTACGAGTATATGATACCGTATTTAATCTAGTGGTTTTTGATATTAGTCGGGTTATATATGATATGACCGGATTATTAAATCAAATGTTGATTTAATAATTGACTAATTACTTATTATAATTCCTTTCTTTCTTTATATATATATTTGATATATGTATATAAGTATCATGGTTGATGATACATGGAACAAGGCAATGCAAGAATCACATTAAAGATAAAATGAAAGTTTTTGATAAATATAAATGAATAAGAAAAATATCAAGAGATGAGTCATGGCTTCTATTAGGTTCTAAAAAGATCTAGCAACCATGACTCACTCTTTTGATTTGTTTTTATTCATCCATACTTATCAATAAAACATTCATCTTATCTCCAAGTCTCATATCATCTTTGCCAAGGTTCATCTTCTTCATTCCTCTTTCTAGATATTTTCTAGGTTGGAAAAAGAAAAGAAAAAGAAAGAATTTTTAGTGAGAAAAATCCCACTTCATCAACCTATAATAGATTAGCAAATTAGTGTAGGTTATTATCTTCACTTCTTCATAGATAAGTGAAGTAAGAGTTTGAGAGTGAGAAGGTTCGTGGTGGATCATCGTAGACGACGAAGACCTCAAGCAAGCCCGTTCCACTCGCAAGCGGAATTGTAGAGGAGCTCAAGGATTTCTACACGGAGCAATTGAAGTGTTTGATCGATCTATAAAGGTTGTAGTTCTCATTCACTTAGTATAAAACCCTAGTTGCTTTATATGTAACCCTAATCTCTAGTTCTATTCGTGACCGGTATAATAAGCTCTCTAGATTTTTTAAAATTGCTCACATGCTTTTGTTAAAATCTTAGTAGAGGTGCTAAAACATATTTACATATTGTATACAATTCACGAGCATAAATAAATTCCCCACCAAGTTCCTACAATGGTGACAAATATCCCCATATGGTAAATGACACTTGTAAATCCACTCGACTTACAAGGAGAAAATACTCTTGTAAGATCCTTACGACTTATAAAAGAAAACACACTTAGGAATCTCTATGACTCTTAAAGAGAAAATACACTTACAAGATCCTCACGAGTCGTAGGGAGAAATACCTTTATGAGACTCTTACGGCTCATAAAGTCAAAAAGTCTTAGTGGGCAGGATCCTAACCCTACTTGCTAAGCTTCCTTTGTTCAAATCGAAAAAGGAAAATGATGATTCGCTCTTGGCAATATCCCAGTTGTAGCGATGCTGATGCCTAAACAGGTATCATACTCCAAGTCCTCTTACGGCAAATGATGATTCACTTCTGACAATATTCTAATTGTAGCGATGCTGATACCTAGATTGGTATCAAGACCCAAATCCCCAACTCGCAATAAAATCAACGAGCTAAAAAAATAATAATAAATGCATATGAAATAGCCGAAATGATATGGCAACTCGCAATAAAAATCAGCGAGTAAAAATATGCATAAGAAACTGCCGAAATATTTGGTTAACTCATAATAAAAAAACAGCGAGTAAAAATTAAAAAAAGGAGCCGAAATGATTGGACACCGCGATAAATAGCCGAAATGATTGGGCAATATGACTTTCGCGATATGAAAAGCTGAAAAGATAGAGGATCACGGAAATAAAAAAATATAAAACAAAATAAAACTTTTCTACCCTGTAAGTAGGTCTATATTGACTCTTGTATACGATCTATAGGCACAAATGAAAGAAAGGGAACCATATTTTTCCACCACGTTTCATCAAAAGAAGAACCGAGTCTTAATGGCACATGTAGAGCCTAGAGACTATTTGGACGCCCTTACTCCAGCAAAGCACAGACGTGACGTCAACAAGAACCCAAGGGTCAAATAAAAGTGGAGCGACGACAAAATCCTAACTCCAGATCTCGATGGCAACATCTATAGCCTAAAGATCATATCAATGTTCCTCCTCATTCCAGCAGGGTACGAACGCAACCATCAAATGAAATTGGAGCAATGGCATATTCTTACCTCCAGATGTCAATTACAATATATACAGCATAGAGGTCATACGGATGTCTATCTTACTTCTGCAAAGAATCGGCACGACATCATCAGAGTAAAAATGAAAGGACGATATATTCCTAGCTTCGGGTCTTGACGGGCATACATACAAGCCTAAAGACAATTGGAGATCATCCCATCTGTTCATATCAGAATTTTGCATTATTATATCGCCCATTCTTAGTCATATTACAAATAAATAAGTGCTTTTGATCCATGTCTGCTAAATAGTTGCAGGTTACAGGTTCTCAGAACAATACATTGAAATTCATGAAAAGACGTTACAAATGTGAAACTACGACCAACAATAGATGAATCCATATGATGCCGCCTACCAGTTCAAGGAACAAATGAAGATCAGTAGACAGTTCAATGCACAAAGCACAAGGGTAGCACAAGATTCAAGACTTCAACGCGAAGCTCACGGCAAAAAGTCCACAACATTCTGCACTGTGAAAATCTGGAAGAAAATAGAAGATATTCTGTGGAACCAAGTGAAGAAAACAGAAGGAAAAGGCAACATGAAGCAACCCTAGAAGTTTGATACCGAGATCCCACAACATGGCCGCAGAACTGCGGCCAAACATGGCTTTCTGCCGCGGAACTGCGGCCGTGCAACGCACGTGTCAGTGTGTTTTTCGGTGGGTGTCGGTGTTTTGACCCGGCTTTCTTAGGGTAGTCTTGTAAATTCAAATGTGGATCAGATGTAAACCTAGGGTTTCTCCTATCTATAAATAGGAAAGCCATAAGCCTAATTAGGCATGCCTCTTTTTAATTCGTAGATTTAAATTTTTTAATTTCATTGTAATCGTTGAAGAGGTATCAGTAAAGTAAGTTCCTTTATATCTTGCATTTTTTATCTGAATTTTAATTCCTGAAATTTCTTATCTGTTCTTTATTATCTGCAATTTAGTTTTCTAATATATAAAAAAATATAAAAATGAATTTGATTGTCACTTTCCTAATGAGTGAGTAATTCCTCACTTATTAGGGTTAGGATAAGGAAGGTTTGAGAGAAGGAAATCCCTCTCACTCCTTTCTTTGCTTATATAATTTAATTAGGACTCTAGTTAATTTAACCACACACCGCTCACTACGACACCCTATCCTACATTATAGCGGTGATTCCCTAGTTAGACCGGTTGTGGTTGAATTAACCGGAGGTTAGGGTTAAGAGTCAAGAAAGGACAGACAAGGACCAAAAGGAAGAAACTACGTTTCTTCCTAGTCGTGCTAATTCCCTTTGTTGACTATTACCCTAACACCTAAATTCTTAACTATGGCATTAAAAGCAGTGAGTAGAATCCCTATTCCAAACTAACCTAATCCTAACCCTAACAAGCCTTTAAATCGATTTAATCTCATTCTTAGATCTTAAAACAAAACTTACCAAAAATAAAACTTAACTCGTTAGAACTTAAAGAAAGAACACCATTTCCCTGTGGACAGACCCGTACTTAACCGGCTAGCTATAAAGCAACACCGTCTTGATTGCGGTATTCTTAAATTAAAAAGCACGTACTAAAACAACAAACAATCACCATCCTAGAAGGGTGCATTTATAACTCATCGAGACTTCAAATTAAGCTTAACCTCAAGTAAAAAGTGCCACGGCAAATACCTAACGCTTGTTCTTCCGACGGTAATACAGATACACCAATCTAAGAAGATTACTTGAAGACGTTTTGTCCAGCCTCAGAAAGGATCAGAGACACGATAGTCGTGAGGCTACGAGCAGTAACCCAAGGGATTTCATATCGAGGAATACATCCACCATCGCGACGGTACGATGGACTTAAACCTAGTACTATGAATAGTCAAAAATAGTGCATATTTGTATGAACATTTTCCATACTATTATTAACTGCTAAAAAGTGTTAATTGTAAATAAAGAACATATGTGGATTTATTTGTAAAAAAGATTATTATCATATGTTTCTTCATTTTAATTAATGTAATTAGGGAAAATATGCATATAATATTTAAATGAAATATTAGTAATTAAAATATGCATATCATATCAAATATTCCTAATTAATATTCTTAAGATATTATATCATATAAATGGTTGGAATAATATCTCAAAAATACCAAATGTTACTAACACTTTGATTTGAGATGTTGTGCAGGTATTTGCTCAGGCCTGAAATCTATGTAGGAAATCCAAGTCAAAGCGGAATATCGAAACCGAATCTGTCAAATTTTAGAAGTAGATCGAAGAATCCAGTAACGACAGAGACTTAGAGCAATATTTTCAGAATTTATATATCAATAGCATCTCCAAATATCGAGAAGAAAATCCAGAAAAAATCCTAAGTTACGATCCCACCAAATGGCAGCGGAAGGGCGGTTAAATAGGGCTTTTGGCGGCGGAAGGGCGGTCATTTAGCGGCCCTTGAATGTGAATTTTCAGGGGCATGATCGTAATCTCACATACTTTAATATTGGCATCTAGGGTTTCACATTTCAGATCTTATAAAAGGACCGAGAGCTATCTATTTAATATATCTATCTATCCATCGCAGAATTCTAGAGAAAAATCTAGCAAGCAACTAGGGTCCTTGTAATCTACTTTTTAAGAAGAAAATTATAATGCAATAGTTGATAAATAAAGATAGTTTTTGTTTTAATTATTTTGCAATTACTTTTCCGCATTTACTTTACACATTACTTTTCCGCATTACTTTTCCGCATCTTAATTATGGTTTCATTCTTCTTCACCCTTTCTTCTAAATTGCTAGTAACCATGAGCGAGTAATTTCTTTCTTGCTAGGGTTTGTGGAATATGGTAGAATAATGGATGAAATATCTTTTAATTTTTTTTGACATTTTGATATTTATAAACTTTAGCAAAATAAATGTTAACCTTCTTATTAGGCGCACTATTAATTTATTGATAGTCATGACCACGATTTGAGATTAGTTAAACACTTGTTTTGTTAAGGACTTGAGATTAATAGACATCAATGGAAGGCCAAGGGTTAGTAGTGGGAAACCCTAATTCCTTCCAAGAACCCTAATCCATATTCATCGCTATCTCTATAGTTTTAAACTATTAAAAGATAAAAATAGTCATTTTTAAACATTCATCTATTAACTACTAAGTTCTATAAACCCTACAAACTTTTCTATTATAAATTTTATATCCATATTAAAATAAAATGACAACAAACTATCCTCTCTTTTATCAACTCGTCTAAAGGAAGAAAAGAAGTTCACGTTTCCCAGCGGATGACCTATACTCATCACGGCTAACTATTAGCGACACCGTCTTGATTGCGGTTATTTACAAAACACTTTTTCACGATCAATC
Organism: Agapanthus africanus; assembly: GCA_030015575.1. Taxonomy (NCBI): domain Eukaryota; kingdom Viridiplantae; phylum Streptophyta; class Magnoliopsida; order Asparagales; family Amaryllidaceae; genus Agapanthus; species Agapanthus africanus. The sequence continues at coordinate 73,749,293 of CM057348.1, forward strand.
AAATGGCGTCGTTGCCAGGGATACAGTCGTAATTACTTTTCTTATTATTCGGGTTGATTTCTTATAAAGACTAGGAATATAAAAATAAAAATAAAAACCCGCATTTTGTGTTTTTAACAATTTCGGTGCGAGTTTTACGAGAAATCTGGAGCACTTGGATCGAACCATCAGAGATTCAGAGACTTTTAAACTTCGACCAAAGGAGTAGTGGTGTGCCCTGAAATTTTTTTTAGCAGAAGATTTTTCAAAACGGCGGCGGAACCGCAGATTTTGGGTACATTTGGCGGCGGAACCGCAGTCCCTTGGAAGAATTGAGCCCCCAATCTTCTCCGGTATTCTCCTATTGTCTTCCTCTCTTCTCTAAACCTCCAATAAATTGTTTTTACCTGCAGGATTCTTTGCAAATATCGCCGCTAATTTTTTTCTTGCGTATTTTAGATTTTGGTTTGTTTTGCATATCTAAAATGAACATTAAGGGGTAATAAGCCCAAATTCAGATTAGGTGGGGATTTCATCACCTTTCCTATGCCCCACAAATCACAAACGAGCATACAAATAACCCTACATTAATAAAAAAAATATTTAGACCTAGCCTCTAACAACAGTCGTGCTCAATTAGGACAAATGAGGCTCGTGGATAATCTATTGCTTATCCGCATTTTTCTTGTGGTGTCTAAGGCAAGTGTGACTAAGCGAAGTGGTTACTTAATTAGGCTCGCTATTTCGGTGATTCGTATAGTGGATACCTCTTACTTATCTGGCACTTAATTGGCTGCAAGATTGATAAGGAGGTAGTAGAGGATTGATCCTACGTCCCTTCCTTTGGAAGTTTAGGAGTGGTCTAGTAAATTAACCTAGGTGACCCTAGTTCTATGTATTGTTTTTGCACGTTTGTCGAGTCCCTCTTTTAAAGCAAAACAAATTTCAAAATCCAAAAAAAAGAGCCTAAATTATTTCAATTCCACCCTCTTTTCTTTTCACTTTCTTATAATGAGCAACCCAAACAGACGAACTCTTGTTGAGCTTTGTTATCCAGAACCAGATATTTCTTATTTTTGTAATTGATTCGGTACAAATTCCGACTCTACCATGTCTTTAAGGAATAGGATAGAGCACGCAAAAAATAACAGTTGAACACCCCACTCAAGGTCCTATCAACCGCATCAAAATTCAATATCTTCTTATGTTGATAATCCGTTTAAGGCTAATGAGGGAACCTCTAAACGCATGTCCATCGCTGAGCATATTGCGAAGGCTCGCAGCCAAAGTTTCATACCTTTCACTAATCCAAAACCGTTAGGACACCAATCACCATCATTTCCATATAAAAATGTTGATACTCATTTTAAGGCAAATATGGCATCTTTTACACCCATGACCATTGCTGAACAAATAGCAATTGTCGGTCGCCAACTAAACAACCAATATCAATATTCTTCATATCACAATTTTAATCCTAATCCTGTTTATGAAATTTGGATACACCCTTCTAATTCTTATCAACAATACCAAACCTTCACACGCTCTCATGTTGACACTTCTCTTGAGGCTAATAGGGCAAGTCGTAAACGCATATCGATTGTGGAACACATTGAACTCACCCGTAGCCGACAATTAAAACCATCTCATGTTGATACTTCTCTTCAGGCTAATATGGCAAATTATAAACGCGTGTCGATTGCGGAACACATTGAACTCGTCCGTAGCCAACAATTAAACGCATTTCAACCATACCCAACTTTTTCACCTCATCTAGACAATGCTTCTGAAAGTCAATTAAGAAGTTTCATGCTTCAAACAGAATCCTCCATTGGAATTTTTTCACAAACCATGTCTAGTCTTGAATTAGAGTTGGAATTGAGCAGTGAAAAAGAACAAGAGATCCATCAAAGTCAAACCAAAACCAATTCTTTTGATGACACCTTCCATCCTGCACCCCAACCAGATGTATTTAATGATCAACCGCTTCATAATCTAAGTGCTGAGGTGCCCGAGAATAATATGTTTGACTTTTCCAATAGTGAGTGTGAAAGAGAGCCTTACACCAGTCCAAATCAAATCGATCCTTATTCAACTGCACTTGATATTTCAAACCTTCCAATTCCATCAAGTGAACCAAGTGATTTATCAATTGAGAATAGTATAATTGATGAATTTTTAAAGACCTATTCATCTGATTTGACCGAAGGTGTTAGTGAGAGCGTTGATGAGAATATCGTTGAAGATGAACCCCTTATGTTGGATGAGTTGGATTCTCCTATCCATCATGTCCCTTCAATTAAATGTGAACATCTTCCTGTACATTTAACCGATCCTATTCTTACCACCGACCTATCTGATAAGCAAAACGATATTCAGCCTTCATCTCCTACATTTGGTTTAATAACGCTCGAAACCCAAGTTTGTTTATCCATTTCATCACCCACTTTCTTTGGTTCTTCTAATCTTCTTTCAACTCCACCGAGTTTTAATGAACCACACTCTGATATTTCGAGTTCTATAATTCTTGAAAGACCATTTGATTTAGACTCTTTTGAAAATAAGGTAGATGAGGTTTCGAGTCTCCTACCTCCATAATTTCTGACAAATCAAGTGTGTAGAATTCTGGCGCGAAAAATATTGACCTTGAAACATTCAGTCTTCCTAGAGAATCTGCCTATTCTACTGACTCTTTTCTTTCCGATGGGATCATCATCGATGAAAGTTTCGAAAATATTTTCGCCGAACAAATCGCGTTCCTTATGTAAGTCTATGTTACTCACCCCGGTAGTTAACGGGGAGGCGGAATAGGTAAAAATTGAAATTTTCTTTACAAGGTAATATAGATTAGCCATTAGGATCTTTTCTAAACATTAACTAACAAACTAACTAGGAGTTCTAACTACTATGTTAGATGATTATACCTCAAGCCTGAAGTCCTTCTTCTCCTTGTTGTGCTTCTCTTTGTTGTGAGCTTCTTGGAGTGATTGTGGATGGTTCCTCCTCACCGGCTTCTCCACGTCAAACAAGATCCACCCGAAGGTCTCTACCTTGAGCTCCAACCTCTATAATGAAGTGACTAGGGTGCTTGGTGTGCTAAACTAAGAACCCTAGAGTGAGTAGAGAAGGATTTTGGTGGCTTGGTCTCAATGGCCCTTGATTTTCAATTCATGAAACACTAGGGCTTTGAGAGAGGAAGTAGGAAAGAGAGCTATGAGAGAGAATATCTTTGTGAATTATGAAGAGAGCTCTCTTATGAAGAAAAAGAATAATAAGTTTTATTAGGATAATTGTGATGGTTCATTTGATTTGACCATTATCATGTCATAATTAATGCTAAGCAAAATATTTTATGCTCAACAAAAATATCTAAGTCAACAATGGTCAACAAGTCAAATGGTCAAACCAATTAGCCATGACATAATCATCTCTAATAAAAATTAGTAATCAATTTCCTTCATCTCATTATGGTTTTAATCAAGTCAATGGTCAAAACCCTAATGAGGTGTCTCCTTCTACGCCTCTATCAACTGTATATACATACCCGCATCCGTGTTCTGAGGAACACGAATACAATAAGACTGAAACACCCAAAATCAAATACTAGGATCTGGCTTAAACCAAAACCCACTAGTATCAACTGCCCGAACACCAAACACGCACAAGTACACGTATGTGAACGAACCCTGTCGTAAAACCATATGACCTCTAACTCGTTTCGCCCAAAAGCAGAAAACCCTCTGTGTAGGACTCTAAAGACTCGACATTATATTGGCAGTGGGTTTAACCACAGGCTGCAAGCGGTACTAGCTTAGGGAAACCCATCCGAACTCCTACTGAGCCTGAATGTGACAATCTCCGTACAGCCGGTCTGTTCGTCTAAGAGTATCGCATATCGGGCCTAGGGGGCGGTAAACGTCAGTCCTCTAATAGCGGTATAAGTCATGTCGGAGTGTAGTCCAAAACACCCTGAGAAACTACTGGAGTACCGACCAGTAAATCTCGCTTGCCCTGGCTAGGGACTTTGTGTAATGGCTCTCCAAACACAGCGCGATATCAACCCCCAATACCGGGAGAGACGAATCTTATCTAACCGCCACTGCCTCCAGGTGCTTCGGGACTGCACCCAACTACTACCTGTTTGCATGACTTAATAGAACCGTGGTAGGGAGGTAATCTAAGAACAGTGGGAACACACTTGAAGCGTAGTAGCAGTGTTAAGTCAACGGATTAAGCTGTACTCATGTCACTTGGGAACTGCTAACTGACGATAGGTATAGTACCAACCAATAGTTCCCAACGAGTCCTGTCCAGTGTACTTGTTCCCCTCCGAAAGACGCAACAGAGACGCGGCGAACGTCCTACCTGAAATTCGGGGCAGATGCTAATTGGTGCTATCCGTCCACCTCTTCGAGGATGCCAAGTTGATTTATGGCACCGTGTATCGAAGGTTTAAATGGATGCGTCCGATGTAGCAGACTTCGTCAGATTCCCCCTCGCTCGAGGGTTTTTTTATTGTGGGGACGCTCTTCCCTGCAGGCGCAAGCCCCTACAGTTAATTACGCTACCGCATCGCGGTAACAACTTTCTCCTTCTCCATATGGTCACTTCGTGTCGTGGGTGTTTGTTTTGTGTTTGGTTGCCCGTGGATTGTATACGGAGACTAATTTGTGCTGTCGCCCGTAGGACGTGGATTAGTCCAAATCCGTATCTTTCTTAGATTTGGGTTTTGGGGGGGTGTTTAAGGATACGTTAGCTTTATTTGAGGCTAAGATCGACTTAAACGTTTGTTAAGGACACGTTAGCCTAATTTTAAACTAAGATCGACTTAATGGGATCGTTTAGATCCGACAAGAGAGCAATTAGGGGCTCTATTGTTTAGTTTAGTGGCATTGCGATCGATAAGTAGTTTAAGGACATTGCGATCCAATGTTAGTTTTAAGACGTTGCGGTCAAGGTTAAGGATGTCATAGTCTATGGATTTAAGGATTCCACAGTCCAATGTTTGCTCTGGATGCTTCCCACGAGTTCACTACCGTGTTTGGTGAGGACCAGGCTCCGCTCTGGATGCTTCACACGGGTTCACTGCCGTGCTCTGCCAGGACCAGGATCCGCTTTGGATGTTTTCTACGGGGTCAGAAGTGACGTTATCCGTGTTCCACGTAACCAGGAATTTGCACTAGATACTTCACACGGGTTCACTGTCGTGTTCGACGAGGACTAGGCTCCGCTCTGGATGCTTTACACGGGTTCACTTCTGTGCTTTGCGAGGACCAGGATCCGCTCTGGACGTTTTCCACGGGGTCAAAAGTGACGTTATCCGCGTTCCACGTAACCAGGAATTTGCACTAGATGCTTCACATGAGTTCACTGCCGTGTTCGGCGAGGACTAGGCTCCGCTCTGGATGCTTTACATGGGTTCACTGCCGTGCTTTGCGAGGACCAGGATCCACTCTGGACGTTTTCCACGGGGTCAAAAGTGACGTTATCCGTGTTCCACGTGACCAGGAATTTTCACTAGATGCTTCCCACGGGTTCACTGCCGTGTTTGGCGAGGACTAGGCTCCGCTCTGGATGCTTCACACGGGTTCACTGCCGTGCTCTGCGAGGACCAGGATTCGCTCTAGACGTTTTCCACGGGGTCAGAAGTGACGTTATCCGTGTTCCACGTAACCAGGAATTTGCACTAGATGCTTCCCACGGGTTCACTGTCGTGTTCGGCGAGGACTAGGCTCCGCTCTGGATGCTTCACACGGGTTCATTGCCGTGTTCTGCGAGGACCAGGATCCGCTCTGGACGCTTTCCACGGGGTCAGAAGTGACGTTATCTGTGTTCCACGTGCCCAGGAATTTTGCTGATTATATCCACATTTCACGGAGTTGGGATTTGACTCTCGGTCATCTGTACACCGTCGAGTCACGGAACTGGGAGTTGCCGCTGTTCCGCTTTATTTGATGTTGTGTCTGCTGGGGAGGAGGAGTGTGATTCCTTCTCTGTTTGCACCCCTGGATTGTATACAGGGATCGATGTAACATTACCTGTAGGGTGTAAATTTCATTTTTTTTAATTCTTTCCGCGATGCTCTATCATTTCAGCTTTTTATATCGCGAAGGTTGCGATTGCCCCATCATTTCGGCTATTTTTCGCGGTGCCCAATCATTTCGGCTATTTATTTTATTTTTACTCACTGCTTTTTATTGCGAGTTCCCCAATCATTTCGGCTATTTTGCATGCATACATTTTTACTTGCTGATTTTGTCGCAAGTTGCCCCATCATTTCGGCTATTTCGTATGCATGTGTGGCGTGCTGGGTTTTTGCTGCAAGCTTGGGATTAGACACCGATTTCGACATCAGCATCGCTACAACTGGGATATGTCCAGGAGCGAATCATCATTTGCCTCTGTCGATATCGAACAAAGGTGGCTTAGCGAACAGGGTTAGGATCCTGTCGACTAAGGCTTTTAACTTCATGAGCCGTAAGGGTCTCACAAAGGTATTTCTCCCTGCAAGTCGTGAGGATCTCGTAAGCGTGTTTTCTCCTTAGGAATCGTGAGGACTCCTAAGTGTATGGCTTCTTGTAATTCGTAAGATCTTACAAGAGAGTTTCCCCTTATAAGTCGAGAGGACTCACAAGGGTTGTTCACCGTACGAACATATCCCTAGTCACGGGTGGGACTTGGTTAGGGAAATGTTTATTCGCGCCCGTGGATTGTATACAAGGGTCAGTGTTGCACCGCTTGTAGAGCAATATTGGAGGTTGTGGGAGCTACTTAAGAATAGGGTCAGTGTTGCACCGTGTGAACATATCCCTAGTCACGGGTGTGTTGCTCCCTTGTGAGTCGTAAGGATCTCACGCAGGTGGTTTCTCCTTACAAGGTCGAGAGGACCTTGCAAGTGTCTTTTAACGAGGTTGCGACGTTTCGGGTTTTCACAAACACTCGCCGGTAGCCCTGCTGTTTTTACTCACGGAGCCCTTTCGGGTTTTCATCCATGCCCATTTTGCTTATGGACATACTGTTTTCTTTTATTTTTGTTTATTCTTTCTTTTTTTTATTCTAACGAGGTTGCGTCTTTTCGGGTTTTCACAAGACTCGCCGGTAGCCCTGCTGTTTTTGCTCACGGAGCCCTTTAGGGTTTTCATCCGTGCCTATTTTGCTTATGGACATACCGTTTTCTTTTTTTTATTCTTCTTTTTTTTCCTCTTTTTTTTATTTTTGTATCAGCTTTGGGATGCTGCAATCCACCAGAGTTTATCGACATCTCGGTCAACAGCTAGTTTTAGGACATAGTGGTCCGTTGCTAGTTTAAGGACGTTTCGGTCCGTTGTTAGTTTAAGGACGTTTCGGTCCGCTGTTAGTTTAAGGACGTTTCGGTTCGCTGTAAAGGAAGCCGGCTATTACCTACGGGGTTTAGACTTATGAAGATAGCGAGCGGACATAGTCGTCGTCATCTATCATTGACCTAGGCCATGACTTGTCAAGCGTAGTATTTCTTCAGGAAACGACCGTTTATTGGCCTGAAAGGTCTTTCACCATGCATGTCCATGAGTAGATATGCTCCACCCTGGTAGACCTTGTCTATGATATACGGGCCTTCATAGTTCGGCTCGAATTTTCCCCGCTTAGCGCGATTGGGGATCATAGGTCTTTTGACCACTAGTACGAGTTCGCCTCGGCGGAATGTCCTCGGCCTAGTCAGTCTTTCGTAAGAGCGCATCATCTTTGCTTTATAAGCCTCCAAATTTTGTTGCGCTATGAGCCGGGTTTCATCAAGGGAATCAAGCTGCTCAAGCCGAAGGTGAACATTCTCTTCGTCCGTTAGCTCATAATGGAATGCCACTCGTAGAGAGGGTAACTCTATCTCGACGGGGAGTACCGCTTCTGTACCGAATACCAATACGTACGGCGTTGTATTCGTGGCCGTCTTGAACGTAGTCCGGTACGCCCAGAGAGCTTCATGTAGTCTCTCGTGCCATTCCTTCTTATTTCGGGACACCGTCTTTTTCACGATCTTCGTTAAGGTTTTGTTGAAAGCCTCCGCTAGACCGTTAGCTCGGAGATTATAGACTGATGGATATCTCCAGTCTATGTTATATTGTTGTGCGAAGCGGCTGATTTTGTGGCTTCTGTAGGCTGGCCCGTTATCGGATATGATCCGTCTCGGAGTTCCAAACCGATAAATGACGTGTGTCTTGAAGAAATGGAGAATATTCTCCGTCTTCACTTCCCTTAGCGGTATTGCTTCTGCCCATTTGGAGAAGTAATCAGTTGTCGCCAAAATGAATCGATGTCCTTTGGACGATGCTGGTTCGATGGGGTCAATTATGTCAGTCCCCCACATTTCGAATGGCCAGCTAGCCACTGTCGGGTGTAATGGATTTGGATGCTGGTGGATGAAGTCCCCATGGATCTGGCATGAGTGGCATTGCTTCGCATATTCGAGGCAGTCCTGAATCATCGTGGGCCAGTAATAGCCCATCCGTTTAATCTTCAACTTCATCTTCGGGCCTGCTTGGTGAGAACCGCAGAGTCTGTCGTGAACTTCTTGAACGACTCTTTTTACTTCTTCAGGTCCCAAACATCTCAACCACAGAGAATCAAATGACCTCTTATACAGAGTATCATTGACGAAGGCAAAAGATAGGGTTCACTTCATGAGCTGGTGTTTTGAGGACGCATCTTCAGGCGTTCGACGGGATTTGAAGTAGTCTATAAAGACTTCTCTGCAATCCTCAACCGTTTCTTGGTCTTTTATTTGCATAGCCATTTGCTCAGTCACTCCCTTTTCTTTGGATGACTCCGGAGATATTTCTGCCGGCGCAAGAACCCGACGGTTTTGCACAACGATTCTCACGTCATCAAGATTCTCGTCGGCCAGTTCTTTAGAGAGCTTAGCTAGTGCATCCACTTTGCTATTTTCTGCACGCGGTATGCTTTCCAAGATGTAGGAAGGTATTTGGGTCAGCAGTTGCTGTATCCTCTCGCCGTACTTTACCAGTTCTGGTTTGCACGTTTGATAGTCGCCGTTTACTTAGCTAACGACCAGTTGGGAGTCTCCGTATATGAGGAGGTTCTCAATCCCCATGTCGATGGCGATCTCGAGATCTGCTATCAAAGCTTCATACTCGGCTTCATTGTTTGTCCTCGACTCTATCAAGGAGAAGGCAAAGCGCATTATCCCTCCTTGTGGAGTTACGAAGATGAGGCCTACCCCTGATTTGATTATGGGGGTGTTTTGCTTGCGCTTCTTCATGGAAGACGCTCCATCAAAATAAAGTTCCCATCGGGTATCACCATCGTCGATCGCATCAAACGCATGTTCGTCTGGCAGTTCGCAATTCAAAGGGGAATCGGCCGGTATCAGGTGCTCGGCGAGGAAGTCGGTGATGGCCTGGACTTTCACTGCCTTAAGAGGCTAATAAGTTATTGCGAACTCCATTAAGAGTAAGGCCCACTTAGCGAGTCACCCTGTCAATATGGCCTTTGACATCAAATACTTGAGGGGATCCACCTTTGATATGAGACGGAATTCATGCGCCAGTGCATAGTGCCTGAGTTTCGTTATTGCGAAGATCAACACCAGGCAGTGTTTTTCGATAGGAGAGTAATTGCTTTCTGCCCCCAGTAGAACTCGACTCAAATAGTAGAAGGCTCTCTCCTTCCCTTGGTCGTTCTCTTGTGCCCACAATGCGCCTAAGGAACTTTCAAGGGCGGTTGTATACAGAATGAGAGGTTTAACCGGAGCAGCCAGCACTGGCGGATTCTGCAGGTATTGTTTGATTTCGTCCAGCGCACTTTGGCATTTGTGATCCCAGACGAACGGGGTTCCCTTCTTCATCAGGTGACTGTAAGGACAGCATTTCCCTGAAAGATTAGCTATAAATTGCCAGATATATGCGAGCTTCCCTTGGAGAGACCGCAATTGCTTAAGAGTTCTTGGCGGGGGCATTTCCATGATCGCCTTGATCTTTGACGGATCTATCTCGATACCTCGGTGTCGGACGATGAATCCTAGGAATTTACCTGAGGACACCCCGAACACGCATTTGAGAGGGTTCATCTTCAAGTTGTATTACCGAAGGCGTTGAAACACGATCTTCAGATGCTCGAGATGTTCCTCGTATGATTTGCTTTTCACCACAAGGTCGTCGATATAGCATTCGACGATTTCATGTATGAGGTCATCGAAGACCTTCGTCATGGCCCTCTGATAGGTGGCACCGGCGTTCTTTAGACCAAAAGGCATCGCCTTGTAGCAAAATATACCCAAAGGGGTCCGGAAAGCAGTGTGCTTCTGGTCCTTAAGATGCATCTTTATCTGATTATATCCCGATGAGCCATCCATGAAGGAGAAAACTTTGTGAGTGGACGTGTTATCTATCATTAGCTCAGTGACAGGTACTAGGAAGTCGTCTTTCGAGCAGGCTTTATTGAGATCCCGAAAGTCTATGCAGATGCGCACTGTCCCATTTTTCTTCATCACCGGGACGATGTTGGCGATCCAGTCAGGATACTGAATTTCTTGGATGAAGCCAGAGTCGATTAGTTTCTTGACCTCGGTGTTGATACTCATCTCAAGATCGAGCCGCATTCTTTTCGGTGCTTGTTTGATTGGCTTGACGTCCGGGGATATTGCCAACTTATGGACAGCAATCTCTGGATCTAGTCCTGGCATCTCGGAATAGTTCCATGTGAGGCAATCTCTATGCTGCATAAGCACGTCTTTTAGCGCAGCCACCCTTTCTTCAGATAACAGCTCACTGACGAATGTCGGTCGCGGGTCGTTTGCTGTCCCCAAATCAATTTTCTTGAGGTTATCTGCAGTAGTATGTATTCCATCCTCCAGCTCTTTTGGCGCTGGTGGACTGAGATCACCTCGTCATCATTGTTTTCGAAGCACCATGAGAGGTCATCCATATTCTAGGGCTCTTCTTCTGATAGCGTTATCACGTGATAGGTACGAGCTCGCTTCCAAGACTGATGTTGATCTGGTTCTATTCCCGCTGTATGCGCGACTTTGGGTTCATGCTTCTACGGCGGGGTTACCTTCCAGCTGCTGGATAGAGTGAATTTGCCAAGCTGATATTGGTATTCGACCCTGTTCTTGAAGGTGAAGCAGTCTTCGAGAAGGTATCCTATTGCTCGGTGATAAGAGCAATAGTCTAGAAGAAAGACCTCGTTAGCTTGCTCGGGGTGCTTGGACTCCAGGAGTGTAAGCATTTGATGTGTTATGGCAAGATCAAGTATCTTCTTTGTCTTGTCTTGAGGAAAAGAGTATGCCCGACTCATCTTCTTCATAAGGGACAAATCCGGACCGCTCGATTCCCGATCGCGTGACTTCTTGGTCCCGCTTTGTCGTTGTTGAACACCTTTTCCGCTCTTTGACTTGTTTCTGCTTCTGCGTTGGGCCTTTTGCACAACAGGTTGACAGGGAGGGGCATTTTCATCTTTCGCAGCCTGTTGAAGAAGGCGTTGCGTCCTGGCTTTCTCGTAGATGGCCATCTCGCGATTATGGTCGTCTCGAACTTTTTAACCAGCTTCCCTTATAAGCTTGTCCATTTGTTTTTCGAACGACAGACTAGGCATTTTCACGTCGGGAACTTCTTCTGGTTCAGGATTAGCACTCTCCCATTGAGCGTCTCCTTCTTCATCAAAGTCATGTACGACATAGCAATCGCGGAGTAGCTCCCGTTTCTTGAACCGAACATATCCAAGCTCGATCGTTTCCATTCTCCCGTTGGGTAACTTGCGCTGAGTTCCGGGAACGTTCCAGACCCTGTCATAGAACTTGGCTTTTCGAGCGGTCTGTTTGAAGGGTATCCCTTGGCGCTTTAACAGCCTTTTCAAGCCTTCTGTATAATATCTAGGCAGACGGATGAGTTGAAGCCTGTCAAGTGTAGGATCCGCGCCATGCCAAATTTCTTTCTCCACTTTAGTTTCACCGGAGTAGTAGAATAGGATCGCCTTTTCGCCTTCTTGCCTGGGAGGGACATAGAACGTTTGCAGCTCTTCCACACTGTAGGTATCAAGCGCGTCCAGTTCTTTATGATGTTTGGGCGGAACCATGGCAACTTGCAAACTTTGCTCTTCATCAGTGAATGTTCGTATTGGAGGCCGAGCAGAGAATATAGCATTAACCTCGTCTTCTTAGTCACTGCCGAAGATTAACATAGGAGCGGACGGTCTCGGCTTGTTGTACTGGAGTGGGCATGAATAAATCGTCTCTTTTTCTTCTTCAGTATCACTTCTGAAGACGGGAATGGTGGTAATAGTTTTGTTCTCCGGTTTATGATATCTCTCCGTGTCTTCGAAATCCGGTAAGAAATATTTTGCATCTTCATACTTGCGAACTTCATTTACGGAGAATAGAATCAGCTCTCCTGTTACGGTATACTCGAGACCATCCTTAAAGTATTTCATACACTGATGTTGTGTAGAAGGGATGATGTTATACTCGTGTAACCAAGGTCGGCCGAGCAAAGCGTTATAGCATGTCTTGGCTTCAATCACATGAAATTTAATGTCTGTGACAAGCAGCCCGAAGCGTAATGTCAATATCACAGACCCGAGAGTCCGCGATGACTGGGAATCAAAACCAGAGATGGTGATTTTATCACGAGCGAGGTGTTGAACGCTCATGCAGATTTCCTTCAACACTCGCACGTTGAGAAGATTGACGGAAAATCCATTGTCGACCAGGATTTTGCCTATCTTTATATCGTGGCAGTACCCTGAGACATAAAGGGGACAGTTGTGCTCGCACGTCCCAAGGAGGAGGTCTTCATCGCCGAAGGTGATATCGGCTGTGTGTACTTACTCCAGCTCGTCCTTCATCTTTTCTTCGGCGAGAAAAGCTTGGAATTACTCTGGTTCTTGTAGCGCTTTGATCAGTGAATCTCTCGCTTCTTTGGATAGTAAAAGGGTGTCGAGAATACTGAGCTGCGAGGGCAATTTCCTCAAGTGCGCCAGAACGTTATAGTCCACCTTATTCTTCTTTGGTGGGTCCTTGGCGGTCAGTTCTTTCATGACTTGGTCGTCCAGGGCGATATCCTCGGAAATCTTTTCTTTTCCCTTATCTTTTTTACTCATTGATCCAAGATTCTTTTCTGGAAGCGTGCGATTGCATAGCTGGATGTTTTCACAGGTCTTCGGTTCTTCCTCCTTCCCCAATGCGGATTCTTTAAAGAGAGGGCCAAGAGCCATTTCTTCGTCAGAGTCGCTTCTGAAAGTGAGAATTTGCGATCCCCCGGTGTTGACCACGCGACAGTTACCGGTGTCTCTTTTATGCTCCTCAGTCGCACTCCTTTGCTCTCACCGAGTTTTGCGTTTCATCCACTTAAAATGTTGCCGGTGAGCAACATATCCCTGCCACCATCTTTTAAAAGCATTGCACTCCTCGGTGGGGTGCGAAATCTTTTGATGATATGAGCAGTAGCTAGGATGCATCTTTGCTTCACCGGGAGTGTTTCCTTCGGAGGGCGATAGCTTCATTCCCATTGATATGGCTTTAGCAAACCTTTTCCTCGTCTTGAACTTGTTTTTATCCGTAACGGATGTCTTTTGATTTGGCGGGAGTGTCTTGACTTTTTCGTCCAATCGCCGGCGTTTGGCTCTTTCAAATATGGCCATCTCACGCTCCCGATCAGCTTTACTTTTCAGAAGAGCTTCGTTTAGGAATGCGTCGATCATTTCATCTGACGGCCCGAGAAGTTCTGGTTCAGGGTCTGCCCCTAGTTTTTCAGTGCAAGGAGTTTTTTCATCGTCTATAAACGAGTGAGAGATCACATGACAACTTGCTACGTAATCCTCAGATTCATCCGACGAGCCTTCTCCATCATCTTCGTCCTTAAAGACGTGGCTGAGGAACTCTTGGAGTATGACGGGAGTCTGCGCCTTCTGATTATACTCCTTTAGCACGTCGATCTGTTTCTGCAGGTCTGTGCGCTTGTCACCAGGCTTCACAGGCTTTTCGGACCTCTTCTTCTTCTTCTTTGATGATTTTGACGGCTGGGTGTGAGTGCTAGGGCCATCACCACCAATCTTTGGAGTTGGGCGCGGCTTCAGCATCCCTTCGATGATCTGGGGTTCTAGCGGGTTCTTCCATTTGATCGCTGGGCATGTCTGGAGATCATTCAGCATCTTTTTGGTTTTGGCTGAAAGCACGACCTCCCATGGAGCTTCTTCAACAAAAGAACAAGTTTCCCCCGGTGTGTCCGTCTTCTTACGAGTGTGCGGTTGTGGTGGGTTTACTTTTCACTTCTCGGACAGCGCAAACTTGCCTTGTAGGTATTGATCTTCGATCCATCCCTTAAAGACAAAGCAATTCTCGATCGGGTGACTTACCGTTTGGTGGTAAGGGCAGTAATTAGGGCTATTCACTTCGCTGGGTTGCGGCGGTCGCCTGGGATTCGGCAAACTGATAAGCCTGTTGCGCATAGCCAGCTCGAACAGCCTCTTCGTCTTGGCCCGTGGGAATGAGTAAGGACGCTTCATTTTCTCATTTAATAGCGCTGTCTCTCTTCCAGTTGATCTACTAGCTTTGGGGCACTGGGCTGTTGCTGGGTGTTCGCAACGAAGGTCGCCTTCCCTTTACCCTTGTCGTTCCGAGGTTCCGGCTTCGGGGGAGACGGTCTGTGACCCATTTGATCTATCTGGGCTAGCTTATCGATTAAAGCCTGAAATGTGGTCGGTTTAAAGAACATCATGAACTGTGAAATAGTTGCATGAGGGTCTAGGGTTCCCACGAACATGCCCACCGCTGGTGCTTCTTCGATGCGCTGTTCGCACTTCGACCACAAGTTCTGCCATCGGATTGCATATTGGACCCAAGTTTCGCCCGGCTTCATCCTTGCATTGATCAATGCTGTTATTGGGGTGCGTTCACTGGCGCTCGCGAATCGCTGGGTGAATAGCAACTCCATCTCTGCGAAAGTTTTGACGGAGTCATTTGGAAGCTCGAAGTACCACTCAAACGCCGTCTCCGATAAGCTGCCGACGAATTGGCGAAGCAAGAGCTTATCATCGCCACCGGTGTTGCCATGAAGAGCCCTGAACTGGGCAACATGTTGATGGGGATTGCCTGTCCCCTTGTAGACATGGAATTTCGGGATTGTGTAGCCCGGCGGGTATTTTATCTGATCATACCAGCCCGGATATGGTCGCCCCGTTTTGACAACTTGGCCGGCTGCCTCAGTTGCCTGGTGAACGCTTATTTGCTGAGCAATATAGTCATCCAGGGCGGCCTTAGAGATTGTTTCCTCTTTGGCTGTTGAAAGAGCCGGAGGTGGATTCGACGTTTCTCCTCTGTCGTCTTCAAGGATAATCGGAGGATTTTCAGCTGGGGGATCCGGCTGGATCATCATGCCCACCATGTCTTGGAACAGAAAAGCCACCTGCTTTATATTGGCCACTTGCTCCGCAGCCTCCTTGTCCTTCTTTTCAAGCATTCTACGAAGGAACTCAGAATCGGTCTCGTGTTCGCGGCGTTGTTCCGATGACGCCTCCGGGCTTTCTTTTGGTCCGGTGAGTGCGGCTATCGCAGTTAACATCTCTTGGAGCTTCTGTTGCTGTTGTTCCTGGGCTCTTGTGATGGATCAGGTGAGTGGTCGGTGCCCCGTAGAGACGCGGCTATCCTCCTTCCCTGATGCCATGTAAATAGTATGGACCACCATGCCCCCAGACTTAGGGCGTTTGGGTTCAGTGCTTTTGACTTTTGTCGTAGGCACGGGGATCTTCTCCGGCCTTCGCTTCTCATGAGCGGTCGAAGTTGAGGGGGCCGTCGCGGTAGGCACCCAAATAGCTTTTCGTGGCTTGGCAGGATGGCTTACTTCCTGTTGGATCTTCAACTTCTTGTGCTGGTGGGAGAAATTTGGATCAATCACCGAGTTCCGGACCTACCGCCAGACTTTATAAATCTTGGAGGACAGCCGCTGAGAGGATTGGGACTGTTCTGGCTTTGATTCTGCAACCTTTTCCAGTGGAGGGGGAGACCTTTTCAGTATAGCGGTAGGAGAATTCCTACGCACCTTATTCAATAGCTCAAAGTTGTTCCCGGTTGGAACAGCAGCATTAATTTCCGCCGTCGGGGCCGGTGGGGTTAGCCCAGAAGGGGAGTTGCCTCCGGCCTTCCTCACCCGGCGCCAGTGGCGACGTCGAGCATATCGCGCTGATGGAGTTGGCTTGGTGACAGGGATGGCCTTGTCTTGCCCCCTGTTCAAGTGAGGGGCTGTTGCTGGTGTCAGCCTATTAAAGACTGATGTCCTTTGAGTATCAGGAGCGGAAGCGGGAGTTGGGACGGTCAGTCTTGTAAAGACCGACCCCTTGGCAGGAGAAGCCGCCTTGACGACTTTGGGAGCAGGATTGTTCATTCTCTTCGGAATAACCTTCTCTGGGACTGCAAGCTTCATTATGGGCCCGCATGAGTTTTAACCCAATCTGGAGAAGACCGAGGCGCTGGTGTTGGACGACCCGTTGAGAGGGGCCGCAGCAGCTGTAAGTCGATCGAAGACTGACTTCTTGGGAGCTTCTTGTACGGGTACGGGAGCAGTGAAGCTTACTGGAGGGAGCATGGTCCCGAAAAACAATCCAGTAGTAGCCTAGGTGACCTGTTCTACCGGCATCGTGAACAGTAATGCCGCTTGAGGTCCATAAGCTACACCCCCCGTTAAGGCGGAGCGTGGGTTGCAGCTGCAGTTGGAGCAGTTCGAGCAGGTGAATGCCATTGCTGTTTTGCTTTCTGCGCCAAGCAGGAGACCAAATCTTAGTAACTTGAAACCCAAGGGCAACCATTTAACAAACCGCGATTCGTTCGCGAGTACGACACACGAAGTGTGGAGTGGAAAGAGGAAAAGTTCCTACCGGGCGTGCCAGAATCTGTTCCCCTCCGAAAGATACGACAGAGACGCGGCGGGCGTCTTTGCCTGAAATTCGGGGCAGATGCTAATTGGTGTTATCCGTCCACCTCTCCGAAGATTCCAAGTTGATTTATGGCACCGTGTATCGAAGGTTTAAACGGATGCGGCCGATGTAGCAGACTTCGTCAGATTCCCCCTCGCTCGAGGGGTTTTTGATTGTGGGGACGCTCTTCCCTGCAGGCGCAAGCCCCTGCAGTTAATTACGCTACCGCACCGCGGTAACAACTTTCTCCTTCTCCATATGGTCACTTCGTGTCGTGTGTATTTTTTTTGTGTTCGGTTGCCCGTGGATTGTATACGGAGACTAATTTATGCTGTCGCCCATAGGACGTGGATTAGTCCAAATCCGTATCTTTCTTAGATTTGGGTTTGGAGGGGTGTGTGTTTAAGGATACGTTAGCCTTATTTGAGGCTAAGATCAACTTAAACGTTCGTTAAGGACACGTTAGTCTAATTTTAGACTAAGACCGACTTAACGGGATCGTTTAGACCCGACAAGAGAGCAATTGGGGGCTCTATTGTTTAGTTTAGTGACATTGCGGTCGATAGGTAGTTTAAGGACATTGTGGTCCAATGTTAGTTTTAAGATGTTGCGGTCAAGGTTAAGGACGTCATAGTCCATGAGCTTAATGACCTCACAGTCCAATGTTAGTTTTAAGACATCACGGTCGAGGTTAAGGACATCATAGTCCGGTATTAGTTTTAAGACATTATGGTCGAGGTTAAGGACGTCATAGTCCATGAGTTTAAGGACCCCATAGTCCGTAGCAGTGTGTGGTTGTCGGGACCCGTCACCTCTCTGACGACATTGAGGAATTACAACGACAGATATCAGAGGAGTAAAGAGATGTACCCTCGAACCGGGTGTAAATTGATTGGGAGAGCAGTTGTGCTCAGTTCAATTTAAATTGAGGACTTATTGCCAGAATTGGGCTAAGTCCATTTGAAAATGTTCAACATTTTATTCATGTTTTGCCTATTAGGCTTTTGCTTGGGCTCTGTCCTTTTACAATGCATAGCATTGGGCTCTGTAATTAAATGCATACATTTATATTTGGCATGTTAGGCCTTTACTTGGGCTCTGCCCTTTTAAATAATGCACATCATTTATAATGGTCTGATAGTGCGCCGCGTGGCTTGTCAGGCGCTTTGCGCCAATTAAAGAGCGCAAGGCGCTAGCGCATGTGGAGGTGACACGTGTCACGCTCTGCGCTAAGCGCAAGTCTGTTAGCGCAACGCGCTTTCTGAGTGCGCTACGCCAATGCGCTGTGCCAGTGAACGACACGTGGCGCGCTCTGGTGCAGTGCGCCAGTCCAAGAGCGCAATGCGCTGTTTTAGAAGCGCAAAACGCAGATTGTGCCTGTGGTTGACACATGGCGCGTTCTGGCGCAGTGCGCCAATCCAAGGAGCGCAAAGGCGCATTTCAAAAGTGCAAGGCACTGTCCAATAGCGCAAAGCGCATCTTGATCCAATTCAGATCAAAGAAACAAGTTTTCTTGTTCTCTCAAAAGAGGTTCTACCTCAAGATTCAAGAACCAGTGGTTCTTATTCTCATCAAAAGGCTGTGCCTTTATAGATCAAAAGATCTAGGAATGAAGTAAATTACTTCTGTTTAATCTTTTAGATCTTTTAGATCTTTTTTCTTTTTTATTGAAGATCTTGATCTTGTTCTTAGATGTTTGATCTTTTTAGAAGAGATTCTTCTTTTTGTGAGGTGTATTCATCGTTGTTCTTCAAGAATCAAATTCTTTACCTTTAAAGATGAAGAAGATGATCTTCTTTCTTCAAAGGCTTTCCTTTTCTTCTCTTTGAGTTTTTCTCAAAGTTTTTAGAGGGTTCTCTCTCTTCTGTATCTGTCTATGTGTATATCTGTGTGACTTGGAGTCTAGGGGCCTTTATATAGGGCCAATTGATTTGTTAAGTTAGTTACAGAGATCTTTCTCTGATTGATCTGGGGATATTTCCCCGCCGTTGGATCTTTGATCCTAAGGCCTCTGTTTTACAGAAGACAATCTTCTTATTTTAATAAAATTGGAAAGATCTTTTTAGAATTTTAATTCTGATTAATTAATAATTTATTATTTAAATTCCAGTGCTGGCGCAATTGGCGCTAACGTATCTGCGCTTGACACGTGTCGTGCAGCGCAGAGCGCAACACAACTGTGCTAGCGCACCTGCGCTTGACACGTGTCGCGCAGCGCAGAGCGCAGCGCAACTGCGCTAGCGCGCTACTGTTTGACACGTGGCGCGCAGCGCAGAACGTAAGTGATCTGAAGCGTTGCTTCATTTATTTTAAAATTTGAATTTTGAAACAGAGCCTTGCTCTGATTAGGGTGTGCTGCCTTGGGCGCAGCGCTCCTTGCACTGGCGTGTCTGCTTTTGACACGTGGAGCACAGCGCGCAGCGCAAGGGATCTGAAGCATTGCTTCAATTTTTGAATTTTGAAATTCAAACAGAGCTTTGCTCTGATTGGGGGAAACAGTACTCATAACCTAATGAGCACCTACATACTATCTCCAGTACGACATACTGATAGCTGTGGGATAGACCATCTCCCAGCTGGGATGAGAAGCGTACACACCAGTCTACTCTACAGTATCGATGCCCTGTCTTGATAATCCTATGACTAGAGACCTGTATAAGGATGTGCTTGTAGACTACCCAACCCCTACAAGTGTGACTGCCACCACAACGCTGGTAGTCAAGCAAAGATCCTAAAGGCTCTATCAATATGTATTAGCGATACGTTAAAAGAAACCTATACATTTATTAAGATAGATACAAACCAAGTAGCATACTACCATATTGAGCAAGACTGTTATAAATCCGTGTATATATCCCAAGCTTCCAAAATGTAATATACAAACTAGTACTATACAATAATGGCCTTTAGGGGATATCACATTAACAATCTCCCACTTACACTAAGGCCATGTGCTGGCATATCGCAGACCTAACATCTCAAATAGCCTCTTGAACTGCGTCTGAGGAATGGCCTTTGTGAATGGATCTGCAGTGTTATCCTCTGTACCAACCCTCCGAACCTCGATCTCCCGGCGATCCACGATCTCCCTGATCAGGTGATACCGCCTCAAGATGTGTCTGGACTTCTGATGGGACCTGGGTTCCTTCGCTAAAGCTATAGCCCCGTTGTTGTCACAATACAGAGGTATTGGATCAACAATGGACGGAACCACTTGAAGTTCTGTTAAGAACTTCCTCATCCAGACTGCTTCTTTTGCGGCATCAGAAGCTGCGATATACTCTGCTTCCATCGTTGAATCAGCAACGGTTTCCTGCTTGGAACTCTTCCAACAGACCGCCCCTCCATTGAGGGTAAAGATATAACCCGACATGGATTTGGAGTCATCCTTGTCACTCTGGAAGCTGGAGTCAGCAAAGGCCTCGATATGGAGGTCTTTTTCGCCGTAAACTAAGAACATTTCCTTAGTTCTTCCCAGGTACTTGAGAATATTCTTTACCGCTATCCAGTGCTTCTCCCCAGGGTTTGACTGATACCGGCTTACCAAACTCAGTGCATAAGGTACATTTGGTCTGGGACACAATATCACATACATTATAGAGCCTATCGCAGAAGCGTAGGGTATAATAGACATGCGATCCCTTTCCAATTCAGTCTTGGGAGATATCTCTTTGGAGAGGGTGATTCCGTGACAAGCCGGTAAATTATCATGCTTTGAATCTTCCATACTGAATCTTTTCAGTATGGTGTCGATGTACCTGGACTGCGAAAGTCCCAACATTATAGATCTGGATCTCCAGAATATAAGAGGCATCACCCAGGTCTTTTATGGAGAACCTGTGTGACAAGAACCCTTTGACAAATTATAGCGTAGGAATGTCATTTCCTATCAAGAGAATGTCATCCACGTACAAGACGAGGAATACAACAGTTCGTGCTACAATCTTACTATAAATGCATTGTTCATCTGGATTTTTGATTAAGTCAAATTCTTTGACCGTCTCATCAAAACAGATGTTCCAACTCCGTGATACTTGCTTCAGTCCATAAATGGACTTAAGCAAATTGCACACTTTCCCGCTGCTCCCACTCTGAATGAAACCCTCTGGCTGGTCCATATAGACACACTTCTCTAAATTTCCATTTAGAAAAGTGGTTTTTACATCCATCTGCCAAATCTCATAATCGTGGAAGGCAGCAATGGCAAGAAGAATCCAAATGGATTTGAGCATAGCCACTGGAGAAAAGGCTTCGTCATAATCCAAACCAGGTCTTTGACGAAATCCTTTTGCAACAAGTCTAGCCTTATAGGTTTCTACCTGTCCATCTACACCAATCTTCTTTCTGAAGATCCATTTGCAGCCTATGGGTTTTACCCCTTCTGGAGTAATGTCCAAAGTCCATACTTTGTTAGTTTACATGGACTCCATCTCGGTCCGCTTTGCATCCAGCCATTTTACCGAGTCAATGCTCTGAATGGCCTGCTGGAAGTTAGTCAGCTCATCATTATCAATGATGCAATCCTCTCTATCCCCGTCTATGAGAAAACCGTAGTATCTCTCAGGTGGATGAGAAAGCCTACTACTCCCGCGGAGCGGTGCGGGAATGTCCTGTTCTTTTGAAACTTCTGGTTCCACCAAGCTTTCAGTAATAGCTTGTGGTTCTGGAATTTCTTCCAGTTATATTTCGCTCCCACTTGTTTCTTTTTCTAAAAACCGATGTTCCAGAAAGTGGGCATGAAGAGAAATAAAAACCTTTTGTTCCTCTGCGTAATAGAAAAGATACCCCCTGGAGTTCTTTGGGTATCCCATGAACTTACACAGTACTGAGTGTACCTCGAGTTTGTCCGCATGCTGCTTTTTGACAAAAGCTGGACATCCCCATATCTTCAGATATTGAAGACAGGGTTTGTTCCCCACATCTGATATGGTATGGTAGGCACAGTCTTGGTAAGAACCTTGTTCAAAAGATATGCAGCCGATTCTAGTGCATAGCCCCAGAATGATCGCGGTAACTCAGTGTTACTCATCATGGAATGTATCATATCCAATATGGTTCGGTTTCGTCTCTCCGATACACCGTTGTGCTGTGGTGTGTATGGAGGAGTAAGCTGAGAGAGAATTTCATTCTCTTTTAGGTAATCCAGGAACTCAGCACTTAAGTATTCACCACCACAATCAGATCTCAGTGCCTTGATACTTTTGCTGGTTTGTTTTTCCACTTCATTCTTATATTCCTGGAATTTCTTAAAGGCCTCAGATTTATGCTTTATCAAGAAGACATGTCCATACCTGGAAAAATCATCCGTAAAGGTAATAAAATAGGAAAAACTACTTCTTGCATGTGTAGACATTGGACCACACACGTCGCTGTGTATGAGTCCCAAGAGCTTGCTCACTCTTACTCCGTATCCAGTGAACGGAGTTTTTGTCATCTTTCCTTTGAGACATGATTGACAAGTTGCATAAGGTTGATATTCGAACGGATCTAAATATCCTTCTTTATGTAACTTGGTTAATCTTGTCTTATTGATGTGACCTAGTCTACAATGCCATAAGAAAGCATGATTTAATTATTGAGACTTTTTTGCATGTATTCTGGATATTGAAAATCTACGGTTAGTTTAATACGTATATACCGTTGTTTAATGTACCCGACCCAATCAAACTATGATTAAGGTGGATGTTTACGGCATCGCTTACAAATGCAAAATTATAACCTTTTTTAGACATTAAAGATACAGATATGATATTACAAGTCAAACTGGGTACATAATAATAGTTGCGTAAAACCAAAACATGTCCATTAGTCAATCCTAAGTGATATTCCCCCACGAACACAGCATCCATGCTTGCTCCGTTTGCAATTTTGAGGGTCATATCACCTGCCTTCAAAACTCTACGACTTTTCAGTGCCTGCAAGGAATCACAGATATGAGATCCTGATTCGATATCCAATACCCAGGAAGTAGAGTTGATTGACAGACAGTTTTCAATTACATACACACCTGAAGCCGAAACCACAATTTACTTCGGGTCCTGGTTCTTGGCCTTCCAAGCTCTGCAATCTTTCTTCCAGTGTCCCTTCTTATGACAATAAAAGAATTCTTCCTTTCCCACTATTTTTCCCGCCACTTTTGCCTTTCCCTTGGCTTCCACCTTACTAACACCGCCCCTCGGTTTAACGGGGGCCTTCTTCTTCTTTCCTTTGGCTTTCACCTTGGACTTAGAAGAGGAAACTCCACCAATAAACAGAGTGGGTATTTCCCTGACTTTTTGTAGGGTGTCCTCTGCACTCCTTAACATGTTGAAGAGTTCCGGAAGCTCAACTTCTTTACCTTACATATTAAAATTCAAGATAAACTGGGCGTAGGTGGAAGGAAGGGACTGGAGAATCAAATCAGTATATAGCTCTTGTCTAAAATCTTTAGTATGAAGGAAAAAAATATATAAACAAAAATATAAATGAAACATAAATAATTAAATAGTGAAGACAAATAAACACTGGTTTTGTAATTATTTAAGGCAGTATAAAAAAAATATAGCGAGAGTGCTTTATAACCTAGCGTCTTAGACCAACTGATTTGGGAGTCACTGTTAAGCCTTAGGTATTGCAAGACTAGGATATTGCTAATTACGCCTTAATAAGTGAGTACATTTGGTAATCGTTTGGCTAATACATCAAGAAGTATTAACGGTCGCATGAAGAATGTGTAAGCAATTCCATCTAAAAACATTCACCGACTAAAAAGTACTAAGGAAGATGGACAAGAGTATGATAGATTGAATTAAATTCTCTAAGTGTAGGGATGTCTCTTACACACACGTAGGGGTATATGATCGATATTTGGAAGAAAGGTAGGGTGAAAGATTAAAGACAATGTTTTATTGAGGGATGATGTGATTTCTGACATTTTTTTCAAGACCATTAAGATATGGCTCATGACAACTAAAAGGCTAGTGTAGTTTGAAACTCTTATTTTCAAGTTCTTTATTTTATATGTTCCTTATCTTTGTATGTAAATTTCATCTTCTTTCTTTTATTATGAGATTTTGTGGGTGTAATCCGCTGAAAACCCTCAGGAGACAACACTCCTCCTACTAGGGACACCTAGAGGTTTAAAGGCTTGTTGCACGTGCCAAGTGCAATCATATTGCCTACGAAAGTTTGCTAGGTTTTTTTCTTTTTCCTTTTAATAAATAGTTTGCTCTGGACGATCAAAGATAAGTTTGGAGGTATTTGATTAGTCAAAAATAGTAAACATTTGTATGAACATTTTTCCTACTGTTATTAACTACTAAAAGGTGTTAATTGTAAATAAAGAATATATGTGGGTTTATTTGTTTAAGAGATTATTATCATATGTTTCTTCATTTTAATTAATATAATTAGGGAAAATATATGCATATAATATTTAAATGAAATATTAGTAATTAAAATATGCATATCATATCAAATATTCCTAATCAATATTCTTAAAATATTATATCATATAAATGGTTGGAATAATATCTCAAAAATACCAAATGTTACTAACACTTTAATTTGAGATATTGTGCAGGTATTAGCTCAGGCCTGAAATCTATGTAAGAGATCCAAGTCAATCGGGATATTAAAACCGAATTTGCCAAATTTTAGAAGCAAATCGAAGAATTTAGCAATGGCAGTGACTCAGAGCAATATTTTCAGAATCTATATATCAATAGGATCTCCAAATATTGAGAAAAAAATCCAGAAAAAATCCCAAGTCACGATCCCATCAAACGGAGGCGGAAGGACGGTCAAATAGGGCTTTTGGCGGCGGAAGGGCGGTCATTTAGTGGCTGTTGGATGTGAATTTTCAGAGACATGATCGTAATCTCACATACTTTAATATGGCATCTAGGGTTTCACATTTCAGAGCTTATAAAATGACCGAGAGCTATTTATCTAATACATCTATCTATCCATAGCAGAATTCTAGAGAAAGATCTAGCGAGCAACTATGGTCCTTGTAATCTACTTTTTAAGAAGAAAATTGTAATGCAGCAGTTAATAAATAAAGGTAGTTTTTGTTTTAATTCTTTTTGCATTTAGTTTTCCGCATTTACTTTATGCATTACTTTTCCGCATTAATTTTCCGCATTACTTTTCTACATCTTAATTATGGTTTCATTCTTCTTCATCCTTTCTTCTAAATTGCTGCTAACCATGAGCGAGTAATTTCTTTCTTGCTAGGGTTTGTAGAATAGGGTAGAATAATGGATGAAATGTCTTTTAATTTCTTTTGATATTTTGATGTTTATAAATTTTAGCAAAATAAATGTTAACCTTTTTATCGGGCGCGCTACTAATTTATTGATAGTCACGACCACGATTTGAGATTAGTTAAACACTTGTTTTGTTAAGGGCTTGAGATTAATAGAGATAAATAGTAGGACAAGGGTTAGTAGTGGGAAACCTTAATTCCCTCTAAGAACCATAATCTACATTCATCGCTATCTCTATAATTTTAAACTATTAAAAGATAAAAGTAGGGATTTCTAAATATTCATCCATTAATTACTAAGTCCTATAAACCCTACAAGCCCTTTTATTATAAATTTTATATCCATATTAAACTAAAACGATAACAACCCATCTTTTCTTTTATCAACTCGTCTAAAGGAAGAAAAGAAGTTCACGTTTCCCCGCAGACGACCCATACTCATCATGGCTAGCTATTAGCGACACCGTCTTGATTGCGGTTATTTACAAAACACTTTTCACGTTCAATCATACCACAAACCTAACGGACCCCTGTCATAAAAGAATGAGGGTTATCTACATTCAACATTAGGATAAGTTTGCCTGTAAACCTAATAGAGGTAAATTAAAAACATTCTGAAATGAGTACATAAATTAGAAACTCCGAAATTAGTGAATAACCTAGAGACTCCGAAATGAGTGAATAAACTATAAAATCCGAAATGAGTGAGTAAACTAGAAACTTTGAAATGAGTGAATAAACTAAAGACTCTGGTGAGATGCACACATGAATATGTGATGGGGATGAAACATTCAGCAGTCAATGATAAAAGAAATGCATTTAAATAAATATCTTATTCTACAAGGAAGAGATCACCAAATATGGGATCAGAGATACAGGGGTTAATAAAATAATAAACAAAGTTCTCTAACTCCCTATTTGGATGCTCTACCAAATCGTAACGGCGGTTCTCACGAAGAGTCCCTCCCCATCTATCTGTGCCACGCTCGTCAGCAAAAGAAGACATAATAGCCCGCTGATCCCGGATCTGACTCAGCATATGAATCGAGCGGTCCTTTAGAGGCTTTGTAATTAGGCACGCCTCATGAACGCAGTCGATCTTGTCCTCCGTTGCGTCGAGCATCGCTAGAGTCATCTTTGCCGGATGAAGGGGAATGCTGTCAAGGATGTCTAAGAAAATCATCCGAAGCTAGATAGAGCCGACGGGAAAAGGAGACCCTCTACGGATCAAGAGCTCATGCATCACCGTTTAACATTTATCATCCGTGAGATCGAGATTCGCCAATCGAGCAGTGAAACGAGGAATAATCTCCTCGATGGGCACCTCCCATGGCTATCGAAGAGCATGTGGGCAATTGCAAGCCATATTAAAGTAGTTCTTTCTCTGTGAAGGAGAAGATGGGCACTGCTTCATATTATAAAGAGAAGCATTTAAGTCTCAGCACAGAAAATGTTGCGCATGGTGGAACTATTTCCAAACTCTGACAAAAAGAAGGCATTGGAAAAGAAAGGGGTGGCTCAGAAAAAGAAGAGCAAGAAGAGGAAACGATAAAATCATATAATAAGGCAGCGCCTCACGTGAAGCACACGTGAGTGCCGACGCTAGTCTTTTAACGGATTAAATCCTATAGCGGCGCCTCACATGAAAGGCACGTGAGCGTTGGCGTAAAAAAGAGGAAAAATGGCTTATCATTCATACTTCAAAGAAATTTATACATTGGTAATGAGGATGGTCACAAAAGAAATAAAATAAAAAAGAAACAAAGATCATCAAAGGTCTACAATGGCAAGACGCTGAATTCCGGATATGGATTCACAAACCTAAAGGCAAGTTTGAGTAAAGCGCTTCTAGCTTCATTGATCATCTTCTTATGCATTTTCTCCCGAATGAAATCTTCGAGATCACTGCTAATGTCTTCCATCCTCTGGCACGTGGATATTATCATTTTCTGTTAGAAGACGTGGTGCAAAACAACGACGAGATCATCTCTCCGCATCTTCGAGATCAGGCCCATCAGATATACTGAATGCACCTTATTTTCAGTGTCATCAAGTGCCTCGATCGGTATAGCCTCATCAAGCTCAGGAAGCGCTTCCCAGATTGATCCAATAATAATCTTCAAAAGGGCAGAACGACGGGGGAGCAATCGACTGTTGTGATCATCAAAGCGACGCATCACCTCATCACATTAGGCATCAGTGTACTCTTGACCTTGAAAGCGACCTTGTATGCGAATATCTTCATAAGAGACAATCTTCTCGATGTCGTATAAGTGACCAGCCATAGTACCTAAAAAGAAACCAAGTGGAAAGTTAGCAATAAAAAACGCTAGCATCACTAATCTTAAAAAAAGACGGGCCCATGAAATCAAAGTGGCGGCTCATCAATGATAAGACATGTGCCCACTGTGAAATAAAAATGGATTCTTGTTAAATAAATAGTGGAGTTAAAACTCCCAATATTCCCCAAAAAGCGGGTTCTTTTAAACAACAACAGATTCAAATCTGTGAAAAGGGTATTAAAACCCTAAAAATCCTAGAGAAGGAAAATATCAAAGAACAGTAAAGGGAACAAAATTCCTAAAGTTTTTTTTAAGAATAAAACCAGAGCTAAGCTCTGCAAAAAAAAAATACACAACAATGATTGGATTACATCCCAGAAATGCCCATGTAAGAAAACCCATGGGATGGATGATGGAATCAAATTTCATGAAACCTCTAATGTCAAGATTAACAATAGGGTAAAACTTTAAGAGGAGAATCAAAGATCCTTAATAATGTCCATTGACTCAAATCTCGGATATGGACTTCAAGATCCACGATCTATATAAAAAAGGTCGATTTAAGAAAAGAGCTACTCTGTCAAATATGATGATGGATTTAAAATCCAAAAATAAAAAAATTATATGCCTAAAAGGGGTTAAGAGCTAAGCTCTGTTCAGAGTCCTCACCAGAAAATTTGGCAGAGTCTACTCTATTTAAAGGAGTTCTTGAGGATAGAGATCTAAGCTCTGGAAACGAGAATTAAATTCTCAAAAGAAAAAGGAATGCTTAGGGAAGAAGATGAAAAGACAACAGTCATCTTAAGGGCCAAGGGCCCCATTTATAAGACGTGGGGGGATCGGTTCAACTCCCCTAAGTGATCCAACGATGGTAAAATTGACACTGTTGCACTCACGTGTAAGCCACGTGAGAACAACGGTGGAGGGTATTTGTTCCCTTATTAATTAAACATAATAATAAGAGCTAAGCTCTGTTTAAACACAATAAGGCAGCGCCTCACGTGCTCCCCACGTGAGCGCTAGCGCAGGCCTCTTATAGGATTAAATCCTACAGTGGCGCCTCATATGAAATTCACGTAAGCGCAGACGTGCAAAGCATGTAGTGCCTGATTCCATAAGAATTAAATTCTTAGGCAACGACCACGTGCATAGCACGTGAGCGTCAGCGCCCAAATTAAAAAGAGTAGAATTAAATTCTATATAAGGAATATGTTCATCATGAAAAACTGTATTTTAATACTGTCACGCCCCGCTTCCCAGAGTACGCTAAGATGGGCACATGACATAGCCAACCATGCTACCTGTGGATAGGAAAAATCCTTCCACAGTCACATTACGGCTGTAGGGATATCAAGAACAGGAAAATAATCTAACTATCTAGTACATGTCCATAAGCCAGAGTAAAAGAGTCAAGAAATAACAATATGCGGAAGCCAAAAGATACAATAAATGAAACACCTGGAAGTGAAACTACATACCGACAGGAACTTCCCCGCTCGTCTAACAGCGGCGCTACTCCCGATCAGTCTGCAACAAAGGTAGAGGATCTGGGCCATGCAAAACCCAGACGTCAGCGCGTCATGTCATCCAGTAATAAAATATGAACAGAAAGGCAGGCAATGCAACTATAAACATGAATAAAGCAATAATGTGAAACAAGCAGTGCAGGGTAGTGTGCAGTGGGTAATTAAACTGTTCTATCAGGTTTTCTAGTCTAAAGTCTTTGAAATCAATTTGAGTAATCCTCCATGTAACTCAAAGGATATGTCCCGTTACCCCCCGGGACCACGGATCAGGAAGATGGGAACCAATAGTGGTTCTGTCCCGTTGCCCCCCGGGACCACGGATCAGGAAAATGTAAGAGTCACGAATGGCTCTGTCCCGTTACCCCCCGGGACCACGGATCAAGTAATACCCTTTTAAGTTACACTTTAGATTACCCTTTTGATTTCCCCATCCCCC
The DNA here is from genome assembly GCA_030015575.1 of Agapanthus africanus. NCBI lineage: Eukaryota > Viridiplantae > Streptophyta > Magnoliopsida > Asparagales > Amaryllidaceae > Agapanthus > Agapanthus africanus. Next base: position 73,778,660 of record CM057348.1, read on the forward strand.
AGGTTATATGTGTCAGGTCAGGTATTCAGTGGTCAAGAACTAATGCCAACACAAGTTCAGGTAACAGTAGGTTTGTCTGGATAGACAACAAGCTTGGTCCATGAGGACTCCATGTCAGGTTTGTTGGCATTAGGCATGAGATCAGGTAACAGGTCAGGTCATGGTACATCAGGTCAAGTCGATAGTAAAGGGTACCATGTCAGGTGCATCGGTATATATATCATGTGTAGCAAAGTCAGGTCAAGATGTAACAATATCGTGGGTGTGCTCATAACAGGTATATATTCGAACAGGGGATTAATCAGCAGGAAATAAGCAATAAATTAAACAACAATAAGCAGTTTATTTAATCACAGTAGTGCATTAACATAGTGCAGCCGTTTATCATATTAACAGGTTTTGAGCACCCTTAGCGGTGCAATGGATCGAATGATGGTGCAATACCGTTACTTCAATATCTGACTGTACTAGAACTACCAGTGTACAGGCTATCATCCTTTAAACAGTAAAATGTGGTTAACGGGTAAACTTCGTTATTAGGGTTAAAGTGGCAAACTGTAATTTTAGGTTAACTGTGATATGATATATGTCATATTGCAACCAAAAGAGAAAGAATACTATACCGAGTTATGTTTTGCAGGTTTAATGAGTCAAAACATACATAATTGTATAGTATAGCATGTAGCAAGTGATACTTGCCTCGAGGATCTACAGACATACGTCACGCAGTAAGAATGCGATAAAACTACGGAAAACTCCACTGGGGCATTCCGTCGAACACTTTGCGCGCAAACACGAACATTGACGGAAAGGAGATCTAGAGGCAGAGAAAACATCACAACGTTCATAAAATTTGCAGGTCACACACTGGAGCCTCGGTCCCCGCTGCTGCTGCGACCGCGGAGGCCAAATGTCGGATCTCAACAAGGTGCTGTTTTGAGAGAATGTGATGGAGACGATGGCACGGCGAAGGCGATGGGGGTCGCTGGAGTTGGCCCGGTTAGCGTTACTCGATTGGGTTGCACTTGGTGATGGGTTCTGCACCGATGGGTTCTCACCGGTGAAGGTCTCGGTGAAGGAAGAAGGTGGCATCAAGGGTTGCTCGAGCTAGGGTTTCAGTTGGGTTCGGAGATGAAAGAGGAGTCGGCAGTAGGTGGAGTCGAGGCTTGGCTGTCGAGTCGGGATCGGCGACGCGGCGTTCTGGGTGCAGGCTGGCCGAGGAAGAAAGGTGCGGGCGAGACGATTGTTGGTGATGAGGGTGAAGGGAGGTTGAAGTAGTCGAGGAGGAGGGGATACGAGGTAGAGAAGCGGTCGACGACGGTGACGCGGGCGACGGCACGGTTAGGGTTAGGGTTCTCGTGGCGAAGGATGGGTCGCGGTGTGCAGGTCGTGGTCGGGGGAAAAGAGGAGAGGGAGATGTGGTGGTGGAGGTTGCGACGAGGTCGGGGAAACGAGGGGATGGGGACGACATCGAGGGTGACGGCTCGTCGCGGGTTCGTGGGTGAAGACGAGGAGGCGGGAAAACATATGAATGGAGGAAGAAGAAGGGTATGAGGGCGTGAGTTTTAATAAAGGGTAAGTTAAAAAACATAATCAAAGGATTTATTAAGCGCAGATATCATTAGAGAGCGAGAAAATCAAGGAAAGAGTTTAGGGGGAGAGAGAGAGCAGCAACAGATTGATTTGTTAGTTTAAAGAAATATAATATATATATATATATATATATAAAGGATCTGTTAGTTAAAGGATTAGTAGTGTATAAAGAATATAATAATAGTCCGTTATGGGATTTGGCAATTACAAACTTACTCCAAAACACGTCCGGGTCGGGTCTAAAAATTCAGGTTTAAAATATGAAAAATATATGTGACTTCCAAATTTCAAAATGAATGCTCAGTCAAGGAAAATGCATACCCCCAAGAACGGATGCACGTACATGCGCGTAGCCAACCAAACACGTCCGTTTCACTGAACGGGACGAGGACACGATGCGCGGATGCTGCCACGGGGTTAGGGGATCATGCAGGCTATGAAAATGAAATTTTAAATTATTTTCTGTGACCTAGAATGTTATATGATAGAAGATGCAACACTAGATACAAATACCAGTATGTACTAAACATGAGATGCACGTGTCCAATCAACAAGTCAACGTAATCTATAGGTAAGAATCAAACGGGTTCAAGCAAGCGGGTCGGGTCGAATGCAACATAAAAAAATACCATTTGCACCCAGAATATGTTAAATTAAGAAATAACCCATATAAAGAAATACGAGAACTGGAATCGGTAAAATGAACTCGGGTGTTACAAATACCACTCATTCATTGTCAATTTTTTAATATATCGGTACTATTAACCAGTGTCTGTTCAGTAAATACAGATTATAGATATTCGTGACAAAATACTGGAAACACACTCAAATTCACAGATATGATATTGGCGAGACGACACTGCAATCAGAACAGAAAACTGATCGATATTCAAAGAGTTCTTTTGCAACAAATAAAGCGTACACAATTTTGGTCCAACACATTACAAGTGTGACACTAGCTCTTTGATCCTTGGACCTAGGTGGGGCTGCCTAGTACACAAGTGGGCACAGGTGGGATGGTGTGTTAAATGAAGAAAAATTATTAATATGATATAGAGTGTGAGTTCCCTCCAATTCATCTGAATGCAAATCAGGGATAAATAAACAAATCAAACAGCACCAGAGAGATTATGGAGTACACTCGAGATCACCACACCAAGATGAGACCCATTTCCCAACATGTGGCCGGCGAAACTGCCCAAAAAACCGGCGCCGCCGGCCCCCCTGGCTCAAATGTTCCCCAATTTTCTTCTGGTCATTTATAGGCATCACATCATCCTATTTATATTGTTTATTTATTCTAATGTGGTGCCTATAAATAACAGAACAGATTTAGAGAGAGGGAGACACATAGATACAATATATATAAATATATATATATATATATATATATATATATATATATATATCCAAAATCCATTATTTAGTTTAGGTTTAGTTTTTTGGTTTAGCTTGAGAGAGTTGTGTGAGCTTAAGCTTGGTTTTCTTCTTCTTCTTCTCTCTTGGAGATTTCTTTTTAGAGTTTCATTATGGAGGTTGAACAAGTAACCAACACCATATATCTCAACTCATTTATTTGTTAATATAATTGTTCTTTTCTTTGTTTTTTTGTTTCTTTTGTGTTTTTCATTTTCTTTTATTATGTGTGAGTAATCTTTTGGTTATGGTGATGGTAAGGATGTGAGATGAAAGGGTTTGCCTCCTCCTCCTCTTGTGAATGTTTAAAGTGCTTATATTGTGGTTGTAAACTTAAGATTGTGACTTGAATTGGTTTGATATGATATGTGATTCCATGATTACTTGGTAACCTCATCACATACCATATTCTCTTCAAAACCCCATTTTGCAAGCGTAAGGTTAGAATCAATTTAGTGTTAAGATTGCTAAGTATTAGATATGATATTTTGTTAACAAGTGGCTTGACACATTTCTTGTTTCCATATACCCTATACTATCACAAGCACTTAGCAAACTTAACACTAAAAATACTTGCTCTCATATACTAATTTGTGTATTTGTTGTTGTTGTATGCTTGCTAACCCTTGTGCTTAGTGTTGATACTTCAACCTTGGACATATAAACGGTAAGTGAGACAAGATGGATTCGTTTCGTGTCTTGCGTAGAATATCGGAAACTTGATGATTTATGCTCCTCAACCGCCTTGACAAGTCATGCTTCATGCCGGGATCAACACAAGGACGAACAACTCATGATCAAAGGAGCATCGATGAAATCGCCACGATTCAACCATCCGAACCAAACCCACGACCAATTTTGTTTAGCTTGTGTTCTATAATTCCGTATTTTCCATTTTGTGACCAAAAACCCAAATTCTTTCTTCTCGAACCTTAAGCAATAATCCCTAATCACCAATTCCCTGTGGATCGACCCGTGCTTGCCGGCTCGCTACAATACACCGTGCACTTGCGGTTTATAAATTTTAAATACAGATTGGTGCATGGGTGAAGTCCCAACATGTTTTTGGCGCCGTTGCCGGGGAATGCGGTATTCATTAGGTGTTGTTATTTCTGTTTCAAACTAACAAACTAACCATTAACTCAAATTTTTTTCAAAACTAACAAAACAAAAAATTTTAACTTTGTTCTCTGTCTTTGTGACCTGCTAACATTCTATGATTTAAAATAAAAAATCAAATCATACCATTAGAATACTAATATAACCTAGAGAACCCATACGAAATTTTAGCACCCAAACTTCTACTTTGGCCGACGAGATCAAGAATATTTCCGTTTCCGCCGACCCAATTTTGGGTGTTTTGGAATTTTCTTTTTGTGATATCTTCAGTGTCTTATTAGTACTCTATTGGTATTGTTTGATTTTTATAATTTTGTGTGTGCAGGAGTTTGAGCAGATATATCGCTTTTTGCACTAAATATTATATTTTTCGACATTTTCAGATTTTAACGGAATTACGAGCAGCGATCATGCAGAGCAAGGTTCAAATTCAATTGAAAAACGTTAGTGGAGTACAGTGCCAAAGATCCGGGTAGTTTGACCTGTTAGTGTTTATGCCCTAGAGGCCATTACTGTATCATACTAGTTTGTATATTACTTAATGGAAGCTTGGGATATTCACAGTTGTATTGACAGTCTTGCTAAAAATGGTAGTATGCTACTAGGTTTGTTTCTACTTTAATATGTGCATATGTTTCTTTTAACATATCGCTTATACATATTAGTAGAGCCCTTAGCATCTTTGCTTGATTACCAGCGTTATGATGGCAGTCACACTAGTGGGGGCTGGGTAGTCTATAAGAAACATCCTATAAAGGTCCCTGGTCGTAGGATTATCGAGATGGGGCATCGATACTCCGGACTAGACTGGTGTATACACTTCTCATCCCAGTTGGGGAGATGGCCTGTCCCACAACCATCAGTACGTCGTATTGGAGATAGTATGCAGGTGCTCGTTAGGTTATGGGCACACCGGACAGGACTCGCCGGGAACTGCAGGTTGGTTCTATACCAATCATAAGATAGTATTTCCCAGGTGACATGAGTACAGCTTAGTCCGTCAACTTGACACTGCTATTTCGCCTCGGATGTGTACCCACTATACTTAGATTACTACCCTACCACGGCTCAAAGGAGTCGTGCAAACAGGTAGTAGTTGGGTGCAGTCCCGAAGCACTTGAAGGCAGTGGCGGTTAGACAGGACTCGTCTCTCCCGGTATTGGGGGTTGATATCGTGCTGTGTATGGAAAGCCATTACGTAAAGTCCCTGGCCAGGGCAAGCGAGATTTACTGGTAGGTTCCAGTAGTTTCTCAAGGTGTAATTGGCTTCACTCCGACACGACTTATACCTCTATTAGGGGTCTGACGTTTACCGCCCCCTAGGCCCGATATGCGATAGTCCTAGACAAACAGACCGGACTGTATGGAGATTGTCACATCAGGCTAAGTAGGAGTTCGGATGGGTTTCCTCATCGACCTTCTTATCGACATCTACCTGGGGACCGTTATGTACAGCTAGTACCGCTTGCGGCCTGTAGTTAAACCCACTGCCAGCATAGTGTCGAGTCTTTAGAGTCCCACACAGAGAGTTTTCCTGCACCGGGCAAAAGGTGTAGAGGCCGTATGGTTTTACGGCAGGGCCGCGATCACTTAGTACACTTGTGCACGTACTATGATCGGGCAGATAATACTAGCGGGCTTTGGTTTAAGCCAGATTCTAGTATTATACAGATGGATTTATTCAGTCAAAGATTATCCGTGTTTTTCGGAAATACGGATGGGAGGGGCAGTCTCGTAATTTGTTGGGAAGCTTCTAGAAGGAGGTGACTCGTTTGTGTTTATTTCTTTTGTGATTTAAACTAAATGAGGTGGAGGATGAGGTGTAAGTTTCATTAAATGATCCATGACTCATTAGATGATTCATCTAGTGAATTAAATGAAGCATGATGAATATTAGCTAGATATTTATTTTGATGATATTATTATGCTTCATGATATTCACAAATGAGAATAGTTCATTCATTATCACAAAACACTTCTCTCTCCTTAAGTTTTCATTTTCTTGCTCAAACCCTAAAAACTCTCATGAGTTGAGAATTCTAGGGTTTAAAATGACTAAGTAATCCATCTAAATACTCTACACCCTCTAGAACTTCTAGATTATCAAACTAGAAACCGTAGTTATCTTAGATTCGAGATAGGATCTCGGACTATAGACTCTCGGGTGGATCATCTTTGACTCGAGCAGGCCGTTGAGGTGCCCATGTTCCATAGAGCCTACGAGGTGTGGAGGACAGCGATGAAGACCCGAAGGACAAGTAACGTGAGGCATAAATTCGAATCCGAGTAGTTAAATCTCTCGTAGTTTGTTGGTAATGGTTTAGACATGATCCGTGTGCTCAAGTCCGTGTTACAAAACTTTAATAATTGTTTTTCATATATTCCGCCTCCCCGCGAACACGTGTGGTGCGTGACATGGCTTACAGTGGTATCAGAGCCTACTAAACCTTTACTAGCTTGTTAGCAACTAATTAGAACTTCGATCATCGGAAAACACGAAAACTTAACCCTGGAACCCTTAAGTTTCTGTCGATTTTAAACCTGTCGAAAAAATCATTTCAGAGGCATGAAAATTCACAGCAGGGAATTCTAAGAATACTGGAGAAATACGAGTTCCTAACTCGGTTAGACGACCGCGGAAGCGCGGCGAGTTGGTGCAATTCGCCGCGGATCCGCGGCCGAGTCGACTCCGATTTGACTCGTATTTACACAGTTTGTCTTATTTTTGGGTGTTCTGTTTTCCTGTATATTTTGTTTTTGCCCGGGTTTTTTCAGTGCTGGCTTGCATTTGTGGTAGACACGGAAAAAGGTTGTCGATCGAAATTCTAAGTTATTTGCTAATCAGGTTTTATCTGTGATGTTTAATGTGTTCGTAAACCTCCGCTAATTGCTAGTATGTCGGTTAGTTGGGGGTTGCACATTTCTGTAATGGATATTTGTTTGTGGATATGAATTTCATTGGATTGTCGTGGATGAATAGCCGGGGATGTGAGATGAGAGTTTTTATCTTTCATTCGATATAAATTATAATATGTTGTAATATTCTTTTGCGGGGCATATCCGGGTTGAGGTTGTAGCCACCGTTGTATTGTTTCATTTACTATTTTATGCTCCTGGGATAGACCCAAGATTGGGTGCACAAACTACCGGGTACTTTGAAGTGTTTAATGGCCTACTCACGTCGTTGAGGGAGACTGTTTCACTTCTGATACTAGGCAGGAAGTTTGCCGCACCCGTAGGGGTCTAGGATGGGGTTTGACTATTCATCGCGACCGTGTAATCCGTCTTTTGTGGAAGGCTCAAACGAAACGCGGATTCCTAGTATATCCAATATGTTCATCTGTGATCTGGAATGCCTATTGTTGCGTCTGACGAATGTACAATATCTATATATGATATCTAGTAGGCGTTGCTTCTGTTTGCATCCGCGCTAGCCCAGTCCCCGCTCTGTCGTTGGTTAAGTAACCTAACGGGTGAATGACGGGATTCAGTGGCGAATGCGGATGGCATAAGCGGATGTTGTATTTTCGTTGTTTTCTGCAATGATAGGATAAATGATGGGATGCATTATTTTAATGCAAAGAAAATAAACCAAAGATGAATCGTTGAAACAAATTTAAAAGAAACCACTTGGTTATTTTTAAATAGTAGAATTTTTAATTGCGGAGCTTTAACCACTCCTTTTGAAAAGCTATCAGGTTCCTTCGATTATATCAAGTTCACTACATTCACGGTTTCGCCAAAACCAGTCGTAGCCCTCCGTCATTTCATATGAATGGTCAGTAGTATTCAAGCTATGTTTGTTTGGCTCTTAGTCAAGACATGGTGGTTGGTAGCTGCTGGGGTGTTCACATGTAGCATAGATAGATGCGTTGGTTTGGGACAGTCGTATTACTTTGTTGGCCCTTAGTCAAGAGAATATACAGGTGGGTTTAAATCAACCTGGATAATGACGGATAGAACTTGACATGTGACTTATGATTTGTTGGCCCTTAGTCAAGGTCATAAGAGCATGGGGCAAAAATCCACATCGGGAGTTTCTAAAGAAACTGAAACTTGCTAGTGTTGCATACCATTTGGAGTTTGATAATGTTGGTCGGATTCCTTCAGCATTATCACACGATGATATCTGGATCCCGATCCTACTGTGAGTATATGCTACTCATTAGGAGATTCGTCACTTAACGATCAATGCTATAAACCAAGTAGGTGTCTAGAATGGTGTCAGAGGGGCTAAGCCTCCAGAGAAAAGAGGTTATTTAATTAAGGAACTTCACGAAAGCGTCGTAAAACCTCCCTCGAAGTACCGACACTAGCCTGGCTGAACGGTTAAGCAAGTATTTTACGGTAAAATCAGTCCTGACTAATTCTTCTTTTATGGTTTGAGGAAGGATTCGAGAAACAGTGAGAGCCATCCTGTTTAGATAAATTAAAAACCAATCTAAAGTTGCAAGAGAATCATGCTAAAGTGTTTTCTTCTCTCTCTCAACTGCAGCGACCATGTGACCATGACTAGGTTACATCTAGATAACAAGTTGACTGAATCTAACTTTTATGACTGGCAAAGGTCTGTCCAGATGACCATTGCCTATGACAAGCTGGACCACCCTATTACTACTCAAGCCCCCGCCGTCCCAGGTCCAGTTTCCACCGTCACGGATATGGATATCCGTAAGACAAGGGAAAAGGACAGTGTCAATGCCAAGTGCCTCGTGTTGGCTTCAGAGAATGGTATATACCAGAAGTAGCACGAGAAGATGGACTTAGTTTCCATCTTCCTCCATAACAAAGATTTATATGGAGAGCAATCTCGTATCGCAAGATATGAGACCTCGAACGAATTGCTTCAAGCGAGGTTGGCTGTCGGGTCATCTGTAAGGGACGACGTCCTTACGATGACTAGCTATATTGATGAGCTCACGGACCTGGAGACCACGTTGAGAAACATGTCATATGCTGACTTATTTCCACAGTCCCTACCCTCTACTTACTCCCTGAAAGAAACCAGGAAGACACCCGCTCTGTTTAATGGGGGACCTTCTTCTTTAGCATCCTGGGCGAAAGCAAAGGGTGAAAAGAAGAAAACCTCCACAAAGCCGATATACGGTGTCAGTGAAGTAGAAGGAAAGGGAAGAGCAAAAGTTCCGAGACTTGGTGTAGAGAAGGAGGGATGTTCTTATTGTTATGGGAAGGGGCATTGGCAGAAGGATTGCAGGGCTTTGGAAGCCAGTAGTCAGGATTCGAAATATGTTGTGGCTTCGGCCACGGGTGTGTTTTTAATTGAGAACTGCTTGTCAATTAACTCTACTTCCTGGGTACTAGATACCGGATCAGGATCTCATATCTGTAATTCGTTACATGCTTTGAGAAACCGTAGAGTTATCAGGGTAGGTGATATGTCTCTCAGAGTTGCGAATGGAATGAGCATGGACGCTGAATCCGTAAGGGAATATCGCCTAGGACTGACAAGTGGGCAGATATTGATTCTACGTAACTGTTTGTATGTACCTAGTTTGACTTATAATATCATATCAGTATCCTCACTTTCTAGAGAGGGATATGATTTTACATTCGTAAGCGATGTGGTAAACATCCACCTAAATCAAGTTCTGATTGGGTCTGGTACATTAGATAACAGTATATACGTATTAAATCAAGTTCAGGTTTTCAATGTCCAAAACACACTTAAAAGAAAGTCTCCGGAAGTAAATCAGGCTTTCTTATGGCATTGTAGACTAGGTCACATCAATAAAACACGGTTGACTAAGTTACATAGAGAAGGATATTTGAATCCGTTCGAATATCAATCTTATGCTACTTGTGAATCTTGTCTCATGGGAAAGATGACAAAGACTCTGTTTACTGGACACGGAGTAAGAGCGAGCGAGCTCTTGGGACTCATACACAGTGCCGTGTGCGGTCCAATGTCTACACATGCAAGAGGTGGTTATTCCTACTTCATTACTTTTACGAATGATTTCTCTAGGTATGGACATATCTTCTTGATGAAGTATAAATCCGAGGCCTTTGAGAAATTCCGAGAATACAAGAATGAAGTGAAAAAACCAAACGGGCAAAAGTATCAAGACACTGAGATCTGATCGAGGTGGTGAATACTTAAGTGCCGAGTTCCTGGGATACTTAAAAGAGAATGGAATTCTTTCTCAGCATACTCCTCCATACACACCACAATACAATGGTGTATCGGAAAGGGGAAATCGAACCCTATTAGATATGGTTCGTTCCATGATGAGTAAGGCTGAGTTACCGCGATCTTTCTGGGGTTATGCACTAGAATCAGCTGCATATCTTTTGAATCAGATTCTAGCCAAGACTGTGCCTACCATACCATATCAGATGTGGAGTGGGAAGAAACCCTGTCTTAAACACTTTAGGACATGGGGATGTCCAGCTTTTGTTAAAAAGCAGCATGCGGACAAGCTCATGGCACGCTCAGTACAGTGTAAGTTTATAGGATATCCAAATAACTCCAAGGGGTATTATTTCTATTACGCAGAGGAACAAAAGGTTTTTGTTTCTCGTCATGCCCACTTCTTGGAAGTTGAATTTTTAGAAAATCAGAAGAGTGGGAGCGCAATAGAACTGGAAAAAATTCCAGAACCATAAGCTGTTACTGAAAGTATGGTAGAACCAGAAGTTTCAGAAGAAAAGGACATCCCAGCGCCTATCCGCAGAAGTAGTAGGCGGTCTCATCCGCCTAAGAGATACTACGGTTTTCTCATAGACAGGGATAGAGAAGATTGTGTCATTGACAATGATGATCCTACTAGCTTCCAGCAAGCCATTCAGAGCGGCGACTCAGTAAGATGGCTGGATGCAATGCGGAATGAAATGGAGTCCATGTACACTAACAAAGTCTGGACATTGGACATTGCTCCAGATGGGGTAAAACCCGTAGGATGCAAATGGATCTTCAGAAAGAAGATTGGTGTAGATGGACAGGTTGAAACCTATAAGGCTAGACTTGTTGCAAAGGGCTTTCGTCAAAGACCTGGTTTGGACTATGATGAAACCTTTTCTCCAAGGGCTATGCTCAAATCCATTCGGGTCCTTCTTGCCATTGCTGCCTTCTACGATTATGAGATCTGGTAGATGGACGTAAAGATAGCCTTTCTAAATAGTAATTTGGAAGAGTGTGTCTATATGGATCAGCCAGAGGGATTCATTCAGAGTGGGAGCAGCGGTAAAGTGTGCAAGTTGCTTAAGTCCATTTATGGACTAATGCAGGCATCGCGGAATTGGAACATCTGTTTTGATGATACTGTCAAAGAATTCGACTTTATCTAAAATCCAGATGAACCATGCATATATAGTAAGATTGTAGAGAGAACTGTAGTATATCTTGTCTTGTACGTGGATGACATTCTCTTAATAGGAAATGATATTCCTATGCTACAGTCAGTCAAAGGATTCTTGTCACAGAAGTTCTCCATGAAGGACCTGGGTGATGCCACCTACATTCTGGGGATCCAGATCTATCGTGATAGATCAAATAGGATTTTGGGACTTTCGCAGTCCGGGTACATAGACACCATATTGAAAAATTCAGTATGGAAGATTCTAAGCGCGGTAACCTACCGGCTTGTTACGGAATCACCCTCTCCAAAGAGATGTCTCCCAAGACTGATTTGGAAAGGGCTCGCATGTCGATTATACCTTACGCTTCTACGGTAGGCTCTATAATGTATGCGATGTTATGTACCAGACCAGATGTAGCATACGCATTGAGCGTTGTAAGCCAGTATCAGGCAAACCCAGTGGAGAAGCATTGGATAGCAGTAAAGAACATTCTCAAGTACCTGAGGACGACTAAGGAGATGTTCTTGGTGTATGGCGGAAAGGACCTCCAGATCGAGGCCTTTGCCGACTCCAGCTTCCAGAGTGATAAGGATGACTCCAAGTCCATGTCAGGTTATGTCTTTACCCTTAATGGAGGGGCGGTCTGTTGGAAGAGTTCCAAGCAGGACACCGTTGCTGACTCGACGATGGAAGTGGAGTACATAGCTGCTTGTGATGCCGCAAAAGAAGCTGTCTGGATGAAGAAGTTCCTCACAGAACTTCAGGTGGTTCCTACGAGTGTTGATCCAATACCTCTATATTGCGACAATAACGGCGCTATAGCTTTAGAGAAGGAACCCAGGTCCCATCAGAAGTCCAGACACATCTTAAGGCGGTATCACCTGATCAGGGAGATCGTAGATCGCCGGGAGATCGAGGTGAAGAGAGTAGATACGAAGAATAACACTGTTGATCCATTCACAAATGTCATTCCTCAGACGCAGTTCGAGAGGCTATTCGAGATGATAGGTCTACGATATGCCAGTACATGGCCCTAGTGCAAGTGGGAGATTGTTAGTGTTTATGCCTTAGAGGCCATTACTGTATCATACTAGTTTGTATATTACTTAATGGAAGCTTGATAATCACAGTTGTATTGACAGTCTTGCTAAAAATGGTAGTATGCTACTTGGTTTGTTTCTAGTTTAATATGTGCATATGTTTCTTTTAACATATCGCTTATACATATTAGTAGAGCCCTTAGCATCTTTGCTTGATTACCAGCGTTGTGATGGCAGTCACACTAGTGGGGGCTGGGTAGTCTATAAGTAACATCCTATACAGGTCCCTGGTCATAGGATTATCGAGACGGGGCATCGATACTCCGGAGTAGACTGGTGTATACGCTTCTCATCCCAGCTGGGGAGATGGTCTGTCCCACAGCTATCAGTACATCGTACTGGAGATAGCATGCAGGTGCTCGTTAGGTTACGGGTACACCGGACAAGACTCGCCGGGAACTGCAGGTTGGTTCTATACCCATCATAAGATAGCAGTTCCCAGGTGACATGAGTATGGTTTTGTCCGTCGACTTGACATTGCTACTTCGCCTCGGGTGTGTTCCCATTGTACTTAGATTACTACCCTACCACGGCTCAAAAGAGTCGTGTAAACAGGTAGTAGTTGGGTGTAGTCCCGAAGCACTTGGAGGCAGTGGCGGTTAGACATGATTCGTCTCTCCCGGTATTGGGGGTTGATATCGCGCTGTATATGGAGAGGCATTACGCAAAGTCCCTAGCCAGGGCAAGCGAGATTTACTGGTAGGTTCCAGTAGTTTCTCAAGGTGTAATGGGCTTCACTCCGACACGACTTATACCTCTATTAGGGGTCTGACGTTTACCGCCCCCTAGGCCCGATATGCGATAGTCCTAGACAAACAGACCGGACTGTATGGAGATTGTCACATCAGGCTAAGTAGGAGTTCGGATGGGTTTCCTCATCGACCTTCTTATCGACATCTACCTGGGGACCGTTACGTACAGCTAGTACCGCTTGCGGCCTGTAGTTAAACCCACTGTCAGCGTAGTGTCGAGTCTTTAGAGTCCCATACAGAGAGTTTCCCTACACCGGGCAAAAGGTGTAGATGCCGCATGGTTTTACGGCAGGGCTGCGATCACTTACGTACATTTGTGCACGTACTATGATCGGGCAAATAATACTAGCGGGCTTTGGTTTAATCCAGATTATAGTATTATACAGATGGATTTATTCAGTCAAATATTATCCATGTTTTTCGGAAATACGGAGAAGAGGGGAAGTCTCATAATTTTTCGAGAAGCTTCTAAAAGGAGGTGACTCATTTGTGTTTATTTCTTTTGTGATTTAAACTAAATGAGGTGGAGGATGAGGTGTAAGTTTCATTAAATGATCCATGACTCATTAGATGATTCATCTAGTGAATTAAATGAAGCATGATGAATATTAGCTAGATATTTATTTTGATGATATTATTATGCTTCATGATATTCACAAATGAGAATAGTTCATTCATTATCACAAAACACTTCTCTCTCCTCAAGTTTTCATCTTCTTCCCCAAACCCTAAAAGCTCTCATTAGTTGAGAATCCTAGGGTTTACAGTGACTAAGTAATCCATCTAAATACTCTACACCCTCTAGGACTTCTAGATTAGCAAACTAGAAGCCGTAGTTATCTCAGATTCGAGATAGGAGCTCGGACTATAGACTCTCGGATGGATCGTCTTTGACTCGAGGAGGCCGTTGAGGTGCCTATGTTCCATAGAGCCTACGAGGTATGGAGGACAGCGATGAAGACCCGAAGGACAAGTAACGTGAGGTATAAATTTGAATCCGAGTAGTTAAACCTCTCATAGTTTGTTAGTAATGGTTTAGACACGATCCGTGTACTCAAGTCCGTGTTACGAAGCTTTGATAATCTTTTTCATATATTCCGCCTCCCTGCGAACACGTGGGGTGTGTGACATGGACTTACATGACCCGTGCAAGCGAACATTCAAATACTCGTAACCACTCCAAAAGGGGTTTCTTAACCCAAACCACATCGATACGTATTTTTCTAACACTTTCGCTTAAATCCGATGCATTCCACTATTATATCTTCTGCGGGATTCTTTGCACAATTTGCCACCAATTGAATAGAGAACTAACCCGTATTTGTTGCAGTGCTTAAGCCTAAAACGAAGAAGATTTGCTTGATTGATTGAATTGCTTAAAATCTTTTCTTAATTTGCGCATTTGCATCTTAATACGTAGATTAAGGGCATGGGAACCAAACAAGATACGGTAAAGGATTTCATCACCTTTTTTCCGTAGCCCACAAATCACAAAACTGCATTCTTGCATACCCACGGTAATTTTAAAATCAACTAGAATGCTGGCTTCAAGGACTTCGCGCTCATTAGGAGAAATTAACTGTGTTTAGAACACTGTTTAACGGTTTAATGTTCACAATGTGTCTAGGCAAGTGTTCACGGCGAAACCGCCAAAGGAGAAAAGATTATTCTAATTAAAGAACTTCGCGAAAGCGTTAGAAAATCTCTCCTTATTTCTGCACTTACCTGGCTTTGTGATCCGTATATCTTGAGCCCGTTTCTCGACATGGTTTTACTTCGACAATCAGGTTCTTAAGCAGGTCTAGTTGACTTAGCATAACATAGACTGCTAGGGGTGTGATATTCTTTGTTTCTGTGATTTTGTGGGTACTTGTTGATATTGATGATACACAGTTTGATTTGATTTTTCACGATCCTTATTCTTTTGTTTATACTCATTCCCAATTCGTTTGTTCGAATTGCCACGATTCTTCCCACATTCATGATAACTGTCCTTCTTAGGGGGTGGCCAACCTTCCTTGAATTTTGATATCAATCACCCACCTAGCACTCTTGAACCCAATCCCATTTCAAACATAGATCAGATGATTGAAAACTTAGAGAAGAGGTCGACAGGATGACAGGTTTAGCATCACTACCATCACAACCTTTCTTTCCTGAAATAACTGACACTTCATTAGGGTATGATAGTAAGATAGATGCTAGGTTGACCGCTTTAGAGAAAAGTATTGAAATGATGATTGCATTCGAGAATCAAACAGTTTCAACACTAGCCATGGTCATACAACAATCTGATCAATTGTTTCACATTCAAGCTTAATCATTGGCTAGAATCAACGAACAAGTAAAACATTTAGCTGTGAAGATTCTAGAGAGTGAACACAGTCAATTGAAACCCAATAATGTCAATATATGTCATCTAGAAAGTCAGCTGAGTGAGATAAAAGACCAAACGAATTTTGATGATTTCATAGATAATGATGTAATTAATCTGACTGAGTGTTATCAGGAAAAACAAGAAAACCCTCTGAGTCAGTCTAACACTAGCCTTCAGGTACCAACTGAACCTCTTGTCACTTGTGATCTTGAAGTTGATTTAACCGAAATACTACTTCGAGAGGAAATTCTTGCACCGACTGATTTTTGCGCTCCAATTTTAGAAAAGAGAGCTTGTGAATTTGACGGGTATGGTGCCGATGTAGTACTTGATATAATTCACAATCAGGAACCCACAATTTTTGTATCACCTATTGATATTGTTTCGTACGAAACATAGTGTGGGAACCTATTTTTTTAGATGACATGAACCTACCCATTTGTGAATGTGATGAGGGAGAGTTAGTTTTGGGAGATGTGAGCTGTTACAACGAGAGTAGGATTGTGTAGGATAATAGGGAGGAAGACAGTCTTGAGAAACATTCTTTCATGCCGAGTTTTGAGGAGATATTTGCGGATAAACTCAATATTCTTTGTGATTTTGAGTCAAGATCAATTTAGGAACATCCTACGAATCTTTCTTTTGCTGAACTTTTTAAGGATGAACTCCAGTTTTTAAACGTACCTGACCTCGGAACTCAACACATGCTTCTTGAACATACAATTCATTCGGGCAACAACTCTTTGACTCCTTCAAAACTTCATCTATGCATTCAGTGTCTTCTGATCCCTACTTTCACATATTCATACCCTTTACTAACATCTAACCATACTACTAACATGTATATTTTCTTTTTCTTTTTTATATACTTTTACCAGCCCTGGCCTTATATCGATAAATTTTTTGAATGGCTGGTATTAATTTATGGACTAACACAGTCTCTTAACTTGTGAATATTGTAATTAGCTCTTAAGGTTTTCTTTTTCTGAATAAAATCTCACCTTGATGTCTAAGTCTAGCTACCGGAGTCTGGGGCAACGATGAAGACATCATAAAACTCAGGTTTGGGGGTAAGCATTCTGTTTATTTTGCTGCATCATGTGTATATTCTGCATTGCATACATATTGAAAAACCATAAAAAATTGAATTTTTTTCTAAAAACATAAAAACTTTGTCGTCATATTAGCTAGCGGGGAAACATAGATTCGAAGTCTGACGGTTCGGTTAATAAGATAGAAATAACTAAATCCTTTTCGAGAAATTGAAAACCCGAAAGATAACCCTCCTTTGAGTTTAATTTTAGCTAATATACGTCTTTTATAACACTGTACACGTGTCATGAGTTTTTGAGAATTAGATGAAATATCTGACATGTCTCAAACATTTTGAAAATTGATAAACATCTTTTAAGGATCAAACATGTTTGTTCTGAATTAAGTAATATCAAGAATAGTTCATAAAGTGAAATGGATATGAAGGATATTATTGAGATTTTAATAGAAGCTAAAAGTCTGAAAAATAATCCGTCTGGAACCTTGTTGGAGTAATTACACACCTTATCCACATGAACACATCTTCGGGATTAAAAAGAAAAGCTGACTATATCTCCGTTCGCACTATTTTTAGAATATTTTAAACGTAACAAAATAAATCTTTTGTTTTGTGGCCTTGGTAACTTGGGCAATTAAGTCTTAGGGGCGTCTCCACACCTAATTCCCTAAAACCATCTGATTTGGGATTCATTGACCCAAAGTTCGCTAAGTCTCCAATCGTTAAATAAAACAAGCTAAGCAAGCGTTCTCTCCGAATTAAAAGTTCTCACGGTTCTTTGTGGGAGAATAATCTTAGCGAAAACGAATTTTCTATTATAAACAGTTTTTTAGCAGAGATATGAAGGTTTAAATTATAAGAATTTATGCACGATCACGAAAGGTGTGTATGAACAAAAATAGGTAAAGGGTAGGAGTGAAGAATAAGACTTGGTTCTCTGTTAAAAATGATAAAAATTCTGACTTAAAACTTAACTGGAGAATAAAACTTGAGAAAATCTTAAGTCTTTTCAAACTCATGTGATCCTTTAGAAGTCTATTCTAGTCCATATTTATGACATGATGACCCTAATCGGTTCTAAAAACTTAATGGCGCTATTCACACAACCACGTAGGGACGTATATAAGTTTATGTTGAATAAAATGTGAGGAGTGAAAAATAAGTGTTGGATGTTTCTGACTAGGATAATAGAACTTCTAACTTTGATACTTAACTTAAGATTAGAATCAACTGTTTTCTTACGAAACTAACTTGACTGGATTTTGTGGGTGTAATCCGCTGAAAACCATCAGGAGACAAAACTCCTCCTACTAGAGACACCTAGAGGTTTAACGGCTTGTTGCACGGGCTCAGTGCAATCACGTTCCCTGCGAAAGTGAGATTAGGATTTTTTTTCTCGGGATGAGAAAAAGATAAGTTTGGGGGTATTTGTTCATCATGAAAAACTGTATTTTAATACCGCTCATTCATTGTCAATTTTGTAATATATCGGTACTATTAATCAGTGTCTGCTCAGTAAATACAGATTACAGGTATTCATAACAAAATACTAGAAACACACTCAAATTTATGAATATGACATTGGTGAGATGACACTGCAATCAGAATAGAAAACCGATCGATATTCAAAGAGTTCTTTTGCAACAAATAAAGCGTACACAATTTTGGTCCAACACATTACAAGTGTGACACTAACTCTTTGATCCTTGGACCTAAGTAGGGCTGCCTAGTACACAAGTGGGCACAAGTGGGATGGTGTGTTAAATGAAGAAAAAGTATTGATATGATATAAAGTGTGAGTTCCCTCTAATTCTTCTGAATGCAAATCAGGGATAAATAAACAAATCAAACAGCATCAGAGAGATTATGGAGTACACTCGAAACCACCACACCAAGACGGGACCCATTTCTCAACATGTGGCTGGCGAAACTGTCCAAAAACCCGGCACCGCTGGCCCTCCTGGCTCAAATGTTCCCCATTTTTCTTCTGGTCATTTATAGGCATCACATCATCCTATTTATATTATTTGTTTATTCTAATGTGGTGCCTATAAATACCAGAATAGATTTAGAGAGAGGTAGACACGTATATATATATATATATATATATATATATATATATATATATATATATATATATATATATATATACACACACATACAAAATACATTCTTTAGTTTAGTTTTAGTTTTTTGGTTTATCTTGACAGAGTTGTGTGAGCTTAAGCTTTGTTTTCTTCTTCTTCTTCCCTGTTGGGGCTTTCTTTTGAGAGATTCGTTATGGAGATTGAACAAGTAACCAACACCATGTATCTCAACTCATTTATTTGTTAATATAATTGTTCTTTTCTTTGTTTATTTGTTTCTTTTGTGTTTTTCATTTTCTTTTATTATGTGTGAGTAATCTTTTGGTTGTGGTGATGGTAAGGATGTGAGATGAAAGGCTTTTCCTCCTCCTCCTCTTGTGAATGTTTAAAGTGCTTATATTGTGATTGTAAACTTAAGATTGTGACTTGGATTGGTTTGATATAATATGTGATTTCATGGTTACTTGGTAACCTCATCACACACCATATTCTCTCCAAAATCCCATTTTGTAAGTTTAAGGTTAGAATCAATTTTGTGTTAAGGTTGCTAAGTATTAGATATGGTATTTGTTAACAAGTGGCTTGACACATTTCTTGTTTTCATATACCCTATACTATCATAAGCACTTAGCAAACTTAACAATAAAAATACTTGCTCTCACATACTAATTTGTGTATTTGATGTTGTTGTATATTTGCTAACTCTTATGCTTAGTATTGATATTTCAAGCTTGGACATACAAACGGTAAGTGAGACAAGATGGATTTGTTTCGTGTCTTGCGTCAAATATCGGCAACTTGATAATTTGTGCTCCGCAACCATCTTGACAAGTCATGCTTCACGTCGGGATCAACACAAGGACGAATAACTCATGATCAAAGGAGCGTCGATGAAATCGCCACGATTCAACCATCCGAACCAAAACCATGGCCACTTTCGTTTAGCTTGTGTTCTATAATTCCGTATTTTCCATTTTTTGACAAAAAAACCCAAATTATTTTTTCTCGAACCATAAGCAACAATCCATAATCACCAATTCCCTGTGGATCGACCCGTGCTTACCGGCTCGCTACAACACACCGTGCACTTACGGTTTATAAATTTTAAAACGAGACCGAGCTCGCATGCACACCATTTCCAAAACCAATTCTTTTCAAAAACTACAAATTGGCGCGCAGGTGATGTCCGAACAGTAGGTTCAATTTCTAATGGATGCACACCAATGGGAACTGGTTCAAAATTAAAATAGAGAATTGTTATGTCAAACTTCGTTTGAAAACGATGTGGTAGAAAGCAACGTGCGACTTGAAGGACACGATTCGCTGTCGATCCTTACATCCACCAATTTCTATAGAAATGAGCACTACTACAAATAAGGGTTGCCCCTATGGATTTATCCATAGGAGCAAACCACTGCCCCTACGGATATATCCGTAGGGACAAGAAAATACCCTGTTGGTACAAACGCCGTAGGTGCAAGTCGAAGCCCTGAACTTTCCCCTATGGACTAAAATTTGCCCCTACGGAGTTATGTATAGGTCCAGTTTGACCTACGGAATAGGCCGTAGGGGCAAAAAATTTATTTTATTTACGGTTTTATAAAATAGATTAGTTGTACTTACGGATGTATCCGTAGGGCCACGTAGTGGCCCCTACGGATAAGTGAGTAGGTACATATCCGTAGGGGCAAAATATCAGGATTCCTGATATTTTGCCCTTACGGATAACTGTGTAGGGGCATTTGTTTGCCCCTACGGATATACCCGTAGGGGCAAGCTTAACCCCTATCCTGATATTTTGCCCATACGGATTAATCTGTAGGGGCAACGTTGGGCCCTACGGATTAATCCGTAGATACATATTATCAGGGTTTTTTTTAAAAAAAGAGCTGCCTATTTTTTTCTCGCCCTATGCACAATAATATATACATCGATCAAATATAAAATTAATCATCACACAGAACATATATCGCAGTATTCATAATCACATCTCACGCATATAATATACAAAAGAAACCAAAAAGCAGAATATGATATAAATATAAACACGCAAACACCACCAATATCAATATCGTCCAAAATGTAGTACAATATGTATCATATAAATAAATACATGTTTAAAATATAATAATCAAAAAGCTACCCTAGCTCGGTCCAGCTCCACCTCTGGTAAACGCCAGAATCTGGCGCGCCTGCTCCTCGGTCAATAAATCATGCAATGCGGAGCGTGCGGGAGTCTAAGCGGGCTGTGGAGCTAGCGATGTGGTCTGCGCAGCCGCCGTTGAGGTAGTGGCTTGCGGAGCCGCGCCTGCGGGAGTCTGAGCGGGCGGTGGAGTTATAGGAGCTATCTGCGGAACCGTGGCCGATGTAGTGGCTTGCGGAGCCGCAGCCGAAGGAGATGCATGTGGAGGCTCGGCCGATGTACCCTGTCGCGTCTTGACCTAACGTGTGTAATAAGCGAGTAAGAACTGTGTATTATTCGAATTCGTATCATTATCAAGTTATTTCGAAACCCCATTTGGATATCTAGTTTGGAAAACCATAGTTTATTTTAATTAGATATGTATGTATGATTAATCAAAGCTAAGTGTACAACCAAATAAGCTCAGGCTACGTACTAATATTGGATATGTTGATATCTATAATATGACATGATATTTTACTATTAAGTAATATACATACCAGCATCTCCTTCAACTCCTGAACGGTGGCCTTCAAGCTCTCCAGTTCCTGCTGGACACGTTGCTCACTGGAGACGGAGGAAGTAACCGCCGGGGTAGAGTCCAACCTCATATGGGCCCTGCTAGGGCCCAGTCCCCGGCCTCTCTCCCAACCTCCGTGGTGCCCTCCGTGTGCGACGTCTAGGACTAGGGTCAGCAGCCTCGGATCGCTCTGTCCGGTAAAATCGATCCCCGATGCCTCGGCCTGCTCAACCACCCGCTCCTACACTCACATTAACTAGTAAAATATAAGTATATCATTTAAATTTGAACCTTCCAAAACTAAAATTTTAAATAGGGGTTGAATAAATATTAACACTTACGCAATACTCCTGGTTAGCGACGTCGGGGTATCGAAGCTCGCCCGTTGCGGGATCTGTCGAGGTGCCGTGGACGACAAGATATGCGGACAGCACGCTCGGTGTACCACCTTGCGCCAGGGTCTGAGCTGTATGCAATATTAGAAAATAACTCTTAATATTAAATATATTAGAAAATAACTCTTAATATTGCATTAGATCACAAAGGCCGGTCTATTGTAATTTATCGATAACTCCATGGCTCGAGTAATATTCCTCGAGCCACCTGTATAAGTGGAGCGACCCCTCTTCGCCGACTTCCTATTCTCTATATTTTGAGCGACCTGTTTCTGCACAACACATTCACATTTAGTTTTCTAATTAAGGAACACAAAAAAATAAATTATATACTAAACAATGAATTACATTTAAAATACATATATGTTTGCGTTGAGAGTCGAAATATTCGCACAATAGAGGCCATGTCTCTACATCGACTCTCGCAAAGGCTGGAGTAGATAGGAGGGCCGCTCTCTCTGCCTCGGGGGTCGCCATCTACAGGGAGTAGCAGTCGGCCTTCAGCTCATTCCTGTTGTATCGGACCTTGGTCTGCATGTTCTTCATCAGGCCATTGTATAAAGCATGAAGGTCGAGCACCCTCCCAGGGTGATCAGGGTCGGGTACAGGCTGCAAATCGTAATCCATCTGAAAATACAAAAAAAAAACATTTTTACTAGATTGCAAGTGTTAATAATAAATATATTGGATAAATCAAATGAAAATATATATTAATACCCGAGCCTGATCAAAGAAGAGGGCGATTGAGCGTCGGTGCTGGTCGCCCCACTCAATGTGAAGTGGATAGTTCTTCACGAGCCGGCTCTCATCCCCCATATACCGGCCGAACCTCTCGGCATGAGGACCGGTATAGCGATAATCAAGGGTAAAAAAGAGAGGGAATGCTGCCTCCCCCTAGCTTTGTCAAGCCTCAGCCTATGGGACTGATTCGGGCCTCGAGTCCCCCTCTAGGGATGGGGAGGCCCTGCGTCTGTAAGAAATATCAAGACAATCAATATTAAGACAAAGTTGTATTAAGAAATCAAGGTTAAACGAAAATTGAAGTGTGATATATACCTCCGGTGACTAAAGCACGAGCCTGGACCCAGGCAGCAGCACGAGCGGGACGATAGTTCCTCCGGTGAGGAACAGTCGGTGTCCCGGATGCGGACGCATCCCCTCCAACTAGAAAATAAACATTGACGCTAAATTTACATGAAGTTCATATTTATTCTATAGAGGATATGTAAAATGAATAAATATTTTATATTTAGTCATACTAACCTACAGACGATGCGGAGGGTACGGAAGCGGCAGGAGTGGCCCCTGCGTCAGATGTGGATGCACCATCTATAATTAGATAATTAAAAATAGATTATATAAGTAATTGCAAAAAGAATGTGTAGATCAATAATATAACATTCTAAATCAATATGCATGCACTATAGGATATATAAACATACCCGCAGGTGCGGTGGTGTCACCACCTACAGCCAGACAATAATAAAAATTACTATCTAAGTGAGAGCAAAAGGAATGTGTGTATATTTATGATATAGCATTCTAAATCAATATACATGCACTATATGATATATAAACATACATGGAGGAGCGGGAGTGGCCTCTGTCCCTGATGTGGACGCATCACCACCAACTAGACAATCAAACATTGACAATATAAGTAATTTTGACATAAACAGGCATGAATATCTATAATATTACATTCAAAATGGATATGCGTGCAATATACCTGGAGGTGTGGAAAAGTCCACATGGAAGGAGGCATCCGAAGAGGTCTCCGATCTGGGTGCAAGACCGGCCCTCTGAAGCTCCCTACGCAGCTCTCCGGGCGGCGGAACCGCTCTACCTCTGCCTCTGCCGGTGCCGCGGTTGGAGCTCCTGCCGCTCCTCGTTGCTCCCGTCATCGTCATCAAATCTAGATAAATGGTTCGTGGACGTATTAGACAATCATTAAAAGTATTGACTATATATGTATAGATCGTAAAATGTGAAGTAATAATATAACATTACTTATAACATTTTTCGTTCATGGGCGCATTATACATATCTACTTGGATTTCATCGTCGATGTCATTTCTAACCCACGTAACTTCATGATCGGCCGAAGACAACCCGTCCTTCGAAACAGACGGTCGGAGCACTCTAAATCTTCTCTCTTCTTCATCCTCATCGTTGTCCTCGAATTCTGGGATATCGTAGACATCCCTGGGTTTCCAACGGCATACAACACTCCATCCCGGATGCTTCAAACACTGTGAGTAGTATACTTGGAACGCTTGGTTCGGAAAGATAAACGGATCTTCCTGACCGAAAAATCGAAGTGTGTTCACACTGGTCAATCCATATTCATCTTTCCAAGTCCTAAGATTGCTTCTCCACTTATCCGTATCGGTTCGCGTATCATACCAAGTACACTGGAATATATAAAAGGGTTCTGATCGTCCGGGATACTGAATACCGAGTATACAATTTAAGTACCCATAATAAATCACACCGTCCGATCCTACCATCGCAATCCCACTATTCTGAGTAGTTCCAGATGTTTCTATATCCTTAATTTCGAATTTGTATCCAAGGACACCAAATTCTTTGTAATATGCAACCTCCATACTAGGAAATTGAGCTAAACATCTTGAATCACTTTCAAATGATGCAGACAAGTTCGGATCGTGGATCTAACAAAACAAATTTTACGACAAATACATAACGATATAAGTTTAGATTAAAACTGATAGCAATAAAATATTATTCGAATAACTTACATGATCTGTGACCCAATCACAAAAATTATCCTGATGATATTTTTCCAATCGTTCTTCGTTCCAATCAGGATGCCCCTTACGTACCCTGTTAAAATGAATTCTGTTTTCGACAAATAATGGTGACATTAATATTATATCATTTCATACACACACAAACACAAATATAACAATTAATCCAAAAAAACTTACTCTCTAATTTGTTCAAGACATGCGCAATTAAGCAAGATAAACCGGTATATCTTGTTGATAAATATAGTGTCTACCCTCTTATAATCGGCTTTACCATATGGCCCGTCTTGAATTCTTCGAGGCCGGTTAAGTCTCGTCTCAATGTTCTCGTCCAGATAGCGGGAACAAAATGTGGTTGCTTCATCAAAAAGATAACCTTGCATGATAGAACTCTCTGGTCGATTTTTATTGCGTATATACTTTTTAAGAGTGTAGAGATACCTAAAGAAAATATGTTGAATAAATAAATACCGGCATACAGGACAACAATAATTTTAAAAATTGCGCGAAACGAAAAATTACACGTACCTCTCGACGGGATACATCCATCGATATTGTACCGGTCCGGCTAACTTAGCCTCAGTTGCAAGATGAACCGTCAAATGTATTATGATATCGAAAAATGACGGTGGGAAAATACGCTCAAACTTGCAAAGTATCAACGCAATAGAATTTTCTAGTTTATCCAGCGTCACAACCTCCAGTGTTTTAGCACACAACTCTCTCAAAAAACAACATAGGTCGTTGATTACTAGACCAACCGATTCGGGGAGAGAAGTCCTGAGAGCTAATGGAAGAAGGTGCTCCACAATAACATGGTGATCATGACTTTTTAGCCCATCGATCTTACCTTTCACAATTTTTATTTTCTTGCTGAATGATCCTGAGAAACCTGTGGGAACTTTCAAATCATGCAACACCTGCAGGAATCTTTTCTTCTCCGGTTGTGACATATGATAAGCGGCATTGGGAAGTACAAACTTGCCTGGTTTACTCGCTACCGGTCTAGGGTGCAATTCACTTCTTATTCCCCACTCTTGTAGATCCATCCGAGCATTCAGGTTGTCTTTCGATTTCTCGTCTTTACAAAGAAGCAAGTTGAGTATATGCTCTGATACTTCCTTCTCTATATGCATGACGTCCAGACAATGACGCACTAAATTTGTTGACCAGTACGGAAGCTCGAAAAAAATACTTAACTTGTTCCAAAATGGTGGTTTGACCTGTTTCGTCGGATCCATCCCGAAGGTTACATTATTGTAACCATCCCATTGAGCAGTCACGTCCTCTCCGGACAATGGGGATGGAGGCCCAAGAAGCTCCTGATGACCATCAAAGTGAACCGTGTCTAACCTATAGGGGTGGTCTGGAGGCAGGAAACGTCGATGGCCGCAATAACGAACCTTTCTGCTAAAATTCAAGAATTTCGATGTTGTGTGTTGATGGCAATGAGGACATACTTTGTGACCATGTACGGACCAACCTGATAGCATTCCATACGCAGGAAAGTCATTAATTGTCCACATTAAAGCCGCACGCAGTATGAAGGTTGTATTTATGTTTGCATCGTATGTCTCTACACCATCAATGAACAAAGATTTCAACTCCTCGATCAGAGGTCGGAGATAGACGTCGATATTGTTTCCCGGTGTGTTTGGTCTGTCGATAAGAAGAGGCATCATAAAGTATGATTGGTCCATAACCAACCAAGGCGACAGATTATAAATTATCATTACAACGGGCCATGTGCTGTGACTTCCAGCCATATAGTTGAATGGGTAGAAGCCATCACTAGCCAGTCCGAGCCGGACATTGCGAGGATCGCTACTGAATATTGCGTGCCTCCTATCGAAATCTTTCCATGCTGGTGAATCTCTTGGATGGCTCATTTTTCTATCTTCACTTGGAGGAGCACGGTGATGTCAAATCATTGCCTCGGCTGTTTTCTTGCACCTGAATAGCCTCTGTAGCCTCTGTGTTATGGGAAAGTATCGTGCTATCTTGACAGGTATATCAGGCTTCTTATCAGAATCTTTCGGTTTATACCTGGCCTCTCTGCATGTTGGATACTCTTTCAAATCTGAATTCTCTTTCCGGTACAACACGCAATTTTTAGGACATGCTTGAATCTTCTCGCACTTTAGACCCAAATCAGACATCATCTTCTGGGCTCCGTACCAGCTGTCGGGCACGTTATTTCCCGGGGGTACAGAATCTTTTAAGAACAAAAGAAGTATTGTGAATGACTTGTTACTCCATCCATTTAGGCACTTAATCTGGAAAAGTTGGACGAACCATGAGAAAGTGGAATACTTCGCATTCTCATAAATTGGTTTTCTAGCATCATTCATAAAATTTTCATATTTATCCACGCGCGGTCCTTGACCGGAAGGAATGTCATCTTCGGTACGAATAGATTCACCTAGGGCAGCCTCTACCATATCCTCCATTTCTTCTGATGGAAATAAATTACCGTCTTCTCCTTCTGCCGCATTACCGAATTATCCTTCTTCTCCTGCCGCATTATCGTGTTCTCTTTCTTCTTCTGCCGCATTACTGCGTTCTTCTCCTTCCCCGTGATATTTCCAAGTTGTATAAAGTCTAGTAAACCCATATTTTACAATATGAAACTCTGCCAATTCTACCTTCTGCCAGTACTTATTGCCACATCTATCGCACGGGCACAGAATCTTCTCTATTATGATCTTATTGTGTACGCGTGCAAATTCAATAAAAGCAGCAACTCCTGCGACAAACTTAGGTTGCATACGTTGTTGCCAATCCACATACATCCAGTCCTTAACTCTGACGTACTCATGGGCCATGTTAGACTGTATAACATATAAATTATAGATTATGGTGACTATATTGAGAAATCTAAGAACGGGATAGTTGCTGACAAAAG
Organism: Agapanthus africanus; assembly: GCA_030015575.1. NCBI lineage: Eukaryota > Viridiplantae > Streptophyta > Magnoliopsida > Asparagales > Amaryllidaceae > Agapanthus > Agapanthus africanus. Next base: position 73,806,248 of record CM057348.1, read on the forward strand.
AGAAAATCCGTGTATATGCTTTGTGTGTGCGTTTGTCGTTGAAAAGAATAAATTATCGAACGTATGTTAACCGCTAGACGGGGACTAAGTGGCGCTTTTAGTTTCATATATGAGTATCGATGCGAATATGAAGGTTTCATATTATCATCGAGTATCATATATTGGTTTTAACTTGAACATCTTGAATCACTCTCTAATTATGCGTTTGTTGTGTATTCTTGTTGTATGTGTATGTTCCGGCTGTCGGGGGTAAGGTTTCTATCCCATTAAGAATGTATAGCACGAACACCTATTCGCTTGTACTTTCAACCGTTTCGAGAAAATTTCGGCAGCACCTCCCCGCTGTTCTCCGAGTACACTGTAATAGAATAGATAATCATTTCAAACCTGTGAAACAACGTTGAAATGAACATCTAATCTATCTTTGTATATGGAGAACCAGCGGAAAGGTACCGACGAAATATCTCGAAACGGATGAAAACACAAATGAATGAAGGTGTTTGCTTTATACATTCCTAACTTGTCCACACGGGACAAATCTATCGGTTATCATACAATTGAATCTTCTCGTCATATAGACTATACGACGGTTGTTAGTATCGATCTATACCGTCCGATATTTAACAACCTTCGTATAGTTCTATGTCACGACGAACATCGAATGTATGTTAACCGATAGGTGGGGACTAAGTGGCACTTTTAGTTTCATATATGAGTATCGATGAGAATATGAAGCTTTCATATTATCATCGAGTATCATATATTGGTTTTAACTTGAACATCTTGAATCACTCTCTAATTATGCGTTTGTTATATATTCTTGTTATATGTGTGTGTTCCGGCTGTTAGGGGTAAGGCTTCTATCCTATTAAGAATGTATAGAGCGAACACCCATTCACTTGTGCTTTCAACCGTTTCGAGTAAATTTCGGCAGTACTTCCCCGCTGTTCTCCGAGTACACTGTAATAGAATAGATAATCATTTCAAAGCTGTGAAACAACATTGAAATGAACATCTAATCTATCTTTGTACACGGAGAACCAGCGGAAAGGTACCGACGGAATATCTCGAAACGGATGAAAACACAAGTGAATGAAGGTGTTTGCTTTATACATTCCTAACTTGTCCACACGGGACAAATCTATCAGTTATCATACGATTGAATCTTCTCGTCACATAGACTATACGATGGTTGTTAGTATCGAGCTATACCGTCCGATATTTAACAACCTTCGTATAGTTCTATGTCACGACGAATATCGAACGTATGTTAACCGATAGACGGGGAATAAGTGGCGCTTTTAGTTTCATATATGAGTATCGATGAGAATATGAAGGTTTCATATTATCATCGAGTATCATATATTGGTTTTAACTTGAATCACTCTCTAATTATGCGTTTGTTGTGTATGCTTGTTGTGTGTGTGTGTTCCGGCTGTCGGGGGTAAGGCTTCTATCCCATTAAGAATGTATAGAGCGAACACCCATTCACTTGCGCTTTCAACCGTTTCAAGTAAATTTCGGCAGCACCTCCCCGCCGTTCTCCGAGTACACTGTAATAGAATAGATAATCATTTCAAAACTGTGAAACAACATAGAAATGAACATCTAATCTATCTTTGTACACGGAGAACCAGCGGAAAGGTACTGACGAAATATCTCGAAACGGATGAAAACACAAGTGAATGAAGGTGTTTGCTTTATACATTCCTAACTTGTCCACACAGGACAAATCTATCGGTTATCATATGATTGAATCTTCTCGTCACATAGAATATACGAGGTTGTTAGCATCGAGCTATACCGTCCGATATTTAACAATCTTCGTATAGTTCTATGTCACGATGAATATCGAACGTATGTTAACCGATAGACGGGGACTAAGTGGCGCTTTTAGTTTCATATATGAGTATCGATGAGAATATGAAAGTTTCATATTATCATCAAGTATCATATATTTGTTTTAACTTGAACATCTTGAATCACTCTCTAATGATACGTTTGTTGTGTATTCTTGTTGTATGTGTAACATGATTTTAAACCATTGAGATCAAGATTGATAGAACTGATCATCCACAAAGAGATTAAGGATTGACTTTTGACAGCCATATGAAGGAAAATTTTCTCCTACGGCAACCTAATAATATACCCATTATCCTTATATATACATATATGCAGGCAGGCATGGATACATACATGCAAATATTTGAAAAATTAATATATCAACCAAAAACTATTATTGCAATGGCATTCATCTATAACAATCAACAATTAAAACTACAAATGTAGGATACTGATATCATAAAACGTTATACGCAATATATGAATTCACATGACTGAAACATGCATCAAAAAAACATGTTCATCCAAAAGAAAGGCCACTGTCAACAAATACAGATAAATACGTCATAAAAACAGTAACTAACAAGTTGATTAGTATCTGGATCAAGAAAATGATAGGAAAAACAATTGACTATGATCTATAATGACAAGTCTATTACCATGACTCTCGACTAACAAAGGTGGCGTTTCGTCCTCGATAGGTTGATAATTGGGATTTGATGGCGAATAAAAATATGCATATGCCGTTTGACCGGGAACTTCAATAGGAAACTCAATGAGGTCGGGTGTACTGAAGTACGCTTTGTATTTCGCTATATCAGGTGATGAAGTTCAAGCCCTAGCCCCAGCCCCAGCCCCAGCCCCACCCCAACCGGACCCTAGCCCTAGCCCCAGCCCCAGCCCAGCCCCAAACGAACCCCAACCCCAACCCCAACCCCAAACGAACCCCAACCCCAACCCCAACCGAACCCCAACCCCAACCGAACCCTAACCCTAACCCTAATCCAAACCGAACTCGATGCCGATGCCGATGCCGATGCCTAACACTCACCCTCACCCCTACCCGAACCCTGAACCCTAGACCTAACATCATCAAAATTATAAATAATTTGAGGTTTACTAACCGGGTGGTGGAGGAGACGACAGAAATCGGTGGTCGACGACGATCAGCGACGAGTCGCGGACGGTGGCGACGAGGAAGTTTTGGGAACAACCGACGAAGGTGGAGACGAGGCGCGGAGGGCGGTGGCGACGAGGCGCGGGAACGAGCGATGAAGGCGCGGAAGAGTGAGAGAGAGAATTTTTGGGAACAATGAATGACTTTTCTGTGCTTTTTTTTTTATTAATAACCTATTTATATGCCCCTACGGATATAACCGTAGGTCCACCGTTTGCGGCTCCGTAGGGCCAAACAACAAATTACTATTTAATATTTTTAAATTAGAACGTAAGGCACCGTAGGGATAACGATGGGGACCTACGGATAAATCCGTAGGGGCAAGAAATAGTTGCCTCTACGGATTCCTGAGTCCGTAGGGGCAATCCCATATTGTAGTAGTGGAGGATGATCTTGAATCGACATAGTTCGTTGTGTTCCTGTTATGAGTCTAATCTGTGTTGGATTGGTAAATAGGAATAGTAATAGGAATACTAACGAAGTCTGTGGACAACTTGATTTTTTTTTTTTGACGTAACAGGTGGATAATTAACCAAGCAAACATCATTAAAGAGAGATTAACGTGGACAACTTGATTATTAGTTTACCCTTTTATGTAAAGCATTAGGGGCAGGTGGAGCAAGAAAAATCCTTTTGAGGGACCAATACAAATATATTTTCTATTATAAACACATTTTGATTCTACATATAACCAATTGTATTCTTGAGACCATTTTAAATTAGTGCATTTATCTGTTTCCATTTTTACAGTAATAATTCAATTGTAAAGCTTTAAATACAAGAAGCTACATATTTTTCTATCTACAATTTTCAAGGTAAATGGTGCTCCAAAAATTATAAATAACTTGAATTAACATATTATTATTTAAATATTGTTATGCTCATAATATTACCTTTATCGTTTTAGTTTCAGTAATATAATATATATTCATAGTTGAAATAAAAAAGAATACATATATCAAACCCAATACATCCTATTAAACATACATTTCGTACTAACTGCTAAAACTTTAGAATTCGTTTGAGGGTTATAGAGCTTTTTTAATATCAATACCTAACATGTGGCCTTCGGAAAAGGAAAAAATATAACATAGGCTCAAACATAGGTTTGAACCCACTGCACAATATCTCTACCAATGGACTGTAATCTCTCTCTGAGTTGGTTATATAAATATGCTTATTTATAGTAAGCTTTGAACATATTAAAAGAGAAAAATAGCTATCTACAGAGGTTTGGAGCCTTACGGGGGCATGAGACTCTGTCCGTTCCTGACTCCGCCATTGATCATGGACACCTCTTTTTAAAATTTACTACCAGAAAGAAAAAAACTATCTATACAGTTCGAAAAATGTAGCTAATTCACTCAGAACAATATGGGTCTAAGCCGCTACCTTGGACTGCAGCTCTATATATATATGCTCTCGGAAGTGAGAAAAACAAGAAGAGCCCGGGTTAAGTTGGGACGGGACCTGATGGAGGTTTGGATCTCCTTCCTTCAGATGTTGTCCTTCTTCGATCTGTCGCGAGCATCAATGAGGAATTGAGATTGGTGTTGAGGGTTGTCTCTTTGAGCGTGTGGAACTCAGTGAGCTTGTTTTGAGGTGAAACTAAGCTATCTGCAAAGGAAGTCCCGGGATGGTTATACCACCGTGGACCCTCCGACGATCAAGTTAGCCGAAGAATTTGAGCAGAGTCACGGCTTAGTGGATTAAAATTGCGTTATCTGAGTCGTCTGAGAAGGGGATTTTTATAGTGGTCGTATGGAGTGAGCGGGCGCGAGATCTTCACTTTCGGTTAGCCCCTGATGTTATGCCTGCGTGAATAACAGGATCCCTCCATTAATGACGGGATACGCTCATTAATGGGAGGATGCGCCAGCGTGGGATGCGGAACGTGAGGCGGCGGATATCTCGCTTCAGCGAGATATGCGGAAGCGCTAAGGCTCTGCGTTCTTAGTTGCTCGGTAGAACCGGAGAGGTTTAGCTCGGCGGGAGGCTCGGAGACGAGCGGGAGGCCGGGGAAGCTTGGTTCTGTGATAGCTCGGGGTCGAGCTGGGAGGCTGCGGAATCTCAGCGTGTAGGAGGGCCTGGAGGTGAGCCAATGGTTATTTGCAAGGCGAACATAGGAGTATTCTGGGAGGCCATCGAAGGTCAGTTCAATTCTCGGGACGGAGGCCCAGGGAATGTCTTCAAAGTATCGTGTTTGCTCTTGTCCCGTAAGCCCCGGAACACGTCATCTACACGTGTCATGATCTGAGGAATTCTCAATTATGAGTATCATCATTAGCTCCCCACTCTCGTCCCGATCTATTTATGGGTCAGGTCGAGAGTGGTCTGATCAGTTTTCTTAGGCGCAGTCCATTTCCAGGAATCTTTTGGTGCAGATTTCCGGGACGGCTCGGTATAGAGCAGTTGCATCGTTCAGACGTATGAGCCTTCAAGGCGTACCTCGGACGCTTGGATCCCCGGGCGCAACTTTGGTGATATCAGCGGATCAGAGAAAGGATCGTGCATTAAAGAGGGGGCGCCAATTTATTCGCACGTCTGTTGAGGTGCAGGCCACGAGTCCGATGCGGATTGGTGGATGTGACAGGCCGTCACTGTCGCCTGCGGTCGAAGGGACGTCTCCAATAGTCGTTCAACACATGGGGCTTCGACGACTGGCAGACGTGACGTTTTGTTTTGGCAGGAATTGATCAGGGCCGTCAGATGCTTCCCCTCGAGTTGTATAAATAGGAGGGACCCCCCTAGAGTTAACATTTCCATCATAATTTCCTTGTATTGTCAAAGATTTGCTCGGCGCTCGATCCTTTAGATCGGATCCCTCACGCTCTTTCCTCGGATATCAATTCCTTTGAATCAGGTTAGATTTCTTCTCCCGAGGAGTCTGTAGATATAACTAGGGTTGAGTTGGACAATAAGGTTCCAGTTATTGGAGCTGAGTCCAGAGAGTCTTCCGCCTCTTTGGCCGCTGACCACTAAGAGGGTTCCTTTGTTTCTTCATCTGAGTCGGGCTCGCCCCATAGGGTTAGGGCTACCCGTGTTGCTCGCCGTCATGCGGTGGAAAGGGTTCCTAAGGTGCGCATTGGGAATGCCCACGATGCGCCCTCTGTCCTGAGGGACGTGGGCGAGCTTACCGAGACTCGGGCTCGGTTCCATATTCCCCTTGACTATTCGCTTCATTTAGCTAGGGAAGGTGAACGGGCGGATCAGGTGCAGGTCAAAGAGATTGCCCTGTATTTGGAAGCATTCTTGGCAGGAATGCGTCTGCCTTATTCAACCGAAGTATATGGGGTGCTTCGTTGCTTCCAGTTTGCCCCGGGCCAGCTAGCGCCGAATTCATGGAGAATCCTCCTCGGGTTTCTGATCCGGTTGAAACTTGAGAATATCCCCTTCAGCTTGATCTTCTTACTTCCTTCCTTTTCTATAAGAACCATCCCGACACCAGTAAGGATGAGCCAAGCTAGGTGTACTTTTCCTTCAAAAAACGTAAGGGGGGTGGCCGGGTCGAGAGTGGTAATCGTTCCTTCTTCCATTCATGAAGGGAAGGAGAAGTTTGTATTTGTCGGGCCGCCCGAGGGTAAGGATTGGCATGTGCCTACACAGTGGCATAAGGCCGACTACCAAAAAGCGAAGCAGTCATCCTTTCCTAAGGCAAGGGCGGTGTCCATATGGGAGCCGATCCAACGGGCCGACGTCTTGATTTCTGAGAAGGTCCTTGGCTGGGCCGGGCTCAGTCCCGCGCGCTTTGTGGGTAAGTTAGGAGTTTGGACGATCTGTTTAGATTTGAATAATTCCCTTTTGCCCTTCTTACATCACTAACTTTTCTGTGTATTTTCCTTTTGCAGGACAAATGGATCGATCCAGGATCCTAGCTGCCATAGCCGATATGTCCCAGAAGAACGCCGGAGGTGTGACCATGTCCCGAGCCGGCCCGAGCTCGACCCCGAGACCGTCATCACCGGCACGGTCTTCCGTATCGCCCCGAGCCCTCGGTGACTACCGTAGGGGTAGCCGAAGCACGCGCGAGACGCGGAACCCCGTACGAGGGAGGAAGAGGAGGAAACCGAGATTCCCCTTAAGAGGAAAAAGACGGTTTTCCGCGCACCGCCGACTGAGATCCTTGAGGGGATTCCCATGCAGGAGGGGGATGTCTGCTTCGTGGTCCCCTCGGAGCTTTCCGTCGCTGACAGCTTTCTCACGGACATGGAGTAGTCAGCAGGGGGCAAGATTCCCCTGGGGACTCTGAAGGCCCAAGTGACCGCCATTGCTCAGGAGGCAGTTCAGGTTGGTATCCGTTTAAGTATTATATTGAGTGCCCTTTCTTGGTCTGAACTCCTCTAAATCCATCTGCTAATTTTCTTAGGTCCTCCAACATTGCGCCCTCATCATCAACATGGAGGCCGAGGAGATTGCACAGGCCATGAGGAAGGCGGGGGAATCATCTTCGAAGGCGGAGGATCTGCGCCTTCAGCTGCGACAGGAAAAGGAGAAGACAGCCGCCCTCGAAATCCGATTGGACTCCGGGGAGCTCACGATCTCCAAGTTCCAGGAGTCCCATCGACTTCTGAGCGAGTCCCACCGAGCCGTCGAAGATAAGTTGGAGGAGTTGGGCAAGAGCTACGCCATAATGAAGAAGGCGAGGGACGCCAGCAAGAGAGAGACCGAGGCTGCGCTTTAGGCGGCGAAGATTGCCGAGCTCCGAGCTCGCAAGTCAGTGGACATGTACAAGGTGTCAGACCAGTTCTACGCCGACATCAGCTAAGCTTCTGCCATCTTTTGGCATAAAGCTCTTGACGCCGTCAAGGCGTTAATGCCGGAGTTTGCCAATAGTGAGCTCCACGCTTGGGTCCCACTTTCGGTGGACACGCCGCAAGAAGCTGGCGCCGGGAAGGGGCGGTTACAGAAGTAGAAGCTCCGGCCCCTGAGGATAGTGCCGAGCGAGGCAAGATCCGGGCAGAGCCTGCAGACCGAGTTTTTTTTGCCTTGTGCCCTTTTTTTTCTTTTTTTTTGTAAGCCTCCGGGCACTTTTTGTAAGGCTGGAAAGCCCAAAATATCTTGTAAAAATTTTGGAACATGAATAAAACTGGGTTTATTTTCCTCTGCATGACAATGTTTTTCTTACGTGAGTACTCAAGCTTGTCAGTCTTTTCCTCGATTCAAGTGTTAGGCCGTAGGTCGATGATTGGCCTTTTCAATGACGATCGCCCGTCGAGTGTAAGTCTATTAATCGACAAGTGCAGGAAGGTCGGTGCTCTCCCGCACCCGGAGTCGAGGTGGCGATCGTTCACTTAGAATATATTGGAAGATCCTTCGGTGTAGGAAGGTCGGTATCTGCCCATTCCTTATAATCGGACCGGCAACCACGTCTCTTAGCGTAAGTTGAACAATAGCCAAGTTAGAATAGGTCAGCGTTGACTGATTCCCCCTTGGTGTAGTTCTTAGACCATGTTCTCTGCCGAAAGACGTGACCGGGACGTTGGGACGTCAGGCCTGGATTTTAGGGGCAGGTGCTATTTGGTTTTATCCGTCCACCTCCCCGAAGATGCCAAGTTGATTTATGGCGCTATGTATCGAAGGTTTAGACGGATGCGACCGATATTGCAGACTTCGTCAGATTCCCCCTCATTGTAAGGGGTTTTTGATTGTGGGGACGCTCTTCCCTACAGGCGCAAGCCCCTGCAGTTAATTACGCTACCGCATCGCGGTAACCACTTTCTTCTTCTCCAGATGGTCACTTCATGTCGTGTGTTTTTTTCATTTTTGGTTGCCCGTGGATTGTATACAGAGACTAATTTGTGTTGTCGCCCGTAGGGCGTGGATTAGTCAAAATCCGTATTTTCTTAAATTTAGGTTTTAGGTTGGGTTTAAGGATTGTTAATCTCATTTGAGACTAAGATCAACTTAAACGTTTGTTAAGGATATGTTAGCCTAATTTTAGACTAAGATCAACTTAACCATTTGTTAAGGATACGTTAGTCTAATTTTAGACTAAGATCTACTTAACAGGATCATTTAGATCCAACAAAAGAGCATTTAGGCTCTATTGTTTTAGTTTAGGGACATTGCGGTCCATAAGTTTAAGGACATCATAGTCCATGGAGTTTAAAGACATCATAGTCTAGTTTAGAGACAATATAGTCTGTAGGGTTTAGTTTAGGGACGTTGTGGTCCATAAGTTTAAAGACATCATAGTCCATGGAGTTTAAAGACATCATAGTCTAGTTTAGAGACATCATAGTCTGTAGGGTTTAGTTTAGGGACGTTGCGGTCCATAAGTTTAAGGACATCATAGTCCATGGTATTTTGGCTCCACGGTTTGGGGATGCGCTAAAAGTTATTGGTTATTGGGACTCTCCATCTCTTTGAAGACGTTGAAGGATTACAACGACATGTATCAGAGGTATGAAGAGATGTACCCTTAAACCAATATCCCGATTTGGGGAATGGGATGAACATCAGTTTAGATGTCATCTGTTAGGAGAACACTAGTCATCTTTAGGACTAGGATTAGTTTAGGGAGACTTGAACATCGGAGCTCAGTTGATTGGTGACAAAAAGGGTCTTGGCTCCGGAAGACTTGGCTAATTTGAGCTAAGGTTGATTTCCCTTAATCACCCCATAGTGCTAAGCACTGAATCAGTGTTAAACATTGGACTTTGGAAGAGATCACGTGTGAACACGTAAGGGCCTCGAAGTGGGCATTGTTCCTTGAGTTTATTCCCTCATATATCTATATAAGTGTTGAGCACTTGGCTCACGTGTGAGCACGTGAGGCGCCTGAGGTAAGAACTGTTCTCTGGATTTTATTCCTCTTTCATTTATAAGTGCTAAGCACTTGGTTCATCAAACAGTCACGTGTAGACACGTGAGGTACCTTCAAAATGCGAGCACTGTCTTTGGAATTTTCTCCTTCTTTTATACACCACTGTTTGGGGGTCACGTGGGAACACGTGAGGTGCCCCCAAAATGGGAGCTATCTTGTGTTTATTCCCTTTTTCTACTTCTGGGTGCTAAGCACTATGGGGTCACATGAGATCACGTGAGGCACTCTGAAGAATGAAAATTACCTTTGTTTTATTCTTCTTTTCTTTTTCTGAGTGCTAAGCACTATCAAGGGATCACGTGAGGTCACGTGAGGCGCCCCCAAATTGAGATGTGTTTTAGATTTACTCCCCTTTTTGAAAAGCTTGTTCGGTGGTGCACCAAGAGTTATTGGTTATTGGGACCCTCCACCTCTCTGAAGACGTTGAAGAATTACAACGACATGTATCGAAGGTGTGGAGAGATGTACCCTTGAACCAAATTCCAGATCGAGGGGAGAGATCATGGTAGGATGAACATCATTTTAGATGCCATCTGTTAGGAGCTCATTAGCTATCTCTGGGACTGAGATCGGCTTGGAGGACCCTGAGCATGAGGGGCTTGATTGATTGCCCTCGGGAGATTTGATCTAAGTTTGGCTAATATTGGCCTCTCATAGTGTTAAACACTATTATATGATCGGTGCTCACGTGCTCCCACATGAGGCCTTAAAGTAGTATTAAACACTAGTGTATGATCAGCGCTCACGTGCTCCCACGTGAGGCGCTTGAAATAGTGTTAAACACTAAGAATTTGAGGCGCTCACGTGGGATCACGTGGGGCGCTTGAAGTAGTGTTAAACGCTAAGAATTTGATGCGCTCACGTGAGGTCGCGTGAGGCGCTTGAAGTAGTGTTAAACACTAAGAATTTGATGCGCTCACGTGGGGTCACGTGAGGCGCTTGAAGTTGGCGCTTCTCCTTTGGATTTATTCCCTTGTTTCTTTTTTGAATGCTAAGCACTATTGGGTCACGTGGGATCACGTGAGGTGCCCCAAGAATGGAAACTGCCTTTTGATTTATTCCCTTTTTGCTTTATAAAAGTTAAGCACTGCTTAGGGGTCACGTGGGATCACTTGAGGCGTCCCAAAAAAATATAGTTTATTCCCTTTTCTCTTTTATAAGTGCTGAGCACTTCTTAGGGGTCACGTGGGGTCACGTGGCTAGATCTCATTCTTTCCCTTTTTGTTCCTCAAAGGTGTTCACGTGGGATCACATGAGTTTTTATGTAGCGTTTGAATGCTATTGAATCATCAGGCTGTTCTTCTATGGTTCCGAGGGATCAAGTTCTCCTTTTATTCTTTGTGGGGATTAAATTATTTTTAAAGATTTAAACCCTAGTTCCAGAGGAATTAAATTCCTATATGTTTTGTAAGAGTTAAACTCTTTTGGATTCAGTTCTATTCCTTAGGTTTTGAATCTGCATGACAGAATCTCCCCGATGAGAATTAAATTCTTAACTTGTGGGGAGATCCGCTTATGCATATCTTAACCAGAGGAAGAACTAAGTTCTTTGAGAAGAGTTAAACTCTTGGTTTGAGAATTAAATTCTCTTTTGGTGGGAGCTTTCGGGAGGGGTTCCTCTTCTTTAGAGAATTAAATTCTCTTTCTATTTTTCTTCCCCTCTCCCTCTGTCTCTTTTTTCTCCTTCTTGGCTCCTATTTATAGGAGAAAGAAAAGAATCAGTTTGTTCAGCAAATCTCTTATTGAGAGATTTTGATTGATTTTATACTCAACATGATCTTTTAGATCACTCGGTGAATTTTATTCACCGTTGGATTTTTAATCCAAAGGCCCTCTGTTTAACAGAGAAGATTTCTTGTTTGTTTAACAAGATTATGAATATCTTGTTAGTTTTAACAAGATTAGAATTTTATTCTATCATATCTTTTTAGTTTAACAAGATCAGAAATTTATTTTCTTAATATGGATATCTTATTAACATAGAATTTTATTCTTGTTATAAGATTTGGAAAATATTTTTCTATGATAGATTTTTATTCTTTCAAATGATAACCGCTGGATCTTTGATCCAAAAGTTCTCTGTTTAACAGAGAAGATCTTTCTACTTTAAGGAAGATTAAGAAAATATTACCCAAAATAGAATTTAATTCTAGAATTTGATAAGAACATTTTAAATTAGGGTGCTCACATACTTTGCATGTGATTGGAAAAAGCACTCACGTGTTCAACGCGTGACCCATGTAGAGTTCCTAGGCACACTAATGAGGTCCCACAAGGCATCAACCATGCCAATTTCAAATTTTTCCGGTGCCGAGAAACCCTAACTAGATCGTTAACTAGAGATTAGGCGATAACAAATGCGAGCAAACAACTTTACTCTAAAAGTGAACGGAAATACAACCTTTGTAGATCCGGTCCTCCACCTCCATAGCTCCGCGTTGACGTCCCTCCGCTGCGATCATCGGATCCGGACTCTAGTAATGGTTTCGTCGAAGAAATGATCGGGCTAGGTCGTCGACTTTGATGCCGAAGATGATCTACGTCGAGGCAACTCAAGATCAAGCTCCAACTTCACCAAGTCATGAAACTTGCGAAGAAAACACCCTATACTACTTGGCAAGTGGTAGAGGATGAAGAAATAGGAAGTGGGTTCACTTTAGATTTGGATTTCTCACTTGATTTCATCACTTGACATTTTTGTAGAAAGCTTTTCTTTCTTCATCAAGAAGAAGAAGAAGAAAGAAAATGAAAAATGAATTAACCTCAAACAAGAAAATCAAGTGACCTTTATCATATTGCAACCATGGTTAAGTGTAGAGAATAAACTAGGGTTAAGTTGAATGGTTAGGTTAAAGGAAAGAAACAAAATGGTCAAGCTTTCAAACCTTCATGAAGTTTCAACAAAAGAACAAAACAAGCCACCATTTCATTTATCTTTCCAAAAGAATAAATAAATAAATAAATAAATAAAAACCTAACCATTTACTTAAACATGGTTTAATCAACACAAACCCAAGTTTGCATGTATCATCAAACATGATACAAACTAGTGCACAAACATATATCATATATACAATGTGCACATTCAAGTGAGATAATCAATCTTAAGTGAACAAATACTAGTTAATGCAAAGTAATATATCAAATATATAATTATACATTAAATCATTAAATCAACACTTGATTTAACGATCCGGTCATATCGCATATGACCGACTAATATCCAATGTATCGACTTATCGAATCAATCCTTGATTTGATAACTAGGTTATATCGCATACAACCAATCGATACATTCATCTCGAGAATAGAATACGGTATCACATACACGCATTATTCTTGGTCCCGCATATATCTCATATGCGCTCCTATTTCGTTTCGCTTGAGCCAGGAAACCTCTGTGTAGGACTCTGAAGACTCTTCAATACGCCGGCAGTAGGTGATGATCATATCAAACACCCATAAGCCGCAAGCGGTCTGCTAAACGTAACGGCCACCCGGGTATTGAGCGATCAGAAGATCGACGAGCAAGCCCGCTCACACTCCTGTGAATCCAACCAGTAACACTTACCGTACAGTCCGGTCTCGTCATCTGATATGTCGCATATCTCGCCTAGGGGTGGTAAACGTCAGATTCCAATAGCTCGATAAGTCGTGTCGATATGAGGTCTATAACAGTTCGAGAAACTATAGGTAACACTTACCAGTAAATCTCAGCAACCCTGGCCAGGGATTTCCGGTTATAGCCAATCGAACACAGCGCAACATCAACTCCCTATACCGGGAGAGACGAATCCCCTCCTATCGCTCATTGCCTCCATGTGACTCGGGACTGTACCCAAAAACCACCGTTTTGCACGCCCTCTTGGACGTAGTAAGGTGGAAATCAAAGCACAGTGGAAATCACACAAGACTCTATGACGATCTCGGGTCAACAGACTACTCTGTACCAGTGTCACCAGAGAACTGCCATCTGACGTAAGGTATAATACCATCTGGGAGTTCTCGGCGAGTCCGTCCAGTGTACCCAGTCTCCACTGAGCACCCGTATATCATCTCTGATGTCAAACACCAATGGATATGGGATCATCCATCGCCCATCTGTATGGGTCGAGAAGGTATACGCTAGTCTACTCTGGTATATCGATGCCCCGTCTCGATACACCCACGACTAGGGACCTTGAAGGGTGTACTTATGGACTACCATGTCCCTACTAGTATGATCCGCATCCTAGTCCAGGTAGTCAAGTACTCATCCTAAGGGCTTTACCAACATGTAACAGAGAGACAATTAGTGTACACGTTAAGGTAAAGAGCAACCAGATAGCATACTATCATGTCGAGCAAGAAAGTCCTCCCTATATATGTCCAAGCATCCACTATAATATACATCCTATGTATAGTAATGGCCTCTAGGGCATACATATAACTAACAATCTCCCACTTGCACTAGGGCCATCTGATAGCAGTGGTTGTAGTATCTCATACTCAACCATCCCATAAAAGTCTCTTTCTGGGAAAAGGCCTTTGTGAGTGGATCCGCCGTGTTTTCCTCTGGGTCTACTCTCCTAACCTCGATCACCCTGGAGATCAACCATCTCCATGATCAGGTGATACTGCCTTAGAATATGTCTGGATCACTGATGGGACGGACGTTCCTTGGCATAAGCCACAACTCCATTGTCACACAATAGGAGGAACTAAGTTCATCTCATGAACCAATATACACCCAGACTGTCTCTTTGGTAGCATCTTAAGTAGCGATGTATCCTGCTTTTATCGTCTAGTAAGCCACGGTATTTAGCTTGGAACTCTTCCAACATACCGTCCTTACACTGAGGGTAAAGACAATGCCTGTGACTGGCATTCAGTCGTCCTTATCACCCTGGAACACTTCCAGTGATTCTCCCCAGGATCAATTGATACCATCTCACTTCAACTAGTGAGAATCCTAACATCCATTTAGATCTATCTCATAGATCCAAAACTCAGGATTTAGGAGGTATCAGTTTGATCCTATATGGAGAATCATTGTGATAAGCGGAGATTGACCGAGCGTAGCATAGAAAACTCCTTCCCTATCAAGAGTATGTCATCCACGTACTCTACGAGGATCGTCACCATACTCCCTACTACCTTTTTGTTTATACAAGATTCATCTACCATTTTGATGAAGTCAAACTCTTTGACTACTACATCAAAACAGATGTTCCATCTCCGCGATGCCTGCTTTATCCTATAAAGCATCTTGTACACGTTTCCGCTGCTCCCACTGTTTACGAAGCCCTCTGGCTGTGTACTTATAGACGCCCTCTTCTAAAACATCATTTAGAAAAGCTGTCATGACACCCAACCACCAGATATCGTAGTCATGGTATGTAGCCGTGGCAAGTAGGATCTGGATGGACTTAAGCATAGGCCCCAGAAAAGGTTTCATCATTATCCACGCCTGGTCGATGACGAAAACCTTTAACAAGTCTAGCTTTGAAAGTCTCAACTTTTCCATCTACACCAAGTAATCTTCTCAAGATATACTTGCTCCTGATGGGGATTTAACCCTTCAGATAAAGCAACCAAAGTCCATACTTTGTTGGTGTATAAGGATTCCATCTCAGATCGCTAAGCATCCAGCCATTCTTACAGAGTCCCTACTCTCGATGGCCTGCTCGAAACTAGTTGGGTCATCATCTCATGATGCAATCCTCGCTCCCACTGTCATAGAGAAACCGAAGTATCTCTCAGGTGGGTGAGAAACCCTACTAGATCGGCGGAGAGGCTGAGGTTCGTTGGTATCTACTGAATCCTTTGGTTCTACCAAATCATCTGCTGTAGTTTGTATAGCTGGAACCTTTTCAGTTCTACATGATTGACCTTGCCTCGAGCTTGTCCGGATTTTGCTTTTAGACATAGGCCGGACAACCCCAAATCTTAACAAACTTAAGATATGGGCTCTTCCCTTTCCATATCTCATATGGAGTGGTAGGCTGTGATCTGATTCGAACCCTATTCAATAGGTATGCAGCTTCTCAAGCGCATAACTCCCAAAAGGAAACAGGTAACTCAGTAGTACTCATCATAGAGCGCACCATATCGAATAGGGTGTAATTGCTCCTCCCCGATATACCATCGTACTATGGTGTATACGGAGGAGTAATGCTGAGAGAGAATCTCATTCTCCTTTAGAATAGTCCAGGAATTCCGTGCTCAAGTATTCTCCTCCCTGATCGCATCAAAGGACATAATACTTATACCCTCATTTTGGTTCTCTACTTCTAACTTATATTCCGTGAATATCTTAAAAGGTTCGGACTTGTGTTTCAACAGGAACATATGTCTGAATCTCGAATGATCATCAGAGAATTTATGAAGTACAAAGAACCGGTCTTGGCATGTGTAGACAGGGGACCTACATACATCAACATGTATCATCCCAAGAGTTCACTAACTCTTTCTCTGATTCCAATAAACAGAGCTGTGGTCATCTTATCTTTGTGACATGACCGGCAAGTTTTCACAAGATGTAAATTCAAACAGATTTAAATATGCATCTTTGTGCAACTTAGCTAGTCGGGTCGCATTGATATGACCTAGTCTACAATACCTCAAGAAGGATCCGTTCATTTCTGAACTCTTCCTCTTGTGTGTGTTCCGTATACTAAAGAACTATAGTTTGATTTAGAACATCAATGCTTTTAGATAACGTACCTGAACCGATCAACTTTTGATATAGGAAATGTTCAAAACATTATCCAACAATACAAAATTTTATTATTTCTTTACTAATAAAGAGACTGATATGATTTTGTATATCAGGTTCGGTATCTAATAACATTCGTTCAGAATCAATGTATTTGGAATACAGGGTGACAGTGACCAACAGACTTGGCTGCAACACTTGCCCCGTTTTCTGCCTCATGAAACTTATCACCCGTCCTCAGTTCTCTACCTCTTTATAGCCCATGTAACAGATTACATATGCGGGATCCTGATCCGGTATCACATACCCAGGACGTAAAGGATACTGAGAAACAGTTCTCTTGTAATGAACACACCCGAAGATGATGCATCAGCATGCACTTTCTTCGTCTGGGCGGCATGGGAAATCTGGTATTCCCCAATTTCCTGCTCTGTCTTATAACAATTATAAGTTGGAGCGGGACCAACGTTCCCCAGCTCAGTATAACAAACGGGTTCGGTCAATATTCCGTATTATTATCTTGATTAAGGCGTGATATGGTCGCTACCAGGAGAGAGAGAGAGAAGAAAACACTCAGCGTGCGCTCTTGCAAGATTAGATTGGTTATTATTTTATCTAATCAGGATGGCTCCCACTGTTTTTATCAAATCTTCCTTCAAACCCTAAAAGGAAAGACTAGCCGGGATTAATTACACGCTACAAGTTCGCCAATCTTTCAGCCAAGCCAGTGTCGGTACTTTGAGGGAGGTCCCCCGTGCTTTCGCACGAACCTAATTAATGTAAACCTCGTTTTCCCAGAGGCGTAACCCCGTTGACACCTTTCTAGACACCTACTTGATCGGCTAATTGTAATATGTAAAACTCTCCCAGGAGTAACTCTTACTCGCAGCGGGTATCGGGATCCAACTATCTCATAGAAGGTATGCAATCTCATTGCAAATTTCAACACTTGAAATTCCCGATAATTTTGCCCCTAACGTGCTATGACCTTGACGAAAACCAACAAACCATAGCCCGCTAGTCAAGTTCACCCGTACATTTCTTGATTGAATTAAACCCACCCGCACGACCCTTGATGAAAGCCAACAAAGCCGCACGACTGCCCTAATCCAATCACATCGAATGCAGCAGATAAGCAGCATATAGCTACCGCACACTACACCTTGACGAAAGCCAACAAATTTAGCACGAATACTATATACAACTTATCTGAAATGACGGAGGGCTACGACAGGTTTTTCTGGAAACCTATTGCGTAATGAACTTGATATCGTTGTAGGATCGAATGAATTTTGAAATGGAATGTTTTTTAGGCTTTTCTAGTTTTGCTAAAGGGGTCACTCCCGGTGAAGGGATCGTCGGCCCTTTCCTCGTCAAATGAGGTGCGGGATATATCATATATATCACTGTGCAAAGCAGAAACTATAGAAGCTATCAAAAGACAAACCGAGTGTGTAGCATCTGCCAGTTATTGCTAAAGGGGTCACTCCCGGTGAAGGGATCGTCGGCCCTTTCCTCATCGAATAAGGTGCAAGATATATCATATATACCGCTGTGCAAAGCAAGAACTATAGCTACCTGTTTTAATTTTGAAATTCGATTCCACAACATCTTTAGGTTTCTTTTTCTTTCATTAATCATATTAATGAAGTCCCATCATTTAAGTACCTAAACATCACAGATAAATACGACGTACACTTATGCCATCCGCATTCGCCTCGACGTCCCCTCGTGCACCGTTAGGTTAGGTAACTAACGGCAGAGCGGGGCAGGGCTAGCGCAGGTGTAAAATATAAGTAACGCCTATATAATATATCATATATGCTATATACTGTATTTATCACAGAACATCACATGATCACATCACAGATATCGCAGCAGAAGAATCATATGAAACATTGGATATACTAGGACGTCCGTGTTTTCAATACGAGCCAGTATAAAACACGGATTCCACGGTCGCGATGAATAGCCAAACCCACACCCCTAGACCCCTACGAGAGCGGCAAGCAACCCTACCAATTCTAGAGTTAGGAGACCCGGACTCGACTCCTCGAGTTGGTCTCCCACTGGACTCCAGAAACCGGTTACTTGTGCTCCCCTCCTTGGGTCTATCCTAGTGCGGAAAAGTAAATAATATACAAACGGTGACATCTTCCGCAACCTGGAAGTGCCCCAATAAAAGAATATTACATACAAGTTTTTACATGAATGAAAATGAAAAACACTCATCTCATATAAAAAAAAACCCGGCTATTCGAACACGACGATCCAATATAACATATCCAGCAACACATAACATCACATGTCATCAACGTAAGTAAACATGCGTATCCCAATTGTCGTTGACATATAGTAACGAAACCGGCGATATCACATATTACACTTACGGTCACAGAAAAGAAAGTGTAAAACTACAACAGTTGGAATCCACAACCTCCTTAGACATCGCATGCCTAATCAAATGAATTCCTTAGACATCACATGCCTAACAATTATAAACCCCGCATTTTAGTCTCATTATCGAAAACTCTTTTCAATATCAAGTCGGGCAATTCAACAGGATTCCCGGCATTCAGATCGAATGCTCGTCGCAAACATCAGTAGACGGCCGCACCCCCGATACCGTCGACAAAGTGCACCAAAGCGGAACACCGCTGCCGCGAGCACCCGAACGGATGCTTTCAGCGACGGGGTTCTCCTACAGTCACTTGGTCGGGGTTATGGGGTGTAGCTGTCTATTATGTTTATCCGGCGAGTATCCGCGTACGCTACGTGATTGCGACGGACTTTTGATCGTATCAAAATTCCGTGGCAACCGATCAAGTGAGACTAAAGTTCTATGTTTATAATATTCATTCAGTTATCTCATAACTATATGTGGATTCCAAATATTGTATCACATTCCAGATAAACAGAAAATGTTAAACTTTCCGATCGAACAGTCAAACACCCAAGTTTTCCCGAAACAGCTCAATACATGAAATAAGTTTAAAAACATTCACTTCATACCTCAGTACCAACGGTCTAGCCGTAGAAGGGTCAAGCCAACGCCTCACATGTGGCACGCCGTACTGCCCCAAACCCTAAGGTTCAAAGGGCAGTTCAAGATGGTCACATAATCGAGTTAAGGTTTGTTGTCTTCTAGAGGGTCCATCGCGTTACTTGCACTACTTAGAACGTCAATAAACTACGGAAAATCCAACAATTGGAAATTTCCCGGCAGAGGAAAAAGTGAGTATTTATATCCGGTCGAACTTTTTAACATATTCTAAAGTTATCCGGAAAAACACATAGACAAAGCTAAACAATCTGATCGAATCATCGATTCCCCAAAACAATCCAGAAAACTCAACTCTTGAGTATATTTTAAAAATTCCCAGAAAACTCAGCACAACAATATATGAATTACTGTGCAAAATTAAATGAATGATGCTTCCGTACGGCCGCGGAACCGCCGCACGAGCCATGCTCGTGCCGCGGTTCCGCGGCGATTTGATCGAATTAGCCGCTCGTTTTGCACAGTATTTCTTAGAATAGTCTGCTGATTTTTCTGCATATTTTTAATTTGAAAAAGTCCAAAATTCCAGAAAATGTCCAGAGAGTCGTTTTGAGTTAGGGTTTCGGGTTCAATCGGGTTTCTAACTTCGTCTACGCATCGCCTAAGGCTCTAGCCAGGCTCTGATACCACTGTAGGGTTCCTAGACACACTAATGAGGTCCCACAAGGCATCAACCATGCCAATTTCAAATTTTTCCGGTGCCGAGAAACCCTAACTAGATCGTTAAGTAAAGATTAGGCGATAACAAATGCGAGCAAACAACTTTACTCTAAAAGTGAACGGAAATACAACCTTTGTAGATCCGGTCCTCCACCTCCATAGCTCCGCCTTGACGTCCCTCCGCTGCGATCATCGGATCCGGACTCTAGTAATGGTTTCGTCGAAGAAATGATCGGGCTAGGTCGTCGACTTTGATGCCGAAGATGATCTACGTCGAGGCAACTCAAGATCAAGCTCCAACTTCACCAAGTCATGAAACTTGTGAAGAAAACACCCTATACTACTTGGCAAGTGGTAGAGGATGAAGAAATAGGAAGTGGGTTCACTTTGGATTTGGATTTCTCACTTTATTTCATCACTTGACATTTTTGTAGAAAGCTTTTCTTTCTTCATCAAGAAGAAGAAGAAGAAAGAAAATGAAAAATGAATTAACCTCAGAAAAGAAAATCAAATGACCCTTATCATATTGCAACCATGGTTAAGTGTAGAGAATAAACTAGGGTTAAGTTGAATGGTTAGGTTAAAGGAAAGAAACAAAATGGTCAAGCTTTCAAACCTTCATGAAGTTTCAACAAAAGAACAAAACAAGCCACCATTTCATTTATCTTTCCAAAAGAATAAATAAATAAATAAATAAATAAAAACCTAACCATTTACTTAAACATGGTTTAATCAACACAAACCCAAGTTTGCATGTATCATCAAACATGATACAAACTAGTGCACAAACATATATCATATATACAATGTGCACATTCAAGTGAGATAATCAATCTTAAGTGAATAAATACTAGTTAATGCAAAGTAATATATCAAATATATAATTATACATTAAATCATTAAATCAACACTTGATTTAACGATCCGGTCATATCGCATATGACCGACTAATATCCAATGTATCGACTTATCGAATCAATCCTTGATTCGATAACTAGGTTATATCGCATACAACCAATCGATACATTCATCTTGAGAATAGAATACGGTATCACATACATGCATTATTCTCGGTCCCACACATATCTCATATGCGCTCCTATTTCGTTTCGCTTGAGCCAGGAAACCTCTGTGTAAGACTCTAAAGACTCGTCAATACGCCGGCAGTAGGTGATGATCATATCAAATACCCACAAGCCGCAAGCGGTCTGCTAAACGTAACGGCCACCCGGGTATTGAGCGATCAGAAGATCGACGAGCAAGCCCGCTCACACTCCTGTGAATCCAACCAGTAACACTTACCGTACAGTCCGGTCTCGTCGTCTGATATGTCGCATATCTCGCCTAGGGGTGGTAAACGTCAGACCCTAATAGCTCGATAAGCCGTGTCGATATGAGGTCTTAACAGTTCGAGAAACTACAGGTAACACTTACCAGTAAATCTCAGCAACCCTGGCCAGGGATTTCCGGTTATAGCCAATCGAACACAAAGCAACATCAACTCCCTATACCGGGAGAGACGAATCCCCTCCTATCGTTCATTGCCTCCATGTGACTCGGGACTGTACCCAAAAACCACCGTTTTGCATGCCCTCTTGGACGTGGTAAGGTGGAAATCAAAGCACAGTGGGAATCACATTATGACGATCTCGGGTCAACAGACTACTCTGTACCAGTGTCACCAGAGAACTGCCATCTGACGTAAGGTATAATACCATCTGGGAGTTCTCGGCGAGTCCGTCCAGTGTACCCAGTCTCCACTGAGCACCCGTATATCATCTCTGATGTCAAACACCAATGGATATGGGATCATCCATCGCCCATTTGTATGGGTCGAAAAGGTATACGCTAGTCTACTCTGGTATATCGATTCCCCGTCTCGATACACCCACGACTAGGGACCTTAAAGGATGTACTTATAGACTACCATGTCCCCACTAGTATGATCCGCATCATAGTCCAGGTAGTCAAGTACTCATTCTAAGGGCTTTACCAACATGTAACAGAGAGACAATCAGTGTACACGTTAAGGTAAAGAGCAACCAGATAGCATACTATCATGTCGAGCAAGAAATTCCTCCCTATATATGTCCAAGCATCCACTACAATATACATCCTATGTATAGTAATGGCCTCTAGAGCATACATATAACTAACAACCCCTAGTGTGGGTTTTAGCATGTGTATGTTCAAAGCGCTCACGTGTGTATGTTTGGCCCTTGGTTATTTATGTTCAGCGCTCATATGCTTTGCATATGAGCGCCCACGTGTTTTACACGTGATGCTTGTTTGGCTCTTGGTTATTTATGTTCAGCGCTCATATGCTTTGTATATGTGCGCCCACGTGCTTTATACGTGATGCATGTTTGGCCCTTGGTTATTCATGTTCAGCGCTCATATGCTTTGCATATGTGCGCCCACGTGTTTTACACGTAATGCCTGTTTTTTGAGGATTCTCCCCCTTTTTTGTATAAGAACAAGTAGCTCTTGGCCGAAAATTTTGGCGGGAACAGACCCTCGTCTTAGGATGGTAGGATTTATCACTCGGAGGTTAGCCGAGCAGGAATCTGCGTGGTTGCCCCTCACTGGGGCTTCAATCCTTAGCGTCGGTGGGTAGAAAGTTACCCGCTAAGGATGGACCGAGCAGGGAAATTGCTCGGCAGCCTCTTGATGAGGGCTTCGATATTTATCGTAGGTGGGTAGGAAGTTACCCGTTTAGGATTGACCGAGCAGAGAAGCTTCCCGGTGGCCTCTTGATGAAGGCTTTAGATCCTTGGCGTCGGTGGGTAGGGAATTACGCACCAGGAATTGACCGAGCAGGGAAGCTGCTCGGTGGCCCTTCGGTGGGGCTTTGATCCTTAGAGTCGGTGGGTAGGAAATTACCCTCTAAGGATGGACCGAGCAGGGAAGCTGATCGGCGGCCTCTTGATGAGGGCTTTGATCCTTAGAGTAGGTGGGTAGGAATTTACCCGCTAAGGATTGACTTAGTAGGGAAGCTGCCCGGTGGCCTCTTGATGAGAGCTTTAGATCCTTGGCGTCGATGGGTAGGGAACTACCCATCAGGGATTGACCGAAAAGGGTAGCTTCTCGGTGGGCTCTTGATGAGGGTTTTAGATCCATGGCATCGATGGGTAGGGAACTACCCGCTAGGGATTGACCGAGCAAGGAAGCTGCTCGGTGGCCTCTTGGTGAGGGTTTAGATCCTTAGCGTAGATGTGTAGAAAGTTACCCGCTAAGGATGGACCGAGCAAGGAAGCTTCTCGGCGGCCTCTTGATGAGGGCTTTGATCCTTAGCGTAGGTGGGTAGGTAGTTACCGCTGAGGATTGACCGAGCAAGGAAGCTGCCCGGTAACCTTTTGATGAGGGCTTTAGATCCTTGGCGTCGGTGGGTAGGGAACTACCCGCCAGGGATTGACCGAGCAGGGAAGCTGCTCGGTGGCCTCTTGATGAGGGCTTTAGATCCATGGCGTCGGTGGGTAGGGAACTACCCTCTAGGGATTGATCGAACAGGGAAGCTGCTCGGCGACCTCTTGGTGAGGGCTTTGATCCTTAGCGTAGGTGGGTAGGAAGTTATCCGCTAAGGATTGACCGAGCTGGGAAGCTGCTCGGTGGCCTCTTGATGAGGGCTTTAGATCCTTGGCGTCGGTGGGTAGGGAACTACCCGCCAGGGATTGACCGAGCAGGGAAGCTGTTCGGTGGCCTCATAATGAGGGCTTTAGATCCATGGCGTCGATGAGTAGGGAACTACCCTCCAGGGATTGATCGAACAAGAAAGATGCTCGGTGGCCTCTTGGTAAGGGCTTTGATCCTTAGCGTAGGTGGGTAGGAAGTTATCCACTAAGGATTGACCAAGCAGAGAAGCTGCTCGGTGGCCTCTTGATGAGGGCTTTAGATCCTTGGTGTCGGTGGGTAGGGAACTACCCGCCAGGGATTGAACGAACAGGGAACCTGCTTGGTGGCCTCTTGGTGAGAGCTTTATAGACTTCACTTTGCCTTCATGGGGCGTCGTTCAATCTCGCTTGACCCATAAAATCTGGAAGAGTGACCGTCGCATACAACACGTGGCAGAAACGCACAGGCAAGACGCGACGCTCCATGGTTCGCATCATTCCAACTTCCCTTGAGCGCCTAAGGGCTCGTGAAGGTTGGCATGGTCACCACGTGGTAACTCTGTATTGGGAAATTTGAAAATATCCCGTGATTCGCGTTGCTACGCGCGCAAATTTTGGCCTTTAGGGATTTTGTTGGGGCTATAAATAGCGAAGGCATGTTGGTTTCTTTTAGCCTTGCATTTCTGAAAATGGCCGGGTTTACCTACTCCATCAAAGAGATCATCTCTTATGACGACGTATACCTGTACGATCAGATATGCACCGAGGAGATGTACCAAACGGTGATCGAATGCGTGGAGGGCCACTTCGGTCGTCTACTTCCCCGGCAGTCACCCCTCCTCTAATTTCTCATGTATGCGATTTGGAGGATGTCTCCGGTGCTGCATAATGCCTTGTCTCCGTAGCTGCTGGACGAGACGCTTGACAAGATGCACACGCTCCATCACCACAGCCTGATATCGAAAAGCTGGCGGGACCGATCAGTGGCTCTGCTTCAGGAGTGTTTCCAGAAGAGGCAGATCGTGGACTCTTGCCCGGCGGGCGGGAGATCCGGTGCCTTCGTGGCATCTCGGATCCACGGGCAACATCAGAGGGAGGGGGCTGAAGAAGCTAGGGCTTGGCTGGCGGAGATCTCCTCAGAGTACCATCAGCAGTGCTTTCTCAACCCCTTACCCCTTTGTTGTAATTTTTTTTGGCTGAGGAGCCCATAGTACCTTTTAATGAATAAAGTTCTTCTTTTCTGATCTTTTTGTCGCTTAGTAATTTTTATATACTCTCTCGGAAATGAATCTAAGGATCTCGAAACCGAGAAAAAGAACAAAATTTGTGAAAGAGGTCCCTTTTAATTCAAGAGACTTAAGAAAATTTACATAGTTTTGAAAAGAAGAAAATACATTAATTTGTATAGTTTGAGTTTTTCAGCATTGTAGGGCCGAAGAAACTTGCGTCCCCCAGCGTCTTGTAAGCAATAGGCTCCATCGGGCAATGTTTCAGAGACGAGGAAAGGGCCGTCCCACTTCTGGGAGAACTTGTGCAGTTTGCCCTGATCTACGAATTCATTGTGCCTTAAGACTAAATCTCCCGTCTTGAAGGAGCAATGCTTAACTCGTGTGTTGTAGTAGCGAGCAGTTTGTTGTTAGTAGGCAGCCGCTTTGATCTGTGCTCGATACCGCTTCTCTAGCAACAAGATGTCCTGATTGGTCCGGAGCACCGAGGTATTGGCTTCGTCATCGAAGTGTTCGACTCTGTAACTGCGCAGTCCGATCTCCGCTGGGACCATTGCCTCGGTGCCGTAGCAGAGGCTGAAGAGTCTCTCTCCTATGGGCATTTTCTTCGATGCGCGTAAGGCCCATAGTACCAGTGGTAGTTCCTCGACCCAGCGGCCATGCCTCCCTTCCAAACGAGTTCGAAGACCTCGAATGATGTCTCGGTTAGCAACCTCGGCTTATTCGCTGCATTAAGGATGCGCGACCGCGGCAAACTTCATTAGTATGTGGTATTCGTTGCAGAACTTTTTGACTTTTTCGTTTTCCGAATTCATGCCGTGGTTGGTAATGATGCACCTTAGGATCCCGAATCGAGAGATTTCGTTGTTCTGCAGGAACTTTAAGGTAGTGGCGGCGTCCGATTTTCTGATGGGGATGGTTCGTCCCTCATTCCCCTCGACGAGGGGGGATTCTGTTAGTGCCTCCACCGGGGCTTCTTGGATTTCTTTCAGTTCATCGCGCGTGTCCAAAGACCCCTGGAAATCATTTTCGTCTACAAGGTCGTCGCCCTGCTCTCCGGTGATGACGGTTTCGATGAAGCAAATCGTGGCGATTTGCTGGTTCCCGTAGGCCCGGCCTATCCCCCCTTGATCCAGTGGAAATTTGATCGTAAGGTGGTAGGTTGAAATTTGAGCCCGGAGGGCGTTTAATGTTGTGCATCCCAGGAGGATGTTGTAGGATGAGGGGATCCTAGCGACAATGAATTCTACCTATACGGTCCTCGTATTGCCCGCTTCCCTAATGTTGAGGAGAAGGGTGATCACTCCCTCGGCCGGGATGGAGTGGTTGGTAATCCCTGATAGGACATGGAAGGTTGGTCGTAGGTCGAACGGCCCTAGCCCCATACGCTGGAAGCAGTCATAGAGGAGGATGTCTGCCGAGCTTCCAGAATTAACCAATATCCTCTGAACCTCATAACGGTGGACCCATGCCGTAATCAGGAGAGGGTTGTTGTGAGACAAGGATATACCGTGGAAGTCTTCATCAGTGAAGATGATGGGCTCGACGGTCCTACATTTCTTCTGGGGCGGGTCGCTTGTTCCCTCGACGGATAGGAAGCGGTGAGTCTCGCCGGCTCCACGGATAGACCCCGAGGAAGCGACCATGATTTGGCCGATCATTAATTCGTCGGGAGGGGTCTGGTTCTCTTGCTCCCTGTCGTCCTGTCGCTTGTCCCGCGGGTACCTCGCCAGGTGGCCAGAGCGGATCAACTCCTCAATGTAGTCGCGGAGTTGTTTATAGTTCTCGGTCGGATGGCCCTGCGACCTATGGAAGGCATCGTACGTGCCCCGGGTTCGTTTAGCCGCTCTATGGGTGACCGGTGAGAGCTTGAAGAATCGCTCGCCCTTCTCCTTCTCTAACAGCTTGGTCTGGGAGATGTTGAGAGGAGTATACTCCTGGAACTTTGGGGAGTATGGTTTTGGCCGGTCTACCTTCTTCTTCTCTTCTCTGCGCCTCTTCTTTTGGTCGGCTTGGTCGCCCCGAGGCAAGTTGGCGTTCACCTCAGACTCGAGTTGGATCTCTCGCTCGGTCGCTTTTACGTCGGCTATGGTCTTAGGTTGCGCTAATGCAAAAGAGCGGAGCCATTCTTTGTGCCTAAGACCCAACCTTAGAGCGGTGATAACAGTTTTATCTCGGTGATCGGGGAATTCGAGGAGAGTGTTGTAGAATCGAGTGACATATCCTTTAAAGGATTCTTTGTCCCCGCTCTCTATGGTGAACAGGTGGTCGACCGTTCTCTTTTACCGCCTGTTTCCGACGAAGTGTCCGAGGAATTGGGTGGCCAACTCGTCAAAGGTCGAGATAGATCATGGCGCCAATCCCCGGAACCAGTCCTGACCTGCACGAATGAGGGCGGTCGGGAAATTTCGGCACTGGGCTACGTCCGAGTTATCTTGGAAGCTCATGCTCGCCGTGAACGCGTCCAGGTGGTCCTTCGGGTTGCAAAATGATCAAGTAGTTTACTTGCTGGAAGGCAGACTTCCTGTCGAAAAGGGATACCTTGGACGGTTTGTTCCTGGACGAGACGTGTACGGCGAGCAACTTTTCGGTGAAGGGCTTCGTAAGTGAGTCGGCGGCGTACCTGGCCCCTCCACCGGATGGATGACCCTCCCAATGTATACCCTCGATTTTCTTTTCGAAGGCGTCGAGGCAGTCGTGGTACCTCGAGGATTCGGTGCAGTCGGAGTTGTGACCCTTCCCGCTTATGGCCTGCGCCAGGCTGCGACTCCGGTTCGGTTCTATCAAATTCCTTAGGTCCCCTGGTGAGGTCCTTCTTGAGTTTTCCCGGCGAGTGTTGTTTGCACGATCCCTTTGAGGGAGAGGGTGTCGGTCATACCTGGGAGCAGGCAAGCTGACCGATACCTCATCGGGAGGGAAGGGAACGCGAAGGGCCTCGGGGTGATGGGCTCTTTCGCGAGACCGCGGCATGGAGCCGTGTGGCGCTCAGCGGGTCATTGAATCGGTCGCTGCGGGGGAGCCGCGATCGCCGGAGTGAGCAAAGTGTTGTTCGGTGGTGCCAGCGTGGGCGGTGTCGTCCACCCCTCTGCAGAGGTTATGATCCCTGGAAAGGAGAACGGCGACCTCAGGGGCTGGGCCCACCGTTTAGACATGGACAAGGGCGTCCACTGTGGACGCGAGCCTGTCGATCCTTGCCGAGAGGGCGTGGATGGCATTCGGAAGGGGAGTAGATCCGTCCGTGCATCCGTTGTGGGGAAGGCGGCGGCTTGTGCTTGGATCGTCACAGTTTTCACTCGCCATGAAGTCGAGAGCGGAAGATCAACTTTCGATGAGTGGAAGAAATTAGAGTTCCCACATACGGCGCCAACTGATGGAGGTTTGGATCTTCTTCAGATGGTGTCCTCCGTCGATCTGTTGCGAGCGTTGATGAAGGATTGAGATTGGTGTTGAGGGTTGTCTCCTTGAGCGTGTGGATATCAGTGAACTTGTTTTGAGGTGAAGCCAAGCTATCTGCAAAAGAAGTCCCGGGGTGGTTGTACCACCGTGGACCCTCCGACGATCAAGTTAGCCGAAGAATTTGAGCAGAGTCGTGGCTTAGTGGATTAAAATTGCGTTAACTGAGTCGTCTGAGAAGGGGATTTTTATAGTGGTCACATGGAACGAGCGGACGCGAGATCTTCGCTTTCGGTCACACCCCTGACGTTACATCTGCGTGAATGACGGGATCTCTCCATTAATGACGTGATACGCTCATTAATAGGGGGATGCGCGAGCGCGGGACGCGGGACGTGGGGCGTAGGATATCTCGCTTCGGCGAGATATGCGGAACCGTTGCGGAAGCACTAAGGCTCTGTGTTCTTGGTTGCTCGATAGAACCAGGAAGGCTTAGCTCGGTGGGAGGCTTGAATACGAGCGGGGGGCAGAGGAAGCTTGGTTCTGTGATAACTCAGGGGTGAGCTGGGAGGCTGAGGAAGCTCAGCGTGTAGGAGGGCCCGAAGGCGAGCCGATGGTTATTTGCAAGGTGAACATAGGAGTATTCTGGGAGGCCATCGAAGGTCGGTTCAATCCTCGGGACGGAGGCCCGGGGAATGTCTTCAAAGTATCATGTTTGCTCTTGTCCCGTAAGCCCTGGGACACGTCATCTACCACGTGTCATAATCTGGGAAATTCTCGCTTATGAGTATCATCAGGACCCATCCCAAAACTGGGTCAACATACCTTTATTTACTTATCCAACACAAAGATCGAATGGCTGTCAACTTACATAAAGTCACATCACGGGCGCTCGTAAATTAATGAAGGGGTCGTCGTTCTTGACCTTCCAAAATCTTCTGAAATACAAGAAACCAGCTAAATACAAACTACAATACTATTAGAGGATGCCATCAAGATACCACAACGAATTAGCTGAGAAATACCATTGCATAGGTGTGAGAGCCAATTCTTGAAAACTCAGCATCCCTTGCGTACGTCTCTTATGGTCTCTTATAATTAAGAACTATAATTAACTAATTAATTCAGCTTATATTTGACCTAGCTAGCCCAATAGAGAAACAGACCAAAATATTACTACTTCTCACAAACCACTCTATATAAAAGCCTCAATAACAAACCATATTTCCATCCATAACATAATCAATGGCTTCATCCAGCAAAATCGATCTCGAGAGGATCTTCAGCCATTTTGATACAGACGGCGATAACAAGCTATCGCCGTCCGAGCTCCGCTGCCTCATGAGGAGTATAAGCCATGAACTGAGCATTGAGGACGCCGAGGCCGCGATCGTGTCTACCGACATGAACGGCGACGGACTGCTCGACATTGATGAATTTATCCAGCTCGTGGGCTGGGGCCCTGCTGTCGACGGAGACGAAAATGAAGAAGAGAAGGAGCTGAGAGAGGCATTTGAGATGTATGTGATGAAAGGTGAGGGGTACATCACGGCGAAAAGCCTGAAACGGATGCTTAGCCGGCTGGGGACGTCGAAGGCCGTGGAAGAGTGCATGGCTATGATTTGCAGGTTTGATGGCAATGGTGACGGGGTGCTTAACTTCGAAGAGTTCAAGACTATGATGGGCTGAAGATTCAAATAAAATGGTTTCATTAGTTGTTAAATTTGTGTTGTAATGTGTTGGGTTCCTTGTTTACATCATTGTATGAATCAATTTCTTGCATCTGTGATCTCCGTTTTAATTATTTCTTTGAATAATAAATTATGTCAATCCATTCCCTAATTAAATCAAAATTTCCCATTAAAAAAAAACTCACCATCAATTTTCCATGTACAAAAGCTATCATACTGCAAAAGATAATTACGTTACACAGCCAGCAGAACAAACAACACTAATTCAAGAAACAAACCAATCATTCTAACAACCAAACCTCTATACTTCAACCCTGCGGAGCTTCTCAAATGCTCCAACCCCCCACCATCATTCCAATAAATGCTGTACCGGTTTCCCATTCGCCGCCGCCTGCAGGTCACAGTAACTGATCCCCAACATCCAATTGACGCTGTCCATCGTCCCTTCCCACACATCATAACACAGCCTGCTGTTGTTCTAGACCCTCAGCTTCCTCCCCATCCTCCATATCATCTCCTTACTCATCGGAATCAGCCTATTCAGCCCGTTGTTCGCCAACCACAACTCGCTCAGCCTCTCTAGCTTTCTGAAGCTCAGCGGCATCGAGCCGTTAAGTTCAATGGCGTCAAGGTACAGCACCCGTAAACCAGCCAGTTCACTGATCGATTCGGGTATGGGCCCGTTCAGCCCCATATTGGATAGCACCAGCATGCTCAGCTGTTTCAGACCCGATAGCCAGTTATCGGGAATCGCTGTCTGGGCCATGAAGTTCCCTTTCAGGATCAGAGTCCGAAGCGAGGTTAAGCTGTCGAGCGATTTCTGAAGCGGCCCAGAGAGGGATCAGTTGTGGCTTAAATCGAGCAGCGTTAGGTTCTTGAGTTCATGGATCGAATCGGGTATTGGACCCGATAGCCTGTTTCTGCTCAGGTCCAATTTGATTAACGAATCAGATTTTGTGATGGATGCAGGTATCGGACCCTGAAGGAAGTTGAGGCTCAGGTCCAACACGCTCAGATCCGGTAGGTTCAGTTTCTGTATCCAACCCGTCAACTGGTTGCTGCTCAGGTCCAGTTTCCGGATGCGGGTCAGTCCGTTAAATGCGGGTGGGATGAAGGACCCGAGATGGTTGCCGTGGAGATCCAGCAGCCGGAGGGACGTCAGGTTCGCCAGCTCAGCGGGGACGGGACCCACATGGCCATTCTCACGCAGCATGCGGGACCAGGGAGTGGGGCCCAGCTGGCCGAGGAACGCGGGGACCGGCTGGGGGTTGTCGGTGAAGCAGCGGTAGAAGAAGAGGGAGCGCAGGTGGGAGCTTCAGAACGGCGGGGTGGAGGAAGGCGGCGGCGCAGTTGCACGTGGGGAAGGCGGTGTCATCTGATAGGGCGCCGAAGGAGAGGGAGACCATGTGGTACATGACGTCTGTGTCCGGGGTGCACTCGATGCCGTGCAAGCGGCCGCGGCACATGTCGAGGATTGATGATGCTCATAAGTGGAAACTCCCCAGATCATGATACGTGGCAGATTACGTGTCCCGGAGCTCACCCAAACAGGGCAAGCATCTTGCGTTGGAGCCCCTTCCCGAGCTATCGTCCCGGGGTTTGTCTCGATCTCCTACGGAGCCCTGAGTGCTCTTATACACGCCTTGCAAATGACCGTGGGGTCGTCCCCGAGCCTCTCTAGCGCTGACTTTTCTCAGCCCTTCTAGCTCGTCTTCGGGCTATTACAGAACCGAGCTTGCTCAGCCTCCCGCTCGTCTTGAGCCTCCCGCCGAGCCAAGCCTCCCCGGTTCCGCAACGAGCAACCTGGAACGCAGATCACAGGTGCCTCCGCCATGGCTCCGCGTATCTCGCCAGCCGTCCCACGATTCTGCGTTCCATGCCGCCATGTCCCCTCATTAACGAGCGTATCTCTTCATTAATGGGGGATCCCGTCATTCGCGCAGGCGTAACGCCTGGAGCGTAACGGCCTGCGAAGATCTCGCGCTGGCTATCTCATGGCAAGTGCTATAAAAAACCCTCTCCTAGACGACTCAGGTAACGCAATTTCATTCTAATAAGCCGCTACTCTGTCCAAATACCTCGGCTAACTTGATCGTCGGAGACTCTACGGTGGTACAACCATCCCGGGACTTCTTTTGCAGATAGCTCGACTTCGCCTCAAATACAACCCATTGAGATCCACACACTCAAGGAGGCAACCCCCAAACTCAATCTCAGCAGTTCACCAACGCTCGCGACAGATCGACAAAAGACAACATCTGAAGGAGATCTTGACCTCCATCAGTTGGCGCCGTCTGTGGGAAGAGAAAATTCCACTCATCGAAATTTGATCTTCCGATCTCGAACTCATGGCGAGTGATCACTGCGGCGATCCAAGCACAAGCCGCCGCCCTCCCCACAATAGAGATGCGGACGGATCCACTCCTCCCCCCAACGTCGTCCACGCCCTCTCTTCACGAATCGACAGGCTGGCATCCATCGTGGACGCCCTTGTCCGCGTCCAAACGGGACAAGCCCTCCAGGTCACCGTTTGTCACGCTCCGCTTCCCAGTGTACAGACAGAGGACGCGACGGGCCCGCTACGTATTTACTCAGAAGTAAACACGCTAAACGTATCTAAGCAATATAAGTAAAATACACAAGAGACAAGATGTAAATGAACAACTTTATTTATTAAATATTCTTTTTACAATACAGCTGAAATGTAAATACATGGAATGAAAGCGATGCCTAACAATGTCATAACAGAAATGAAAAATGAAATGTACAAGTAAACTAGCGCATCGGGTCAAAGGCTAGCTGATCCAAATCCTCTCTGGTAGGCTCTCTCTCCAGAAGGTCCGATCCACCTGACAACATTCAAAGAAAGAAGAAAGGAATGTCGTCAGCGAACAATCGCTCGGTAAGTCCCAAAGAATAAGTAGAGACAGAATAGACAGAAGAAGAATGTAACTTTTAAAATTATATTATATTGTTAACGATGTTCTTTGTAGTTTGTTACAGAAGATACTAGTGTATACGAATGGAGTCCAAATTACACCGTGGACTTTGGTAACCCGTAGTACAAGGCTCCGTCGATAATACTACGGAACAACGGCATGGATGTAATTACGTCTTAAGTGACCATCTCGTGCCACCTTTAACATATTCCGTACCAGTCTACCCCTTATAAACCACGCGATATCTTGATTGTATTGATTGTATTGTATTGTATTGTAAATTGTATATATGGATTACTTGTCGAAACCATGATATCAGTAATGGAACGGATACAATGGATGAACATGTAGATGGAATATATCCATGGTTCGGTTCAATCAATATAGATTGATTTAGATTGAATAGACGGATTCATGTTGAATTGTTGTATTGTATATTGTACTTGAATCACATTCAAGTCAGATTAATTATATTGAGACTCATTTTGAGTTGAGTCAGACACTTTTAAAAGAACTTGAAATCCTGATTGTTTTGATGTTATCGGTAACTGCTGCACATGGACGGCAGGATTTGTGTCTTTTTCAAAGACGATTACCGTGTTGATAACACCGTTTATTAGATTGTCTAACTTAGATAGGCAAGCACCCATATCTCCGGCTCCCTGGGGCTCAAGAGACTGGTCCCGCTTAAATCTATATTTACTAGGGTCTTTATTGTAATTTAGTATAACTTGAGAGGGTTTTATGTAAAAATAATTTTATCATAATTTCAAAATACACCTCAAGCATTTAATTATCGTCTTTAGGGTTTCATAGATTTATATTTTATACATGTGAAATTTCTAGTGAATAAAACCTAATTTCATAATATATGATATTTATTTGTAATATGGATGTTGTTTGAATTATCATGATAGTTTCATATAATATTTAAATTCTTTTCTTGAGTTTTGGAAACATGGAATATTTATATAGTTGAAAATAGATATTTTTATAATAGATACATACATACATACATACATACATATATATATATATATATATATATATATATATATATATATATATATATAATGAAAATAATTTATTTATTTTCTTATAGAAATCTCATTTTCTAAAGAAAAATACATCAAAAATTCCATCGAGATTGAATGCTCCATTCGAAGGTCTGCATCTCACTTTACTAAGCCTGAGTATGTGCGATAATCCGCACCATCCTGAACAGGGTCCCCAAAAATGGGTTGTAGAGGCGCAATTGCATAGAATTGTTTTAATACATCTTTTAAAATACATCTTTTAAAGAAAACGGTTTTATAAGTTAAAGGGATTTATTTGCAAAATCGTATTTCCCGTATTCTATTATCCCAAAATTCATCATGCAATGATAGATATGTGTATTGTGATGAGGTAGGTCATCACCTTGTGAACTATCTAAAGGTATAGTAAGAAATAAGGTTATAATGTCGAAATGAATAGTTTGTGGTATTTTATTGTAAAAATGCGATAAATGTCACAAACATGATTATTTTGAGGTGAAACTTGATTTAATGGTTTTGTTGATGTTTGTTAAGAAATATATGAGAATATGAAGTTATCTTAATTAAAAAAGTATAGTTTTTAAAGAAAACTGAATTGGAAGTCGTATTAACCCCGCTTCCGTCGGGTTTTGGAAATGAAACTTTTTAAAGAATAAGATGAGAAGAGAAATAGGACTTACGGGCTTATAAAGTAGAAGGGAGAAAGAGGAAGAGTGGGGAAGCGCCGGTGCGTCGTTTCGTTGCCGGAATCTCCTCGGAAGTTCGTCGGAGCATCGTCCTTCGCTAACTCCACTTGCACACTAAGGACTTGGGAATTTGGTATAGTTTTTGCAAGAGAATTCTGGGTGAGAGGGGTATAAGATAGGGTGGGTATTTATAGGGCAATCTAGGGTTTAGGGGGTGATGAAAAATGCATTTAAATTTGCTTTAAAAATGGAATTTAAAGGGGTTTTTAATTCTCTGGAAAATGCAGGGAAAACAAACGGATAGGGGTTAAAGAGGGAAGTCCAAGGGTCTATGTTTTACAAAAAAATTTGGGTTTGGCTCAAGGAAAACCGGCGGCGCCAGTCTGTGGGGCTTTCTCTCCGGTCCGATCATGGAAGTAGGGGCTTGGATTGGGGCCACGTGTCCCTGACGGTCTGAATACTAATTTGTATCTATTTGTTTTAAGTGTGACTCTTAGTTTTACGTGTTGTGTACGTGTAGACTCTTGGGCTTCTAAAATATTAAAAGAATTTAAAATAAAAAGAGTGTAACTAATGTGATTTGAACTCTGGTGCTATGGTTCAGCAGTGCAAGGACTTTACTAGTAAGCTACAAGCTCCTTCTTACTGTTCAAAAGCAAAACAAACTTATAACTCGTGTTCAAGCTTAGGTGTGTCTTTCTGTATTTGGAAAAAATTCGTACATAAAGCTAGGGTTGTTACATACTACCTTCCTTATAAAAATTTTGTTCTCGAAATTTGAAAAAGGGAAGTGTAACGGATTCAAGGAAAGTTTGGTAATAGAAGTACTTGATAGTGTATGAAAAATAACAAAGTGATACAAGGGTTTGAAAAGGTTGAAGAGAATTACCAGGGTTACCTTCTTCTACGGCCTCTGCTTCTTCAGCCGCTAAAAGGAAAGTCTGACGCCGTAGTTCATTCCTCCTAGTTGGAGGCACATTCCTCTGTCATTGGGGTATGTTTCTCTGCCCTCGAGGCATGTTCCTCAATGCCTGATAGAATTGGTGATTAAGCTGTGCAGGTGGTGGAGATGGGAGTGCAAGACGAGGTGCAGGAGCCTGGATAGCTGGCCGCTGTAGGTAGTTGGTGGGTGTATGAGCTAGGTTGCGTCTATAAGGACAATTTCCAATTCCGTGATTGGATGTGCCACAAACTGAACACAGGCCTTTTGCGCGCCAACAGTCCTTCGACAAGTGTCTTTCCCTCTTGCAATAGAAGCAAAAACCGGGACTCGGCTGGTTATTGGTTTCTTCCGGTCTCCTGAGTTCAACATTTGACCTTGAAGAGGCTCCTCCTGCCATCTGATTAGCAGAGCACTTAAATCCAACAGATTGAGGTCTGCCCTTCTTCTTCACTACTGCCTACTATCTTCGGGCAGCTTTCAAAGCCAATTGTGAGTTGGGAAATCTCCTGTAGCTAACGCAGCTTGAATCTCTGGATCAAACCCTTGTTGGAATCGTCGGGCTCTGATCTCGTCCGTCGGTATTAAGTGTGCCGTGAATCCACTGAACATGGTAAACTCAGCATCGTACTCATCCACTGATTTGGTCCATATTGAACCCTGTTACAGGTGGATGAACTGCTGTTCCATCTCGAATCTGGCAGTCTCGGGGAAGTACTTTGCGTCAAACATTTCACAAAAAGTCCTCCATTCGATCGGTTAGGTGAGACGGTTTTCTTCCACCTTTTACCAAACCCATGCATTGTCCGTGAGCTGCAACTTCGCAACACGAACCCAAGCTATATCTAGCACTTGTGCCGCTGCCAGGTAATCTTTAACACCTTGAGCTCATTCCTCAGGTTCTTGAGGGTTCTCTTTTCCTGCGAATTGCTTGGGGTGCAAGGCCCTGAATTGCTTCACCCCAGGTGCTTCCACCTTTGAACGGTTCATCAAGATAGCAGTCTGCTGCTGCTATCCCTCCAGGAGGTTGCAGATCGCTTCAAGCAAAACCGTCTGCTCATTGATCGGAGCAGCTACGGCAGGTGTAATCGGTAGGGGAGGTGGATTGTTGTTGAAGTTGGTGCTAGTGTTGTTTGCGGAATCCATAACCTTGAAAGAAAATTTTGAGTTAGGACAGATTCAAAATATATGAAATTGAATGATTCAAGAAATATGAATTGCAAAGAATATTTTCAGTTGCTACTTCTTGTGTTATATTGCTCAGGTTGTCCACGCAGAGCCGACCTGCCTGGTAGGATTCCATACAGCTCTGACATGCATGGGCCACAAACAAAACCTGTCACGTCCCGCTTCCCAGTGTACGGACAAAGAACGCGACGGGCCCGCTACGTATTTACTCAGAAGTAAACACGCTAAGCGTATCTAAGCAATATAAGTAAAATACACAAGAGACAAGATATAAATGAACAACAACTTTATTTATTAAACATTCTTTTTACAATACAGCTGAAATGTAAATACATGGAATGAAAACAATGCCTAACAATGGCATAAGAGAAATGAAAAATGAAATGTACAAGTAAACCAGAGCTCCGGGTCAAAGACTAGCTGATCCAAATCCTCGCTGGTGGGCTCTGTCTCCAGAAGGTCCGATCCACCTGACAACATTCCAAAGAAAGAAGAAAGGAATGTCGTCAGCGAACAATCGCTCGGTAAGTCCCAAAGAATAAGTAGAGACAGAATAGACAGAAGAAGAATGTAACTTTTAAAGTTATATTATATTGTTAACGTTGTTGTTTGTAACTTGGTACAGAAGATGCCAGTGTATAAGAGAGGAGTCCAACTTACACGTGGTCTTTGGTAACCCGTAGTACAAGGCTCCGTCGATAATACCACGGAACAACGATATGGATGTAATTATGTCCTAAGTGACACCTCGTGCCACCTTTAACATATTCCGTACCAGTCTATCCCTTATAAACCCCGCGATATCTTGATTGTATTGTATTGTCTTGTAATGTAAATTGTATATATGGATGGCTTGCCGAAACCATGATATCAGTAATGGAACGGATACAATGGATAAACA
Source organism: Agapanthus africanus (assembly GCA_030015575.1). NCBI lineage: Eukaryota > Viridiplantae > Streptophyta > Magnoliopsida > Asparagales > Amaryllidaceae > Agapanthus > Agapanthus africanus. Next base: position 73,844,123 of record CM057348.1, read on the forward strand.
TGTAGATGGAATATATCCATGGTTCGGTTCAGTCAATATAGATTGATTTAGAATGAATAGACGGATTCATGTTGAATTGTTGTATTGTAAATTGTACTTGAATCACATTTAAATCAAATTAATTATATTGAGACTCAGTCTGAGTCAGACACTTTTAAAAGAACTTGAAATCCTTATTGTTTTGATGTTATCGGTAACTGCTGCACATGGACGGCAGGATTTGTGTATTTTTTAAAGACAATTACTGTGTTGATAACACCGTTTATTAGATTGTCTACCTTAGATAGACAAGCACCCATATCTCCGGCTCCCTGAGGCTCAAGAGACTGGTCCCGCTTAAACCTATGTTCACTAGGGTCCTTATTGTAATTTAGTATAACTTGAGGGAGTTTTATGTAAAAATAGTTTTATCATAATTTCAAAATACACCTCAAGCATTTAATTATCGTCTTTAGGGTTTCATAGATGTATATTTTATACATGTGAAATTTCTAGTAAATAAAACCTAATTTCATAATATATGGTATTTATTTGTAATATGGATGTTGTTTGAATTATCATAGTAGTTTCATATAATATTTGATTCTTTTCTTGAGTTTTGGAAACATGGAATATTTATATAGTTGAAAATAGATGTTTTGATAATAGATACATATATATATTTAATGAAAATAATTTATTTATTTTCTTGTAGAAATCTCATTTTCTAAAGAAAAATGCATCAAAAATTCCATCGAGATCGAATGCTCCATTCGGAGGTCTGCATCTCACTCTACTAAGCCCAAGGATGTGCGATAATCCACAACATCCCAAACGGGGTCCCCAAAAGTGTGTTGTAGAGGCGCAATTGCATGGAATTGTTTTAATATATCTTTTAAAGAAAACGGTTTTATAAGTTAAAGGGATTTATTTGCAAAATCGTATTTCCCGTATTCTATTGTCCTAAAATTCATCATGCTATGATAGATATGTGTGTTGTAATGAGATAGGTTATTATCTCATGAACTATCTAAAGGTATAGCAAGAAATAAGGTTATAATGTCAAAATGAATAGTTTGTGGTATTTTATTGTAAAAATGCGATAAATGTCACAAACATGATTATTTCGAGGTGAAACTTGATTTAATGGTTTTGTTAGTGTTTGTTAAGCAATATGTGAGAATATGAAGTTATCTTGATTAAGAAATGTATAGTTTTTAAAGAAAACCGAATCGGAAGTCGGATTAACTCCGCTTCCGTCGGGTTTTGGAAATGAAACTTTTTAAAGAATAAGATAAGAAGGTAAATGGGACTTATGGGCTTATAAAGTAGAGGGGAGAAATAGAAAGAGTGGGGAAGTGCCGGTGCGTCATTTCGTCGCCTGAATCTCCTCGGTAGTTCGTCGGAGTTTCGCCCTTCGCTAACTCCACTTGCATACTAAGGACTTGGGAATTTGGTATAGTTTTTGCAAGAGAATTCTGGGTGAGAGGGGTGTAAGATGGGGTAGGTATTTATAGGACAATCTAGGGTTTAGGGGGTGATGAAAAATGCATTTAAATTTGCATTAAAAATGGAATTTAAAGGGGTTTTTAATTCTCTGGAAAATGCAGGGAAAACAAACAGATATGGGTTAAAGAGGGGAGTCCAAGGGTCTAGGTTTTACAAAAAAAATTGGGTTTGGCTTAAGGAAAACCGGCGGTGCCGGTTTGTGGGGCTTTCTCGCCAGTCCGATCATGGAAGTAGGGGCTTGGATTGGGGCCACGTGTCTCTGACGGTCTGAATACTAATTTGTGTCTTTTTGTTCTAAGTGTGACTCTTGGTTTTACGTGTTGTGCACATGTAGACTCTTGGGCTTCTAAAAGATTAAAAGAATTTAAAATAAAAAGAGTGTGGCCGATGTGATTTGAACTTTGGTGTTATGGTTTAGCAGTGCAAGGTCTTTACCAGTGAGCTACAAGCTCCTTCTTGCTGTTCAAAAGCAAAACAAACTTATAACTCGTGTTCAATCTTAGGTGTGTTTTTCTGTACTTTGAAAAAAATTCATACAGAAAGTTAGGGTTATTACATTGTTCCCCCACCTCGGGATCACGACCTTCGCAGAGGGGGAGATGGAGCTGCCCACGCTGGCACCACTGAACAGCATCTTACAATCTATGGCGGCCACAGGTCCCCCGCGGAGACCGATTCAATGACCCGCTGGGCACCCCACGGTTCCACACCACGGTCCCACGAGCGAACCCATTGCCTCGAGGCACATCGCGTCCTCATCCCTCCCGACGAGATGTCGGTCATCTCACCTTCTCTCAAGCATGGCTGGCACCCTCTCCCTCGACGGGGTCATGTGGGCAACACTCGCCATGAAGACTTAAGAACGATCTCGTCTGGGGACCTGAGGAACCTGATAGAGTGGAACCGAAGCCGCAGCCAGGCACAGGCCACCAGTAGGAAGGGCCACAATTCCGACTATGCCGAATCCTCGGGGTACTACAACCGTCTTGACGCCCTCGAAAGGAAAACCGAGGGTATACATCAGGATGGTCATCCTTCAAGCAAGGGAGCTAGGTACATCACCGACTCGCTTATGAAGCCCTTCACTAAAGAGCTGCTCGCTGTCGGTGTCTCATCCGAAACAGACCTCGCAAAGTGCCACTCTTTGACGGGAAGTCCAACCCGAAAGATCATTTAGACGCATTCACGGTGGGCATGGGCTTCTAGGACAACTCCGACGCCGCCCAATGCTAAGCGTTCCCCGCCACTCTCATCCGGGCTGTACGAGACTGGTTTCGAGGACTCACGCCATGCTCCATCTCTACCTTTGATGAGCTGTCCGCCCAGTTCCTCGGGCATTTCGTCGGGAACAGACGGCAGAAGCGGACCGTCGATTGCCTCTTCACTATAAAGAGCGGGAACATGAAATCCTTTAAAGGATACGTCGCTCGCTTCTACAATGCTCTTCTTGAGGTTCCTGAGAACCAGGACGAGACTGTCATCATGGCTCTTAGGTTGGGTCTTAGGCCCAAGGAGTGGCTCCGCTCTTTTGAATTAGCGCAACCTAAGACCATGGCCGAGGTAAAGGCTTGGACCGAGCGGGAATCCAGCTCGAGTCCGAGGTAAACGCGAACCTACCCCGGAGCGACCATGCCAACCAAAAGAAGAGGGGTAGAGAAGAGAAGAAGAAGGTCGACCGGCCAAAGCCATACTCCTCGAAGTTCCAGGAGTATACTCCGCTCAACATCTCTCAGACTGAGCTGTTGGAGGAGGCGAAAGGTGAGCGATTCTTCAAGCTCCCTCCGGTCACCAATAGAGCGGCCAAACGGACTCGAGGCCCATACTGCACCTTCCAAAGATCGCAGGGAAACCCCAACGAGAACTGTAAACAGCTTTGTGAATACATCGAGGAGCTGATTCGCTCGGTCCACCTTACAAAGTACATGCGGGAAAGGCGACAGGAAGACCGGGAGCAAGAGAACCATCCCCCTCCCGGCGAATTAACAATCGGCTAAATCATGATTGTCTCTTAGGGAGGTGGCATGGATTCGGCGAGATTCGCCTCCTCCTACCAGTCGAAGGAACCAGCGGCCAGCCACGGAAGAAAAACAAAGCTACCGAGCACATCACTTTCTCTGATGAAGACCTCCACAGAATATTCTTGCCTCACAATGACCCCCTCATGATAACAGCGCGGTTCCACAGTTATGAGGTCCAAAGGATACTGGTCGACTCAGAAAGCTCGGCGGACATCCTCTTCTACGACTGCTTTCTACACATGAGGCTTGGCCCATCCGACCTGCGGCCAACCACCCACATTCTATCGGGTTTTACTAGCCACTCCATTCCGGCAAAGGGAGTGGTTACTGATTGATGAGATATGTTTCATGCATGCTTTTTAAAAATTAAGAGAATACCACAATCAAGACGGTGTCGCTTAGTAGTTAGCCGGTTGAGTACGGGTCAGTCCACAGAGAAATGGTGTTCTCTCTTTAAGTTCTAACGAGTTAAGTCCTATTTTTGGTAGGTTTTGTTTTAAAATCTAAGAATGAGATTAATTTGATTTAAAGTCTTGCTAGGCTTAGGATTAGGTTAGTTTGGAATAAGGATTCTATTCACTGCTTTCCTTACCCTAGTTAAGAATATAGGTGTTAGAGTAATAGTCAACAAAGGGGATTAGCACGACTAGGAAGAAACTTAGTTTCTTCCTTTTGATCCTTGTCCTTCCTTTCTTAACTCTTAGCCCTAACCTCTATTTAAATCAACCACAACTGGTCTAACTAGGAAATCACCGCTATCTTGTAGGATAGGGTGCCGTAGTGAGCGGTGTGGGGTTAATTTAAATAGAGTCCGTATTAATTAAAATTATAGGGGCAAGGAAAGGAGTGAAAGAGATTTTCTTCTTTCAAACCTTCCCTATCCTAACCCTAACAAGTGAGGAATTACTCACTCATTAGGAAAGTGACAAAAGAATTCATTTTTATAATTTTTATTTTAAAAGACTATCTAAGTTGCAGATAATAAAAGACAGATAAAAAATATTGCACGAATTAAATTCAGATAAACAAAAGAATGCAAGATGGAAAATAAAAGTACCTTTATTGATGACCTCTCAATAAGTGCATTACAAGGAAATTAAAAGTTTAATCTAAGAAATTAAAAAGAGGCATGCCTAATTAGGCTTCTGGCTTTCCTATTTACAGATAGGAGAAACCCTAGGTTTTACATCTGATCCACATTTGAAATTATAAGACTACCCTAAGAAAGCCGGGTCAAAGCACCGACACCCACCGGCACGTGCACCGACACGTGCACGGCCGCGGATCCGCGGCAGAAAGCCCTGTTTGGCCGCGGTTCCGCGGCCGTTTGGTGAGATCTCTGGCTCAAACTTCTAGTGTTTCTTCATGTTTCTTTTTTCTTCTTTTTTTCATCACTTGGTTCCTCAGAATCTTTTCTACTTTCTTCCAGATTTCCACAGTGCTGAATTATGTGGACTTTTACCGTGAGCTTCGTGTTGAAGTCTTGAATCTTGTGCTACCCTTGTGCATTGAACTGTCTACTGATCTTCATTTGTTCCTTGAACTGGTAGGCGGTATCATATGGATTCATCTATTATTGGTCGTAGTCTCACATTTGTAACGTCTTTTCATGAATTTCACTGTATTGTTCTGAGAACCTGTAACCTACAACTATTTAGCAGATATGGATCAAAAGCACCTATTTATATGTAATACGATTAAGAATGGGTGATATAATAATGCAAAATTCTGATATGAACAAATGCCACCAAACTTATCTTTTGATCGTCCCGAGCAAAGCCAATTTTATTCTCGAAAAATCCTAATCTCACTTTCGCAAAGAATCGCGATTGCACTGAGCTCGTGCAACAAGCCGTTAAACCTCTAAGTGTCCCTAGTAGGAGGAGTGTTGTCTCCTGAGGGTTTTCAGCGGATATTACCTACAAAATCCGATCAATTTGGCCTGTCAACTTTCATTCTTCAATTCAGTATTCTAGTAAAAAATTCTATTATTTTCAACTTAGAAATTATCAACCAGTATTTTTCATGCTTTCTTTTCATTTAACTTAAGAACATATACGTTTTGCAAGTTTATAAAGCTTTCAGCATCTTTTAAATTTTCGTTCTAAGGTTCCATCTCAACTTAGGAATTTTTATCATCTCTATTGAAGGTATAAGCCCTATCTTTTATTCCTTTCTCTCATCCAAACCCCAATCATATACCCCTACGTGTATGTATGTATCACCCCTACACTTGGAAATTCAATTCCAGCTATCATACTCTTGTTTATCTTCCAAAATACTTTTAGTTGGTGATTTTTAGATGAAATTGCTCACACATCCTTCATACGACCGTTAATACTTCTTAAGGTACTGAACGACCGATTACAAAATGTGTTTGCACATTTAGGCGTAGTTTCTCGTCTTGTAATACCTAAGGCTTAGCAGTGACTCCCAAACCAGTTGGTCTAAGACACTAGGTGATAAAGCACCATCGCTATATATTTTATTTATGCAGCCTTAAGTAATTACAAAACCAGTGTTCATTTTTTCTTTATTCACACTTGTACTTTTATTTTATTTTCCTTCATACTAAGGATTTTAGATAAGAGCATTTCAAGGTATCCTCTACTATTCTAAGTTTCAAGATGCGTGTTTGTGCAAGTTGTAGGGTATATATTTTCAGAATTTAGACTTAAGGTTCAGAATTATTTTTTAGACGTATACTTCAATTAGAAATTCAATACTCTTCCCTTATTTTGACTTAGCCCAAGAATTGAACTCAAAATTTACCTATTTCTAAATAATCTACAATGACATATACTTTCTATAGTTAAACTTTAAAAAAGGTTATTTTTAGGGTTTTTAATTTACTAAGTTTAGGACCTAATTTTTCCTAGCTAGTCAACCATCTTGTCGAACCTAAGTCAAATATGGCCAAAATTGAATTTTTTAATTTTTATAATTTTTTTATAATTTTTGATTTTTATGGGTTTTAAAATAAATATGCAAATGCAAAAATATACATATGAATGCGAAGGAAGAAAGCTTACCGAGCACACCCCAAACTTAAACTTGACAGTGCCCTCACTGTCAGGCTACACCAAGAGGGTCAAAATTATCGGCGCTCCTTAAAAGAAAATTTTAAATAAAACAAAACGCAAACCAAGATATATACACAAAAAAAGGTCCCCACCAAACTTAAGTGAAACAGTGTTTCCATTATTTAAGCATTAAAGTTCAGAGTTAGGGGAGAGAAAAACACAGTATCAAGCTATACAAGGCCTTACACAGGCCATAGGTTAGCACCAACCATTCAAAAAATTTATCGTTATAAAGCGGCGGTTGGTGAAAGAACTTGTTGTATAGAGTCAGGAAGAAATGGGGTAAAGATAAGTGGTGTAATGGAAAAGGTTTACGTCTCGATTTGTAGAAACGAAACAATAATGGTGAACGGAGACGAGAATGTGGATAATTAGGAATTGGAAGAATGGTCACATTCTTGTATGGGATAAGAAGAAATGGTGGTGGTTCGACTTCTTTAGGTGGAGGTTGATTAATCATAAAATCCGTGTCGTTTAGGAATGCGAGTTCGTCGGCGAAAATATCTTCGAAACTTTCATCGATGGTCCGATTGAACATTTCAATGTCAATAAGTGTCGCGCCAGAATTCAACACACTTGATTTTTCAAAAATTACGGAGGTAGGAGACTCGTAAATCTCATCTACCTTATTCTCAAAAGATTCTAAATCAAGTTGGTTTTCTAAAATTATCGAACTCAAAATATCGGATTGTGATTCATTAATACTCGCTATCATCAAAGGAAGATTAGAAGAAGAACCAGAAAAAGAGGAATAAACAAGTGGAATACGAACTTGAGGGTGGAAATGGAGTGTATAAATTAGCACAATTTGTAATGACCGATGTGTAAAAAGCGATTGCGCTAATCTATCATCCCACTGAGAAATAAGGTCAACTCCATCAAGATTCGTGAGAAAACATGGGTACGTCGAACTTGGGAGACCAGACATTGAAAATGAAAGTGATACGGTTTCTTGCGCGGTCGGAATGATGGAAAGGATGAAGGGGAGTGATTTAGGAAGGGTAATAGTTAAAGGTTCAGGAGGGTGTACACAGTCAGTGGAAGGGACAGGATGAATTGGAAAATCCAACTCATCAAACAAAACTGGTTTATCCTCAATACCATCCTCATAATTCCCCTCAAAAGTTATCTCATCCATGCAATTATCATCAAAATCCAGACGCATATGAAGTTCAGGAAAAACAGTTAATGACTCGGGATGATGAATTGGAGAGAGCAACTCATCCAAATCTGTGGGTTCATCATCTAAAATATTCCCAGCGTCAATATCCTCGATCAAGTGAAAATTAAATTTCTCAGAAACCTCATCAAAAGCATGGATATCAATCAATTCAGGTTCTAGAGTGGAGGTGTAGAGGTCAAAAGGATTGGTGATAGTTTCACTCGAAAGGGACCCTTCACAATCAGGTAAATCAAACACTACAAAGTCGCACAACTCATTAAACATTCTATTTTCAATTGGTGAATCATTTGGGACACTTGATAGACATTCAAAACCGGAGTTGTGGGATTCAATTGGGGATGGGTAGGTTGGATTTGGAAGGGTGCACAGCTCCCTCTCTCCACTCAAATTCTCAATCTGTCCAACCGTCTCATCATACATTGGAAAATTTGGAGTTAGTTGGAAACTAGCTCCCGGGTCACTAGGTTGTATAAGGGCGGCCATGGACACATTCAAATCCCTCATCTGTTGGCATGACGCAACCATAAAGTCTTCTAACGACTGTTCCAGACTAGACATGGGTTGTGACGGAGTTTCAGTAAAATATTCAAAATTGTTTGGATACGTGAAACTCCTAAATGGCTGTGTAGAAGCAATGTCTAGGGAAGGTGCAAAAGTCGGGTAGGACTGGTAGGAATTGAATGGTTGGATAGGAGTAGGATCAATATTTGGATAAGAAGGTGAATGGAATTGTTGATCCAAAGAATTCGCAGTGGTGAAAGGAGTGAAAGATCGGTTACGAGATTGTTCAATATGTTCAGCAATAGACATGAGTTTCGGAGTTACAACAGAACTTGAAAAAGGAGTATCAATGTAAGAAGGTGGTGAAGGTTGAAATGGTTGATACAAGGTGGATTGCGGAGTCCAATTGGTTGTCCTAGACGTGTCTATCCGATCTTTCAAAGAAATTTTGGGCATGGAGGGGTCGTTCTAAATTCGACCAAAACAAGAAGCGTAGGAAGTAATGTCTGGTTGAGGGTACCAAAGTTCGGCAAGAGTTTTGCGAGGTAGGGTACCCATGATGTGATGAGAGAAAGGAGAAGAAAAAGAAAGTGATTTTATTTTATTTTATTTTATTTTTTTTAAAAATTGTTTGTTTTTGGGGTTTTGAAATTTTTTTAAAGTGTATTTTTTTAGAAAGAGTTTTTGCAAAATTTGTACGGAATTATGACACAATTTCAAACAACCACAGTTTAAACATGCACAATCAAAGCTAGAGCTAGGGTCTCCTAAGTCAACTAGACAGTTTCTAACTGTTCCAAAGTGACAAGTTGTGAGATATCTCTCAAATCGCCTCTTCACCGCCAATTGTGGCCAGGTAAGCACAAATGAAGAAAGGAGGGTTCCGCTCATGAATCACCATGAGACGGGCCTTTTAAAGTTACCTTTCTCACTTGTCTAGCCTAGGCACCACAAAATCAGGTTTAGATAAACGACTGAATGCCCACAACCTTCCTCTGTTCTAATGAGCGGGACAGTCCTTAATTGGCTGAGTCTAGATATTTTTTTAATTAACTCAAGGATGATGCATATGCTTTTAGTGATTTATGGGGTCTTAGGAAGGGTAATGAAATCCCCATCCAATCTGAATTGGTGTTGTAGCCCCTTAAAAGTCCGTATTAATTATGCAAAGCAGTTAACACACCAAAAATCTAAAACATTTGCAAATATTTTTTATTTGACAGCGCAAAGAATCCTGCACAAAAACAATTTTTTGGAGAGGGAGAAGAGGTTGCTGTGCAAAGAATACCTGCAGCAATTTTGTTTTAGTGGAGTTCAGGGGGTAGGAGAGAAGACAAAAAATACTCACAGAGAAAAATGGGATGCTGACGTCAGCAGTTGACCACGGAACCGCGGTCAAATGCCTGCTTATGCCACGTTTCCGCGGCGGTTTACTAGGTTTAGATCTCCAAAAAATTTCTCTGTTCTGTTGTGGTTCTCCTCTGTCTGTTCAGATTCTCTGTTTCTGAATTTGCTCCAGATCTGAAACATAATTTGTCCCAAAGCCTGCACACTTGCACAAAAACCTTTCAAAAATAACAAGTTGATTTTTATTTTTATTTTATTTTATTTGTTTTAATTTTTTTTTCAATTTTTATGATTTTTAAATTTTTTTTTAATTAACCCAAAATTACATAAAGAAAGAGACTACCGTTTCCCCGGCAACGGCGCCATTTGATTGATGAGATCTGTTTCGTGCGTGCTTTTTAAAAATTAAGAGAATACCGCAATCAAGACGGTGTCGTTTTGTAGCTAGCCGGTTGAGTACGGGTCGGTCCACAGGGAAATGGTGTTCTCGCTTTAAGTTCTAACGAGTTAAGTCTTATTTTTGGTAGGTTTTGTTTTAAAATCTAAGAATGAGATTAATTTGATTTAAAGTCTTGCTAGGCTTAGGATTAGGTTAGTTTGGAATAAGGATTCTATTCATTGCTTTCCTTGCCCTATTTAAGAATATAGGTGTTAGGGTAATAGTCAACAAAGAGGATTGACACTACTAGGAAGAATCTTAGTTTCTTTCTTTTGGTCCTTGTCCGTCCTTTCTTAACTCTTAGCCCTAACCTCTATTTAAATCAACCACAACCGGTCTAACTAGGGAATCACCGCTATCTTGTAGGATAGGGTGCCTTAGTGAGCGGTGTATGGTTAATTTAAATAGAGTCCGTATTAATTAAAATTATAGGGGCAAGGAAAGGGGTGAGAGAGATTTCCTTCTCTCAAACCTTCCCTATTCTAACCCTAACAAGTGAGGAATTACTCACTCATTAGGAAAGTGACAAAAGAATTCATTTTTATAATTTTTATTTTAAAAGGCTATCTAAGTTGCAGATAATAAAAGACAGATAAAAAATATTGCACGAATTAAATTCAGATAAACAAAAGAATGCAAGATAGAAGATAAAAGTACCTTTATTGATGACCTCTCAACAAGCGCATTACAAGGAAATTAAAAGTTTAATCTAAGAAATTAAAAAGAGGCATGCCTAATTAGGCTTCTGGCTTTCCTATTTATAGATAGGAGAAACCCTAGCTTTTATATCTGATCCACATTTGAAATTACAAGACTACCCTAAGAAAGCCGGGTCAAAGCACCGACACCCATCGACACGTGCACCGACATGTGCGTTGCACGGCCGCGGTTCCGCGGCAGAAAGCCCTGTTTGGCCGCGGTTCCGCGGTCATTTGGTGAGATCTCTGGCTCAAACTTCTAGGTTTGCTTCATGTTGCTTTTTTCTTCTTTTTTTCTTCACTTGGTTCCTCAGAATCTTTTCTACTTTCTTCCAGATTTCCACAGTGCAGAATTATGTGGACTTTTACCGTGAGCTTCGCGTTGAAGTCTTGAATCTTGTGCTATCCTTGTGCATTGAACTGTCTACTGATCTTCATTTGTTCCTTGAACTGATAGGCGGCATTATATGGATTCATCTATTATTAGTCGTAATCTCACATTTGTAACATCTTTTCATGAACTTCACTGTATTGTTCTGAGAACCTGTAACCTGCAACTATTTAGCACACATAGATCAAAAGCACCTATTTATATGTAATATGATTAAGAATGGGTGATATAATAATGCAAATTTCTGATATGAACATTTATCCTCCTCCTTAACATTGAGGAGGCGGGCCGTACGAGAACCGTACCGGTGGAGTTCATTGTCTCCAGGATTCCCTCGTCCAACAATATTCTCCTGGGACGCCCGACGCTAAACTCCCTTTGGGCCCAAATCTCGACCTACCACCTCGCGATCAAGTTTCCTTTGGATCAACGAGGAATTGGCCGGGCCTATGGGAATCAGCAAATCGCTAAAATTTTCTTCACAGCGACATCCACCTCCGAGGAGCGAAGCGAAGACCTCAAAAGCGCGGGTGATATCCACGGGTCATTGGATACTCGTGACGAGCAAAAAGAAATCCGAGGGGCCCCGGTGGAGCCGCTAATAGAGGTCCCCCTCGTTGAGGGGAAGAATGACCGAACTGTCCAAATCGGTTCCCTCTTAACAGGAGCCCGGCATGAATACTTGATCCACATTCTATAAGGAAACTCGGATGTGTTCGTGTGGACGCTTGCCGACATGCCCGGGATCGACCCCAAGGTAATCTCGCACAAGCTCGGGGTCGACCCAACGGCCCGACCCATCTGGCAAAAGAAACAAAGCTTCGGTCTGATCAAACAAAAGGCGATCGAAGACGAGGTCGACAGGTTGCTTGCAGCATGTGGCCTACTCAGAATAGCTAGCGAATGCGGTCATGGTGAAAAAGGAAAGCGGGAAGTGACACATGTGCGTCGACTTCACAGATCTCAACAAGGCCTGCTCGAAAGACAACTATCCCCTCCCTCGAATAGATCGGCTTGTCGACAGCTCAACAGGTCACGAATTACTCAGCTTCATGGATGCTTTCTTTGGCTACAACAGATTCGTATGAACCCGACAGATGAAGAGCTTACCGTGTTCAAAATAGACCGGAGGGTATATTGCTACAAAGTGATGCCCTTCGGCCTCAAAAACGCCGGAGCTACATACCAGTGCCTGGTCAACAGAATGTTCAAATCGCAGATCGGGAGGAACATGGAGGTTTACGTCGACGACATGCTCGTAAAATCGACTGGGTCAGACGAACACACCAAAGACCTCGGCGAAACTTTTGACATCCTCCGCATGTACAAAATGAAGCCGAATCCTGCCAAGTCCGCGTTCGGGGTCACCAGTGGAAAATTCATCGGTTTCATGGTTACCTACCGAGGAATCGAAGCTAACCCCGAGAAGATCAGTGCCATCCTAAACATTGTCGTGCCAAAGAGTAACGTCAAAATCATGTGACTCACGGGGAGAGTGGCAGCTCTAAGTCGCTTCATGTCAAGGTCCGGAGAAAAGTGTCTCCCATTCTTCAAAGCCCTGAGAAAGATCCCAAGGTTTGAATGGTCGGAAGAGTGTCAGATCGCTTTCGAGCAATTGAAAGTGCACCTGGCAACTCCCCCATTGGTCACCCGAACAATTGAAGGAGACGTGTTGTCACTGTATCTAGCGGTATCCGATCATGTTGCAGGCTCGGTGCTCGTCCGAGAAGTCGAAGGAGTCCAAAAGCTGGTTTACTATGTAAGCCGCATCTTTAAAGGCGCGGAAACGAGGTACCCGGCCATAGAAAAGATTGTCTTGGTACTTATCGTGGCCTCAAGGAAGCTACGACACTATTTCCAGGCACACACCATCCTCGTCCTCACCGAGCATCCCCTAGGGGCCATCCTCGCCTCCCCCGAATCATCTGGTCATTTGGAGAAATGGAGGTAGGAGTTATCTCAATTTTACATCAAATACCGCCCAGCTATCAAAGCATAAGTCTTGGCAGACTCCGTTGTCGAATGTACCATCCCCAACAAGGAGGCAGTGTCGGCGCCTGTCCCCAGGTCCCAACCCTCGGTCGAGAAAAGGCCTGACTCCATCCATGACTCCATCCTCTACATCGACGGATCCTCTACCAAGAAGGGGAGCGGTGCCTGCCTCATCATTCGAGGCCCGAACGAGGCCAAGATAGAGTACTCTTTGAAGCTCGGGTTCAGAGCTTCAAACAACGCTGCGGAATACGAAGGCTTGCTGGCCGGACTACGTATCACCTCCAGAGTGGGGCTGAAGATGATCCGAATTCGCAGCGACTCCGCCCTAGTCGTAGGCCAAGTGACTGGCCGCTTTTAATCCCGGGATCCTCTAATGGTGAAATACTTACCCGAGGTAAAGAGACTATGAAAAGACTTTAACGAAGTTCAAGTGGAGCAGATTCCTCGGCATCTAAACGCCCAGGCCGACGCCGTGAGAAAGCTAGCCTCCTCCTATACGGCTAACAATAAGAGGAATATCCTCTTTGAAGTCTTACAACGGCCCAGCGTGGAAGACAGGGAGACAGCACTTCAAGTTTACACTGCTCAGAAGGAAGGCTGGGATTGGAGAAAGCCCCTCGTAGAGTTCCTGAAGGAGGGTACACTCCCAGAAGATTGAAGGGAAGCACGCCGCCTCCCAGCCAAAGCCCGCCATTTCGTTTGGAGCAATGGAAACCTCTACAAGAAGTCATACACGTAACCTCTGCTTCGCTGCGTTGACCCCCACGAAGCCGACTACATCCTGTGTGAGATACACAAAGGGGTCGGTGGAGCTCATCAAGGGGCCCGCACCTTACTCCAGAAAATGCTACTCTAAGGATACTATTGGCCAACCATTCATTAGGACGCTCAGAAACTCATCAGAAGATGCAAGAGCTGTCAACTCCATGGCAGCATACCCCGTCTTCCGGCTACCGAGCTAATGGCCCTGACCTCCCCATGGCCGTTTGCCCAGTGGGGAATGGACATGGTAGGCCAACTCCCAACTGGTACGGGTAGGAACAAATACATCCTCGTCGCGGTAGATTACTTTACCAAATGGATCGAGGCCGTCCCCATCAGAAAACCGGACGCCACCACGACCATCAAGTTCCCGCAGAACAATATAATATCCCGATTTAGGATCCCGAGTTGTATTGTTACCGACCACGAGACGAACTTTGAAAACGACAAAGTCAAGGGATTCTGCAACGAATACCACGTACTGATGAAGTTTGCGGCGGTCGCGCATCTTCAATGCAACGGGCAGGCCGAGGTCGCCAACTGAGACGTTATTCGAGGTCTTCGAACTCGTTTAGTAGGAAGACAGGGCAGCTAGATTGAGGAATTACCCCGGGTTTTATGGGCCTTACACACATCGAAGAAGACCCCCACGAAAGAGACCCCCTTCAGTCTCTATTACGGCACCGAGGTGATGGTCCCAACAGAGATCGGACTGCCCAGTTACAGAATCGAGCACTTTGATGATGAAGCTAATACCTTGGCTCTCCGGACTAATTTGGACATCTTTCTAAAGAAGCGGGACTGGGCACAGATTAAAGCCGCTGCTTATCAACAGCAAACTGCTCGCTACTATAACGCACGAGTCAAACATCGCACTTTCAAGGTTAGATATCTGGTCCTAAGGCAGAACGAGTTCGTAGACCAAGGAAAGATGCATAAGTTTTCTCCGAAGTGGGACGACCTATTCCTCGTCTCTGAGGTATTGCCCGGCAGAGCCTATCGCTTACAAGACGCGAGGGGACGCATGTTTCTGCGACCTTACAATGCCAAAAAGCTCAAATTGTACAAGTGAATTCGAAATTTGTATCTATGAATATATGTTTCTTCTTTGCCCAAGCGATGTAAATTTTTCTTTTAAATCTTCTGAGTTAAAAGAAACCTCTTCAATATGTTTCCCTCTTCCTCGGTTCAAAAGGCACTAATTTCATTTCGTGAACATACTCAAACACGCAAAGAGAATAAAAAGAAGATAATAGTACGTCGCAAAAGAAGAATTTTATTCATCAAAGGTATTATGGGCTCCCCAACTTTACACAAAAATTAAAATCACAACAACGGGGGTAGGGAGTAAAGGAAGCACTGCTGGTGGATCTCCGAGAAGATCTCCGCCAACCGAGCCCTAACCTCTTCAGCCCGGTCCCTCTAATGTTGCCCGCGGACCCGAGAAGCCACGGATGGGCTAGCGACCGCACCCGCCGGGCAGGAATCGACGATCTACCTTAGTTGGAAGTACTCCAGGACAAGAGCCACCGAGCGATCCAGCTTGCTCTTCGAGATCAGGCCGTGGTGGTGGAGCAAGCGCAGCTTGTCAACCGCCTCGTCCTGTAGCTCCTCGGAGAGGGGGTTATACAGCCCTGGGGACCTCCTCCAAATTGCATACATGAGCAATTGGAGGAGGGACGACCGATGAGGAAGCAGACGGCCGAAATGGTCCTTGATGCGCTGGACCCCGGTACGTCCTCTTGGAGAGGGACTGGTTGTACAAGTAGACGTCAGCAAGAGTGATAATCTATTCAATCTAGTAGATAAGGCCCACCATTTTTCAAAATTGCAAAGATAAAGGGACCAACCCCCCTCGCTATTTATAGCCCTCCAACAGAATCCCTAAGGGCCTAAATTTACGCGCGCAGCAGCACAATTCATGAGATCTTTTCAAAGTTCCCAACGCAGAGCCGCCGCGTAGTGTCCGTGCCCTCAAGTGGCCAAACGGAAGTTAGAACGACATGCACTACGGAGCGGTACGCCACCCCATGCATTTCTGTCGTGTATTGACTGCGACGGTCTCTCTTCCCCAGGTTTTGCGGGTCAAAGGAGACCAACCGACACTGAAAAAGTCATCCTCGAGAGGCCACCGAGCAGCTTCCCTGCTCGGTCAATCCCTGGCTGGTAGTTTACTACCCACCGATGCCAAGGATCAAACGCCCTCACCAAGAGGCCACCGAGCAGATTCCCTGCTTGGTCAATCCCTGGCTGGTAATTTACTACCCACCGACGCCAAGGATCAAAAGCCCTCACCAAGAGGCCATCGAGCAGCTTCCCTGCTTGGTCAATCCTTAGCAGGTAATTTTTTACCCATCCATGTCAAGGATCGAAAGCCCCCATCAAGAAGCCACCGAGCAGCTTCCCTTCTCGGTCCATCTTTAGCAGGTAACTTCCTACTCATCTATGCTAAGGATCAAAGCCCTCATCAAGAGGCCACCGAGAAGCTTCCCTGCTCGGTCAATCCCTGGGTGGTAGTTTACTACCTACCGACGCTAAGGATCAAAAGCCCTCACCAAGAGGCCACCGAGTAGCTTCCTTGCTCGGTCAATCCTTAGCGGGTAATTTTTTTACCCATCATGCCAAGGATCAAAAGCCCTCACCAAGAGGCCACCGAGCAGCTTCCCTGCTCGGTCAATCCTTAGCGGGTAATTTTTTACCCATCCATGCCAAGGATCAAAAGCCCTCATCAAGAGGCCACCGAGCAGCTTCCTTGCTCGGTCCATCCTTACCGGGTAACTTCCTACCCATCTTCGCTAACGATCGAAACCCTCATCAAGAGACCACCGAGCAGCTTCCCTGCTCGGTCCATCCTTAGCGGGTAACTTCTTACCCGTCTATGCTAAGGATCGAAGCTCTCATCAAGAGGCCACCGAGCAGCTTCCCTTCTCGGTCCATCCCTGGCCGGTAGTTTACTACCCACCGACGCCTAGGATCGAAGCCTTCATCAAGAGTCCACCGAGTAGCTTCCCTACTCGGTCCATCCTTAGCGGGTAACTTTCTACCCATCTAAGCTAAAGATCTAAAGCCCTCGTTCAGGTGCCGCCGAGCATCTTTACTTCTCGGCCGACACCAACCAATTCAAATTTAGCCATTGTTTAACTCACTCTAAGGGAAGTGGCCGCCGGTCCGACTCAAAGGAATGGGCAAATCTCAACCTTTCTACTCGAAGGAGTCAACCGACGTATCTTAAGTGAGCGATCGTCACTTCGACTTCGGGAGCATAAGGACACCGGCCGCAAGGACACCGGCCTTTCTATACTTGACAAATAATTGGCTCTCACTCGACGCACGATAGCCATCTAAAAGACCGGTCATTGACCTACGGCATGACTCGTAGGACGAGGAAAACACTAACAAGCTCACACAAGAAAACATTGCCATGAAGAAAAATAAAAAAATGGCTTTATTCACGATCCGAGAGTCTTTACAAAAGGTACTATGGGCTCCTCGGCCATACAAAATTACTCGATGGCTTACAAAACTCAAAAAAGAAAGAAAGAAGAAGATAGAAAGGCTCAGGCCTCGGGACCGGGGAGGACCTCGATCTGCTCAACGCCGACGTCGGGAATCGGGGTGGCGGCTTTTGGGTCGGTGCACCCACCAGGAGCCTTATCTCCAGCACTCTCGCCGGCAGCCTCTCCCCCGGTGCACTCCCGGCGGGCTCTTCCTGCGGCTCATCCTCGGAGAGGGGGTACTAGAGCCGAAGCTCGCCGTCGGCAAACCCCGGTATCAACGCCTTAACGGCATCAAGAGCCTGGTGCCAGATAATGGTCGAGGCATCGGCAAGGACAACATAGAACTGTTCCGACGTCTTGTACCTTTCCACCGCATTTACGGCACGGAGGTCGGCGAGCTTCATCCCGTCCTTCGCCGCCTCGGTTTCCCTCTTAAGGGCGTCCCACGACTTCTTCATCTTGGCGTTAAGCACCCTAGCCTCCTCCAACTTAGCCTGGATGGCCTTGTTGTAATCTTTCAGAAGTCAGATGGACTCCTTGCATTTGGAGTTCACCACCTCCTCGGCGGCCACCCGGGTTTCGAGGGCGGCGATGCTCTCCTTCGCCTGCTGCAAATCCAGGCACAGGCCCTCCTCCCGCGAGGAAGAATCGCCCGCCTTCTACATCGCCGGGGCTATCTCCTCGTTCTCCATATTGAAGATGAGGGCGCAGTGCTGGAGGACCTGAGGAAAGTAAAGAACGGGATTAAAAGTATCCGATCTAAAATACTTAACGAAAACCTCGACGGAAAGCAGATACTGTCCCGTACAGCCTCCTGAACAATGGCGGCCACTTGGGCCTTGAGGGCCCCCCCGGTAATTTTGCCCCCGGCCAATCGTTCCATCTCCGAAAACAAGCTATCGGCGACAGAAGACCCTGAGGGCACCTCAAAACAGACGTCCCCCTCCTGCACAAGGATCGGGAAGGCCAGGGAGCGAGAAACTGTCCTCTTGTATCTTTTGAGACGGACCTCAGGGGGATCGGCTTCATCCTCCACTTAAACCGCCCGGGGCTCCGGTTCCCAAGCATGCTTATGGCTCTCCCCGCGGATGGTTTCTGGAGCACGAAGCGCGGTGGAAGGCTTAGGCGGTGCGGTCGGCTTCGGGGCCGAGCTCGAACCAGGGAGGGATGAGCTAGTGCCCCCAAACTTCCTCCCCTTCTTTGCGGCTATGGTAACCAAGAATTTGGATCGGTCCATCGGTTCTGCAAAAAGGAAAATACACAAAAGGAGTTAGCGACGCCTGAAAGAGCAAAAGAAAAATATGCAAGTCTAGACAGGTCATCTAAGCTCCTAATTTACCTATGAATCGAGCGGGGCTGAGCCCGGCCCAACTAAGGTCCTTCTTGGAAAGCAAAATATCGGCTCGCTGGATCGGCTCCCAGATGGACACCGCCCTCGCCTCGGGAGAGGAAGACCGCTTCACTCTTGGGCAGTCGGCCCTATGCCACTGTACAGGCATAGGCCAATTCTTACCCTTGGGTGGCCCGACGAAAACAAACTTCTCCTTCCATTCGTGAATGGAAGAACGAACAACCACTACCCTTGACTTGGCCGCCCCTCCCTTGCGTTTTTTGAAACAAATGTACACCTAGCCCGGTTCGTCTTTACGGGTGCCGGGATGATTTTACAACAAAGGAAGGAAGTGAGAAGGGTTAGGCTTCAAGTTTCAATCGGACTAGAAACCCGAGGAGAATTCTCTATAAGTTCGGCGCTAGCTGGCCCGGGGCGAGTTGGAAGCAACGTAGTACTTCGCATACTTCGGGGGGAAAGGGCAGACGCACTCCAGCTCAGAATGCATCCAAGTACAAGGCAATCTCTCTGCCCTGCACCTGATCCACCCTTTCGTCCTCCCTGGCCAAACGAAGCGAATAGCTAGGGGGAATGTGGAATTGAGCCCGGATCGTGGTGAGCTCGTCCACATTCCTTGGAAGTGAGGGAGCATCGTGAGCGTTCCCGATGCGTTCCTTGGGGACCCTTCCTGTCGCCTGATGACGAGCAACACGGGTAGCCCTAGCTCTATGAGGGGAATCCAATTTGGATGGGGCAGAGGAAGAAGCAGAAGAAGATACCCTAGACTCGGCTCCAACAACTGGAACCTCATCGCCCAACTCTACCCTAACAACTTCCACAGACTCCTCAGAGGAAGACATCAAACCTGATTCAAATGAGGATTCCTCCGAGGAAAGTGCGCGAAGGATCCGATCTAAAGGACAGAGCGCCGAGCTATCTCTCACAGCAATAGGGAAATGATGGCAAAAGTGTAGACCGTGGGGGGATCCCACCCCTATTTATAGTGCTTTGGCGACGCATCCAACGGCTCAGATCGTTTCCCGCCAAAACGACGCTTCGCGCTCGCCGGCCATCGACGCTCTACGTGTCGCATGACCATTGGTAACGTCCCTTCGGGGGCAGAAGATAGTGACAGCCCGTCACGTCGGCCAATCAGCGTTGGACACGTGGCCTGCACCTTAACGGACGTATGAGCGAATCAGCACTCCCTTTTAAATGCACGATCTCCTCCCTGATCCGCTGACGTCATTAATGATACGCCTAACCGCCTCGGAGACCAGCGCTGGCAGGTTCTTGACTACAAGCTAAGCTCGGTAGACCGATCAGACCACTTTCGACCCGACCCATAAATAGGTCGGCACGAGAGTGGGGGCTAATGATGATGCTCATAAGTGGAAACTCTCTAGATCATGACACGTGGCAGATGACGTGTCCCGGAGCTCACCCAAACAGGGCAAGCACCTTGCATTGGAGGCCTTTCCCGGGCTATCATCCTGAGGTTTGTCCCGACCTCCTGCGGAGCCCCGAATGCTCTTATGAACGCCTTGCAAATGACCGTGGGTTCGTCCCCGAGCCCCTCTACGCGCTGAGCTTCCTCAGCCCTCTTAGCTCGTCTCCGAGCTATCACAAAACCGAGCCTGCTCGGCCTCCCGCTTGTATTGAGCCTCCCGCCGAGCCAAGCCTCCCCGGTTCTGCAACGAGCAACCTAGAATGCAGATCACAGGCGCCTACGCCACGGGTCCACGTATCTCACCATGCGCGAGATACCCGCCGCCTTACGATCCCGCGTTCCACGCTGCCGTGTCCCTCCATTAACGAGCGTATCTCGTCATTAATAGGGGATCCCGTCATTCACATAGGCGTAACACCTGGGGAGTAACGGCCGGCAAAGATCTTGCACCAGCTATCTCATGGCAAGTGCTATAAAAACCCCTCTCCCAGCTCAGGTAACACAATTTCATTCTAATAACCCGCTACTCTACCTAAATACCTCAGCTAACTTGATCTTCGAAGGGTCCACGATGGTACAACCACCTCGGGACTTCTTTTGCAGATAGCTCGGCTTTGCCTCAAATACAACCCATTGAGATCCGCACGCTTAAGGAGGCAACCCCCAAACTCAATCTCAGCAGTAAACCAACGCTCGCGACAGATCGATGGAAGACAACATCTGTAGGAGATCCTGACCTCCATCAAGGATGGACCCGGCCCATGAGTTTCCCGTCGAGGCCATGATCCGGTACACGGTGTGCTGCTCGGTCGGGTCTGTCCGGGCATGGGGTCAAGAATCCGGTTTGGGGGGAGTCTAGCAAGGGGGTTCGAGTCCGGGAGGACCACGGTGAATTCAGAAAGAGAGTCTGGAGCCCAGAGGAGAATGAGTAATTAAGGAGAGAAAACGAAGCATGTTTTCTTTTTTCCGATAATAGATCGTAATCCAATACAAACAGAACCCGTCTCAAACCTATCAGTCGGCTGCAAAAAAACAGGTTTAGGTTACAGTGACACTCGCTTTTTTCCTTTATTCTTTTTTGGTTGGTGAGAAAAATAGAAAGAGAGTTTTAGAGATTTTATAGGGGGATTGTGGGAAGGGGGATGACAAGAAAGGGCTTGGAGAAAGAGGGGTAGGGACTGGTACATTGTGTAATTGTGTGGAAGTGGAGGAGGACGGGTATGGGGTTTGGCGGGAGACATTGGGCCCATGGGGAAATAAGTGAGATCAGGATGAAGCAAGGGAAGTGGAGTGGATGAAGTGTTGGCAGCGGCCGCGGCGGGGGCTTTTAAATGGGTTCACGAGATTGTCGATGGGAGCAATAGTTGTACGAAGACAAGTTGGATTCTCTTGCATTAGAGTAATATTTTCCTACCAGTGCGGTGAAATTCATGTAGGCTATATCTTCTTGCATTATCTCTTTGGTGCAACAATGGTGAGTTATTGTAAAATACCATAGACTTTCACCATATAGGCAACATGTGCTTTCTATAGTTGCATGAAAATATCATGAACTATTTGTAGCCGTTCGTATGAAAATAACGTCCATTTTTTAAATCTTTATAAAACAAAGTTTGTAAAAGCCATATTATCGTCAAAACTTATTTTCCAGTGTGATTGTTACGGTATGGAGACATATGCAAAATGGTATAAGCAGAAGATGGAACATATGGGAATCAGTTCTTATAAAAGATTCAAAGATAAATCAATGATATAATTGCTCGTAACAGTTTTTTGACTAATAAATCATCGGTTTGGGTAGAATAAAACATGCATTGTATGTTCATGCAATAACGAGGGATAGTTCATTTGTATTTAAATATGATTTACGAAGTCCATCGAATGTAACTTAAAAAAACAACGTTGAAACTTTATGGTATTTTACTGTAGTTTACCCTATTTTATAGTTCACTAGCAAGGGGTCCTGTGCAGACGAACGGGGTCCGAGAAATATGTCGCGTAGATTCTATTTTGATATTTTACATGATCTACGATGAATATAAATAAATCATCTAATTACTTGAAATATAAATCCTGAGTTCCAAAAATGTTCCAAAATATTACAGAACTGTCATCTTCTACTGTTCATCTTGATTACGAAACTGCCGTTTTTTACCGTTCACCTTAATTATGAATCTGCCACTCAAAATATTAATCAAAATCACGTAATTCTCTTCCGCCTTCATCTCCGTAATTACGATTCCATCAATCTTACAGCCTTCTATCCCCATAATTCTCTCCTACAAACATGGTCGTGCTATCAGGATCTTCGTTTGTTCGCGTTCAACAATATTCAAAAGGACCGTTGTCGGCTCATTGTCGTCATTCTCGCCTTTGTTCTCCCTTTCAAGATCGTTGGCTTTGTTCTTGTAGTATAAGAAAATTTCAAAAACTTAAAACATATATAAATCTCATCCCTCCATCTCTGTAATTTTTTATTATTATACCACCATTGATGGATCTCCTTCCCTTCATCTCTGTAATTTTTCCCAATTCCTCCATTGATGAACAACAATCTCTTTGTCTATCATCCATATCTGATCCCTCTTTTTCTGTAGGCAATCTAAAAGAGTTGTAGTTTCATATTAAATAAATTGTAGATTAAGGTTGGCCACTGCAAACTCAAACTGATACATGAAAATCTCCATTCTATGTTGACAGCAAAAGAAATAAATTAATGTAAATTGAAATATGCTTATATAACAACTACTGATGGTAATGGTTTTTACTCATCGACAACATCATTTAGAATTGAGTATAAGACATTTAAATATTTTCAGTAATATTAATATTTTAATTTTTTCAAAATATAGATTTTTCTGCTGTATTTTTTCTTCCGAAAGTCGATATATCTTACTGTAATCTGAATCATCAAGTTATCAACTATTTTCAGCAATATATTCTTGCTTTCAAGATCAATAATTTTGTTCTTGTTGTGTATGAAGGTTTCTGCAATTTAAAACAATTATAAATCTTATATTTTTCTCTATATGTTTATATGACTATATTGTTAGCTTATAAATCTTTTTGTGTTTTGATTATTTTATAAAACCATATTTCAAATATACTATATGATTACTAATCATGTCAGATTAGTCAAAATACTATACAACTGAAGTTGTTCAAGTATAAGGACACTCAATATCGCAACTGACATCTCAAGACAGTCAAGACTCAGACGCACTCAATACGCATTCAAAAGCTATAAACGGAGAAGTCACTATCGAAAACATTCAAGACTTTTCTAATTTATTTGAGTTTAGAGTCAAGTCGATCTCAAGTGGTTAGAATCAAAATTTTCTATTTCAATTCTCAAACACCAAAATCTATTTTAAGGTTTCTTTTAAAAATACAAAGTCCTGTATCTAAAGATATCAGATATGGACGTCCTTTATGGACGTCCTATAGATTTCTATGATGGACGTCTATTGCAGATTTTGAAATTTTTCGAATTTGAATTTTGGTGGGTGTTCCCCTCCGAACGGCGGCCGAGACGGGGGGACGTCTATGCCTGAGGTTCGGGGTAGATGCTAATTGGTGCGATCCATCCACCTCTCCGAAAATGCCAAGTTGATTTATGGCACTATGTATCGAAGGTTTAAACGGATGCGTCCGATGTAGCAGACTTCGTCAGATTCCCCCTCGCACGAGGGGTTTTTGATTGTGGGGACGCTCTTCCCTGCAGGCGCAAGCCCCTGCAGTTAATTACGCTACCGCGTTGCGGTAACAACTTTCTCCTTCTCCAGATGGTCACTTCGTGTCGTGTGTGTTTGTTTTGTTTGTGGTTGCCCGTGGATTGTATACGAAGACTGAGTTATGTCGTCGCCCATAGGGCGTGGACTAGTCCAAATCCGTATTATCTTAGATTTGGGTTTGGGGGTTTGGTTTGAGGATACGTTAGCCATATTTGAGGCTAAGATCAACTCAAACGTTTGTTAAGGATACGTTGGTCTAACTTAAGACTAAGATCAACTTAACGGGATCGTTTAGATCCAACAAAAGAGCATTTGGGGCTCTATTGTTTCAGTTTAGGGACATAGTGGTCCATTGAAGGTATGGCCGTCGGTGTAAGTGCACGGCGGCGCCCCGGCCGTCAATCCGACGCCGGAATGCGGAAACGGTGATAAACTTTAATTTTGCGGACTTTGCAAACCGGCACCACCGCGCACAAAACACCCGGATCGTAACCATTAACAAGTCTAAGCTACTAACAAGAAAGGAAAGAGATGTACCGACTGATCCGAGTCCTCCGGTCTTCATCTCCACTCCGATCTCCTCGTGGGATCTCCGTCCGTCTCCTCCTCGTCGGAAAGGGCACCACATCGCCTGTAGTTTTTACGGGCTCCCACCTCAATACCGAGGCAACTCGGGCGCGAAGCTGGCGAATCGACGCGTCCAAGATTTGCTGTAGGAAGTGTAGTGTAGAGTGCATGTCTCACTTTGGGGTTTGTTGCCTTTGAAAGATGATGGAGGAAACAAGATAAGAAAAATGGTGCTTGCATTTTTCTTAACATGAAATGAGATCAAGAAATGAAACTCTCAAGAATGAAAACTCTCA
Source organism: Agapanthus africanus (assembly GCA_030015575.1). Taxonomy (NCBI): domain Eukaryota; kingdom Viridiplantae; phylum Streptophyta; class Magnoliopsida; order Asparagales; family Amaryllidaceae; genus Agapanthus; species Agapanthus africanus. The sequence continues at coordinate 73,868,902 of CM057348.1, forward strand.
TCTTTTCTTTCTCTCAACCATGGAAAAAACTTATGAACTTAGAAATGGAGGAGGAAAGAATATGAAGCATTAAGGGAGGTGAGTGTAGGAGAGAACAAGAGGTGACCACATCCAAAGACAAGAAAACATCAAGCATGCTTCATTTAAATCCAACCATACCCTTTTCAAATCTCATTAAAGCAAGTGATGGAGCAAAAGATATGAAGCTATCATAATCAATCTTTTATGCAAGAAAACCCTCCACAAAGTGTTATTTGCAAACTTGCAAATAACCCCCTCCATCGGAAAATTCCGGCCGGGAAAGAACAAAGGAAAACCGGCCGGAACGGAATGCAAACTGGCAACTCCAGAAAACTGGTCCCGTAATAAATTACAGGAAAACCCCGATACTGTGCATACACACCCGCATCTGTATTCCATCCGGATACAAATGCAAAGAGACAAAATCTACACTGTACTAAACTAGGACCGGCTTAAACCAAAGCCGGCTAGTAATATCCGTTCGATCCTGATCCGTGCAATACCGCACGTATCTGATCGAACCCTGCCATATACCTATACGGCTACTAGTACAAACCGTCCGATCCTGATCCGTGCAATACCGCACGTATCTGATCGGACCCTGCCATATCTCCATACGGCCTCTACAGCGTTTCGCCCGAAACCTGAGTAACTGAAAGTGTGGTGGACTCTAAAGACTCGTCAATACTATGGCTGTGGATTTAACCACTAGCACGTCAGAGGTATAAGCCAATACGTAACGGGCCACCAGCTATTTACTAAAAGGGACGTCGATGAGCGAACTCATCCTGACACCCTACTGAGCCTGTCAGCGACAATATCCGTACAGTCCGGTCCGTTCGTCTATGAGCATCGCATGTCGGGCCTAGGGGGTGGGTAAAAGTCAGACCCCCAAAAGCGGTACAAGTCGTGTCGGAGTGTAGCCCAGAACACCCTGAGATACTACTGGAATACCTACCAGTAAATCTCCTGCCTTGGCCAAGGACTTCGTGTAATGGCTCTCCTAGACACAGCGCGACCTCACCCCCAATACCGGGAGAGACGAAACCCCCGAAGATCCGCTCACTGCCTCCATGTGGCTCGGGACTGTACCCAACTAAAACCTGTTTGCACGACTCCTTTGAGCCGTGGTAGGGTAGTAATCAAAGTACAGTGGGAACTCACACGAGACAAATGACGATCCCCAGGTCGATGAACTAACCTGTACACATGTCACCTGGGAACTGCTATCTGACATGAGGTATAAGACCAACTAGCATGTTCCCGGCGAGTCCTGTCCGGTGTACTCATAACCCAATGAGCACCTGTATACATCTTAGGTGATCCAACTGACACCAGTGGCTTGTGAGACCGGCCACCGCCCCTCGTCGGGGTCTCGACTGTATACACTAGTCTACTCTGGAGAATCGATGCCCTGTCTCGAAACTCCCACGACTAGGGACCTTTTAAGGATATGCTTGTAGACCCCAGCTCTCACGTATATGATCGCCCTCATACTGCTGGTCGTCAAGCAAGAATCCTAGAGGCTCTATCAACGTGCAATAGCGACCTGTCAGGTCACCTAAAGCAGTACACGATGATAAAGGTAAACCAGATAGCAAACTATCATCTCGAGTAAGACTGTCGTCCCGGGATAGGTCCTCCCTCAATCATTGCAATCACGTGCCTGTGATCCAATAATTGACTCTGAGGGCACTATTTCCAACAATCTCCCACTTGCACTCAAGGCTAATTATTGCGATGTCGCATACTCACAGCCCGTGTGATACCGAACACCCAACTCCTCTACTAGTCAGTCGCACAAAGCCTGTTTGCGAAACTATTGCGTTCGAGGAATAGCCTCAGCGAGTGGATCCGCTCTGAAGTTTCTTTCTATGTCTCTCTAAAACTCAAGTTCGCGGAGAAAGCCATCTCCCGAAATGAGCAATACCTGTCTTAGACTGTCTGGATGTCTGATGGGACCGAGCTCATAAATGAACTCCAAATCCAAACTTCTTAGACTGTATCGTCAACTGAACTTAATCAGTATCCTGCGCCATGCCATCCTCAGTATTGCCTTGGACCACCTGTCCAAAATACTGCCCCTCGTCAGAAGGAAAAATATAACGCTGACAACCTCCTTGTCGTCCATGTCACCTTGGAAGCCTGGAATGATAACTGTCTCCCGAATAGGGCTGTCGTTATCATATCCCTAGAACATCCACTTATGTTCTAAAACTGCTTCCGACTGTTTCTCCAGGATTGGATAAATATCAACTTATCGCATCTAGTGCAAGAACAACATCTGGTGTGGTACTTGACATCTCATGATTGACTCAATTGCCTAAGCAAGTGATCTGCCAATCATGCACATCCCTCTCTACTTTAGTCTATAAGACACCTTTAGAGAGGGTGACTCCATTACCTGCAGGTACACTACCATGCCAGGAATCATCCATTCTAAATACTCTTAGAATGCTGTCAAAGTACCCTGATTGGGAAACCACCCAAATCTAGATCTAACACCATAGATCTAGTAACCAGTGTGTCTGATATAATGTCCAAGTCCCATGTGGAGAAACCACTGTGTGACGACCAAAGTATAACCGATCGTAGTATAGGAGTTTCCTTTCCTACTTTGTGTATGTCATCCAAATACCATGACATCACACCCTACTACCTTCTCAACAGATCCATCCCTTATTCTGATGACGTCAAACCCATGACTGTCACATCAGAAATAGATGATCTATCTCCGCTATATCTGCTTTAGTCTATAAATAGACATAAGCCTGATGTCCACCAATGCTTCCGCTGCTCCCACTGACTACGACAACCCTCTGGCAGAGTCATATAGACGTGCACTTCTAAAGCTAGTTTAGAACGACGCTATACTCATCCTCCTGCCGGGTCTCGCAGCCTGGAACAACAACAATGGCAAGTGTGGGTAAACAAGAACTTCCCTGTCACCGTCCTTGAGGCTACCGGAGTACCTCTCGGGTGCCTGAAGTTACCCACCGTATCTGCGGAGTGGCCAATGGAATGTCAAACCAGATTGAATCTTTAGGTTCCTTATCAAATCTTCAGTAATCGTTTGCGGTTCTGGAATCACTTCCAGTTCTACCATACTCCCACTACTGTTTTTGAAAAAATCCATTTTTATTAAAACTGTGGCGAGTCCAGAACAATATTTCTATTGATCTTTCTTATGGTAGAAAATCAACCCTCGTCATAGCCTGGGTCAACCCACAAACAGCCATTACAGAAACGTGCCTTGAGCTGTCCAGTGTCTGGTTTTAATCATAAGCCGGACAACTCCCCGTACCTTAACAACGTTAAGATATGAACTGTTCTATATCCAATATAGAACCAGAGGCACTGAATTTAATTGAACCAGATTCAAATCATGCAGCTATCTCCAGTGCATGTCAACTAAATGGAAGGAGGCCGATCAGCGTTACTCAACTTAGGAATGCTTCCAATTATGAGTAACCTGAAAAAGAAGCAATTTCTCTTTATCATTACTATCAACTGAATACCATACACAAGTATCTACATCTTCGATCACTTTGAAGAATCCCGATACTTACAATACCTGGTTCTCTACTTTATCCAAATACCTATAACTCCTCAAAACTTAGACCCTGTGTTTCTACGAAACACATGTCTAAGAACTAGAGAAGTTAAAAGTAAACAGAATATAGTATGAGGACCAACCCCTCTGTCCCAATGGACACTGGACAACATACAATACTCTGTATAAGTCCGCTGAGTCTAACAACTCTTTCACTGTGTGTCGTAGCTTGAAAACTGTACTTATGGTTAAGAAGAATTACACCGCTGTTTAATACTCCTTACCTAACCATCCACTGATATAGGTAAATGTCATCGACATAATATAAAAAGGTATATCTCACTCTATGAAAATAGACGTACAGATATATCAATTTGAAATTGGTGCACAACAGCGGATATTCAAAACCAAATATTTGCCGACCGGCAAACAGCCCAGATGATCTCCTCAAGTATCACCGATTACAACGAATCCCAATATAATGAGGATGATTACCCTATTCCCAATAACTTACTCCCACTCACCATCTGTAAAACCATACAGATGTGAGAATCAAACCTGGTAAATACATACCCTGGAGCAAGTGTCCAATCGGGAAATCAGTTTTCTTTTAACAGTACACAGTTGAACTGAAACATTAAAATGTTTCGATGGGGTATCCTGGTATTCCTAGTAATGCCTCTACCATTATCCAGATTCACAACTATAACCGTATAATTCTTTGCCACCTCTCCAAATCCCTTTATATGTCTTTAGTCGTTATCTTCTGCACACCCCTTAGGCCAAATGGTTTTCTTCCTTCCCTACCGTTCGGCACCAGCCTATGGTTTGGAAGAAGACTATCCAATAAGCATAATGGGTGTACTGTCCTAGTCCTAGGAGCGCTCGCAATGCGAGAGAAGGTGAAGATAAAAGACAACCGAATAAACCTTATTCCTATTTCTCCTGAACCAGAATCCATCCCCGAACTGGAACAAGTTCCTTTCGAGTTCGTATATAACCATACGATGGAGTATCCAATAAACTATGGATCTTCGTAGTGATACGGAGTGCCCTGGAGAAATACAAAGGTGATTTAGGATTGGCGAAGGAATACTTGGTTTGGTCGTGAATCATTAGTCGCAATTTACTTTGCCTTCTTACTAATCCATTGATTTGTCTTAATCTTAATACCTTCTGCACACCGTTTAGGCTAATTGGTTTTCTTCATTCCCTACCGGTCGGCACCAGCCTATGGTTTGGAAGAAGACTATCCAATTTGCGTAATAGGTGTACTACTCCTAAACCAAGGAGTACTCGCAACCTGAGAGAAGGTGAAAAGAAAAGACAACTGAATAATCCTATTCGTTTTCTCCAGAACCAGAAACCATCCTCGAATTCCTTCGAGTTCGTATCTAACCATGCGATGGTTTTGTCCAATGGAAGTGGACGTTCGTAGTAATACGGGGTGTCCTGGAGAAAAGGGTAAAAGTAGGAGTGGCAATGAGGTCTGCAACTCTGATAATCCAAAAGCCAGTGTTAAGAAGGTTCGGTCAACTTGGTCACTGAGTCATAGTCATAGGGTCGGGTCAATGGTCGCTGCCAGAGAGAGAGAGAGAAAAGAAACACTCAGCGTGCACTCTAACCAAGATCAGAATGGTTACCAATTTATCTAATCTGGAAACCTCCCACTGTACCTCAAATTCTCCTCCAAACCTGAAAGAAGAATTAGTCGGGGTCACCCGAGGAGTAAACCAACTCATCAGTGGGAATCGGGATCCAACTCTCATCGCATGATAACGTGACGGAATCCGCTCACGGTATCACACTCCAGAAGGTATGCGCATATCTGGCAAGTTTCAGTTCTTTTGAAACTCCCGATGTGGATTTTTACCCCATGCTCTTATGACCTTGACTAAGGCCAACAAATCATAAGTCACATGTCAAGTTCTACCCGTCATTGTCCAGGTTGATTTGAACCCACCCGTACAAGCCCTTGACTAAGGCCAACAAGGCTATACGACTGTTCCAAACCAACGCATCTATCTATGCAGCATATGAATACCCAATAGCTACCAAACACTGTGCATTGACTAAGGCCAACAAACACAGCTTGAATACTATTGACTACCCATATGAAAGGAGGGCTACGAATGGTTTCTGGCGAAAACCTTTACCGTAATGAACTTGATATCGTTGAAGAAACGGATAGCTTTTTAGAAAATATAGTGACGAAAACCTTTACTAAAGAGGTCACTCCCGGTGAAGGGATCTCGGCTCTTTTCCCGTAGAATGGGGTGCTGGATATTCATAACCGAATATCACTGTGCAAAGCAAAAGTAATCGGCTATAGTGAAGTTAATGCCCTGACGCAAACTTCTGTCCAAGGGGTCACTCCCGGTGAAGGGATCTCGGCCCTTGCCTCGTCGACTGAGGAGCAGGATATTCCAAATGAATACCACGATGCAAAACAAAAGTGAACGTCCTTGCAATAACAGCTTTTTGAAAAGTGTTCCAACAACATCAGATTAGGTTTGTTTAACTTGCATTGATCCGAATCAACGCAGTCCCATCAATTGATCACACCACAAAGAACGAAAATATACTGACGTACGTATATGCCATCTGCATTCGCCACTGGGTCCCGTCATCACCCGTTAGGTTAGCTAACTAACGGCAGAGCGGGGACTGGACTAGCGCGGATGAAAAACATATACAACATCTACTAATATATATACCAATATATAGTATTTCGCTCAAGGCGTGAATAAAATGCAACATCACAGAAATGTACAGCATCACAGAACAATACAGATATCTGGGATCCCCGGGTTTCACAGAGCCACTACTGAAACCCGACGTTCCCCTGGTCGTGTGGATAGCCTGTGCAATGAAATCCTATACCCCCTACGAGTGCGGCGAATAGCCAGCCAATCCTGGAGTGAAGCCCCCTCCGTCCCAATGCCATGAGATGCGGGCTTGTTGCCTTCTAGAACCCAGCTATCCGTGCACCCCTCCGCGGGGTAATCCTAGTACAGAAAGTAAAATATACATACACCGGGTACATCGACCGCAACCAGGTCGTGCCCCAAAAGAATAATACAATCAGGCAGTGACGGCAGTCCACATGTCGGACGCTCGTCCCGCAATATCAAATGTACATAATACAACAACACTGAACTAGTATTGCATCCAGGCTATCCCCACGACCGATCCGCAACATCACAGCAAATACATAGAACATCAACGTGAATGTCACGTTCGCAAATCCGTCTAACTGGGCTATAGCAGTTAGACCGGATTTACCGATCGAGTGACATTCACGGTCGCAGATATAATGTAAATACTGTGAAAAATGTGTTTAAAATATCCGACCGATCGAATATTAACAAGTGGGCCCCAAAACAATACTGTAGCAGTTACAGAAAATATGGGCCCAATTTTAATGTTCCAGAAACCCAAATTTATCCCCAGAAGCCCACTGTAGAAATCCAACACCCTGATTCCTTTACTCAGCGGCGGAACCGCGGCCACAAGCAGGTTTTGGCCGCGGTTCCGCGCTCTATTTGAAAAATTAGTGCGTCGTATTTCTACAGTAGTCTTAGGTCTCTCTGTACAGTACTTTTATACAACCTGAAAAATTTTTTGGGGACCAAAAAATTTCAACAGAAAACTGTCGTGGGCAAATACGGGTTTTTGGACATTTCGATCGATCGGAACTGAAAAACACATTTCACAAAACTAGACTAAGTTAATGGGGAGGCTCTGATACCACTGTAAGTGCACGGCGGCGCCCCGGCCGTCAATCCGACGCCGGAATGCGGAAACGGTGATAAACTTTAATTTTGCGGACTTTGCAAACCGGCACCACCGCGCACAAAACACCCGGATCGTAACCATTAACAAGTCTAAGCTACTAACAAGAAAGGGAAGAGATGTACCGACTGATCCGAGTCCTCCGGTCTTCATCTCCACTCCGATCTCCTCGTGGGATCTCCGTCCGTCTCCTCCTCGTCGGAAAGGGCACCACATCGCCTGTAGCTTTTACGGGCTCCCACCTCAATACCGAGGCAACTCGGGCACGAAGCTGGCGAATCGACGCGTCCAAGATTTGCTGTAGGAAGTGTAGTGTAGAGTGCATGTCTCACTTTGGGGTTTGTTGCTTTTGAAAGATGATGGAGGAAACAAGATAAGAAAAATGGTGCTTGCATTTTTCTTAACATGAAATGAGATCAAGAAATGAAACTCTCAAGAATGAAAACTCTCATCTTTTCTTTCTCTCAACCATGGAAAAAACTTATGAACTTAGAAATGGAGGAGGAAAGAATATGAAGCATTAAGGGAGGTGAGTGTAGGAGAGAACAAGAGGTGACCACATCCAAAGACAAGAAAACATCAAGCATGCTTCATTTAAATTCAACCATACCCTTTTCAAATCTCATTAAAGCAAGTGATGGAGCAAAAGATATGAAGCTATCATAATCAATCTTTTATGCAAGAAAACCCTCCACAAAGTGTTATTTGCAAACTTGCAAATAACCCCCTCCATCGGAAAAGTCCGGCCGGGAAAGAACAAAGGAAAACCGGCCGGAACGGAATGCAAACTGGCAACTCCAGAAAACTGGTCCCGTAATAAATTACAGGAAAACCCCGATACTGTGCATACACACCCGCATCTGTATTCCATCCGGATACAAATGCAAAGAGACAAAATCTACACTGTACTAAACTAGGACCGGCTTAAACCAAAGCCGGCTAGTAATATCCGTTCGATCCTGATCCGTGCAATACCGCACGTATCTGATCGAACCCTGCCATATACCTATACGGCTACTAGTACAAACCGTCCGATCCTGATCCGTGCAATACCGCACGTATCTGATCGGACCCTGCCATATCTCCATACGGCCTCTACAGCGTTTCGCCCGAAACCTGAGTAACTGAAAGTGTGGTGGACTCTAAAGACTCGTCAATACTATGGCTGTGGATTTAACCACTAGCACGTCAGAGGTATAAGCCAATACGTAACGGGCCACCAGCTATTTACTAAAAGGGACGTCGATGAGCGAACTCATCCTGACACCCTACTGAGCCTGTCAGCGACAATATCCGTACAGTCCGGTCCGTTCGTCTATGAGCATCGCATGTCGGGCCTAGGGGGTGGGTAAAAGTCAGACCCCCAAAAGCGGTACAAGTCGTGTCGGAGTGTAGCCCAGAACACCCTGAGATACTACTGGAATACCTACCAGTAAATCTCCTGCCTTGGCCAAGGACTTCGTGTAATGGCTCTCCTAGACACAGCGCGACCTCACCCCCAATACCGGGAGAGACGAAACCCCCGAAGATCCGCTCACTGCCTCCATGTGGCTCGGGACTGTACCCAACTAAAACCTGTTTGCACGACTCCTTTGAGCCGTGGTAGGGTAGTAATCAAAGTACAGTGGGAACTCACACGAGACAAATGACGATCCCCAGGTCGATGAACTAACCTGTACACATGTCACCTGGGAACTGCTATCTGACATGAGGTATAAGACCAACTAGCATGTTCCCGGCGAGTCCTGTCCGGTGTACTCATAACCCAATGAGCACCTGTATACATCTTAGGTGATCCAACTGACACCAGTGGCTTGTGAGACCGGCCACCGCCCCTCGTCGGGGTCTCGACTGTATACACTAGTCTACTCTGGAGAATCGATGCCCTGTCTCGAAACTCCCACGACTAGGGACCTTTTAAGGATATGCTTGTAGACCCCAGCTCTCACGTATATGATCGCCCTCATACTGCTGGTCGTCAAGCAAGAATCCTAGGGGCTCTATCAACGTGCAATAGCGACCTGTCAGGTCACCTAAAGCAGTACACGATGATAAAGGTAAACCAGATAGCAAACTATCATCTCGAGTAAGACTGTCGTCCCGGGATAGGTCCTCCCTCAATCATTGCAATCACGTGCCTGTGATCCAATAATTGACTCTGAGGGCACTATTTCCAACAGTCAGGACCCGTCACCTCTCTGACGACGTTGAAGGATTACAACTACAAATGTCAGGGGAGTTCAGAGATGTACCCTTGAGCCAAAGTTGATTGGGGGAATCTATAGTCCAGTTTGAGACTAAAGTCTGTTTGAAAGGTTTAAGGATACGTTAGCCATATTTAAGGCTAAGATCAACTTAAACGGGATCGTTTAGATCCAACAAAAGAGCGATTGGCTCTATTGTTCCAGTTTAGGGACATAGTGGTCCATCGCTTGTTTAAGGACATTGCGGTCCATGGGTAGTTTAAGGACATTGCGGTCCATTGTTAGTTTTAAGACATCTCGGTCGAGGTTAAGGACGTCGTAGTCCATGGGTTTAAGGACCCCACGGTCCATTGTTAGTTTTAAGACATCTCGGTCAAGGTTAAGGACGTCGTAGTCCATGGGTTTAAAGACCCCACAGTCCACATCAATGCGTGGTCACCGGGACCCGTCACCTCTTTGAAGACGTTGAGGGATTACAACGCCAAGTATCAAAGGAGTGAAGAGATGTACCCTGGAACCGGAGTAGATTAAATAGTCTTTGGCCCAATTTGGGATCAAGACCAATTAATTATGTTATGAGCCCATTAGCCCATTCAATTACGAATTGAGGACTTATGGCCATCTTGGGCTAAGTCCACTTATGTTTGGAGTATGGGCTTCCTGTTGGTTCCTTGAAGGAGAGGCTTTGCCTCTATCCATTCGGCCAATTGGGCCGGTGTCTAGTGTTAAACACTAAAGACGAATCAATGTTGAACACTGGGAATAAGATTGATAAGTTAGTGTTTCAACACTAAAAGAGACCAGTGTTAAACACTGTCAACAGGAGTCCCAAACTAGTGTTGAACACTACGGTAATCAGTGTTGAACACTGCAAATATAGTTCTGTGCTTAGCGTTACACTAAGGCCAAACAATGTTTTATCACTGAATTCAGGGGTCCCGTTTTAGTGTTAAACACTAAGGCAAGAGGGGCCACGTGGCAACACGTGAGAGCGCCCTCCCTTCACTTGTTCTTCTGAGACTATGCATCTTTTTAGAGCATCACGTGCCATCACGTGACGGGGATTCAAGCGCTTGTGCGTTAAAGCTTCTGTCAAGGGTCACGTGAGTCACGTGAGGCACTGCCTCCAGAGGGCTTTCTGTAGATCTTTTGGGGGGAGGGTCACGTGGTGGCACGTGACCCTGCCTCTATGTATGTTGTTTAGAAGATCTGTTAATCTTTCTCCTCGTAGGGTTCAACCCTAATAAAAGCTTTAAATTCCAAAGGAATTAAATTCCTACTTCCTTTTGAAGATTTATATTCTGGAATAGAGTTGAACTCTGAATTTTCTGTAGGAATTAAATTCCTCATATACATGAAGAACCGAATAGGGTTAAACCCTAATGAAGGCTTTAAGGAACTAAACTCCCATTCTCTATTAAAGAATTATGATTAAGGGAATTAAACTCCCGTTGTTTCAACAGAACTAAGTTCTTAATCAGGGTTAAACCCTGTTTCTTTTCATTCTGAAGGAATCAAATTCCCATAACACAGGGTCAAACCCTAATTCTATTTTAAAGGAATTAAATTCCTATAGTTCTGTAAGAATTAAATTCTCGTGCTTCCATTCCCTCTCTATGCTTTGGATCTGCATGGCAGGATCTCAACCTATTGAGAATTAAATTCTCAACTCAAGGGGAGATGTGCACTTTACAGATCCTCCATCAAAGAGAGAAGAAATATGTCCTTCTGTTTTATATCAGAGTTAAACTCTGTTGAGAATTAAATTCTCTTCTCTTTCAAGAAGCCTTCCCTTTCTTACCTAGGGTTTTCTTTTGCAGAAGATCCAAATTCCTCAAAGTATCAAGGCTCTCTCCTTTTTCTTCCTTCTGCCTCTCTCTTCCTTTTGCGTGTCTCTTGGCTCCTATTTATAGGAGAAGCAACCGAATCAATTGGTTTCTGGTGAATCTTTCATTGAGAGATTTGATTTGCATTCATCATTCATCTGGACCTTTGGATTATTGGGTGAATTTTATTCACCATTGGATTTCAAATCCATAGATCCTCCTTTGTTATTTCGGTTGGATTTTAAGGGGAAATCTTTCCAAGTTCAGGATTTTCCCATAGGTAGATGATATTCAATCATCTTTAAATCTTTAATTTGGTTGGTTCCAGATAATCGCTTTCCTTTGGAAAGATTTGAATCTCTTTCAGAATTTAATTCTGTTAACAAAAATGGGCTTTGAAAGCCGGTCACGTGTGACCACGTGACCCATGGTCACGTGGGGGCACATGACCCCCTTGGAACGAGCCTTCTTCTTTCTTTTTGTGCTCTGTCTTCTGGTTGCTGCTTAACCGTCACGTGCCATCACGTGACCCCTGGTCACGTGTGAGCACGTGACCCTCGTCTAGAGCCTTTCTCTTGGTTTAACCGGAGAACGAATCTGTTGCTTTTGATTATCACGTGCTAACACGTGACCCTGGTCACGTGGGAGCACGTGACCTCTTCTGAAACCTTTTCCTTGGTTTGATCAGGGTACCGGTTTGCCTTTGAAGCCGTTTGTAATTGTCACGTGCCAACACGTGACCCAGGTCACATGGGAGCACGTGACCCTTTCTGAAGCCCTTTTCTTTGATGTAGTCGGGGAGCTGAATTTCCCTTGCCGATGCTTTTAGATGTCACGTGCCAACACGTGACTGCTGGTCACGTGTAAGCACGTGACCCTTTTCTGAAGCCTCTGCCGTAGTCTTTCATGATTTTAAATCAGGAAACAAATGCCCCCACAGCGTTGTTCTCACGTGTCCGTACGTGAGTGCAACGCTGTCACCTTTTGCGACCGTTGGATTCTTCTAGGGATTCAGGGAGATGAAGCGTTTCCATCATATCCTATAAATATAGGGGTCATCTCAGGGACGCCTCCACTTTGCTTGTCTTCCTCCTCGCAAACTTTCTCTGAGAATTTAATTCTCTTCTTTCAGAGCTTAGTTCTCTGCCTTGAAACAATTTTCAAAGTTTAACTCTGCTTGAAAGGACTTCTTTCCCTCAGGTAATGTTCTTGGGCAAACGATGGACTTTCACATTCTTCTGGATTTTAAATTCAAAACAAGAGTTTTACTCTTTTAGTATGAACCCATTTTCTTCAAACTCATCAACAGGAACAGAAAGCCATTTAATCTTCAAATTGTAGCTCTCTTAGGGCTTAAGCGGTCTTTAGGGAAATGATGATGACAATCTATGGAATTTAATTCCTTCCCAAAAATGTCTTATGGGAATTTAATTCCCTTTTCTAAAAGGAATTTAATTCCTGTGAAGAACTCAGTTTCTTCACATGGGGCCTTCTTGGGGCCTCCTTGTCATTCTATGATTAGTGAAGAAGATGAGGGTTTGTAATAAATCGTCCTGATTTTTATTTCAGGTATCATGGACGCTCATTTGTATGATCTCAACGAAATCATTTCCTACGGGAATATTCGTGCCCTGGGCCGTAGTCAGAATCAGGAGTTCACCAATGCTCAGTGTGCTGAGATTATGAGCCGCTTTGATGAGTACGACCATCGGCTACTCCCCCGTCGCTCTTCTCTTCTGAGGCTCATCGTGCTGGCGATTTGGGAGGCGCTTCCTCTCTTCTGCGCCGGTGTGCCACTCAGGGCATTGGACGTTGCCGAGGATAAGATACATTCGGTGTATTTGATGAGTTTGATCTCGAAGAGAAGGCGTGACAACCTCATTGATCTTTTGCACCAGGCGTTTCAGCAGTCGGCCATACTTGCTGCCTACCGGAGGGTGGAGGACATCCGCGAGGACCCAGACGCTTGCGATCGCGAGAGAAAACATACTCGGGCGGTTCGAAATGCTTGGAGGATCTTGGACAAGGTCAAGCTTGAGTTTCTCAACCCATGCCCCGTATCTAAAGTCTTACCATTGTAAACGTGTCCTCTTTATTTTGTATGAACTTCTTGAACTATGAGTGACAAGTTTTATTATGTCTTTCCCTGCTTGCATGCCTTTCTCTGGGATTTCATCATTTCGCTACTGTTGTTGTTGATGCTTTTAATTTGCAGGGTGCTACTCCATCCATTTCTTTTATCCATTTTTTTTACATCAAGTTTGGGCCTCACGTGTTCTGCACGTGGGGTCCCTCGATGGGGCTGTTCAAAAAATTTTCCCATGCCATATTTTCAGTGCACAATATCAGATGCAGAAAGAGGGCCTTGGAAATAGTTCCATCCCCTTGATTTTCGATGCCCCTCCTTTTTTTGGCTTTGGAAATAGCTTTACCATGCAAGATTTTCCGCGCACAGCACTTAATGCTCTCCTTTATATCTGAGGCAATGGTTTTCCTTTTCTCTTCCCAGAGAGATTTATATTTTTTTTATTTTGGTGTAACTCGTCTTGAGAAACAAACGAGCGCCATGGCCTGCAATCGTCCTCATGCTCGTCGACAGCCATGGGAAGTTCCTATCGAGGAGATGATCCCCCGTTTTGCCGCCCGGTTGGTGGATCCACTCCTTACCGATGATGAATGCGACTCGGCGATGTATGAACTTTCGATCCGTAGGGGTTCTCCTCTCCCAATGGGTTCCTTCTGGCTCCGGATGATCCTCACAGCCGTGCTTGCCGACATTCCTCCTCACCCGGCAGAGATGACCCTGGTGATGCTTGATGCGGCTGAAGAGAAGCTCGAGGGCTTTCACGAAGCGTGCCTGATTACTCAGGCTTTGAAGGACTGCTCGATTCACCTGATGAGCCAAATAAGGGCCCGGCGAGCTATTATGTTTGCTTTCGCTGACGAACATGGCACCAATCGATGGGGAGCGACTCCTCGAGAGAACCGTCGCTTTGACGTGCTGGAGAGAGCGGAAAGAGAGATGGAGAATTTTGTTCTTTGCTTTGTTAACCCTTGTGCTACTGATCCCGTGTTTGGTGACCTTTTCCCGCTAGCGTAGAATATTTAAATTAGTCCCTTTTTTTGTATGCTTCATGCTGAACCTCCATGTAGGCCTTACATTCCTCTCGTATGTATGTTTTCGCTTGCATAAATAAACTTTGTGTTCTTCTCATGAAGACTTTATTTAGTCATCAATATTATCATCACGTCGCATGCACATCGGAGCTTCGCATATTATTTCATCTTTTTTATAATTGCGAACGCATGCTTGACATGATAACGTCAGAAATTTTCTTATTGATTCCCATACCCGATGATGTACGCGTGTTTTAGTTCGACTATTGCTATCAACCGGAGCTTATTTATACATTCCAGAGAGTTCCTATCCTGTCTCAGAGGTTGCGGTCGTGACGGTGGGTTTAAATGGCCTGATAAGGCGACACGTGGCGAACACATTGTTGTGCGAGGGAAGAGGTCGGTCGTAAATTCTCGGAGAGGGAGTTGGCTTCTAAGGCGCTGAGTGAGCTTCAAGCTAATCTCACCGCCAAGGATAACAAAGCATACGAACTCTGGCGGGTGCTTCAGGAGTCCATAAAAGAGGTGGTGGCTCTCGATAAAGCTGCCACGTTTACTCGTGAGAGGGTCGAGGCTCATAAAGCCACCGAGAAAGAGCTCGAGGCTCGGCTTGCTTCGTATCAGGCTCAGCAAGCTCAGGCGGAGGCTCGTCTTTTGGAGATCTTGCGTCATGAAGCCGTGGCTCAGCAACAGAACGATGAGCTGGTAAAATTATTGCATCGCCCGCCGGCTTGAGGACTTGTATCTTTTCTCCCCCTTTTTTGTACATACTCATGGATAAGAGTATCTTTCTTTTGTTTCTTTCATGAATTGTACTTTGTATCCATTTTGGCTTATGAATAAAAGATACATTTTCTTTTAATGGTGTGTCCCCTTTTTATTGAATGTATTCTGCGGATATTCTATCTTGATCTCCTTGCAGGACAGCGATGGCTTAGGATTCAGGGTTAGGATCTGCTTCCTAAGGCTTTTGCATTTTATGAGCCACGAGGGTCTCATAAAGAGTTTTTCTCCCTACAGGTCGAGAGGATCCCATAGGCGTAAGTTCTTCTTAAGAATCGTGAGGATTCTTAAAAGGGTTTTCTCTTGAGAGTCGTAAGGATCCCACGAGAGAGTTTTTCTTCCTTACAGGTCGTGAGGACTTGTAAGTGTTGGATGCGGTCACCCTTATCCGTGTTTTACGGAATCAGGGGTTTCTCTAGATATTATAGTTTAAAGACGTCACGGTCAAGGTTAAGGACCTCATAGTCTGTGGATTTAAGGACTCCACAGTCCGATGTTAGTTTTAAGACATCACGGTCAAGGTTAAGGACCTCATAGTCCGTGGATTTAGGGACTCCACAGTCCGATGTTAGTTTTAAGACATCACGGTCAAGGTTAAGGACCTCATAGTCCGTGGATTTAGGGACTCCACAGTCCGATGTTTGGTTGCAGGGACCCGTCACCTCTTTGAAAACGTTGAGGAATTACAACGCCAGGTATCAAAGGAGTGAAGAGATGTACCCTTAAACCAAGGCAGAATCCGTAGGGAATCGGGGTGGTTGATCGTTAGTTTTAAGACATCACGGTCGAGGTTAAGGACATCATAGTCCGTGGATTTTAAGGACTCCACAGTCCGATATTTGCTCTGGATGCTTCACACGGGTTCACTGCCGTGCTTGGCGAGGACCAGGCTCCGCTCTGGGCGTTTTCCGCGGGGTCAAGGAGTGACGTTATCCGCATTCCACGTGACCAGGAATTTTGCACTAGATGCTTCACACGGGTTCACTGCCGCGTTAGGTGAGGACTAGGCTCCACTCTGGATGCTTCGCACGGGTTCACTGCCGTGCTCTGCGAGGACCAGGATCCGCTCTGGACGTTTTCCACGGGGTCAAAGAGTGACGTTATCCGCGTTCCACGTGACCAGGAATTTTGCACTAGATGCTTCACACGGGTTCACTGCCGCGTTAGGCGAGGACTAGGCTCCGCTCTGGATGCTTCGCACGGGTTCACTGCCGTGCTCTGCGAGGACCAGGATCCGCTCTGGACGTTTTCCACGGGGTCAAAGAGTGACGTTATCCGCGTTCCACGTGACCAGGAATTTTGCACTAGATGCTTCACACGGGTTCACTGCCGCATTAGGCGAGGACTAGGCTCCGCTCTGGATGCTTCGCACGGGTTCACTGCCGTGCTCTGCGAGGACCAGGATCCGCTCTGGACGTTTTCCACGGGGTCAAAGAGTGACGTTATCCGCGTTCCACGTGACCAGGAATTTTGCACTAGATGCTTCACACGGGTTCACTGCCGCGTTAGGCGAGGACTAGGCTCCGCTCTGGATGCTTCGCACGGGTTCACTGCCGTGCTCTGCGAGGACCAGGATCCGCTCTGGACGTTTTCCACGGGGTCAAAGAGTGACGTTATCCGCGTTCCACGTGACCAGGAATTTTGCACTAGATGCTTCACACGGGTTCACTGCCGCGTTAGGCGAGGACTAGGCTCCGCTCTGGATGCTTCGCACGGGTTCACTGCCATGCTCTGCGAGGACCAGGATCCGCTCTGGACGTTTTCCACGGGGTCAAAGAGTGACGTTATCCGCGTTCCACGTGACCAGGAATTTTGCTGATTGTATCCGTATTTCACGGGATGGAGGTTTGACTGTTGGCGATATGTATACCACCGAGCCATGGAACTGGGAGTTGCGGCTATTCCGCTTAGCTTGAAGTTGTGTCCGTCGTTACGGGACGAATGTTGAAACGATCTCCAGTCTTCCTTTGGCCCGTCGAGACTTGGCTTCTTCTTCTAATGAAACCTGGGGGAGAAGTATAATCCCTTTTTGTTTACGCCCTTGGATTGTGTACAGGGTGTGATGGAACATCACCTGTAGGGCATAAATTGAAACTTTTTATTATATTTTATTTCATTTTCCGCGATGCTCTATCATTTCAGCTTTTATATCGCGGAGGTCGCGATTGCCCCATCATTTCGGCTATTTTTCACGGTGCCCAATCATTTCGGCTATTTATTTGTTCTCTGCTCGCTGCTTTTTTATTGCGAGTTGCCCCATCATTTCGGCTATTTTTTATGCATATATTTTTTTTTACTTGCTGATTTTTATTGCAAGTTGCCCCATCATTTCGGCTATTTCGTATGCACGTATGGCTCGCTGTTTTTTTTTATCGCGAGTGTGGAACTTAGAATCTGGTGCCAATCTCAGCATCAGCATCGTACAACTGGAATATTGCCAGAAGCGAATCATCATTTGCCTCTGTCAATGTCGAACAAAGGTGGCTTAGCGAACAGGGTTAGGATCCTGTCGACTAAGGCTTTTGACTTCATGGGCCGTAAGGGTCTCACAAAGGTATTTCTCCCTACAAGTCGTGAGGATCTTGCGGGTGTATTTTCTCCTTAGGAATCGTGAGGGTTCCTAAGTGTATTGTTCCTCTGTAAGTCGTAAGGATCCTACAGGAGGGTTTTCTCCTTGTAAGTCGAGAGGATTTACAAGGGTTGTTTACCATGCAAACATATCCCTAGTCTCGGATGGGACTTACTTAGGGAAATGTTTATTCGTGCCCATGGATTGTATACAAGGGCCAGTATTGAGCCGCCTGTAGGGCAATATCGAAGGTTGTGGAGGATTGCTTAAGCACAGGTTTAGGTCTCTGTAACTTAAGACTTTCAAATCTTACGAGCCGTGAGGGTCCCATAAGAGAGTTCTCCTTGCGAGTCGTGAGGATCTCGTAAGTGTATTTTCTCCTTAGGAATCGTGAGGATCCCTAAGTGTGTTGCTCCTTTGTGAGTCGTAAGGATCTCACGCAGGTGGTTTCTCCTTACAAGGTCGAGAGGACCCTATAAGTGTCTTTTAACGAGGTTGCGCCCTTTCGGGTTTTCACAAACACTCGCCGGTAGTCCTGCTGTTTTTACTCACGGAGCCCTTTTGGGTTTTCATCCGTGCCCATTTTGCTCATGGACATACCGTTTTTTTTAATTCTTTTTCTCTTTTTTTTTATAAGGTCGCGCCCTTTCGGGTTTTCACGAACACTCGCCGGTAGCCCTGCTGTTTTTACTCACGGAGCCCTTTTGGGTTTTCATCCGTGCCCATTTTGCTCATGGACATACCGTTTTTTCATCATTTTTTTTTTATATTTTTCTTTTTCTCTTTTTTTTTATCTCGTCAGCCTAAGGATGCTGCGGTAGTAGTTTAGGGACGTTTCGGTCCGCCGTTAGTTTAAGGACATTTCGGTCCGTCGTTAGTTTAAGCACGTTTCGGTCCATCGATAGTTTAAGGACGTTTCGGTCCGTTGTTAGTTTAAGGACGTTTCGGTCCGTTGTTAGTTTAAGGACGTTTCGGTCCGTTGTTAGTTTAAAGACGTTTCGGTCCGTTGTTAGTTTAAAGGCATTTCGGTCCGTTGTTAGTTTAAGGACATTTCGGTCCGTTGTTCAGGGGAGGGCCAGCTACTGCTTGTAAAGTCTGAGCTTAGGAAGATAGCGAGCGGACATAGTCGTCGTCATCTATCATTGACCCAGGCTGTGGCTCATTAAGCATAGTACTTCTTTAAGAAGCGGCCGTTTATTGGCCTGAAAGGCCTTTCACCGTGCATGTCCATGAGTAGATAGGCTCCACCCTGGTAGACCTTGTCTATGATGTATGGGCCTTCATAGTTTGGTTCGAATTTTCCCCGCTTGGCTCGGTTGGGGATCATAGGTCTTTTGACCACTAGTACGACTTCGTCTTGGCGGAATGTCCTCGGTCGGGTCAATCTTTCATATGAGCACGTCATCTTTGCTTTATAAGCTTCCAGATTTTGTTGCGCTATGAGTCGGGTTTCATCGAGGGTATCGAGCTCCTCAAGCCGAAGGTGAGCATTTTCTTCGTCTGTCAGCTCGTGGTGGACTGCCACTCGTAGAGAGGGTAACTCTATCTCGAGGGGGAGCACTGCTTCCATCCCAAATACCAACGCGTACGGCGTTGTGTTCGTGGCCGTCTTGAATGTAGTTCGATAGGCCCAAAGGGCCTCTTGCAGCCTCTCGTGCCAGTCTTTCTTATTTCGGGACACCGTCTTTTTTATGATCTTCGTCAAGGTCTTATTGAAGGCCTCGGCCAGACCGTTAGCTCGTGGATTGTAAACTGAAGAATATCTCCAGTCTATATTGTGCTGCTGTGCGAAGCGGCTAATCTTATGGCTTCTGTACGCTGGCCCATTATCGGAGATAATCCGCCGTGGGGTTCCAAACTGATAGATGACGTGCGTCTTGAAGAAGTGGAGTATATTCTCTGTCTTCACTTCCCTCAGCGGTACTGCTTCTGCCCATTTGGAGAAGTAATCAGTTGTCGCTAGGATGAAACGATGTCCCCGGAACGATGCTGGCTCGATGGGGCCAACTATGTCAGTCCCCCACATTTCGAATGGCCAGCTAGCCACCGTTGGGTGTAGTGGGTTCGGACGTTGGTGGATAAAGTCTCCATGAATCTGGCACGAGTGGCATTGCTTCGCATACTCGAGGCAGTCCTGGGTCATCGTGGGCCAATAATAGCCCATCCGTTTGATTTTTAACTTCATCTTTGGGCCTGCTTGGTGAGAACCGCAAAGTCCGTCGTGAACTTCCTGAACGACTTTTTCTGCCTCGTCAGGTCCTAAGCATCTCAGCCATAGAGAATCAAACGATCTCTTGTATAGGGTATCGTTGACGAAAGCGAAAGACAGAGCTCGTTTCATGAGCTGATGTCTTGAGGATGCTTCTTCGGGCATTCGGTGGGACTTAAAGTAGTCTATGAAGACTTCCCTCCAGTCCTCGGCCTCCTCATGGTCTTTTATTTGTAGAGTCGCCCGCTCAGTCGCTCCCTTCTCCTCATATGATTCCGGAGGTATTTCCGTTGGGGCGAGCACCCGACGGCTTTGTACCACGATTCTTACATCATCGGGGTTTTCGTCAGCCAGCTCTTTAGCAAGTTTGGCCAACGCGTCTGCCTTGCTGTTTTCCGCGTGCGGTATGTTCTCCAAAGTGTAGGAGGGAATTTGGGTCAATAGTTGTTGCACCTTTTCGCCGTACTTCACTAACTCCGGTTTGCACGTTTGGTAGTCACCATTTACTTGACTAATGACCAATTGAGAATCCCCGTATATAAGGAGGTCTTCAATTCCCATGTCGATGGCGATCTCGAGGCCTGCTACCAGAGCTTCGTATTCGGCTTCGTTATTCGTCCTCGGCTCTGTTAAGGAGAAGGCGAAGCGCATTATCCCTCCTTGTGGAGTTACGAAGATGAGGCCTACCCCCGATTTGACCATTCGGGATACCTTGTTTCCGTTTCTTTATGGAGGACGCTCCATCGAAATAGAGTTCCCATCGGGTACTACCGCCGCCAATCGCATCAAATGCATGCTCGTCCGGCAAATCGCAGTTCAGAAGAGAATCGGCCGGTATCGGGTGCTCAGCGAGGAAATCGGCAATGGCTTGGCCTTTCACCGCCTTGAGAGGTTGATACGTTATCGAGAACTCCATCAAGAGCAGGGCCCATTTAGCGAGTCGTCCCGTCAATATGGCTTTTGACATCAAGTATTTAAGGGGGTCCACCTTCGAGATGAGACGGACTTCGTGTGCTAATGCATAGTGCCTGAGCTTTGTTATCGCGAAGATTAACGCCAAGCAATGTTTTTCAATGGGAGAGTAGTTGCTTTCCACCCCCAGTAGAACTCGACTTAAGTAGTAGAGTGCTCTCTCTTTCCCTTGATCGTTCTCTTATGCCCATAATGCGCCTAAGGAACCTTCGAGGGCGGTTGTATAAAGAATGAGGGGTTTTCCCTTGACCGGCGCAGCCAACACCGGAGGGTTCTGCAGGTACTGCTTGATCTCGTCTAGTGCACCTTGGCATTTGTGATCCCAAACGAATGGAGTTCCCTTTTTCATCAGGTGGCTGTAGGGATGGCATTTGCCTGAAAGATTGGCGATAAACCGCCGGATGTATGCGAGTTTCCCTTGGAGAGACCGCAACTGTTTGAGGGTTCTTGGCGGAGGCATTTCCATGATCGCTTTAATCTTTGACGGATCTATTTCAATACCTCGGTGTCGAACGATGAATCCTAGGAATTTGCCCGAGGAGACTCCAAACGCGCATTTGAGGGGATTCATTTTCAAATTATATTGCCGAAGGCGTTGAAATACAGTCTCCAGATGCTTTAAATGCTCTTCGTATGACATGCTCTTCACTACAAGTTCATCGATATAGCACTCGACGATATCATGTATAAGATCGTCGAAGATCTTTGTCATGGCCCTTTGATAGATAGCGCCGGCGTTCTTTAGACCAAAGGGCATAACCCTGTAGCAGAATATACCCAAAGGGGTCCGGAAAGCGGTGTGCTTCTGGTCTTCGGGATGCATCTTTATCTGATTGTATCCTGATGAACCGTCCATAAAAGAGAAAACCTCGTGAGTGGACGTGTTATCTATCATTAGCTCGGTTACCGGTACCGGGAAATCGTCCTTTGGACAGGCTTTATTGAGATCCCTGAAATCCACGCATATGCGTACCGTCCCATTCTTCTTCATTACCGGGACGATGTTGGCGATCCAGTCGGGATATTGGACTTCTTGGATAAATCCAGAATCGATCAGCTTCTTGACTTCGGCGTTGATGCTCATCTCAAGCTCGAGCCGCATCCTTCTTGGCGCCTGCTTGACCGGCTTGATATCCGGGGATATTGTTAATTTATGCACAGCAATCTCCGGATCTAATCCCGGCATCTCGGAATAGTTCCACGCGAAGCAGTCTTTATGTCGTAGAAGCACTTTCTTTAACGCAGCCACCCTTTCTTCAGATAGCAACTCGCTGACAAATGTCGGTCGCGGGTCATCTGCCGATCCCAACTCAATCTTCTTGAGCTTATCTGCAGTAGTATGTATACCATCTTCCAGTTCTTTCGGAGCTGGCTGAAATTCTGAGATCACCTCATCATCGCTGTTCTCAAAGCACCGGGGAAGGTCATCCATGTTCTCGGGCTCTTCTTTTAATATTGTAATCGTATAACAGGTGCGAATCCACTCCCAGGACTGAGGTAGATTCGGTTCTGCTCTTGCGGCCTTGGGTTCATGCTTTTGTGGCGGCGTTACCCTCCAGCCGTCGGATAAAGCGAATCTGCCCCGTTGGTACTGGTCCTCGACCCAGTTCTTGAAGGTGAAGTAGTCTTCGGTAGGATGTCCTATGGCTCGGTGATAAGAGCAATAGTTCAGGTGAGACGCCTTGTTAGCTTGCTCAGGGCGTCTAGACTCTGGAAGCGTGATCATTTGATGTTTTAAAGCGAGCTTGAGTAACCTCTCCGTCTTGTCTCGGGGGAAGGAGTACGCTCGACTCATCTTCTTCATGAGGGACAAATCCGAGCCGTGCAATACCCGATCACGTAACTCTGTAATCCTGCATCGTTGTTGTCGGCTCCTTTTTCCGCTTCTTGATTTATTTCTGTCTCTGCATCGGGCCTTTCGTACAACGGGTTGACAAAGATGAGCATCTTTGTCTTTTGCAGCCTGTTGAAACAGACGTTGCGTCCTGGCCTCCTCGTAGATGGCCATCTCGCGGTTGTGGTCTTCCCGAGCTTTTTGACCAACTTTCCTGATAAGCTTGTCCACTCGTTCTTCAAACGACGGACTCGGCACTTCAATCGCGGGATCTAGTTTTGATGAGGGGTTGGAATTTCCCGACAGGGCGTCCTCTTCTTCATCAAAGGTACATATAGCATAGCTACTGTGGGCCCGTTCCCGTTTTCCGGTTCTCGCGCATCCAAGCCTAAGTGTTTCCACTTTCCCGTTGGGCAATTTGCGTTGAGTCCCAGGGACATCCCAAATCCTGTTGTAGAACCGAGCCTGTCGAACAGTCTGTTTTAAGGGTACTCCTTGGCGCTTCAATAGCCTCTTTAGTCCATTTGTGTAGTATCTGGGCAAACGGATAGGTTGGAGCCTGTCGAGTGTAACATCCGTGCCATGCCAGATCTCTTTCTCTATTTTCGACTCTGAGGATCGGTAGAATAGGATTAATTTCTCACCCCTTTGCCTGGGAGGGACGTAAAATGTTTGCAGGTCCTGCACATTGTGAGCTTGAAGTGTGTCGAGATCCTTGTAATGTTCCCGCGGCACCATGGTGATTTGCAAACTCTGATCATCGCTAGGGGTGCTTGTATTGACAGCCGATTGGAGAACACGGCATTAACCTCATCTTCCGAGTCAGTTCCGAAGACCAACATAGGGGCGGACGTCCCCGGGTTGTTGCGTTGAGATGGCCCGGCATAAACTATCTCTTCTTCTTCTTCAGTATCGCTCCCGAAAACAGGGATGGTGGCGGCGGCTTTGTTCTCCGGGTTACGACACCTTTCTGTATCCTCGAAATCTGGCAAAAAGTACTTCGCATCTTCGTATTTGTGGACTTCGTTCACGGAAAATGGGTTCAACTCACCTGTTACGGTATACTCGAAACCATCCTTAAAGTACTTCATACACTGATGTTGTGTAGAAGGGATGATGTTGTACTCGTGTAGCCAAGGACGACCGAGCAAGGCGTTGTAGCAGGTCTTGGCGTCAATGACATGGAATTTGATGTCTGTGACGAGGAGTCCAAAGCGTAATGTTAGTATCACGGATCCGAGAGTCCGTGACGATTGTGAATCGAAACCGGAGATAGTAATTTTGTCACGAGCGAGGTGTTGCACACTCATGCAGATTTCCTTCAACACCCGAACATTAAGGAGATTAACGGAGGATCCATTATCCACCAGGATCTTGCCTATCTTGATATCATGGCAGTATCCGGAGACATATAGGGGACGGTTGTGGTCGCACATCCCGAGAAGGAGGTCTTCGTCCCCGAAAGTGATGTCGGCTGTATGCACTTCCTCCAGTTCATCCTTCATCCTTTCCGTGGCGAGGAAGGCTTGGAATTGCTCAGGTTCTTGTAACGCCTTAATTAGTGAGTCTCGCGCTTCTTTTGATAATAGGAGGGCATCGAGAATACTAAGCTGAGAAGGTAACTTCCTTAGGTGCGCTAGGATGTTATAGTCCACCTTACCCTTCCTAGGAGGGTCTTTGGCAGCCAGCTCTTTCATGACTTGGTCATCTAAAGTGATATCTTCAGTGACCTTTTCCTTTCCCTTATCTTTTCTACTCACGGGCCCGAGATTCTTTTCTGGGAGTGTGCGATTGCGCAGCTGAATGTTCTCGCAGGCCTTCGATTTCTCCTCTTTCCCTAAAACGGATTCTTTAAAGAGAGGGTCCAGAGCCATTTCTTCATCGGAGTCGCTCCCAAAGGTGAGAACTTGTGACCTCCGGCATTAACCATGTAACAGTTGCCAGTGGTCCTGTTGTGCTCGTCGGCAGTACTTCTTTGTTCTCGACGAGTCTTGCGTTCCACGCGCTTAAAATGTTTCCGATGAGGAACATATCCTTGCCACCATATCTTAAAGGCGTCGCACTCCTCCGTGGGGTGTGAAATTTTCCGATGATATGCGCAATAATCAGGGTGTCTCTCCACCCCATTGAGCGTGTTTTCTTCCGAGGGTGGTAGCTTCATTCCTATCGACATGGCTTTGGCAAACCGTTTCCTCGTCTTGAATATCTTCTTGTCTGTCTCGGATGCCTTTCGATCTGGCGGGAGTACTTCAACTCTTTCGTTTAGTCGCCTGCGTTCGGCTCCTTCCGATGCGGCCATCTCACGCTCCTGATCTGCTTTACTCTTTAGACGAATCTCGTCCAGAAAGGCGTCGATCATTTCATCTGTTGGCCACACAAGTCCTGGCTCAGGGTGTGCCCCCAGTTTCTCGGTGCCAGGAGTTTTCTCATCTTCCGAATGGGAAATCACATGACAACTCGACACATATTCCCCGGATTCATCCGACGAACTCTCTCCATCATCTTCCTCTTGAAAGATGTGGTTGAGGAACTCTTGCAGCGTGACAGGAGTTCGCGCCTTTTGATTGTACTCTTCCAGCGCGTCGATTTGCTTCTGCAAGTTCGTGCGCTTGTCTCCAGGCTTCACGGGCTTCTTAGATTTCTTCTTCTTTTTCTTCGAAGATTTTGACGGTTGGGCGTGAGTACTTGGACCATCACCACGAGTCTTCGTAGTTGGGCGCGGCTTCAACATCCCTTCGATGATTTGAGGTTCAAGCGGGTTCTTCCATTCAACCGCTGGGCACGCATGAAGGTCACTCAACATCCTTTTGGTTTTAGCTGATAGCACGATTTCCCATGGAGCTTCTTCAATAAAGGAACAAGTCGCCCCCGGTGCGTCCGTCTTCTTAGGAGTATGCGGCTGCAGCGGGTTCACCTTCCACTTTTCGGACAGCGCAAACTTTCTCTGGAGGTATTGATCTTCAATCCATCCTTTGAAGACGAAACAATCCTCAATCGGATGGCTTACCGTTTGATGGTAAGGGCAATAGTTGGGGTTGTTCACCTCAGTGGGTTGTGGCGGTCGCCTTGGATTTGGCAGGTTTATAAGTCTGTTGCGTACTGCCAGCTCGAATAGCCGTCTCGTCTTGTCCCGTGGGAACGAGTAGGGACGCTCCATCTTCTCATTATAATACCGGCATCTTTCTTCCAGTTGATCCGTCAGCTTTGGGGCGTTAGGTTGCTGTTGGGCATTCGCGACGAAGGTTGCCCTTCCTTTACCCTTGTCATTCCGAGGTTCCGACTTCGGGGGAAGTGGTCTATGACCCATCTGGTCCATCTGAGCCAACTTGTCGATTAAAGCCTGGAATGTGGTTGGCTTAAAGAACATCATAAACTGGGAGATAGTTGCGTGGGGGTCTAGGGTTCCCACGAACATGCCCACTGCGGGTGCTTCCTCAATGCGTTGTTCGCATCTCGACCACAAATTCCGCCAGCGTATAGCATACTGGACCCAGGTTTCGCCTGGTTTTACCCTGGCGTTAATCAGTGCTGTTATTGGAGTGCGTTCGCTGGCACTTGCGAATCGCTGAGTGAATAACAACTCCATTTCAGCGAACGTCTTGATAGAATCGTTTGGGAGTTCCGAATACCATTCGAACACTGTTTCTGATAAGCTGCCCACGAACTGGCGAAGCAACAGTTTATCATCACCGCCGGTGTTACCGCAGAGGGCCCGGAACTGGGCAACATGTTGATGGGGATTGCCGGTCCCCTTATACACGTGGAATTTTGGTATCGTATAGCCCGGCGGGTATTTGATTTGGTCGTACCAGCTTGGATACGGCCGGCCCGTCTTTACGACTTGACCAGCTGCCTCAGCCGCATGATGAACCCGGATTTGCTGGGCTATATAGTCAACCAAATCAGCTTTAGAGATTGCCTCCTCTTTGGCCGTTGAGAGGGCCGGCGGTGGATTTGACGTTTCTCCTCGGTCGTCTTCAAGAACGATTGGGGGATCCTCGGTGGGTAGGTCCTGCTGGATCATCATTCCTATCATGTCTTGGAAGAGAAGGCCCATACGCTGTATGTTGGTTGCTTGTTCGGCAGCCTCTTTGTCCTTTTTCTCTAGTATCCGGCGAAGGAATTCAGCGTCGGTTTCTTCCTCCTGGCGTGCGTCTGAGGACGTTTCTGGGTTTTCTTTTGGCCCGGTAAGTGCGGCCATAGCATTCATCATTTCTTAGAGCTTTTGCTGTTGCTCCTGAGCTTTGGTCACAGACCGTGTAAGCGGTCTATGACCCGTGGACGCACGGCTGTCTTCTTTTCCTGACGCCATGTATACGGTGTGGACCATCATGCCCCCAGACTTAGGGCGTCTGGGCTCAGTGCTATTAGCTGTCGTTGCAGGCTGGGGGATCTTCTCTGGCTTCCTCCTTTTATGAGCCATGGAGGTTGAAGGGGCCATCGAGGTGGGCGTCCAGACAGCCTTTCGGGGTTTAGCCTGGTGACCAGCTTCCGGTTGGATTTTCAGCTTCTTGTGCTGGCGGGAGAAGTTTGGATCGATGATCGAATCTCGGGCCTGCCGCCAAACCTTATAGATTTTGGAAGACAGCCGTTGAGGGGATCGGGGCTGTTCTGATTTTATTTCCACAACCATTTTTAATGGGGGAGGGGACCTCTTTAGCACTGCAGTAGGAGAATTCCTTCGCACCTTATTCAGCATCTCGAAGCTGTTCCCAGTTGGAACAGCAGCATTAACTTCTGCCATCGGGGCTGATGGAGTTAACCCAGAGGGGGAGTTGCCCCCAGCCTTCCTTACTCGGCGCCAATGGCGACGTCGAGCATGTCGAGCGGACGGCGTTGGTTCAGCGGTAAGAATGGTTTCGTCTTGCCCCCTGTGTAGGTGGGGGGTCGCTGTTGGTGTTAGCTTGTCAAAGACCGACGTCCTTTGGGTAGCAGGAGCGGGAGCTGAAGCCGTCAATCTTGTAAAGATCGACTTTTTGGCTGGAGAAGCCGCCTTGGCGATTTCAGGAGCAGGAGCGGCCACTTTCTTAGAAGCAGCCTTCTCTGGGATTGTAGGCCCCATGATGGGTCCACCGGATTTCTGGCCCAATCTAGAGAAGACCGAGGCGCTGATGTTGGGCGACCCGTTGAGAGGAGCCGCAGCAGGGGTAAGGCGATCAAAGACCGACTTCTTGAGAGCTTTCTTTGTCAGCACCGGTGCCGTGAAGCTTGTTGGTGGGAGTATAGTCCCGAAGAACAATCCGGTAGTGGCCTGAGTCACCTGGTCCACCGGCATTGTGAATAACAAAGCAGCTTGGGGTCCGTAGGCTATACCTCCTTGCGAGGCAAAGCGTTGGTCGCAATTGCAGTCTGAGCAGTTGGAGAATTTCACGGAAGTAGAAGCCATCGATCCTTTGCTTTCTGCAATAAGCGAGACGCCAATTCTTAGTATCTTGAAACCCAAGGGCAACCATTAGCGAACTGCGATTGGTTCGCGAATCACGACACACGAAGTGTGGAGTGGAAAGAGGAAAAGTCCCACCGGGCGTGCCAGAATCTGTTCCCCTCCGAACGGCGGCCGAGACGCGGGGACGTCTATGCCTGAGGTTTGGGACAGATGCTAATTGGTGCGATCCATCCACCTCTCCGAAGATGCCAAGTTGATTTATGGCACCATGTATCGAAGGTTTAAACGGATGCGTCCGATGTAGCAGACTTCGTCAGATTCCCCCTCGCACGAGGGGTTTTTGATTGTGGGGACGCTCTTCCCTGCAGGCGCAAGCCCCTGCAGTTAATTACGCTACCGCGTTGCGGTAACAACTTTCTCCTTCTCCAGATGGTCACTTCGTGTCGTGTGTGTTTGTTTTGTTTGTGGTTGCCCGTGGATTGTATACGGAGACTGAGTTATGTCGTCGCCCGTAGGGCGTGGACTAGCCCAAATCCGTATTATCTTAGATTTGGGTTTGGGGGTTTGGTTTGAGGATACGTTAGCCATATTTGAGGCTAAGATCAACTCAAACGTTTGTTAAGGATACGTTGGTCTAACTTAAGACTAAGAACAACTTAACGGGATCGTTTAGATCCGACAAAAGAGCATTTGGGGCTCTATTGTTTCAGTTTAGGGACATAGTGGTCCATTGAAGGTATGGCCGTCGAGACCCGTCACCTCTCTGACGACGTTGAAGGATTACAACGACAAATGTCAGGGGAGTTCAGAGATGTATCGTTGAGCCAAAGTTGATTGGGGGAATCTATAGTCCAGTTTGAGACTAAAGTCTGTTTGAAAGGTTTAAGGATACGTTAGCCATATTTAAGGCTAAGATCAACTTAAACGGGATCGTTTAGATCCAACAAAAGAGCGATTGGCTCTATTGTTCCAGTTTAGGGACATAGTGGTCCATCGCTAGTTTAAGGACATTGCGGTCCATGGGTAGTTTAAGGACATTGCGGTCCATTATTAGTTTTAAGACATCTCGGTCGAGATTAAGGACGTCGTAGTCCATGGGTTTAAGGACCCCACAGTCCATTGTTAGTTTTAAGACATCTCAGTCAAGGTTAAGGACGTCGTAGTCCATGGGTTTAAGGACCCCATAGTCCACATCAATGCGTGGTCACCGGGACCCGTCACCTCTTTGAAGACGTTGAGGGATTACAACGCCAACTATTAAAGGAGTGAAGAGATATACCCTGGAACCGGAGTGGATTAAATAGTCTTTGGCCCAATTTGGGATCAAGACCAATTAATTATGTTATGAGCCCATTAGCCCATTCAATTACGAATTGAGGACTTATGGCCATCTTGGGCTAAGTCCACTTATGTTTGGAATATGGGCTTCCTGTTGGTTCCTTGAAGGAGAGGCTTTGCCTCTATCCATTCGGCCAATTGGGCCGGTGTCTAGTGTTAAACACTAAAGACGAATCAGTGTTGAACACTGGGAATAAGATTGATAAGTTAGTGTTTCAACACTAAAAGAGACCAGTGTTAAACACTGTCAACAGGAGTCCCAAACTAGTGTTGAACACTACGATAATCAGTGTTGAACACTGCAAATATAGTTCTGTGCTTAGCGTTACACTAAGGCCAAACAATGTTTTATCACTGAATTCAGGGGTCCCGTTTTAGTGTTAAACACTAAGGCAAGAGGGGTCACGTGGCAACACGTGAGAGCGCCCTCCCTTCACTTGTTCTTCTGAGACTATGCATCTTTTTAGAGCATCACGTGCTATCACGTGACGGGGATTCAAGCGCTTGTGCGTTAAAGCTTCTGTCAAGGGTCACGTGAGTCACGTGAGGCACTGCCTCCAGAGGGCTTTCTGTAGATCTTTTGGGGGGGAGGGTCACGTGGTGGCACGTGACCCTGCCTCTATGTATGTTGTTTAGAAGATCTGTTAATCTTTCTCCTCGTAGGGTTCAACCCTAATAAAAGATTTAAATTCCAGAGGAATTAAATTCCTACTTCCTTTTGAAGATTTATATTCTGGAATAGAGTTGAACTCTGAATTTTCTGTAGGAATTAAATTCCTCATATACATGAAGAACCGAATAGGGTTAAACCCTAATGAAGGCTTTAAGGAACTAAACTCCCATTCTCTATTAAAGAATTATGATTAAGGGAATTAAACTCCCGCTGTTTCAACAGAACTAAGTTCTTAATCAGGGTTAAACCCTGTTTCTTTTCATTCTGAAGGAATCAAATTCCCATAACACAGGGTCAGACCCTAATTCTATTTTAAAGGAATTAAATTCCTATAGTTCTGTGAGAATTAAATTCTCGTGCTTCCATTCCCTCTCTATGCTTTGGATCTGCATGGCAGGATCTCAACCCATTGAGAATTAAATTCTCAACTCAAGGGGAGATGTGCACTTTACAGATCCTCCATCAAAGAGAGAAGAAATATGTCCTTCTGTTTTATATCAGAGTTAAACTCTGTTGAGAATTAAATTCTCTTCTCTTTCAAGAATCCTTCCCTTTCTTACCTAGGATTTTCTTTTGCAGAAGATCCAAATTCCTCAAAGTATCAAGGCTCTCTCCTTTTTCTTCCTTCTGCCTCTCTCTTCCTTTTGCGTGTCTCTTGGGTCCTATTTATAGGAGAAGCAACCGAATCAATTGGTTTCTGGTGAATCTTTCATTGAGAGATTTGATTTGCATCCATCATTCATCTGGACCTTTGGATTATTGGGTGAATTTTATTCACCATTGGATTTCAAATCCAGAGATCCTCCTTTGTTATTTCGGTTGGATTTTAAGGGGAAATCTTTCCAAGTTCAGGATTTTCCTATAGGTAGATGATATTCAATCATCTTTAAATCTTTAATTTGGTTGGTTCCAGATAATCGCTTTCCTTTGGAAAGATTTGAATCACTTTCAGAATTTAATTCTGTTAACAAAAATAGGCTTTGAAAGCCGGTCACGTGTGACCACGTGACCCATGGTCACGTGGGGGCACGTGACCCCCTTGGAACGAGCCTTCTTCTTTCTTTTTGTGCTCTGTCTTCTGGTTGCTGCTTAACCGTCACGTGCCATCACGTGACCCCTGGTCACGTGTGAGCACGTGACCCTCGTCTGGAGCCTTTCTCTTGGTTTAACCGGAGAACGAATCTGCTGCTTTTGATTATCATGTGCTAACACGTGACCCTGGTCACGTGGGAGCACGTGACCTCTTCTGAAACCTTTTCCTTGGTTTGATCAGGGAACCGGTTTGCCTTTGAAGCCGTTTGTAATTGTCACGTGCCAACACGTGACCCAGGTCACGTGGGAGCACGTGACCCTTTCTGAAGCCCTTTTCTTTGATGTAGTCGGGGAGCTGAATTTCCCTTACCGATGCTTTTAGATGTCATGTTCCAACACGTGACTGCTGGTCACGTGTAAGCACGTGACCCTTTTCTGAAGCCTCTGCCGTGGTCTTTCATGATTTTAAATCAGGAAACAGTGGGATTTTTGAATTCCTAACGCTATAAACTGCCAGTAATTTTCCTATCTTTCAGAGATGGTTGTAATAACTGTCATAACTGTTCCACATTGTTTCCCTGTATATTGGAAAAGTTTCTACACAATTTCTGACGTTTTCTTTTCACTCGATTTTTATTTCTCGTGAAAACTCTGCCACTTTTGGTCTCAAGTTTTTACTACTCTTTTTTTAGAGAGGAGCTCTTTCTATAACCATTAGACTTTTCTATTCTTTTAAAAAAGAAAGATCTTTAAAAGTTTTGAAGAAGCGATTATTTTTAAACTTGTTTAATCTTGAAAAACTTCTTCGAATTTGTTTTTACACTTTTGTTAATCTCCAAAATACAATCCCTCATCTCCTTGAATCAAAACTTTAATTTATCTTTTGAGATTGTTAGGATTGTTAGGCTTGGTTTATTAAGATTGTGTGCGACCTACTGAAAAAAGGTTTAAAATCTTCACGTTGTAAAGGTTTATATTTGAGCCTAAAAAAAATTCTAGATGATTAACAGCCTGCAATTATAAAGGTTCAAATCTATGCCTGGAAAAATATCTAGGTTTCTCCATCCACAAGGGGTCACTGGATAGCGTGTTGAATTCTGAGCAGGAGCTCTCAGGCGAGAATTAGCCACAGTGTTGGTAAAACTTGATAGCAATTCTCTATGTCCATTTATTTTTTGTGATTATGTGAGTGTGATAGTATTTTAGATTTTCGTTATTTTCGCTGTATAATTTCTGTGTTTCGCAAAAATTACTCTGTGTTTGCCATAAAACCTTATTTACCCTCCTCTAAGATTGTTTTCACATGTGATCATTAAGATTTTAATTTTTTATAAATCTAATTTTTTTCTAAATCTATGCAATTGATTTTGAGATATTCCAAATATTAGAGTATATAGCAACTAAAAATTAGTTTGGTATGTTTTGAATTCTCTACAATTGATATGTAGAATTGTAGTATAATTGTATCTCATGTCTTTTTTCAAATTATTATTCGGTTATAATTTCTTTACAAATTTCAGATAATTCTTATTCTTTTGGAAGGAATTTATGTTACGAATTATGGAACCATTTTTGTGACTGTGAAAGCGAGACAAGATTGAATCAATTGATATGAATTATTAACTATATGCTGATTAAGATTTTAATTTTTTCTAAATTTAAGCTAAGTTCCTCAGGCATTATCTCATGATTGGTTTTATTTCCCTGATGTTTCATTTCTTTCAACTCATTTTTAATGGTAACTATTTTCAGTAAAATATTCCTAACTACTGTACCTGATGGTTTGATTTGTACTACCTTTTACTTTGCTAATGCAATTGATTATGAAGTCTTCCAAATATTTGAGTATATAGCAACTACAAATTAGCTTGGTCCGTTTTGGATTCTTTAGCATTAAGTGTTTGAAGTTCTAGATAATTATATGTGTATTTACGGAATTTGTAGTCAGAAGGTTCATCTATATGAAGTTTGTTCTAACAACATGTGCATATTGTTGCAGAAAATTTTAAGAGAAGGCCAATATTAATTGAGAACCATTGCATAATCCAAATCTTAATGTGAGGACCAGTAAAAGTCGCACTACTGTTAGAGAAGATGGCACATTGAATAAGATGACACGATGCAATGATTCTGGAAATGTCAATCCAAATTTGACATAACCAACTCCGATTCCACGTACATGTTTGTTTCTATCTCCATATATGCACATATGAATCATCATATAATTTCTCTATTTTTGAATCATCACATAAGATATGAGTATCTATGACCGACAAACAAATTATTTGTGCATATTTGATAGAGTAGACGGACCATCAGAACTTTTGGATATTCGAATACGACGACACGGTGCATGTTTGTATGCATTATATGTCTGAAAATTGATTCTAATACTTTTATAGTTGATACTTACTATACTATTTTAAGTTTATGAGGAGTATAACTAATTTTGGTTTATCTACAGTTACCTACTATGCAATTTTCAAGTACTAATTATTTGGTGAGTACTTAAAACTTACCCAATGTAACTTCTAACTACATAATTTATTACAGTGCATATATGTTTTTCTTTGCAGGATGTATATTTGCAAAGACATCTTGGTTTTTCATATATATATATATATATATATATATATATATATATATATATGACTTATTTATTCATGCTATTGAGTTTAATTTTATAAATTTCGTTTGGGAGCAATAGTTATTGAAAGTATTGCTGAAATGTATACTAAAGTACTAGAAAAATTCAAAGACTTCTTATATACATAAGCTTCAAGTATAATCTGTAAATAACAAATGAATTATCAACAGCCATAATACATGCAATCATCGTAACAAAGATATATTATATCCGATCCAAAACAAATGCCTCAATTGACTTTCATGCACCCGTTTTTTTATATCGCAGGCTTCTCAATTGGATATGGCAGGATATCGTTATGACCCGTTAAGTACTATTAATGATGGTAAATCTAATTGGAAGATTAAAATTAGGATGACGAAATTGTGGTCTGCAATACAATTTAGTTCCGGCGATTTTAAGGGATACAATATGGCATTGGTAGATGATGATGTAACTTATTATTAATTTACATATACTTACCTTTATTTATGTGTGTGTGTGTGTAATTATATATAATTATATAATGATTATTCTTATTATTTCAGAACAATTATATCCAGGCTTATGTTGTTGTTGACTACTACGCGAAACTTAAGAATTTTCTTCACGAGAGTCAAATTTATATTATATTAAATTTCAAGGTTATTCCTGCGATAGGTGATTTTAGAGCTGTGAAATCCCGATATGGTATATTTTTCTACAGCTATACCTCAGTCAAGAAAGTGCCAAGTGATGATATAATGATCCCTAAACATAAATTTAAGTTTGTGGAAATAAGTGACTTAAGTTCAAGAGTTAAGCAGAAGGTTACATGACATGTATATTATTACACAATCTTCATTTCTATTCTAAACAAATGTTTGATCATATCTAAATATTTGAACAATATAAAATCTGTGCTGCAGACATAATTGGCACTATGGAGGATGTGCAAAATTTGAAATGGATGAGCACAAAAAATGATCACACTGCATTGATAACCTTTCGTATAAGTGATGGCATGTACATATCAATTTAACTCATAGGTATGGAATTGCATTTTCTTTAATTTGATATTTTGAGTATATCAACCCACTTATATTTCTTATAAATATTTTACAAAGACAACATTACGAGCAAGTCACGTTTTGGGGTGAATTGATCAAGGCACTGAACAAAGCCTTAGAAGAAAAGCATGAGAAACCGCGAATTATTATTTTAACCAGTACTAAGGTGACAACTTGGAGAGGTAAATAGTTATAAAATAGTGAATATTAATCTATTCTAATCTTTATTGAAATTGTTGGTCTTAATCATTTATATAATACAGACAAAATCCAGATTGGCGCAAATCCTGTTACTAAGTTTTGCATTAATCTGGATCATGATGACGTTGCTGCAGTATAAGAGAGGTAAAGTGATGAGTAATATTTAAGTCAATATTCCTGTAATATCAAATATTTTTGTAATACAATTATTTAATCGTTTTTCTTTTATTGAATGATTTGTATGATTGATAAAGCTAATCCTGATAATTTTGAAGATGGTAATGGTCCTGAAACATAAAAAGAGGATGAAGTTGGTGATCCAGATCTCCCTCTTCTCACTCTAAAAGAAATTAAGGAACTCAGGAGTGACAAGTGTGTGCAGGTAAATAATTATCATATTTTAGACTATAATTACTCCAATTGCATCCACACATACTTATTGTCCTCACATTTATTCACAGAAAAGTGTGATGTATCGTGTTGTGGTTAATCATGTGGAACAAGATGAAAGGTGACAGTACATGGCGTGTATTTCATACAAAGAAGAAATCGAAAAGTTAATGGAAAATACAAATGTCATGCATATGATACCCCGATATTATTTCCTGATAAGAGCTATACACCCTTGACTGCTTAATACACGGTTTAACTATTTGAATTGTATATAATATTATATATTTCATATTTGTAACTTAATGCATGGATAAATCAGGTATAGAGTTATAATCATAGATGAGAATTCCGTTGATGCTATTAATATTGTTTTAATAAACCATGCGATTATGAGAATAGTAGGGAAAATTGTAACGCAAATGTTGGCTCTGTTAAACAGGGTTTGTATATTATTTAACTCCATTTCAAAAATATTTGATATATAAAATAATTATTTATAACGTACGTGTGGTTTATTATATTTGGTTGGTTTTCGTTTCAGGCAAAAACACCTGACCAATTTCCTAGCGATATAAAAGACATTATAGGGAAACCGTTTTCAATTACTATATCTCTGAATGATGATAACTCAATCCATGGTAGACAGCCCTATATTTTTTGCGACATTCAGATGAAATTAAGGCAATGGGAAGCTGCTATGCCAAAAATACGGTTGAAAATCTTCAGGAGCAACATAGTTTTACTCAAGTAAGAATGACTTATGGCTCACAATAAATTTATAGTTATATCAAGATAGAGTACACATATCCGTTAAGCTATGATTATTTTTCATTATTTTAAATATAGGGTTCAAAGCCAGAGAACTATGATACACCATTACATGATAAGTTGAAACGAACGCAGAACTCTCTACTCCAAAATATTGACTTACCTTTTAGGAAGCCAGATTTGGTATGTTCTATTTCTGATTAAATAACAATTTTTTTAGTGTCTTACTTATATACGCATATCATTTATTTAGTTAATAAAATAGTTTACAAATCATGTTTTGTATATTCTTAAGGAAATTGAGCATATGATCAAAAAGAGTGTCACTCATGGCACTGCGAAGTCCACAAACAAGAGAATGTCGGGGATTTTCAGGAACGTAGATGGTGATGAGAATACACCAGTCTCAGTTCTTGCCTATGCATAGAAGATTAAGCAGGAACATATAAGTAAAAAACATTTTTTATTATCATATAACCATAATAAACTTTATCACAATTTTTAACATAACTTCAATTTCTTGATTCAGAATCCACTACAAGAAAATTACATTTATTCCGTCGGCGGAAGCCCGACGTATTAAATAGGTATCCTACGGAATAAAGTTATTCCGTCGGACTACACCCCTCGTA
Organism: Agapanthus africanus; assembly: GCA_030015575.1. Classification (NCBI taxonomy): domain Eukaryota; kingdom Viridiplantae; phylum Streptophyta; class Magnoliopsida; order Asparagales; family Amaryllidaceae; genus Agapanthus; species Agapanthus africanus. The sequence continues at coordinate 73,905,883 of CM057348.1, forward strand.
TAAAATTGTGACATAATAAGATTTATTACATCAGGTCTTTAACTTATTCCGTCGGCAAAGTTTTTTCGTCGGCTGAATGCCGATGGAATAAGTAAAAAAACCTGGGAAGTTAGCTCATTTTTTTCTAGGTTCGACATCTTATTTCTTTGGCTCATTATTTATTCTGTTTAGCCATACCTGATGGAATAAAGTGGAAATAGAGAAAAATGTTTGGCCTGCAATTGCTTCGTCAAAAACATTTGATACAAAAAATATATTCTATATATGTTGTACAAAGCAGTTCTAAATCCAATTCAAATTCCAAATCCATTTCACCAATTCCATTTAAATCTACGACAAAATATATAATCAAATATATGAAACACTAAAATTCGTTCAATTATAATTCAAATTTATATAAACCGTTAATGCAATTACAACTACTAAACAACAGAAAACCAATTCTGAGGCTACAAAAATGACGAGAAGACACAGGATCGAGAAAGTATGAGTCTTGCTAAGAGAGAGAAAGCATAAATACGTTTACTGAATATGAAAATTAGAAACATCTCTATCTTCAATAAACATATTTATCGTTTTTTCTCTCGTCAAGACTCATACTTTCCTCGATCCTATGTTTTCATGAGCTCACGGTGGGGCACTGCCACCGTCGGGGGGGGGGAGAGGGGAGGGCATCAGGATAGTCGCTGAAATCGAGCAACTCCGACAGTGTTATAAATATACAAGTATTAGAAACGGATATACATGATAACTATATGAAAGTTGCATTTAAAATAAAGGTTATCTATTAAAATTACATCCGGTATCTCCTTGCCCGATTGTACTAGCCTCCGCATCATCGTTCTCCTCGCCTGCATATCAGCTAGGGCTTTTTCTCGGCTCATATGCCTGGATGAACCTGAAGCCGATGCGGATCCAGATGCAGGAGTCGAGAAGACGGATGCTCGATTACCGGCGGGGGTATGTGGAGAGCCGTCCGGGTGATATATCGAGGTAGACGGAGAGGAAGATAGGGCTGCAGCGGGAGCAGGTGCGGTGGGCTCCTGAATGAATATCCCCGGACGCGCACAAGGAGGATGCAAACTCGAATCAGGATGGACGTGATATACCGTAGGCGTGATGCCTTAGCCGCCCATATGAACTCTCCCGTGTCGGTCCAGGTTGTGCAGCCGAAAGACCTCGTCATTGATCATATGAAGCTCCATGTCTATAGGATGTCAATGGTGCACCGCAACAAATGCAACTCTCTGCTGCTCAATCTTGCCACTCATCCATTATTATGGGAAATTACAATATGAAGCAAGGTTCAAGAATTTGTTTCGGTTTCGGTCTCTTATATATTAATAAGTTAAATTTATGGTTATATATTCGTTTCGGTTTCGGTCTCTTAGATTTGGGGTTTTCTAACAACGAAAGGTTAAATTGAACACAATTATAGTTAAAATTGTATAACAAAATCATGTAGGAGTATACTTACATAATGCTCAGTCACCTCCTGTGAGCTGAGGCAGCTGGAGTCACGCGGAAACCACATATGAAAAGCTCAACATGACTAGGCATTTCTCCCATCTGCCTCATCTGCCATTTATATCAATGAATTTAATTTATATCAAGTTTAGAAATTAAAGCCGACAAATTAGGAAAACATAGTGTTCTTACATGAGCAACTACATACTGGGAGGAGTTCATCCCTCCGCCCAACCATCGACCACGGTTGTGCCTTTGCGCTGCTACTCCTCGCTCGCTCCTCACTTGTCATTTAGATATGATGTCCGTTGTCATACTAATATTGAATTAATATCTAACGCTATGAAGTTTTCGGCAATATACAAACCAAAAACTCGGGTCACTGGAAGTGATCGATCATAACTGCCCAATACTCTCCAGTCCAATGCGGAGGCTTCATCGCCCATTTCTCCTCATCGGTGGCAGCATTCCTCCATTTTTTGCATATGGAGTGTTTCTGATCACGCCAACTCCCCGATAAGTATATGAATAATCAACCTCGGACCACATGTAGAGGAACGGTGGATCTGTCTATCCACAATACTATGGACAAGCACGCCTACAAAGAATTATGGTCAAACATATATATGCAAATGTAATAAATGTATGAATACTTAATTATATAAGCTTACCAATATCTTATCTAAAACCACTTGCTTCTTGTCCTCTAAAGCCCTTGATGTCCAATCCATTGAAACGTAATTGGCTCCATCCTTTACCAAATATGGCATGCGCTTCTCATTATTGCAGATCGAGGCACAAAGTTTTTTTAGATTTACGTCCCGGGTTCAACAAAATCTTTGTTCGCTGAAAAGTGCACATCGATCTTCGAGCCGTCTCAAGGATGAGCCCATGCATCCTGCACCTGTGTGGGGCTTCTACCATGGTCATGTCCCGTAGAACCGGAGGAACTGGCTCCGGGGACCCCTCAGTAAGTCATCGGCCACGGCTCATGGAACTGGAGGAACTGGCTCTTGAGTCCCCCTCAGTCCGTCCATGTAACACCCTAGTTCATTTACACCAATTCTAATTCGAGTATTTCTTTATTTATGGTATTTTTCTGATTTATTATGATTTGGGTGCGAATAGTGTATTTGACATCTGTATTTGCTTCCGACCCGACCCGCTTGCTGGAAACCCGTCTTGATTCCTGTTTATGTTTTATCCTGGCTTGTTATATGGATCCCCACTGCTTGACTTGATACCTGATCTGGTTACTAATGCCGACAATCTTGACATGTTGTCCCTACGGACATATCCTGTTGTCTACATAGACAAACCTGTACATGCTTGATCCTGTGTTGGCATTAACTCCAGATTATCAATATCTGACTTGAACACATAACCTTAGGGGTATAGAGAAATCAAAAGTGTAACTGAAGTGTAGCTTAAAAGGGTATTATTTGATCCGTGGTCTCGGGGGATAACGGGACAGAATCATTCATGATTCTTACTTGATCGATGGTCCCGGGGGATAACGGGACAGAGTCATTCATGACTCCCACTACGTGATCCGTGGTCCCGGGGGATAACGGGACATATTCTTTGGGTTACATGGAGGATTACTCTAATTGATTTCAAACAAACTTTAGAATAGATAACCCAGTAGCACAATTTAGACTACTCACTGCACGTCACTTATACTGATACATTTCACTGTTATATATTTCCGTTGACTTGTTACTATTTATAATTCATGCATGCATGCCTTGTTACCTCCTGATTTTATTATTGTTGATATTATGACGCACTGACGTCTGGATTTTGCATGGCCCAGATCCTTTATCTCTGTCACGGGCCGTTCAGGAGTATTTCAGCCGACAGGCCGAGCAATGAGGACCTTGTTAGTATTCTAGTTTAGTTTCCTTTCAACATTTTATTTCCTGATGTGAGCCCGTATTGGGACGTACCTTCCAGATTGCTATTGTTACTTGGATTTATTGCTTCCGCATATTATTTTTTGACTCGTTTATTCTGGCTCATGGACATGTACTAGATAGTTTATTTTATTTCTACTGTCCTTGATATCTTATAGACAGCCGTAATGTGACTGTGGAAGGATATTTCCTATCCACAGGTAGCATGGTTGTCTCTATCACGTGCCGATCTTAGAGCACCCTGAGAAGCGGGGCGTGACAGGGTTTGTTTGGTATCAGAGCCATAGGATTTAGGTTGATTGGGTTTGATTCTTTTGTAGTTGGGTATTGAACCCAATACACAAATCAGAATACTCATAACTAGGAGCATGTCCTGCCTTATTGCTATCTTGTCATCCTTGAATCCATAACTATCTTGCTTCTTGTATCCTATTTATTGAATCTTGTTTATCTTGCTAATCCTCGCCGGTGTTTTGGCTTCAGAATCATGGCGGACAGAAATCTGAGATCCTACCAGAGGCATGTTGATGACGCCGCCTTGCTTGGAGTAATTCGTGGGATGCTGGAGAACCAAAAGCGGCAGACCGAGCTGAACCAGCGGCAAGCCGAAGCCTTTTAAGAAGGTTTGCGGACCGTCCAGCAGTCCATAAACAGTGTTGCGGCCAAACCAGTTGAGCGTGTGGGTACCGTGGCGGATTTTAGGAGACTTGGTCCGTCCATTTTCACTGGTTTAGAGGATCCGTTGCCAGCAGAGCAGTAGCTAGTTGATATGGAGAATCTGCTCGTTGCGGCACAGATTCCGGAGGACAAGAGAGTGGATGTCGTACGCATCCAATTGGTGGATTATGCCCGCGAGTGGTGGCTTGTGGAAGAGACCCGTTTGCCCAAGCCGATCAGTTGGGCAACTTTCTCGCAAAGTTTCTTAGAGAAGTTCTTTCCGCAGACTGCACGGGAAGAAATGGAAGAAAAGTTTATCAGTCTGAAGCAGAATGGCAGATCCGTGGATGTGCATGCGGCTGAGTGGACACGGCTCAGTCGATTCGCCGGACCTTTGGTGCCCAAAGATGCTGATAGGGCACGAAGGTTCATGCGCAGTTTGGACGTGGAAATCCAGAGGCACATCATATCTCTGAGATTGACCACTTTTTCGCAAGTGCTTAACGCGGCCAGAGAGCAGCAGAGCTTATCAGTGAAAACTCGGGGTACGCAGCAGCAGGCAGTTATAGTGCAGAAGCCGGCGTTTGCACCGAACCGAGTGCTTATACGCAGAGGTATTCCAGTGAACCGACGTAGCGTAGTACCGATAAAGAAGCCCGTCGTGCGCGAGCAGAAGGGAAGAATGTTTTGTGAGTTCTTCTATCTACCAGGGCACCTGCAGAAGGTTTGCCGAAGGAAGCTTGGACTTTGTTTGGTTTGCGGATCAGCTGATCATACTATCAGTGGTTGCCCATCGAAGCTTCGTTTGAAGGATGATGTTCAGAAGCCACCGCAGAGGCAGTTTCAGGGGCAGAAGCAGTTAACTCAAGGACCTAATCAAGCTCGAGCCTTTACCCTGACGGTTGAAGAGGCCAAGGCTTCAGAGGAAGTTGTTTCAGGTATCCTACTTGTTCATGATTTTCCCACATTAGCATTATTCGATTCTGGTGCATCCCATTATTTTATGTCGTCCAAGTTTATTACTGCATACTCGATTTCTTGCACGACCCTGTCTAGTTGTTGGGACATACACACTGGGAATGGGAAGATCATATCTAGTAGCGAATGCAAGGATTGTTCTATTGTTATTTGCGGACGGAAGTTATTTGCAGATTTCTTGGTGATCGATACTGGCAGCTATGACGTTGTCTTGGTAATGGACTTTCTCGGCACTTTCCACGCTCACATTGATTGTAGGGCAAAGAAAGTGATTTTCCAGATTCCCGAACATCCGGAGTTTGTTTTCACTGGAGGAAGCAGTTTTGTCGGGCCAGTCGAGTTTAGGGCAAGGCTGACAAACAATGTTTTCTCGTCGATGGAAGTTGATAAGGAGGAAGCGCCAGGTTTAGTTCGAGAGTTCATGAACGTCTTCGAGGAAATCTCGGGTTTACCGCCAAAGCGAGATATGGAGTTCGCGATTGATCTTGTTCCTGGTGCAGTGCCAATCTCAAAGGCGTACTATCCGATGGCACCAGTGGAGTTGGAAGAAGTTAAAAAGCAGGTTACTGAATTACTAGAGAAGGGTTGGATTCGTAGCAGTAATTCACCTTGGGGAGCTCCAGTTCTTCTAGTAAAGAAGAAATATGGCACAAGGAGGATGTGCATCGATTATCGAGAGTTAAACCGGGTGACTATTAAGAACAAGTACCCGATCTCTCGTATTGGCGAATTATTCGAGCAACTTAGTAGCGCGAGGGTATTTTCGAAGCTGGATTTGCGATCCAGATATCATCAAGTTCGAGTTAAATCAGAGGATATTTGCAAGGCTGGGTTCCGAACTCGGTATGGACATTACGAGTATTTAGTGATGCCATTCGGAGTCACGAATGCACCGGCAATATTTATGGACTTGATGAACCGAATCTTTTCCCCGTTCTTGGACCAGTTTATAGTGGTGTTCATCGATGATATTTTGGTCTACTCGAGGAGCCTAGAAGAGCATACAGAACACTTGAAGATCGCACTGCAAACATTGAGGCAAGAAAGATTATATGCAAAGATGAGCAAGTGCGAGTTTTGGCTCGAAGAAGTGAAGTTTTTGGGGCACGTCGTATCCGGAGATGGAATCGCCGTTGACCCTGAGAAGATTGTAGCAGTTCAAGATTGGCCGATTCCGAAGAACGTAGCAGAGATCAGAAGTTTTCTTGGACTTGCCGGATACTACAGAAAGTTCGTGGAGAATTTTGCTCGCATGGCTGATCCTTTGACCAAGCTTACGCGCAAAGAAGTACCGTTCGTATGGACGGATAGATGTGCGTCAGCTTTTGAGGCATTGAAGCAAAGGTTGATAACCGCTCCTATTTTGACCATACCAGACGGTTCCGGAGGATTGGTGTTTCACAACGACATATCTGGGAAAGTTTTGGGATGTGTTTTGATGCAGCATGGGAAGGTCACAGCTTACGCATCGAGACAATTGAAGACCCATGAGAAGAATTACCCAACTCATGATTTGGAGCTTGCAGCAGTGATTTTCTCTTTGAAGATTTAGAGACACTACTTATTGGGCGAAAGGGTGGAAGTATTCACCGATCACAAAAGCCTAAAGTATGTGTTCACGTAGAAAGAGCTTAATATGAGGAAGCGAAGATGGTTGGAGCTGATGGCTGACTACAATCTTGATCTTAAGTACCATCCAGGGAAAGTTAATGTAGTGCCGGATGCGCTTAGTCGGTTGCTAGCAATTCGAATGTTGACTGCAGAGAAGGAGCTTATCGAAGATTTTTGGAGATTCGAGTTGGAGATCGTGCTAACGCATTCTTTGGGACAGTTGATGCAGCTGCAAGTATAGTCGTCGTTGATCGAGAATATTAAAGCAGCGCAGTCGCAGGACCCAAGATTGCAGAAGTTTCGAGAACAGGTTGAAGCTGGACTACGAACGGACTTGTTGATTTATGAAGATGGTTCGTTGCGTTATGGTAGCCGTTTGTGTGTGCCGAAAAAAGACATTCGCAAAGAAGTTATGAAGGAGGCACACAGTTCCACATATTCCGTACATCCAAGAGGCACGAAGATGTACCGTGATCTACGATAGCATTTCTGGTGGGAAGGCATGAAAAGGGAGATTGCCCGTTTTGTAGAGAAATACTTGGTGTGTTAGCAAGTTAAGACTGAACATCAAAGAGTGGCTGGTTTATTGCAACCACTTCCGATTCCTCAGTGGAAGTGGGAACATATAACCATGGATTTTGTGATAGCTTTACCGCGGAGTCCAAAGGGCAACAATGCAATTTGGGTGATTGTTGATCGATTGACCAAGGCAGCTCATTTCATACCGTTTCGAGTTGGTCAGTCAATGGAAGCGTTAGCAGAACGGTACATGCAGGAGATTGTGAGATTGCATGGAGTACCTATAAGCATCGTTTCCGATCGTGATACCCGATTCTTATCTCACTTCTGGAGGAGCTTACAGGAAAATTTGGGGACGCGATTGAAGTTTAGCACCGCTTATCATCCTCAGACAGATGTCCAGTCGGAGAGAACGATCCAAACTCTTGAAGACATGTTGAGAGCTTGCATGTTAGACTTCAAGGGTTCATGGGAGGATCATCTATATTTGATGGAGTTTTCGTACAATAACAGCTTTCAGGCGACTATTCAGATGGCTCCATTCGAAATATTGTATGGTCACAAGTGTCGCTCACCTATTTGTTGGGACGATATTGGAGAGCGAAGATTGTTGAGACCGGATTTAATCGTGCAAACCGTTGAGAAGGTTGATACCATCCGAAATCATATGAAGGAAGAACAAGATCGGCAGAAGAGTTGGGCCGACATATCGAGAAGACCTCTAGAGTTCGCTGTTGGTGATCTGGTATTCTTGAAGATATCACCGACTAGAGGAGTGATTCGTTTTGGGAGTCGAGACAAGCTTAGTCCTCGATTCGTGGAGCCTTTCGAGATTATGGAGCGTGTTGGAGAAATGGCTTATCAATTGGCGTTACCACAATCTTTGGCGAATGTTCATGACGTGTTTCATGTATCTCAACTCCGCAAGTATGTTCGAGATGAAACACACATGCTTGATCATTCGGAGCTACCTGTAAGGGAGGATTTGACCTTTGAGGAGCGACCGGTGTCGATTATTGATCGAAGAGAAAAGGTCCTTAAGAACAAGGTTATCCCTCTCGTACTTGTTTCTTGGGGAAATCGCTCACATGGAGAATCAACTTGGGAACGTGAAGATGAGATTCGAAAGAATTTTCCACACCTATTCTTGTAGATTCTTGATTGTTTATCTTTTCTTGTTCCTGGAATTTCGATGACAAAATTCTTTTTGTGGTTGGGTATAATGTAACACCCTAGTTCATTTACACCAATTCTAATTCGCGTATTTCTTTATTTATGGTATTTTCCTGATTTATTGTGTTTTGGGTGCGAATAGTGTATTTGATATTTGTATTTGCATCCGACCTGACCCGCTTGCTGGAAACCCATCTTGATTCATGTTTATGATTTATCCCGACTTGTTATAAGGATCCGTGCACTTTCATTTTATTTTATACATTGCATACTGGCATTATATCTGGCATCCGCATTTTTTTAATATAACATTTAAAGTCAAGAAAAATATTTTAAAAATATATTGCATGGCCTGCATGATACCCCTAACCCTATCGTAGCATCCGCGCACCTTGCTCTCGTCCCGTTTAGTGTAACGGACCTGTTTGAATGGCTACGTGCACGTGCGTACATCCGTTCTTGGGAGTATGCATTTTCGTTACCCGGATGTCCTGTTTTATTATTGGTCGACACGTATATTTTCCGTATTTTAAAACCGGATTTTTAGACCCGACCTGTGCGTGTTTTGGACTATTTTTGTATTAGCCAAAAAACTCAACTTTTATTAATATTATATTCTTTACTATAATAACTGTTAGATATACATTTATATTTTTTAAACAAAATATATTTTTTTAAATTTTAATCTCAACAGCTTTCTCCCCCCCCCCTCCCGTGGCTCTCTCTCTCTCTCTCCCTTCTCTCTCCTCTCGCGATCCCTGTACACTTCTCGAGTCGCGTCACCCCCTCTCCCTTACACTCACCTCCATTCACACTTCTTCTTCTTTCTTTCCTTATTTAAACCCACTGCCCCACGAGAAACCCAAAAACCCTAACCCTAACTCCTTTGCCTCCTCTTCCCTCAACCTTGCTCCTCAACCATCATCATCATCTTCTTCCTCATCCTCTCTCCTCTTCTCCCAAAGCCCTACAAACCTACTGCAAACCTCGAAACCCCTGCACACCAAGAAACCCAGAACCCTAGCTCCTCAGCTCAACCCAACCACCGATCACCACCCCGACCTCACCCCATTCTCCTTTCCTCCTCATCTTCATTCTCTCCTCATCCTTTATTTCTTTCTTCTTCTGGTTAAAACCCTGCACACCCCAACACCTTCTCTTCCTCCTGCACTCGAAACCCTAACCGAGCCCGAGCACCCTGCACACCTTACCTCGCTGGAGCTCCGTTAACCCGACGACCTCACACCATCGTCACCCTCTCGCCTCCTCTGTCCCATATCCAGTGAGCACATCCCCTCTTTTCTTCTTCCTCCTCTTCTTTTTCTTTTTCTTTTTCTTGATTCTTGATTTTTCCAGCCATCGCCGGAGTCGTGTCGCCTCTGCCGATCCAAGCGATCCAGTGAACGTCCCTTGCTTGCGTGATTACCCTCTTGCCTTACCTGGACCCGTCCCGCATGCCGTGTGTGCGATACGACGTTTACCCGACATCGGGCGTGCCGTACGTACCCGTCGCGTGATCCATCGAGGCAAGTTTATCTTACTACATGCTATACTACTATATCTTACACCCATGTGAATAATAATATTACATATCGTTTAGTTATGCATCCCGCATTACCATTTTACTATTTTTACTGTTTTCGGATATCCGTGTGCATCCATATCGTTATTTACATATCTAGTCGCATGCAAGTTTATCTTGCTACATGCTATGATATATGTTACATCCATATTAATAATAATATTACATGTTTAGTGCATTGTGCATCCTACATAGTATTGGAATTGTAAATGTAACCCCTAATCGATATTTGTGCATCCATACCATTAATTTTATATCTATTAGCATACCATGTCACATTATTACATATTATTGTTATATTGACATCCCATGCGTGATAATGTGCATCCTACAGAGTCCTAGAGCCGTAGTTGTAACCCCTGCTAGATAATTGTGCATCTTGTAACCCCTGATAGTTAATTGAGCATCCATGTCTTATTGTGTACCCATACCATTAATTCTTTATATCTAGTTGCATGTCATGTCGTATTAATCCATATTATTGTTTTATTAGCATCCCATACTTGATAATGTGCACCTTAAATAGTCATGATGTAACCCCTGATAAATATTTGTGCATCCATGCTTTTATTGTGCATCCGTACCTGCTACAGTTTTATTGTGAGCACCCGCTTGATACCTGTGCACTACCTATTATAACCTGATATACCACTGCTTGACTTGATACCTGATCTGGTTACTAATGCCGTCAATCTTGACCTGTTGTCCCTACGGACATATCCTGTTGTCTACATAGACAAACTTGTACCTGCTTGATCCTGTGTTGGCATTAACTCCAGATTATCAATACCTGACTTGAACACATAACCTTAGGGGTATGGGGAAATCAAAAGTGTAACTGAAGTGTAGCTTAAAAGGGTATTACTTGATCCGTGGTCCCGGGGGATAACGGGACAGAATCATTCGTGATTCTTACTTGATTCGTGGTCCCGGGGGATAACGGGACAGAGTCATTCATGACTACCACTACCTGATCCGTGGTCCCGGGGGATAACGGGACATATTCTTTGGGTTACATAGAGGATTACTCTAATTGATTTCAAACAAACTTTAGAATAGATAACCCAGTAGCACAGTTTAGACTACTCACTGCACGTCACTTATACTGATACATTTCACTGTTATATATTTCTGTTGACTTGTTACTATTTATAATTCATGCCTGCATGCCTTGTTACCTCCTGATTTTATTGTTGTTGATATTATGACGCACTGACGTCTGGGTTTTGCATGGCCCAGATCCTTTATCTCTATCACAGGCCGTCAGGAGTATTTCAGCCGATAGGCCGAGCAGGGAGGACCCTGTTAATATTCTATTTTATTTTCCTTTCAGCATTTTATTTCCTGATGTGAGCCAGTATTGGGACGTACCTTCCAGATTGTTATTGTTACTTGGATTTATTGCTTCCGCATATTATTTCGTGACTCGTTTATTCTGGCTCATGGACATGTACTAGATAGTTTATTTTATTTCTACTGTTCTTGATATCTTATAGACAGCCGTAATGTGACTGTGGAAGGATATTTCTTAGCCACAGGTAGCATGGTTGGCTCTGTCACGTGCCGATCTTAGCGTACTCTGGGAAGCGGGGCGTGACAGTCTACGAGCCTCACGAGAACTGGAGGCCATATCTTAAGAAATGAACTAATACAACAGAAAAATACAGTAACAATTTCAAGAAATATGTAAACAAAATTACATACTTGTAGATGAAATGAAAAGTTAAGCAAATTAAACAGTTAAGTAGCTGTAGATGAAAGAAAAATGCGATAAACTAAAATTTTAAATTGTATACATGATTATGAATATTACAGAAAGTTAATTAAAATGGAAAGTTAATCATCATCTTCGGTAGCGCTAATCTCACTCGCTGAATTTTACTCGGAGTCATCGATGAATTGGTTTATTACGTGCGTTGTTCGTTTTCGTCTATGAGCAGATGGTCTTGATGATCTGACTTCTACAACAATCTCCGGATCGATGTCAGCCCTTGAAAGTGTATAACGATTCTGAAAACACTGTACAGAAAAATTCTTGTTATTGTACAGAAAAGTATTACAGCCTGTGTAAGAGTTATAAGTTAGATTGTTTAATAAAAATAAGAAGCAAGTTGTAGCTCATTAGTAAAGCATCTGCATTGCTGTGAATAGCCTGTGTGTTCAATTCTTATCAGAAACAATTATTTTTCTGATTTTTCTTTTTAAATTGTTGGAAGCCCAAAAGGCTGCACGTGCAATATACGGTGAAAAGTTCAGAAAAATCAAACATGTGAAAAATGGTGTAAACACAGAATTAATCTGGTGGCACGAATCTCGAGGCATTTGCCTTAGATCCGACCGGTTGTTTTGCCCTAGGGGTCGGCGGGGATGGTCATGATGAGCCCAAATTACTCCGTACTTTGTACACTCGTCTTTTCATCTCCTCTTAACTCCTCTGCACTGTTTGATTTCTCTGCAATCAAACAGAGACCCTTCATTTCACCATTTAAACATCATTTTAATGCTTTTTAATCAAAAATTTTAATTCTCAAACCCTAATTCTCCACTATAAATACCACCCCATACTTTAGCTCATCGCCATTCTGAAAATTCTAGTAAAAACTCTTTCAAAAAGTTCCTAAGTGCAAGTGGAGTAAAGTGGAGTTAGTGAGAAAGCTTCTTCCGTCGAATATCGAAGCTGATTCCGGAGCTCCCGCGACACCACGAAGTTCATCCCCTCTTCCTTAACCTCTTCTTGATATATTCAAACCGTAAATCCCTCCCAACTCTCCTCCTTTTCATTGAAATTCATCTTTAAAGCTTATATCGGTAAAGTGGAATTATTACCGATATTATTTTTCTAATCCCTAGAAACTCCCTTTTCCTTTATAATTTGGTCGATCTAATTTTACCATATTACTTTTAACCTTAAATACCATTATCTAGATTCAAGTTTAACCAAGAATCTCATGTGAAACCACCATAAGTAAACTTTTTTCATTAAAATACCTTGAACTTTATTATTACTTCTTTTCGTTTTGTTAAAACTAAACCTTTAGGAAAAACTTCACGGGGTAACGATCTACCCCACACGTACACTTTGGTTTCGTATCACAGTGACTATTTGTATGTATATTTGTTTCGAAGAATAATCTTTACAATAAAATACCACATACTTTAAAATCGGGTTTCTTTTAAAGCGGTATTTCATATTCCTTTGCAATTATGCATCTACAACCCATTTTGGAGGACCCACTAATGGATGATGCGGATTATCGCACATTCTGGAAATAGTAGAGCGAGATGCAGCACTCCTCACGGAGTATTCGATCTCGAAAGGATATAAAATACGGTTTTTAAGAAATGCAAATTTTCTAAATAAAATTAATTTTCTAAAAATTAAAATTATATAAACATTATAAATCCGTAATTTTCTTTATATTATGAAACTATATTTTTATAAATAAAAGATTAAAAAATGTCAATAAAATACTATCAAGTTACTAAAAATGGCTAGTTTTCAATAAAATACCATACACTTTTTAAAGCTAGGTATTTATCATTAAAATACCCCAATAATTAAAACACGTGTTTATGAAAACCCTAAGTAATACAAATCACCCTCGAGACTTATTTTTCATCTATATTAAAATATTTTTCATAAAAAAACCCTCGAGATATACAAAACAATATTTTAAGAACTATAGATTAACATAGGCTTGAGCGGTATCATTTCTCTTGAGCCCCAGAGAGCCGGAAAAAGTGAGTGCTTGCCTATTCAGGTTAGACAATTTAACGGAGTTATCAATGTCAATTTTCATGGAAAAAGACACAAATCCTGCCGTCCATGTGCAGCAGTTGCCGATTACTCCCGAACCTAAGAATTCAAGAGTTAAATCAGTTTACAAGTGTCTGACTCAATCTGAGTCCAAACTCAACCCGAATCCAAAATCAAATACGAACTCGAATACTTGATCATGAACCTGAATACTCGAATTCAAATATCAAACTCAAACTTGTATACTTGACTCAACTTGACCGATCCATGGTTATATCGTGACATGAACTTGACATGACTACCTGAACACATGATTACATTCTAAACATGAACCTGAACTTTTTGTATCCATGGTTTCAGCCAAGACTTGTAAACATAATCTACACAATACATGACGCGGGGATAAAGCGGTAAATTGGTACAGAATGTATATCGTGGCACGAGAGATCACTTAAAAGACACCTACATGAATTCATGTGTCGTTGTCCCGTGAGTTATGACGGGGCCTTGTACTATATGTTACCATGGTCCACGGGGTAAGATGGAATCCTCTCGTATACATGAATATCTTCTTTATCAAACTATAAATAACCACGTTAGAATAACTATCCTATACCTATAATCGGTCATATACAACTTTACCTGTTCATTTCACTTTATATACTATCTTCTATTTCTTCTTTTGAGACTTATCGAGCGTTAGTTCACTAACGACATTCCTTTCTGTTTTTTTTCTTTGGAATGTTCGTCAGGAGGATCAGACTCTGAGGAGATAGAGCCAAGCCAAGAGGACTTAGACCAGCTTACCGCTCAGCCTGACTACTAGTTTCTCTGCACTTACTTTCAATATGGCATTGTTTAAGCATTTGCTTTATATCATTGTATCTTTTATTTTCAAACAGTTGTATGTAAAGTTGAATGTAAATAAAGTTGTTGTTCCATATTTTACTCATGTCATTCTTATTCATTTATATATTACTTAATTACGCTTAACGTATTTATTTCATAGTAAATACATTGCGGGCTTACCACGTCACCGTTTCCGTCTATTGGGAAGCGGGGCGTAACAACGTGTCACGCCCCGCTTCCTAAAATACGAAATACGGAGGCTACTAGGCCAGCCATGCTCCTACGGTCAGGGAATGATCATGTCGTGGTCACACTTCGGTTTCTAGCATTACATGCTAATCAGTAAACATAGCACACAGAAATAAGGGAAACACATCACTAATTTATTATATCAACTTTTATTGTTCACAATTTACAATATTTCAACAAAAAGAAACTAATAACTAAGTGCGAATACAAGGTTGATTTATGGAAAGCGGTAAAAGTGTTGAAGGTACGACCGTCTAAATCCATGCGAGCTCGAACGGTAGATCTGACTCTTAAGCTGGGTCCTCTCCAAGTTCCGAGCATGCATACTCATGTCGTCAAAGTGGTGCAATATTAACAATATGATAACAATAATGATGTATGAAAATAAAAGGTAATAACAGTTGAGACAGTGAATGCAAACAATCAATATATCAATATCGATGCAGTATATGAGCTATGTTCCTATTGATCTCTAGGTCAATCTGAAATCGAATTGTGAAAAGGAGTGATCATGTTTAACGAGAGTCTCGTACGTACCCGAGACTACTGGCCATTGTTGCCCAGGACATAACCCTGTCGGCCGAACCGCTAAGTCCAAACCTAATATATATAAGAGTCGTTGTTCGAATGAGCATTCTCAAAATCGCTGTTCTCGCTAAATACAAGTTCCTTTCCACTTTGATTTCCCCCTTTTTCCCTAGGTTTTAATAACTTTAGGTATGGAACAGGTGTGTACGAGTACGCACCAATAACACTGCTTTATTCACCATTCATTGTATTCTTCACTATCACAAATCATTCACTTTTCACTGGCGTACTCGACCCAACTAATCCGATACCACTCACGTTCGACAATGCAATATTCACTAAGACTCAATAAGGACGTTTTCTCTCGCTAAAGGTATTACAGTCGGGTAAATATGTGAATTATGCCGCTAAACAAACATATGCAATATAAGTCATTACGCGTCTTAAGAATTTAGAAAAAAACACATTAAATCGTACGATCATAATTAAGCAAAATGATACAAAAGGGGTAGAAAGTAAACTTAATTATCAATCCAATGAAATTAGTTTCAGGTCAATCGGGTTTCGGATTTGTGAATTACGGTCATTTCATTTTAAGTGTTCTCTGCTGGAAATTCAGTCCATAAACGGAAAGTCCGTTTTGTAACACAGTTTTCACCCTGTTGGATCATAATTAGGCAACTCTACAATTGGGTAATATTTATATCTATTAATTATGTTTCCAATGCACTAGACGGATCGACAATATCCATTGTGTGCTGGGAGATAGGAACTGTTTAAGATCAGGGTATACGTTCTGTCCCTGCCTGGGACAGCAGTACGTAATGACGATTTAAAATATAATTAAAATAGTAAACGATAATAAAAATGAATGAAACCACCACCGATAGTTATCTAACAGGATAATCTTCGTAACAGTATAGGTTTCCGCATAATATTATTTTCATACAGAGTAATAAAAACATTTTAATTCAGGTATCAACAAGCAGTATAGTTCTGGACTGCAGTCTAGAGCCGTATTCCCAAACAGTTTTCGTCATCGTGTTATAAGAGTATAGAAATATAAATTATTGAGGGTTCTAGGGTATCAATTCGGATTCGATACGAGCCTTCAAACACAACTTTTCGGTATGTATCTAATTTACTATGATTTTCACGAGTTACGTGTGCGATAAACTTCAGAATTGGATGCCATTTCATGGGTGAAACGAAGTCGATTTGCAATCAAATTTCTATCGAGTATTCATTAATAGTAAACTAGTTTAACAATAATTAGTTCCACCATATTTGTAATAGGATTTCTTTTGAAATTACGCAATAGGATTTCGTTTGAAATTACACGTCGTGCACATAAGCTAAACATATGGTTTGCAACCGCAATGTCCGTTTCTTTTATCTAAGCATACACTATTTAATCTTATGATTTCCATACGGTGTTATCACTAATATTTTGGACCAGATTATAACTCAAAATAGCACCACTAGCTTAACATGGTTTGTTATAAAAATTACGACTTTACGACTTAGCTAGTTACATATGTATATAATAATATCGGTCGATTAGTATTGTAGCTTGTAAAGAAAGTGGGGTTCACTTGCCAGGAAACGACAGGGGAAAGATGATGATGACGATCACGGCACGGGCACGGGCACGAGTACAGCACGATGACCACAAGCTTGGGCTCGGCTGCGGGGTTCGGGGCTCGACCGTTGGCTCGGCAGCGGCTAGGGGCTCATGGGACTGGGGAGGTGGTGGCGACGGCGAGAACCCTGATGGTGAAGGTCCAGATGATGGGGCAGGCACGGCAGCAGCGAAGAGGTAGTGCTAGGGGTTGCTTTGAGAGGTGGAGCTTGGTGGGTGGTGTGTTGAGGTGAAGGGCTTGTCGACTGTAGCTCGGGTTGTCACTGAAGAAGCTCATCTGTGGTGCGAAGGAGGCCAGCAGTGGGTTTTTTTGTCGAAGAAGAAGAGGGTGATGAAGGATATGCAGGCAAAGGTTGTTGGGTTGTCAGAGGGGTGCTGGAGGAGGAGTGGTGGATGTCGCGGTTGATCGGCTGGAGGCGAGGGCAATGGGGTTGGAGAGGTGGTCGTGGGCGGTCGGCGCTCAGAGAAGAGAGGAGACAAGAAAGAGAGAGAGAGAGAGAGAAAGAGAGAACTAGAGGAGACGAGAAAGAGAGTGCGAAAGAATGGGGGAGAGAAAGAGTTTTAAAGAGTGAGAGAGAGAGAGAGAAAAATTAAAAGAGAATTAATAGGATTAATAAAGGTGATTAAATTTGAGTTAATGGGAAAATTAATCTGTGGATTTTCAGTTGGGATTTGAATGGGAAATTTTGAATTTTGAGACAATTAATAAAAGGAGAAAAAATCCACAATGAAGAAGAAACACAGTAACATAAAAAGAGAAGGAATTGGGTGTTTGTGTTGGGCTTGGGTCATTGGACCTGGAAAGGAGAGAGGGAGAGATAGGTTCCAGGGGTTTTGGATGTGGGCTTAGGTTTAGAGGAAAAGGTGAGATTTGGAATATTAATTAGGGAAATAAAATAAGATTTAATTAGTAAAGAAATAGGAAAAATATATGGGAAATACTTGGGAAAAATAAATATAATAAATAAAATATAAATAGGTAAATTATTTGGAAACAATAATTTATTTAAATACGAATATTGGTGTACAAAAGGAACTCAGTATTACAGAAAGGCTAACGTCGTCGATATCCAGGATTAGGTCTTGTAATGGTGTGATTGGCGTGCTTGGGCAGCTAATTTAAAGATTTTCATCATCAGGATTACCCATGTTAAAATAGTCTTGCGGATTTGTTCTGATAGTGACATGCCAGACAGCATCCCTAGAGTCCTCCACATAAAAATTCTGACGTGCTTGACTCGCTAATATGTAAGGCTCATTCATGAACATGAGTCTTGAAGAATTTAGTAGGAGTGGCATGTTTTCTACTTTGTATTCTCGTCCATCTATCTTAGTATCATACCAGAGACACTTGAATAGAACAAGTCTGTGTGCACGATAACATACCTGCACTATATCTTGCAACACACCGTAGTAGTCAAGTTGTCTCGTGGTTAGATTGATATCTCTAGATGATGCGTAATCTCTTGTGGTTGATGTCAAAAAAAATACCGCAGTTTTGAAACTTTCTACGTGCATCTCTATCTTGTATATAAAATCTATATCTATTAATGATATAACCAGTAAGACGCTCAACTAATGGATCTAATTCAGATGCAAATATTTTTAAATCTTCTATTATGTTGGCATCTACGGCTGTATGAACCTAATAAGGCACAATAAGTATTAGAAAAAATCATATTTAGTTTAACGGATAAGAAATGAATTATGTTTCAGTGATAAACTTACAAAATGGTTAAACCATGTCGCAAATTCTCGATTTAAAGCATTATTGATATGCCTCGGTAGCAGCGACCCCTCGGTGGTCTGTATTGAGGTCTCCATAAACTAAGTATGAAACAAATAATGTTGTTAGATAATTTCATATTTATAAATTGAAAAAAGTAATATTCTATATATACGCTTGAAATAGGTTGACCTCGCCAGAGTTAAATAATACATATCTATGTATTGTGTCAATCTCCATACTACAAAGTGTAACATGTTTCACGGAACCTATTACGTTCCTGCCTCCACGGAAGACTGATATTGTTCCTTGTCCCTCATGAACCATGACGTCCTCGTTACGGCCCTGCCTATTGAATACAGTCTCTATCCCCTCAAGGTACATAGAACAAAATGTCATGCATTCCTCGGCGAGAAACCCTTCGGCAATCGACCCTTCGGGTCTACCGTTATTTCGTATATATCGTTTAATCTTAAACATAAACCTGTGGATTTTAATTTTGTAAGTTCGATTGATGAATTTTGATAAACATTATTCGATGGTTAAATTCAAATATTAAACTCTTAATCATTACTTACCTCTCAAATGGATACATCCACCAATAATTAACGGGTCCACCTAAACGCCTCTCTCTTGCAAGATGGACTGTGAGATGTAACATGAATGTGAAAAGCGTAGGCGAAAACAACATCTCCAATCTACAAATAATGATAGGTACTTTGTTCTCCAGATTTCTAAAACCATATACCCTATATTCCTTGGAGCTTAAATCTCAGAAGTAATGACAAAGACCCGTCACAACCGAGACAACATCATCCTTTAACGCCCTAATTGCAATGGGGAGTAGTTGCTGCATGAGCACGTGGCAGTCGTGACTTTTAAGACGAGAATTTTTTTTATATTTCATGTCTACGCACTTAGAGAAATTTCATGAATAACCGTCAGGAACTCTTACTTGCTCGAAAACTCTTATAAAAGCACTCTTCTCGCTAGCGGACATCATGTACTTTGTTGCAGGAATTGAGCATCTACCATTCCCAGTTTCTCGAGGGTGCAATTCAGGATGCAACCTTTTCTGTAGGTACCACTATCGAACCGCAAGTGTATTCTTAGATTTTCACATTCAATAAGGTGTTAAGGAATAGCTCGCATATGTTCTTCTTAATGTGCATAAAGTCTAAGTTATGACGTAGATTGAGATTGCGCCAATATACTAGCTCGTTGAAAATGTGATTCTTCCTCTGGTGACTACCAGCAACTTGTGGAATTGTATATTCCATCGTTCTCCCGAAAACAACATTATTGAAACCTTGTGTGGCCTCCCATAACTTCAAACCCGTCGGCTCAGGTGGAGCATGCCTATGCTCTTGTTTACCATTGAACTTGCTGCAATTACGACGATATGGGTAGTTTATATACAACCATCGATGGTGACCTATGTAGCACGTGATCTTGCGCGAAACCGCTTTAGGATCACAAACGGTTTCCTCTAGACATACTGGACAAGTTTTGTAACCTTTAGTGCTCCATCCAGAAAACATAGCGTAGGCTGGAAAATCGTTGATTGTCTACAAGAGCGCCGCATGAAGTGTAAATGTCTCCTTCTTTTCGTATACCTGTATACCTGGATCCAACAACTCCTTCAGTTCCTCAATCAACGGTCTCAAGTATATATCGATGTTATTTGAAAGAGATGTACTTTTATAGATCAATAAAGACATCTGTGTGTAAGAATGCTTCATAGTCATCCATGTAGGTAGATTATAAATAACAAGTATGACAGACCATATACTGTGATTTGCACCCTGGCTGAATGGCTCCATGCCATCTGCAGATAAACAAAGCCTGATATTACTGGAATCTGCAGCAAAATCTTTATAAAGGGAATCAAAGCATTTCCACTCTTCACCATCGATCGGATGCCGCAGGATTCCGTTCTTAGTGCGACCATTTATATGCCATGACATGCTATCAGCAGTTTTAGCTGACAGAAATAAACGCAGAAGTCTTTGCTTGATTAAGAACTATCGCAAAACCTTTGCTGGAATCCATCTAGGAGCATCGAATGTAGACTTATCTTCACCATTATCCCTTCAAGGGACGATCCACTTAGATAAGTTACAAGTTGTACAGTTATCTAATTTCTTATCCTCCTCTGTCCAGTATAACATGTAATCGTTCAGACACGAGTCGATTTTCTCATAACTGAAACCCAAATCATTCAAAATCTTCTTCGTCTCTGTGAAATTTTCCGGCAGTAGCGCTTTAGGGTAAGTCTCCCTTTGCACCTCAAGAAACTGATCGAAAGTTTTGTTAGTCCAATTATTCTAGCATTTGAGATGAAACATTTTGACAATCCATCCCAACCTAGAGATGTTTGCGCCTTCGAAAAGGGGTACATTTGTATCATCCATATACTTCATATATTTTTCCAATTCTGCATCAGGGAAACAACGGATATCTTCCTCTCCGACATTAGGTTCAGGAACAATGTCATGATCAGGATGCATGCCGGTTCGGAGCTCGTCCAACATACTATTCAAACCGGTGTCTCTAACATTCGTAAGACGAGGATCATTTGGCTTAATCCAACGACTCGTAGACATTTCGACTATCGGTCTCGCTTCTCCATGGTATGTCTATTGCGTATACCCAGGAGATATCTTATTTTTCAATAGATGTTCATACACTATATCTTGACGGAGGTCGTAGCCGTTATGACACTTTTTACACGGACATGAAATTAATTCTTTAGGAGATCGGTCCCTCAATGTAAATTCTATAAACTCTTCGACGCCGGCCTTGTATTCATCACTAAATTTAAACACTTGCATCTAACTCCTATACATTACTCTCCGATATCTGACATCATGTATTACATAATCAACCATTTATTTCATGTCTTTATTTAAGGTTTAATGTTTCAGTTTGATTTATCAATTCATCACATTGGCTGTTGGGGGTAAGGCTTCTATCCTATTAAGAATTTATAACGCATACACCCATCCGTTTGTGCTTTTATTCATTTCGAGAAAATTTCGGCAGCACCTCCTCACCGTTCTTCAAGTACACTACAATAGAAGGAATGATAATCACTAAAATGCTGAATTTCAACAATGAAATTAATGATCATCCCCTCTATATTTGTACAAGAAGAACCAGCGAAACTAATCTCGAAACGAATGAAAACATAAATGCAGTGTGTGTTTGCGTTATAAATTCTTAACTTGTCTACACTGGACAAATCTATCAATTATAGTACACCCAGTTCTCTCGTCATGTAAACTACATGACGATTGCAGAAACAAACGATTAAACGCTTAGTTTTAACAACCATAACGCAGTTTTATGTCACGATGGAGACCGTTGCGTATATAACTGATAAACGGGTTATAAGGCGCGTTTCGATTTTTTAAATATGAGATCCTCGATGATAACAAGTAATTTTCATGTTATCATCAAGAATCGTACACTCAGTATATATTATAAAATTTTTGTGTTGTTTTGATATTCAAGATTCAATTCACGATGGATATGGTTGAGAAACTTATTCGCATGCACACCAATATACACACATACACACACGAGCATGCATACACACACACAAGCATACACACAGATACACATACACACATAGACACGCACATAGACACATTCACTAAATTACTGTAAAATACCTAAAATATTTGTCCCTAAACTACCTTTTGCTATTTTTGTTTTCTCACTAAACTAAAAAAATTTCCTAAGCAGATCATTTCTTCAATTTTTCTAAATTACACTAAAATACCCATAACTATTGTTGGTTTTTCACCAAACTACCTTAACAAATTTAAATAAACAATTCATCTTCTTAAATTAACTAAATTATTACAAATTTCACTAAAATACCCTTAACTATTGTTGTAATTCCACTAAAATACCCTTGAATATTGTTGCTTTTCAATAAACTATCTAGAAAAATTGGCTAAATTACCCCAACTCTAACCCTAACACTTAACTTTAACCCTAACCCTAAGTCGGCCCTAACCCCCAACCTAAACCCTCCCTAACACATCAACAACAGCAACATCGATGACAACAGCAACATCGACATCAACAACACAATTTTTGGCTAGAAGCAAAAAATTTAAAATTAAACAAAAAGATTAAAATTAAACTAATTTTTGCTTACCTCTTGTCAAAGACGACTGCGGAGCAGAGCTCGATCAGGCTAAGGCTTCGATCGACGGCAGCGGCGAGCTTCAACGAGCTCGATGTTGAAGGCTAGGGCTTTGATCGAAGGGTCCGGGCTCGAACAGGGAGGCAATGGTGCCTGCAAGAGAGGGAGAGAGATGGTGTCTGCGAGAGAGAGGGAGAGATGGTGTCTGCGAGAGAGAGGGAGAGAGTGTGAGTGAGAGATAGAGAGAGGGGGAGCTTACGTCAGCGGCGAGGGCTTGAAAGAGAAATATGTGGAGGGGCCCGATCGTCGAGGAGGACGAGCTTCGGGGCCAAATAGAAGGAGGAAGACAAGCTCCGGGGCTCGATCGGAGGAAGAGGACGAGCTTCGGGGCCGAATAGGAGGTGGAGGAGAGCTAGGTTTTTTTTTATTTTGGATGGAAAATGAGGGAAGAGTCTCAGCCCGAGCCTCTTAATTATTTATTGGGTTATTCCATCGGGTGATAGCCGATGGAATAACTATATAAAATTATTAAACTTCCTGGAAACCCATTTGGTTTATTTGGGGTTTATTCCATCGGCATTTAGGTTTTTTCGGTCGGCTGATAGCCGACGGAGTATACCCTTTTTTCTTGTAGTGATTCTTGAAGTGATGTTCCAATGACTGTGGACATAGCAATTACTAAGATATATTACAGATATTTCTGTTTTAAAGGCCGTGGACTAATAGTTGAAAACATACACTTTTGGTGCATTTGGGAACTTTGTTTGTGTGTGTGTGCGCGCGCGCGTGTGTGTGTGTGGACTATTGACAGATTTTAGAGAGGAGTTGGTGGCTTATTTTGTGTGTGTGTGTGTGTGTAATAGTAGTAATGGTGTTCGTGATAATTGTGTAAATTAGCAATTTTTCTTTTCCCAGCCAAAATTCATAATTATACTCTGAATTCGGAATTCAGCAGCCGAAATTGTATCTCTAAATTTCAGCCAACAAGGTATATGATTATACCTTTTGATTCAAGGTATTTTTATATTATCTTCTATTTTCTGTATTCATTTTGTGCTCTCTAAATTATGCTGCCGAAAGCGGCCGCTGGAAAGCATTCGTTTTGCTTATCCAGTTGCAATGCACAGACAACACACTTGTATAAATAAATATTGTCCGATTTAACAATTTATGACAATTAATACAAAATAAATTGTGACAATTAAATGAAGATAGTATGTTGCGATCTATATTAATATCGTGCTTGAATAAAAATGATTAACATGAAAATGTATCTAAAGTAGTAATTATTACAAAATAAATTATAGCTGTCAGCTTAATTAATTTCAAGCAGAAAGAAGAAATGAAATTTTTAGTCTATAAGCAAAATTTTGAAAAAACCAAAAACTACATTGTAATTGGTTTGAATGAAAATTCAATATAAAGAAGGGGTAAGATTTAATTTTCCAATCTTTTTGCTCTATGTAAATAGACATGGAAGAAGTCAAATACAAATTTTCTTAAAATATAGAGAGTGGAGTCTAAATTTTTGCCATAATCAATTACTACTTATTTGAAATAAAGGGCTGAATGCAAATTTCCTAAAACCCAAAGGGTGGAGGTAAAATGAATTTACTATGTTTTGAAGGCTACAAGTAAAAACCCTTATATATAATATATAATATAACTAGAATCTACCCTACACGTCACAGGTGGGATCAAAATTCTTCTAATGAAAATAAAAAAACGAAACAGCTGAAAATTATAAATATAACTCAAATAATACAATTTTTAACTATTATTCCAACACTACAATACCGAGTTCTTATTTTTATGTAATACAAAACTTGATATGAACGGTGCCTTGATAACCTACCCCAAAGATGCCCCAAAGTTCCTCCACCGAACTATAATACGGAATCATCTCTTGGTAAAAAAAAAAAAACCAAAAAGAAAACCTTCCTCGTCGACTGGAATGATTGTGTATATACATTTTGGATTCTTTTTAGATATTTATATTTTGATAGATTGTACAAAACTCGATATTGTCCCTAGAAATTAAGTTTTCATTTAGTATGTAACATCAGAAGTAAGTGACCAGGATTTAAGATCATAGTTTGTCAAAATGATCGATTTCAATATTAAATTAATGTCAGAGTACAAAGATTTTAAACCGTGATCCTCAATGAGAAAATGATTGTCCGAATAATGTTATAGATGTTGTAACCTAGTGTGGGATTTGATTTTGCCAATTTACCATAAATTATTTATTTAAAATATATTTAGAAAGAATTTATTTCTTTTCCTCTCCGTATTTTCTCTCTTTATAGATGATAGATGAGAGAGAAAGTGAAAAACCCTAATGGTTAAGTGTTATGGCAAGTGCAGAGAACCCCCTTCTCATATCACCCACTTTCATCACTCATCCACACAAGTCATCTAATAAGCCAAGTGTATGCACACTAGCTTACACATAATGCATATGACATGCCATAATCAAGAAAATAAAAGGAGAAAAATATATATATTGTAGGTACATTATACATATAAATATATATAAGCACATGTATTAAAAATGTAGCATGCATAAGACATGTTACATAACATATTATGTAACAAATAAAGAGAGAGTGGGAATATCACAATAATACTAATTTATATATACATCATCATATATAAATAATATCATTAAATCAACACTTGATTTAATGACCCGAATCAATTATAAACTGGCTAGTATTATCATCCGTCCGATTAATACATATAATATCACACATATGTTTAATTGGACTCCCGCACGCATCGTCATACGTGCACTACATCATTTCATCTTCACATTTAGCAAACGTAAATGAGAGTTATTTCAAATTGTTGAAGTTAAAGCTAGAATTGGAAGCCCTCATGTAGATCATCTTCGGCCAAGTTGATCAGGGAGCAAGTGCGATCCGGAGCACTCGAACCTTAGTCGGAGTCCAAGAAAAGATAGCCAATGCGCTACAAAGGTTGTATCTTTCTGGACTAGCTCTCTTTTGTTATACAAGCTATCAGGTCTATGGTATTTTCTAGGATGAGAATGTTTGTGCTTGTAGAAAATTCTTGTTTACCATATTATTCGCTTCCGCATTCTCTACTTGATAGCACACACATCCTTAGAGTGGTATCAGAGCTGGAATGATCGATCACCTTGGATCATATTTTAGTGAATGCTAAACAAATTACAATTATTTTTACTACGTCTTTAGCAAAAATTACTCTAAGCACCATTGACAACAACATGCTATCTATCAAATTGTGAAGAAAAGCTATATTGAATTTCTTTTAAAACTAATCACCAATAATTTCATATCTTTTATTAAAAATCTATGTATCTTTGTCTAGATTAAAAAAAGGGCCAAACAGAAAATATAGAGTAATTTCATAAAGATACAAATTCTTTATTATACCCAGAGATAATTTATTATCTTTAAGGTATTTAAATAAAAATAGAAGAATAAGATTGACACATATAACACTGTGAATATATTTCTGCATTTCTGTTAGAACCCACAAATTACCAAAATTATTTTAACTCAACGGCCACTCCACTCAAAAATCAAAATGAATTCATAGGGTACCATGGGAAGTCTAAGAAACAGTGTTTTCAAAGAATATTCCTTTTCTGATGGAATATTCTAAAAAACCATCTTTGTATTATATATAAATTATAAATGAATCGTTCCTGATTCTTTTTTGATGCTCCCAACTCTGTCAAAATACCTCTGCCGATACAAAATGTAGACAACTTTCTTCCTTGTAAAATTTGTACCCTTCATCTATGATACAAGTAACGATGACAACCATCTAAATCCTAACAATGATCTGAAATCTAAACTTATCTTCTAAGGGTTATTAAATGATTTATTTGACTAGGCATAATTCCCCAAAATCGCCTATATTTTCCAACAATTTTAACCATTACTCTCTGCATATATGGAAAATATATGCACTTTCTTCTTTCAATAGATGATTCGTATTCCATTTCAGAAATGTAAATTTCCAAATTATACTATGTTTGGTTTGAAATAAATTGAAAAAAAAATGTGTTTTTTCAAAGGACTCGATACTAATCCTATAAGAAAGAAATTTAATCTCTAATTTGATTTTCCCTTTCTTTCCCTTTATTTCAAACCAAACATAACTAACCCTCTATCTGAAATCAACTTCTCATGCAAAATTCAACAGCTCATCTTATCTAGGCGACATTGTCGAGTAACTGCAAGTTGCCAGCGACTGCGAGGATCGTTGGCTGTAAAGCACAGACGACGAGTTGATCGGGTATGCAGAGTAATCTCTCTTCATGGCCAAGTACACGCTTTGCAGGCCTTCTTCAACCAACTCGACTATCGCTTGAGGCATCGGTGGTTCATTGATCTCAACCGATCCTTCCAACATTCTCACCACTTCGCCCATCGAAGGCCGCACCCATGCTTCTTCTTGAATGCACCAAAAGGCCGTACTGAGAGCTCTCGCTAGCTCATCCTCTTCTACCTTTCCATTCATCCTTCTGTCTGCGGCGTTCAACGGGTTTCCATCCTTCAATTCCTGTAATAAAGATTATGCATATTGCCAGGAATTAGAATTCCGTAATGCATTTTAATCGAGATCTAATTGTACAATTACGAATAGAGTTCTATTTCTATTAGAAATCCTGGTCCTAATTTTACTCATATCCTTATCGCAAATTATCAGGGAGAATGTGCCTATAAGCGAAATTGGAGAATACCTTGAAAGCCCAACTAGGGTAGAAGAACTCATCTGAGTCCAAAGACATATCGAGATTCCTACGGCCACCGACAATCTCAAGCAATAGCATCCCGTAGCTATACACATCAGCCTTAACAGTAATCGGCCTATTGCTCACCCACTCGGGAGCCAAGTAACCTCTCGTGCCACGAACCATGGTCACCACGTGCGAATGCTCTCTGCTCATCAACTTCGCTAGACCAAAGTCCGATACTTTCGGGCAAAAATTCTCATCAAGCAGAATATTCTCTGGCTTGATATCACAGTGAATGATTCTATTCTTACATTGCTCGTGAAAGTAGGCGATTCCTTGAGCTATGGCGATGGCGATCTGGAAGCGGGTTGGCCAGTCTAGTATTCGATCATCATCTGGCCTGCTGAGAGAAGGAAATATCCATTTGTCGAGAGACCCGTTGCTCATGTACTCGTAGACAAGAAGCCTGTTCAAAAGATATTCAGACGGTTAGCCACCGAAAGTAACGAATCATGAATTTACATCGACCGAACCAATCACTGACCTATGTGTTCGTTCGGAGCAGAAGCCGCAGAGAGTGACTAAGTTCATGTGGTGCATTGAGCCGATGGTGGTTACTTCGGTCACAAATTCCTTTTCACCGTGAGGTAAAAATCTCTCCAGTTTCTTGACTGCGATTAGGGCACCGTCTTTGAGTGTTCCCTTGTACACACTTCCGAATCCTCCTGATGGCAAATTTTACAGATAGCATACATGCATATAAGCCTTCAAGGTACACGATGCGTATCATGATTCAACAAACAACTATGATCCGTAGCCAAACAATTGTTAGCTAGCTCTATCTTGACTTACCACTTGACATGTCCAATTAAGCCATGTAACTAAGAGTTGCTATCACTTGTATTAAGTTCATTTGACATGTAGGTCTAGGATTAGTTAGCTGTTACATTAAGCTATCTCAATCGATTATAATAATCATGAAAGATGTAACCAAAAGTCATTCTATGTTTACTGCTTGAGGATATATTAAAAGGGTGTTTTTTTTATAATAAAACCAATATGAAAAAATAGCTCAAGCAAAATAAATTTCTAGTATGGAACAGGCATTACCTGTCCCTAGCAACCGCGAGAAATTTGCCGTCGCATTTTGCAGATCATGGTAACTGAAATACAACGGAGCCCCCGCCAAACTCAAAGCTCTACCGATCCCCTGCCTCTCCCGGATTCTCTTCTTCCGAATCACATAACAAATCAACATCCCTAACAAGATGATAAGAGCCGAGACACAAAGAAGCAGAGGAAGAAGAACGCTGTTCCTACTATGTCCATCACTGTTACTCCTTCCGTTTATCGATCTTGAACCGTCATCTGCAACTTTGATAAAAAGCGTAGAGCTCGGATCTTGCAACCCCCCAAAAACCATGCTCCTCAAGGTCCAGCAATATGTCACGTCCTCTACAAGCCCATACACCGCCGCGACGCAATCACAATCATATTCACAATACTTTGGACACTCTGCTGCCGTCGAAACATTGCTGAAATTTGCAATTGTCGATGCCCCCAGAAAGTAATAATCCGTTTGTGGTACTGTTTGCATTCCTAGGTTACCTTTGCATTTTATCGAATCCACTGGTGGCAGGCTCGAACAGCTGGCATCGACCCCGCTTCCGTCCAAATTACAAATTCCGTTTCCGCAGATTCCTGCAACTTCGCATGGGTTTGATACAGCAGACCACTTCACATCCCATTGGAGCATGCTCGTGTTCCATTGGTAAAGTCGTAAATTCCCATCTGTTTCGACCTTGATTCTTCGAAGAACAGACCGGTTCGGCCCCATGTCATTCTTGTGAATGTACACTGTACCCGATTGAGATTCGCCGTACATGATGCTGAAACTGCCAGAATCGTCTAATACCGCCACGATATTTCCTGTAGCATTTGAAATCTGTGGGCTAGACCAGTAAGAATAGTTAGCTTGCGAATCGAAGGTTACAAAGGTCAATGCGAGGCTAAGAGAGGTGTGTTGCTGAAGCATTTTGAGAGTGTAGTATCCAAAATGGGATCTGTTCGATGTAAGTTCGAGTGAAGCTGAAAGATTCTGACCAGGAAGAAGGGTGTCACCTGGGAGATAAAAGCTCTGCCATGCGATCGCACGGTCAGAGCCCGTGCTGTTGTAGAGAACGAGACTGCCCGAGTCAGACATGATCGCAGAATTGACATTCAGGCCACTTGTGTTTGAAGCCCAAACGAGCTTGTTTCGATCGGTGAGAGCGATGTTCCCGCTTCGATCAAGCTTCACTATAGCATCGGTGCTCACTGGCGAGTCCCGGTTCGGGGACCAAACTATTGTGGGGTCCCCTCGGAGCTCCGCGTACCATATTGCTAACAGAAATTGATCATTGGCATTAATCACAGGAGTGAATCCAAACGCAAAGGTTTTGTTTTGAGACACCCAGCTTCGGTTATCATGGGCAGAGAGCTGAGCGCCAAGAGGTATCTGACCATTAGAGCTCTTGGAGAGGAGAAACAGAAGAAAAATGATCAGGCAGAGAGAGGAAGAAGACATGGTGAAATGAATACATAGGGAAAAAATAATGTATATTGAGAATTTATGCATGAAAAAGAGTTAGATGAAGAGCATTACTACAGGTGGCATGGTAGTTGAGCAACTATGGATCCAACGTCAAACTTATATGATACAGGTTTCCAATTCAATTGGTCGGCATTAGAGATGGTGACATGAACTATAACGAGCGAAATAAAACTAATGCAGATAAAGTCAGAAAGTGTCGAGGTGGCTCGAGTGAGTAATCTACAAGTGTGCACAGAAAGGTAGTAGATTGTGATGTGAAGAAAAAAAACAATGCCGCGAAATATCAAATGCTTTCGGCTTTCCTCAGTGTAAATGGATGTGAAAGTGAAGGGTGGCTGCAAATTAGGACAGTATTCCTAACTAATTGACAAATATATGTAAATGTGATGTCAACAGTCAAAAGAGATCAAATTATAAGCATCTTGCTGAGCTGAATAAGTGCACATATCGACACTTCTCTTTGCTGTGCAAAAATCATAGCAGACAGCTAATCACTAAAATCTCATATAAAGGGAAGTTCCTGAAATAATCCAAACCACTGCCAAACAAAACAGAAAGTTTGGTAGTCACTTCAGAAACTTTTTATAACAGAATTTATTAGCTTTTACCTGAATTGTTCTTTATGTCGAACCAAACTTTTTCTTGAACTTCGACTTTGAGAGGTGTTCTTTTCCGATCTTTGGTAGTGACTGAGATTGGGGTGTGAATGCGGCTAGGTTAGGCCTTACCTAGCCTAGAAACCAGCTCAGACCTAGGCCAAAACATGACAAATCATTTTGCATCACGTACCAATAAGATGAATACAGCTGGACACTGTCTGGCTTCGGAGTTGTGTTTATTTTTAAGTTTAAGGAATACGTTATGTAAACTCTAGTCTGCAAGACTTTACCTTAAACGTTTGAACATGGCCAGCACATTTAGTTCTCAATTTCTCATCCCAACTCCAAAACCATAGCCAAACATGGTATAATATAAATTTTGAAGTTAACTCCACCCAACTGCAATTATCTGAACTCGAAAGCCAAATAGAGATTTCTTGGGCTGTATTACTGCAAGCCTGCTATCGAAGGCCCACTATTTAGGCCAGGCCCACAGATTGTAAGGCAACCCCTACTAGAAGAAATCCGTTTGTAGTTCAAAGATGTGGACGGACAGTACTATTAAGAGTCTTTTAGATACAAGTACAAAGTTTTGGATTCCATTTAAAATTTCACAATTCTAAAGGAAGAAATTAAGCTCAGTTGAATCCATCAGGTCATTCATAGTCAATGTTCCAATGAGACACAAATGGAAGTTGACCAGAATACATGAAACTTATAGCGAAATTATGAACACTGCTCAAATCAGTTGGACTAAAAGTAAACGAGTCAAATATTGAAAAATGCACACATGTAATCAACCACAGGAGGGAAAAAAGATGACAAAAAATAAAAAGTTATCTGCATAATGTTCAAGTTATATCAAGAGATTAGTACTTACATCGTCGCTGCCCGGGAATATTCAGACAAAAGAAAAGAAGAGAAAGGAAACAGCAAGTAGACTGTGTAACTTATGCATACAATAACCATGAAAAAGTTACGAGTTCAATTGATACTCTTGGTTATCCAAAGTTAAACGAACTGTATGGTAATTCAAGGGAGACAAGTTACGGTTGCTATTAAAGCTTACAAATATTCAGAGTACGCACGACGAAGACAACAATCACTCTTCAGACTCAATAAATATGTAGAAAATTAAGAAGAACATAAGAGAAGAATAAGCCACCATTCCTGATCGCAGATTACAACTATCCTTTTATTTTTCCAATGGTGAAATGGCCACATTTTATTTTATTAT
Organism: Agapanthus africanus; assembly: GCA_030015575.1. Classification (NCBI taxonomy): domain Eukaryota; kingdom Viridiplantae; phylum Streptophyta; class Magnoliopsida; order Asparagales; family Amaryllidaceae; genus Agapanthus; species Agapanthus africanus. The sequence goes on from CM057348.1 coordinate 73,937,860, forward strand.
TATTTTTAAGGAAAAAACCTTCGGGAGTATAACTATCCTAATTTGCTAAGTTTCAATATACCCCAAATGGTAAACTGAATGTTTTAAGGGATCTGTGTCATCTTCCATCATGATATCTGGGTGACTTGATAAGCTGATTTTTGTTATATATGACTAATAATGTGTCCCTCTTTTTCTGTGTGCGCATGCCTGCAGACACGCTTGTGCTCATAGTCACCCAGATATCATGATGGACTATAACGGAACCTCATCAGTTGGTTTAAAACTTTATACGATCGTGGTACACCTAAGAAGCGATCTTTATACCATATGATTAATGACGTGCTTGTGTGCAACTGTCATATTTTTGTCAATCTTCATGACTTGAAATAACTAATCCATCTTCATCAAGAATTCCCATATCGATATGTCTACAAATGTGGCGTTCCCCGAGAGTCATCTGAACTCTGTATCTCATAGAGGACAACCTAGAAAATTAACCACAGGAAACAGCATACCATCCTGCATTCTGATTCGGTACTTAGAAAACATATTGCCCGTAGATAATTATACGAGTTCTTCCCATGCACGTAAAGAAATGAGATGAAATCTGTGTTCATAAATCACAAGGAAAGAGTTTTCATGGCTGAAAGTTATTCCCCCCCCCCCCCCTCCCCAAAACAATCATAGAGCTGGTAGTTTTTACAGTTTACAAGAATTAGGCTAAGAAATGCAGTCCCTGGCAAAATGACATAAAAAAATTAAAAATATAGGAGAAACAATTCAAACTACATTCCCACCAAAGCCAAAATTTTCCCATGCGTCAAACAAAAATTCAAATGCACATAGATCAAACAGGTACACACACGGCATATCGGGTTATTTTCCTGAACAAAGCATTTCTCTACCCAACAACATCAACTCTAACATAGTAAGAAATCATGCTAAAATCACTAGGAGAAAAAGAAAGAAGTAAAGAGAGGACCTTTCAACCATGGGTGTTCACAGCTTCCCACACCAAATTCTTCCCCACTGGATTCACTGCGTCCCGGGCTTGCAACACGGCGGTCCTCAACACCTTCAAAGTCATTCTATTTGCATCTAAGAAGCTCGCACTCGAGCAAGTCAAGTTGTGCTTCTTGCATAGCTCCCTAACAAACGGCGATATCCTTCTCAATTGGCACCTCGGCAGCCTCAGGAACAGATGGTGCTCAACCTGAAACTGCAACCCACCATGAAACCAATCCATCCAAGGCGAGCAAGCAATATCCATCGTTCCCGTCGTCTGCTTCTCGAACCAATCATTCCCCTTCAGGGGGCCCACATAAACCTCCGACGAGAAATGATTCAAACAGGACTGAACATGTTGAATCCCCGTGACCGCAAAGCTGGCGAGCACAAACATCATCCTCTCTCCCCAATTAGGCAAGCACGAAACGAGCAAAGGATACCAAACCCAAACACAATCAGCCCAACAATCTCCTGCCATCTGTCAGGCACAGTCTTACTCGAAAGCAGTAAAATAATCGACTGGGCGAAAAGATTCACTCTCACGACGCACATCACCGGAAAAAACGTCCAATGCTGGTAGCTAACCAAGATCCTCGACACCTGATGATGCTCGATATCGGTGATTTCCCAGATCATGACACGTGGCAGATGACGTGTCCCGAAGCTTGCAAGAAATGACCAAGAACGGTACATCGGAAGAATACCCCGGGTCTAGGACCCATGGATGTAGCCGACCTTCTGCGACCGTCCACACCACTCCTATACCCGCCTTACAAACAACCGTTGGCTCGCCTCCGAGCCCCCTGCACAATTGGCCTCCTCGGCCCTCTCAGCTTGCCTCTGGGCTATCGCAGAACCGAGATACCTCGGCCTCCCGCTCGTCCTTGAGCCTCCCGCCGAGCTCATCTTCCTCGGTCTCATCGACCGACCGACAGCACCAATCGCAGGCGCATCCGCCTCGCCTCCGCGAATCTCGCCAAGCGTGAGATAACCGCCACCCACGCTCCCGCGTTCTACGCCATCACGATCCCCAATTAACGAGCATATCTCGTCATTAATGGGGAATCCTGCCTATTGCGCGAGAGTAACGTCAAAGGCGTAACGGCCGGCGTGATTCTCGCGTCTGCCTGCCCGATGCCGCCACTATATAAACCCCTCTTTCAGACGACTCAGGTAAGTGATTTTTATTCCTCACTAGACCGTTACTCTGCTCGAATATCCGGTCTAACTTGATCGTCGGAGGGTCCTCGGTGGCACAACCATCCCGGGACTTTCTTGCAGGTACATCGGCCTCAACCATCTCAAACCCAATGAGATCCACACGCTTCAGGAGGCAACCTCCAACTCAATCTCAGCCGTCCATCATCGTTTGCTGCAGATCTATGGAATGTAACATCTGAAGGAGATCCGACATCCGTCAGTTGACGCCGTCTGTGGAAAAATTCTTGATTCCACTCAACAAAGTTCATTTTCCGATCTTAACTCAATGGCGAGCGATCACCGCGACGATCCAAGCACTAGTCGCTGCCTCGCCAGGGTTGTCTAGCACGGCAGCAAGTTTTCGGGAGGTATCTTTCATGCCATATTAAAATTTTAGCCGTTCTAACTAACTCTAACATAGAATCGTTTACTAGAAATCCGACGAAATTAAATGCAAAAAACTTTGCAAGTAAAGTGAACAAGAAATACAACATTTATAGACCGGTCCTTCACTTCATTAACTCCGTGTAGTAGTCCCTTCGCTGCGATCATGAAGTTCCGGACTCTAGAGAGACTTCCATGAAGAAATGAACATGCTTACATCGAAGTCTTCGAGGCCGAAAATGATCTACGTCGAGAAGACACTAACCCAAGCTATCTCTTCACTAATTGTAAAATTAGTGAAGCAAACACATTATACTAAATGGTAAGTAGTAGAGAATGATGGAGTAGGAATTTTGCTCACATTAGCAATGATTTTCTCACATATTTTCCATTGAAGCTAGAAAGCTTGAGAGGAAAAAGAAGAAGAAAACTTTCATGATCATTATGCAAAAGATAATGGCAACTCTAGGTGAGTTAGTATCATATACTAATCTTTATAGAGAGTTAACCATGGCTAGGTTTAATTGATTGGGTTAATAAATATATTAGGCAAAACAAAAGAGTGGACTTGGTCAATGCAAACAATAAGTTTCTACAAGCTTCATCCATAACAAAATGCCACCATTTTGTAATTACCAAAATAAATAAAACCCTAGCAATTAAACCAAGTATGGTGTAAGTCATACACACACCCAAGTTGCATGTATCATCAAACATGACACAAAATAATATACACTTGCATATATCACATATATACAATGTGCACAAACTAAGTGAGAAAAGAAATCTTTAGTGAGCTAATACTAGTTAATGTAAATAAATATATCAAATATATAATCATATATTAAATCATTAAATCAATACTTGATTTAATAATCCGGTTATATCATATATAACCGACTAATATCAAATGTAACAACTTATCGAATCAACACTTGATCCGATAACCCGGCTATATCTCATATAACCGACCGATATCACATGTCGCGAGAATAGAATGCGGTATCACATACGCGCATTAATTTCGGTCCCGAACATATCACATGTGTGCTCCTACTCCGTTTCGCTTGAGTCAGGAAACCTCTGTGTAAGACTCTAAAGACTCGTCAATACGCCGGCAGTAGATGATGATCATATCAAACACCCACAAGCCGCAAGCTGTCTGCTAAACGTAACGGCCATCCGGGTATTGAGCGATCAGAAGATCAATAAGCAAGCATGTTCATACTCTTGCGAATCCAATCAATAAGACTATCGTACAGTCCGGTCTCTTCGTCTGATATATCGCATATCTCGTCTAGGGGTGGTAAACGTCAGACCCTTGTAACTCAATAAGTCGTGCCGATGTGAGGCTCATAACGAATCGAGAAACCACTGATAACACTTACCAGTATATCTCTGAAGCAGCCCTGGCCAGGGACATCCTGTTATAGCCAATCGAGCACTGCGCAATATCAACCCTCAATACCGGGAAAGACGAAACCCCTCATATCGCTCATTGCCTCCATATGATTCGGGACTGTACCCAAAAGCCACCAATTTGCACGTTCTCTTGAACATGGTAAGGTAGAAATCAAAGCACAGTGGGAATCACACAAGACTCTACGATCTCGGGTCTACAGACTAACCTGTACCAGTGTTACCAGAGAACTGCCATCTGACGTAAGGTAAAATACCATCTGGGAGTTCTCGGCGAGTCCGTCCAGTGTACACAGTCTCCATTGAGCACCCGTATACTATCTCTGATGTCAAACACCAATGGATACGGGATCATCCATCGCCCATCTGTATCGGTCGAGAAGTTATACGCTAGTCTACTCTGGTATATAGATGCCCTGTCTCGATACACCCACGACTAGGATCATTTGAAGGATGTACTTACCGACTACTCTGTCCCTACTAGTATGATCTGCATCATAATCCTGGTAGTCAAGTACTAATCCTAAGGGCTTTATCAACATGTAATAGAGAGACAATAAGTGTACTTATTAAGATAAAGATCAACCAGATAGCATATTATCATGTCGAGCAAGAAAGTCATCCCTATATATGTCCAAGCATCCACTACAATATACATCATATGTACAGTAATGGCCTTTAGGGTATACATATAACTAACAATCTCCCACTTGCACTAGGACCATCTGTCGTAATATCCAATACCCAACAATCAGCAGTGGTTGTAGTATCTCATACACAACCATCCCTTAAAAGTCTCTTTTGGAAAAATGCCTTTGTGAGTGGATCAGTCGTGTTGTCCTCTGTGTCTACTCTCCTAACCTCGATCTCCCTGGAGATCAACCATCTCCATGATCAGGTGATACTGCTTTAGAATATGTCTAGATAACTGATGGGACGGGGGTTCCTATGCCAAATCTACAACTCCATTGTCACACAATGGTAGGAACGAAGTTCATCTTATGAACTAATATACACCCAGACTGTCTCTTTGGTAGCATCGTTGGTAGCGGTGTATCCAGCCTTTATCATCTAGTGTATCACGGTATATAGTTTGGAACTCTTCCAATATATTGTCCCTTCACTGAGGGTAAAGACAATACCTGTGACTGATATTCAGTCGACCTTATCACCCTGGAAGCTATCCAGTGATTCTTCCCAGGATCGATTGATACCATCTCACTACATCTAGTGAGAATCCTAACATCCACTTAAATCTATCTCATAGATCCAAAACCCAGGATTTAGGAGATATCGCCTTAATCCTATATGGAGAATCCTTGTGATAAGAGGAGATTGACCGAGTGTAGCATAAGAAACACCTTTCCTATCAAGAGTATGTCATCCACATACAATACGAGGAACTCCACCATACTCCCTACTATCTTTTTGTATATACAAGGTTCATCTATCCTTTTGATGAAGTCAAACTCTTTGACTACCACATCAAAACAGATGTTCCAACTCTGCGATACTTGCTTTATCCCATAAAGCAACTTGCATACGTTTCCGTTGCTCCTACTGTCTACGAAGCCCTCTGGCCGTGTACTTATAGATGCTCTCTTCTAAATCACTATTTAGAAAAGCAGTCATGACACCTAACCGCCAGATATCGTAGTCATTGTATGTAGCAATGGCAAGTAGGATCCGGATGGACTTAAGCATAGGCACTAGAAAAGGTTTCATCATTATCCACACCTGGTGGATGACGAGAACCTTTTGCAACGAGTCTTAGCTTTGAAAGTCTCAACTTTTCCATGTACACCAAGTAATCTTCTCAAGATATACTTGCTCCTGATGGGGATTTAACCCTTCAGATATAGCAACCAAAGTCCATATTTTGTTGGTGTATATGGATTCCATCTCAGATCGCTTAGCATCCAGCCATTCCCATAGAGTCCCCACTCCTGATGGCCTGCTCGAAACTAGTTGGGTCATCATCTCATGATGCAATCCTCGCTTCCACTGTCATAGAGAAAACCGAAGTATCTCTCAGGTGGATGAGGAACCCTACCAGATCGGCGAAGTGGCTGAGGTCTATCGGGAACTATTGAATCCTCTGGCTCTACCAAATCGTCAACTGTAGTTTGTATAACTGGAACTCCTTCCAGTTCTACCTCATGACCACTAATTTCTTCACAAGAAATTCCTTTTCTAAAAAGGTGGCATGCTGAGAAACAAAACTCTTTTTGCTCCTCAGTGTGGTAAAGATATTCCCTTGTGAATACTTGGGATATCCAACAAACTTCCATAGAACTGACCTTGGCTCGAGCTTGTCCGGATTTTGCTTTTAGACATAGGCCGGACAACCCCAAATCTTAACTTTCTTAAGAGATGGGCTCTTCCCATACTATATCTCATATGGAGTGGTAGACTCCTGATTTGGTTGGAACCCTATTCAATAGATATACAGCTTCTCAAGTGCATAACTCCCTAAAAGGAAATAGATATCTCAGTAGTACTCATCATAGAGCGCACCATATCTAATATGGTGCTATTGCTCCGTCCCGATACACCGTTGTGTTGTGGTGAATACAGAGGAGTAATGCTGGGAGAATCTCATTCTCCTTTAGAATAGTCCAGGAATTCCGTGCTCAAGTATTCTCCTCCCTGATCACATCAAAGGACATAATACTTATACCCATTTTGGTTCTCTACTTCTGACTTATATTCTTTGAATTTCTCAAAAACTTCAGACTTGTGTTTTAACAGGAACATATGTCCGAATCTTGAGAGATCATTAGTGAATGTAATGAAGTACAAAGAACCGGTCCTGGCATGTGTAGATAGGGGGCCTACATACATCATCATGTATCAATCCCAAGAGTTCACTAACTCTTTCTCTGTTTCCAATAAACGGAGCTATGGTCATCTTATCTTTATGACAAGACTGGCAAGTTTCACAAGATGTAAATTCAAACTGATTTAAATATGCATCTTTATGTAACTTCAGCTAGTCAGGTCGCATTGATATGACTTAGTCTGCAATGCCTCAAGAAGAATTCGTTCATTTCTGAACTCTTCCTCTTGTGTGTGTTCTGTACGTTAAGAACTGTAGTTTGATTTAGAACGTATATGCCATTAAATAACATGCCTGAACCGATCAACACTTGATATAGGAAAATGTTCAAAACATTATCTAACAATACAAAATTATATCCTTCTTTACTTAATAAAGAGACTGATATGATGTTGTATATCAGGTTCGATATCTAATAACATTTGTTCAGAATCAATGTATTTGGTAATACTGGGTGATAACTGCCAACAAGCTTGGCTGCAACACTTGCACCGTTTCCAACTCTTGAAACTTATCACCCATTCCTAGTTCTCTACCTATCTGCAGCCCATGTAACAGATTACATATATGGGATCCTGATCCGGTATCTCATACCCAGGTTGTAGAGGATACTGAGAAACAGTTCTCGGTAATGAACATACCAGAAGAAGATGTATCAGCATGTACTTTCTTCGTTTGGGCGGCACGGGAATCCTAGTAATCCCATATTTCCTGCTCGGTCTTATAACAATTATAAGTTGGAGCGGGACTAACGTTCCCCAGCTCAATAAGCGAGTTCGGTCAATATATCCATATTATTATCTTGATTAGGGCGTGACATGGTCGCTACCTGGAGAGAGAGAGGAAACACTAAGCGTATACTCTTGCAAAATTAGATTGGTTATTATTTTATCTAATCAGGACGGCTCCCACTGTTTTAGTCAAATCTTCCTTCAAACCCTAAAAGGAAAGACTAGCCGGGATTAATTACACCCTACAAGTTCGCCAATCTTTCGGCCAGGCCAGTGTCGGTAATTTGAGGGAGGTTCCCCGTGCTTTCGAACAGACATAATTAAACTTGTTTTCCCAGGGGCGTAACCCCGTTAACACCTTTTTAGACACCTACTTGATCGGCTAATTGTAATGTGTAAAACTCTTCCAGGAGTAACTCTTACTCGCAGTGGGTATCGGGATCCAACTATCTCATAGAAGGTATGCAATCTCATTGCAAATTTCAACACTTGAAATTCCCGATAATGTTTTGCCCCTAACCTCCTATAACCTTGATAAAGGCCAACAAACCATAGGATGCTAGTCAAGTTCAACCCGTCATTTTCTGATTGAATTAAACCCACCCGCACGACCCTTGACAAAGGCCAACAAGGTCGCACGACTACCCTAACTCAATCGCATCATATGCTTATGAAGATAAACAGTAATCAGCTACCGCACACTATGCCTTGACAAAGGCCAACAAACGCAGCACGAATACTAACTATTACTTATCTGAAATGACGGAGGGCTACGACGGGTTTTTAAGAAAACCTTTTGCGTAATGAACTTGATCTCGTTGTAGAATCGAATGATTTTGTAAAGGAGTGTTTTTAAGAGTTTTACTAGTTTTGCTAAAGAGGTCAATCCCGGTGAAGGGATCTTGGCTCTTTCCTCATCGAATAAGGTGCATGATATTTCACAAATACCACTATGCAAAGAAAAAACTATAGAAGCAATCAAAAGACAAACCGAGTGTTGTAGCATCTGCCAGTTATTGCTAAAGAGGTCACTCCCGATGAAGAGATCCCGGCTCTTTCCTTATCGAATAAGGTGCTGGATATTCTTCAAGGAATACCGCTATGCAAAGCAAGAACTAGAGCTACCAGTTTTTAAAACAAGTTTCTACAATATCTTTTGGGTTTCTTTTATTTTATTAATCTCATTAATGAAGTCCCACATAATATGCTTCCTAAGCATCACAGATAAATAAAACCTATACTTATGCCATCCGTATTCGCCTCGATGTCCCCTCATGCACCATTAGATTAGGTAACTAATGGCAGAGCGAGGCAGGGCTAGCGCAGGTATAAAACATAAGCAACGTGTATATAATATATCACATATACTATATACAGTATCTATCTCATCATATACAGTGATCACATCACAGAATATCGCAACAGAAATCAACATATGAAATATTAGATATACTAGGATTTCCGGGTTTTAAATTAAGCCTGTATAAAACACGGATTCCACGGTCGCGATGAATAGCCAAACTCACATCCCTAGACCCCTACGAGGGCGGAAAGCAACCCTACCAATTCTAGAGTTAGGAGACTCGGTCTTAACTTCTCAAGATGGTCTCCCACTGGACCCTAGAACCCGGTTACTTGTGCTCCCCGTCTTGGGTCTATCATAATGCGGAAAAGTAAATAATATACATCAATGGTGATATCATCCTCAACCCGGAAGTGTCCCAATAAAAGAATATTACATACAAGGTTTTTACATGAATGAAAATGAAAAACTCTCATCTCACATAAAACCCCCCGGCTATTCAAACACGACGATCCAATATAACATATCCCAGCAACACATAACATCACATGTCATCAACGTAAGTAAATATGCGTATCCCAGTTGTCGTTGACATATAGCAACAAAACCGGCGATACACCACATATTACACTTACGGGCGCAGAAAAGAAAGTGAAAAACTACAACAGTTGGAATCTACAACCAGCTTAGATATCATAAACCCAACGTATCACATACTTTGGATTTCATGCCTAACCAAATGAATTTCTTAGACATCACATGCCTAACAATTATAAACCCCGCATTTTAGTCTCGATCTCGAGAACACTTTTCAATATCAAGTCGGGCAATTCAACAAGATTCCCGACATCCTGATCGAATGCTTGTCATAAACTTTAGTAGACGGCCGCACCCCCCGATGCCGTTGACGAAGTGCACTAAGGCAGAACACCACGGCCGCGAGCATCCGAACGAATGCTTTTGGCGACGGGGTTCTCCTACAGTCACTTGGTCGGAGCTATGGGGCGTGGCTATCTAGTAAGATTACCCGGCGAGTATCCGCGTACGCTACGTGATTGCGACGGACTTTTGATCACATCAAAATCCCGTGGCAACCGATCAAATGAGACTAAACTGCTAGATTTATAAAATTCAAACTAGTTATCTCATAACTATTTGTGGATTCCAAATATTGTATCCCATCACATGATATCCGGACGACGTTAAACTTTTCGATCGATTCATCAAAGTCCCACAACTCCCCGAGGGCTCAACACTTAAGCACAGTTTAATAATACCCAGAACATGCCACAGTACCTGGCACCAGACGTAGAAGGACGGACCCAAGCCTCACTCATGTCGCCACGGAACTGTGGCAAACCCTAGGGTATGACCGCGGTTCCGCGATCCAAAAAGTTGAGTTAGGGTTTCATTCTTCTAGAGGGTTCACAGAATTACTTGCATGATTTTTCGGATATGTTAGACTTGGAAAAATAGGTTTTTTACATTCGATCGAACTTTTTAACTCCGCCTGAACAACATGCAACAAGCCGAAACAATGTTAAAACTACGAATATGAAACACTCCGAATTGCTTATAGTGTAAGATCACATCACATCCAAACTTAGAAAAAACAAACAACACCTGAAATACCAAAACCCAGTCTCTGGAACACACCCAAAAATTTAACCCCAAAACTCATCAAGTGGCCGAGCAGGCTGGATATTGTGAGCATGTGGCCGGCCATTTTCCGGCGAGGGGAGCTAAATTTTCTTGTGGGTTCATGTTGCATCCCATACAATATTCTGCAATTGTTTAAAAAAAATTTGAGAACTTTTTAAATTCGACAGAAAGCAAGTTTTGGTGTTGCAAGTTTCGGAGTATTTCGGTTTCGTAGCCTTAACAAAATCCATCTAATTTTTTAGCATAGCTCTGATACCACTGCAGGGTTGCCTAGCACGGCAGCAAGGTTTCGGGAGGCATCTTTCATACCATATTAAAATTTTATCCGTTCTAGCTAACCCTAACATAAAATCGTTTACTAGAAATCCGACGAAATTAAATGCAAACAACTTTGCAAGTAAAGTGAACAAGGAATACAACCTTTGTAGACCGGTCCTTCACTTCATTACCTCCGTGTAGTAGTCCATTCTCTGCGATCATGAAGTCCCGGACTCTAGAGAGGCTCTCATGAAGAAATGAACATGCTTGCATCGAAGTCTTCGAGGCCGGAAATGATCTATGTCGAGGAGACACTAACCCAAGCTACCTCTTCACTGATTATAAAATTAGTAAAGCAAACACCCTATACTAAATGGCAAGTAGTAGAAGATGATGAAGTAGGAATTTTGCTCACATTAGAAATGATTTCCTCACATATTTTCTCCATTTTCCATTGAAGCTAGAAAGCTTGAGAGGAAGAAGAAGAAGAGAACTCTCATGATCATTATCCAAAAGATAATGGCAACCCTAGCCTTTATAGAAAGTTAACCATGGTTAGGTTTAATTGGTTGGGTTAATAAATATCTTAGGCAAAACAAAGGAGTGGACTTGGTCAATGCAAACAACAAGCTTCTACAAGCTTCATCCATGACAAAATGCCACCATTTTGTAATTACCAAAATAAATAAAACCCTAGCAATTAAACCAAGCATGGTGTAAGTCATACACACACCCAAGTTGCATGTATCATCAAACATGACACAAAATAATATACACTTGCATATATCACATATATACAATGTGCACAAACTAAATGAGAAAAGAAATCTTAAATGAGCTAATACTAGTTAATGTAAATTAATATATCAAATATATAGTTATACATTAAATCATTAAATCAATACTTGATTTAATAATCCGGTTATATCATATATAACCGACTAATATCAAATGTAACAACTTATCGAATCAACACTTGATCCGATAACCCGGCTATATCTCATATAACCAACCGATATCACATGTCGCGAGAATAGAATGCGGTATCACATACGCACATTAATCTCGGTCCTGCACATATCACATATATGCTCCTACTCCGTTTCGCTTGATCCAGAAAACCTCTGTGTAGGACTCTGAAGACTCGTCAATACGCCGGCAGTAGGTGATGATCATATCAAACACCCACAAGCCGCAAGCGGTCTGCTAAACGTAACGGCCATCCGGGTATTGAGCGATCAGAAGATTAACAAGCAAGTCTGTTCATACTCCTGTGAATCCAATCAGTAACACTACCGTACAGTCCGGTCTCTTCGTCTGATATGTCGCATAACTCGTCTAGGGGTGGTAAACGTCAGACCCCAGTAACTCGATAAGTCGTGCTGATGTGAAGCTCATACGGGTCGAGAAACTACTCATAACACTTACCAGTATATCTCTGAAACAGCCCTGGCCAGGGACTTCCTGTTATAGCCAATCGAGCACAGCGAAACATCAACCCCCAATACCGGAAGAGACGAAACCCCTCCTATCGCTCATTGCCTCCATGTGATTCGGGACTGTACCCAAAAGCCACCGTTTTGCACGTTCTCTTGAACGTGGTAAGGTGGAAATCAAAGCACAGTAGGAATCACACAAGACTCTATGACGATCTCGGGTCTACAGACTAACCTGTACCAGTGTCACCAGAGAACCGCCATCTGACGTGAGGTATAATACCATCTGGGAGTTCTCGACGAGTCCGTCCAGTGTACCCAGTCTCCACTGAGCACCCATATACTATCTCTGATGTCAAACACCAATGGATATGGGATCATCCATCGCCCATCTGTATGGGTCGAGAAGCTATACACTAGTCTACTCTGGTATATCGATGCCCTGTCTTGATACACCCACGATTAGGAACATTTGAAGGATGTACTTACCGACTACTCTATCCCCACCAGTATGATCTGCATCATAATCCTAGTAGTCAAGTACTAATCCTAAGGGCTTTATCAATATGTAATAGAGAGACAAAAAGTGTACATGTTAAGATAAAGATCAACCAGATAGCATACTATCATGTCGAGCAAGAAAGTCCTCCCTATACATGTCCAAGCATCCACTACAATATACTTCATATGTACAGTAATGGCCTCTAGGGCATACATACAACTAACAGCCTCCCCCACAACGGAGGCGCGAACGAATCTCCTCCCCCGAACGCCATCAACATCCCAGCCGCTCGGATAGATCGACTCGCGTCCGTCGTGGATGCGCTCGTCCATGTCCAAACGGCAGGGAAATCTCCCCAGGTCGCCGCTCCCCCATTTCGGGACCGGGACCCCTACAGAGGGAGAGAAGACTCTGCTCGCGTCGGCACTACCGACCACCGCCTCGCTGCCTCCCACGGCCGCAGATCTCCCGGGCCAACATATTCTATGACCCGCTGAGCTCCCCACAGTTCAACACCAAGGTCCGTCGCTAGAGCGCCTCGCCCCGAGCCCCATCGTGCCCCTGTCCCTCCCGAGGAGGTGTCGATCAGCTCGCCTATGCCCAGGCATGACCGACACCCCCTCCTTCGACATGGTCGCAGCGGACGGGACTCGTCACGGCAGCTCGAAGACTACCTCGCCAGGGGACCTAAGGAACCTCATTGAAAGGAACCGGGGCCGCAGCCAGACACAGGCCTCCAACAGCAGAGGCCAAAGATCGAATGCACCTTGTCGAGCGCCTCGTCCAGAAGCTCCTCAGTGAAGGGGTTGTCCAACCCCGGGGACCTCCTCCAGATCGCGTACATCAACATCTGAAGCAGGGACGACCGCCGAGGGAGAAGCCGGCCGAAGTGATCCTCGAGGCCTTGAACCACTCCCCGGTACCCATCCTCGGCCAGAGATTGGTCGTACAAGGAGACATCATCAAGGGTGATGATCTCTTCGATCAAATACACACACCCAGTCATCTCAAAAGAAAGCGGTGCCGAAGGAGCTGCCGTCTCCTTCCCTATTTATAACCTCAAACAGAATCTTCAAGGACCCGGATTCTCGCGCGTATCGGTGCGATCTTGGGAATCGCAACGACTACCCCAATGCCACGCCGCCACGTGGAGAAACTGACGCGGCTTCCCGAAATGTTCTGCCTTCCCCCGTACGTTCCTGATACGTGTCATCCGTGACTGTTACCCTTCCCGATGTTCACATGTCGGGAAGGTCGAACGATTCCTCACGCAACTGGGCAGCAACCCTGCTCGGTCCATCTTTAGCAGGCCTCTTACGGCCCCTCCCGCGCTAAGGATCGAAGCCCTCACCAAAAGGCAACCGAGCGGCTACCCTGCTCGGTTATCCCTGGCTGGCAGCTCACTACCCCACGACGCCAGGGATCTAAACCCTCGCCAAGAGGCAACCGGGCAGCAACCCTGCTCGGTCCATCCTTAGCAGGCATCTTACGGCCCCTCCCGCGCTAAGGATCAAAGTCCTCGCCAAGAGGCACCGGGCAGCAACCCTGCTTGGCCCGTCCTTAAGGATCTAAGCCCTCGCCAAGAGGCAACCGGGCTCATCCTTGCTCGGTTGTCTATGGCTGGTAGTTCCCTATCCCACGACGCCAGAGATCTAAGCTCTCACCAAGAGGCAACCGGTTTCGCCCCTACTCGGTTATCCCTGGCTAGTAGTTCCCTACCCCCACAACGCCAGGGATCTAAGCCCTCGCCAAGAGGCAACCGAGCAGCAACCCTGCTCGGCCCGTCCTTAGCAGGCCTCTTATGGCCCCTCCCGCACTAAGGATCAAAGCCCTCGCCAAGAGGCACCGGGCAACAATCATGCTCGGCCCGTTCTTAGCAGGCCTCTTACGGCCCCTCCCGCGCTAAGGATCAAAGCTAACGCTCAGCCAATTCTTTGGAGAGCACCAACCTTCTTGCAACAAAGGTTCCTCCACAATATTCAAGTAAATGATCACCACCTCGATTCCGGGGACTGGAGGACACCGACCTTCTTACACAGCGGTTAATTGACAAGCACTCAGAGGGCGATCGTTATCTAAAGCACCGGCCATCGACCTGCGACCTAACGCTTGATCGAGGGCAGAACTGACAAGCTTAAGTACTCACGTAGGAAAGGCATTGTCACGCAGAAGAAAAAAGACTAAGTTTCATTCAAACTACCAAAATCTTTTACAAGGTATTCTGGGCTCCACAGCCTTACCAGATTGCCCGGAGGCTTACAGAAAGAAAGAGAAAAAGGAAAAGCTAAAAAGTTCATGCCGCAGGCCCCGCCTGGACCTCACCTTCCTCGGTGCCATCCGCAGGGGCCGGGGCTTCCGCTTCAGCAACAGCCCCTCCCTCATCACCATCTGCCGGAGGCATGATCATGGAAAGTGGGACCCGAGCGCGGAGCTCACTGTCGGCAAACTCCGGAAACTGCGCCTTGACGGCATCAAGAGCTTTGTGCCATACAATGGCAGAGGCTTCGCCGAGGTCGGCGTAAAACTGGTCCGACTCCTTGTAATCGGCCACCGCCTTCGACGCTCTGAGCTCGGCGACCTTCGCCGCCTGAAGCGCAACCTCGACATCCCATCTGCTGGTATCCCTTGCCCTCTTCACTACGGCATAGCGATCGGCCAGCTCCGCTAACTTAGCCTCGATAGCTCGGCAGGACTCACTTACCTAATAATGGGACTCTTGGCACTTTGAGACGGTGAGCTCCCCGGCGGCCAATTGGGCTTCGAGAACAGCCACCCTCTCCCTCTCCTGACGCAGCTGGAGGCGCAGGTCCTCGGCCTCCGAAGACGACTCCTCCGCCAACCTCATAGCAGGGGCAATCTCCCCGGCCTCCATGTGAGCAACGAGGGCGCAGTGCTGAAGGACCTGATGAAAAACAACAGAGAGACTTAGAAACGCTCGAACAAAGAAAAGGACGCTCGAAATAACACATAAGAGAGTACGTACATGCATCGCCTCCTGAGCTATAGCTGCCACTTAGGCCTTCAAGGTCCCCGGGGAATCTTGCCTCCGGCCGACTCTTCCATATCAGCGAGCATGCTGTTAGCAACGGAAAGCCCGGACGGGACTACGAAACAAGCGTCCCCCTCCTGCATAGGAATCCCCTCAGGAATCTCAGTCGGTGGCGCGCGAGAGACCGTCTTCTTCTTCTTAAGAGGAACCTCGTCTTCGTCCTCTTCCGCTTCCCTCATCCGGGGTTCGAGAACCCGCGAACGCCTCTTCTGCCGCCGCGGCAATTATCGGGGGCTTCGGTCGAGGCAGATGGCCTCGTCACTGGCGACGCCCTTGGTGCAGAGCTCGGGTCACCCCGAGGCACGGCCACGCCCCCGGCTCTCTTCTGGGACAGGGCACGGAGGGCAGCAAGAATCCAGGATCGGTCCATTTATTCTGCCAAGGAAGGAAACAGGCTCGACTCAGAAGAAGAAGAAGAGGAAAAAGAAGAGGAAGAATCTACAGGGGGCTCCCTAGACTCTACCCGAATTATTTCTACAGACTCTTCACAAGAAGACATCTAACATGAGGGGATGAGTCCTCGGAAGAGAAAACACGGATATCCCGACCTAAAAAGGAGAGTGCCGAGCTAACGAGACTCAGGACGAAGAAAAATTATGAAGAGGTATGGGCCCTGATAGGGACCCCACCTCTATTTATAGCTGTCGGCGTACACATCCAACGGCGGCAGTCATCTCCCGCCAAAATGACTTATCGCATTCGACAGCCTCCATCGCTCCACCTGTTGCGCGCGCATTGGTCGCACCCCATTGGGCGCGGGAAACCTGCGGACGGTCGCGTCAGCCAACCAGCGCCAGACACGTGGGTTGTTGCTTTGACGAACGTACGCACGATCCGGTGCTTCCTCTTTAATGCAAGATCCGACCCCTGATTCGCTGACGTTATCAAGAAAATACGGCTGATTGCCCGGGAATGCGCACTTACGATATCTTCGAAAAGGAGCTCACCTCGGGTGACCCGGCAGACCACTCAACCCGACCCGTGAGCGGGTCAGGACGAGAGTGGGGGGATAATAATGATGATCGATATCGGTGATTTCCCAGATCGTGACACGTGGCAGATAATGTGTCCCGAAGCTTGCAAGAAAGGACCAAGAACGGTACGTCGGAAGAATACTCCGGGTCTGCAACCCATGGATGTAACCGACCTTCTGCGACCATCCACACCACTCCTATGCCCGCCTTACAAACAACCGTTGGCTCGCTTCCGAGCCCCCTGCAAAATTGGCCTCCTCGGCCCTCTCAACTCGCTTCCGGGCTATCGCAGAACCGAGATACCCCGGCCTCCCGCTTGTCCCCGAGCCTCCCGCCGAGCTCATCTTCCTCAGTCTCATCGACCGACCAACAACACCAATCGTAGGTGCATCCGCTTCGCCAGGCGCGAGATAACCGCCACCCACGCTCCTGCATTCTACGCCATCATGATCCCCCATTAATGAGCATATCTCGTCATTAATGGGGAATCCCGCCTATCGCGCGGGTGTAACGTCAGGGACGTAACATCCGGCGTGATTCTCGCGCTTGCCTGCCCGATGCCGCCGCTATATAAACCCCTTCCAGACGACTCAGGTAAGTAATTTTTATTCCTCACTAGGTCGTTACTCTGCTCGAATATTGCTCGAATATCCGGTCTAACTTGATCGTCGGAGGGTCCTCGGTGGCACAACCACCCCGGAACTTTCTTGCAGGTAGCTCGGCCTCAACCACTTCAAACCCATTGAGATCCACATGCTTTAGGAGGCAACCTCCAACTTAATCTCAGCCGTCCATCATTGCTTGCAGCAGATCTACGGAAGGTAACATCTGAAGGAGATCCGACATCCGTCAACACCGAATCGAACGCCATCGTCCTCTCGTAAAAGAAGGACCTCAGCGACCCAAACAGCTTCATTGACACGGCAAACAACGGCATATGCTGCAGGTCGGGATCGAAATCCAAGCTGTTGGAAGCAATGTTATGCGCGTTGTGGTTCCGCTTCCACCACGCAATGCTGATCCCAGTGAGGCAGTTCCCCGACACAATCTGCGCCAATCAATTCGCCGATCTTCTGCTCATCACAATATGATGCCCCGAATCGTACCCGATCCAACCCGATTGGATCCACAGAAACCCCATCAAACCCCCAGCAAGCAGATGCAAAAGCCAAGCTTTTGTATATAGAACTAAACAAACCGAGACGACGAAGAGCAGATACATGAGGGTGAGGGATAGGGCGATGCCATGGCCTTTCTTGTCGAAAAGGCCGAGCTTTGAGAAGTCATTGTGGAGGCGGCGGAAGTCGCTGGAGACGGCGGAAACGGTGTATTCCTGGAGGTGGCCGATGAGGCGGCGGTCGAGGTGGGCCCAGGCGGAGGCAGGGTGGTTGGCGACGACGTCTCAAAACAAAAATATCATCTGAATTTTTCCGTATTTAGTAAAAGATAACCACCCTCCAAAATCCAAAACCAACACTTGATTTTAAGATAAAGTGACTTCCACGCCCTCCTAAATGTTTGTCGGGTCCTGCCCTCCAAGAATTCCATCTACTGGCTTCTCGTGCTCCTTATTTCTTTTTTTCTTTTTTCTTTCCCTTCGTCGCAGCTATATCTGACCAAAATGCAATATTCGACACAATACCATTAATTGTACGCAAAATAGAATTTTTTGAATTATTAAAAATTCTATTATTTCACTCCCCCTAATTACCCCCAACAAATAGCCGACCCAACTATGTCCCAGGACACATAAAAACGTAGATCCAAAACTTGCCTCCATTTGTTGGATGTATATGCCATAGAGGCCATTATTGTATATTACAGAATTGTATATTACATATGGATATTTAGGATATATATGTACAGGACAATAGAGACCATTATTGTATATTACAGAATTGTATATTACATATGGATATTTAGGATATATATGTACAGGACAATCTTACTCGATATGATAGTATGCTATTTGGTTTGTCTTCACCTTAACATGTGTTTATATTTTATTTTATATTACATATCTCGATTACATGTTGGTAAAGCCTATAAGATCTTTGCTTGACTGCTAGAGTTGTGATGGCGATCATACTCGTAGAGTCTAGGTGGTCTATAAGCACATCCTTAAATTGTCTCTAGTCGTTGGAGTTTTGAGATAGGACATCGATACTCCGGAGTAAACTAGTGTATACGTTTCTTATTCCCATGAGGGAAGGTGGCATGTCCCACAGCCATTGGTGTATGGCACCAAAGATAGTATACATGTGCTCATTAGGTTATGAGTTACACTGGACGGATTCGCCTAGAACTTCTAGATGGTAATATACATATCGTCATATAGTAGCTCTCTGGAACATAGGTACAAGTTTGTCTTTAGACTTGATATCGTCATTCATCTCTGGTGTGTTCCCACTGTACTTAGATTACTACCCTACCATAGATTTAAAGAGTCGTGTAAACAGGTTTTAATTGGGTACAGTCCCGAAGCACTTAGGGGCAGTGGGCGATAGAAGGGATTCATTTCTCCCGGTATAGGGAGTTGATGTCACGCAGTATTCAATTGGTTATCACCATAAGACCTTGGCTAAAGCAGTTGGGATTTACTGATTGTGAGATCAGTAGTTTCTCGGAATGGTTTTGAGCCATATCGACACGACTTATTGGGTTATTAGGGGTTTGACATTTTCCACCCTCTAGACCCAGTATGCGATACTCTCAGACGAAGAGACCGAACTGTACGGAGATTGTCACTTTCAGGCTCAATAAGGATACAGACGAGTTTGCTTATCGACCTTCCTTTTGTTCAATACCTGGGCAGTCGTTACGTATAGCTAGTGCCGCTGACGTGCTTGTGGTTAAACCAACTGCCTGTGTATTATCGAGTCTTTAGAGTCCCACACAGAGGGTTTCCCAGCTTAGGAGAAACGATATAGTGTACGTATTTTGATACGTACTTGGTTCGACTGAATATGTGTTTTTGTACAAGTACTTTTAATCGGATATTTTGTTAACACTAGCCGGTTTGAAAGATATCCAGATTATCACATTTGGATAAAATGTGGGCTATATATGTATATCCTTTTAGTATCTCTCTTTTCGGTATTCATATTTTGACGGAATACGGTATTTATATGAATACGGGTATTCGTATCTTGATACGAATACGGATGTATGTATTTATAGCATATACTTATATGTGTGTGTGTACACACACACACACACACACACACACATATATATATATACATATGTATATGTGTACATATGAGGTGGTGTTTCCCCCAATCAGAGCATAGCTCTGTTTAAAATTCAAATTTTGAAATAAATCAAATGCTTCTTAGCAGTGTCAAGTGCGCTACGCCCTAAGTAGCGCACCACGTGCAAAGCACGTGAATGCTAGCGTTAAGTGCGCTGCGCTATAAGCAGCGCACCACGTGCAAAGCACGGGTGCGCTAGCTCTATGTACACTGCGCTATAAACAGCGCACCACGTGCAAAGCACGGGTGCGCTAGCGCTGGAACTAAAAGCTCCCCACCGTTAGATCAAAGATCCAATAATAATGATAAATCATTAATTAATCAGAAACAAAATTCTGTTAAGAAAAGATTCTTCAAAATCTTTCCAAACAACAAAATTGTGCTCTGTAAATCAAGAGCACTGTTGGATCAATGATCCAATGGTGATTAAAAATCACCAAAACACAGAATAAATTCTGTATGGAAAAATTTACCAATCTTGTTAAAAAACAAGAAGATTACCTTCTGTAAATCAGAAGCCCTTGGATCAAAGATCCAACGATGGGAAATTCCCCAAATCAATTGGAGAAAAGATCTTCTTAACTGATTGAACTGATCAGCTTACCCTATATAAAGGCCCCAAGACTTCAAGTCTCAGAGATACAGAAAAAAAATAGAGGAACCCCCCCATAAGCTTTAAGATATCTCAGAAAGAAGAGCCAAGCTCTCAAAGAAAGAAGATTCTCTTCAAGGTAAAAAAAAATGATGATGAACAGAGAGATGAAATCATCTCATGATTAAGAAAAGAAGAATTCACTTCTTTACAGATCATAGATCTACAAGACCAAGGTCTTTTACAAAGAGATAAAAAGATCTCATCATAAAATAAAAAGAAGAACATAATTCTTCTCACAGATCATAGATCTATAAGACAAATTGTCTTTCAGAGATCATGAACATTTCATCATAAAAGGGGGGAGGGAGAATAATTCAATTCTCTTTGGATCACAGATCCATAAAGGTAAAGCCTTTCACCAAAATAAGAGATTGAAACATCTCTTATAAAATAAGAACTTTGTTCTTAGAACCTTGAGACAAAATCTCTTATAAAAGAGAATTTAATTCTCAGGGCGCAAACTGATCTAAGTTGCATAAAAGAAGCACATCAGCGCTTCACATCTAGCGCAAAGCGCTGCAGAGCCTTGGCGTTCTTAATTTTAAAGAGCCTCAGTGCTCCAAACATAGCGCACTGTGCTCATTGACTGGCGCTCAACGCCAAACGCGACATGTGTCCCACACGTGTGCGCCACTTAACAGTTAGCGCTTTGCGCTCTTGAAATAGCGCTTTGCGCTCATGGACTGGCGCTCAGCGCCAAGCGCACCACGTGCTCCTTATATGTACGCCACTAAAATAATAGCGCAATGCGCTCATAAACCAGCACTCTGCGCTCATTAACTGGCGTTAGCGCCAAGCGCACCACGTGTCTCTCACATGTGCGCTATTCGGCAGAAGCGCACTGCGCTCTTTGACTGGCGCAAAGCGCCAAGCGCACCATGTGCTGCGCTGATAGAACATAAATTGTTCTTTAATAAGTCCCAGAGCTATGATGAATGCTCAACATTCAATAAAAGACAAAAAACATTGTCAGAATTCAAATCAATGCTCAGCATTGTTAAAAGGGCCAAACCCAAATAAATGTTCAACAACCCAAAAATAAATGTTAAACATTTTAACTTGATTGGACTTAGCCCAAGATTGGCCATAAGTCCTCAACTCATATTAACTGAGCACATACGCTCACAAATCTTTTGATCTTAGTCTCAAATTGGACTACAGATCTCTCAACCAAAATTGGTTCAAGGGTACATCTCTTTACTCCTCTGATATTTGTCGTTGTAATCCTTCAACGTCTTCAGAGAGGTGACGGGTCCCGACAACCATACATTTCATAGACTATGACGTCTTTAAACTGGACTGTGGGGTCCTTAAACCCATGAACTATGATGTCCTTAACCTCGGACTGTGGGGCCCATGGACTATGATGTCCTTAATCTTGGACCGAGATGTCCTTAAATTAACAATGGACCACCATATCCTTAAACTGGTAATCGACCGCAATGTCCCTAAACTAAACAATAGAGTCAAAATGCTCTTTTGTTGGATCTAAACGATCCCGTTAAGTTGATCTTAGTCTAAAATTAGACTAACGTGTTCTTAACAAACGTTTAAGTTGATCTTAGTCTCAAATGGGACTAACGTATTCTTAAACCTAACCACAAACCCAAATCTAAGAAAATATGGATTTGGACTGATCCACGCCCTACGGGCGACAATATAAATTAGTCTCCGTATACAATCTACGGGCAACCAAAAACAAAACAAACAACCACGACACGAAGTGACCATCTGGAGAAGGAGAAAGTGGTTACCGTGATGCAGTAGCGTAATTAACTGCAGGGGATTGCGCTTGCAGGGAAGAGCATCCCCACAATCAAAAACCCCTCAACGAGGGGGAATCTGACGAAGTCTGCTATATCGGCCGCATCCGTTTAAACCTTCGATACATGGTGTCATAAATCAACTTGGAATTTTCGGAGAGGTAGACGGATAGCACCAATTAGCATCTTCCCCCGAATTTAGGCAAGACGGACCTACGCGGTCGCGTCCCCGATTTCGGCGGGGAACAGATTCTGGCACACCCGGTGGGACCTTTTCCTCTTTCCACTCCACACTTCGTGTGTCATGTTTGCGAACGAATCGCGGTTTGATATGGTTGCCCTTGGGTTTGAGGTACTAAGATTTGGTTTTGCTCCCGTGCAGAAAACATAACATCAATGGCCTCCAACTGCTCCAACTGCAACTGCAACTCCCGTTCCGCCTCATCTGGAGGTGTAACCTACGGGCCCCAAGCGGCCTCCCTGTTCAAGATGCCAGTGGAGCAAGTAACTCAGGCCACCACTGGGCTGTTCTTTGGGACTATGTTCCTACCGATGAGCTTTAATGCCCCGCTGTTGTCGCAAGAAGCCCTAAAGAAGTCGGTCTTTGATCGACTTACCACTGCCGCGGGCCCTCTCAACGGGTCGCCAAATTCAATGCCTCAGTTTTCAACAGACTGGGCCAGGACGCCAACAAGCCCGCGATACCTGAAGCAGCCATCCCAAAGTGGATAGCCATCCCGGTTTTAGCAGATGAAATCATCGGAGAGACTTCTTCTGCCAAGAAGTCAGTCTTTATAAGGCTGGCCATTCCGGCTCCCTCTCCAGACGAAGTCCTCAAAGCTGCTTCCCCTGCCCAGAGGTCTGTCTTTGACAGATTGGACATTGCTTCTCAATGGACATCGGTCTTTAAGAGGATGACGCCAGCAGCAACTCTTCGCCAAAACAGGGGGCATGATGAAGTCACCCCTACAGCTGAGACAATCCCATCCGCACGACATGCTCTCCGTCGTCACTGGCGCCGAGTAAAGAAGGCTGGGGGCAACTCTTCCGGATGACTCCGTCAGCTCCCATAGTGGAAATCGATGATGCTGTTCCGACTGGGAACAGTTTCGAACCACTTAGGAGGGTTCGCAAGAACTCTCCAACTGCCATGCTGAAAAGATCTCCTCCACTTTTGGAGAATGCTACAGAAAAGAAGCCGGAGCAGCCCCCTCAGCGGCTGTCTTCCAAAATTTACAAAGTCTGGCGACAGGTCTAGGAATCGGTGATTGACCAAGACTACTCTCGCCGACCAAAGAAGATTAAAGCTCGGCAAGAAAAGAGTCATCCCGTGGTTCCACAAAAGATGTCATCCGTCTGGGTGCCCGCTGCAACGGCTCCCTCAACTTCAACCGCTCACAAGAGAAGGAGGCCGGAGAAAGCCCCTGTGACCGTGGCGAACCGCAAAGACGCTGAATCTAAACGCCCTAAGTCTGGGGGCATGGTAACACATACCGTTTATATGGCTTCCGGAAAAGAGAAAAGCCATGCTTCTACGGGTCATCGACCGCTTACCCGATCGATAACAAAGGCTCAGGAGCAACAGCAGCAAAAACTTCAGGAGATGCTGATTGCAATGGCCGCACTCACTGGACAAAAAGAAAATCTAGAGACCTCAGAGCAGCGTCAGGAACAAGAAAATGATGCTGAATTTCTCCGAAAAATGCTTGAGAGGAAAGAAAAATAGGCCGCGGAACAGGCGGCCAACATAAAACGAATGGCTTTTTTGTTCCAAGACATGGCCGGGATGATATTACAGCCAGAACCTCCAGCTGAAGACCCCCCGATTATCATTG
The DNA here is from genome assembly GCA_030015575.1 of Agapanthus africanus. NCBI lineage: Eukaryota > Viridiplantae > Streptophyta > Magnoliopsida > Asparagales > Amaryllidaceae > Agapanthus > Agapanthus africanus. Next base: position 73,962,114 of record CM057348.1, read on the forward strand.
AAGACGACAGAGGGGAGACATCGAACCCTCCTCCGGCTCTTTCAGCAGCCAAGGAGGAGACCATCTCTAAGGCCGCTCTGGATAATTATATCGCTCAGCAAATACGAGCTCATCATGTGAGCGAAACGGCCGGGCAGATCGTTAAGACTGGACGACCCTATCCGAGCTGGTATGACCAAATAAGGTACCTGCCAGGATATACGATCTCTAAATTCCATGTATATAAAGGGACGGGAAATCCCCACCAGCATGTCGCCCAGTTCAGGGCTTTATGTGGCAACACTGGAGGTGACGATAAACTGCTACTTCGGCAGTTCGTCAGCAGTTTTTCGGAAACAGCGTTCGAATGGTACTCTGAACTCCCGAACGACTCTGTCAAGACATTTGTAGAGATGGAGCTATTGTTCACACAAAGATTCGCAAGCGCTAGCGAGCGTACTCCGATTACCGCATTAATTAATGCCAGGGTGAAGCCAGGCGAGACATGGGTTCAATACGTAATACGATGGCGGAATCTATGGTCGAAATGTGAGCAGCGCATCGAAGAAGCACCGGCAATGGACATGTTCGTAGGTACTCTTGATCCGCAAGCAACCATCTCCCAGTTCATGATGTTTTTCAAGCCCACCACCTTCCAAGCCTTGATTGATAAGCTAGCCCAAATGGACCAGATGGGCCACAAGCCTTTCTCTTCGAAGCCGGAGCCGCGGAATGAAAAAGGGAAAGGGAAAGCGACCTTCGTCACCAATGCTCAATAGCAGCCCAGTGGTCCAAAATTAACTGATCACTTAGACGAGAGACGGCGATTTTATAATGAGAAAATAAAGCGCTCTTATTCGTTTCCCCGGGACAAAACGAGGAGATTGTTCGAGCTGGCGGTGCGCAACAGGCTCATTAATTTGCCGAATCCAAAACGCCTATTGCAACCCGGTGAGGCTAATAATCCTAATTATTGCCCCTACAACCAAGCGATAGGCCATCCAATTGAAGATTGGTTCGTCTTTAAGGGCTGGATTGAAGATCAATACCAACAGGGCAAATTCGCCCTGTCCGAGAATTGGAAAGTAAGCCCGCCTCAGCCGCACGCTCTTAAAAAGGGGGGCATACCGGGGGCATCATGCTCTTTTATAGAAGAAGCTCCATGGGAGGTCGTTCTTTCAGCCAAGACGAAAAGAATGCTGAAGGATCTCCAAACATGCCCGGCAATCAGGTGGAAAAATCCACTGGAACTCGAGATCATCGAGGGAATGCTGAAACCGCGCCTAACTCCAAAAATTGGTGGTGATAGTCAAAGCGCTCACACCCAGCCATCAAAGTCATCAAAGAAAAAGAAGAAGACCAAAAAGCCCGTGAAGGTTAATGAAGAGCGCACGGACTTGCAAAAACATATCGACACGCTGGAAGAATATAACCAGAAGGCACGAACTCCAGTCACACTCCAAGAATTTCTCAGCCACATCTTTGAAGACAGAGATAGCGACAACGATGAGGGAGAAGATTCGTCGGATGAACCTGAAGATTATGTGGCAAGCTGCCATGTGATCTTCCATTCGTCGATAGACGATGAAGAAGCTCCTTACGCAGAGAAACTGGGGGCAGAACCTGAGCCGGGACTTCTAGGACCATCAGACAGAATGATTGATGCATTCCTAAACGAAGATCTTTTGAAAAGCAAAGCTGATCGGAAGCGCGAGATGGACATATTTGAAAAGGCCAAACGCTGGCGACTGGACGGAAGGGTCGAAACAATCTCACTAGATCAAAGTACATCCGCCGCAAATAAAAGCAGGTTCAAGACGAGGAAAAGGTTCGCCAAATCCATATCGAAGGGAATGAAGCTGCCACCATCCGAAGGAAACACTCCTGATGAAGCGGATATACATCCTAGCTACTGCTTATATCATCAAAAGATTGCACACCCCACTGAAGAGTGCAACGCTTTTAAAAGCTGGTGGCAGGGATATATTGCTCACCGACAACATTTCAAGCGGATGAAACGCAAAACTCATCAGGAGAAAAGAAATACGACCGAGGAGCGTAAAAAAACTATCGGCAACTGTCACATGGTCGACGCTGGGGGATCGCAAGTTCTCACCTTTGGGAGCGACTCTGATGAAGAAATAGCTCTTGACCCTCTCTTCGAAGAACCAACATCCGAAACAGAAGAAATGAAGACTTGTGAGAATATTCAGCTGCGCAATCTTACGCTGCCCGAAAAGAATCTTGGGCCCGTGAACAGTGGGTTGAATTGAAAAGATAAGAGGAAAGAAAAAATCCCTGATGACATCGCCCTAGATGATCAAGTCGTCAAAGAGCTAACAGCCAAGGACCCGCCAAAGAAAAACAAGGTGGATTTCAACGTTCTGGCATACTTGAGGAAGCTACCTTCACAGCTAAGCATTCTCGATACCCTCTTGTTATCAAAAGAAGCAAGAAATTCTCTAATCAGGGCATAAGAGCCCGAACAATTCCAAGCTTTCCTCGCCGAAGAAAAGATGAAGGACGGGCTGGAAGAAGTACACACGGCCGATATCACTTTCGGCGATGAAGATCTCCTCCTCGGGACGTGTTAGCATAACCGTCCCCTTTACGTCTCCGGATACTGTCATGATATCAAGATAGGCAAAATCCTGGTTGATAATGGGTCCTCCGTTAACCTCCTCAATGTAAGGGTGTTGAAGGAAATCTGCATGAGCGTTCAACACCTCGCTCGGGATAAGATCACTATCTCTGGGTTTGACTCCTAGTCATCACGGACGCTTGGGTCTGTGATACTGACGCTGCGCTTTGGGCTGCTAGTCACTGACATCAAATTTCACGTCATTGACGCCAAGACTTGCTACAACGTTTTGCTCGGTAAGCCTTGGTTACACGAGTACAACATCATCCCTTCTACACAACACCAGTGTATGAAGTATTTCAAGGATGGTCTCAAGTATACTGTGACAGGGGAGTTGAACCCATTCTCCGTGAACGAAATCCGCAAATATGAGGATGCCAAGTACTTTTTGCCAAATTTCGAAGACACAGAAAGATGTCGCAAACCGGAGGACAAGAACAAAGCTATCACCACTATTCCAATCTTCGGGAGTGATACCGAGGAGGAAGAAGAAATAGTTTATGCAGGGTCGCCCCAACATAACAAGCCGGGACCGTCCACCCTTATTCTGGTCTTCGGCAGCGATTCGGAAGATGAGGTCAATGCCGTATTCTCTGCTCGACCATTGATACAAGCTTTCGCTGATGAAGACCAAAGTTTACAAATCGCCATGGTTCCGCAAGAGCATTACAAAGAGCTCGATGCACTTGAAACTTATAGTGTGCAAGAACTGCAGACGTTCTACGTCCCTCCCAGGCGAAAAGATGAAAAGGCGATACTCTTTTATCGATCCGCAGAAACTAAAGTGGAGAAAGAAATCTGGCATGGTGCGGATTCTACACTTTACAGGCTTCAGCCCATCCGTTTGCCCAGATACTACACAGACGGATTAAAAAGACTGTTGAGGCGCCAAGGCGTACCCTTCATACAGACTGCTCGACAAGCCCATTTCTATAATAGGATCTGGAATATCCCCGAAACTCAACGAAAGTTGCCCAACGTGAGAATGGAAACGACCGGGCTTGGATATATTCAATCCAAGGAACTACAGCGATTCCATAGCTGCTACGTCATACATGACTTTGATAAAGAAAGAGATGCTCTGTGGGAAGATACTAACCCTGAACCAAAACGAGCTCCTGTCGTGAAAATGCCAAGCCCGTCGTTTGAAGAACAAATGGACAAGCTTATAAGGGAAGCGGGTCAAAAGGTTCGAGACGACCATAATCGCGAAATGGCCATCTACGAGAAAGCCAGAATGCAGCGCCTCCTTCAACAGGTTGCAAAAAATGACGATGCCCTTCATCGCCGGCCTGTCATACAAAAGACCCGACGCCGAGGCAAAAATAAATCAAAGAGCGGAAAAAGCGTTCAACAGCGACAAAGCGGGTCCAAGAAACCACGCGATCGAGAATCGAGCAACTAGGATTCGTCTCTTATAAAGAAGATGGGTCGAGCGTATTCTTTTTCCCAAGACAAGACAAGGAAGATACTTGATCTTGTCATAAAACATCAGATGATGACGCTCCTGGAGTCTAAGCACCCCGAGCAAGCAGGTGAGGTTCATCATCCAAATTATTGCTCCTATCACCGAGCGATAGGACATCCTCTCGAATACTGTTTCACATTCAAAGACTGGGTAGAAGACCAGTATCAGTAAGGCAAGTTTGCTTTATCCAGCAGTTGGAGGGTAACCCCGCCGTAGAAGCATGAACCCAAAGCCATGAGAGTAGATCCGGATCAACATCGGTCTTGGAAGCGATCTCGCACCTGTCACGTGATAACGATGTCAGAAGAAGAACCCGAGAATATGGATAACCTCCCCTGGTGCTTCGAAAACGATGGTGATGAGGTGATTTCAGAGTTTCCGCCGGCACCAAAAGAGCTAGAAGATGGGATAAATACTACTGCAGATAACCTCAAGAAAATTGACTTGGGGACGCAAGTGACCCGCGGCCGACGTTCGTCAGTGGGCTGTTGTCTGAAGAAAAAGTGGCTACACTCAAAGACGTGCTCATGCAATATAAAGATTGCTTCGCATAGAACTATTCCGAGATGCCAGGACTAGATCCAGAGATTGCTGTGCACAAATTGGCGATATCTCCGAACATCAAGCCGATTAAACAAGCACCGAGAAGAATGCGGCTCGAGCTTGAGATGAGCATCAATGCCGAGGTCAAGAAGCTAATCGACTCCGGTTTCATCCAAGAGGTTCAATATCCTGACTGAATCGCCGACATCGTCCCGGTGATGAAGAAAAATAGGATGGTGCGCATATGCGTAGACTTCCGGGATCTCAACAAAGCTTGCCCGAAGGACGACTTTCCAGTACCGGTCACTGAGCTGATGATAGATAATACGTCCATTCATGAAGTTTTCTCCTTCATGGACGGCTCATCAGGATACAATCAGATAAAGATGCATCTCGAGGACCAGAAGCATACCGCTTTCCGAACCCTTTGGGCATATTCTACTACAAGGTGATGCCTTTCGGTCTAAAGAACGCCGGTGCCACCTATCAGAGGGCCATGACGAAGATCTTCGATGACCTCATACACGAAATCGTCGAATGCTATATCGACGACCTCGTAGTTAAAAGCAAATCATACGAGGAACATTTAGAGCATCTGAAGATCGTGTTTCAGCGCCTTCGGAAATACAACTTGAAGATGAACCCTCTCAAGTGCGCGTTCGGAGTTTCCTCGATCAAGTTCCTAGGATTCGTCGTCCGGCACCGAGGCATCGAGATAGACCCGTCAAAGATCAAGGCGATCATGGAAATGCCTCCGCCAAGGACTCTCAAGCAACTGCGGTCTCTCCAAGGAAAGCTCGCGTATATCCGGCGATTTATAGCCAATCTCTCAGATAAGTGCCGTCCTTACAGTCACCTAATGAAGAAGGGAACCCCGTTCGTCTGGGATCGCAAATGCCAAAGCGCACTGGACGAAATCAAGCAATACCTGCAGAATCTGCCAGTATTGGCCGCTCCCGTTAAAGGAAAACCTCTCGTCCTGTATACAACAGCCCTCGAAGGTTCTTTAGGCGCGTTGTGGGCACAAGAGAATGACCAAGGGAAGGAGAGAGCCCTCTACTATTTGAGTCGAGTTCTCCTGGGGGCAGAAAACAATTATTCCACCATTGAAAAACACTGCCTGGCGTTGATCTTCTCGATAACGAAGCTCAGACACTATGCGTTAGCACATGAGGTCCATCTCATATCAAAGGTGGATCCTTTCAAATATTTGATGTCAAAGGCCATATTAACGGGACAGCTCGCTAAGTGGGCCTTACCCTTAATGGAATTCTCGGTGACATACCGACCCTTCAAGGCAGTGAAAGGCCAAGCCATCGTTGACTTCCTCGCTGAGCATCCGATACCTGCCGACTCTTCCTTGAACTGCGAATTGCCAGACGAGCACGCGTTTGACACGATCGGCGGGAAGAGAAGAGAGAATGATACCCGGTGGGAACTCTATTTCGATGGAGCATCTTCCTTGAAGAAGCACAAACAAAGTACCCCCATAATCAAATCCGGAGTGGGCCTCATCTTCGTGACTCCACAAGGAAGGATAATATGCTTTGCCTTCTCCTTAACAGAGCCGATGACGAATAACGAAGCCGAATACGAAGCTTTGATAGCAGGTCTTGAGATCGCTATCGACGTGGGAATTGAAAACCTCCTCATATACGGAGACTCCCAGCTGGTCGTTAGTCAAGTAAATGGCGACTATCAAACGTGCAAACCAGAATTGGTGAATTACGGCGAGAGAGTGCAGCAATTGCTGACTCAAATCCCTGCCTATGCCCTAGAAAGCATACCGCATGCGGAAAATAGCAAAGCGGATGCATTGGCCAAACTCGCCAAAGAACTGGCCGACGAGAACCTCGATGACGTGAGGATCGTTGTGCAAAGCCGTCGAGTTCTTGCACCGGCAGAAATATCTCCAGAGTCGTCCGAAAAAAAGGGAACGACAGAGCAAGCAACCCTACAAGTAAAAGACCAGGAAAATGCTAAGGATTGGAGAGAAGCCTTTATAGACTATTTCAAATCCCGTCGAACACCTGAAGATGCGTCCTCAAGACATCAGCTCATGAAACGAGCTCTGTCTTTCACCTTCGTCAATGATACTCTGTATAAGAGATCATTTGATTCTCTATGGCTAAGATGCCTGGGACCAGAAGAGGTAAGGAGAGTCGTCCAAGAAACTCACGACGGACTCTGCGGTTCTCACCAAGCCGGGCCGAAGATGAAACTAAAGATCAAAAGGATGGGATACTATTGGCCCACGATGATCCAAGACTGTCTCGAATACGCAAAGCAGTTCCACTCGTGCCAGATCCATGGGGACTTTATCCATCAGCATCCAAATTCGCTACACCCAACGGTGGCTAGCTGGCCATTCAAAATGTGGGGAACTGATATAATCGGCCCCATCGAACCAGTATCGTCCAGGGGACATCGGTTTATACTGGTAACAACCGATTACTTCTCCAAATGGGCAGAAGCGATACTGCTAAGAGAAGTAAAGATGGAGAATATCCTCCATTTCTTCAAGACACATGTCATTTATCGGTTCGGCATTCCGCAACGGATTATCTCCGATAACAGACCAGCCTATAGAAGCCATAAAATCAGTCGCTTCGCACAACAGCATAATATAGATTAGAGATACTCTTCGGTCTATAATCCCCGAGCTAACGGTCTAGCTGAGGCTTTCAACAAGATCTTGACGAAAATCGTGAAAAGACGGTGTCTCGAAATAAGAGGGACTGGCACGAGAGACTACATGAAGCTCTTTGGGCGTATCGAACTACATTCAAAACAGCCACGAACACAACGCCGTATGCATTGATATTCGGCACAGAATCGGTACTTCCCCTTGAGATAGAGTTACCCTCTCTATGAGTGGCAGTTCATTATGAGTTAATAGACGAAGAGAATGCTCACCTTCGGCTTGAGGAGCTCGACACCCATGATGAAACCCGACTCAAGGCACAACAAAATCTGGAGGCTTGTAAAGCAAAGATGACACGTTCATACGAAAGATTGACTAGGCCGAGAACATTCCGCCAAGGCGAACTCATGCTAGTGTTCAAAAGACCTATAATCCCCAATCGTGCCAAGCGGGGAAAATTTAAGCCGAACTATGAAGGCCCGTATATCATAGAAAAAGTTTACCAGGGTGGTGCCTATCTACTCAGGGACATGCATGGTGAAAGACCTTTCAGGCCGATAAACGGTCGCTTCTTGAAAAAATACTACGCGTGACGAGTCACAGCCTAGGTCGACGATAGATGACGATGCCTATGTCCGCTCGCTATTTCCCTAAGCCCAAACTCTATAAGTGTAACAACTCTAATTTTTGTATACCTAAATTTGATTTAAATTTGAAGTATACATGGAGTATTTAATGTTGCTGATAACACTTTAAGTATCTATTTCCCTACAATAATTACAAGAAGAAGCTTGTAGCTCATTGGTAATACCTTGCACTGCTGAACCAAGCCACCAGAGTTCGAATCCCATGCCCCACATTATTTTTAGATTATTTTTCTTTTAAAATTCTTGGAAGCCCAACAGTCCACAGGCCATAACTCCCAAATTATGAACTGAACCCTAAAAACGGAGTATACCATAGCCTACATCAGGCGAACCCACGCCCGTCGACACCCGGACTCGGCTGGGATCGGCCGAGTCGGCCGGACGGCCGAGTCACCAACACGAAAATTCTGGCTTTTCATCTTCTTTAACCCCCTGTTTACTCCAATTTATGGGATCGGTTCTCAAATGTTAATTACACCCAATTCAATACAAATTTTAATGATTTTCTTTAAATTTTTACAATTTTTTTTAATAATAAAAACCTTTCACCTACCCTACCCTAGCTACCTTATAAATAGACCCCCTACCCTCTACCCTCTCATCCCAAAATCCTAGATTTACTCTCTCAAAATTTCCACAAGAAAGTGTGCTTTGAAACCGAGTTCACGGCAAAGTGCTGACGGATTCCGGCGACGTTCTTTGAAGCAACCGGCGACGAAACCACACTTCGGCCTTCTTCCTAGTTCCTTTTTACTCTTTAGAAGAGTTTGAAACCCGTAAGTCCCAATCTTCTCTCTTTCTATTTCTAAAAATACGACTTTATGAAACCCGACGGAAATCGGAACAAACCGATTTCCGATTCGGTTTTTCTACAAAATCCCACTTGTCACCTAATCCATAATACCTAAACATATCCATGATGACTATTAATCACATAGAAATCAATTTAAACAAAGTTTCTCACATGAAATGATAATTTCTTGTAATATCGTATTCTTTTCATAAAAATACCATAAAGTTTATTTTTCTACTTCTAATCAATTCCCTCATTCCTAAACATGTTCATCTTGATCACTAAACTTGTAAAAATCAATTTGAATGAGTTTTCACACATGAAATGATAACGTTTACAAATACCGTATTCTTACACTTAAATATCCCTATGTTTAATTTAACATGTTTAACCTCTAAACTTTACTAAACCTTAAAATAAGCCACGAGATAATGACCTGCCTCTACACACACACAAATATAACCTTAATTGATATTCCCAAAATTTAGAATACGAAAATACAAGACTTTTCGCTAAAATACCATATTCTTTATAAACCTTTTCTAAAAGTTTTAAGTTGTACACAATTCTAAAACAAAATCTTTTAAAATGAAAGTACGATTTGTCATGGACATCGATCGTTTATCTAAACTGACTTTGTGGTGTCTAGGCTAGTGGTTTTTAATTAGGCCCACTACTGTGGTTCCTTCCCACTTACCTAGCACTTACCTGGCCGCAATCGGCGGTGAAGAGGCGATTTGAGGCTTCTAATGACTTGTCGTTTAGACCTTAGAAATAGGCTAGTTGGCTTAGAAAACCCTAGAAACTAAAATACGGAAATTACATCCTTTACAAATAAATACCTTATATTTATAAAATCGTTTTTCTAAATGAATAGTATTTATTAAACCTAAGCAAAGCGCCGCTACAACCCATCTTTGGGGAACCCGTTAGAGATAGTACGGTTCATCGTGCACCCGCGGGCTAGTAGTGCGAGATTCAGACCTCCGCAAGGAGCATTCGGTCTCGAAAGGTTTAAAATACGACATTTAAGAAAAATGAGATTTTGGAAAATAAAATATTTATTTAAAATTATTCTTGTATTAATATATATATAATTATCATTTAAACACCTATTTTATCATAAGATAAAGTTTCCACATTTTTCTAAAATTACAAGATTAAAAGTTACATTAAAATACCATGAATTTCAAATAAATCAATATTATAAATTAATTATTTTATTAGGATATATTCACTAGAATAACACAAATAAAATCCACACCGATTATAACTATAAAGACGAATAATAAATTCTTGAGATGTATTTTGAAAACTATACAAAAGTACTTTTTACATAAAACCCCCTCAAGTTCTATAAATTACAATAAGGACCCTAACAATTATAGAACTTCAAATTACTTTTCTTTTAGTCTGACTCGGGTTTGAGTCTGACTATTTCTGACTTGAATATGATTCAAGTCAATCTATATTCTTTAATATTCCAACTCAATATGAACACATGAATCCCAGAATCCTGTTAACAATCATTACAACTTGACTGAACCGAACCATGGATATATTCCTTTTACATGTTTCCCAGTATTCCATTTACATGACTCTACGGTTATAACCGTTTCCTGATATCATGATTTCGGTCGGTCAGTCAATCGATTATGCAATCTATACAATTTTACAATACAACAATACTGTTAAAACACTACGGGGTTTAAGGGGTAGATTGGTACGGAAGGTGTTAAAGGTGGCACGAGGTGGTTAGATTAAGACACCTAACCTATATTCCGTTGCTGTTGTACCGTGGCTTAACGGTTCCTTGTACTTTCCGTTTGCCCTGGTCTCTAGCATATAGAGACCCCCCCTCGTATACACTGGCATCTTTCTGTACCAAGCTACAAACAACAGCGATAACATAATATTATAACAATAGTTTATATTCTAAAAATGTACCTTCTTATTCTGTCTTCTCTACTTCCCTCCTACCTTTGGGACTTACCGAGCGATCTGTTCGCTGACGACATTCTGTTTCTCTCTTCTTTGAATGTCGTCAGGTGACCTGGACCCGGCAGAAGTTAAGCCAACACAAGAAGACTTGGAGCAATTTGCCGAAGACCCTGCAGTATAATTTCATTGTACACTTTTCTTTTCAGTACTTTCCATTTCCTGTTATGCCACTGTTTAGGCATCTTTATTTCAGTTGTATTTTCTTTTCCATGTATTGTACAAAGAATGTTAATAAATAAAAGTTGCTGTTCTTTTTATACTCTTGTCTCTTGTGTATTTATTTTATATTTCTTAGCTACGCTTAGCGTATGTACTACCTCTCACACCAGCTGTTCCTGCACCACCCACTGAGCAAACGATGCTATTCGAGGCGATCCGCAGTCTTCTCGAAGGACAGCAGCAACTTTTGAACCGTCCTGAGACCGATGCACCGGGAGTAAAGCAATTCAAGGCTTTACACCCAAAGCAATTCTCTGGTAAAGGAAGCCCTCTTGAAGCGGAAGAATGGGCACAAAGCATCGAAGACGATCTGGTAGCAGCTCAAGTGCCAGACAACTCTTGGGTCCGTGTAGCAAAGCTACAGCTCACGGATAATGCTCGCAATTGGTGGAAAGCGGAAGAAACCCGTCTGGTACAGCCGATTGAATGGAAAACATTTCGCGAGAAGTTCGACGTGAAATATTTCCCTGTGACTGCCAGGTTCGCCATGGAGCAGCAGTTTATTCATTTACAGCAAGGATCAATGTGGGACAAATCGGTAGATGAATACGACGCTGAATTCACCATGTTGAGCAGGTAAGATATGTCGCAATAGTTCAATTTTTAATTATCACATACTACATAGCTAAAACAATCTTTAAACAGATTCGCAGCACACTTGATACCGACGGACGATATCAGAGCCCGTCGCTTTCAGCAAGGTTTGGACAGAGAGATTAAGGCTGCTCTAGCCACAAGGAAGTTTTTGACTCATGAGGATGCACTAGAAGCTGCCCGCAGTTATGAGGCAGTGATAAAAGAGAGGGGCAGACCTCAGTCTGCAGGAGTCAAACGCCCTGCCAACCAGATGGCAGGTGGAGCCTCGTCCAGACCATCTTTCGTGCCAAGGAGACCCGGAGTACCAACCCATCGTCCTAGCCCAGCCTTTTGCACCTACTGCAAGAGACCTGGACATATGATGAAGGACTGCCGTCGAGCCAACCGCCTTTGCTTAGTCTACGGCTCAGCTACTCATGATATTGGGTCTTGTCCCCAAAGACAGAACCCAATTGCTGCACCCAGGCCAGTAAATACTTATCAGCAGCGACCAGCTCTTCAGGCACCTGCTCCCAGACTTGCACTGCCTGCACCACCCAGGGGACCACAAGCTACACCACCTCTTCGTCAGTTCCATCAAGCTCAAAGGAATGTTCCGAGGATTGCTCCTCAGGCCAGGAGGAATGTGCCAAAGCGCCAGGCTTTCATGATGTCTGTGGAAGAAGTTAAGACCACTGGCCAAGTCATTATTGGTAAACTTCCTTCTCAAACTTATCTTTTAGTCTAGTTTACCTACACACTTTCCCTATACCTAAAACCTATCACATATACCTTAGGTACAATCCTAGTAGCTTCACTACCTGCACTTGCACTGTTTGATACTGGAGCATCCCACTGCTTTATGTCGCAACGGTTTGTCCGAACCCATGCGATTCCAGTCTCACCGCTTGTATCCAGCTGGAACGTCAGTTCCGGAAATGGCGTTCTAAAGGAAACTATGGGATACAGCATGTGTCCAGTCGTCGTCTGCAGTCGAGAATTTTATACTGACTTCAAAATACTGGACATACCGAACTTCGATGTGGTTCTAGGAATGGACTGTCTTGGAACCTTTTATGCTACCATCGACTGTCGTCAAATGAGGGTAGTATTTGAGATTCCAGATCATCCGGTCTTCTATTTCAAGAGTGGAGATCGTACCCTGGAGCCAAGTACCTACAAAGCGAAGCCAAGAGAAGCAGTAGTTGCAGCAGCTCAAGCAGAGGAAGAATCAAGACCAGAGATAGTTCGAGAGTTCGACGATGTATTTCCTGACGATATATCAGGTTTGCCTCCCGATCGAGCTCTTGAATTCAGTATTGACTTAGTACCAGGAGCACAACCGGTGATCAAAGCACCCTATAGACTAAGTCCGGAAGGATTAAAGGAAGTTCGAACACAGTTGGATGAGTTACTGGCGAAAGGATGGATTCATCCCGGACTTCAAGTTGGGGAGCACCTGTACTACTGGTAAAGAAGAAGGAAGGTTCATACAGAATATGCATCGATTATAGGGCCTTGAACGAAGTTACTATAAAGAACAAGTATCCACTCCCGCGTATCGACGATTTATTCGATCAGCTAAGTGGATCTTGTGTCTTCTCTAAACTAGATCTTCGTTCAGGTTATCATCAAGTGAAGGTCAAGGAAGCTGATATTCACAAAACAGCTTTCAGAACTCGATATGGACATTACGAATTTCTAGTGATGCCATTTGGAGTGACCAATGCACCAGCAATCTTCATGAACCTTATGAACCAAGTTTTCCGGGAGTATTTAGACAGGTTTGTTGTCATCTTCATCGACGACATCCTGGTATATTCTAAGAATCGGAAAGAGCATGCGGAGCACCTACGAATTGTCTTGGAAACTCTTCGACAACATAAGCTTTATGCCAAGTACAGCAAGTGCGAGTTTTGGCTAAATCAAGTTGGTTTTTTTGGACACATCGTATCAGGAGAAGGAATTTCTGTGGATCCAGCAAAAGTTTCGGCAGTTAGCGAATGGCCTATACCAAAGTCAGTGACGGATATTCGAAGTTTCTTGGGTTTAGCTGGATATTACAGAAGGTTTATTGAAGGCTTTTCGAAGATAGCAACACCCCTGACCAAGCTCACACGAAAAGATGAAGAATTTGTGTGGTCAGAAGCATGCGAGCAAGCTTTCGTAGAACTCAAGTCAAGACTGACATCTGCACCTATTCTCGTAATACCGGACCAATCTGGAGGATTCGAAGTACATTGCGATGTATCCGGTAAGGGATTAAGATGTGTTCTACATCAGCACGGTAAGGTTGTGGCTTATGCTTCAAGACAACTGAAGACTCATGAGCGCAATTATCCGACACATGATTTGGAGTTGGCAGCCGTCATCTTTGCTCTCAAAATTTGGCGCCACTACTTACTTGGTGAACGAGTGAACATCTACACAGATCATAAAAGTCTGAAGTATGTGTTTACTCAGAAGGAGTTGAATATGCGGCAGAGAAGATGGTTAGAACTCATGGCGGACTTTGACATCAACTTGCAATATCACCCAGGAAAGGTGAACGTAGTACCTGATGCTCTTAGTCGCCAACCATTATCAATGAATCTCACCGCCCAGTGGAAGCTTCAGCAAGACCTACATCAGATGGAAATTGAACTAGTCATGCCAGGTGATACTTCAAGTTTGATGAATCTACAAGTGCAATCAACTATTGTCAATCAGATCAAAGCAGCTCAAGCCAGCGATGCTAAGTTGCAAAAGATCAGAGAACAAGTGGAGAATGGACTCAGAACGGACTTCATCATTCATGAAGACGGATCTTTGAGATACGGTAGCAGATTGCGTGTACCAAAAGGACCTATTCGGGAAGAGTTAATGAAAGAAGCTCACAGCTCTCCCTATTCAGTACATCCTGGAGGTACCAAAAGGTACAAAGACCTACGTCAGAATTATTGGTGGCATGGAATGAAGCGTGAAGTAGCCAGAAGCGTCGCAAAATGTTTGGTGTGTCAGCAAGTAAAGGCTGAACATCACAGGACAGCTGGACTACTTCAACCGTTACCATTCCCAGAACGGAAGTGGCAGCACATCACGATGGACTTTGTAACTGCTCTTCCTCGCAGCACAAAGGGTAACGATGCGATATGAGTCATTGTGGATCGACTCACAAAGTCGGCTCACTTCATTCCATTTCGAGTTGGGCAATCAACTGAGACACTAGCGAAGAAGTACATGGAGGTAATAATCTAATCAAGATTTAAACTCTTCATAATGTACTATCTCTGATACCCATGAACTCATACAGAAAATTGTGAGACTTCATGGAGTACCGGTCTGCATTGTCTCCGATCGTGACACCAGGTTCCGATCGCAATTCTGGCAGAGTCTACAGGCTAGCTTGGGAACAAGTCTGAACTTCAGCACGGCTTATCATCCACAAACAGATGGTCAGTCGGAACGAACTATTCAGATCTTAGAGGATATGCTCAGAGCATGTATGCTCGACTTCAAAGGATCGTGGGAAGATCACCTGCATCTTGTGGAGTTCGCATACAACAACAGCTACCAAGTAAGTATAGGAATGGAAGGAAGTGTCGATCGCCATTAAGTTGGGACGACATCGGAGATAGGGAACTTCTTGGACCAGAGATGATAGTAGCGACCGTTGATGTGGTCCGTACTATCAGGGAACAGATGCGCATAGCCCAAGATCGACAGAAGCACTGGGCTGATGCAAAGAGACGACACTTGGAGTTCCAGCCAGGAGACCATGTATTTTTGAAGATATCTCCGAACCGCGGAGTGATCTGGTTTGGAAGACGGGGTAAGCTAAGTCCGAGATACATTGGACCGTTCGACATACTCGAACGAGTCGGTGAAGTGGCATACCGATTAGCGCTTCCACCCTCATTGGAATGAGCGCATAACGTGTTCCACATATCCTAACTCAGAAGGTATGTGAGTGACCCCAGCCATGTACTTGATCATTCCGAGCTCACTATACAGCCCGACTTGTCTTGTGAACAACAACCTGTGGAAATCCTGGACAGGAAAGTGAAGACACTTCGGAACAAGGAAGTTAACTTGGTCCGGGTAATGTGGAGAAAAGACACTCCAGGAGAATCCACGTGGGAAAGGGAAGATGAAATGCGTGCAAGATATCCGCACCTTTTTGTAAACTAGTTCTCAAATAAAAGTTGTAAATTTCGAGAACGAAATTTTTGTAAGGAGGGTAGATTGTAACAACTACAATTTTTGTATACCTAAATTTGATTTAAATTTGAAGTATACATGGAGTATTTAATGTTGCTGATAACACTTTAAGTATCTATTTCCCTACAATAATTACAAGAAGAAGCTTGTAGCTCATTGGTAATACCTTGCACTGCTGAACCAAGCCACCAGAGTTCGAATCCCATGCCCCCACATTATTTTTAGATTATTTTTCTTTTAAAATTCTTGGAAGCCCAACAGTCCACAGGCCATAACTCCCAAATTATGAACTGAACCCTAAAAACGGAGTATACCATAGCCTACATCAGGCGAACCCACGCCCGTCGACACCCGGACTCGGCTGGGATCGGCCAAGTCGGCCGGACGGCCGAGTCACCTACACGAAAATTCTGTCTTTTCATCTTCTTTAACCCCCTATTTACTCCAATTTATGGGATCAGTTCTCAAATGTTAATTACACCCAATTCAATACAAATTTTAATGATTTTCTTTAAATTTTTACAATTTTTTTTAATAATAAAAACCTTTCACCTACCCTACCCTAGCTACCCTATAAATAGAACCCCTACCCTCTACCCTCCCATCCCAAAATCCTAGATTTACTCTCTCAAAATTTCCACAAGAAAGTGTGCTTTGAAACCGAGTTCACGGCGAAGCGCTGACGGATTCCGGCGACGTTCTTTGAAGCAACCGGCGACGAAACCACACTTCGGCCTTCTCCCTAGTTCCTCTTTACTCTTTAGAAGAGTTTGAAACCCGTAAGTCCCAATCTTCTCTCTTTTCTATTTCTAAAAATACGACTTTATGAAACCCGACGGAAATCGGAACAAACCGATTTCCGATTCGGTTTTTCTACAAAATCCCACTTGTCACCTAATCCATAATACCTAAACATATCCATGATGACTATTAATCACATAGAAATCAATTTAAACAAAGTTTTTCACATGAAATGATAATTTCTTGTAATATCGTATTCTTTTCATAAAAATACCATAAAGTTTATTTTTCTACTTCTAATCAATTCCCTCATTCCTAAACATATTCATCTTGATCACTAAACTTGTAAAAATCAATTTGAATGAGTTTTCACACATGAAATGATAACGTTTACAAATACCGTATTCTAACACTTAAATACCCCTATATTTAATTTAACATGTGTAACCTCTAAACTTCACTAAACCTTAAAATAAGCCACGAGATAATGACCTGCCTCTACACACACACAAATATAACCTTAATTGATATTCCCAAAATTTAGAATACGAAAATACAAGACTTTTCGCTAAAATACCATATTCTTTATAAACCTTTTCTAAAAGTTTTAAGTTGTACACAATTCTAAAACAAAATCTTTTAAAATGAAAGTACGATTTGTCATGGACATCGATCGTTTATCTAAACTGACTTTGTGGTGTCTAGGCAAGTGTGTCTAGACTAGTAGTTTTTAATTAGGCCCACTACTGTGGTTCCTTCCCACTTACCTAGCACTTATCTGGCTGCAATTGGCGGTGAAGAGGCGATTTGAGGCTTCTAATGACTTGTCGTTTAGACCTTAGAAATAGGCTAGTTGGCTTAGGAAACCCTAGAAACTAAAATACGGAAATTACATCCTTTACAAATAAATACCTTATATTTATAAAACCGTTTTTCTAAATGAATAGTATTTATTAAACCTAAGCAAAGCGCCGCTACAACCCACCTTTGGGGAACCCGTTAGGGATAGTACGGTTCATCGTGCACCCGCAGGCTAGTAGTGCGAGATTCAGACCTCCGCAAGGAGCATTCGGTCTGGAAAGGTTTAAAATACGAGATTTTAGAAAAATGAGATTTTAGAAAATAAAATATTTATTTAAAATTATTCTTGTATTAATATATATATAATTATTAAACACCTATTTTATCATAAGATAAAGTTTCCACATTTTTCTAAAATTACAAGATTAAAAGTTACATTAAAATACCATGAATTTCAAATAAATCAATATTATAAATTAATACTTTTATTAGGATATATTCACTAGAATAACACAAATAAAATCCACACTCATTATAACTATAAAGACGAATAATAAATTTTTGAGGTGTATTTTGAAAACTATACAAAAGTACTTTTTACATAAAACCTCCTCAAGTTCTATAAATTACAATAAGGACCCTAACAATTATAGAACTTCAAATTACTTTTCTTTTAGTCTGACTCGGGTTTGAGTCTGACTATTTCTGACTTGAATATGATTCAAGTCAATCTATATTCTTTAATATTCCAACTCAATATGAACACATGAATCCCAGAATCCTGTTAACAATCATTACAACTTGACCGAACCGAACCATGGATATATTCCTTTTACATGTTTCCTAGTATTCCATTTACATGACTCTACGGTTATAACCGTTTCCTGATATCATGGTTTCGGTCAGTCAGTCAATCGATCATGCAATCTATACAATTTTACAATACAACAATACTGTTAAAACACTATGGGGTTTAAGGGGTAGATTGGTACGGAAGGTGTTAAAGGTGGCACGAGGTGGTCAGATTAAGACACCTAACCTATATTCCGTTGCTGTTGTACCGTGGCTTAACGGTTCCTTGTACTTTCCGTTTGCCCTGGTCTCTAGCATATAGAGACCCCCCCTCGTATACACTGGCATCCTTCTGTACCAAGCTACAAACAACAGCGATAACATAACATTATAATAATAGTTTACATTCTAAAAATGTACCTTCTTATTCTGTCTTCTCTACTTCCCTCCTACCTTTGGGACTTACCGAGCGATCTGTTCGCTGACGACATTTTGTTTCTATCTTCTTTGAATGTCGTTGTTTCCCCCAATCAGAGCAAGGCTCTACTGAATTTTGAAAATTCAAAATTCGAAGCAACGCTTCGGTTTCCGTGCGCAGCGCGCAATTTGCCACATGGCAGAAGGTGATTCGGCAGCGTAACGCCCGAGACAGTGCGTCCCATCAGAGCAAGGCTCTTCAGAAAACAAAATTAAGACTTAAACTGCGCAAATGCATGGCAGCGAGACACGTGTCTGCGCAAGCGCACAGATGCGTGACACGTGTCTGCGCAGTTGCGCAATCGCAACTGCGCAAGCGCACAGATGCGTGACACGTGTCTGCGCAAGCGCACAGATGCGTGACACGTGTCTGCGCAGTTGCGCAATCGCAACTGCGCAAGCGCACAGATGCGTGACACGTGTCTGCGCAAGCGCACAGATGCGTGACACGTGTCTGCGCAGTTGCGCAATCTCAACTGCGCAAACGCACAGATGCGGGACACGTGTTTGCGCAAGCGCACAGATGAGGGACACGTGTCTGCGCAGTTGCGCAATCGCAACTGCGCAAGCGCACAGATGCGCGACACGTGTCTGCGCAGTTGCGCATCCGCAACTGCGCAAGCGCACAGATGCGGGACACGTGTCACGCGCTGGTGAGTTGCGCAGCAACTGAATGAAAATTTAAGTGGATCTTTTCTGTTCTCCTGTAAAACAGGGACCCTTGGATCTCTGATCCAATGGTGGGAAAATTCCCAAAATTATTCATGAAAGATTTTGTTAACAAATCCAACAAATTGGTGGGCACTATAAATAAGACCCCAGGCCTCATTCAAAGGCATCAGATAATCAATCATCATCGAGAGAGGGAAAAAGCTTCTGAAAAAAGAGAGCTCTTGAAGATTAATCAAGAACCAAAAAAAAAAAAAAAAGGTAAAATTTCTGAAGAACAGAAAAGGAGAAAATAAATAGTGCCTTGCACTTGATAGGAACCCCTGGTTCTAAAAAAAAAAAATATATATATATAAATAAAAAAATAATAAATAGTGCCTTGCACTTAATATGAACCCTCGGTTCTGTATGATCAGGAAAAAACAAGAACTTGTTTTCCTTTGATCCAAATTCAAATCAAAGTGCCATGCACTTGTGTTCTTCAATCTGAAGATTTCTAGGGTTTCTGCAACCCCTTGTTTTGGGCCCGGCCCAAACTAAATTGAAATAATAAAAGGGCAAGGCCCTGTTTGGAAAAATTCCTGAGTTTCTGCAAACTCGTTATTCAAATGGGCCTGGCCCAAACTAAATTACAGAACAATAAAAGGGCAAAGCCCTGTTTGTAAAAACTTCTTGAGTTTCTGAAACTCATTATTTAAAAGGGCCTAGCCCAATTGCAGAAAAAAAAAATAATAAATAAAAAGGGCAAGGCCCTGTTTGGAGAATTCCTGAGTCCTTGTAACTCATTAATTAGAAGGGCCTGGCCCAAATCAGACTTGTAAAATAATGAAAGGGGCAAAGCCCTGTTTAGATTGATTCTTCTAATCTGGCAAAGCCTAAAATAAAAATTGGACTTAACCCAATCCTGGCTGTAAGTCCTTAAATTAAATGCCCCCTCATAAACCAAGTCATGACCGGTTCGAGGGTACATCTCCGAACTCCTCTGACATCTGTCGTTGTAATTCCTCAGCGACGTCAGAGAGGTAACGAGTCCCAACGACCACTCATCTAATATCGGACCGAAACGTCCCTAAACTAATATTGGACCGAAACGTCCCTAAACTAATATTGGACCGAGACGTCCTTAAACTAATGATGGACCACTACGTCCCTAAACTGGCATCGGACCGAAATGTCCCTAAACTAATGACGGACCACCACGTCCCTAAACTGGCGATGGACCGAAATGTCCTTAAACTAATAATGGACCACTACGTCCCTAAACTGGCATCGGACCGAAACGTCCCTAAACTAATAATGGACTACTACGTCCTTAAACTGGTATCGGACCACCACGTCCCTAAACTGGCGATGGACCACTACGTCCCTAAACTGGAATATGGACCACTACGTCCTTAAACTAGCGATGGACCACTACGTCCCTAAACTGGAATATGGACCACTACGTCCTTAAACTAGCAACGGACCGAAACGTCCCTAAACTAATAATGGACCACCACGTCCCTGAAACTGGCAATGGACCGCCACGTCCTTAAACTGGCACAATAGAGCCCAAATGCTCTCTTGTCGGATCTAAACGGTCCCGTCTAAGTTGATCTTAGCCCCAGCTACGGCTAATGTGTCCTTAGATCTTTAAATAAACAATAAAACCCTCAATCAGCTTTGGTTCAAGGGTACATCTCTGAGCTCCTCTGACACCTATCGTTGTAATCCTTCAACGATGTTAGAGAGGTGATGAGTCCCGATGGCCATAAATTAAATGAATCACCACGTCAGGTTGATCTTAGTCCAAAGCAAGACTAACGTATCCTTGACGAATGTTTAAGTTGATCTTAGTCGCAACGCGACTAATGCATCCTTAAACTAAAAACACCAAACCCAAATCTAAGTAAATACGGATTTGGACTAATCCACGCCCTACGGGCGACGGCATTACTCAGTCTCCGTATACAATCCACGGGCAGCCACAAACAAAACAAACACACACGATACGAAGTGAAATTCTGGAGAAGGAGAAAGTTGTTACCGCGATGCGGTAGCGTAATTAACTGCAGGGGCTTGCGCCTGCAGGGAAGAGCGTCCCCACAATCAAAAACCCCTCAAGCGAGGGGGAATCTGACGAAGTCTGCTACATCGGCCGCATCCGTCTAAACCTCCGATACACGGTGCCATAAATCAACTTGGCATCTTCGGAGAGGTAGACGGATAAAACCAAATAGCATCTGCCCCGAACCTCAGGCACGTGACGTCCTAACGTCGCAGGCCGCCGTTCGGAGGGGAACAGATTCTGGCACGCCCGGTGGGACCTCTTCCTCTTTCCACTCCACACTTCGTGTGTCGTGTTCGCGAAAAAATCGCGGTTTGCTGTGATTGCCTGTGGATTCAAGGTACTAAGATTTGGTGTCTTGCTCCGTGCAGAAAACAGAAGATCAATGGCTTCGAACTGCATCGTCCGCAGCGATAACTCTCGCTCCATCACTGCTGGAGGAGTGACTTACGGGCCCCAAGCGGCCTCCCTTTTCAAAATGCCGGTGGAGCAGGTGGCTCAAGCCACCACTGGACTATTTTTTGGGGACCATGCTCCCACCAATGAGCTTCAACGCCCCAATGACATTGCAAGAAGCTCCAAAGAAGTCGGTCTTCGATCGACTTACCACTGCGGCGACCCCTTTCAATAGGTCGTCCAACTCCACTGCTTCAGGTTTTAATGGATTAGGCCAGTGCTCCATCGGGCCCATGAAGAAGCCTGCCATACCAGAAGGCGTTATCCCGAAGCGGATAGCCATTCCAACTCACGTTCCTGGAAAAATCACCAAGGTTGCTTCCCATGTTCAGAAGTCCGCTTCTGACAAGTTGGCCGTCCCCGTTCAACGGACGTCGATCTTTAAAAAGCTGGTACCAGTATATTCTGACCAACACAGGGGGCATGAGGAGGTCACCCTATAGCTGAAACAACTCCATCAGCACGACATGCCCGACGTCGTTACTGGCGCCGAGTGAGGAAGGCTGGGGGCAACTCCCCCTCTGGACTTACTCCTCCAACTCCGATGGTGAGAATCGATGCTGCTGTTCCAACCAAGAACAGCTTTGAACTGCTCAACAAGGTGCGCAGAAACTCTCCTACTGCAGTGCTGAAGAGAACTCCTTCACCTGTGGAGAATACTCAAGAGAAGAAGCTGGAGCAGCCTCCTCAACGGCTGTCCTCTAAAATTTACAAGGTCTGGCGACAGGTCCAGGAGTCGGTGATTGATCAAGACTATCCCCGCCGACAGAAAAAGATGAAAGTTCGGCAGGAGAAGGACTACTCTGTCAAGCCACAAAGAATGATGGCTACTTGGGTGCCCGCCACAACGGCTCCCTTAACTCCAATCACTCAAAAAAGGAGGCCGCAAGAAGCCCCTGTGTCTTCGGCAAATCGCAAAGACACCGAACACAAACACCCCAAGTCTGGGGGCATGGTGGTGCACACTGTTTATATGGCTTCTGGAAAGGAGGAAAGCCGCACTTCTATGGGCCACCGACCGCTCACCCGATCCGTGACGAAAGCCCAGGAGCAACAACAAAAGCTTCAGGAAATGATGACTACAATGGCTGCACTCACTGAGCCAAAAGAAAGCTCTGAAACGTCTTCGGATGAGCGTCAAGAACAAGAAACCGACGCTGACTTTTTACGCAGAGTCCTCGAAAAGAGGGACAAAGAAGCTGCAGAGCAAGCGGCTAACATAAAACAGACGGCGTTCCTCTTCCAAGATATGGTAGGGATGATGTTACAGCCGGACCCTCCTGCCGAAGATCCTCCGATCGTCCTTGAAGACGACAGGGGAGAAACGTCAAATCCTCCGCCGGCTCTATCAACAGCCAAGGAGGAGGCAATCTCCAAAGTTGACCTAGACGAATATATAGCTCAGCAGATCCGGGTTCATCAGGCGAATGAAGCGGCTGGGCAAATTGTTAGAACCGGACGACCGTATCCGAGCTGGTATGACCATATCAATTACCCGCCAGGATATACGATCCCTAAATTCCACGTATATAAAGGGACAGGGAATCCGCATCAGCATGTCGCTCAATTCAGGGCCTTATGCGGCAATACTGGAGGCGATGACAAATTGTTGCTACGTCAATTCGTCGGCAGCTTAGCAGAAACAGCCTTTGAATGGTATTCGGAGCTACCTAACGACTCTGTCAAAACATTTGCAGAGATGGAACTGCTGTTTACACAAAGATTCGCAAGTGCTAGTGAACGCACCCCGATTACAGCACTGATAAATGCCAGGATAAGGTCAGGCGAAACATGTGTCCAATACGCAACACGATGGCGGAACCTATGGTCGAAATGTGAACAACGCATAGAAGAGGCTCCTGCGGTAGGCATGTTTGTGGGCACTCTCGATCCGCAGGCGACCATCTCGCAATTCATGATGTTCTTCAGGCCGACCACCTTCCAGGCCTTGATCGACAAATTAGCCCAAATGGACCAGATGGGCCATAGACCGTCTCCTCCAAGACCCGATTCCCGAAACGATAAAGGAAAGGGAAAAGCGATCATCGTCGCCAATGCCCAACAACAACCGAGCGACTCGAAGCCGGCTGCTCGTCCAAACAATACACGCCCATATGTACCCCTTGAGGACAGGATGGGACGTGCTTACTCCTTCCCCCGTGATAAAACAAGGAGGCTATTCGAGCTGGCGTTGCACAACAGGCTCATAAATCTGCCAGATCCAAAACGTCCGTCACAACCGAGTGACGTCAACGATCCTAATTACTGCCCTTATCACAGAGTGTTGGGACATCCAATCGAAGACTGTTACGTTTTCAAAAATTGGCTTGAGAATCAATACCGTCAGGGCAAATTTGCGCTGTCTGACAAATGGAAGGTGAACCCTCCGCAGCCCCACACCTATAAGGGGACGAATACGCCGGGGGCAACATGCTCCGTTATTGAAGAGGCTCCCTGGGAGGTTGTATTATCGGCCAAAACGAGGAGAATGCTAAATGATCTTCAAACCTGCCCAGCGGTCAAGTGGAAGAACCCCTTTGAACCGCAGGTTATTGAAGGGATGTTGAAGCCACGACCGACTCCGAAGACCGATGGTAGTAGTTCAAGCGTTCATAGCCAGCCGTCAAAATCTTCGAAAAAGAAGAAGAAGAAATCTAAGAAGCCCGTGAAGCCTGGCGACAAGCGCACGGACTTACAAAAGCAAATCGATGCGCTGGATGAATATAACCAAAAGGCGCGAACTCCCATCACGCTCCAAGATTTCCTTGATCACGTCTTCCAAAAAGAAGGTGAAGGAGAAAGTTCATCGGATGAGTCTGACGAATATGTAGCAAGCTGTCATATGATCTCCCATTCGATCACGAACGATGAAGGAACTTCTGGCACTGAAACGCTGGGGGCAAATGCCAAATCAAAAACCCCAGGGTTACCAGTTGAAATGATTAGCGCGTTTCTTAATGAAGCTCGGTTGAAAAGTAAGGCTGATCGAGAACGCGAGACGGCTATATTCGAAAGGGCCAAGCGTCAGCGACTTGAGGAAGGAGCTGAAATGATCCCGTTGGAGCAAAATGCCTCCACCACTGACAAAAGCCAATTCAAGATAAAAAAGAAATTTGCTAAGGCCATATCGATGGGCATGAAGCTACCACCCTCTGAAGAAAAAGTTACTGGCGCGGTAGAAATGCACCCTTCTTATTGCTTATACCATCAGAAGGTCTCGCATTCCACCCAAGATTGCAAAGCTTTCAATGGATGGTGGCAAGGATACGTCGCTAATCGACAACGATTTAAACGGGAAAAACGTAAAATTCGCCGAGAGCGAAGAAATACGACTAAAGAACTTGAAAGAACTGCCGGCAATTGTCACATGGTTAACACTACCGGGTCACAAGTGCCTACGTTTGGGAGCGACTCCGATGAAGAGCTAGAGCTTGGTCCCCTCTTCGAAGAATCCATTTCGGGAAAAGAAAAAGAACCAAAGGCCTGCGAGAATATACAGCTGCGCAATCGAACATTACCCGAAAAGAACCTCGGACCCTTGAATAAGAAAAACAAAGGGAAAGAGAAGGTCTCTGAAGACATCGCTTTGGATGACCAAGTTGCGGAAGAGTTAACCGCCAAGAATCCCCCAAAAAGGAATAAAGTAGATTACAATGTCCTGGCGCATCTGAGAAAGCTACCCTCACAACTCAGCATTCTCGATGCCCTATTGCTCTCAAAAGAGGCGAGGGATTCTTTGGTTAAGGCCCTACAAGATCCGGACCAGTTCCAAGCTTTCCTAGCCGAACAAAAGATGAGGGATGAATTGGAAGAGGTGCACACAGCCGACGTTGCTTTTGGTGATGAAGACCTTCTCCTCGGAACGTGTGAACACAATCGCCCACTTTATGTCTCAGGATACTGCCATGACATAAAGATAGGAAAAATCTTGGTCGATAACGGATCGTCTGTCAATTTACTCAATGTGCGAGTGTTAAAGGAGATTTGCATGAGTGTCCAACACCTCGCCCGGGACAAAATCACCATCTCCGGTTTCGACTCTCAATCCTCAAAGACTCTTGGATCTGTGATATTGACGCTACGCTTCGGGGTGCTCGTCACAGACATCAAATTCCATGTTATAGACGCCAAGACGTACTACAATGCTCTGCTCGGCCGACCATGGCTACACGAATACAATATCATCCCTTCTACACAGCATCAGTGCATGAAGTATTCTAGGGACGGCCTCGAGTACACAGTGGCAGGAGAGTTGAATCCATTTTCCGTGAACGAAGTTCGCAAGTATGAAGATGCCAAATACTTCCTACCGAGTTTCGAAGACACGGAAAGATGTCACAAACCGGAGAACAAAACTAACGCAACCATCCCTATCTTCGGCAGTGACACCGAGGAGGAGGAGGATATAATTTATTCAGGTCCGTCCCAGTCCACCAGGCCAGGACCATCTGTTCCTTCATTGATCTTCGGTAGTGACTCAGAGGATGAAGTTCATGCTGTATTCCCCGCTCGGCCCTCAATACAGATTTCCACTGATGAAGAGCGAAGTCTGCAGATAACCATGGTGCCGCTTGAACATTACAAAGAACTGGATGCACTCGACACCAACAGCGTAGAAGAATTGCAGACATTCTATATCCCTCCCGGAAGAAAAGGCGAGAAGGCAATCCTATTCTACCGTTCTGAAGAAAACAAGGTGGAAAAAGAAATTTGGCAGGGCGCGGATCCCACGCTCAACAAGCTTCAGCCTATCCGTCTTCCCAGATATTATACCGAAGGTTTGAAGAAACTGCTGAAACGCCAAGGGATGTCCTTCACACAGACCATCAGAAAAGCCAAATTCTATGACAAGGTCTGGAACGTTCTCGGAACTCAATGCAAACTGCCTAACGGGAGAACGGAAACAAAAGGGCTCGGGTACATCCGGCCAAAGAAACGGGAGTTAATAAACAGCTGTTATGCCATGTATGACTTTGATGAAGAAGCGGACGCTCAATGGGAGGACGCTAATCCCGAATCAGCAAAAGTTCCTGACACAAAGCCGCCCAGTCCATCGTCTAAAGACCCAGTGAACAAATTTATAAAGGATGCGAGTCAAAAAGCCCGAGATGATCACGATCGTGAAATGGCAATCTATGAGAAAGCCAAGACACAGCGTCTCCTTCGACAGGCAGTAAAGAACGAAGATGTTACCCCACGTCAGCCTGCTACAAAAAGGGTTCGACGCGAAAGCAAAAACAAGTCGAGGGGCCGAAAAGGTGCTCGACAACCACAAGACAGAGCTAAGAAGCCACGCATACGAGAGGCGAGCGTTATTGACCTAGCCCTTATGAAGAAAATGGGTCGAGCATACTCGTTTCCTCGGAACAAAACAAGGAAAATACTTGATCTTGCTCTAAAACATCAAATGCTTACTCTGCCAGAGTCTAAACACCCTGAGCAAGCAGGCGAAGTCTCCAACCCAAATTATTGCTCTTACCATCGAGTAGTAGGGCATCCGCTTGAAGATTGTTTCACCTTTAAGAATTGGGTTGAGGACCAATATCAGTTAGGCAAATTCGCGCTTTCTGACAACTGGAGGGTAGCACCACCACAGAAGCACGAACCCGAGGCTGCAAAAGAAAAACCAACTCCGCATTGGGATTGGCAGAAAATTCGCACTTGCCACGTGGTAACAATATTAAAAGAAGAATCCGAGGACATGAACGACTTCCCTTGGTGCTTTGAAAACAGCAGCGATGAGGTAATCTCAGAATTTCCCCCAGCTCCGAAAGAACTGGAGGATGGAATCCACACCACTGCAGATAATCTCAAGAAAATTGAGTTGGGGACGGAAAATGACCCGCGACCAACATTCATCAGCGAGCTGTTATCTGAAAAAAGGGTGACTGCGTTGAAGGATGTGCTTCTACAACACAAAGATTGCTTCGCGTGGAACTATTCCGAAATGCCGGGACTAGATCCAGAAATTGCTGTACATAAATTGGCGATATCTCCGGACATCAAGCCCGTCAAACAAGCGCCGAGGAGAATGCGACTCGAGCTTGAGATGAGCATCAACGCCGAAGTCAAAAAGCTTATAGACTCTGGCTTCATCCAGGAAGTTCAATACCCTGAATGGATCGCTAACATCGTCCCAGTGATGAAGAAAAATGGGACAGTGCGCATATGCGTAGACTTTCGGGATCTTAATAAAGCCTGCCCAAAAGATGATTTCCCAGTGCCAGTTACTGAACTTATGATAGACAATACATCCACTCATGAGGTTTTCTCCTTCATGGACGGCTCGTCGGGGTATAACCAGATAAAAATGCATCCCGAAGACCAGAAGCACATAGCCTTCAGGACTCCTCTTGGTATATTTTGTTATAAAGTGATGCCCTTTGGTTTGAAGAACGCTGGTGCTACTTATCAGAGGGCCATGACAAAGATCTTCGACGA
This sequence comes from Agapanthus africanus, assembly GCA_030015575.1. NCBI lineage: Eukaryota > Viridiplantae > Streptophyta > Magnoliopsida > Asparagales > Amaryllidaceae > Agapanthus > Agapanthus africanus. Next base: position 73,990,249 of record CM057348.1, read on the forward strand.
CCTTATACACGAAATCGTTGAATGCTATATCGACGATCTCGTGGTTAAAAGCAAATCATACGAGGAACATCTCGAGCATCTGAAGACTGTATTTCAACGCCTTCGGCAGTACAACCTGAAGATGAATCCTCTTAAATGTGCGTTCGGGGTTTCCTCGGGCAAATTCCTGGGATTCGTTGTTCGACACCGAGGTATTGAAATAGATCCGTCAAAGATTAAAGCAATCATGGAAATGCCTCCGCCGAGGACTCTCAAACAGCTGCGGTCTCTCCAAGGGAAACTCGCATACATACGGCGATTTATAGCCAACCTCTCAGGAAAATGTCGGCCATATAGTCACCTGATGAAGAAAGGAACCCCATTCGTTTGGGATCAAAAATGCCAAGGCGCACTAGACGAGATCAAGCAGTACCTGCAGAACCCGCCGGTGTTGGCTGCCCCGGTTAAGGGGAAGCCTCTCATTCTTTATACAACCGCCCTCGAAGGTTCCTTAGGCGCATTATGGGCACAAGAGAACGATCAAGGGAAAGAAAGGGCGCTCTACTACTTAAGTCGAGTGCTGCTGGGGGCAGAAAGCAACAATTCTCCCATTGAAAAACACTGCCTGGCATTAATCTTCGCAATAACAAAGCTTAGGCACTATGCGTTGGCGCACGAGGTTCGTCTGATTTCAAAAGTGGACCCTCTCAAATATTTAATGTCAAAAGCCATATTGACAGGACGACTCGCTAAATGGGCCCTACTCTTGATGGAATTTTCCATAACATATCAACCTCTCAAGGCAGTAAAAGGCCAGGCCATCGCTGACTTCCTTGCTGAGCATCCCATACCTGCCGACTCTCCTTTAAACTGCGATTTGCCAGACAGACATGCATTTGACGCAATCGACAGTGGTGATACCCGTTGGGAGCTTTACTTCGATGGAGCGTCTTCTATGAAAAAGCACAAACAAAGTATGCCAACGATCAAATCGGGGGTGGGACTCATCTTTGTGACCCCCCAAGGAGGAATAATGCGCTTCGCCTTCTCCTTAACGGAGCCGAGGACGAATAATGAAGCTGAATATGAAGCTCTGATAGCAGGCCTTGAGATCGCCATTGATATGGGAATTGAGAGCCTCCTCATATACGGGGACTCCCAACTGGTCGTCAGTCAAGTAAACGGCGATTACCAAACATGTAAACCGGAATTGGTAAAATACGGTGAAAAAGTGCAACAACTGCTAACCCAAATTCCCTCTTACACGTTGGAAAGCATACCGCGCGCGGAAAACAGCAAAGCAGACGCACTAGCCAAACTTGCTAAAGAACTGGCTGACGAGAACCTCGACGACGTTAGAATCGTGGTGCAAAGTCGTCGAGTGCTTGCCCCAACGGAAATATCTCCGAAATCGTCTGAAGAAAAAGGAGCGAAAGAGGAGACAACCCTGCAAATAAAAGACTGGGAAAACGCCGAAGACTGGAGAGAAGTCTTCATAGATTACTTCAAGTTCCACCGAATACCTGAAGAAGCGTCCACAAGACATCAGCTCACGAAACGAGCTCTGTCTTTCGCCTTCGTCAATGATACTCTGTACAAGAGGTCATTCGATTCTCTGTGGTTGAGATGCTTAGGACCTGATGAAGCGAGAAGGGTCATCCAAGAAGTTCACGACGGACTCTGCGGTTCCCACCAAGCAGGCCCTAAGATGAAGTTAAAGATAAAGCGGATGGGCTACTACTGGCCCACGATGATGCAGGATTGCCTAGAATACGCGAGGCAATGTCATTCATGCCAAATTCATGGAGACTTCATCCATCAGCATCCCAATCCACTGCATCCAACAGTGGCTAGTTGGCCATTTGAAATGTGGGGAACTGACATAGTCGGTCCCATCGAACCAGCATCGTCAAAGGGACATCGTTTCATCTTGGCGACGACTGATTACTTCTCCAAATGGGCAGAAGCGGTACCGTTGAGGGAAGTAAAAACGGAGAACATCCTCCATTTCTTCAAAACGCATGTCATATACCGGTTTGGAACCCCAAGAAGGATCATCTCTGACAATGGGCCAGCCTACCGAAGTCATAAGATTAGCCGCTTCGCACAACAGCACAATATAGACTGGAGATATTCCTCAGTTTATAACCCCCGAGCTAACGGTCTAGCTGAGGCCTTCAACAAGACCTTGACGAAGATCATGAAGAAAACGGTGTCACGAAATAAGAGAGATTGGCACGAAAGATTGCAAGAGGCGCTTTGGGCGTATCGAACTACATTTAAAACGGCCACAAACACAACGCCGTACGCGTTGGTATTTAGGACAGAAGCAGTACTCCCCCTCGAGATAGAATTACCCTCTCTACGAGTGGCAGTCCATTACGAGTTGACGGACGAAGAAAATGCTCACCTTCAGTTTGAAGAGCTTGACGCCCTTGATGAAATCCGGCTTCTAGCACAGCAAAATTTGGAAGCTTATAAAGCAAAGATGACGCGCTCATATGAAAGATTGAGCCGCCCGAGGACATTCCACCAAGGCGAACTCGTGCTAGTCGTCAAAAGGCCCATGGTCCCCAATCGCGCCAAGCGGGGAAAATTTGAGCCAAATTATGAAGGACCGTACATCATTGATAAGGTCTACCAGGGCGGAGCCTATCTACTCATGGACATGCACGGTGAAAGGCCTTTCAGGCCAATAAACGGTCGCTTCCTAAAGAAATACTACGCTTAACGAGCCTTAGTTTAGGTCAATGATAGATGACGACGACTATGTCCGCTCGCTATCTTCCTAAGCTCAGGCTTTATAAACAGTAGCCAGCCCTCTCAACGGCGGACCGAAATGTCCTTAAACTAATAGCAGACCGAGACGTCTTGAAACTACTAGCGCAGCACCTCTAGGCTGACGAGATGTAAAAAAAATATATATATAAAAAAAAAAAAAAAATAAATAAAACGGTATGTCCATAAGCAAAAAGGGCACGGATGAAAACCCGAAAGGGCTCCGTGAGTAAAAACAGCAGGGCTACCGGCGAGTGTTCGTGAAAACCCGAAAGAGCGCGACCTCGTTAAAAAAAAAAAAAAAAAAAAAAAAACGGTATGTCCATAAGCAAAATGGGCACGGATGAAAACCCGAAAGGGCTCCGTGAGTAAAAACAGCAGGGCTACCGGCGAGTGTTTGTGAAAAACCGAAAGGGCGCAACCTCGTTAAAAGACACTTATAGGGTCCTCTCGACCCTGTAAGGAGAAACTACCCGCGTGAGATCCTTACGACTCACAAGGGAGCAACACACTTAGGGATCCCCACGATTCCTAAGGAGAAAATACGCTTGCGAGATCCTCACGACTCGTAGGGAGAACTCTCTTATGGGACCCTCACGGCTCATGAGATTTGAAAGTCTTAAGTTACAGAAACCTAAACATGTGCTTAAGCAAGCCCCCACAAACTTCCAATATTGCCCTACAAGTGGCTCAATATTGACCCTTGTATACAATCCACGGGCGCGAATAAACATTTCCCTAATCAAGTCTCATCCGAGACTGGGGATATGTTCGCATGATGAACAACCCTTATAAGTCCTCTCGACTTACAAGGAGAAAACCCTCCTGTAGGATCCTTACGACTTACAGAGAAAACGAACACTTAGGAATCCTCACGAGTCCTAAGAAGAAAAAACACCTACAAGATCCTCACGACTTGTAGGGAGAAATAACTTCGTGAAACCCTTACGGCTCATGAAGTCAAAAGCCTTAGCCGACAGGACCCTAACCCTGGTCGCTAAGCCTCCTTTGCTCGACAACGACAGAGGCAAATGATGATTCGCTCCTGGCAATATTCCAGTTGCAGCGGTGCTGATGCCGAAGTCGGTGCCCAATTTCAGGTTTATGGCGAAAGCCAGTAGGCCGCTCATGCATACAAAATAGCCGAAATGATAAGGCAACTTGCAATAAAAAGCAGCAAGTAAAATGTATGCATGCAAAACAGCCGAAATGATCGGGCAACTCGTAATAAAAAGCAACGAGTAAAGATAAAATAAAAAAGCCGAAATGATTGGGCACCGCGAAAAATAGCCGAAATGATTGGGCAATCGCGACCTTCGCGATATAAAAGCTGAAATGATAGAGCATCGCGGAAATAAAATAAAACAAAAATAAGAAATGATGAAACTTCGGCCCTACAGTTAAGATCACATCGATCCCTGTATACAATCCAAGGGCGCAAACAAAGAGGAAACCATACTTCCCCAACGGATTCCGTCGAATGACGAAGCCAAACCTCAACGGTTCATTTCAACCGAAGAAGCCAGCAAATTCCTCGACTCACGGATACAAACACTCCTTGACGAGAGCTTCCTGATCCGCGTCGACCCGCAGAGCCACCAGTGCCTCCGTAGGAACCATCGACTCGTTTCAAACCCCAGGGACACAAATAATCCTTGGCGCTTGGGAAACAAATAATCCCTCGCAAAACTTCTCAACTCACGGATACAAACACTCCTTGACGAGAGCTTCCTGATCCGCGTCGACCCGCGGAGCCACCAGCGCCTCCGTGGGAACCATAGACTCGTTTCAAACCCCAGGGACACAAATAATCCTTGGCGCTTGGGAAACAAATAATCCCTCGCAAAACTTCTCAACTCACGGATACAAACACTCCTTGACGAGAGCTTCCTGATCCGCGTCGATCCGCGGAGCCACCAGCGCCTCCGTGGGAACCATAGACTCGTTTCAAACCCCAAGGACACAAATAATCCTTGGCGCTTGGGAAACAAATAATCCCAGCAATTTCCTCGACTCACGGATACAAACACTCCTTGACGAGAGCCTTCTGATCCACGTCGACTCGCAGAGCCACCAGCGCCTCCGTGGGAACCATCGACTCGTTTCAAACCCCAAGGACACAAATAATCCTTGGCGCTTGGGAAACAAATAATCCCTCGCAAAACTTCTCAACTCACGGATACAAACACTCCGTGACGAGAGCTTTTCTGACTCACATCTCGGGCAGTAAGGATTCAAAAACTTGCTTCCTGAACAATGGGACCCTGCAAGTCAATCCTAAATGGTCTCTTGCATACTATTCACGGGTCTCACTCTCTGAAGTCGATTCTCGACAAAGAGGGAAACAACCGCTTACGAGCCCTCTCGACTCGTAAGAGGGAGAAATTCTCTCATAAGATCCTTTCGACCTATGAGAGAAAACCACACTTAGGAATCCTCACGATTCCTAAGGAGAAAATCCACCTATGAGATCCTCTCGATCCGTAGGGAGAAAAATCTCTATGAGACCCTCACGGCTCATAGAATTGAAAAGTCTTAGGCGGCAGATCTGAACCTGCGGCCTAAGCCATCGTTATATCTTGAAGAAACCAAAATGCTTACTCTGTTACCTGTCAAACATGTTTATCAAGACAGCATGCTGATAATAAGAGAAGGGAGAAAGCAAAGAAATAATATAAGACATTGCAAAAAATGTGTATCTTTATTTATTAACTCAATCAAGTACATGGCGAATCGTATAAAAGAATAAAGAATGTATACATCTTATTCAAAAAAGAAAATTACAAGTATATTGATACAATGGCAGTTATTGGGAAGGAGGCGTCTTGCATAGGTGCAGCAATCGCTCGCAGACGTCCTTCCATGCCTTCTCTTGATCGGCTACCACCGCCAGCTCTGCCTCCACTTGGGCTCGTTGCCGCAAGACCACTGCAAGCTGCTCCCTCACGCCCTGATAAGCGGCCTCCCGACTGGGGACATTGCGCTCAGCCACGTCAAGCTTCCGCTTTAAGTTTAGCCCGTGGGAGATGCGCCCCAGGAGACCCTCAAAGATAGTCTTCACTTGGGCAGCATTTGCCTCAACCTCAGCGCGCAGATGGGCCGTTTCGTTTGAGGTCTTTTGGCATTCCCTTAGTCTCCGAGCTGCTTCTTGCTCCAAGTGGCGGGAGTGCGAAGTGCTTTGCTCGAGCCAAGTTGTGCGTTGGGCGCTCAGAGCTAAAACTTCGGGAGCAGGACGCGTCAACTCCAGCCGATACAAGCAGGCATCGATCTCCCTGCAGTGGTTAACCCAAGATTCAACGACGCCCTCGTCATGAAAAGTTACGAGCGCCGCTAACATTGGGTTAACATCCGCAGCGAAATCGACAACAGAAGGGAGAGCGTCCATGCTGAGCTCTTCAATATACCCGCTCAGCATGCCTAGACTCATCACCGCACCCTTTGAAGACGGACGTCTCAGAAAGGGGCCTGCCGGTAAAAGGACGCGAGCCTCGAAGGGGACCGGAACCGGAACAATAGCTGCAAAACAAACAGGGTTAAGCGATGGTTCAAAAGATGTTAAAGGATTACCAAAAAGGAGATCTACTATACCAGCAGCAACGGACGGCAGAGCCGGAAGGGCCGGTAGCGCGACGGGGCTTACATCCCCTCCTTCGATTTGTGGAACTACAATAAAGAAAAGGAAAAGTCAGAAATCATCCCATTGCTAGAGAAAGAAGTAAATAAAGATATTACCGGCGCCACTAGAAGGAGAAGCGAGTTCGGACGGGAAAGAAAAGTGCGGGAGCAACACTTGATACAAGTGATCAAAAAGCACTCCTGCAAAGGCACAATGGTGTAACGTTAGTACAAAAGCTGCATTTTTGAAAGATTAATGCATGAGTCGTAAATCCATACCTCCCAACATCCGTGACGGCACAAGGGAAGACGGAGAGGTGACTACTGCCAAAGCAGTAGTTGACGGTGCCCCCTCGAGCAGTGGAGCATCGGTACTGGCCGCACCTGCAAGAACAAATTCGTTAGAAGAGATCACAAGATATATACAAAAAAAAGGGGGGGAATGCTGGTGATAAAATTTTTACCTGACGAGCTGCCAGCAGAAACTGAGGCGGTCCCCTCCTCCATTGACGGAAGACCACCGCCTGTAGCTTCATCACCTGACTCAAGGGGAACCGTTGTTATGCTCTCAAGCTCTGCAGGCGGTGGGGAACCATAGACAGGGAGGGCCAAGATAGGAACATTGCCAGATTCCTGAGAAGGAGCGCCTAGCTCGTCCTCAGGAATCATGGCCGCCTCACCTGCTGCTCCCTCAGGATCAGCGATTACAGCTGCCCCGTCCACCGGCACCACGAGGTCCCCAGCCTCAAGTACCTCGCCCTCTACCGCCTGCGGCTCGGTCGAGACAATCATATCATCTGCCACCGCTTCGGGTACGGCATCAATGATTTTCTCCGCGGTAGGTTCCTTAATCTCGGCTCCAGTCCCCACGGCCCCGATAAAGTTGTCCACTGTCGGTTCGGGTTCGGCGAGTACCGCTTCTTCCGCTCCCTTGGGTTCGACGGTCGTCTCCGCCTCCCCCTCAGTTGGACTTGACCCTGCAAGATGAGATATGTATAAGCCAATAGTTTTACAAGTCATACAACAAGGCTCTGAAAGGAGTACTACCTGAAGCGGATTTATCATTGGCGTTCCGAACCGCGCGCGCAACTTGCCGACGAGCGGTAGACAGGGCCACAGGGGGCTCTTCAGAAGGAGTACTAGCGTGAGGAACAGTGCTGGGGCCCGCCCCTGCGGCCAGAGCAGCTCTGCGCGCCTTAGCCTCGCGTCTGGACCGCTTCCGTTCCTCTTGAGCCGATGAGACAGATGCCATCAGAGCTTCCTTGAGCGAAGCCTCCTCATCCGTGTAGAGGGATGCCTCCAGATTTTTCAGAGCATCCCTCGTTGTTGCATCAAGCCGAGGCTCTTGCGGCAGCTTCGACGGAGCTGGGACTTCGATGACGGGCTTGGGAAGGGTCCTTGCGCCGATTAATACCACCCCTGTAAAGAAACAAGAGAAGATCAGGTCGACTATCGTAAAAAGACAACAAACTTTCCTTATAAAAGAGAAAGGGATAAAACATACCGACGCTTGCCAGGGCTCGTTTCTTCTCCTCCTCTTGGAAGGTCTTCAAGGATGCAGCGATAGCATCTTCAGTGGAGATACCTGTTAAGAAAGGGAGCAAAAGTTAGAGTGCAATGAGATAACAAATAAGGCGTCTGATGATTACCGGACTCAGCGAGTTTACTCAGCATCGCTTCGAGCCTCGCCGATCGCTCTGATTCTGCAATGGCGGCGGCTAGGTTGGTGTCCGCAGGATCCACCACGAAACCCTCGTTGCTGCCGTATTCACATATCGTCTCGGCAGAATGAGCCGCGGGCTCTAAATTAAGAATCGCGTCGAGGGATAAGGTGGACTTCTTCTTCTTTTGTTCACCAGCCTTGGATCCACCCGGAGCAGTTTTGCGCTTGCCAGTTTTGGCAGTCACTTTCGGGCGGCGAGTCCCGATGTCCGCTCCTGCACCCGACTCCGGCGATGCCGCTTTAACCGTCTCTGTCGGAGCACGGGGCGCCGTTGGGGCATCCATCGTAGTAGGCAGTGGCAATCCACGCGGAGGGGCCAACACGCGTGGTCGATCAGCTCCGGCCTCTTTCGTCGGAGGGATAACCTGAACCCTGGGCTGCAATGGAGCCTTGCGATTGCCGCCGGGAGGCGCAGCCCTACGATCGACCAGTAGACGTTTCTCCATCAAGATAATTGGGCCCATCGCGTGCGCGTACCAAGCCACATACGAATTGAGTATCTTGGGGGTACAGCTGGGCTCACTGATGAAAAAGTAGGAGCCTGTATTGAGCCGGATGAAGTGATGCATCGCATTCCGTACTCCCTCTGGACCGACTGCAGGTGTTCCCAAGAAGGCTTCCAACGGGACTCCTTGGTTATAACTCGATTGCCGGGCAAATCGATGCGGGTTATACCTCATGAAGAGGGCCGTTTCATTCTGCCTAAATACCAAGTAACCCGGCCGAATGGAATAAAGGTGGAGGATTTCCCGAGCCTTCAACACGGAGACACCGCCCTTGAAGTCATCACGCAGCGACACCACCGACTTAGTGGTCTCGGAACCCATGGTGATGACCTTATCCACAAAAGAGGTCTTCGCCCCGACTAGATGCGAACGCAGAAGCAGTCCCCTAGACTCCCGCGGAGGTGCAAACACGATGGAAGCCCCGATCAATCGTATGATTCTTGGAAATATGAATCTCTCAAAGAATGGAGGAGTTTTGTGGGCGCCAAACACTCCTCGAACATGCAGCTCCATCCAAGATGTGAAGTAATGCATCGGGAAGTTAGCAGGCTGCACCCCAGGTTCATTAGCGTCCGCCGCTACGCTAAGTCCATTGTAGAGGTGAGCCAACCCGGCGATCCCCACTGATAACTGTAGACCGGCCACCATTTGATGCGCCGGGTAAAAGACAGAAGACCTCATGAGGCGTGGGTGCATGGGAAGCGCGAAGCTGCACAGCCACAGACCTAAGAACCCGATGAAGAAGGTCTCCTCATCCATGCCAGGAACGGCGATCTCTGAGAAAGGAACGCTAGCAGTACCGGGAAGGTAAAAACTTCGCTGATCAATTTCCGATGAAGGTCGGCGGTCCAGGCCGAAACCAAAAGGATCAGCAAGTTGGGCGAACTTCTCACCTTGCTCTGATAAAAATTCCGGGCGAATAAAACGAGCAATGAAGTCCGCAAAACTAACTCCTCGGTCGCCCAATTCCAAATGAAGCTCCTCGTAAATCTCCAACACCCTCACCAGGCCCGGATGCTGATGCTGGATGGCATTTTCCGGAGTCAAGTCGAGTACCACTTGCTTGGTGGCAAAGACGTACTCATCAGGAGGAAGCAACTCTTCGTAGTGCTCCCCCCTCGCCGGTAAACCAGAAAGCTCAACGAATTCCTCTAGAGAAATTGAAACTTCCCTATCCGCTGCCAGGAAAGTATGCGTGGGGATATTCCATTGTTCGATGAAGGCCTTTGTCCACCACGTTGGAGGAGTAGGATACTCGAAAAGCGAGACGTAGACGGCGGAATATAAACCTATCTTCGTCAGGTGAGCTCTTTTCGCCGCTAAAATGTACCGGGCCCATGGCAGGTATCCAGCAAGCGGTCGCGGATTTAATCCAATATTGTAAGCCTGTCCCCAAGGGCGTGCTTCACCCTGACAGATTCGCCTTCCTAAGATATCTATGGCCGGCGGCGGCTGTACCGGAATAGCGCCGATTGCAGGCTGGAGAAGGTCGTCCGAATTCCAATTTTTAACCTCCACGGCATACTCCACCGGGGGTTTATCCGCATAGGGGATCGTAACTATAGGTTCGGAGGGCGAGGCGGAACTAAAACTGCGACGACCCTGGATGATTTGGCTATACCACCTTCCCCATAGGTGGAGATGTTTGCACTCAGGATCACGATCTTTAATCAAAGCAAACACTACCCGGTCCACTGGTGCATGTGGGAACCCTCCTTCTGAGCGAACGAAGGGAAAAGACAAGTCGTCAGACATCTTTCCAGCATAAAATATATATATATCATTAGTGGCCTGGCGTTTAAACATAAAAAAAAATAATGATAAAAAAAATAATAATAAATAAAAATCTTGCTCCACACTGTGATGCAGAGGGTAGGGGACCAAAGGGGGACCCACAAAATCAAGATGACGGCGCATCATTTGATGAGACAATCCCACCATTGGATGAGACTATCAGTCAATAAAAAGAACTCCCAAGAGAATATCCTCATTGGGGGGGACCCCTAGAGACAAGGAGAAGATCTCCTCTTTTCAGAGCAAAGCTCTGTCACAGAGTGACATTTGTCAAACTCCTGTTTCAAAAGAATAAAATTTCTTAAAAAAGAGCCTAACTCTGTAGCAGTAATAAAAATTCACAACTCCTAAGAATTAAAATTTTGGGGTCTTAAAGATCCATGGAAACTTTTAAAAAGTTTTCTAGTTGATCTGTGAGCAGGGCTCTGTTCATGGGTTAAAACCTAAGAACAGAGTCTCTGCAAATTTTTGAAAGCAAGGCTCTGTGAATAGAAACCCCAAAGGGGTTTCCTTTAGATCAAAGATCTATAAGAGCAAGGCTCTGTTGAAGAAACCCCAAAGGGGTTTCCTTTAGATCAAAGATCTATAAGAGCAAGGCTCTGTTAATTAAGTTTGATTTAAATTAAATTAATTTAATTTACCTAGAATGGTTCTAAGGATAGAACTTGGAAGTTCTTAAGGAATCGCAAGAGCAAGGCTCTGGAAGTTCTCAAGTAAGAGCAAGGCTCTGAAATTTAATTTCTTGAGAATGGTAAAAAAATTACCAAGGACCAAGGGTCCTATTTATAGGCGCCTGCGCCTGTTCACTTGACCCGTCAATCCGACGGTCAGGATCTTGCCACCGTTGCACTCACGCGCGCGCCACGTGAGCGCAACGGTGGGGGGGCATCTGTTTCCCCCAATCAGAGCAAGGCTCTACTGAATTTTGAAAATTCAAAATTCGAAGCAACGCTTCGGTTTCCGTGCGCAGCGCGCAATTTGCCACATGGCAGAAGGTGATTCGGCAGCGTAACGCCCAAGACAGTGCGTCCCATCAGAGCAAGGCTCTTCAGAAAACAAAATTAAGACTTAAACTGCGCAAATGCATGGCAGCGAGACACGTGTCTGCGCAAGCGCACAGATGCGTGACACGTGTCTGCGCAAGCGCACAGATGCGTGACACGTGTCTGCGCAAGCGCACAGATGCGTGACACGTGTCTGCGCAGTTGCGCAATCGCAACTGCGCAAGCGCACAGATGCGTGACACGTGTCTGCGCAAGCGCACAGATGCGTGACACGTGTCTGCGCAGTTGCGCAATCGCAACTGCGCAAACGCACAGATGCGGGACACGTGTTTGCGCAAGCGCACAGATGAGGGACACGTGTCTGCGCAGTTGCGCATTCGCAACTGCGCAAGCGTACCGATGCGTGACACGTGTCTGCGCAGTTGCGCAATCGCAACTGCGCAAGCGCACAGATGCGCGACACGTGTCTGCGCAGTTGCGCATCCGCAACTGCGCAAGCGCACAGATGCGGGACACGTGTCACGCGCTGGTGAGTTGCGCAGCAACTGAATGAAAATTTAAGTGGATCTTTTCTGTTCTCCTGTAAAACAGGGACCCTTGGATCTCTGATCCAATGGTGGGAAAATTCCCAAAATTATTCATGAAAGATTTTGTTAACAAATCCAACAAATTGGTGGGCACTATAAATAAGACCCCAGGCCTCATTCAAAGGCATCAGATAATCAATCATCATCGAGAGAGGGAAAAAGCTTCTGAAAAAAGAGAGCTCTTGAAGATTAATCAAGAACCAAAAAAAAAAAGAAGGTAAAATTTCTGAAGAACAGAAAAGGAGAAAATAAATAGTGCCTTGCACTTGATAGGAACCCCTGGTTCTAAAAAAAAAAAAAAAAAAAATATAAATAAAAAAATAATAAATAGTGCCTTGCACTTAATATGAACCCTCGGTTCTGTATGATCAGGAAAAAACAAGAACTTGTTTTCCTTTGATCCAAATTCAAATCAAAGTGCCATGCACTTGTGTTCTTCAATCTGAAGATTTCTAGGGTTTCTGCAACCCCTTGTTTTGGGCCCGGCCCAAACTAAATTGAAATAATAAAAGGGCAAGGCCCTGTTTGGAAAAATTCCTGAGTTTCTGCAAACTCGTTATTCAAATGGGCCTGGCCCAAACTAAATTACAGAACAATAAAAGGGCAAAGCCCTGTTTGTAAAAACTTCTTGAGTTTCTGAAACTCATTATTTAAAAGGGCCTAGCCCAATTGCAGAAAAAAAAAATAATAAATAAAAAGGGCAAGGCCCTGTTTGGAGAATTCCTGAGTCCTTGTAACTCATTAATTAGAAGGGCCTGGCCCAAATCAGACTTGTAAAATAATGAAAGGGGCAAAGCCCTGTTTAGATTGATTCTTCTAATCTGGCAAAGCCTAAAATAAAAATTGGACTTAACCCAATCATGGCTGTAAGTCCTTAAATTAAATGCCCCCTCATAAACCAAGTCATGACCGGTTCGAGGGTACATCTCCGAACTCCTCTGACATCTGTCGTTGTAATTCCTCAGCGACGTCAGAGAGGTAACGAGTCCCAACGACCACTCATCTAATATCGGACCGAAACGTCCCTAAACTAATATTGGACCGAAACGTCCCTAAACTAATATTGGACCGAGACGTCCTTAAACTAATGATGGACCACTACGTCCCTAAACTGGCATCGGACCGAAATGTCCCTAAACTAATGACGGACCACCACGTCCCTAAACTGGCGATGGACCGAAATGTCCTTAAACTAATAATGGACCACTACGTCCCTAAACTGGCATCGGACCGAAACGTCCCTAAACTAATAATGGACTACTACGTCCTTAAACTGGTATCGGACCACCACGTCCCTAAACTGGCGATGGACCACTACGTCTCTAAACTGGAATATGGACCACTACGTCCTTAAACTAGCGATGGACCACTACGTCCCTAAACTGGAATATGGACCACTACGTCCTTAAACTAGCAACGGACCGAAACGTCCCTAAACTAATAATGGACCACCACGTCCCTGAAACTGGCAATGGACCGCCACGTCCTTAAACTGGCACAATAGAGCCCAAATGCTCTCTTGTCGGATCTAAACGGTCCCGTCTAAGTTGATCTTAGCCCCAGCTACGGCTAATGTGTCCTTAGATCTTTAAATAAACAATAAAACCCTCAATCAGCTTTGGTTCAAGGGTACATCTCTGAGCTCCTCTGACACCTATCGTTGTAATCCTTCAACGATGTTAGAGAGGTGATGAGTCCCGATGGCCATAAATTAAATGAATCACCACGTCAGGTTGATCTTAGTCCAAAGCAAGACTAACGTATCCTTGACGAATGTTTAAGTTGATCTTAGTCGCAACGCGACTAATGCATCCTTAAACTAAAAACACCAAACCCAAATCTAAGTAAATACGGATTTGGACTAATCCACGCCCTACGGGCGACGGCATTACTCAGTCTCCGTATACAATCCACGGGCAGCCACAAACAAAACAAACACACACGACACGAAGTGAAATTCTGGAGAAGAAGAAAGTTGTTACCGCGATGCGGTAGCGTAATTAACTGCAGGGGCTTGCGCCTGCAGGGAAGAGCGTCCCCACAATCAAAAACCCCTCAAGCGAGGGGGAATCTGACGAAGTCTGCTACATCGGCCGCATCCGTCTAAACCTCCGATACACGGTGCCATAAATCAACTTGGCATCTTCGGAGAGGTAGACGGATAAAACCAAATAGCATCTGCCCCGAACCTCAGGCACGTGACGTCCTAACGTCGCAGGCCGCCGTTCGGAGGGGAACAGTCGTCAGGTGACCTGGACCCGGCAGAAATTAAGCCAACACAAGAAGACTTGGAGCAATTTGCCGAAGGCCCTGCAGTATAATTTCATTGTACACTTTTCTTTTCAGTACTTTCCATTTCCTGTTATGCCACTGTTTAGGCATCTTTATTTCAGTTGTATTTTCTTTTCCATGTATTGTACAAAGAATGTTAATAAATAAAAGTTGTTGTTCTTTTTATACTCTTGTCTCTTGTGTATTTATTTTATATTGCTTAGCTACGCTTAGCATATGTACTTCTGAGTACATACGTAGCGGACCCCGTCGCGTCCCCTTCACCGTACACTGGAAAGCGGGGCGTGACAATAAGTAGTAGCCGGCAACGGATCGAAACGTCCCTAAACAAACAACGGACCACTATGTCCTAAAACTGGCTGCGGACCAAAACGTTCTTAAACTAACAATGGACCACTATGTCCTAAAATTAGCTGTTGACGGAAACGTCGATAAACTACTACGGACCGCAGCACCCCAAGACTGACAAAATAATAATAATAATAATAATAAAAGAAAATGGTATGTCCATAAGCAAAATGGGCATGGATGAAAACCCGAAAGGGCTCCGTGAGTAAAAACAGCAGGGCTACCGGCGAGTTTTGTGAAAACCCGAAAGGGTGCAATCTCGTTAAAAGACACTTGCAAGGCCCTCTCGACCTTGTGAGGAAAAACCACCTGCGTGAGATCCTTACGACTCACAAGGGAGCAACACACTTAGGGATCCCCACGATTCCTAAGGAGAAATTACACTTACGATATTCCCACGACTCGTAAGGAGAATTCCCCTTTGAGACCCTCTCAGCTCATAGGTTTCAAAAGCCTTAAGCTACAGGGATCTGAACCTGTTCTTAAGCCATCACAACCTCCAATGTTTCCCAACAAGCGTTTCAATATTGACCCTTGTATACAATCCACGAGCGCGAATAAACATTTCCCTAACAAAGTCCTACCCGTGACTGGGGATATGTTTACACAGTGGACAGCCCTTGTAAGTCCTCTCGACTTATAAAGACAAAATACTCTTGTAAGATCCTTACGACTTATAAGAAACCATACATTTAGGAATCCTCACGATTCCTAAGAAGAAAACACACCTACGAGATCCTCACGACTCGTAGGAAAAAATACCTTTATGAGACCCTTACGGCTCATGAAGTCAAAAGCCTTAGTCGACGGGATCTTAACCCTGTTTACTAAGCCACCTTTGTTCGACATCGACAAAGGAAAATGATGATTCGCTCCTGGTAATATCCCAGTTGTAGCGATGCTGATGCCAAAATTAATGTCAAATCCCAAAACTCGTAGCGAAAAGCCAGCGAGCCACAAATGCATACGAAATAGCCAAAATGATAGGGCAACTTGCAGCAAAATCAGCAAGTAAAAATGTATGCTTACAAAATAGCCGAAATGATTGGGCAACTCGCAATAAAAAACAGCGAGTAAACAAAACAAATAGCCGAAATAATTGGGCACCGCGAAAAAATAGCCGAAATGATTGGGCAGTCGCGACTTTCGCGATATAAAAGCTGAAATGATAGAGTATCGCGGAAAGAAAAAAATATATAAAATGAAACTTTTGCCCCACAGGTGAGATCACATCGATCCCTGTATACAATCCAGAGGCACAATCAAAGAAGGAAACACACCTTCTCCCCAGGCTCTATCCGAAAGAGAGGCAAGTCTCGACGGTTCACAGACAGCCTGGAGATCATCTCAACATTCGTCTCATTACAACATACGCAATATCAAGCAAAGCGGAACCGCGGCAATTCCCAGTTCCATGACTCGATAGTGCACGGACAACCGAGAGTCAACCCCCGACTCCGTGAAATGCGGATAAAGTCAACCCTTCCTGGTCCTTACGGAACACGGCTAATGTCAATCCTGACCCCGTGGAAAGCGTCCAGAGCAAATCCTGGTCCTTGCGGAACACGGCTAATGTCAATCCTGACCCCGTGGGAAGCGTCCAGAGCAGATCCTGGTCCTTGTGGAACACGGCTAATGTCAATCCTGGCCCCGTAGGAAGCGTCCAGAGCGGATGCTGGTCCTTGTGGAACACGGGTAATGTCAATCCTGACCCCGTGGGAAGTGTCCAGAGCGGATCCTGGTCCTTACGGAACACGGTTAATGTTAATCCTGACCCTGTGGGAAGCATCCAGAGAAAATCTTGGTCTAGTAGAACACGGCTAATGTCAATCCTGACCCCGTGGGAAGCGTCCAGAGCGGATCCTGGTCCTTGCGGAACACGGCTAATGTCAATCCTGACCCCGTGGGAAACGTCCAGAGCAAATCTTGGTCTAGCGGAACACGGCTAATGTCAATCCTCACCCCGTGGGAAGCATCCAGAGTGGATCCTGGTCTTGCGGAACACGGCTAATGTCAATCCTGACCCCGTGGGAAGCGTCCAGAACAAATCCTGGTCCTGTGGAACACGGCTAATGTCATTCTTGACCCCGTGGGAAGCATCCAGAGTGGATCCTGGTCCTTGCGGAACACGGCCAATGTCAATCCTGACCCCGTGGGAAGCGTCCAGAGCAGATCCTGGCTCTTGCGGAACACGGCCAATGTCAATCCTGACCCCGTGGGAAGCGTCCAGAGCAGATCCTGGTCCTTGCGGAACACGGCTAATATCAATCCTGACCCCGTAGGAAGCGTCCAGAACGGAACATGGTCCTTGCGGAACACGGCTAACGTCAATCCTGATCCCGTGGGAAGCGTCCAGAGCAAATCCTGGTCTAGTGGAACACGGCTAATATCAATCCTGACCCCGTGGGAAGCGTCCAGAGAAAATCCTGGTCTAGTGGAACACGACTAATGTCAATCTTGACCCCGTGGGAAGCGTCCAGAGCGGATCCTGGTCCTTGCGGAACACGGCTAATGTCGATCCTGACCCCGTGGGAAGCGTCCAAAGCGGATCCTGGTCCTTGCGGAACACGGCTAATATCAATCCTGACCCCGTGGGAAGCGTCCAGAGCAAATCCTGGTCTAGTAGAACACGGATAATGTCAATCCTGACCCCGTGGGAAGCGTCCAGAGC
Organism: Agapanthus africanus; assembly: GCA_030015575.1. Classification (NCBI taxonomy): domain Eukaryota; kingdom Viridiplantae; phylum Streptophyta; class Magnoliopsida; order Asparagales; family Amaryllidaceae; genus Agapanthus; species Agapanthus africanus. Next base: position 74,007,546 of record CM057348.1, read on the forward strand.
AAACCCTAGTCTAGTGGAATACGGCTAATGTCAATCCTGACCCCGTGGGAAGCGTCCAGAGCGGATCCTGGTCCTTGCGGAATACGGCTAATGTCAATTCTGACCCCGTGGAAAGCGTCCAGAGAAAATCCTGGTCTAGCGGAACACGGCTAATATCAATCCTGACCCATGGGAAGCGTCCAGAGCAGATCCTGGTCCTTGCGGAACACAGCTAATGTCAATCCTGACCCCGTAGGAAGCGTCCAGAGCAAATCCTGGTCCTGTGGAACATGGCTAAAGTCAATCCTGACCCCGTGGGAAATGCCCAGAGCAACTTCTGACTCCAAAAAATACGGATAATGTCAATCTCATCAATCACTTACGGGTCCTCTCGACCCGTAAGGAAGAAAACTCTCTTGTGAGATCTTTACGACTCCCAAGAGAAAATAAACTTGGGAATCCTCACGATTCCTAAGGAGAAAATACACCTACAGGATCCTTTCGACTCGTAGGGAGAAAAGTCTTTATAAGACCCTCACGACTCATAAAATTGAAAAGCCTTAGGCAGTAGATCTTAACCTGCTTCCTAAGCCATCACTACCTCTCGAAGAGTTCAAAATAGAATGCTCTCTATCATCTACAGGCTACGCTTACTGAGGTAACATCCGGCAACAAAGAAAAGAGAAGAAAGTAAGAGATAACACAAGATACCATGAAAGAAATGTATCTTTTATTTATAAGTTCAATTGAGTACAAGTTACATCATATGAAAGGAAAAAAAATGGATACATTTTATTCAAAAATTACAAATGATAATTGATACAAGAACAACTATTGGGAGAGAGGCATTTTCAATAAACCAGTCAGTCGCTCGCGCACTCCCTTCAGCCCCTTTTCACGGTCAGCTGCCGCGGCCAACTCCGCTTCCACCTGAGCCCGTTGCTGCAAATAAAATGAAAGTTGCTCATCGACGATCTGCTGAGCTGCCTCACGACTTTGCGCATCTTGCTCGATAAGGTCGAGCTTCTGCCTCAGCGTTAGCCCGTCAGAAATACATCGTAGAAGGCCCTCAAAGATAGCTTTCAACTGTACAGCATTTGCATCAACCTGAGCATGCAGTCGAGCAGATTCGCTTGAAGTCTCTTCACACTCCTTACGTTTTAAGGCCGCTTCTTGTTCAAGATGGCGGAAATAGGGAGTGCCCTGCTTGACCCACACAGCCTGCTGGGAGTTCACAGCCAAGACCTTGGGAGCAGGACGTCCGAACTCGAGCTCATGCAGATAGGCCTCAATTTTCCTGCAGTGATTAACCCAAGACTCAACGACGCCCTCACTATGAAAGTTCATGAGCGTCGCCAGTATAGGATTAACCTCCGCAGCAAAATCTTCAGCGAATATAGGAGCCTCCGCGTCAAGCTCCTCAATGTAATCGCTCAACATGCACAGACTAGTCACAGCGCCTTTTAAAGATGGACGTCTGGAAAAGGGGCCTGCTGGCATTATGATTCGAGACTCGAACGGAGCTGAAGTTGGTGTCACCACTACAAAACAAATCACAGTCAAATGACGGTTCAAGAAATAGAGAAGGTACATGAACAATGGAGTTTACTATACCGGCTGCGGCAGGTGGCAAGGTCGGGAGTACCGGTGCTGCAACTATTCTTTCATCTCCTCCTTCAATCTGTAGTGCTGTAGTCAGAACAAAGAAGGATTAGCAATGACTTAGCTGCCCATAAAAGAAAATAAAAGACATTAGGTAAAGGCTGTACTCACCAGCGCCACTAAATGAGGCAATCTCTGACTGGAAGGAGAAATGTGGGTGCAGCACCTGATACAGGTGATCAAAAAGGACTCCTGCAAGGATGCAATAATGCAATGTAAATACATAAAGTATACTGCCTACAATGAAACCGATAATTCACAAACCCATACCTTCCAGCATCTGGGAGGACACGGGAGAAGGCAAAGGGCGGCCACCGTCAAAGCAGCAACTGGTGATGCTTCCTCGGGTGGCAAAACCTCAACGCTCACCACACCTGCATTAGAAACGAGAGAAATACTGTCAGAAGAGATTGAAAGAGATTGCAGAATAAAAAGGGAGGCAATGAACCAAAATCTACTTGGTGACTCGCCGGTCGAAATCGCGACAAGGGTGTCACTGGGTGCAGCGACTGCTTCACCCTCCTCCATCGGAATGGTTTTGCCGCCCATAGCTTCATCCCCCGACTCCATGAGAATCGTCGTAATACTCACAGTGCCCGGCAACGGCAAAGAACCGCAAGGTGAAAGAGTGGCAATTGGGGCAGTTCCAGACTCTTGAGAAAGAGTGGCTGCCTCAGGCTCGGCGGTTGTCGCCATGTCACTACCACTTCCTCATCAAGACTCGGCCCTGCAGGATAGGATATATAAGAATCTGAAGATTAAAACTTTGACAAAAGAACTCAGTGTTACTTTACCTTGGGTCAGTCTTTCAATTGCTTCCCGAGCAGCACGTGCTGCTTGTCTATGAGCGGTAGACAGGGTGGCCGAAGCACCCTCTGAAGGAGCAAGGACAGGGGTAGCAGCGCTCGAGCCTGCACCCGCGGCCAAGGCGGCGTTACGTTCCCTTGCTGCACGCATTCTGCGCTTTCTTCCCGCCCGGGCCGTGAGAGCTGATCTTCTTAAGACCTCCGTCAACGGGACGTCATCGTCCACGCCAGGAGCTACCTCTGGAGCCGTTATGGCGTCCGTCATCGGTTGCTTAAGTAAAGCCTCTTTTGGCAATACTGAGGAGGCCGGGACTTCGATAGCTGGCCCTAGAAGCATCTCCGCATCACCCTGTGGGATTGGCACTGTACTAAGCATGACCTGAGTCGAGGTAGTCCCTGCGATAAGATGAAAAAGGGGCCAGATTACCCATAAGAAAGGGGAATGAAGGCACAATGAGCCGAAATATACCAACGCCTGGTGAAGCGCGAATCCTCTCCTCCTCCTCAAAAGTCTTGAGGGAAGCCGCGAGAGCCTCTTCAGTGGAAATGCCTGTTAAAGAAGGAATGTCAGTCAAAACATGATAGCAAAAAACATAACAGCAAAAAGATACGGTTGAAGCTTACTTGATTGTGCGAGGATGACCAGTCCCGCTTTATGGCTTGCTAATCGCTCAGAAGCTGCAATAGCAGCTTCAAGGTTGGTATCATCCGGCGCCATAAATAGACCCTCGTTGGTCCCATATTCGCTCAGGCCCTCGCTATAAGGAGCATGAGGCTCCTGGCCGAGTACAATGTCAGCAGAAAGAATCGACTTCTTCTTCTTCTTCTTCTGCGATCGAGTACCTGTAGCTACTAGCACAAGCTTACGCTTGGTGGGCACCTTGGGACGACGAGTCCCGATATCTGAACCCATGCCAGACTCGGGGGACACCACAATCACCATTTCCATGGGAGCACGGGATATCGGTAGTTCGGGCCTATCATGCGGGACCTCGACCACAGCAACTTCTCTTAAGGGAGGACGGACAATGGTCCGTCGCTTCAGAGGAACATTTGGGTTACCAGCTGGAGCGGTGCCCTTGCAATCAAATAGCAATCGCTTCTCCAAATAACATGAGGATTTTGATCCATGTTTCTCTTTTAAGGAAATGAGATATTTCCATTAAGGAGATATGATTTTCATATCTCAAAAGTGAATAGCATTTAATCCATATTTCTATTTTGAAAGAAATAGGGACATTATCCTATATCAAAAATATGTAAAAGAAATAGAGTGGTCTATTTCAAAATATGCAGAATATGGGATGACACATGTTCTAAGTTCAGTTCAAATTGAGAAGAACACATGGATTTGTGTTCTATTTTTTCATCTTCTTAAAGAAATCAATGGTCATGGCTTTCAAATTCCTTCATTGGAGATGAAAACTTGTATAAGTTTTCATGGATCTTTTATTGATCCTTGATCAGAAAGATAAAGAGATAAAGGTAGAGAAAGAGAGTATGAGAAGAAAAGAGAGCAATGGGAATTCCATTCCTCTATTACCCACCTTCTTCTTTTTATTCAAAAACCGAGAACACTTACAAGTTTCTCTCTTAGAATTTTTTTATCCCTTCTCCTTTTTTCTTGTCTATGTATAAGTATATATACTTCTTTATGGAAGGGAGTAGTTATAAAACTACTTCTTCATGTTATCAAGGTGAGTGGAAAAAGATAACCCCCCACTTCCCCTTAAAAATAGGCTAAAACTGCCTATTTTAGGGAGCTCCCGACATCCAAAAAGGACTCCCGAGACCTCAAGAAAAGGATCCCGATAGAGGCTCCCGAGACCCAAAAAAAGGGTCTTGAGCTCCCAAATAGGGGCTCTCGAGACCCCAAAAAAGGGGTCCCGAGCTCCCAAAAGGGGGCTCCCGAGACCCCATAATAGGGGTCCCGATAGGGAGTCCCGAGCTCCCAAAAAAGGACTCCCGACAGCCCAAATCTGTTCATGCAGGGTCGAACATAACTTTCTCTACAGAAGTCCAAACGATGCACCGTTTAATATTTTAGAAACTAGATTCAATGGGCTTTCAAATGAATACTCATTTGTCCCCATTAACCAAGTGTACAGAACTTTATAAGTATTTGAACTCAGCCTATATGTAGATTCATATGTACCCGATTTGAGTACTTTGAGAGTCAATGTTTTTTGACTCTAACAAATGCCCTCTTATTAATATCATGTATACAATATGTATATATAAGTTAGATATATGATATTAATGTATTTTTGATGTCAACAATCATATATTCATGTTAGCAAGAATGAGGGCGAGACCCATGACAAAGAAAGTTCTTAAAGACCCGCCTGAACTATCGACGTGCGGAGAAGTCGAAAGCATCCCTCTTGTACCCAAGCCAGCTGACCAAGAACAACATCGGAGCGTAGTTCCTAAAAATCCCATTAGAAGTAAGGAATACTCCGATGAACCTGAAAAACAAGTGGAACTAAATCAAGCCCAAAAGCCATATCAAAAACCAGAGACCTTACTCGAATCAGTACAAAAGGGCGAGCCTGTTAAGAAGTCTGAAGTTGCCATTATCACAACAAACTATCTTGAATCAGAAACAGTAAGTGCAATCCCAAGATACGTAAACCAAGATAACTTTGTATGCGCTAGCATGGAAAATAAAAAGGAAGATTCTCAAAACAAACTTCAAGACTGGATTGCATAAATTTATTCCGACTGTACGAGAGAGCAAAGGCGCCGCATACGCCAAACTTTCGCTTCCCGCACAACCGGGTTGGCTACTCATAAAGAGCCTAACAACTCATCTGAGCTATGCTCTTTCTCAAACTTCCAAAGTAAAACCACATCTCAGAAGTCTGCTTTGATTTCTCCCAGTTCAAATGAATTAGCTCATGGTTCTGATTTCTCAACTCCTTTTATGAGTAGGGATGGACGTCTGAACCTCTCGTAGGTATGATAACAGTCATGATCCGGCCATCGGCGTCCTCGGCCATATCCCAATCAGCGTTACATGAGTGCTGGTGCGCCAAAAGGAGGGACGAGGGGCGTTCCTTCATCTTCATGCTCTGCTCTTTGTAGATCTAAAGGAATGTGGACGCATACCTGATCGAGAAGGATTGGTCGTCTCAAATCTCGATATGGCGTTAGTCGTCGGAATCTAAATTACATGAACTACGGTAGGATGGCCAAGAAGTCTTAAAACTAGGAAAATTGATAATTGGTTGATTGAAAGAGAGAGATATAGTTTTCTCGTCTTCAACTCGGGCTTTTATAAGGCTATAGTTTGTTGGTAAATAGTTCAAAACCCTATATTTTCCTTGATTCGAGCAACAATTACACTCTTTCTTAGTGCTTAAGTTCCGTATCCATCGACTTATGATTGATTGTAAATCTCTTATAAGACCTTATTCTGCTCCTTCGTATCTCTCTTGATCATATTGATCTGGTTCCTTAAGTATCCGATTCGGCCACCAAATGATTTGGACCGAACTATCTTTTCTTTATCCTGCCTTATTCGGTCCGCTCAACCGAACTCCATTTTTTGTGTAAACAATAAGAAAATATTTAATTTGATTGGCTAAGAACTAAAATTGAATATAAATTAATCTATTACCTAATCGCTTTCTAAAACAGAATAGTCGAATTATCCTTCTTAATTAAATTTTATAAATGATAGCAACAAGGCAAATAAAGAGTAATTTGATTATATCTATGTACTAATTTTTCCCTTAATGTATAATTTATAGGGATTTTTTTATATTTCCCCCTCGAAAATTCTATATTTTGAAAAACCCCACTCACTTTTTGGAATTTTGAAATAACCCACTCCAAACTTTTCCATCAACAAAATACCCCACTCTCGTAGGCTTTTGTTAAGTTAACCCTTAACCATTGTTAGTTAGATGGGCAAAAATACTAAAATACCCCTCACTCTCTCTTCTCTCTCCACTCTCTTCTCGAGTCTCTACCACCTCGTCCTCCACGACTCCCCCGCCTCGAGTCTCTACCTCCTCGTCCTCCATGACTCCCCTGCCTCCCTCCTTTCCCCTCCCCTCTATGCCTTCCTGCCACCGCCTCCCTCCTCTCTTTTCCTACGCCCCCGCCTCCCTCCTCTCTTCTCCTCTGACCCCGCCATCTTCTTTTCACCCGCCTCCATGCTCTTCTCCGGCTCCCCTGCCTCCTCTTTCCTCTTCCTCCTCTCACCATGACGCCGGTGACCTTATCGCCGCCCCCGTCGACCTCCACCTCCTCCACCACCATAATGACCACCTCAACCCCCCTTAACTCCCTATGTCGTGGTCTCGATGGTCCTGATCATCCTGGAGGTCCCTTGACGGCGCCGTCGATCCATAAGTGCAATGATGATGGAGAAAGATTCGATTTTTTAAGGAGGAGATGGGAGGGAGAGGGTGGAGAGGAGGCAGTAGCCGTAGGAGAGGGGGCCGTCGAAGGAGCAAAAATACTAAAAACAAACGGTTTGCAATGGATCACGTTAATGTTTGCAAACCGGACCGCATTTTTAAAAAACGGGAACTCTCGATCTACGACATATTTTAACGATCCGATCTGTTAAAATTGATCACTTTACTCTCAAATATATATGTCACGTCCCGCTTTCCAGAGTGCACTAACTACGACACGTGACAGAGCCAATCATGCTACATGTGGATAGGAATCATCCTTCTACAGTCGCATTACGGCTGTCTATAGTATCTTAAGAACTGTAAAATATAAAAACTAACTAGTACATGTCAATTTGCCAAATAAAAGAGTCAAGAAAATGTATAAGCGGAAACGATATTAATATCCAATAAACAATATCTGAAAATACGTCCCAATATGGGCTCAGATCAAGAAATAAAAGCTACGGAAAATAACTAAACTAAATATCACTAAACTCAATTTTTCACTGCTCGGCTTGACGGCTAAAGTACTCCTGCTCAGCCTGCGATAGAGATAGATGAACTGGGCCATACAAAACCCATACGTCAATGCGTCATAATACCAAAATAGCAGTAATAACCAGGACGTAGCAAGATATGTAAACATGAATATAAATCACAACATAAATATAAACAGTGAGGTACGTGTGTGTATGTGATGTGTAGCCTAAAATGGACTTCTACGTTATCTATTCTAAAGTCTTCGAAATCAATTAATGCAATCCTCATCGTAACCCATCAGTCTATGTCTCGTTTATTCCCAACGGGATCACGGTAACAGGATTATTCCGTAACGCCCGGAAAAACGACAAACAGGATATTCCGTAATGTCCGGTAAAACGGCAAACATGTAATTATTCCGTAACGCCCGGAAAAACGGCAAACAGGATATTCTGTAACGCCCGGAAAAACGGAAAACGTGTAATAATAGCCTTTTGAGTTACGTTTCGATTACATTCTTGATTTCCCTTTTACCCCCAGGTTTGTGTTCAAGTCAGGTATTACTAATGTAGATCTAATTCCAACACAGGATCAAGCAGGTACAGGTTTTCGTCTATGCAGACAACAAGTAACGTCCGTCGGGACAACAAGTCAGAATTGTTGGTATTAGTAACTGGATCCAAGTAATGAGTCAAGTAGTGTGTTGTGCACATGTCATGTGATGCATATGAATCAGATAGATACCCAAATGTAAAACTGTAACGAATATCGGAACACGATAAGCACGACGGATATCAGGATGCATATGTGTCTATCTGTGATAACTTGTATATGTATCCATGACTACGTATGATACAACTAGATAGCATGTTGCACTAATATAGAGGTAGTATGATATAATGATGTTCCGGTATACAACTAGATATGCAATTGTTAGTACGGATACGAATGAATATCGAAAAAACGGTAAAACCATAATATTTGATGCATAATTAAAATACATGTATTATTTTTATTCATATAGATGTAAATATATTAACATAGCATATTGCAAGATAAACTTGCATGATCGGATCTCACGACGGGGTATGTACGTCACGTCGACGTCGGATAAACGTCGCAATGCAGTACACGCGCGTGCAGGACTGGACCTGGCTAATCAAAAACGTGACCACGCTGGATGACGACGATGGCCAGGTCGCCCGGATCGTCGGCGACGTGCGCGACTCCGGCGACGGTCAAGAACCGATAAAGAAAGAAAGAAAAGAAAGAAGAGAAAGAACAGAAAGGAGAAGGAGAATAGGGTTGGGATGTCGGCCCTGTTTCTGGGGACAGAGAACGTGAGGAGGCGACGACAACGACGATGGGCAGCCGTCGACGATAGGTAACGGCAATGGGTAGTAAGGTTTGTGCTGCTGGAAATTTGTCGGGGTTGCAAGGATAGTTGTTGGGGAGAGGAGAGAGGTGAGGAGAAGGAGGACGTGATGGAGGTGGTGTGGCGATGATGGTGATGAGTAAGGTCGACGACGATGTCTCCGGCGATGAGGGGTTTGTAGGGTGCAAGGATCTCATCGGGTTGCAGGGGATGGAGAGGGAGGGGAGGTGGAGAAGGTGACTCGGTTGTTAGCTTGGGATCTTGAGCGGTTGATGGGAGATGAGTTCGGTGAAGGAGGGAGTCGAGGGAGTTGGGACGATGGGTCGATGTATTAGGTGTTTGAGGATATGGTGATAGGGATCTCGGGTTGATGGTGACCGCAATGGTCGCGGCTTGATGGAGTCAAAAGTGAAGGCTATAGGGATCGAATGGCCCAGCTATGGGAAGAAGAAGAGATAAGGAGATGGGAGCACTGGAGTTGTAGGGCTCGGGAATGGAGAAGGAGATGGAGGAGAGGAGGAAGTAGAGGTGATGATGATAGTGAGGAGGTGATGAGGTTAGCATGGTCGACGAGGGTGTCGACGACAAGGTCTAGGACACAGGTGTGGGTTTCGTGAAGAAGAAGGGAAAATTAGAGGAGAGAGAGGTGTGAAGTTATGGGAATATAAATTATATATATATATATATATATATATATATATATATATATATATATATATATATATATTAAGGGGGGAGTGGCAGGGGGGAGAGAAACGGGTGCGAAAGGGGAGAGAGAGAGACTGGAGATGAAAGAGAGATGTGAGGATATAATTTAAGATATATATATATTCCTTTAAGCTGCTAATATAAAAAACTATTATAATGTATTTTTCTAGGATTATATATCTAATACAAAAATACTTTGAAAAATACCCGGATCTCTTCTAAAATTCTAGTTTTAAAATATGAATAATATACGTATCAGCTAAAACTAAAATGCGATATCCGGTTAAATAAAATGCATACCCCCAAGAACGGATACAAGTAAAAACACGTAGCGATCTCGTCGGGTTGCAGGGGATGGAGTGGGAGAGGAGGTGAAGACGGTGACTCGGCTATTAGCTTGGGATCTTGAGCAGTTGATGGGAGATGAGCTCGGTGAAAGAGGGAGTCGAGGGAGTTGGGACGATGGGTCGATGTCTTAGGTGTTTGAGGAGATGGTGATGGGGATCTCATGTTGATGGTGACCGCAATGGTAGCGGCTTGATGGAGTCAAAGGTGAAGGCTATAGGGATCGAACGACCCATCTGTGGAAGAAGAAGAGATGAGATCGAAGAAGAAGAAGGTGTTGGCGAAGGAGATGGGTATACTGGAGTTGTAGGGCTCGGGAATGGAGAGGGAGATGGAGGAAAGGAGGAAGTGGAGGTGATGATGATAGTGAGAAGGTGATGAGGTTGGCATGGTCGACGAGGGTGTCGACGGCGAGGTCTAAAACACAGGCATGGGTTTCGTGAAGAAGAAGAAGGGAAAATTAGAGGAGAAAGAGGTGTGCAACTATGGGAATATAAATTATATATATCTATATATTAAAGGGGGAGAGAAAGGGATGCGAAAGGAGAGAGAGACTCGAGATGAAAGAGAGATGTGAGGATATATATATATATATATATATATATATATAATATTCGTTTAAAACTGCTAAAATAAAAAAAATATTATAATATATTTTTCTTGGATTATATAGCTAATACAAAAATACTCCGAAAAATACCCGGACCTTTCTAAAATTCTAGTTTTAAAATATGGATAATATATGTATCAGCTAAAATTAAAATGCGATGTCCGGTTAAATAAAATGCAAACCCCTAAGAACAGATACGCGTAAAAACACGTAGCGATCCAAGCGAGTCCGTTTTATCAAACTGGACGTGAACACGATGTCTGGATGCATACACAGGATATGGGATATGATACAGGCCATGCTAGATATCAAAAATATATTATTTGACTATTATTTGTATTATCTAAAAGAAATGCAGATACAACATATCATATAAGTATAATATCAATCTAAATGTGCACCGATCCTTAGTACTAGTAAATATATAACGTAATCTTGAACCATAATGGGTTTTCAGCTTGCGGGGCAGGTCGGATACTATCCACAGATACCCAATGCATCATCCGCACCCAAAAGCAAATATGGACCAGAAGTTGTCGCAAGATTAGGAAAATTCCAATAAAATATGGTATAAATGTACTAGGGTGTTACAATATATGCATGATAAATCAAAGAATTTGATGAACTCTAAACATTGCATCGATGAGTGGAAAAATGAACATCTTCCGATAATGCAACATAAAATTCATCTGATATATAGGTTAAGGGTCTTCAAATCTTTTGATTTTTCATCCACATATATTTGAGAGTAAAGTGATCAACTTGAATAGATCGGATCGTTAAAATATGTCATAGATCGAGAGTTTCCGTTTTTAAAAAACGCGGACTGGTTTGCAATGGATCACTCCCCAATAATCTAGCTCTCACAAAAAGAAAACTTCTTAATGGATGTATTTTTTTATAACTAATTATGTCTTTAATATATAGCTGAAGTCTAATCTTAAATTATCTATATATAATTGAAATATATATATATATAAAAAAAGGTGTATTATGATTGTAGTAAATAACGATGCAGTTTTAATCTAAAATTGTTTTTTTTTTACTATACTGGGCAAAATATAAAAAAAATTAAAATTCATGAATGCCTTGGCCCCTAATGATATAATTTATGGATCCGCTGCGACGGCCCAGTCCGAACCAGCCCAATCCGGTTCATGTATCCAATCCATTCGATCTATACATAGAAAGTTAATTTTAAATATATATTGTATGATATTTAGTTGGTATTATTTTTATCCTAAAATTATAAATCTATAATAAATATAAATTAATATCGTGTCATGGTAGAATAAATTTTCGCGTCCGGTCTGCCCATTGCTGCCGCTATATAAACCTCTCTCTCAGACGATCGAGGTAAGTCATTTTTACTCCACTAGGCCGCTACTCTGCCAAAATACCCCGTCTAACTTGATCGACGGAGGGTTTTCGGTGGCACAATCACCCCGGGACTTCTTTGCAGGTAGCTAAGCCTCAACCACACAAACCCATTGAAATCCACACGCTCCGGGAGACAATCCTCTAGCTCAATATCAGCCGTCCATCAGCGCTCGCAGTAGATCAACGGAAGATAACATCTGAAGGAGATCCAGAGATCCATCACGCTGCGACGGCCCTGTCCGAACCAAACCCGGTTCATGTATCCAATCCATTCAATCTATACATAGAAAGTTAATTTTAAATATATATTGTATGATATTTAGTTGGTGTTATTTTTATCCTAAAATTATAAATCTATAATAAATATAAATTAATATGGTTTCATCGTAGAATAAATTTTGCTTCTATGTATATATATTTGATACAAGTGAGCTCAAGTTATATAATTTCAATAATTTCAACAATTTCAATAATTTATGATGAGTCAAGCCCTAAAAGCTCACAAAATCAAAATGCCTGCTCAGCCCCAAATCTTGGGTTTGGATACAAAGTAACAGGAACTCATCGGATTCGGATATAGGTTTTAAATTTCAGATCAATTATAAAAATTGTAAATTTCACATCCAACCTCACCCCAGTTTCACCCCTGGACACCCCTGGAATATCCGCATATAGACCCGTGATGCCAATTTACGGGGGGGAAAATCATATGGGAATTTATCTATAAAACTTTTATCCATACCGTACACGTGGCAGATTCACACCCAATCTGCTACATGTACGGTTTCACCTTCTTCCTATAAAAAGTTTTATACAAACCTTTTTATAGGGAGGAGGTGAAACCGTACACGTGGCAGATTCACACTCAATCTGCCACGTGTACGGTATGTATTCCGTCATGTAAAAAGTTTTATAGATAGATTCTCATATGATTTTTTTTTAATTTATGGATGGAGATTCTTTGTTTAGAGGGCGGTGGGCCCCACTTTGACAGGCTTGTCGTGGGAGCAGTGCGGTGGGGCCCACCTGCGAACATGGGATATTCATGTATGGTGGGGTCCTTTAGATGTGACAAAACGAGTAAATAAATGGTTATTTGACGGAAAAGACCCGCACAATTTGTTTTTATTCCTAAAATACCACCGTATATTTTTTTTCCTTAGTTCTTTTTTCGCCATTGTTTCACTAATAGTTCATAATTTCAAGTTCTTGGTTAAATTTAGTCAGTTAGAGGGAATCAAATTTGGTGATTGTTCCCCCAATTACTTGGATCAATACTCATCAAGCATTATTTGTCCAAATCTATATTTTCTAATGTTAGAATATATCACATAAACAACAATTAATGCGCGAATCATATAATAAAAATATCTGCTAGCATTTTTTTCTTCTTGGCCTAAGAAATGCCATGCTAGCTTAATATATACCAGGATAAAGTGCATTGATTCCTCTTGGAAAATAAATAAATAAATAAAGAAGAATTATGCCCAATAAAAAGTTTAATTTATATAATAGAAAAGAGAAAAGATCATGTTAATTAAAAGAGTTTAGTAATAGCCCACTGCTGGAATTAACCTAGGCGAACATATTTTCATTTACTTTTTATTGTGATATTCTTTTGCAATTTCATCAAATCTCCTTTTTAAGTTTTTAAGCCGACCTTCTCTATTCCATACTAATGATGAAAACAAAAACGATTTTTATTTTGACTTCATTTATATGAACCTTGGTACTGGAAGAAGGGTGAAAAATCCATATTATAGAGAAACTTCCGACCCTTACGAGTCATCGGAATTGCTTATTTTTGGTTAATAAATGATTTTTGTTCCAGAATTGGAAATCTATGAAAGGTTAAGGACGTTTATTTGAGGTTTATAATTTATTTGTTATAGAAAAATGGGATCGTTTTCATGATTTAATTACCATCTCGAACAATATGTTTGTGGATATAAAGTAAAAATTTCCTACATTAATTAAGTATTTGAAGAAGAGTCAAGCCATGGAAATGTAGTCTGGTGCATGTCAATTTGAAGCATCAATCACAATGTCTTCATCTGTTAGAAAATAAAAGTTACAAGCTAATTGATGTCATCTGATATCAACCATTGTTGTCTAATTCTTGTTTCAAAGAGTTCTTGACACATTATACAAATATTAGAGCCATCATCTTATAATGACTTGATCCCTTAATATATTAGCAAATTGCTGCCGGTATGCATGAATAATGCCTGATATTTGATACCCATAATATCAATTGGACTTGGTTTTTTTTCTTTTTAAAGAAATTTGCATTCCCATTTGTTATTTGTTGTAAAATGATCATCTGATGTAATCAACATGTTTTTGTTTATATTGTCCCTTTCTCATTGCCTGTAAATATATCACAATTATAGGCTACCAATAGATATAAATGAATTAGTGTCAAGGAGAAGGTCTCTGATCTTGACAGGGGACTGTGTATATTTTTGTATTCCTTAATACCTAATTTTCAAAAAGTTTTTAGAATAAGCCCTCCAAATACCTTGTTTAAACTAATATGCATGATACAGCCGCATTGAAAAAGTTAGATGAAATTGAACAGAAAATACAAAATAGACGTCAGATTAAATCTCAGCTCATATGATAAATTTACTGTCTAGTCTCCTAAAAAATAGACGGTGGCTAATGCAAGTAGAGTTCAAACTTCAGATCTCCCGCTCATTCGACAATTCGACAATGGATTACAACGTCCCTCATATGTAATCCCCTCTTGAATACCAACAAATGTAAGATACACATTAGCAAGGAGAGGATACATGTACATGTAATTGTGTGAATTGTAATAGAAAATAATTGGTAGAAAAATGTGTATATCAAAATGTGATCAAAGGGTGTAATTTTCCCATATATCTAAAACATATGTATATGTAGGTCCCCATGCATGCACCAATTCAACTTATGGCAGACCCCAAATCTCACCATATATATGAAGAGATTTCTTGAGAAAAGATCACAACACTAGGGGAATGCATCTTTCATACAAATATCTATAAACTTCAATCTTTATATATCATCCCGTATTAATATTTCCCCAACCCCCCCCCCCCCCCCCCCCCCGCCCCCTCATATATCTCAATGGAAGCCAACCAAATTCTCTCATGTGAAAGCTTTTCCTACAGCATTCGCCTCTCCTTCGACGCCGAATCCTTCATCGAGTTCGACCCGAAACTCTTGTCGATGCGTTGGAACATGAAAGCAATGGAGGATGAGATAATTTCAGGTCCTTCTTTGGATTCGGATGATTCGGAACCGGTTCTGCTGCCTTCGCTCTCGTTAGATTCGACGAAATCACTGCTTTCTAGCAAGAAGAAAGGCGCGGTGTCAATGAAAGATCACAAGTCATTTCAGAAGTTTCTGTGGTATGTTTTGATGAAGTTTTGTAAGAGGATGAAGGGGATGATATTGAATGCCGGGAGAATCGAAGGCAAGAGTTCTGCGAGAAAAGCAAGCAATGAAAGCAGTGAAAGGTGTATTCAGGATGCAGTTCTTCATTGTAAAAATTCAAACTTGAGTTCTTTGATAGGGGATGAGAGTTTAAGGCTCAAGTGTTCATTTGGTGTTTCTATGTGAGATTGTGATTTGTTAAATGTAGTAAATGTTTGTCAATAATCTTTACTTTAGGTTAAAAACTCATGCAATTTCTCTCGAGTGCTAAATCCAAGGTCATGTTTTCATGTTTGATTGGTTTTGGAATTGGATCATTTTAATCATGTAAAAGGCAATATATTTTTTTTATATATAAAAAATAGAATACGGTTGGATAAAAATCCCTCCTCGTTGCCATTAAAAATAATTAACCAAACAAGCTAAGAAAATTTTCTTGTTTTTGATCGAGTTTCCTCTTCACCGGATCAGACTTAATGTTGTTGATCAAGCCGTCTTTACACCGGATCAGACTCTATGTCTCGATAGGCTTTCTCTTTGCCGAAATATCGTACTCCATGTCCTTGATTGGGGTTTTACTTTCCGGATTGAACCCATGTCCTTAATCGGCCTCCATTTTTCTTGATCGGACTCCGAGCCTTCATTCTGGCTCTTCTTTTCGCCAAATCGCACACCTCGTCCTCCATCGGACCATGCATCTTTCGTAGGTCTAACCCCTAATGGCCGAATCAAGTATCCCATGTCACTTGATCTAACTCCTTCCCGTCGTCAAATCAACATACTCATATTCGTTGCCAGACCCGACCCCGTGCCACCGAACTCTATGCAAAAGGGAACTATTAGGGTTAAGTACTTTTGCTTTTTGGATCTACTGGATGTCTGCTGTTTAATATGAAAACGAAATATATAATCTTATTAAATGATCTTTTTCTCTTTTCTTCCGCTGTGACGTAATCGACCTGTAATACAGAATAATTTATTCTTCAGGTTTGTGATCAGAATATAATCTAAACAACAACCTCTATAATTGTCCTTAGAAATTTGATAGCTTGGCAAGGAACAAGAATCTTGCCTTTCCATCCCATATGTCTAAATATGAAGGCACATGATTAGCAAACAAACAAGACGACATATATTCTTATACAAGCTCTATACAAGCTCCCATTTGTGCCCCACCATTGGCCAAGGGACTAAGGTTCTACTGGTAATTTCTTATCCTTTCATTTATAATTGATAGTGACATGCATGGCAAATTCAATAGACAATGAAGCATCGATATATTTAATCAATAAAATTATAAATTAGCAACCTCTCACAAACATGAATGGTGCAATCTATCTTTGTTTTAAAAAAATATTCATGAAATTTCAACCAAGTTTTTTTAATAATTAGATTAACTCCATTCAATACATCACCATGATACAGCTCAACTAAAGTATGGTATCTTAATTTTGACTTTCCTACATATATGTAATGTATACATGACACAAGAACCAATAATAATTAAAGGGTAAAGTGTTGAAAAAACTCCGGCCCAGCTCAAAAAAGTTTTAAAGCCTGTGGTATTTTAGAAATAGGGAGTAAAGTCGTGCTTTTTTAAGTCTTTATCAAAAAACCCCTTGATCCAATTAAAAAGAGGCCTGTGTTGAATTTATTAAGAGAGTGACCAAAATACCCTTCCACGAATCCAACCTTCAAATTTCTTCTCCTTTCTTTCTCTCTCGCTCTTGCAAATATCTCCGTCGTCGTCGTCGCCGTCGTCATTGTTGCCATCACCATCATCGTCGAGTATCCTCGCCGCGTCAACCGTCCGAACTCGTCGCTCCAAGTCACCGGCCCAACTCGCCGCCCCAACTCGCCTCTCGTCCTGAAAACCCTTACCCTAGCATCGTCGAGAATCCTCGCCGTCGCCTCCATCGTCGACAATCCTTGCTGCCTCTCTCTTATCTCGATCGCCGCTGACCCATCGAGCCGCCCCATGGTTGCCCCATCCCTGAAAAGAGTGGAAAACTTTCGCTAAATCGACGTCGTCTCCTCTTCCATCTTGATCGCCGCCGTCCTATCGTCTACTAAAAAGAGAAGGTGAAAATTTCCGCTAAATTGCCCCATCATCCCATCTCCGCCGCCCCATGACCGTCTTTTCCTTCTTTCATTTGCTTTAGACTCGAGAAAACAAAGCATCAAGAAGCTAAAGGAAGTTCTTTGTTGTCACGTCTCAACCCAACACAAACGGTATTGTTATGCTCCTGTAGTGCCGGTGCAAACATTCCCCATTGTTCTACAGTGGGTCTTACGGACTCAAGAGGTGGCCCCCGCCCTGTGGCGTGACACTTTATTCCGTGTAGCGCTTTATTCCGTGAGCAATTATGTCATGACATACCCCCAACACAAACGGTATTATCCGCTTTGCCCGAAACCACACGGTTTTGTCTTTCGGAGCGAACCAAACTTAACCAGAGACTATTTCTCATGAGGTCACACAACCCAAAATTTCCCTGGCCCGAGCACAGTTAACTACAGAGTTCCCAAGATCCTGTAGTGCTGGTTCACTTAAAAGGTGTATCTGTATTATAAGAGTGGTATCATTCCATTTATAGTTCTGATCTGCCCTTTGGGAATGTATTCCGAATATTCCCCATTGTTCTACAGTGGTTCCCATGGACTCAAGAGGCGGCCCCCATAGATTTAAGAGATGGACCCGTCCTTTGGTGTGGCACTTTATTCTGTGTGACATTTTGTTCCGTGAGTAAGGACCGAGGCTCGACATTTGTTGTACACTTGAATATTTGAGCTCTCTTTTTCTTTCATTTTATCTTTCCTTTAATCTGCACTTACAATATAATCTGCATCAACAATGATTTTTTTCTCGTTTCAAATATAGTTGAGATCTAAGATAAGAATTCTCAATCCGTCAAGTGTTTGATTTTTTTCCTCAATAAGACTCTTTTGATTATTTTACTTTAAATAGGCTTCTCTCATTTACTTCAGACAATATGAAGTTTTGTTTTTCTTTGGTTGTGTATATTATAGATTTACCCACTCTTTTCCACTGTTGATGCCGCTGTCTGTATCTATAGCATGCAACTAGTGCGCAACATCACCGGCAATTCTTAAGTGGGTATGATTTTCCATTTATATTGCAATTTTTCTTCTTTCTTTAAAAAATGAATTCCGCAGATATAATAATATTGTAGGTAACTTTTCTAAAGGGTTCTTAAATATAAGAGAGCTGCAAGAATTCTCGATAGTCATTTGGAGGGAGAAAAATACGCAGAGCATGGCGTCTGATTGAAGGTCAAGACGTAGCGAATGTGCTGAAGGAAATTTTTTTGGAGCGGTGGCGGACGATATTAAATGAGTAAATTCTATTGTTGCCACCGAAGGCTCAAGAAACGTCTTGATATTGTTTGCTTTAAGTTTAAAAATTTTGTGAGTTTATTCGGAGATATATTGATATACTTTTATTTCGCCGATGTGTGGATTGTGTTATTCATAATTATTATTGTAGATCTTTGCTTGTAATATTTAATCCTTTGCTTGTAACATCTAAACAGCTGCATGCATCATCTAACTACTTGTCTGTAATATCTACAAAGTTGCGTGTGACATCTAAAGAGTTGTCTGCAATATCCAACTACTTGCCCGCAACTTCTAAATACTTGTCCGTAACATCTAAAAAAAATTACATGTAATATCTAACCATTTACCTATAATATCCACAAAGTTAGCTGTAACATCTAAACAGTCCCTGCAACATCTAAACAGCTACTTGTAATATCTAATCACTTACATGTAATATCTACAAAGTTGTCTGTAATATCTAAACAGTAACCTGTAACATCTAAAAAGGTCACATGTGACATCTAAGTAGCTTAAATAAGAGAAAATAATGGAATGGAGAAAATGAAAGATAATTCTAGTTCTGGTAGCAAATTAGGCTTTTGGTGGGAAAAGTAAAGAATTTGGAGGGAAAAAGGATTGATAGGAATATTTAATACTTAGTACTTTAAGAAAAAATCAATACAATGTTACATATAAGTGAACTGCTGCTTTAGAAATGACTTCTATGTGTACTATGCGTACATGGGTAAAGCAGGGGTATTTCTGGAATATACTAAAATACAAATACCCTTTAGTATCTCAGGGAATTATTCTTCACTGGCCTAGGGGGTTTTCCACTAGGTGGTAAGACCCGGGGAGTTTTGACAAGTTTTAAAGGGGACAAGGGGTTTTCAACAATTTACTAAAATTAAACGTGAAAATAGGATCCTTGAACTTTACACACAGGGAGTGTGCCCCAGAAGCAAAGTGGTAACGTCTCTCAGCAGCGCAGCTGAGCAAGAGATTTGGGGTCCAAATCATGCTTGCATCCTATTATTCAAACAAAGAACTTTACAGGGTGCATCGCAAAAACACTGGTACTATTAACCCTGCTGCTAAAATTTGAAGTTAATGGTTGAACAAAATGATTACTCCTTTCATTCTACTGTGCCTCTCTTGTGACAGAATTGGCTTCTCTAACTCTAATGTCTGAGATTGCTGCTTTCTTATGTTTGTGCTTCTTCTTTTTCGACTTGGGTCTCGTCTCCGTGATCGCGATGGCGACGTCGTTAGGAAAGAGATTGCGGAGAACAAAGGCATGGATTGTCGCCGTGAGCAGAGCCAGCACAGTTAATGCAGAGACTGCAGAGAGTCCATATGATGAAGGCTTGGTGAAAATGTTTGTAACAGCTGCCGAGTATCTGATCGTCGCGATCGAAGCCCCTGTCATCGGAAAAGTATACGCCCACCAAGCCAATGAGAACCTATCCAATCGAAGTAAGGTAAGAAGACTCGCCATAAAATCTAAAATTGTATAAAAAGAAATTATATATGTATCGCGACGTAAAAATAAATATGTTTCATTTTTGTACCTGAAACCTCGAAAGAAATTAATCCGCACGGCCTGCGGACACCCAAAAGACGCAGAAAAACCAAATTTGTCATTAACACGGAAAAGGTTTAATCGAAAATTGTCAAGGAAAGAACTTACAAGTGAAGCATAGAGGAACAATGCAACAAAGTAGACCATTCTTGAACCATAATCAAGCTCGCCGCGAATCTCCGCCCACGCAATGGAAGCAACGCTAGGTGCCGCAACGAACAGAAAGAACACCGGATGCAGATCTTTAGGCAGCATCTCATTTGTCGGCAATCTCTGGTACAGTGTCACAAACAACACGACATAATGAGCCACCCCGACACCGAAAAAGAAAACAGGCCCCTCTCTAATCCCGATATTCGCACCAAGAAATGCCCCGACAAAGTTCCCGACAATCGCCAAATGGCTCGAAGGATTCGCCACCTTCGACAGCCTGCGCGGCCCCCCAGACATCCACTGTCCGTAAATCTTAAGCTCAAGGGCGAGTATCGGACACATGATCATATACCAAAATATGTGACCAACTTTCGAAGAAAGTAATGGAGGCAAGCCAATCCCTAAGAAGAGGCAAGCGATCCATGGGGCGAAGAAGAAGTTTACACGGATCGGATGGTGGAATTCTCTTCGGACCGCTTCGAAGTAGAAGACCAGCTTGAGAGAGTAGATTACGGAGACGGCGAGGGTCAGTAGGAGAGCAATGCACCAGAGGATGAGATTGATTGTTAGGCACATGTGTAGAGCTACGTGATCCGACATGTCTTTCCATAGGATGGATTGGCTGCTGACGCCGAGGCAGACGCCGAAGGCAGAGATCGGAAAGCGAAGAAGGAAAGGCCATAGCTCGTCTTCCGGAAGAATGGATACCTCTGGTGCCTGCAGGTTAATTATTGCGGTAAATTATACTAAAATACCAGAACTTTTCATAGAGAATGCATTATACGTACCCTGAGGGTGTCGAGTTCAGGCCCTTCCAGCGCACTGAAGTAGCGGTCGACATTTGGTGTATTCACAGTTTGAGTTCTTTGAGAGACGATATCAGCCTCTACAACTGCATGCTTTCCGCTGAACCGCGATAGCTGCCTTTCGAATATTCCAGATAAAGTCTTGAACGAATCGAAGCTGTTGGTGCTGCCATTCCTCAACACTGCAATGCCAGATGAATCAGTACGTGCACACGCGTGTGCAGACTCAATATCTTCTTCTTTGTCAATGTGCTCCATGTCGAGTCCAGAAGAAGCCGCCGGCATGTTGATCAAAACAGAATTCGGATGATTAGATTCAGAGGATCGAATTGGTGGCGAATGTTGATACCTGATATTGGAAAACTGGCAATATAAGCTAAAGAAACTAGAATTTGAGAGAGATTATACAAATGCTTAATTGCACAAAGATACCAACGAACTTTCATGTTTTTTGCGATTGATATCATGAACTTTCATAATTAGAGATAGCTACCATGAACTACAGCAAATTAATATCGTTTTATGCCACGTCATGATACCTATATGCAAAAAATTGAACTGCTTATGAAAGATCATGGTGCCTATTTCTAATTATGAAAGTTCAAGGTATCAATCGCAAAAAACATAAAAGTTCATGAGTACCTCTGTGCAATTAAGCCTTATACAAAGGCACAAGAAAAGGAACGGTCGATTTACGTTTGCACGGAAGTTTGATTCATCCTCTGAAAATCCCTGAAACCAACTTCAGAAGCTCAAATTAAGCGTGCGGGGGCTGATATCATTACAGGGGTGTTGGTATTAGCCGAAACATAAAATAATGAACCTGTTTTGAGGAAACAAGGCAAAATTAACAACTAATATAAATTATGTAATTATGATAACTTAAGATATTGGACAGGTAATCTATAAACATTGGCCCCTGTCATTTTCTAGGCATTATTTTGAACAATACGTTACTGGAGGCCCACCTGTTGGAAGAACCATGTCGTCTGTTGGCAGTTTTCGGTTGGGCTCATGGACGCTTCGGATATTCTTGTCTGATAGGCTGTGAAGATTCTGTTGTGTTTCTAGTAAAATGAGACGGACGACAGTATCGATACAGTAGAGAGAAGGGTCAACAGAAGGCTGTGCAAGGATGTATCTGGACATGATACGATAGATCCGTTTATGTGCATCCTTGTAGGCCAAGGCATGTTTTGTAAGATTCTAATTCTTATTATAGTAGTTGGATATCGTCCTCTTTGTCTTTGTCCTTGGAGCAGGGCGCTGTGTTTGATCGAATCGTGGTTGTTTTGTGTTGCTTGCACGTGTTAATCATTGCTATAGCTAGCATTTGTGTTATAGCTTAATATATTGATTGTTTGGTTTCTGCATAAAATTTTGTTGTTTGATATATTGCCTAAGTCGAGTTAGACAACATTTGATTAGGGCTATGTGTAAACATCTTCTAACTTCCTCTACCAACATCTTGAATGTTGTTCGAATTCAATTTTCGTAGAAAGATTTTGAGATTCGCCGTAAACAAACTCCTTCTCGGAAAACTTGCTTCATTCACGATTGACATTATAAACTCTAGTATATTGATTAAAGTTCTCGATACATTTCATGTAAGAAACAAAAAGTTGCCAAAAAACAAAAACAAAAAACAATTAGGTAGTTTAGTGACACGCTAAATTACACTATACCACACTTAACTATTTATTTCCACTAAACTCCCATACAGTTTTATTACAATGTTTGGAGAGTTTTTACTGCCAAATTAAATACCCTTAGATGTAGCACTTTAGGGGAGCTTACTGTGATTAAAAAACAATAGGGTAGTTTAGTGAAAATCAGAGGTAATCAAGTGTAGTTTAGTGTAATTTAGCCTCTGAATGGAACAGTACTCAACTGACATGTACTGAAAATTTTCAATTATGATGCGATCTTCATTTCCGAATCAAGTTCCAAACTCAACCAAATAAGGCCGATTCGACCTCTTTTGAAGGGATCCAATCATATCATAACCACCCCCGTACAATTTCTACACATCATCTCTTGTGACAGATGCTTCAATGTCTTTCATATCTCTGCTAGATGTCCTTGAACGTCGATGTTTCTTGCTAGACTTTGGTCTTTTCTCTGTGATCGCAATGGCGATGTCGTTAGGGAAAAGATCGTGAAGGACAAAGGCATGGATCATTGTTGCTACAAGAAGAGACATCACTGTGAAGGCCGCGGCTGTTGAGAGACAGATAGATAGTGACTTTGTGAATATGTTTGTGATTTTCATGGAGTATCGAATCGTTGCGATTGAGGCTCCTGTCATTGGAAAAGTATATGCCCACCACGCTAGCGAAAACCTATTGAATCATAAAAAAAAAATTTGTAAGACAAGAATTTGTAACTAGTTCCAAAAAAAAATGTTGCGAAGAAAATGCTTTATTTACCTGAATCCCCGGAAGAAATTAACCCTCACAGCCTGCAGAGACACAAAGAAAATCCACAAGAAAGCGTGTTAGGAGTTCCCCGATATATGGGTTATTTTCAGTATAAATTTAACTACAATATCGATGTTTTCATATAAATACCATAAACTTTATAAATTTCAAATAAAATCTTGATCATAGCCATTTGCAAATACATATCAAAACAAGTTTCTGGTTTTTTCAGTTTAATACACGCGCGATTTTTCAGTGGTAATTCTTCATATGATATTGAATTGAACGCTAGACTGAAACCGCATGCTATCAAATTGAAATTTTGCAGAAGTTTGTGATATTTGAAAATGCTGATCATAGTTCATAGCATTTTAGTGAAATTTAGCCAATTTTGCAATTTACTAATGTGAAGATAGAAACTTACAAGTGAAACATAGAGGAACAACGCCATGAAGTAGGCGATTTTCGACCCATAACCGAAATCGCCCTGAATCTTTGCCCATGCAATGCAAGCGACACTGGGCGCCGCCACGAAAAGAAAGAAAACAGGATGCAAGTCTTTCGGCAGTGTCGCATTCGTAGGCAGTCTCTGATAAAGAGTCACAAACAACACCATATAATGAGCCAACCCAACCGCGAAAAAGAACAATGGCCCTTCTTTTAATCCCATATTCGCACCAAGCAAAGCTCCGACAAAATTCCCAGCGATCGATAAATGATTCGAAGGATTCGCCACCTTCGACAGCCTTCGTTGGCCCCCGGACATCCATTGACCATAAATTTTAAGCTCGAGGCAAAATATCGGAGTCATTAAAACATACCAAAGAATAGGATTAAGCTTCACAGTTACTAAAGGCGGTACTCCTTGTGCTAAGAACAGGCAAGCAATCCAAGGCGCGAAGAAGAAGTTTACTCTTATAGGGTGGTAATACTCTCTTCGAACCGCTTCGAAGTAGAATATTAATTTCAGAATGTAAAGTAACGAAACGGTGGTCATTAGCACGATAGAGATATTCCATAGAACGAGGTTAATTTTGAGACAGACATGAGGAGAGAACAAGGATCCGTGTTCGGCTATAGTTTTCCATAGAATGGCTTGGCTGCTTACACCAAGACACATTCCGAATGAAGATATCGGAAAACGAAGAAGAAAAGGCCATGTTTTGTCTTCTGGTAGAACCGAAACCTCCGATGGCTGCAAAAATTAATTGAAAAACAATGGAAATTAGTCCTGATAAAAGCCTAGAGTGTAAAATAAAAGTTAAATTTCACTAAAATACCACGTGTTTTAGTCACTTTCAGATATATCACATCCTTGATAAATTGCAAATAAATATCATGAACTTGCCTTCTTTCAATAAATACCACATGCTTCCGGCATTTTTCAGACTAATGCCTTACTGCCGTTATCTCTGAATAACAAAGGATGCATAAAGGCATAACGACCGACATTAAACGGGAATGCTCTGGTACATGGAATATAAGATTACGGGGAATCCTTGAATTCCCAGGAATAGGATGGCTGAGCATTTAATTCCAAGGAATCTTGCATTAACGTGATTGGTATATTTTAATCATTCCCGCTAATATGTGTGTGCAACCATCGACTGGCGGTAAGGCTGGCGATGAACGGCTAATCGGCGGCGGGCCGGCAAAGGCCGGCGGACGACCGATGACAGATTACGGCCGGCCGGTGAACAATCGGCGATGACCGGCGGCATAATGCCGATCGGCGGTGTGTCAAGCGGCGGACGACCGACGATGGGCCGTGGGGCCGGCCGGCCGGCGGATGGCAATGGAGGCCGGCGGCGGATGATCATGTTTCATGTCGGGCGGGAATATTTCGTAGTAATTTAGGATAGACACATATTTTGGGGGCATACGATTAGCATGAAATATGGTCATTTGATTATCATGGTAATCCTATATTTCTGGAAATACCGTTTACACCTAAACAAATATGCTAATATTTCATGGTAATTTAGGATTATCACCTAGATTACCTCCTACCAAGTGCACCCTAAGTTCATGGTATTTAGTTGTAATTTTGGTATTTTAGTAAAAGATACCGAAATAAAAAATAGACCAGCTATAAAAAATAATTGCATGCATACCCTCAGGCTGTCAAGTTCAGGCCCTTGCAAGGCATCGAAGTATCGATCTACTTTCGGTACATTTTCCGCACTTGTTATTTCAGAACCATTAACCTCGGCATCGGTTACTTCCTGCGGCTTTCCGCGTAAATTCGAAATCTGCCTTTCCAATTTCCCTGACCAAGTCTTGAAAGAATCAAATCGTCGGTCCTTCATGCTAGAATTCGATGAAGGAGTCGACGGACGGTGAAGCTTTGCTTCGTCACACGATATGATGCTTTTAACCTGCGAAACGTGAATCCCAGAAGGAGAAGGTGGCATCACGATCGAAACGGAGTAGGAAAGAGATTGAGGTCGATGGAGATTGGTGTCATTGACAGGGATATTCGAAACCGATCCTGATGTGATGTTTAGAGATAGGAATTGTTGAGGAGAACCCTGCTTTGTGAACTCTTCATGTGCTTTGCTTTCCATTGCTGCTGCAATTTGGTACCTGCATCATGTATTGCTTTAAGTGAAACATAGTGTCTAAAAGTTTCGCGCCCGCGTCTTTTTTGAGATCAATAGTGAGAGCCATATGTATCTCCTATCTTTTATAATTATTTTTAAACGTAAAGACTCCATCTTCTCTTTTTCTTATCTATTTTTATTAATATGAACTCCGTAAACTCGAAACCTGTAACTCCTCTGGAATATCAAATTTGGAACTAGTAATCAACAAAACAGTAAACAAAAATCGCTGAAGGCTACGTTAGGCAAATTAACTGATTATAATAGCATGCATTATTAGAGACATTAAACAAAATTATGCTCTGAGATTCCCTTACCAAGTAATAAAAGATTCTTGATTTGCCGAATCTGCACTGGTTTTTTAACGTCGACAAATGACATATGATGCCAAAGCATATGCATGGCCCGTTCAAAGCATGATTAAGAACTATAATTAGGAACTGGCAAGCTCTTAAGTTTAACTGTTAGAGGTGAAGATTTTCACCTTAAATATCGATTATATTTGTCTGCAATCAAAAAATGGGGCTGCAGTCAGCCGCAACCATTGCGGTTGACGGAAGTAGCCTTGTTGGATCCCCTGCTCACAACTTAACCCAGGAGACTCCTCACCCCCCCCCCCCCCACAAAAAAAGCCAATATTACCCCTTTGCGGCCGCAAAGAGTTGGCTGCGGTCGAGCCGCAAAGAGTTGGCTGCGATCGAACCGCAAGGTGTTAACTATAATAGCTAGCACATTTAAAAGCTATGACTCACCTTAAACTTTGTAACTTTACACTTGATTAGCTATCTAGAGTGCAAGTGATGAACTAGAAACTCAACACACACAACAATGGATGAAGCCTTTTTTATGATAGGCTGAAATGTACAAAAAATGAGTTGCCTTCTGCTGAAATTTTATAGGTGCAGGCAAGGTCCAAAATTGAGTTCCAACTAATTAATATACTAATTAACATTATTATATAAAATACAGAAATATCCCATGTGTATTTTGTGCCATATTATGATTTTTTTTCTTAGAGGACTAAATTAATTAAGCAAATTTGCAGCCATATAATATCTGGATATTGAGATTTGGGGAGCAAGTTGATTGGGTCGAGCCAAGAATTGATTAGGGCCCACATTGACTGTAAGAATATTTGAGCCAGCTCATGTCCGACACAATAACAACTGAGTCTCAAATGTACACATCAAGTCTAAATTGGTTGCTTATTTTGAGATTAGACCCATGAGCATCTATTTGGAAATTGTTGTGGGCTTCATTTAAGAATTTGGGTTGCTCTTTTGTTGTAACTTCCTTTGCTTTTCGCTTCTTCATGTATAGCAGGATACCAAACTGGATTTGAGAAATCTGCGCTTTTTCTTTTAGCCAAATCTTCTTTCCTTTTTTACACCGAAGTATATTTGGTTTTCTATATAGAGTTTTTCCTGTAAATTTTTCGGTACTTCTGCAAGAAGAGTATTTGCGGAATAAAATGTTGACCGAGAGGCAAAGCGCATAATTCACAGTGTTGTCCTTCAAAAGTGGGATATTTTTCTTCTACAATTTAGCAAGCTTTTTATCATAATTTTCAAAGTTGTACCGTTTTACTATTTAAGAGAGACTTCTTAAAGAGTTTATAGTTCGTCAGCTTTTTCTTTAAACACTAGCAACAAGGAAATAAAAATTCAACAAACAAACGCAAGAAAGAAAATCGAACAATCGTGAAAATGAAAAGACTAGGGGGATTCCTCACAATTCAAATTTGTCTGTTTTGTTTCTATTTGGCAACTGTAGTCAAAATTCTCATGGTTACTTGCTTCCTTTCTTCTAACTACTGTCATGCCCTATGAAGAGAGCAAATGATACCATCATCCCTTACATGAACCAAAATTCTACCTAGACTTAGATTTCAGAAAAATTCTATGTGTGCTTGGAAATTAAACATGCATTATCTCCTCTTATAACTTTAGGGTTTGTACATGATCTGAAAATTAATTATAATCTTTTTGTATATATACATTTTTAGCATAAATATATATACACTCATGATTGAAACATATAACTTTAGGGTTAACAAATTATTATTAAACTAAACCTTTCCCTTATATATATATATATATATATATATATATATATATATATATATATAGACACACACACACACACACCCCAGCTAAATCCAAACCTGCAGTCTGATTTGAAAATGTAAACTATATACAAAAAAGCAGTTCATGTGATTCGCTGAAACATCATTAAAAAAAACGGAGATAGGATATGTTTGGAATATATTAATTAAGACCAAAGTCCAAGGTCAAGATATGTATATATTTATAAATACACTCACTTACCCTTGAGAGCTCTAGATGTAAGAAAATTCTTGCAGCTTCGAGTAAATATTGCAGCTTCTCAGGAAAAATACAAAGGAATACAATAGATGTCAAGCACGTTGATCCAATTTATAGAAGAAGCAAAAGGTGAAGAAAATGAAGAACAAGTTGTGGTACAAATGCAGATGAATGTGATGGTACTTTGGATGGCTATGATACATGACATGAACAACTGTCAGCCACTGCACAAGTGGACTAGTTAGGAGTTAGGCTTTTCTTGGGTAAACATGGAATATTGTTGAGGAAAACATGGAAGATGACATGATATGTAGATAAGCTAGTTCTCTTATTTCTTACTCTAATCATGAATTTAACGACATGTAGTGCTTTATGTGAGCATTTTCTATGTGTGAGTAGGTATGCATGTTTTAAATCCCAAATTGGCTGTGCAAGAGGTCACCATGCATGTTGCCATGTTCAAACATGTGATTCATCTAGGCGTCTCACGAATCAGATTGTATGCTCAGACTTGAATAGAATTTCAGATGGAAATAAATTCAAATGACTAGAAAAATGATGCTAACGTGTGGATCGATATATGAAGCCATGACTTTCGATCTCAAAATCAAAATGAATATTAAGGGGTTTCACATCTTTTCGAAATTGTTTGAATGCGAGGAAGTATCAAATGGCATAATTTATAGGTACACAGTTTTGACATTTTGTTGGAAGTGTACAAAGCCTCGATAATTTTGACAGGTTGTTTTTTTTCAACTTTTTATTATTTTGGCATGCATGTTAGAATTATCTTCCTACTGTTGTTATATTTTTACTTTTGAATTGCCCGGGATATTTTAACTAACCTCTATAATTTCATTTACAAACTATTGTTTTGTAATATTTGGAGTACATCTCTTTCTTGCATTGTTTAAAGTAAACCAAGATATTATCGGTATATTGACTGGTATATCTCTGTGTGTGTGTAGTATTTTATTGTTTTCTAAAATATTTCCTGGTCTACCGGCCAGTATATATTGGTACACCTAAATACCGGTTCTTCAAACAGTGCTTTCGAGTGCATTTACGGTTCATCCTGCAATCTAAACGATCTGCATACAATGTCATCTATTCCGTGCATGCAACTAGTTATGTGTGCGAACAGATAAAGTTATCATTTATGTTTCTTTCTTTTTCTTTTCTTTTTTTTTTCTTTTTATTTTAAGGAGATAAGTGGTGCTCTTAGACTCACTCAAGTCTTATGCGATGGCTGCAATAAGGATTATTTTGGGCAATGAGGTCACAAAGTGGGAGGAGCAAAGTGATTTGGGCTAAGGTTTAGTGGGGGTTGAGTCAGATGACCAAGATTTAATAATGCTGCAGAATTTAGTGCATTTAATTTATAATCTTAAGTATAGGATCAAAAGATCATTGACGATAAACTCGTTACTCCATTTGTTTAATTTTGTTACATTCATGGCAAGTGATATGAGAGGTGTAGTTGGATAGTTTGGTACAAAATAGACCAGTGGTTTCCATTTACGGATATTTGAAAACTAAGAAGATAAGTTGTCATATAAGTGCACTAGTCGTTCCTTCATCATGCCCATTGGAAATAATTAATGAGTGCTTTTAATATACACTATATTTTGCTAGAAATTAATTGGAGAGCAAAGAAAAAATGTTTCATATTTATTTATCACCCTTTGGAGAAGAAAGAGCCATCTCAATTAAGGCAATCGAATGTAAAGATACGGCGGCGCATCATATAATGTACTTTCTCCGATTCATTGAAGAAGCCCTTTTGAACTCTTGCACGCTTATTAGGAGATTAAGACTTCTCTAAAATCTCAAAAAGTTAGGTGCGCACATAAAACTACTCTCTTAGTTTCATTATAGAAGTGTTCTTAAGAGAAGTAAAAATATTTAAAATCTAAAGGACCATTGATATGAAATTCCTAATTTAATCTTAGGATGGTCTTCAATTCTTCAATAATTCTGCTGCTATTTGTGTAAGCACAGAAAATAAGCATGATATGAAAACCTTATATTGAAAGTAGTATAAGCATTCTGGGATAGCATGCATGGAATTTAGAACCATGGAATAAAACAATTATTTTGAAATTATGAAAGAACAAGTAATTATATAAAATTGTGCCACTTAATTTCGCAGTGGATGAAATTCGAGGTCTGCTGTGGTTTCGATAAAGAAGCTAGTGGGTTCGCTGTATGCCGCAGCCATTTAGGTAGGACGTCGCAAACCTTAAGGGGGCAAAACTAGGGGGCTCGCTTGGTTTAAGTTTGACGGAATCCGACCCCTCTATATTTTTCTCAAAATAACGCAGATAATAATGGGATTTGACCACATTATCTGACTGTATTTCAAATAGCCTGTTGCAACATATAGACAAAAACAATGATGTAAAACTGCAAACATAATTTACATTCAATAAAAAATTTCTCACCATATATAATTTCTTTATGAACATAACAAGTACAAAATGCCATGGGTTCAAATCCTGTCTTACATTATAAGCAGATTAAATGAAGAATTTGGTAGCCACTGCATATAGCTTGTCTAGCCTAGTCTAGTAAAAGAAAATTAGACTTGAGCTTTCTGATTTTCTAACTTATGTTTAATGAAAATTTATTCATAGTACTAAAGAAATATTTAACAATAAAAGCAGTCAGAAATGGGATTTGAGCACACCACCGTTTCAAAAACAAGAACTTGGGTAACAAGGCACCTTAAATTACTCAGCAATCCTTAATGAATTTAATATTTAAGAAGATTTATTATAAATATTATAGGGTAAATTACAGAAAAATACCCTCAATTGTTATTGTTGTCGACTAAAACGCCTTACACAAATTTAATTACACTAAAACACCTTAAACAACCATTGAAGCGATTCACTAAAAAACCCTTCATCTGCATTCCGTCCAGTGAGTTAATTTTCTTGCGACGTGGCTTATTTTAATGATTTAGCATCTTTCTTCTTTCCTCCCCGCTATCCTCTGCTTCGCCGCCTCCTTCCCCCTCCGCTACCCCTTACTTTCCCCCTTTACCATCCCTCTTCTCCACTGCTTCCGCCTCCTTCCCTCCTCCACCTTGTCCGCGTCTCCTCCACTGCCACCATGTCCTCCTCGGCCACCTAAGCCAACTTGCCCTTTCCTTATAAACACCTCGATACCGTCATTTTCTCTAAAGTCTACTTCCACCGTCTTACCTATCCCGACTCCCTCACCGCATCGAAAGGATATTTGATGTGGCAAGAGGCAAAAAAGTAAACATGATTCTCCATTAACACCATAATAAGTTTGAAGTATTTTAGTGTAATTAAAATTGTTTAAGGTATTCCAGTGAAAAACAGAGATAGTTGAGGGTATTTTAGTATAGTCTACCCTATATCATATTGCAAGACTTGCTATCCAAGTTTTCTAGCTCCAAATGAATCCATGGGATCCATGCAGTATCCGAGTACAATACTAATGCTGAAGAGATAATGGACCTAGGAGGCTAATACGAGTGTGCGTGCGCGCGCGCTCGCACGTGCGCCGAGTGCGAGAATACAAACTCATCACCCCTTCAAAGATTTTGCTTCATGACAAGGACACCATCTCTTTAAGAAGTCAACCAGGCACACATTCAATCAACAGGTTAAAGTAAGAAACATATCCTTAAACAATTTCCATTTTTCAACTCAAGAAACCACTATAAAGGGCTCATCCCTTCAACAATTTTTTCTTATTTTCGTGCAGCAACGTACAGTGATCTATCTGTTTTGTTTAATCCATTCAGATTTCTTTTACGATTTATTTTTGATGCGGAACAGGAAAGCTATCAAGTGTGCTATAAGTTCTCCGTCTGTTCGACGCAACAATGGGGAGCAAAATATTTATATTTGGTATCTTTCCCAAAAATGAGTACGAATATAACATTAACCCAGTACTAAACTCAATAAACATGTTCTATATAAATGGACTTGAATTAAATATAGATATACTAACCAGAAAACCAAAAGGAAGAAAGAATACGGAGAAGTTATGTGACCTTCCGCTCTTCTCTTTGTTAACATTATATACTTAAATAAACGTACAAACCGGTTGTACTAATTAAAACGTTACATAAATCTAACATTGAATGAATTTCTGACTATATTGAACTGGGGCATGTTTGGTATATCCAAGTATTCTATGCAAACTGGCATTCGAATAATTTATACCTGCACATCGATATCTGTACCTGCACGCGGATTTCCTTCCAAAACCCCCATCAGTTTCAATGAGCAACTGTTTCTTGATCGTGTGAGCTCACGACAAAGGAGAATTAGTTCATCACTTAATCTGGAACAAGAAAATCACAATTGTGTGTTAGACGAATCAGTTATAATGTTGGTATTGTTAGGATTCCTAGCGCCCTGGCCGCCAACCGCGGCCACTACGGAACAAAAACTGACTTTTTAAAACTTTGGTGCTAGAAAACACATCCTAGAATCTAACCAAATATCGAAACTAGCAAGCAATAGGAGTTCTAGCTACTGTGAAAGAGTGTTATACCTAAGATTCGTGTCTTTCGGGTCTTCACTCCACTTCTTAAGCTACTTGAGCTCTCCTAGATCAACCTTGATAGCCGGCCTCTTCGGTCCTAGATGAACCATCTGAAGATTTTTGATTTAAGCTCTTACTTCGAAAAAGAAGCAAACTAAACAAACTAGTTTACTAATCTAGTTTGCTTAAATGATATGGTTATGTTTAGTAGTAGTTTTCTATTTCAAATTCTTTGGTTCTCAACACATGAGAGTGATAAGGATTTGGAACAAGAGAATGAACTCAAGAAGATGAGAGAGGAGAGCAAGTGAGGAATGGCTTCTTGAAAAATGGCTTAGTGTTTTTCTATGAAGCATTTTCTTTTCTTTATAAAAACACAACCATACACCAATAGTATTTGCAATAAATACAAAGCCATGCTTCATCCATGCTTCATGTCATCTCATTATTTTCCACCTCATTTTCTATTTTCAACAAAATCGAAAAATGCAAGATGGGATGTCATCTTCTAGAAGGTATTTTGTATAAATACAAAATACTTTCTATCATATATATATATATCAATATTCGTATCAAAATACGAATACCCATGAGATAAAATAATACTACTAATATGATACTAGCATTAAATCAATATCTAATTAACAAACTGGCTTAATTCTAAGCCCGCTGTTATCATCAACCGTCCGATCGAAAACCTGGATAACAATAGAATATATATATCAAAATATGTATATGTAAATTATTAAATCAATACCCGATTTAATAATCCGGCTTAATTCTAAGCCGGCCAGTATCATCATCCGATCGAAACCCTGCACGTATAAATATACGACCACCACACGTTTCGCCTGAACCAGAGAAATCCTCTGTGTGGGACTCTAAAGACTCGACAGTACGCTGGCAGTGGGTTTAACCACAAGCACGTCAGCGGCACTAGCTATACGTAACGACTACCTAGGTACATATCGAAAAGAAAGCCGACGAACAAGCTCATCCGAACCCCTACTGAGACTATTCGTAACAATCTCCGTACAGTCTGGTCTCTTTGTCTAAAAGTATCGCATACCGGGTCTAAGGGGTAGTAAACGTCAGACCTTACTGACCCGATAAGTTGTGTCGATTTGGCTCAGGACCAATCCGAGAAACTACCGATCTAACCATCAGTAAATCTCAACTGTCTTGGCCAAGGTCTTATGGTTTTAGCTAACCGGACACAGTGCAATATCGACTCCCAATACCAGGAGAGACGAATCCCTGACAATCACTCACTACCTCCATATGGCTCGGGACTGTACCCAACCAAAACCTGTTTGCATGACTCAGTAGAGCCGTAGTAGGGTAGTGATCAAAGCACAGTAGGAACTCACACGAGACAAATGATGATCTCAGGTCCAAAGACCAACATGTACTCATGTCACATGAGAACCGCTGTCTGACGATGGGTATAATACTATCTAGAGGTTCTCGGCAAGTCCGTCCAGTGTACTCATCCCAATGAGCACATGTATACAATCTTAGATGATCATACCAATGGCTGTGGGACCAACCACCGCCTCTCGTCGGGGTCTAGAAACGTATACACAAGTCTACTCTGGAATATCGATATCCAGTCTCGATATTCCTGTGACTTGGGACCTTTAAGAATGTGCCTATGGACTATCCAGATTCCACAAGTATAATCGTCATCAAAATACTGGTAGTCAAGTAAAATCCTACGGGCTTTATCAACATATATCTGCCATATATGATATCGAGTATACATATGCACATGTTAAGATAAAGTCAAACCATAATAGTATATTACTGTATCGAGTCTTTATCAATATGTGTAAGCAATATAAAGCAACAAGAGAAAGAAATACACGTATTAAGACATAGACATCTCAAATAATATACTATATACAACTGAGCAAGATTATCATGTACATACATATCACTAGCATCCTATACAATACAGGCCTCTAGGACATACATATCCAACATTTATTGGAGACAGTTCAAATATTTTATTATTAGATAGAGACTATATCAAGTTACAAGTTGAGGATGAAAAAGGAAAACCATAAATTAAAGGAATACAATAGGATGTGGACTTGCTTGATAATTTAGCTTTCTAAAGCAGAGAAAAAGATTTAAGCAGAATGCCTACCATGGCATCACAAAGACTTTAACCTTTTGAATATAGTAATTAAGCTCTCATGATAGCAAGGTTTCATTGTTACAATAATATATGGTCACGGTTACATGCCGTAGCTATGCATGCGAGTCAGCAATCTTAAAAATACTGACTTGTGTAAAAGAGAAAATGAAAAGAGAAAAGGTTAGCTTCTACAAAAAAATTAGGTAAAAAGATTATGAGCTCATGAAAAGATGATAAATAAGAAGCAGGAAAACCAACCATATATGACCAGGTATTCTGTGATATCTTTGACAATGAAAATATGGTAAATTTTAGTCTGAAAGCATACAGATTATACAGTGTTGTAAATGACGGTCTCCAACGATTATCTTTAAGTTGCATGCAGTATACTTGATTATGATCATACACACTTTCATTCTTTCACCTTAGATTGGCACCATTATTGTCTAATAAGACTAGAAGCCAAGTGCCCAATATCAACAAGTATATTTTCCATATTTCATGTTTACGGACATCACAGTCCATTGTCGTATGCATGTTTTCTCTTCAGTAGGTTAGCTCCATGATTATCCGATACATATGTAGCATTATACAATCAAGTCCTTTTTTAGGTTTTTGGAAGTTTATGTATCTATTAACTTTTATTCTCCACCACGATCAATTTTTCAAACTTAGATAGTTGATTCTAATGCATATACAATTTGAAGAAGCAATTTTGTCCATGTAGAACTTTAATCATAAGCCTTATGGTCTTTAGTATCATAGACAAACTTGTCCACATTGTCTCAAAACATCAAGTGACACAGGCATATGAACTTATGTATGCAGTAATATAATCTCAAAATTGTGATAATAGGATAGAACGCATGGTTTTCACAAGAATCTGTTCTCTTGATTCATATTTACTCAATATCAATACAAATTAATCCCTTATATCCAACAAGTATACAAAGATTACTTGACGGTTGAGAGCAAAATGAAGTGTAGAAAACTTAGAACATGAAGACATTAAATGCTTTGATAGGTACCTTTTTTGTTCCAGAGTGTTCCAGACGCCGAGCCAAACTACCTAGTCAATGCAGACTGCTATATTAAAAGGTCGACAATGGAATGTCCAAAGGCATCCTCAGATCAGAAAAATGAAAGAGCATACATTGTAATATCAATATGCCACCAAAGTCTATGCGCATTTCACCAACTAAAGCTAGCAATATTGTATATCACATAATCCTGGAAGATGAACATACTTGAGCACAATCAAAATTTCATACAAGTCAAACCAAAACAATGAACGAATCACTGGGAACAGAAATGATATGACCACATGCGCAAACAGAAACTGTGAAGGATTATTAAGTAAATTGGCCAGTATCCGTTTTAAAGGATCTAAATGTCTTCAAATTTGGGAATGATAAAAAAGCCCCGTTATAAGTTCATAACATAATCTGTTCAAATATCGATAAAGTTCGGAGAAAGTACAGACGCATGAGAATCCCAATATACCACATGCAATGAAATATCACACAAGGTTTTTACATAGTACCTCTAGAGGAAGTACCGTTTCCACAAGTTACAGACATAAAACTTTATATTTCAGAAGTATGCAACCCTCTAATGGAAGTTTGAACCACCTAAACAACTCCAAGGAAAAGTTTGCTACTGACATTGATATATACTGAAAATATAGAATTGGCCCCGATCAAATAAATCAAAGTTTACTTCTGCTCTTGAAAAGTACACAACGACCAATTTGAAGCCCCCAATGCA
The DNA here is from genome assembly GCA_030015575.1 of Agapanthus africanus. Classification (NCBI taxonomy): domain Eukaryota; kingdom Viridiplantae; phylum Streptophyta; class Magnoliopsida; order Asparagales; family Amaryllidaceae; genus Agapanthus; species Agapanthus africanus. Next base: position 74,044,396 of record CM057348.1, read on the forward strand.
GAGCAACTGGTACAGGTTGGATTTGTAAGAACATTGCCCTCAATCCTTTCTGAAGCAGGTGAACACAGTAGGGAGTAAGCCTGCAGAAACATCACATATATATTAAATTCATACAGAGCACGAAAAGTTTTTATATAATTTACACGAGCTTTTACCTGAAGCATTATTTTTTTCTGCTACCCATGTATGTGCGCACACACATGTGCGCGTGTTGTCATGTGGTTTTTTTTGGGGGTGGGGGTGGGGGGGTGGGGGTGTTCTTTGTAGGGGGAGAGAGGATAGTTTTGTTTTAATGTATAAATGTGTAAATAAATAAAAGCTAATACCTGGTTACTATATCACATATATCACGTGTTCGGTGCCTTTCCTTCACCATGGTAATATCTCACATAGGATCGATGGAAGGATATACAGGAAATCTTTGTTACTTGGAAATGTCTGATGAAATGCAGAAATCTTCATATGGCTTATAACTTTTCAGCCATACAGTACTTTGCCTAGTTAAACGCTGAAATATTTGCTGTTCCTTTGGCTGAAATTCAATGGAAGGTGAATCAAAATCCAACCTATATGGGCTTATCTGATCAAACATTTCAAGCCCAGATTTGCCCGAATTCGAACAGTTTGTCTTGTCAACAATTCCACAAATAAATGTAGTGAACTTTTCGTCTTCAGTCGTAATTTTAGATTCTTCTTTTGCTGCAGATTCTGTCATTCTCCATGGCCCTTTGCAACTTGATTCATTGCCAGCGACGGATTTTTCATAAACAAAAAAAGAGTTTTGCAATCCCTGAGAAAAATCGCTATTATCAGAAAGGGAGATTTCAGGGTGGAGATTCTCAAGGGTTGTTTTACATTCTTGGGCCAATAAGTCACCATGTGGTTCTTCTTTTAGATTAGAGATATTCCGACTATACATCCATTGAAGTAAGAGAATAATGGGAACTGGCAACACAGGTCCAACAAGAGCTCCACCTGGAGGAACTTTTTTTGACCACTTCTCACTAATTCTTGAAGGAGTTCCTACAAAAAATGGTATCAAGCTATGGTGAGACAAACGTTTAGGAACTTCTAATAAAGCGAAGTTGGCTTCCCGAATGTTTCTAAAAAGAAGAGGATATTTCGAAAAGACCAATGGTGAGAGATCGAATTCGAGACTATTCAATATTCTTCTTAATGTGATCTCAAATATACTGGTGGGTACTGTGGCTTCGCCAATAGTTGTCGAGATTGAAGCCTCGGAAGATTTCAGCTTCATGCCTTCCAGTTCCTGAAGATGATCTCTAGGAAATTTTTCATTGTACTGGCTCAACTGAGGCTTACATGAGATAATCTCAATGGAAGAAAAACCATTCATATATCCCCAAAGGTGGCGAATATTCAACAGAGAAAGTCGTGGAGATGCTTTAGTTTTCCACTCACTCGCACATACAACTAAATCATTGGGTTTTCGCAACTCTTCTCCTTCACAACTTAACTTCTTCTTGGTGATCGAATCCCATGAAGCATGATAGCCCTGCATCTCAAGCTTCCCTGATAACATGAACCTCACTAAAGAAAAACCCCCGTATTCTGATTCCACATTCAAAAGATTATTCGGGACAATCGAGAAGCCTACAACCACATCCTTCCTCTGTCTTAAATCCAAACCAATTAAAAGATCGTCTTTCACAAGACTATCACATGAGCCACAATGTCGTCCTGATAAATGAAAGCTAAAAGGGAGATCCCAAGCATAAACACAAGAATATCCAGATGTACCTCCCTCTCTAGGCCCATAAACAAAAATATTGAACTCATCATTCCAAAATGAACCAACCAATATCACTGACCCCGAATCAGATGCCCACTTAAACTCTTCACTCGGCCTCAATTCAGACAATCTATACATAGACACATAACGTGCACACTGCAGTCCATGATCCCAAGTTAAAACCGGAACCAATGGCTGCCGGGTATCAAAAAGAAACAATCTTTTATCGGTCACTACAGATACATGAAAACCATTAAAGCGCGACCTAGAAAATGCAACAATTCGATCGTTTTTACCATCATCCATCTTGACCAAAACTTTTGGACTCGTCACATCCCTCAAATCCACCGAAACAATCTCCGAGGAACAAGCAACAAGCACAATCCAAGGCTGCCCACCAAACTGACAACCCAACCAACCCTCTAAACCATCGCAAACCTTAATCTTTCCGCTCCTCTTACTCTCCAAATCAAACCAACACAACTCCCCCGCCTCCAACAACGCCACGCTCTGCTCCCAGCAATGCTGGCTCAGTCGCGCATCCACCACAAGACTCTCGAACCCCTGACTCGCCAACGGAACCACAAAAACACAACCTTTCCTAGTCTCAACCCTAAACCAATTCACGGAATACATTGTAGACGCAATCAAGAAGCCGTCAATGGAAGGATCATCATCACCAGAAGCAGGGACCGCCGACATATTCAAGATCCTCTGGTACGCGTGCTTGAACCCTTCATTCTGAGTGCCAAATTTAGGGTTTTTGATCTCGACTTTGCTCGGATCGGCGAAGGATAAGGTTAAGAATCCAATTGAGTGAGAATTCTCGCCTGTGGGAAAGAAGAGGATCAAAGTGGAAGGGTCGGCACGAGAGCGGAGGGAGCACAAGTGGTTTCCAGCGATGGGGTCAGCGTCGGATGCGGAGGAGGAAGAGGCGATGACGTCGGCGGCGAGGGAGGAGATGGCGGAGTGAGGGAGGAAGGAGGAGGAGGTTCTGAAGAAGGAGTGAACACCGGCGAGGAGAGAGGACGGCTGCAGAGGCGGCGGGATTTGGAGAGAGGGGAGGAGAGAGAGGAGTTGGGGCTGCGATTGAGAGGGGAGGAAGTGGAGGGGACCAACGGCGGCGGAGGAGGAGAGGAGAGAGGGCGAGTCGAAGATGGAGTTGGCTGCGAAGAAGGAACGCCATTGATCGGAGAAGTTCATGGCGGCGGCGGCGATGACGATGGCGGCAGCAGTGGCGAGGCGCGGGAAAAACCCTAGAAGAATTAATTAAACAATCTATTAAAAGGCTGCAGCCCAATATTGATATCCACAAGGGAGCCCATAGTTCATATAGGTTCATAGTCCATGATGCAATATCGGTGGAAAGAAAATTAAGTCCAAAGCTTTTATCATCAAACCAAATGAAATGTTTAAGTGCAGATCTCTATGATTATTGTGCATAATCCTTTCTATAATCAGTTCCAAAAAAATAATCCCTTTTATAGTTAGTTTATTTTAAACATATACGGCCCTAACCAAGAACAATATGTCGAGATTAGAGAAAGAACATGAACGATTGCAAAACACAAACAGCGATGAAATGAAGGCTTTCGACTTACTTAATGTAAAGAGATATCCAATTCAAGCATATACAATTGTAGATTTTACTTTTCTCTTTCAGACTTTGCGCTTAGAAATTGAACTGGTGACCTCTTAGCTAGGAATTGTATGTTGTATCTGGCTGTCGTGTTGATTGATTGGATCTCATCTGGTCTCGGATCTACATGAAGATCAATGTATTAGGGTAAATTATCAGAAAAAGAACTCGCAAAGTTTTCCGCTGTTAAATTCCACTGGCCTAAAGAATGTCGTCAAAAACCCTATGGAAAAGTTTTCCACTATCGAAAACCTTTGCTTGAAATATCTACCTGGCGTATACATGTTACAGGGAACTATATACACAGGCATTTCAGGAATCTACATGCATATTGCAGGCTAGAGCTCTTCAAATCTTTTGATTTTTCATATGTACATATATTTGAGAGCAGTGTGATCAATTTGAACGGTTCGGATCGTTTAAATATGTCGTGGATCGAGAGTTCCCACTTTTAAAAAACTCGGAACGGTTTGCAATGAATCACTCCCTCACACACACACACACACATGTACATCATCAAGAAATGATAACATAACAATAAAATATTGTTCATTTGAAGGATAACATAACAATAAAATATTGTTCATTTGAATTCTAAAATTTCAATCCTTAAAACAAAGATAAAAGAGCTTTCCAGACAAAATTTTACCCTAGCATATTTCTACTTTATAGATTTTTCTTAAAATTACCTTTTTACATGAATGTCTTTCATATTTAAAGTTACTAAATGCGCATCCACTAAGCTATGCAGTATTGCCTTTCCAGAAGTTTTCATAACATTGCATTTTTTATTTTGAATTTTTTAAATAATCTTTTAATAATTTTTGCAATATATTTGATAACTCAAACACGACGCGTTATTGACATTCAAATTTATGTTTTTCCTTCAAAAACTAACTTAAATATTTTGAAGAAACCATTCATTTAACTAATATTATGATAATATCGTTTCACAATTTCAATTACAAATATCATATAGTTGAGTGAACTAATGTGTGCAACGCATATGCAGAAAACTAGTATATATAATGCAAATGTACTTAGTTAAAAGCCATCCTCTTCTTTTTTAAAAACCTAAAGAAGTAAAAAAAAAAATCCTCCATTCTTAAAGCCTCCACATCGTAATACAAAGAAACAAAAATAATTAATTGTTATGTTTAAAAAATCAAATCTTAGAGTTTTCATATCATCAAAGAAAAAGACAAAAATAATTAAACTTCTCCATTTTTTGAAAAACAAAGAAAAAAAAGAACTTTTCAGAACTTGAGACAAAAAAGAATTTTGTAGAAATTAGTTTAAATTCCATATTCAATCTACATTATATTCAAATTTAAGACAAAAAGAACTTTCTAGAAATTATTTTAATTTTATTATTTTTCAAATTCTACTTTCATTTATTTATAACTATCTCTTTTCACTTAAATACGGTAAATAGCATATTATAACATCTTCTAGAATACTCTTGATCTAAGTTACTAAACTGACTATTTTATTCGCTTAATTATTAACATTCAAAACAATTTTACACCAAAAGCCCTCCATTTTATAAAACTCAAGCATTTATTTTGTACTCTAAATAGAATAAAACTACAAACGTGCATCACACGTACAAAATGTCGATGTATGTGTATAGGAGCGGTCCATTGCAAACCGGTCCACGTTTTTTAAAAACGGGAACTCCCGATCCATGACATATTTTAACGATCCGATCAATTCAAGGTGATTACCCTACCCTCAAATGCATGTGTATGAAAAATCAAGAATTTAAATACTCATAACCTATGCATTGGATGAAGTTTATATCGCATTATCGGAAGACGTTCATTTTTCCACCCATCGATGCATTGGTTAGAGTTCTTCAAATCTTTTGATTTTTCATACACATATATTTGAGGGTAGGGTGATCAAATTGAACGGGTCGGATCGTTAAAATATGTCGTAGATCGAGAGTTCCCATATTTTAAAAACGCAAACATGAATCACTTTTATTTATATATATATATATATATATATATATATATAGAGAGAGAGAGAGAGAGAGAGAGAGAGATTAATGGAGGAAAGAGGCCATAGGAGGGGATTTCCTCCTATGGCGTGGAAAAAATACAACCTCCACAATTTTTTCCGACGATCGGCACCCATCATCATCATCGTTATCATCTAAGATGTGCGTACACCAAATTTCATGTGATTCCACAACTTTTTCACCGTTGATTTAGTGGGTTCAAAATTAACGGTTTACCGACAATAGAACTTTTTACATTGCTAAATCAACGGTGAAAAAGTTGTAGAATCACATGAAATTTGGTGTACCCACATCTTAGATGATAACGATGAAGATGATGGGGGCCGATCGTCGAAAAAATTGGTGGAGGTTGTATTTTTTCCACGCCATAGGAGGAAATTTCCTCCTATGGCCTCTTTTCTCCATTATTCTCATAAATATATATATATATATATATATATATATATATATATATATGCGCGCGCGCGCTAAAAGATTGAATATTATATATATAAGCTAAATGTGTGTGTGTGTGTGTAAGCTAAAAGATTGAATATTATATATATAAGCTAAAAGATTGAATATTCCATCTTCTATTTTGTCTTGATCTCATTCCAATCATGAATTGCAAAAATTATGATAGGTCCTTAATTTTCCTTAAAATTTACATTTAACTCCATGCTACCCATCACAGGTTTATGGATTGGAACATTTTAGGCAGCTCCTTGATACTTTGGAAACCTAATTACGGAGCCTTCTCCTTACTTATCATTTGATCAATGCCCTAGCTTAAGCTAGATATTTTCCTAAATAAAACCCTTCTCTTTTTGGATTCAAGATATGAATATGACGGAAAAATTGGAATATTGATGATTTTTTTTTGTTGTGAAAGAATTTTTTTGAAATTTAAATTTCTGAGTTTTTTTATAGATTCAATACCCTACTTACTTATGCTTGTGTGTATATCTCTCAACATGAGAATAATGGAGAAAAAAGGTCCTAGGAGAATTTTTCGTCAAATGGTATCAAAAAAGTACACCCTCCAACGTTTTATTCGATGATTGGCACCAATCATCTTCATCTTTATCATCTAAGATGTGGATACACCGAATTTCATGTGATGTTACCATTTTTTCACCGTTGCATTAGTGGGTGTAAAATTAACGGTTTACCAAGAATAAAACTTTTTATATTGCTAATTCAACAGTGAAAAAATGGTAAAATCATATGAAATTCGGTGTATCCACATCTTATATGATAAAGATGAAAATGATGGGTGCCGATCGTCGAATAAAACGGCGGGAGTGTAGTTTTTTGATCCCACCTGACGAAAAAGCCTCTCTCTCTCTCTCACTATATATATAAATATATATATATATATATAGAGAATAATAGAGGAAAGAGGCTATAGGAGGGAATTTCCTTCTATGGCGTCGAAAAAGTATGCCTTTCCTCATTTTTTCTTACGATCGGTACCCTAAATTTCATGTGATTCTACAACCTTTTCACCATTGATTTAGCAATGTAAAAAGTTCTGTTGTCGGTATACCGTTAATTTTGAACCCACTAAATCAACGGTGAAAAGATTGTAGAATCACATGAAATTTGGTGTACCCACATCTTAGATGATAAATATGAAAATGATAAGTGCCGATCGTCGAAAAAAATGAGAAAAAGCGTACCTTTTCGACGCCATAGAAGAAAATTCCTTCCCTGCGGCATCTTTTCTCTATTATTCTCATATATATATATATATATATATATATATATATATATATTACTATTCCCTCTTCTATTTTGGCTTCATCTCATTCCAATCATGAATTGCAAAATGTAAGATAGGTGCTTAATTTTCCATAAAATTTACATGTCACGTCCCGTTTTCCATAAAACGGAAACATGCACATGACAAGCCCGCGACGTATTTGTTCTGAGAAAGTCATTTTCCGGAATAAATACGCTAAGCGTAAAATAAACAATATAAAATGATAAAAAATTAACATGAGATTTAAACTTCAACAACTTTATTTACATTCAAACATGATATATTTACAATATATAAGTTCGACTGAAAAGGAAATACAAGAACATAAATGCCTAAACAGATGACATAAATAAACTGAAAGAATAAATGAGTTAGGTTAAGCTTGAATAGTGATCTGGTCGTAATCCCCTGCAGTCTTTTCTATCTTCTCAGTCTCTATACCACCTGAAGAATATCCAAAAGAATAAAGAGATGGGTGGATACCCGTCAGCGAACTTTCCCTCGGTAAGTCTCTAAGAAAAGGTGTGAAGTATAAAAATATAATGATAACTTGGAAATGGATATCACGAAATAACGGACTGGGAGATATGGTGTATAAACATGTCATTTAATATAAGCATGACAATTCTATATAACATGCAGTTCTATATATCATGAAAAATTAACATAAGCATAGTATGGCATAGCCGTGAAGTGTAAGTATGGTGAACATGAAGTGCATGTAAATGTCCTAAAAGGTTTCTATAAGGGTAAAATAATCTAACGAAAGTTTAAAGGTGAATGTCAATCAATTTTAAGAGTGTCCTCGAACCCTACAAGATGTAATCCAGAGATAAAAAACCACGGGCCCGAATCAAGTGTTAGTAACGGGACTTCAATCTAGTATTGAAGTATTCTAAATTCAACAGGCTATAATCTAAGAGGAATTTTCTCAATTTTTCTTTCTTTTTTTTAAAAAAGAGAGGGGTCTCTAACCAAGGGTATTTTCATTATATATATATATATATATATATATATATATATATATATATATATATGAGTGATCCATTGCAAACCGGTTCGTATTTTTTAAAAACGGGAACTCCCGATTCACGACATATTTTAACATCTGATCCGTTCAAGTTGATCACCCCGCCCTCAAATATATGTATATGAAAAATTAAGAGATTTAAAGAGCTCTAACCTATGTAATGGATGACGTTTATACTGCATTATCGAAAAACGTTCATTTTTGCATCCATCGATACATAGGATAGAGGTCATCAAATATTTTGATTTTTCATATGTACATACATTTGAGAGCAGTGTGATCAATTTAAACGGTTCGGATCGATCAAATATGTCGTGGATCGAGAGTTCCCGCTTTTAAAAAACTCGGAACGGTTTGCAATGGATCACTCCCTTATACATTTACACACATACATGTACATTTATATTATAATGCAAATGAACTTGCTGAGATTCACCATTCTCCATTTTTAAAACAAAGAAAAAAGAAGAAAATTTCTCCATTCTTAAGGTATCCACATCATCAAGAAAGGACAATAGAACAATAAATTATTGTTCATTTGAATTATAAAAATTCAATCCCTAAAAAGAAAAGATAAAAGAGCTTTCCAAACAAAATTTTACACTAGCATATTTCAACTTTCTAGATTCTTCTAAAAATTACCTTTTTACTTGAATGTCTTTCTTATTTAAAGTTATTAAATGCACACTGACTAAGCTATGCAGTATTGCCTTTCCAGAAGTTTTCATAACCTTGCATTTTTATTTTGAATTTTTAAAATAATCTTTTAATAATTTTTTGCAATATTGTAACACCCCAGCACTGTTATATATATTTATTTTGGGGTATTTCAAATTTTACGACAGATTTCTTTATTATTATTGCTTTTGGGTACGGATAGTTCATTTGGTAGTTGCGGTTAGTATCCGACCCGACCTGCATGTTTGAAACCCATCATAGTTCTAGATTACGCAAATATTTTCTGGTATAGAGAATCCATGCACATCTAGATGCTATACACATGTAGGGTTCCTAGGCACACACAAGAGGTTCCACAAGGCATCAAACATGTCTAATTCAAAAATTTAGGTGCCGAGAAATCCTAACCTAGATCGTTAACGAGAGGATAGGCGAAAGAAAAGCAAGCAAACTACTTTGCTACAAGTGAAAGGGACTATAACCTTTGTAGATCCGGTCCTCCACTTCCTTAGCTCCGTGATGACGTCCCTCCGCTGCGATCAACCGGATCCCGGACTCTAGCGTTGGTTTCGTCGGAGAAATAATCGGGCTAGGTCGTTGACTTCGGTGCCGAAGATGATCTACGTCGAGGCGACTCAAACTCAAGATCTATCTTCACTTGGTCATGAACCTTGTGAAGAAAACACCCTATACAACATGGCAAGTGGTAGAGGATGAAGAAATAGAAAGTGGGTTCACTTTGAATTTGGATTTCTCACTTGATTTCAACACTTGAAATTTTTCAAGAATGGTTTTCTTTTCTTCATGAAGAAGAAGAAGAAAAGAATGAAAAAAGAATTATGAATAAAGAATAATCAAGTGAAGTTATCATATTGCAACCATGGGTGAGATTAACCTTTGTAGAGACTAAACTCAAGTTTAAGTTAAAGGTTAAGTTAAGGAAAATCTTATGTAAAACAAAATGGTGGACTTTGTCAAAAATGTTTGAAGGCTTCATGAAGCTTCAAGCAAAGACAAAGTAAGCCACCATTTTATTTTACATAAATTAAGTAAATTAAATAAAAACTAAACCTTTAACCTAAACAAGGTATAATCCATACACACACCCAAGTTTGCATGTATCATCAAATATGATACAAACTAGTACACAAAAATATATCACATATACAACTTGTGCACATCAAGTGAGAAAATCAATCTTAAGTGAACCAATACTAGTTAATGTAAAGTAATATATCAAATATATAATTATACATTAAATCATTAAATCAACACTTGATTTAACAATCCGTTCATAACCGACTAATATCATGTGTATCAATATATCGAATCAACATTTGATTCAGTAATCCGGCTATATCTCATATAACCGTCCGATAATACAAATCGCGAGAATAGAATTCAGTATCACATACTGGTATTATTCTTGGTCCCACACATATCTCATATGCGCTCCTATTTCATTTCGCTTGAGCCAGAAAACCTCTGTGTAGGACTCTAAAGACTCGTCAATACGCCGGCAGTAGGTGATGATCATATCAACCACCCACAAGCCGCAAGCGGCCTGCTAAACGTAACGGCCACCCGGGTATTGAGCGATCAGAAGATCAACGAGTAAGCCCGCTCACACTCCTGTGAATCCAACCAGTAACACTTACCGTACAGTCCGGTCTCGTCGTCTGATATGTTGCATATCTCGCCTAGGGGTGGTAAACGTCAGACCCTAGTAGCTCGATAAGTCATGTCGATATGAGGTCTATAACAGTTCGAGAAACTACTGGTAACACTTACCAGTAAATCTCAGCAACCCTGGCCATGGATTTCCGGTTATAGCCAATCGAACATAGCGCAACATCAACTCCCTATACTGGGAGAGACGAATCCCCTCCTATCGCTCATTGCCTCCATGTGATTCGGGACTGTACCCAAAAACCACCATTTTGCACGCCCTCTTGGACGTGGTAAGGTGTAAATAAAAGCACGGTGGGAATCACACAAGACTCTATGACGATCTCGGGTCTACAGACTAACATGTACCAGTGTCACCAGAGAACTGCCATCTGACGTAAGGTATAATACCATCTGGGAGTTCTCGGCGAGTCCGTCCAGTGTACCCAGTCTTCACTGAGCACCCGTATATCATCTCTGATATCAAACACCAATGGATATGGGATCATCCATCGCCCATCTATATGGGTCGAGAAGCTATACGCTAGTCTACTCTGGTATATCGATGCCCCGTCTCAATACACCCACGACTAGGGACCTTGAAGGATGTACTTATGAACTACCATGTCCCCACTAGTATGATCCGCATCATAGTCCAGGTAGTCAAGTACACATCCTAAAGGCTTTACCAACATGTAACAGAGAGACAATCAGTATCCACGTTAAGGTAAAGAGTAACCAGATAGCATACTATCATGTCGAGCAAGAAAGTCCTCCCTATATATGTCCCAGCATCAACTACAATATACATCCTATGTACAGTAATGGCCTCTAGGGCATACATATAACTAACAATCTCCCACTTGCACTAGGGCCATCTGTAGCAGTGGTTGTAGTATCTCATACTCAACCATCCCATAAAAGCCCCTCTCTGGGAAAAGGCCTTTGTGAGTGGATCCGCCGTGTTGTCCTTTGAGTCTACTCTCCTGACCTCGATCACCCTGGAGATCAACTATCTCCATGATCAGGTGATACCGCCTCAGAATACGTCTGGGTCACTGATAGGACCGGGGTTCCTGGGCCAAAGCCACACTTCCATTGTCACACAATGGTAGGAACCTAGTTCATCTCATGAACCAATATACACCCAAACTGCCTATTTGGTAGTATCTTTAATAGCGATGTCACCAGCCTTTATCGTCTAGTTTGCCACGGTATCTAGCTTGGAACTCTTCCAACATACCGTCCCTCCACTGAGGGTAAAGACAATGCCTGTGACTGACATTCAGTCGTCCTTATCACCCTGGAACCTTTCCAGTGATTCTCCCCAGGATCAACTGATACCATCTCACTACAACTAGTGAGTATCCTAATATCCAATTAGATCTATCTCATAGATCCAAAACCTAGGATTTAGTAGGTATCACTTTGATCCTATTTGGAGAATCCTTGTGATAAGTGGAGATTGACCGAGCGTAGCATAGGAAACTCCTTCCCTATCAAGAGTATGTCATCCATGTAGTCTACGAGGATCACCACCATACTCGCTACTACCTTTTTGTATATACAAGGTTCATCTACCGTTTTGATGATGTCAAACTCTTTGACTAACACATCAAAACAGATGTTCCATCTCCACGATACCTGCTTTAATCTGTAAAGCAACTTGCACACGTTTCCGCTGCTCCCACTATTTACGAAGCCCTCTGGCTGTGTACTTATAGACGTTCTCTTCTAAATCAGTATTTAGAAAAGGAGTCATGACACCCAACCACCAGATATCGTAGTCATGATATGCAGCAATGGCAAGTAGGATCCAGATGGACTTAAGCATAGCCACTGGAAAAGGTTTCATCATTTTCCATGCCTGGTCGATGACGAAAAGCTTTAACAAGTCTAGTTTTGAAAGTCTCAACTTTTCCATCTACACCAAGTAATCTTCACAAGATATACTTGCTCTTGATAGGGATTTAACCCTTCAGATATAGCAGCCAAAGTCCATACTTTGTTGGTGTACATGGATTCCATCTCAGATCACTAAGCATCCAGCCATTCTTACAGAGTCCCTACTCTCAATGGCTTGCTCGAAACTAGTTGGTTCATCATCTCATGATGCATTCCTCGCTCCCACTGTTATCGAGAAACCGAAGTATCTCTCAAGCGGATGAGGAACCCTATCAGATCGGCGAAGAGGCTGAGGTTCGTCGGGGACTATTAAATCCTTTGGTTCTGTCAAATCATCAGTCGTAGTTTGTATAGCTAGAACTCCTTCCAGTTCTACAGAACTGACCTTGCCTTGATCTTGTCCGGATTTTGCTTATGACATAGGCCGGACAATCCCAAATCTTAACTATCTTAAGATATGGGCTCTTCCCTTTCCTTATCTCATATGAAGTGGTAGGCAACTGATTTGATTTGAACCCTATTCAATTGGTATGCAACTTCATAAGTGCATAACTCCCTAAAAGGAAATAGGAAACTCAGTAGTACTCATCATAGAGCACACCATATCCAATATGGTGCGATTGCTCCGCCCCGATACACCGTTGTGCTGTGGTGTATACGGAGGAGTAACACTGAGAGAGAATCTCATTCTCTTTTAGAATAGTCCAAGAATTCCATGCACAAGTATTTTCCTCCCTGATCTTATCATAGGACATAATACTTATACCCGTATTTTGGTTCTCTACTTCTAACTTATATTCTGTGAATATCTTAAAAGGTTCGGACTTATGTTTTAACAGGAACATATGACTGAATCTTGAGAGATCATCAGAGAATGTAATGAAGTATAAAGAGCCGGTCCTGGCATGTGTAGACAGGGGACCTTACATACATCACCATGTAACAGTCCCAAGAGTTCATTAACTCTTTCTCTGTTTTCAGTAAACAGAGCTATGGTCATCTTATCTTTGTGACATGACTGGCAAATTTCACAAGATGTAAATTCAAACTGATTTAAATATGCATCTAAATGTAACTACAGCCAGTCGGGTCGCATTGATATGACCTAGTCTACAATACCTCAAGAAGGATTCGTTCATATCTGAACTCTTCCTCTTGTGTGTGTTCTGTATACTAAGAACTGTAGTTTGATTTAGAACGTCAATGCTTTTAGATAACGTGCCTGAACCGATCAACTCTTGATTTAGGAAATGTTCAAAACATTATCCAACAATACAAAATTATATCCTTCTTTAATAAATAAAGAGATTGATATGATTTTGTATATCAGGTTCGGTATCTAATAGCATTTGTTCAGAATCAATGTATTGGTAATACAGGGTGGCAGTGACCAACAGACTTGGTTGCAACACTTGCACCATTTTCTGTCTCATGAAACTTATTACCCGTTCTCAGTTCTCTAACTTTTTGTAGCCTATGTAATGGATTACATTTGCGGGATCCTGATCTGGTATCTAATACCTGGGACGTAGAGGACACTGAGAAACAGTTCTTTATAATGAACACACCCGAAGGAGATGCATCTCATGCACTTTCTTCGTTTGGGCGGCATGGGAATCCTGGTATTCCTCTATTTCCTGCTCGGTCTTATAACAATTATAAGTTGGAGCGGGACCAACGTTCTCCAGCTCAGTATAACAAGCGTGTTCGGTCAATACATCCGTATTATTATCTTGATTAAGGCGTGACATGGTCGCTAGCTGGAGAGAGAGAAGAAAACACTCTGCGTGCGCTCTTGCAAGATCAGATTGGTTATTATTTTATCTAATCAGGATGGCTCCCACTGTTTTTATCAAATCTTCCTTCAAACCCTAAAAGGAAAGACTAGCCGGGATTAATTACACGCTACAAGTTCGCCAATCTTTCAGCCAGGCCAGTGTCGGTACTTTGAGGGAGGTTCCCCGTGTTTTCGCACGGACCTAATTAAAGTAAACCTTGTTTTCCCAGAGACGTAACCGCATTGACACCTTTCTAGACACCTACTTGATCGGCTAATTGTAATGTGTAAAACTCTCCCAGGAGTAACTCTTACTCGCAGCGGGTATCGGGATCCAACTATCTCATAGAAGGTATGCAATCTCATTGCAAATTTCAACACTTGAAATTCCCGATAATATTTTGCCCCTAGCGTCCTATGACCTTGACAAAGGCCAACAAACCATAGGCATAAGCAGATAAGCACCAGTCAGCTACCGCACACTACGCCTTGACAAAGGCTAACAAACACAGCACGAATACTAACTACTACTTATCTGAAATGACGGAGGGCTACGACAAGTTTTTCTGAAAACCCATTGCGTAATGAACTTGATATCGTTGTAGGATCGAATGAATTTTGAAATGGAGTGTTTTTTAGGCTTTTCTAGTTTTGCTAAAGGGGTCACTCCCGGTGAAGGGATCGTCGGCCCTTTCCTCATCGAATAAGGTGCAGGATATATCATATATACCGCTGTGCAAAGCAAAAACTATAGAAGCAATCAAAAGACAAACCGAGGGGTGTAGCATCTGCCAGTTATTGCTAAAGGGGTCACTCCCGGTGAA
This sequence comes from Agapanthus africanus, assembly GCA_030015575.1. Classification (NCBI taxonomy): domain Eukaryota; kingdom Viridiplantae; phylum Streptophyta; class Magnoliopsida; order Asparagales; family Amaryllidaceae; genus Agapanthus; species Agapanthus africanus. The sequence goes on from CM057348.1 coordinate 74,059,440, forward strand.
GGGATCTCGGCCCTTTCCTTATCGAATAAGGTGCAGGATGTTCTACAAGGAACACCGCGATGCAAAGCAAGAACTGTAGCTACCTGTTTTTGAAAATTCGATTCCACAACATCTTTTAGGTTTCTTTTCTTTCATTAATCATATTAATGAAGTCCTATCATTTAAGTCACCTAAATATCACAGATAAATACGACGTACACTTATGCCATCCGCATTCGCCTCGATGTCCCCTCGTGCACCGTTAGGTTAGGTAACTAACGGCAGAGCGGGGCAGGGCTAACGCGGGTGTAAAACATAAGTAACGTCTATATAATATATCGTATATACTATATACAGCATCTATCACAACATATTAAATGATCACATCACATATATCGCAGCAAAAGAATCATATGAAACATTGGATATACTAGGACGTCCGTGTTTTTAATACGAGCCAGTATAAAACACAGATTCCACGGTCGCGATGATTAGCCAAACCCACACCCCTAGACCCCTACGAGAGCGGCAAGCAACCCTACCTGTCACGCCCCGCTTCCCAGAGTACGCAAGATTGGGCACGTGACATAGCCAACCATGCTACCTGTGGGTAGGAAGTATCCATCCACAGTCACATTACGGCTGTAGAGATATCAAGAACAAGATAATAAACTATCTATCACATGTCCAAATCCATAATAACAAGAGTCAAAGAACAATAAGTGCGGAAGCAATTGATCCAATGCAATAATAGAAAGGTACGTCCCGTAATGCGGGATCGTACCGGGAAATAAAGTGCAATAAGTAAACTAACCACTACAGAACTCACAAATCAGCCTGCTGGCTGCAGTACTCCTGCTCGGTCGACGACAGTAGTAAAGAATCTGGGCCATGCAAAACCCAGACGTCAGCGCGTCATGTCAACCAATAATATAATACGAACATGGTAATAAGCAATGCAGGAAAAGTAAACATGAATAAAGCAATAGTATGAAGTAACCGTGCAGGGTAGTGTGCAGTGGGTAGCTATACTGTTCTATCGGGTTTCTATTCTATAGTCTTTGAAATCAATTGATGAATCGTCGATGTAACTCAATAGTATCCCGTACATACCCGGGACCACGGCCACAATATTCTCGGTTGCAGCCGAGACATGCCGCTAGGCACAAAACAGGAAAGTGTACACTCGATAGTATCCCGTACATACCCGGGACCACGGCCACAATATTCTCGGCTTAAACCGAGACATGCAGCTAGGCACAAAACAGGAATGTGTACACTCAGGACAGGTAGTGAACTGTCGAGTTACAAGTCAGGTTCATCTTTGATTTCTCCATACCCCAAGTTATGTATGTCAGGTCAGGTATTCAATAATCAAGGACTAATGCCGACACAGGATCAGGTAACAGGTCAGGTTTGTCTGGATAGACAACAGGAGTGGTCCATGAGGACCCCAAGTCAGGTTTTTCGGCATTAGGCAATGAGATCATGTAACAAATCAGGTCGTGGTACAACAGGTTGAGTCGGTATGTACAGGGTATCATGTCCGGTGCATCGGTATATACATATATATGTCATGTGTAGCAAGGTCAGGTCAATATGTAACACAATCGAGGGTGTGCTCACAACAGGTATAAAATCGAACAAGGAATAACAGCAGGAAATAAGCAATGAATTAAACAACAATAAGCAATTTATTTAATCACATTAGTGCATTGGTATAGTACAGACGTTTCATCATATTAGCAAGTTTCGAGCACCCCTTGCGGTGCAATACCATTATATCAATATCAGAATGTAATAGAACTACCAGTGTATAGGCTATCATCCTTTAAACAGTAAAAAATATGGTTAACGGGCAGCTTCGTTATTAGGGTTAAAGTGGCAAGCTGAAATTTTAGGTTAACTGTAAAATGATATATGTCATGTTGCAGCCAAAATGAGAAATTAGCTATATCGAGTTACGTTTGCAGGTTTAACGAGTCAAATATATATAACTGTTTAGTATAGCATGTAGCAAGTGATACTTGCCTAGACGGATCGTGATACAGGTATACGGAACGTATCCAAACAACGCACAAGGGGATCACACGGGTCAGAGATGCTCGCTGGGTCGTCGAGGTCGTCGTCTGCACGACCGGATTTCGGCAAACAACATCCTTTCATAGAGCAAAATCGCCACTTGAAACTTGAAAACAACCATTACGAATAGTTCCAGCAACCATCGCATTCCAAGCAACAACATTTCGAACCGGCATCTCATCGAAATCTCGCAAGCCATCTGAAGATCCCAACACTTGCGTACCCACAAACCAATGTTGTCCAACTCACCACTTCACGCTCCACCATTTCATCAACAGCCTATGAGCCTTCTCCATATTCCCAAACTTCGCATACATGTTTACCAATGCATTCCCAAAGTAACCGAATTGGGCATCACTGAAAACATATCAACCATCTCCTTAAGCAAAGACATCACAGTTTCCCACAAACCCAACTCCGTGTAACCCCTGATTACGCAGTCCCAAGTGACGACATTCCTTTCGATCATTCTATCAAACACGTTTTTATAGAGAGCTATCGATACATCGGGAGAGTTGCTGTGGATCAAAGTGTTCCAGTGGATGGAGCTGCGCTGAGGGAGAGAGGAGAAGAGATGAAGGTGATGAGGGTTGGTGGCGATGGTAGGTCCTCGGCAAAGGGCTCCGGCAGTGAACAGTGAACGCGGCAGAAGGCTGGAGTTGCTGGCTCGGGTGGTGCTGTGCGATGAGGGGGAGGGGGGGTAAAGGCCGGGTTCTGGTCGCAGGGAAGAGGAGGTGGTCGGCGGTGGCGCGGGTGACGACGACGAGGGTCGACGGTGGCGTTTTCCGGCGAACAGAGGAGGTGGTAGTGCTGCGGCTTGGGTACTGTTGCAGCGCCGGCGAGGGAATGAGGAAGAAGGTGGAGAGGTCGGGATGAGACTGCGGAGGCAAGGGTGATGGTGGTGGTGTCGTCGGCGTGGGGAGGCGGCGGCGACTGGCACGGCGAGGCTAGGGTTCGCTGCGGGGTGAAGGTTGCAATGGCGCTCGGGAAAAGGAAGGAGGTGGCGAGGGGAGGGATGCTCTGTTAAGGTGAGGAGGAAGAGAGGAGGTGGAGACGATGAGTGCGAGGAGGAGGCTGGCTAGGGTTGCGACGAGGATTTGCTGGTGGTTCTCGCGTGGGTTGTGGGGTTCGTCGTGGGGTTTTCGGAAGGGACGAAGGAACAGTGGGGAAATTATATAAAGGGATAGAGAGAGAGAGAGTTAGAGAGAGAGAGAGAATGGGAAATCAGAGAGAGAGGTACGAGGGCTGGAGAGAGAGAGAGATAGGAAATAATGGAGGGGCCCACGAGAAGCAAACAGCAAGGTTTGATTGGATGGAATAAAAGATTTTAATAAACGGAAAGATTCTAACAGGTTCAAATGAATATATTAAAGATTAATTTAACAAACTAACTGTAGTCTAAATATACCATAGAGAATATATGTAGATATATGGTTCAAATATTATATTAAATTGAGATTTTGGCGCTAAATGAAATATTTCCAAATCGCGCCCGGGTTGCGCCCAAATGTTTCAAATTCAAATTATAGGATTTTAAGCGAGTTCCAAATTTTGAAAAGAGATGTTTTGTGATTAAAAAGCATGCCCCCAAGTCGGACACTTGCACGCGCGCGTAGACGTCCAAACTTGCCCGTTTCGCCGAACGGGACGAAATCTCGACGCGCGGACGCTACCACGCGACTAGTGGCGACGAGTAGGCCAACATGGATATTTTTAATTTCATTTTAGGTGTTAAAATTTGTTATGTGCCAAAATGACTTAACCGGTTAAAATTTAGCAATAAACACCAAACAATCAGGATAATTGGAATGAGCAATGTATAACACTCAACTAGAACCAGAATAGTATTATTGGGCTCGGGTGTTACATCATACCCAACTACAAAAAGAATTTCGTCCTCGAAATTCCAAGAATACAAGATAGCTAACTACAGAAAAATGTGAGGAAACTTCTGCCGGATCTCGTCTTCTCGCTCCCAAGTGGATTCTCCATGCGATCGGTTACCCCAAGAAACTAACTCAAGAGGGATAACCTTGTTCTTAAGAACCTTTTCTCTTCGATCCTTGATTTCGACTGGTCGCTCCTCAAAAGTTAGGTCCTCCCGTACGGTCAACTCCGAATGATCCAAGACGTGAGTTTCATCGCGAACATTCCTCCGTAGTTGAGATACATGAAACACATCGTGCACTCCTGCTAATGACTGTGGTAACGCCAAACGGTACGCTACCTCTCCAACACGCTCCAATATCTCGAAGGGTCCAACGAATCGAGGACTAAGTTTTCCCCGACTCCCAAAGAGAATCACTCCTCTAGTCGGTGATATCTTCAAGAATACCAAATCACCCACGGCGAACTCTAGAGGTCTTCTTGACGTGTCAGCCCAACTTTTCTGTCTGTCTTGAGCTGCCTTCATATGCTTCCTGATTGTATTCACCTTCTCGACTGTCTGTACAACCAAATCTGGTCCTAGTAACCTTCGTTCACCAACATCATCCCAACAAACCGGTGAACGGCACTTACGACCATACAACGCCTCAAACGGAGCCATCTGAATAGTCGCTTGGAAGCTATTGTTGTACGAAAACTCCACCAGATGTAGATGATCCTCCCAAGAACCTTTGAAGTCCAACATGCAAGCCCTCAACATATCTTCAAGGGTCTGGATCGTTCTCTCCGATTGCCCATCAGTCTGAGGATGATAAGCTGTGCTAAACTTCAATCGAGTCCCCAAACTTTCTTGTAAACTCCTCCAGAAGTGCGACAAGAACCGAGTGTCCCGATCGGACACGATGCTTACCGGTACTCCATGCAATCTTACAATCTCCTGCATGTACCGCTCTGCCAAAGTCTCCGTCGATTGACCAACCCGAAAAGGAATAAAATGAGCTGCCTTGGTCAACCGATCGACAATCACCCATACAGCATTGTTGCCCTTTGGACTCCGCGGTAAAGCCGTCACGAAATCCATGATTATATGTTCCCACTTCCACTGAGGGATCGGAAGTGGTTGCAACAAACCAGCAACCCTTTGGTGTTCAGCCTTGACTTGCTGACACACCAAGCACTTAGCCACGAAGCGAGCAATCTCCCGTTTCATACCTTCCCACCAGAAGTGCTGTCGAATATCTCGGTACATTTTTGTCCCTCCTGGATGTACAGAGTAAGCTGAACTGTGTGCCTCCTTCATAAGCTCTTCACGCCCATCCCCTTTCGGCACACACACACGGCTACCATATCTCAACGAACCGTCTTCGTGGACCAGTAAATCTGTTCGCGGTCCGGCTTCAACCTGCTCTCGAAACTTTTGTAGTTTAGGATCCTGCGACTGTGCCGCTTTAATCTTCTCAACTAAGGACGACTGTACTTGCAACTGCATCAACTGTCCCGTAGTATGTGGTAGCACAACTTCCAAGTCAAATCTCCGAAAATCCGCAATGATCTCCCTTTGTGCAGTCAATACCTGAATTGCTGGTAACCGACTAAGCGCATCCGGCACGACGTTAACTTTTCCCGGATGGTACTTAAGATCAAAGTCGTAGTCGACCATCAGCTCCAACCATCTGCGTTGCCTCATGTTCAACTCCTTCTGAGGGAACACATACTTCAAACTCTTGTGATCTGTAAAAACTTCGACTCTCTCGCCCAAAAGGTAGTGTCTCCAAATTTTCAAGGCGAAGATCACGGCCGCAAGCTCCAAGTCATGAGTCGGATAATTCTTCTCATGGGTCTTCAGTTGTCTTGATGCGTAAGCTACGACCTTCCCATCCTGCATCAAAACACATCCCAATCCTTTTTCAGATGCGTCGCTGTGAATTACCAGTCCTCCGGAATTATTTGGTACGGTCAGGATAGGGGCGGTTATCAACTTCTGCTTCAACGTCTCGAAGGCCAATGCACATCCATCCGTCCAAATAAAAGGTACTTCCTTGCGCGTAAGCTTGGTCAACGGTTCTGCCAAACGAGCGAAGTTTTCCACAAATCTCCTGTAGTATCCGGCCAAACCAAGGAAACTTCTTATCTCAGCCACGTTTCTTGGAATAGGCCAATCTCGAACCGCTGCAATCTTCACGGGATCGACGGCGATTCCATCGCCCGACACAACCTGCCCCAGAAACTTCACTTCTTCCAGCCAGAACTCACACTTACTCATTTTCGCATAAAGCTTCTCCTGTCTCAACATCTACAGGACCTGATGATATCCGGATTGCAAATCCAGTTTCGAGAATACTCTCGCGCCACTAAGCTGCTCAAAAGTTCTCCAATGCGAGGGATCGGGTACTTGCTTTTAATAGTCACCCGGTTCAATCCTCGATAATCAATGCACATCCTTCTCGTGCCATCCTTCTTCTTTACTAGAAGAACCGGAGCTCCCCAAGGCGAGTTGCTGCTTCGAATCCAACCCTTCTCAAGTGATTCACCAACTTGTTTCTTAACTTCTTCCAATTCCACTGGTGCCATCGGATAATAAGCTTTAGATACTGGCGCTGCACCAGGACTAAGGTCAATCGCGAACTCCACGTCTTGCCTCGGTGGTAGACCCGATATATCTTTACTACGTCCATAAAATCGCGAACAACCGCCGGCTCTTCACCACTATCAACTTCCATAGATGCAATAATGTTGTTTGTCGGCTTAGCCCTAAACTCGATTGGCCTGACAGAACTGCTTCCTTACCGCAACTGTTGTCTGCATCGTTGGCCGCGAAAGGTCCAGCGAGACTACCGAGTCTCGTCCACTCTGCTGCAGTCACGTCCACGGTTGCTCCATTCTGTCTTAGCCCGATGAACTTCTCTTCCATTTCCTCCCGTGCAGTCCGCGGGAAGAATTTCTCCAGGAAACTTTAGAGAAATCCGCCCAACTGATTGGCTTGGGCAAGCGGGTCTCCTCCACAAGCCATCACTCTCGGGCGTAATCCCTTAGCTGAATGCGCACCACATCAACTCCTTTGTCCTCTGGAATCTGTGTCGCAATCAGCAAATTCTCCGTGTCACTAGCCACTGCTCAGCTGGCAACGGCTCCTATAGACCAGTGAAAGTAGACGGACCCAAAAGTCTGAAATCTGCTACAGTCCCTACTCGTTCGACTGGTCTAGTGCCAACCTCGTTCACAGACTGCTGAACGATCTGCAAACCTCCCTGAAATGAGTCCGCTTGCTGCTGGATCAGCTCGGTCTGTTTCTTTGATTGCCAGCATTCCTCTTATCACTCCAACCATGGCGGCTTCGTTCACACGCCCCTGGTACTTCTTCAACTTCTTACCTGTCAAAATCCTGAACTCAAAACATCTAATATTAGCATGATGATAGATTCTGAATATGGATCAAGGCTAGAACTCCAAGATACTTAAATAGAGTACCGCATTGTAGCTATGCCGCGGTATCATAGCCGCAATTACTTAACTCCACCCAAGTCGCCCAAGTCCTAGGGATAACAAGAAATCAGGTTTTCGAGTCGACATGCAGAGTAAGTTTGCACGTCGAAAAAGATATAATCCGGAAGAATGTGATTCAAGAATGGTAAAACGGTCAAGGTGGCAGGACATGTTTCCTAAACACGGGTGTTCTGATTCGTGTATTGGGTACAATACCCAACTACAAAGAATCAACCCAACTAACCTATGGCTCTGATACCAAAAAGAACCATGTCACGCCCCGCTTCCCAGAGTACGCAAGATTGGGCACGTGACATAGCCAACCATGCTACCTGTGGGTAGGAAGTATCCATCCACAGTCACATTACGGCTGTAGAGATATCAAGAACAAGATAATAAACTATCTATCACATGTCCAAATCCATAATAACAAGAGTCAAAGAACAATAAGTGCGGAAGCAATTGATCCAATGCAATAATAGAAAGGTACGTCCCGTAATGCGGGATCGTACCGGGAAATAAAGTGCAATAAGTAAACTAACCACTACAGAACTCACAAATCAGCCTGCTGGCTGCAGTACTCCTGCTCGGTCGACGACAGTAGTAAAGAATCTGGGCCATGCAAAACCCAGACGTCAGCGCGTCATGTCAACCAATAATATAATACGAACATGGTAATAAGCAATGCAGGAAAAGTAAACATGAATAAAGCAATAGTATGAAGTAACCGTGCAGGGTAGTGTGCAGTGGGTAGCTATACTGTTCTATCGGGTTTCTATTCTATAGTCTTTGAAATCAATTGATGAATCGTCGATGTAACTCAATAGTATCCCGTACATACCCGGGACCACGGCCACAATATTCTCGGCTGCAGCCGAGACATGCCGCTAGGCACAAAACAGGAAAGTGTACACTCGATAGTATCCCGTACATACCCGGGACCACGGCCACAATATTCTCGGCTTAAACCGAGACATGCCGCTAGGCACAAAACAGGAATGTGTACACTCAGGACAGGTAGTGAACTGTCGAGTTACAAGTCAGGTTCATCTTTGATTTCCCCATACCCCAAGTTATGTATGTCAGGTCAGGTATTCAATAATCAAGGACTAATGCCGACACAGGATCAGGTAACAGGTCAGGTTTGTCTGGATAGACAACAGGAGTGGTCCATGAGGACCCCAAGTCAGGTTTGTCGGCATTAGGCAATGAGATCATGTAACAAATCAGGTCGTGGTACAACAGGTTGAGTCGGTATGTACAGGGTATCATGTCCGGTGCATCGGTATATACATATATATGTCATGTGTAGCAAGGTCAGGTCAATATGTAACACAATCGAGGGTGTGCTCACAACAGGTATAAAATCGAACAAGGAATAACAGCAGGAAATAAGCAATGAATTAAACAACAATAAGCAATTTATTTAATCACATTAGTGCATTGGTATAGTACAGACGTTTCATCATATTAGCAAGTTTCGAGCACCCCTTGCGGTGCAATACCATTATATCAATATCAGAATGTAATAGAACTACCAGTGTATAGGCTATCATCCTTTAAACAGTAAAAAATATGGTTAACGAGCAGCTTCGTTATTAGGGTTAAAGTGGCAAGCTGAAATTTTAGGTTAACTGTAAAATGATATATGTCATGTTGCAGCCAAAATGAGAAATTAGCTATATCGAGTTACGTTTGCAGGTTTAACGAGTCAAATATATATAACTGTTTAGTATAGCATGTAGCAAGTGATACTTGCCTAGACGGATCGTGATACGGGTATACGGAACGTATCCAAACAACGCACAAGGGGATCACACGGGTCGGAGATGCTCGCTGGGTCGTCGAGGTCGTCGTCTGCACGACCGGATTCCGGCAAACAACATCCTTTCATAGAGCAAAATCGCCACTTGAAACTTGAAAACAACCATTACGAATAGTTCCAGCAACCATCGCATTCCAAGCAACAACATTTCGAACCGGCATCTCATCGAAATCTCGCAAGCCATCTGAAGATCCCAACACTTGCGTACCCACAAACCAATGTTGTCCAACTCACCACTTCACGCTCCACCATTTCATCAACAGCCTATGAGCCTCCTCCATATTCCCAAACTTCGCATACATGTTTACCAATGCATTCCCAAAGTAACCGAATTGGGCATCACTGAAAACATATCAACCATCTCCTTAAGCAAAGATATCACAGTTTCCCACAAACCCAACTCCGTGTAACCCCTGATTACGCAGTCCCAAGTGACAACATTCCTTTCGGTCATTCTATCAAACACGTTTTTATAGAGAGCTATCGATACATCGGGAGAGTTACTGTGGATCAAAGTGTTCCAGTGGATGGAGCTGCGCTGAGGGAGAGAGGAGAAGAGATGAAGGTGATGAGGGTTGGTGGCGATGGTAGGTCCTCGGCAAAGGGCTCCGGCGGTGAACAGTGAACGCGGCAGAAGGCTGGAGTTGCTGGCTCGGGTGGTGCTGTGCGATGAGGGGGGGTAAAGGCCGGGTTCTGGTCGCAGGGAAGAGGAGGTAGTTGGCGGTGGCGCGGGTGACGACGACGAGGGTCGACGGTGGCGTTTTCCGGCGAACAGAGGAGGTGGTAGTGCTGCGGCTTGGGTGCTGTTGCAGCGCCGGCGAGGGAATGAGGAAGAAGGTGGAGAGGTCGGGACGAGACTGCGGAGGCAAGGGTGATGGTGGTGGTGTCGTCGGTGTGGGGAGGCGGCGGCGACTGGCACGGCGAGGCTAGGGTTCGCTGCGGGGTGAAGGTTGCAATGGCGCTCGGGAAAAGGAAGGAGGTGGCGAGGGGAGGGATGCTCTGTTAAGGTGAGGAGGAAGAAAGGAGGTGGAGACGATGTGCGAGGAGGAGGCTGGCTAGGGTTGCGACGAGGATTTGCTGGTGGTTCTCGCGTGGGTTGTGGGGTTCGTCGTGGGGTTTTCGGAAGGGACGAAGGAACAGTGGGGAAATTATATAAAGGGATAGAGAGAGAGAGAGAGTTAGAGAGAGAGAGAGAATGGGAAATCAGAGAGAGAGGTACGAGGGCTGGAGAGAGAGAGAGATAGGAAATAATGGAGGGGCCCACGAGAAGCAAACAGCAAGGTTTGATTGGATGGAATAAAAGATTTTAATAAACGGAAAGATTCTAACAGGTTCAAATGAGTATATTAAAGATTAATTTAACAAACTAACTGTAGTCTAAATATACCATAGAGAATATATGTAGATATATGGTTCAAATATTATATTAAATTGAGATTTTGGCGCTAAATGAAATATTTCCAAATCGCGCCCGGGTTGCGCCCAAATGTTTCAAATTCAAATTATAGGATTTTAAGCGAGTTCCAAATTTTGAAAAGAGATGTTTTGTGATTAAAAAGCATGCCCCCAAGTCGGACACTTGCACGCGCGCGTAGACGTCCAAACTTGCCCGTTTCGCCGAACGGGACGAAATCTCGACGCGCGGACGCTACCACGTGACTAGTGGCGACTGTTCCCCTTCGAATGGACACGCGAGGACATGGGCTGTCTTGCCTGAGATTCGGGGCAGATGCTAATTGGTGCTATCCGTCTACCTCTCCGAAGATGCCAAGTTGATTTATGGCACCGTGTATCGGAGGTTTAAACGGATGCGTCCGATATAGCAGACTTCGTCAGATTCCCCCTCGTTTGAGGGGTTTTTGATTGTGGGGACGCTCTTCCCTGCAGGCGCAAGCCCCTGCAGTTAATTACGCTACCGCATCGCGGTAACAACTTTCTCCTTCTCCAGATGGTCACTTCGTGTCGTGTGTGTTTGTTTTATGTTTTATTGCCCGTGGATCGTTTACGGAGACCGAGTTATGTCGTCGTCCGTAGGGCGTGGACTAGTCCAAATCCGTGTTATCTTAGATTTGGGTTTGGGGGTTTGGTTTGAGGATACGTTAGCCATATTTGAGGCTAAGATCAACTCAAACATTTGTTAAGGATACGTTAGTCTAGTTTGAGACTAAGATCAACTTAACGGGATCGTTTAGATCCGACAAAGGAGCGTTTGGACTCCATTGTTCCAGTTTTAGGGACATAGTGGTCCATCGTATGTGTGTGGCCGTCGGGACCCGTCACCTCTCTGACGACGTTGAAGGATTACAACGACGGGTGTCAGAGGAGTTCAGAGATGTACCCTCAAGCCAGAGTTAATTGGGGGGATTCGTAGTCCAGTCTGCTTGAAGGTTTAAGGATTCGTTAGCCATCTTTGAGGCTAAGATCAACTTAAACGGGACCGTTTAGCTCCGACAAAAGAGCATATAGGGGCTCTATTGTTCTAGTTTGAGGACATTGCGGTCCATGGGTAGTTTAGGGACGTCGCGGTCCATGGGTAGTTTAAGGAAATTGCGGTCCAAGGGTAGTTTAAGGACATTGCGGTCCACGGGTAGTTTAAGGACATTGCGGTCCATGGGTAGTTTAAGGACATTGCGGTCCATTGTTAGTTTTAAGACATCTCGGTCAAGGTTAAGGACGTCGTAGTCCATGGGTTTAAGGACTCCACAGTCCGGTATGTGCTCTGGATGCTTCACACGGGTTCACTACCGTGCTTGGCGAGGACCAGGCTCCGCTCTGGGCGTTTTCCGTGGGGTCAAAGAGTGACGTTATCCACGTTCCACATAACCAGGAATTTTGCACTAGATGCTTCACACGGGTTCACTGCCGTGCTTGGCGAGGACTAGGCTCCGCTCTGGGCGTTTTCCGCGGGGTCAAGGAGTGACGTTATCCGCGTTCCACGTAACCAGGAATTTTGCATTAGACATGGGTTTAAGGACCCCACAGTCCATATTGGTGTGCGGTCGTCGGGACCCGTCACCTCTTTGAAGACATTGAGGGATTACAATGCCAAGTATCAAAGGAGTGAAGAGATGTACCCTAGAACCGGAATGGATTAAATAGTCCTTAGCCCAATTTGGGATCAAGACCCATTAATTATATTATGAGCCCATTGGCCCAGTTAATCACAAATTGAGGACTTATGGCCGTCTTGGGCTAAGTCCAATCAGGAGAGGCTTTGCCTCCATCCATTTGGCCAATTGGGCCAAAGCCTAGTGTTAAACAGTACAGAGCAATCAGTGTTGAACACTAGGAATGAGAGTTTTCACATTAGTGTTAATCACTAAGAAAATCAGTGTTAAACACTGCAAAATAGAGTTTTCCAAATTAGTGTTAAACACTAAGAAAATCAGTGTTAAACACTGTAGATAGAGTTTTTCAATTAGTGTTAAACACTAAGAAAATCAGTGTTAAACACTGTAGATAGAGTTTTCCAATTAGTGTTAAACACTAAGGAGGGAGGGGTCACGTGCGGACACGTGAGAGCGCCCTGATTTCCCTTCATTCATTCTGCGGAGATTATCGCATCTTTCAGAGCATCACGTGCCATCACGTGACGGGCATTCATATGCTTATGTGTTAGAGCTTCTGTCAAGGGTCACGTGGGGGACTGCCTCAAAGGGGCTTTCTGTAGCTCTTTTGGGGGGGTCACGTGGTGGCATGTGACCCTGCCTCTATGTATGTCGTTTAGAGGATCTGTTGATCTTTTTTCAGGAATTAAATTCCTCGAGCTTTAAATTTCAGAGGAAATTAAATTCCTACTTCCTTTTGAAGACTTATATTCTGGAATAGAGTTGAACTCTGAATTTTCTGTAGGAACTAAATTCCTCATATATGTGAAGAACTGAATAGGGTTAAACCCTAATAAAAACTTTTAAGGAGTTTAAACTTCCATTCTCTGTTAAATTATGATTAAGGGAATTAAATTCCCGCTGTTTCATCAGAACTAGGTTCTTAATTAGGGTTAAACCCTGTTTCTCTTTGTTCTGAAGGAATTAAATTCCCATAACACAGGGTCAAGCCCTAGTTTTATTTTAAAGGAATTAAATTCCTATAGTTCTGTGAGAATTAAATTCTCATGCTTGCATTCCCTCTCTATGTTTTGGATCTGCATGGCAGGATCTCAACCCATTGAGAATTAAATTCTCAACCTAAAGGGGAGATGTGCACTTTGCAGATCCTCTATCAAAGAGAGAAGAAATATGTTCTTCTGTTTTATATATCAGAGTTAAACTCTGTTGAGAATTAAATTCTCTTTCTTTCAGAAAGCCTTCCCTTTCTTACCTAGGGTTTCTTTTGCAGAAGATCCGAATTCCTCCAAGTATCAGAGCTCTCTTCTTTTTCTTCCCTCTGCCTATATCTATATCTCTCTGTGTATCCCTTTTTTGTGTCTCTTGGCTCCTATTTATAGGAGAAGCAGCTGAATCAATTAGTTTTTGACGAATCTTCATTGAGAGATTTGATTTGCATCCATCATTCGTTTTGGACCTTTGGATTATTGGGTGAATTTTATTCACCATTGGATTTCAAATCCAGGGATTCTCTTTTGTTATTTCTGTTAGATTTAAAGGGGAAATCTTTCCAAACTCGAGATTTTCCATAGATAGATGATATTTAATCATCTCTGAATCTTTAATTTGATCGGCCCCAGATAGTCACTTTCCTTTGGAAAGATTTAAATCTCCTTCAGACTTTAATTCTGTTAACAAAATGGGCTTTGAAAGCTGGTCACGTGTGACCACGTGACCCCCTTGGAATGAGCCTTAGAATCTTTCTTTTGTTCTCTATCTTCTGGTCGCTGTTTAGTCATCACGTGTCAACACGTGACCATTGGTCACGTGTGAACACGTGACCCCTGTCTGGAGCCTCTTTCTTTGGTTCAACTGGAGAACAAGTTTGTTGTCTTGATCGTCACGTGCCAACACGTGACCCCTGGTCACGTGGGAGCACGTGACCTCTTTTGAAGCTTTTTCCCTGATTTGATCAGCGAATCAATGTGTGCCTTTGCTGCTTGAATTTAAATGTCACGTGCGGACACGTGACCTTGGTCACGTGGGAGCACGTGACCCTTTCTGAAGCCCTTTTTTTTCGATTTAGTCAGGAAACTGAACTTGCTTGGATGATGCGTTTAGGTGTCACGTGTCAACACGTGACTGCTGGTCACGTGTAAGCATGTGACCCTCTTCTGAAGCTTTTTCCATAAGCTTTTCTGATTTTAAATCAGGAAACAAATGCCCCCACAGCGTTGTTCTCACGTGTCTGCACGTGAGTGCAACGCTGTCACCTCTTGTGACCGTTGGATTCATTTAGGGATCTGGGGAGATGAAACGTTTCCATTGCCTTCTATAAATACCTCTGTCTCTTCATAGGAGCCTTCACTTTGCTCATCTTCTTCTTCTGAGAACTTCTTCCTTGAGAATTTAATTCTCGCTTCCAGAGTTTAGTTCTCTGTCTTGAAACAATCTTCAGAGTTTAACTCTGTTCAAAAAGAATCCTTTTCTTCATGTAATGTTTTTGGACAACGATGGATCTTCACATTTCTCTGGATTTTAAATCCAAAACAAGGATTTTTACCCTTTTTTCTTCATCTTTTTCCATAAACACATGAAACCGCTTAACCTTCAAACTGTAGATCTCTTAGGGTTTAGATGATTGTTGGGGAGATGATGATGGCGTTTCAACCCCATGGAATTTAATTCCATCAAAAATATTTCTGGGAATTTAATTCCCTTTTTCTTAATAAGGAATTTAATTCCTATGAAGAACTCAGTTTTCTTCGCACGGAGGCTTCCTGGGGTCTCTTGGCCCTAGGTCGTTCTTCTGCAATTAATGCAATGGGGGCTTTGTAATGATTTCTCGTGACTTTTATTTCAGGTATCATGGATGCTCATCTGTATAGTCTTGACGAGATCATTTCCTACGGGAATATTCGTGCGCTGGGCCGTAGTCAGAACCAGGAGTTCACCGATGCTCAGTGTGCCGAGATCATGAGCCGCTTTGACGAGTATAACCATCGGCTGCTCCCCCGTCGCTCTTCTCTTCTGAGGCTGATCGTGCTGGCGATCAGGGAGGCTCTCCCTTTATTTTGTGCTGGTGTGCCGCTTGGGTCATTGGACGCCGCCGAGGATAAAGTACACTCGGTGTATCTGATGCACTTGATTTCAGAGAGGAGGCGGGATAATCTCATTGATCTCCTGCATCAGATCTTTCAGCAATCAGCCATACTTGCCGCCTACCGGAGGGTAGAGGACATCCGCGGGGACCCCGATGCTTGTGACCGTGAGAGAAAGCATACTCAGGAGGTTCGAAATGCTTGGAAGATCTTGAATAAAGTTAATTTCGAGTTTCTCAACCCATGCCCCGCGTCTGAAGCATTGCCATTGTAAATGTGTCCTCTATATTTTTGTATGAACCTCTTGAAGTATGAGTGACAAGTTTTATTATGTCTTCCCATGTTTGCATGCTTTTTCTCTGGGATTTTATTATTTTGCTACTATTGTTGTTTGTGCTCTTTTTTTTTTTTTTAATATGCAGGGTACTACTCCAGATTTTTCCTTTTAAATGCACATCAGGTTTAGGCCTCACGTGTTCTACACGTGGGATCCCTTGATGTGGCCGTTCACAAGATTTTCCCCATGCCATATTTTCAGTGCACAATATTAGATGCAGAAAAAGGGCCTTGGAAATAGTTCCATCTCCTTGATTTTCGATGCCTTTCCTTTTTTAGGCCTTGGAAATAACTTCACCATGCAAGATTTTCCGCGCACAGCACTTAATGCACTTCATTATATATGAGGCTATAGCTTTCTTTTTCTTTCACAGAGAGATTCATATCATATATATATTTTTTTCTTGAGAGAAAAACGAGTGCCATGGCTTGCAATCGCCCTCATGCTCGTCGACAGCCGTGGGAAGTTCCTCTTGAGGAGATGATCCCCCGCTTTGCTGCTCGGTTGGTAGACCCCCTCCTTTCTGACAACGAATGTGACTTGGCCATGCACGAGCTCTCGATCCGTAGAGGGTCTCCCCTCCCGATGGGTTCCCTCTGGCTCCGGATGATTCTCGTTGCCGTGCTTGCCGACATCCCTCCTCACCCAGCAGAGATGACCCTGGCGATGCTTGATGCGGCGGAAGAGAAGCTCGAGGGCTTTCATGAAGCGTGCCTGATTACTCAGGCTTTGAAGGACTGCTCAATTCATCTGCTGAGCGAGATAAAGGCCCGACGAGCTATTATGTTTGCTTTCGCGGACGAACACGGCACCAACCGATGGGGAGCGACTTCTCGCGAGAATCGTCGCTTTGATGTGCTGGAGAGAGCGGAGAGGGAGATAGAGAATTTTGTTCTTCGCTTTGTTAACCCTTGTGCCATTGATCCGGTGTTTGGTGACCTTTTCCGTTAGCGTAGTGTATTTAAATTAGTCCTCTCTTTTGTATGCTTTATGCTGAACCCCCACGTAGGCTTGGTACTCGTATGCATGTTTTCGCTTGCATGAATAAACATTGTGTTCTTCTTATGAAAGCTTCCTCTAATTATCAACATTGTCATCATGTCGCATGCAAAGTAAAGCCTTGAATTTTATTTCTTTTTTGGATGTTCATATAATCGCGAACACATGCTTGATAGGATAAACATTGGAAATTTTCTCGTTGCTTTTCATACCAGTTGATGTGAACGCGTTTCAGATCGATTATTGCTGTCGATCGGAAGTCCATTTATATGGTCTTGTAAATGTCTTGTTTCTAAGGCCGCGGTCACGAAAGCGAGCTTACGTGGCCTGATAGAGCGACACGTAGCGAACATATTGTTGTGCGAGAAAGAGGGGCTCGGCCGTAAATTCTCGGAGAGAGAGAGCTAGCCTCCAAGGCGCTGAGCGAGCTTCAGGCCAATCTCACAGCCAGGGCCAACAAAGCGTATGAACTTTGGCGGGTGTTTCAGGAGTCCATCAAAGAGGTGGTGGCTCTCGACAAAGCTGCCACGTTTACTCGCGAGAGGGTTGAGGCTCACAAGGCCACTGAGAAAGAGCTTGAAGCCCGGCTTGCTTCGTATCAGGCCCACCAAGTTCAGGCGGAGGCTCGTCTTCTAGAGATCTTGCTTCATGAAGCCGTGGCTCAGCAATAGACCGATGAGCTGGTAAAATTGTTGCACCGCCCGCCGGCTTGAGGACTTGTATCTTTTCTCCCTTTTTTTTGTACATACTCATGGATAAGAGTATCTTTCTTTTTGTTTCTTTCATGAATTGTACTTTGTATCCATTTTGGCTTATGAATAAAAGATAAATTTTCCTTCTCAATGGTGTGTCCCTTTTTTATTGAATGAATTCTGCGGGTATTCTATCTTGATCTCCTTGCAGGACAGCGATGGCTCAGGATTCAGGGTTAAGATCTGCTTCCTGAGACTTTTGCATTTTATGAGCCACGAGGGTCTCATAAAGAGTTTTTCTCCCTACAGGTCGAGAGGATCCCATAGGTGTAAGTTCTTCTTAAGAATCGTGAGGATTCTTAAGCGGGTTTTCCCTTGAGAGTCGTAAGGATCTCACAAGAGAGATTTTTTTTTCTTTACAGGCCGTGAGGACCTGTAAGTGCCGGATGTGGTCACCCTTATCCGTGTTTCACGGAGTCAGGGGGTTTCTCCAGGTATTGTAGTTTAGAGACGTCACGGTCAAGGTTAAGGACCTCATAGTCCGTGGATTTAGGGACTCCACAGTCCAATGTTAGTTTTAAGACATCACGGTCAAGGTTAAGGACCTCATAGTCCGTGGATTTAGGGACTCCACAGTCCGATGTTAGTTTTAAGACATCACGGTCAAGGTTAAGGACCTCATAGTCCGTGGATTTAGGGACTCCACAGTCCGATGTTTGGTTGCAGGGACCCGTCACCTCTTTGAAGACGTTGAGGAATTACAACGCCGTGTATCAAAGGAGTGAAGAGATGTACCCTTAAACCAAGGCAGAATTCGTAGGGAATCGGGGTGGTTGATCGTTAGCTTTAAGACATCACGGTCGAGGTTAAGGACGTCATAGTCCGTGGATTTTAAGGACTCCACAGTCTGGTATTTGCTCTGGATGCTTCACACGGGTTCACTGCCGTGCTTGGCGAGGACCAGGCTCCTCTCTGGATGCTTCACACGGGTTCACTGCCGTGCTCTGCGAGGACCAGGATCCGCTCTGGACGTTTTCCACGGGGTCAAAGAGTGACATTATCCGCGTTCCACGTAACCAGGAATTTTGCACTAGATGCTTCACACGGGTTCACTGCCATGCTCGGCGAGGACTAGGCTCCGCTCTGGATGCTTCACACGGGTTCACTGCCGTGCTCTGCGAGGACCAGGATCCGCTCTGGACGTTTTCCACGGGGTCAAAGAGTGACGTTATCCACGTTCCACGTAACCAGGAAGTTTGCACTAGATGCTTCACACGGGTTCACTGCCGTGCTCGGCGAGGACTAGGCTCCGCTCTGGATGCTTCACACGGGTTCACTGCCGTGCTCTGCGAGGACCAGGATCCGCTCTGGACGTTTTCCACGGGGTCAAAGAGTGACATTATCCGCGTTCCACGTAACCAGGAAGTTTGCACTAGATGCTTCACACGGGTTCACTGCCGTGCTCGGCGAGGACTAGGCTCCGCTCTGGATGCTTCACACGGGTTCACTGCCGTGCTCTGCGAGGACCAGGATCCGCTCTGGACGTTTTCTACGGGGTCAAAGAGTGACGTTATCCGCGTTCCACGTAACCAGGAAGTTTGCACTAGATGCTTCACACGGGTTCACTGCCGTGCTCGGCGAGGACTAGGCTCCGCTCTGGATGCTTCACACGGGTTCACTGCCGTGCTCTGCGAGGACCAGGATCCGCTCTGGACGTTTTCCACGGGGTCAAAGAGTGACATTATCCGCGTTCCACGTAACCTGGAAGTTTGCACTAGATGCTTCACACGGGTTCACTGCCGTGCTCGGCGAGGACTAGGCTCCGCTCTGGATGCTTCACACGGGTTCGCTGCCGTGCTCTGCGAGGACCAGGATCCGCTCTGGACGTTTTCCACGGGGTCAAAGAGTGACATTATCCGCGTTCCACGTAACCAGGAATTTTGCACTAGATGCTTCACACGGGTTCACTGCCGCGCTCGGCGAGGACTAGGCTCCGCTCTGGATGCTTCACACGGGTTCATTGCCGTGCTCTGCGAGGACCAGGATCCGCTCTGGACGTTTTCCACGGGGTCAAAGAGTGACGTTATCCGCTTTCCACGTAACCAGGAAGTTTGCACTAGATGCTTCACACGGGTTCACTGCCGCGTTAGGCGAGGACTAGGCTCCGCTCTGGATGCTTCACACGGGTTCGCTGCCGTGCTCTGCGAGGACCAGGATCCGCTCTGGACGTTTTCCACGGGGTCAAAGAGTGACGTTATCCGCTTTCCACGTAACCAGGAAGTTTGCACTAGATGCTTCACACGGGTTCACTGCCGCGCTCGGCGAGGACTAGGTTCCGCTCTGGATGCTTCACACGGGTTCATTGCCGTGCTCTGCGAGGACCAGGATCCGCTCTGGATGTTTTCCATAGGGTCAAAGAGTGACGTTATCCGCGTTCCACGTAACCAGGAAGTTTGCACTAGATGCTTCACACGGGTTCACTGCCGCGTTAGGCGAGGACTAGGCTCCGCTCTGGATGCTTCACACGGGTTCGCTGCCATGCTCTGCGAGGACCAGGATCCGCTCTGGACGTTTTCCACGGGGTCAAAGAGTGACATTATCCGCGTTCCACGTAACCAGGAATTTTTGTTGATTGTATCCGCATTTCACGGAATGGAGGTTTGACTCTTGGTGATATGTATATCACCGAGCCATAGAACTGGGGGTTGCCGCTGTTTCGTTTCGCTTGATATTGTGTCTGCTGCCATGAGACGAACGTCGAGATGATCTCTAGGCTATCTGTAAACCGTCGAGATTTGGCCTCTTCTTATGATGAAACCTGGGGAAGGAGTATGATCCCTTCTTTGTTTGCGCCCCTGGATTGTATACAGGGATAGATGTAGCATCACCTGTAGGGCGAGGATTTCACTTTTATTTCATTTCTTTTTCCGCGATGCTCTATCATTTCAGCTTTTATATCGCGAAAATCGCGATTGCCCAATCATTTCGGCTATTTTTCGCGGTGCCCAATCATTTCGGCTATTTATTTCATTTTCTACTCGCTGTTTTTTATTGCGAGTTGCCCCATCATTTCGGCTATTTTTCATGCATATATTTTTACTTGCTGTTTTTTTTTATTGCAAGCTGCCCTATCATTTCGGCTATTTCATATGCACTTTTGGCTCGCTGATTTTTTTATATATCGCGAGTATGGAACTTGGGATCTGATACCAATCTTAGCATCAGCATCGCTGCGACTGGAATATTGCCAGGAGCGAATCATCATTTGCCATGCAAGAACTTAGGATTTTATACCGGTTTAGACATCAGCATCGCTGCAACTGGAATATTGCCAGGAGCGAATCATCATTTGCCATGCAAGAACTTGGGATTTGATACCGGTTTAGGCATCAGCATCGCTGCAACTGGAATATTGCCAGGAGCGAATCATCATTTGCCTTTGTCGAAGATGAACAAAGGTGGCTCAGCAAACAGGGTTAAGGGTCCTGTCGACCAAGGCTTTTGACTTCATGAGCCGTAAGGGTCTCACAAAGGTATTTCTCCCTAGGAATCGTGAGGATTCATAAGTGTATGTCCCTCTGTAAGTCGTAAGGATCTTACAAAAGGGTTTCCTCCTTATGAGTCAAGAGGGCTTATAAGGGTTGTTCACCGTGTAAACATATCCCTAGTCGCGGATGGGACTTTGTTAGGGAAATGTTTATTCGCGCCCGTGGATTGTATACAAGGGTCAGTATTGAGCCTCTTGTAGGGCAAGATCGGAGGTTGTGGGGGTTGCTTAAGAACAGGTTCAGGTCTCCGTAACTTAAGACTTTCAAAACTTATGATCCGTGAGGGTCCCATAAGAGAATTCTCCTTACGAGTCGTAAGGATCTCGCAAGTGTAATTTCTCCTTAGGAATCGTGAGGATTCCTAAGTGTGGTGTTCCCTTGTGAGTCGTAAGGATCTCACGCAGGTGGTTTCTCCTTTCAAGGTCGAGAGGATCCTGTAAGTGTCTTTTAACGAGGTTGCGCCCTTTCGGGTTTTCACAAACACTCGCCGGTAGTCCTGCTGTTTTTACTCACGGAGCCCTTTCGGGTTTTCATCCGTGCCCATTTTGCTTATGGACATACCGTTTTTTATTTTATATACTTTCTCTTTTTTTTTCTTTTTTTTATCTCGTCAGCCTAAGGATGCTGCGGTAGTAGTTTAGGGATGTTTCGGTCCGTCGTTAGTTTAAGGACGTTTCGGTCCAGCGTTAGTTTAAGGACGTTTCGGTCCGTTGATAGTTTAAGGACGTTTCGGTCCGTTGATAGTTTAAGGACGTTTCGGTCCGTTGATAGTTTAAGCACGTTTCGGTCCGTCGATAGTTTAAGGACGTTTCGGTCCGTCGTTAGGGGAAGACCGGCTGCTGCTTGTAAAGTCTGAGCCTAGGAAGATAGCGAGCGGACATAGTCGTCGTCGTCTATCATTGACCCAGGCTGTGGCTCATTAAGCATAGTATTTCTTTAAGAAGCGGCCGTTTATTGGCCTGAAAGGCCTTTCACCGTGCATGTCCACGAGTAGATAGGCTCCACCCTAGTAGACCTTGTCTATGATGTACGGGCCTTCAAAGTTTGGCTCAAATTTTCCCCGCTTGGCACGATTGGGGATCATAGGTCTTTTGACCACTAGTACGAGTTCGCCTTGGCGGAATGTCCTCGGCCTGGTCAATCTTTCGTACGAGCGCGTCATCTTTGCTTTGTAGGCTTCTAGATGTTGTTGCGCTATGAGCCGGGTTTCGTCGAGGGCATCAAGCTCCTCAAGCCGAAGGTGAGCATTTTCTTCGTCCGTCAGCTCGTGATGGACTGCTATTCGTAGAGAGGGTAACTCTATCTCGAGGGGGAGCACTGCTTCCGTCCCAAATACTAACGCGTACGGCGTTGTGTTCGTGGCCGTCTTGAATGTAGTTCGATAAGCCCAAAGGGCTTCCTGCAGCCTTTCGTGCCAGTCTCTCTTATTCCGGGAAACGGTCTTTTTTATGATCTTCGTCAAGGTCTTATTGAAGGCCTCGGCCAGACCGTTAGCCCGTGGGTTGTAAATTGAAGAATATCTCTAGTCTATATTGTGCTGCTGCGCGAAGCGGCTAATCTTATGGCTTCTGTAGGCTGGCCCGTTATCGGAGATAATCCGCCGTGGGGTTCCAAACCGATAGATGACGTGCGTCTTGAAGAAATGGAGGATATTCTCCGTCTTCACTTCCCTCAGTGGTACTGCTTCTGCCCATTTGGAGAAGTAATCAGTTGTCGCCAGGATAAAACGATGTCCCCGAGACGATGCTGGCTCGATGGGGCCAACTATGTCAGTCCCCCACATTTCGAATGGCCAGCTGGCCACCGTTGGGTGTAGTGGATTTGGATGTTGGTGGATAAAGTCTCCATGAATCTGGCACGAGTGGCATTGCTTCGCATACTCGAGGCAGTCCTGAATCATCGTGGGCCAGTAGTAACCCATCCGTTTAATTTTTAACTTCGTCTTTGGGCCTGCTTGGTGAGAACCGCAAAGCCCATCGTGGACTTCCCGAATGACTCTTTCCGCTTCGTCAGGTCCTAAGCATCTCAGCCATAGAGAATCAAACGATCTCTTGTATAGAGTATCGTTGACGAAGGCGAAAGATAGAGCTCGTTTCATGAGCTGATGCCTTGAGGGTGTATCTTTAGGCATTCGGTGGGACTTAAAGTAGTCTATGAAGACTTCCCTCCAGTCCTCGGCCTTCTCATGGTTCTTTATTTATAAGGTCGTCTGCTCAGTCGCTCCCTCTTTATATAATTCCGGAGGTATTTCTGCCGGGGTGAGCACTCGACGGCTTTGTACCACGATTCTGACATCATCGAGGTTCTCGTCAGCCAGTTCTTTAGCAAGTTTGGCCAACGCGTCTGCTTTGCTGTTTTCCGCGCGCGGTATGTTCTCTAAAATATAGGAGGGAATTTGGGCCAACAGTTGTTGCACCCTTTCGCCGTACTTCACCAACTCCGGCTTGCACGTTTGGTAGTCACCATTTACTTGACTAACGACCAGCTGAGAATCCCCGTATATAAGGAGGTCTTCAATTCCCATGTCGATGGCGATTTCGAGGCCTGCTATCAGAGCTTCGTATTCAGCTTCATTGTTCGTCCTTGGCTCTGTTAAAGAGAAGGCGAAGCGCATTATCCCTCCTTGTGGAGTTGCAAATATGAGACCTATCCCCGACTTGATCATTGGGATACTTTGTTTCTGTTTCTTTACGGAGGACGCTCCATCGAAATAGAGTTCCCATCGGGTGCTTCCGCCGCTAATCGCATCAAATGCATGCTCGTCCGGCAAATCACAGTTCAGAGGAGAGTCGGCCGGTATCGGGTGCTCAGCGAGGAAGTCAGTAATGGCCTGGCCTTTCACTGCCTTGAGAGGTTGATAGATTATCGAGAACTCCATCAAGAGCAGGGCCCATTTAGCGAGTCGTCCCGTCAATATGGCTTTTGACATCAGATATTTAAGAGGGTCCACCTTCGAGATGAGACAGACTTCGTGTGCCAACGCATAGTGCCTGAGCTTTGTTATCGCGAAGATTAACGCCAAGCAATGTTTTTCAATGGGAGAGTAATTGCTTTCTGCCCCCAGTAGAACCCGACTTAAGTAGTAGAGTGCTCTCTCTTTCCCCTGATCGTTCTCTTGTGCCCATAATGCGCCCAAGGAACCTTCGAGGGCGGTTGTATAAAGAATGAAAGGTTTTCCCTTGACCGGCGCAGCCAGCACCGGCGGGTTCTGCAGGTATTGCTTGAGCTCGTCTAGCGCGCTTTGGCATTTTTGATCCCAGACGAATGGGGTTCCCTTCTTCATCAGGTGACTATAAGGACGGCACTTCCCAGAAAGGTTAGCTATAAATCGCCGGATGTATGCGAGCTTCCCTTGGAGAGACCGCAACTGTTTGAGGGTTCTTGGCGGAGGCATCTCCATGATCGCTTTAATCTTTGACGGATCTATTTCAATACCTCGGTGCCGAACGATGAATCCCAGGAATTTGCCCGAGGAGACTCCAAACGCGCATTTGAGGGGATTCATTTTCAAATTATATTGCCGAAGGCGTTGAAATACAGTCTCCAGATGCTTTAAGTGATCTTCGTATGACATGCTCTTTACTACGAGGTCATCGATATAGCACTCGACGATGTCATGTATGAGGTCGTCGAAGATCTTTGTCATGGCCCTTTGATAGGTAGCGCCAGCGTTCTTTAGACCAAAGGGCATAACCCTGTAGCAGAATATACCCAAAGGGGTCTGGAAAGCGGTGTGCTTTTGGTCTTCGGGATGCATCTTTATCTGATTGTATCCTGACGAACCGTCCATAAAGGAGAAAACCTCGTGAGTGGACGTGTTATCTATCATTAGCTCGGTTACTGGTACCGGGAAATCGTCCTTTGGACAGGCTTTATTGAGATCCCTGAAATCCACGCATATGCGTACCGTCCCATTCTTCTTCATTACCGGGACGATATTGGCGATCCAGTCTGGATATTGGACTTCTTGAATCCAGAATCGATCAGCTTCTTGACTTCGGCGTTGATGCTCATTTCAAGCTCAAGTCGCATCCTCCTTGGCGCCTGCTTGACCGGCTTGATATCTGGGGATATTGCTAATTTATGCACAGCAATCTCCGGATCTAATCCTGGCATCTCGGAGTAGTTCCACGCGAAGCAATCTTTATGCCGTAGAAGCACGTTCTTTAACGCAGCCACCCTTTCTTCAGATAGCAGCTCGCTGACAAATGTCGGTCGCGGGTCATCTGCCGATCCCAACTCAATCTTCCTGAGGTTATCTGCAGTAGTATGTATACCGTCTTCCAGTTCTTTCGGAGCGGGTGGAAATTCTGAGATTATCCCATCATTGCTGTTCTCAAAGCACCGGGGAAGGTCATGTTCGTTCTCGGGCTCTTCTTTTAATATCGTAATCGTATAACAGGTGCGAATCCGCTCCCAGGACTGAGGCGGATCCGGTTCTGCTCTTGCAGCCTTGGGTTCATGCTTTTGTGGCGGCGTTATCCTCCATCCGTTGGATAGAGCGAATCTGCCCTGTTGGTACTGGTCCTCGACCCAGTTCTTGAAGGTGAAGCAGTCTTCGGTAGGATGTCCTATGGCTCGATGATAAGAGCAATAGCTCAGATGAGAAGCCTTGTTAGCTTGTTCGGGATGGAAGCGCGATCATTTGATGTTTTATGGCTAGTTTGAGTAATCTCTCCATCTTGTCTCGGGGGAAGGAGTACGCTCGACTCATCTTCTTCATGAGGGACAAATCCGAGCCGTGCAATACCCGATCCCGTAACCCTCTAATCCTGCGTCGTTGTTGTCGGCTCCTCTTTCCGCTCCTTGACTTATTTCCGTCTCCGCATCGGGCCTTTCATATGACGGGTTGACAAGGATGAACATCTTTGTCTTTTGCAGCCTGTTGAAATAGACGTTGCGTCCTGGCCTTCTCGTAGATGGCCATTTCGCGGTTGTGGTCTTCCCGAACTTTCTGACCCACTTTCCTGATAGGCTTGCCCATTCGTTCTTCGAACGACGGACTTGGCGCTTCAATCGCGGGGTCTAGTTTTGATGGGGGGTTGGCATCTCCTGACAGGGCGTCCTCCTCTTCATCAAAGGTATATATAGCGTGGCTGCTATGGGCCCGTTCCCGTTTTCCGGTTCTCGCATATCCAAGCCCAAGTGTTTCCATTTTCCCGTTGGGCAATTTGCGTTGAGTCCCAGGGACATCCCAAATCCTGTTGTAGAACCGAGCCTGTCGAACAGTTTGTTTTAAGGGTACTCCTTGGTGCTTCAGTAGCTCCTTTAATCCATTTGTATAGTATCTAGGCAGACGGATGGGTTGGAGCCTGTCAAGTGTAGCATCCACGCCATGCCAGATCTCTTTCTCTACTTTCGACTCTGAGGATTGGTAGAATAGGATCACCTTCTCACCCCTTCGCCTGGGAGAGACGTAAAACGTTTGCAGGTCTTGCACATTGTGAGCTTGAAGCGTGTCGAGATCCTTGTAGTGTTCTCGTGGTACCATGGTGATTTGCAAACTATGGTCATCGCCAAGGGGTGCTTGTATTGACAGCCGATTGGAGAACACGGCATTAACCTCATCTTCTGAATCACTTCCGAAGACCAACATGGGGGCGGGCGTCCCCAGGTTGTTACGCTGAGATGGCCCTGTATAAACTATATCTTCCTCTTCTTCGGTATCGCTCCCGAAAACAGGGATGGTGGCAGTGGTTTTGTTCTCCGGGTTGCGACACCTTTCTGTATCCTCGAAATCTGGCAAAAAGTATTTCGCATCTTCGTATTTGCGGACTTCGTTCACAGAAAATGGGTTTAACTCTCCTGTTACAGTATACTCGAAACCATCCTTAAAGTACTTCATACACTGATGTTGTGTAGAAGGGACGATGTTGTATTCGTATAGCCAAGGACGACCGAGCAAGGCGTTGTAGCAGGTCTTGGCGTCAATGACATGGAATTTGATGTCTGTGACGAGAAGTCCAAAGCGTAATGTTAGTATTACAGATCCGAGAGTCCATGACGATTGTGAATCGAAACCGGAGATAGTAATTTTGTCACGAGCGAGGTGTTGCACACTCATGCAGATTTCCTTCAACACCCGAACATTAAGGAGATTGACGGAGGATCCATTATCCACCAGGATCTTGCCTATCTTGATGTCATGACAGTATCCGGAGACATATAGGGGACGGTTGTGGTCGCACGTCCCGAGAAGGAGGTCTTCATCGCCGAAAGTGATGTCGGCCGTATGCACTTCCTCCAGTTCATCCTTCATCCTTTCAGTGGCAAGGAAGGCTTGGAATTGTTCAGGTTCTTGCAACGCCTTAATTAGTGAGTCTCGCGCTTCTTTTGATAATAGGAGGGCATCAAGAATGCTAAGCTGAGAAGGTAGCTTCCTTAAGTGCGCGAGAATGTTATAGTCCACCTTACCCTTCTTAGGAGGGTTTTTGGTAGTTAGTTCTTTCATGACTTGGTCATCTAAAGTGATATCTTCAGTGATCTTTTCCTTTCCCTTATCTTTTCTGCTCACGGGCCCGAGATTCTTTTCTGGGAGTGTGCGATTGCGCAGCTGAATGTTCTCGCAGGCCTCCGATTCCTCCTCTTTCCCTAACACGGATTCTTTAAAGAGAGGGCCCAGAGTCATTTCTTCATCAGAGTCGCTCCCAAAGGTGAGAACTTGTGACCCCCCGGCGTTAACCATGTCACAGCTGCCAGTAGTTCTTTTGCGCCCGTCGACAGTGCTTCTTCGTTTCCGACGGCTCTTGCGTTTCATGCGCTTAAAATGTTGCCGACGAGCAACATATCCTTGCCACCATATCTTAAAGGCGTCGCACTCCTCTGTAGGGTGTGAGATTTTCCGATGATATGCGCAATAATCAGGGTGCCTCTCTACCCCATCATGTGTGTTTCCTTCCGAGGGTGGTAGCTTCATCCCCCTTGACATGGCTTTGGCAAACCTTTTCCTCATCTTGAATATCCTCTTGTCTACTTCGGATGCCTTTTGCTCCGGCAGAGGTAGTTCAACTCTTCCGTTCAGTCGCCTGCATTTGGTTCCTTCTGACGCTGCCATCTCGCGCTCCTGATCCGCTTTACTTTTTAAACGAATCTCGTCTAGAAAGGCATTGATCATTTCGTTTGTCAGCCACGCATGCTCTGGTTCAGACTCTGCCTCCAGCTTCTTAGTGCTAGGAGTTTTCTCATCATCGGTAAACGAGTGGGAGATCACGTTACAACTCGCCACATACTCTTCGGGTTCATCCGACGAGCTCTCTCCCTCATCTCTCTCTTGAAAGATGTGGTTGAGAAACTCTTGCAGCGTGACAGGAGTTCGCGCCTTTTGATTGTATTCTTCCAGCGCGTCGATTTGCTTCTGCAAGTTCGTTTGCTCGTCTCCAAGCTTCGCGGGCTTCTTGGATTTCTTCTTCTTTTTCTTTGAAGATTTTGACGGTTGGGCGTGAGTATTTGGGCCCTTATCACGAGTCTTCGTAGTTGTGCGGGCTTCAACATCCCTTCGATAATTTGAGGTTCAAGAGGGTCCTTCCATTCGATCGCAGGGCACGCATGAAGGTCTCTCAGCATTCTTTTGGTTTTTGTTGATAGCACGACCTCCCATGGAGCTTCTTCAATAAAGGAGCAGGTTGCCCCCGGTGTATCTGCTTTTTTAGGAGTATGCGGTTGTGGTGGGTTCACCTTCCACTTTTCGGACAGTACAAACTTCCCCTGGAGGTATTGATCTTCAATCCATCCTTTGAAGACGAAGCAATCTTCAATCGGATGACTTACCGTTTGATGGTAAGGGCAATAGTTAGAGTTATTCACCTCGGTGGGTTGTGGCGGTCGCCTTGGATTTGGTAGGTTTATAAGTCTGTTGCGTATTGCCAGCTCGAATAACCGTTTCGTCTTGTCTCGTGGGAACGAGTAGGGACGCTTCATCTTTTCATTATAATACCGGCGTCTTTCTTCCAATTGATCTGCCGGTTTCGGGGCGTTAGGTTGCTATTGGGCATTCGCGACAAAGGTTGCCTTTCCTTTACCCTTGTCATTACGAGGTTCCGACTTCGGGACAGGTGGTCTATGACCCATCTGAGCCAACTTGTCGATTAAAGCCTGGAATGTGGTTGGCTTAAAGAACATCATAAACTGGGAGATAGTTGCGTGGGGGTCTAGGGTTCCCACGAACATGCCCACTGCAGGTGTCTCCTCAATGCGTTGCTCGCATCTCGACCACAAATTTCGCCAGCGTATAGCATATTGGACCCAGGTTTCGCCTGGTTTTACCCTGGCGTTAATCAATGCAGTTATTGGAGTGCGTTCGCTGGCACTTGCGAACCGCTGAGTGAATAACAACTCCATTTCAGCAAACGTTTTGATAGAATCGTTCGGGAGTTCCGAATACCATTCGAACGCTGTTTCTGATAAGCTGCCCATGAACTGGCGGAGCAACAGTTTGTCATCACCGCCGGTGTTACCGCAGAGGGCCCGGAACTGGGCAACATGTTGATGGGGATTGCCGGTCCCCTTATACACATGGAATTTCGGTATCGTATAGCCTTGCGGGTATTTGATTTGATCGTACCAGCCCGGATACGGCCGCCCCGTTTTCACGACTTGACCAGCTGCCTCAGTCGCATGATGGACCCGGATTTGCTGGGCTATGTAGTCAGCCAAGTCAGCTTTAGAGATTGTCTCTTCCTTGGCCGTTGAGAGGGCTGGTGGTGGATTTGACGTTTCTCCTCGGTCGTCTTCCAGAACGATTGGGGGATCCTCGGCGGGTAGGTCCTGTTGGATCATCATTCCTATCATATCTTGGAAGAGAAGGCCCATACGTTGTATGTTGGCCGCTTGTTCAGCAGCCTCTTTGTCCTTTTTCTCCAGTATCCGGCGAAG
Source organism: Agapanthus africanus (assembly GCA_030015575.1). NCBI lineage: Eukaryota > Viridiplantae > Streptophyta > Magnoliopsida > Asparagales > Amaryllidaceae > Agapanthus > Agapanthus africanus. The sequence continues at coordinate 74,089,291 of CM057348.1, forward strand.
GAATTCAGCGTCGGTTTCTTCTTCCTGGCGTGCGTCTGAGGACGTTTCTGGGCTTTCTTTTGGCCCGGTAAGTGCGGCCATAGCATTCATCATTTCCTGAAGCTTTTGTTGCTGCTCCTGGGCTTTCGTCACGGATCGGGTCAGCGGTCGGTGGCCCGTAGAAGTGCGGCTTTCCTCCTTTCCAGAAGCCATATAAACAGTGTGCACCACCATGCCCCCAGACTTAGGGCGTTTGGGCTCAGTGCTTTTAGCTGTCGTTGCATGCCGAGGAATCTTTTCTGGCCTCCTCCTTTTAGGAGCCATGGAGGTTGAGGGGGCCGTTGAGGTGGGCGTCCAGACAGCCTTATGGGGTTCAGCCTGATGACCAGCCTCCGGTTGGATTTTTAGCTTCTTGTGCTGGCGGGAGCAGTTTGGATCGTCGATCGAGTCTCGGGCCTGCCGCCAAACCTTATAGATTTTGGAAGACAGCCGTTGAGGAGATCGGGGCTGTTCTAGTTTTATTTCCACAATCTTTTTTGATGGGGGAGGAGACCTCTTTAGCACTGCAGTAGGGGAATTCCTTCGCACCTTATTTAGCATTTCGAAGCTGTTCCCGGTTGGAACAGCAGCATTAACTTCTGCCACCGGGGCTGATGGAGTCAATCCAGAGGGGGAGTTGCCCCCAGCCTTCCTTACTCGGCGCCAATGGCGACGTCGAGCGCGTCGAGCGGACGGCGTAGGGTCAGCGATAAGAATGGTTTCGTCTTGCCCCCTGTGTGGGTGGGGGGTCGCTGTTGGTGTTATCCTATCAAAGACCGATGTCCTTTGGGCAGCAGGAGCGGGAGCTGAAGCCGTTAATCTTGTAAAGACCGACTTTTTGGCTGGGGAAGCCGCCTTGGCGATTTCGGAGGCAGGAGCGGCCGCTTTCTTAGAAGCAGCCTTCTCTGAGATTGTAGGCCCCGTGATGAGTTCGCAGGATTTCCGGCCCAATCTAGAGAAGACCGAGGCGTTGACGTTGGGCGACTCGTTGAGAGGAGCCGCGGCAGGGGTAAGACGATCAAAGACCGACTTCTTGAGAGCTTCCTTTGTCAGCACCGGCACCGTGAAGCATGTTGGCGGGAGTATAGTCCCAAAGAACAATCCGGTAGTGGCCTGAGTCACCTGGTCCACCGGCATTGTGAATAACGAAGCAGCTTGGGGTCCGTAAGCTATACCTCCTGGCGAGGCAAAGCGTTGGTCGCAATTGCAGCCTGAGCGGTTGGAGAATTTCGCGGGAGTAGAAGCCATCGATCCTTTGCTTTCTGCAATAAGCAAGACGCCAATTCTTAGTATCTTGAAACCCAAGGGCAACTATCAGCGAACCGCGATTGGTCCGCGAATCACGACACACGAAGTGTGGAGTGGAAAGAGGAAAGGGTCCCACCGGGCGTGCCAGAATCTGTTCCCCTCCGAATGGACACGCGAGGACATGGGCTGCCTTGCCTGAGATTCGGGGCAGATGCTAATTGGTGCTATCCGTCTACCTCTCCGAAGATGCCAAGTTGATTTATGGCACCGTGTATCGGAGGTTTAAACGGATGCGTCCGATGTAGCAGACTTCGTCAGATTCCCCCTCGTTTGAGGGGTTTTTGATTGTGGGGACGCTCTTCCCTGCAGGCGCAAGCCCCTGCAGTTAATTACGCTACCGCATCGCGGTAACAACTTTCTCCTTCTCCAGATGGTCACTTCGTGTCGTGTGTGTTTGTTTTATGTTTTATTGCCCGTGGATCGTTTACGGAGACCGAGTTATGTCGTCGCCCGTAGGGCGTGGACTAGTCCAAATCCGTGTTATCTTAGATTTGGGTTTGGGGGTTTGGTTTGAGGATACGTTAGCCATATTTGAGGCTAAGATCAACTCAAACATTTGTTAATGATACGTTAGTCTAGTTTGAGACTAAGATCAACTTAACGGGATCGTTTAGATCCGACAAAGGAGCGTTTGGACTCCATTGTTCCAGTTTTAGGGACATAGTGGTCCATCGTATGTGTGTGGCCGTCGGGACCCGTCACCTCTCTGACGACGTTGAAGGATTACAACGACGGGTGTCAGAGGAGTTCAGAGATGTACTCTCGAGCCAGAGTTAATTGGGGGGATTCGTAGTCCAGTCTGCTTGAAGGTTTAAGGATTCGTTAGCCATCTTTGAGGCTAAGATCAACTTAAACGGGACCGTTTAGCTCCGACAAAAGAGCATATAGGGGCTCTATTGTTCTAGTTTGAGGACATTGCGGTCCATGGGTAGTTTAGGGACGTCGCGGTCCATGGGTAGTTTAAGGACGTCGCGGTCCACGGGTAGTTTAAGGACGTCGCGGTCCACGGGTAGTTTAAGGACGTCGCGGTCCACGGGTAGTTTAAGGACATTGCGGTCCATTGTTAGTTTTAAGACATCTCGGTCAAGGTTAAGGACGTCGTAGTCCATGGGTTTAAGGACTCCACAGTCCGGTATGTGCTCTGGATGCTTCACACGGGTTCACTACCGTGCTTGGCGAGGACCAGGCTCCGCTCTGGGCGTTTTCCGTGGGGTCAAAGAGTGACGTTATCCACGTTCCACATAACCAGGAATTTTGCACTAGATGCTTCACACGGGTTCACTGCCGTGCTTGGCGAGGACTAGGCTCCGCTCTGGGCATTTTCCGTGGGGTCAAAGAGTGACGTTATCCGCGTTCCACGTAACCAGGAATTTTGCATTAGACATGGGTTTAAGGACCCCACAGTCCATATTGGTGTGCGGTCGTCGGGACCCGTCACCTCTTTGAAGACATTGAGGGATTACAATGTCAAGTATCAAAGGAGTGAAGAGATGTACCCTAGAACCGGAATGGATTAAATAGTCCTTAGCCCAATTTGGGATCAAGACCCATTAATTATATTATGAGCCCATTGGCCCAGTTAATCACAAATTGAGGACTTATGGCCGTCTTGGGCTAAGTCCAATCAGGAGAGGCTTTGCCTCCATCCATTTGGCCAATTGGGCCAAAGCCTAGTGTTAAACACTACAGAGCAATCAGTGTTGAACACTGGGAATGAGAGTTTTCACATTAGTGTTAATCACTAAGAAAATCAGTGTTAAACACTGCAAAATAGAGTTTTCCAAATTAGTGTTAAACACTAAGAAAATCAGTGTTAAACACTGTAGATGGAGTTTTCCAATTAGTGTTAAACACTAAGAAAATCAGTGTTAAACACTGTAGATAGAGTTTTCCAATTAGTGTTAAACACTAAGGAGGGAGGGGTCACGTGCGGACACGTGAGAGCGCCCTGATTTCCCTTCATTCATTCTGCGGAGATTATCGCATCTTTCAGAGCATCACGTGCCATCACGTGACGGGCATTCATATGCTTATGTGTTAGAGCTTCTGTCAAGGGTCACGTGGGTCACGTGGGGGACTGCCTCAAAGGGGCTTTCTGTAGCTCTTTTGGGGGGGTCACGTGGTGGCACGTGACCCTGCCTCTATGTATGTCGTTTAGAGGATCTGTTGATCTTTTTTCAGGAATTAAATTCCTCGAGCTTTAAATTTCAGAGGAAATTAAATTCCTACTTCCTTTTGAAGACTTATATTCTGGAATAGAGTTGAACTCTGAATTTTCTGTAGGAACTAAATTCCTCATATATGTGAAGAACTGAATAGGGTTAAAACCTAATAAAAACTTTTAAGGAGTTTAAACTTCCATTCTCTGTTAAATTATGATTAAGGGAATTAAATTCCCGCTGTTTCATCAGAACTAGGTTCTTAATTAGGGTTAAACCCTGTTTCTCTTTGTTCTGAAGTAATTAAATTCCCATAACACAGGGTCGCTAGTTTTATTTTAAAGGAATTAAATTCCTATAGTTCTGTGAGAATTAAATTCTCATGCTTGCATTCCCTCTCTATATTTTGGATCTGCATGGCAGGATCTCAACCCATTGAGAATTAAATTCTCAACCTAAAGGGGAGATGTGCACTTTGCAGATCCTCTATCAAAGAGAGAAGAAATATGTTCTTCTGTTTTATATATCAGAGTTAAACTCTGTTGAGAATTAAATTCTCTTTCTTTCAGAAAGCCTTCCCTTTCTTACCTAGGGTTTCTTTTGCAGAAGATCCGAATTCCTCCAAGTATCAGAGCTCTCTTCTTTTTCTTCCCTCTGCCTATATCTATATCTCTCTGTGTATCCTTTTTTTGTGTCTCTTGGCTCCTATTTATAGGAGAAGCAGCTGAATCAATTAGTTTTTGACGAATCTTCATTGAGAGATTTGATTTGCATCCATCATTCGTTTTGGACCTTTGGATTATTGGGTGAATTTTATTCACCATTGGATTTCAAATCCAGGGATTCTCTTTTGTTATTTCTGTTAGATTTAAAGGGGAAATCTTTCCAAACTCGAGATTTTCCATAGATAGATGATATTTAATCATCTCTGAATCTTTAATTTGATCGGCCCCAGATAGTCACTTTCCTTTGGAAAGATTTAAATCTCCTTCAGACTTTAATTCTGTTAACAAAATGGGCTTTGAAAGCTGGTCACGTGTGACCACGTGACCCCCTTGGAATGAGCCTTAGAATATTTCTTTTGTTCTCTATCTTCTGGTCGCTGTTTAGTCATCACGTGTCAACACGTGACCATTGGTCAAGTGTGAACACGTGACCCCTGTCTGGAGCCTCTTTCTTTGGTTCAACTGGAGAACAAGTTTGCTGTCTTGATCGTCACGTGCCAATACGTGACCCCTGGTCACGTGGGAGCACGTGACCTCTTTTGAAGCTTTTTCCCTGATTTGATCAGCGAATCAATGTGTGCCTTTGCTGCTTGAATTTAAATGTCACGTGCGGACACGTGACCTTGGTCACGTGGGAGCACGTGACCCTTTCTGAAGCCCTTTTTCTTCGATTTAGTCAGGAAACTGAACTTGCTTGGATGATGCGTTTAGGTGTCACGTGTCAACACGTGACTGCTGGTCACGTGTAAGCACGTGACCCTCTTCTGAAGCTTTTTCCATAAGCTTTTCTGATTTTAAATCAGGAAACAGCGACGAGTAGGCCAACATGGATATTTTTAATTTCATTTTAGGTGTTAAAATTTTTTATGTGCCAAAATGACTTAACCGGTTAAAATTTAGCAATAAACACCAAACAATCAGGATAATTGGAATGAGCAATGTATAACACTCAACTAGAACCAGAATAGTATTATTGGGCTCGGGTGTTACACTACCAATTCTAGAGTTAGGAGACTTGAACTCGACTCCTCGAGTTGGTCTCCCACTGGACTCCAGAACCCGGTTACTTGTGCCCTCCTCCTTGGGTCTATCCTAGTGCGGAAAAGTAAATAATATACAATGGTGACATCTTCCACAACCTGGAAGTGCCCCAATAAAAGAATATTACATACAAGTTTTTACATGAATGAAAATGAAAAACACTCATCTCACATAAAAACCCCCGGCTATTCAAACACGACGATCCAATATAACATATCCAGCAACACATAACATCACATGTCATCAACGTAAGTAAACATGCGTATCCCAATTATTGTTGACATATAGCAACAAAACCGGCGATATCACATATTACACTTATGGTCACAGAAAAGAAAGTGTAAAACTACAACAGTTGGAATCCGCAACCTCCTTAGACATCGCATGCCTAACCATCTGAATTCCTTAGACATCACCCCGCATTTTAGTTTCATTATCGAAAACACTTTTCAATATGAAGTCGGGCAATTCAATAAGATTCCCGGCATCCAAAACGAATGCTCGTCGCAAACTTTAGTAGACGGCCGCACCCCCGATACCGTCGACGAAGTGCACTAAGGCGGAACACCACTGCTGCGAGCACCCGAATGGATGCTTTCGGCGACGGGGTACTCCTACAGTCACTTGGTCGGGGCTATGGGGCGTGGCTATCTATTAAGTTTACCCGGCAAGTATCCGCGTACGCAACGTGATTGCGACGGACTTTTTATCACATCAAAATTCCGTGGCAACCGATCAAGTGAGACTAAAGTGCTAGATTTACAACATTCATCGAGTTATCTCATAACTATTTGTGGATTCCAAATATTGTATCACATTCCAGATAAATAGAAAATGTTAAACTTTTCGATCGAACAATCAAACACCCAAGTTTTCCCGAAACAGCTCAACACATGAAATAAGTTTAAAAACATTCACTTCATGCCACAGTACCAACGGTTCAGCCGTAGAAGGGTCAAGCCAACGCCTCACATGTGGCACACCGTACTGCCCCAAACCCTAAGGTTCAAAGGGCAGTTCAAGACGGCCACATAATCGAGTTAAGGTTTGTTGTCTTCTAGAGAGGCCATCGCGTTACTTGCACTACTTAGAACGTTATTAAACTATGGAAAAATCCAACAATTAGAAATTTCCCGGCAGGGGAAAAAGTGGGTATTTATATCCGGTCGAACTTTTTAACATGTTCTAAAATACCCGGAAAAACACATAGACAAAGTTAAACAATCCGATCGAATCACCGAGTCCCCAAAACAACCCAGAAAACTCAACTGTTGAGTATCAATTAAAAATTCCCAGAAGAAACAAGAAACACCTACAGAGATAACTGTGGAAAATGCACTGCTTAATCATCACAGACGGCCGCGGAACCGCCGCAACAAGTAGGGTTAGGCCGCGGTTCCGTGGCGGTACTGTAGAGATAGGGTGTCGTTTTCTGCAGTTTTTCTTAGAATTTCCTGCTCTATTTTCTGAGAATTTTTAATTAGGAAAAATCCACTGTTTTAAAAAATGTACAGAGAAGGGTGAAATCTAGGGTTTCGGGGTTCGATCGGGTTTCTAACATCTTCTACACATCGCCTAAAGCTCTAGCTAGGCTCTGATACCACTGTAGGGTTTCTAGGCACACACAAGAGGTTCTACAAGGCATCAAACATGTCCAATTCAAAAATTTAGGTGCCGAGAAACCCTAACCTAGATCGTTAACTAGAGGATAGGCGAAAGAAAAGCAAGCAAACTACTTTGTTACAAGTGAAAGGGACTACAACCTTTGTAGATCCGGTCCTCCACTTCCTTAGCTCCGTGATGACGTCCCTCCGCTGTGATCAACCGGATCCCGGACTCCAGCGTTGGTTTCGTCGGAGAAATAATCGGGCTAGGTCGTTGACTTCGGTGCCGAAGATGATCTACGTCGAGGCGACTCAAACTCAAGCTTCATCTTCACTTGGTCATGAACCTTGTGAAGAAAACACCCTATACAACGTGGCAAGTGGTAGAGAATGAAGAAATAGGAAGTGGGTTCACTTTGAATTTGGATTTCTCACTTGATTTCAACACTTGAAATTTTTCAAGAAAGGTTTTCTTTTCTTCATGAAGAAGAAGAAGAAAAGAATGAAAAAAGAATTATGAATAAAGAATAATCAAGGGAAGTTATCATATTGCAACCATGGGTGATATTAACCTTTGTAGAGACTAAACTCAAGTTTAAGTTAAAGGTTAGGTTAAGAAAAATCTTATGTAAAACAAAATGGTGGACTTTGTCAAAGATGCTTGAAAGCTTCATGAAGCTTCAAGCAAAGACAAAGTAAGCCACCATTTTATTTTACATAAATTAAGTAAACTAAATAAAAACTAAACCTTTAACCTAAACATGGTATAATCCATACACACACCCAAGTTTGCATGTATCATCAAACATGATACAAACTAGTGCACAAAAATATATCACATATACAACTTGTGCACATCAAGTGAGAAAATCAATCTTAAGTGAACCAATACTAGTTAATGTAAAATAATATATCAAATATATAATTATACATTAAATCATTAAATCAACACTTGATTTAACGATCCGGTCATAACCGACTAATATCATGTGTATCAATATATCGAATCAACATTTGATTCAGTAACCCGGCTATATCTCATATAACCGTCCGATGATACAAATCGCGAGAATAGAATTCAGTATCACATACTGGTATTATTCTCGGTCCCGCACATATCTCATATGCGCTCCTATTTCGTTTCGCTTGAGCCAGGAAACCTCTGTGTAGGACTCTAAAGACTCGTCAATACGCCGGCAGTAGGTGATGATCATATCAACCACCCACAAGCCGCAAGCGGTCTGCTAAACGTAACGGCCACCCGGGTATTGAGCGATCAGAAGATTAACGAGTAAGCCCGCTCACACTCCTGTGAATCCAACCAGTAACATTTACCGTACAGTCTGGTCTCGTCGTCTGATATGTCGCATATCTCGTCTAGGGGTGGTAAACGTCAGACCCCAGTAGCTCGATAAGTCGTGTCGATATGAGGTCTATAACAGTTCGAGAAACTACTGGTAACACTTACCAGTAAATCTCAGCAACCCTGGCCAGGGATTTCCGGTTATAGCCAATCGAACACAGCGCAACATCAACTCCCTATACCGGGAGAGACGAATCCCCTCCTATCGCTCATTGCCTCCATGTGATTCGGGACTGTACCCAAAAACCGCCGTTTTGCATGCCCTCTTAGACGTGGTAAGGTGGAAATCAAAGCACAGTGGGAATCACACAAGACTCTATGACGATCTCGGGTCTACAGACTAACCTGTACCAGTGTCACTAGAGAACTGCCATCTGACGTAAGGTATAATACCATCTGAGAGTTCTCGGTGAGTCCGTCCAGTGTACCCAGTCTCCACTGAGCACCCGTATATCATCTCTGATGTCAAACACCAATGGATATTGGATCATCCATCGCCCATCTATATGGGTCGAGAAGCTATACGCTAGTCTACTCTGGTATATCGATTCCCCGTCTCGATACACCCACGACTAGAGACCTTGAAGGATGTACTTATGGACTACCATGTCCCCACCAGTATGATCCGCATCATAGTCCAGGTAGTCAAGTACACATCCTAAGGGCTTTACCAACATGTAACAGAGAGACAATCAGTATACACGTTAAGGTAAAGAGTAACCAGATAGCATACTATCATGTCGAGCAAGAAAGTCCTCCCTATATATGTCCCAGCATCCACTACAATATACATCCTATGTACAGTAATGGCCTCTAGGGCATACATATAACTAACAAAACACACATAAGATATATTTTGTACCCGCATATCTGTTAATAATATAAATAATAACCAAATAATATTTTTGGTATCTAGCATGGCATGTTATCATACCCCATATCATATGGTTGCATCCATACCTTATGTTCATGTCCAAGTTGCTAAAACAGATTCGTTTGCATCGCTACGTATATTTACGTAGATCCGTAATTAGGGTATGCATTTTTATTGACCGGACATCGCACTATGGTTTTAACTTCTACCTATATTCTCCATATTTTAAAATTAGATTTTTAGAAGAAATCCGGGTATTTTTCAGAGTAATTTGATATTAGTTGGTTACACCCAGAATATATATATTATAATATCTTTTCAAAAACCTAAACTAAAAGCTAAAATATACAGTATATATATAATATTTATTATAACTAATATAATTATCTCTCTCTCAGTATCTCTCTCGCTCTCTATCCCCCCTCTCTAAACACACACACACACACACACATAATTCTAATATATCCTATTAACTAAAACACATCACCTCTCTCCTCTCTCTTTCTTTTTGTTGTCGCGATGAGAAAACCCAAACCCTAACCCCCACCCTCGTCACCAACCCTTGCCGACCTCACCTCGAGCTCATGCTCACCACCCTCATCACCACCTCCACCTCCTCTTCCTCTTCTCCTCTCCCCGAGCAACCTCGCAAACCTCGATGACAACCCATTGGACCTATGGCAACAACCCAGAAACCCCGACCCCTCACCGCCAGACCTCACCGTCGCCAGCTCCCTCACCTCGCTTTCACATCCTCACCTCCCTCTCCGCTCCCCGACACCACAAACCACCCCTACCATCAACCCTCGGCAGCGCAATCACCGACCCGACACCAACTCAAGAAAACCACACACCCCTCGCCGTTAGACCTCACCGACGGCAACCAATCATCACCGCCATCTCACCTCTGTCCTTACCACCTCAAAGCCCCACACAACAGCAACTACCACTCTTCAGTTCTTTGTGTTCTCTTCTTGATCGTTTCTTGATTCTCCGATCGTCTCGCCGGAGTTGCACGTGTCGCCGACGATCCAGACGACCCAATCACTGTCATCGTCCAGCCTAGTCACCATGCCACGTCATTGATCAGCCAGGTCCTGTCCTGTGCGTAAGTTGCACCGCGGTGTTATTCTGACGTCGGACATAGCATCCATATCTCGACATGAGATCCAATTAGGCAAGTTTTAACTTGCAACATGCTATGTTATTATATCAATATCTGTATGAATAAAAATAGTGTATGTGTTTTATTATTCAGCAAAAATTACCGATTCACCATTTTACGATATCCGTTCATATCCGCACTGATAATCATTTATCTAGTTGCATGCCGGAACATCATGATATCACTACACTACTATATTAGTACAACATGCCATCTAGTTTGCATCATACTTGGTAGTGAACGTATAATGGTTATTACAGATAGATACATATGCATCATGGCATCAGTTTTGTTTACCGTGTTCCGATATTGATTACAGTTTCACATGGGGTATCTATTTGGTTAATATACATCACATGACATGTTCATGACACACTACCTGACTTGTTACTTGGATCTTATTGCTAATGCCAACAATACCGAATTGTTGTCCTGACGGACGTGGCTTGTTGTCTATATAGACAAGAACTGTACTTATTTGATCCTGTGTTGGCATTAGATTTATATCGGCAATACCTGACTTGAACATAAACTTGGGGGAAAAGGGGAAATCAAGAATGTAACCGAAACGTAACTCAAGAGAATATTATTACTTGTTTGCCGTTTTTCTGAGCGTTACGGAATAAATACTTGTTTGCCGTTTTTCCGGGCGTTACGGAATAAATATTTGTTTGCCGTGTTTCTGGGTGTTACGGAATAAATACTGTTACGGTGGTCCCGTAGGAAATGAACGGGATATATACTGTTAGGTTACGATGAGAATTACATTAATTGATTTTAAAGACTTTTAGAATAGATAACCTAGAAGCACAGATTTAGGATACACATCACACACCCATATATACACATAGCTCATTATTTATAACTGTGTTTATTATTTATATTTATATTTATATTTAATCATATCATTATATCCTGATCATTACTGTTATTTTGATATTATGACGCACCGACGTCTGGGTTTTGCATGACCCAGTTTCTCTACCTTTTATCGCTGGCAGATCGAGAGTATTTTAGCAATCAAGCCGAACAATGAGGAGTTGAACGTGTGTTGTTACAAATGTTTAATTTGTTTATTTCCGTAGTTTTATTTCTTTTGATGTGAGCCCATATTGGGACATGATTTAGATATTGTTTATTGGATCTTGATTCGTTTCCGCTTTATGCATTTCCTTGATTTTATTTACTGTGGCAAATGGACATGCACTAGCTAGATTATATTATTTTCTGTTTTTGATATCTGATAGACAGCCATAATGTGATTGTAGAGGAATGATTCCTAGCCACAGATAGCATGGTTGGCTCTGTCACGAGCCATAATTACATACCTTGAGAAGCGGGGCGTGACAGGGTTTGTTTGGTATCAGAGCCATATGATTTAGGATTAGTCGGATTTGGTTCTTTTATAGTTGGCTATAGAACCCAATACACTAACTAGGAAACCCGGAATTAGGAACATGTCCTGCCACATTACTATCTTGCCAGCCTTGAATCTATAGCTATCTCGTTTATTGAATCTTGTTTACCATTGTTAATCCTCTTTAGTATCTTGGCTTCAGAATCATAGAGAATAGAGAGTTGCAAACATACCAGAGGCGTGTTGATGACGCCGCATTGCTTGGAGTTGTACGTGCTATGCTGGAAAACCAAAAGCGACAAACTGAGCTTAATCAGCGGCAGACCGGGGCATTCCGGAGGGTCTGCAAACAGCCCAGCAGTTCGTAGTTGCGGTAGCAGTCCAGGACAGCACAGCATGAGGGCACCGTGGCGGACTTTAGAAGACTCGGTCGGTGCACATTTACAGGATTGGAGGAGCCGTTGCCAGTGGAGCAGTGGCTAGTTGACACAGAGAATTTGCTTGTCGCCGCTCAGATCCCAGATGAGAAAATGGTGGATATAGTACGCATCCAATTGGTAGATTACTCTTGCGAGTGGGGGCTCATAGAGGAGACCCGCTTGACCAAGCCGATCAGTTGGGCAACGTTTTCGCAAAGTTTCTTAGAGAAGTTCTTTCCGCAATCTGCTCGAGAAGAAATGGAAGAAAAGTTTATTAGCCTGAAGCAGAATGGCGGATCCGTTGATACACACGCGGCTGAGTGGACTCGGCTCAGTTGATTTGCGGGGTTGGTTGCCAATGAGGCAGATAGGGCACGGAGGTTTATGCGTAGCTTGGATGTGGACATTCAGAGACACATCATATCTCTGGGATTAACCACCTTCTCCCAAGTTCTCAAGGCAGCCAGGGAGCAGCAGAGTTTATCGGTGAAAGCGAAGGGTACTCAACAGCAAGCCGTCGTAGTGCGGAAGCCAGTGTTTACGCCAAACCGAGCTCCTGTACGCAAAGGCTTTCCGGTGAAGAAGCGAGGCATTGTACCCATGAAGAAGCCCGTTGTATCCGATCAGAAAAGAAGTGTGTTTTGTGACTACTGCCAACGACCGGGTCATCTCCGGAGGGAGTGCCGGATGAGGCTTGGGCAGTGTATGATTTGCGGAGCTGCTGATCATCGAATGCATACTTGTCCATCGAGAGTTTGGTTGAAGGGTGATACTCCGAGAGCACAGCAGAAGCAGATTACTCAGGGGCCTAATCAAGCACGGGTCTTCACCTTGACAGCTAAGGAAGCCAAGATGTCACACGAAGTTGTTTCAGGTATCCTACTCGTTTATAATTTTCCCGCTTTGGTATTATTCGATTTAGGTGCATCCCATTTCTTCATGTCGTCCAAGTTTATTAGTGCACACTCTATTCTACACGCGGCCCTGTCTAGTTGCTGGGACATACACATTGGGAATGGGAAAATTATATCTAGAAGCGAGTGCAAGGATTGTTCGATTGTTATATGCGGACGAGAGCTATGCACAGATTTCTTGGTGATTGATATTGGCAGCTATAATGTTGTCTTGGAAATGGACTTTCTTAGCACTTTCCATGCTCACATCGAGTGTAGGGAAAAGAAAGTGATTTTTCAGATTTCCGGACATCCAGAGTTCATATTTTCAGGAGGTAGCAGATCTGTCGGGCTAGTCGAATTTAGAGCTAGATCGACAAGTGTCGTTCTTTCGTCAATGGAAGTAGATAAGGAGGAAGTGCCAGCAGTAGTTCGAGAGTTTATGGATGTGTTCAAGAAAATCTCGGGTTTACCACTACAATGAGATGTGGAGTTCGCGATTGATCTCATTCCTGGAGCAGCGCCGATTTCAAAAGCTTATTATCCTATGTCGCTGGTGGAATTAGAAGAGGTAAAGAAACAAGTTGCCGAATTGCTAGAGAAGGGTTGGATTCGCAGCAGCGGTTCACCATTGGGAGCTCCAGTTCTTCTAGTCAAGAAGAAGGATGGCACGCGCAGGACGTGCATTGATTATCGAGAATTAATCCGGGTGACTATTAAGAACAAGTACCCAATCTCTTGCATTGGCGAATTATTCGATCAACTCAGTGGTGCGAGGGTATTCTCGAAGTTGGATTTACGATCCGGATATCATTAAGTTCGAGTAAAATCAGATGATATTTGCAAGACAGCGTTCCGAACTCGATATAGGCATTACGAATACTTAGTGATGCCATTTGGAGTTACAAACGCACCGGCAATATTTATAGACTTGATGAACCGAATCTTTTCACCGTATCTAGACCAGTTCGTAGTGGTGTTTATCGATGATATTCTGGTCTATTCGAGGAGCAAAGAAGAGCATGCAGAACACTTGAGGATCACACTACAAACGTTGAGGTAAGAAAAGTTATGTGCTAAGATGAGCAAGTGCGAGTTTTGGCTCGAAGAAGTGAAGTTCTTGGGCCATGTTGTATCCGGAAATGGAATTGCCATTAACCCTGAAAACATTGCAGTTGTTCATGATTGGACAATTCCAAAGAGTGTAGGGGAGATCAGAAGTTTTCTTGGGCTTGCCAGATATTATAAAAGGTTTGTGGAGAACTTCGCTCGAATAGCAGAACCATTGACCAAACTAACACGAAAGGAGATACCGTTCGTATGGATAGAGAAATGTGCGTCAGCTTTTGAAACATTGAAGCAAAGATTGACCACCGCTCCTATCTTGACTGTGCCAAATGGTTCCGGAGGGTTGGTTATTCATAGCGATGCATCTGGGAAAAACTTTGGATGTGTTCTAATGTAGCATGGAAAGGTCATAGCTTATGCATCGAGACAATTGAAGACTCATGAGAAGAACTACCCAATTCATGATTTGGATCTAGCAACAGTGATTTTTGCTTTGAAGATTTGGAAACACTACTTATTGGGCGAAAGGGTAGAAGTATTTACCGATCATAAGAGCCTAAAGTACGTGTTCACCCAGAAAGAGCTCAACATGAGGCAGCATAGATGATTAGAGTTGATGGCTGACTATGATCTTGATCTAAAATACCATCCGAGAAAAGCTAATGTCATACCGGATGCTCTAAATCGGTTGCCAGCGATATGGATGTTGACTACACAAAAGGAGATTATAGATGATTTTCAGAGATTCGAATTGGAGATTGTACTACCGAATTCTTCGGGACAGTTGATGCAATTGCAAGTACAGTCGTCCTTGATCGATAACATTAAAGCAGTACAATCGCACGATCCGAGATTGCAGAAGTTTCGACAACAAGTACGAGCGGGACTTCGGGCGGATTTGTTAATTCATGAAGATGGTTCGTTACAATATGGTAGTTGTTTATATGTGCATAAAGGAGATGTTCGTAAAGAAGTCATGAAGGAGGCTCAAAGTTCCGCCTATTCCGTACATCCGGGAGGCACAAAGATGTACCGAGATCTACGACAACATTTCTGATGGGAAGGTATGAAAAGAGAGATTGCTCGCTATGTATCGAAGTGCTTGGTGTGTCAGCAAGTCAAGGCTGAATATCAAAGGGTAGCTGGTTTGTTGCAACCACTTCCGATTCCTCAATGGAAGTAGGAACATATAACCATGGATTTCGTGACAGCATTACCACGGAGTCCAAAGGGAAATAATGCAGTTTGGGTGATTGTTGATCGATTGATCAAGGCAGCTCATTTTATACCGTTTCGAGTTGGTTAGTCGACGGAAGTTTTAGCAGAGCGGTACATGCAAAAGATTGTGAGATTCAATAGAGCACCTGTGAGTATCGTTTCTGATTGTGATATCCGATTTTTATTTCATTTTTAAAGGATTCTATAGGAAAGTTTGGGGACTAGCTTAAAGTTTAGTACAGCCTATCATCCTCAGACAGATGGCCAGTCAGAAAGAGCAATTCAAACTCTTGAAAACATGTCGAGAGCATGCATGTTGTTCCCCCAAAATTTAAACAATATAAAAAGAGCTAAGCTCTGTTGAATTTTAATGAGGCAGCGACTCACGTGCTTTTCACGAGGGCGCCGGTGCCAACGCCAATTTTGTAGGATTAAATCTTATGGTGGCGCCGCACGTGCTCCTCACGTGCGCATCAATGTGCAAAGCACAGGAGCAATTATTATATAAGAAGTAGATTCCTATATGGCGCCGCACATGCTCCTCACGTGGGCGCCAATGTGCAAAGCCCAGAAACGCCTATCCTATATAAAAATTTAATTCTTAAGTGGCGCCCACATGCACAACACGTGAGCGTCGACGTCCAAGTTTATACCAGTAGAATTAAATTCTACATGAGGATATTTCCCTAACAAAAAGTTGGGAGACTCTCTGCCGTTCGATCAAAAATTCAATGGTGATGATAAATCACCAAACAATAGAATTAAATTCTATTTTGAGGAATATTTGTCCTCAATCTTTACAGACAAAGAAGATCACTCTCTGTAAAACAGAGAAATTTTGGATCAAAACTCCAATGGTGATTAAAAATTATCGTTTGATAGAATAAATTCTGTATAGGTGGGAAATATTTCCTCAATCTTGTTAAAAATAAGAAAACATATTCTGTAAACCAAAAAAATTTGGATCAAAGATCCAAATGTGGGTAAAATGGCCCCAAATCAATTTTGAAACCAATTAAATCAATTGGAATATCTCAATAAGAGATTTTCTCAAAACTAATTAACAATTTGCCTCCACTATATGAAAGACCCGAGACTTTAAGTCCCACATAGAGGGAACCGCCCATAAGCTTCCGAAAAAATACAGAAATCTTTTAAAACAACAGAGAATTCAATTCTCAATAAAAAAAAAAGAAGATCTTCCTCCTCAAAACCCTAGGTAAACAAAACACAGAGATCAAAATATCTCTTTTTACCTATATAAGAGTTTAACCCTTCTCAAAAAACATTGTTCTTTCTTTGGATCAAAGATCCACAAGACAAGTCTCTCACAAGTTGAGAATTTAATTCTCATCGGGAAGATCTTGTTCTTGAGAATCAAAGATTCAGAAAATAACTAGATTAAAAAGAAAAAAAAGAAAAAAGAACATGTGTTCTGGGGATTTAATTCCTCCGAAATTAGGGTTTAACCCTACATAAAGAACTTAGTTTTTATATAAAAAGAAGAAGAAGAACTCAGTTCTCCAACGAAGAAAAAACGATCCAAGGTCTTCAAAATAGAGATCTTGATGATCATTAATGGCCAAAATGGCATTAACAGAGATATAATCTCTAAAAAAAGAAGAGATTAGCATCTCACGTGTTTCCCATGTGGGCGTCCTCCCAATAGCGCCCAGCGCCTCACATGAAAAACACGCGGGTGCCTAAAGCAGAAAGCCATCACCTCACGTGAAACACACGTAGGCGCTGAATAAAAGTGCTTAGCACTTCATATACAGCTAAAACGGCTAAGTTCTTAGCACTAATTGGGCAGCGCCCAGTGCCGCACGTGCTCTTCATTTGGACGCTAAAAAAAGTGCTTAGCACTATATATATATATATAATTGAGTGCTTAGCACTGATTAGGCAGCGCTCATAACTGAAGGCTTCACATGATACCCATGTGAGCGTCAGAGCGTCAAATAAGTGCTTAGCACTTTTTTCATAAAATGGGGACTGAACAAACAGAGTCCAAATAAGTGCTTAACACTTTTGAACAAAAAAAGAGACTGAGCAGACTAAGCCCAAATTGGCTAAGTCTCTTGCAGTTGAGCCCAAATGCTCTGTTGTTGGACTTTAATAAAATTTAAGGATCTATTAAAATATTGCTAAGTTGATCTTAGTCTCAAATATGGCTAACGTATTCTTAGTTAAAAAAAATAAATTGGGCCCAAATGCTCATATGTTTAAGTTGATCTTAATCTCAAACTAGATTAACGGTCTTTAAACTAAACAAAATATTTTTTGACTAAACTTAAGTTCATATTCCTAAATCTAAAATATACGGATTTGGAATAATCCGCGCCTTACGGGCGACGACATAAACTAGTCTCCGTATACAATCCATGGGCAATTTTAAAAAATGAAATAGCACACGACACGAAGCGAACTACTGGAGGAGGAGAAAGTGGTTATCTCAATGCGATAACTTAATTAACTGCAGGGGCTTACGCTTGCAGGGAAAAGCGTCCCTACAATCAAAAACCCCTCACAAATAAGGGGAATATGATAAAGTCTGCTACAACAGTCGCATCTGTATAAACCTCCGATATATGGTGCCATAAATTTACTTGGTATTTTTGGAGAGGTGGATAGAGAAATCCAAATAGCATCTGCCCCTAAAATTCAGGCTAGACGTCCCAACGTCACAGTCCGGTCTTTCGGCGGTGAACACATGTTAGACTTCTAGGTTTCATGGAAGGATCATTTGCACTTGGTGGAGTTTTCTTATAACAACAGTTTTCAGGCGACTATACAGATGGCTCCATTCGAAGTATTGTACAATCGCAAGTGTCGCTCGCCCGTCTGTTGGGACGATATTGGAGAAAGAAGATTATTGGGACTGAATCTTATTGTGCAAACCATGGAGAAAGTCAATGCGATTCAAAATCATATGAATGCAGCACAAGATCAATAGAAAAGTTTGGATGATACAGGACGAAGACCTTTGAAGTTCACAGTTGGTGATCTTGTATTCTTAAAGATATCACCGACCAGAGGAGTGATCCGTTTTGGTAGTCGAGACAAGTTTAGTCCTCGATTCGTGGGGCCTTTCGGTATCATCGAGCGTAAATCGATTGGCTTTACCACCATCCTTGGCGGATTTTCATAACGTGTTTCATGTATCTCAACTCTGCAAATATATTCAAGATGAGACACATATCCTTGATCATTCGGAGCTAACAGTAAGGGAGACTTAACCTATGAAGAACGACCAATGGCGATAGTAGATCGACGAGACAAGATCCTCAAGAACAAAGTTATCCCTCTAGTACTTGTTTCATGGGGGAATCGTTCGCACAGATAATCTACTTGGGAACGTGAAGATGAGATCTGACAGAAGTTTCCACACCTCTTTTATTAGAACTGTATTTTCTTGTCTTTTCTTGTTCCAGGAATTTCAAGGACGAAATTCTTTTTGTAGTTGGGTATAATGTAACACCCTAACACTGTTATATATATTTATTTTAGAGTGTTTCAAATTTTGCGACAGATTTCTTTATTATTATTGCTTTTGGGTGCGGATAGTGCATTTGGTAATTAAGGTTAGTATCCGACCCGATCCGCATGTTTGAAACCCATCATGGTTCTAGATTACGCAAATATTTGCTAGTACAGAGGATCCATAAACATCTAGATTCTATACACACACATATGCTATATTTTGTACCCGCATATATGTTAATAATACAAACAATAACCAAATAATATTTTTGGTATCTAGCATGGCATGTAATCATACCCCATATCATATGGTTGCATCCATACTTCATGTTCATGTCCAAGTTGCTAAAACAGACTTGTTTGGATTGCTACATATATTTACGTAGATCCGTACTTGGGGTAGACATTTTTATTAACTGGACATCGCATTATAGTTTTAATTTTTACGTATATTATTCATATTTTAAAACTAGATTTTTAGAAGAGATCCGGGTATTTTTCGGAGTAATTTGATATTAGCTGGTTACACCCAGAATATACATATTATAATATCTTTTCAAAAACCTAAACTAACAGTTAAAATATAAAATATATATGAAAGTGTGTCTTAGCACCTCTACAAGATTTCCACATGCATCAAGTATGCAATTTTAAAAAATCTAGAGGTCTAAGCTATATTAACCTAGAATCGAACTAGAGAATTACGGTTTTTAGCAAGCTAACAAGTTCTATAACTAAGTGAAGAGGGTTACAACCTTTGTAGACCAAGTCATTCACTTCTATAGCTCCAAGTAGTAGTCCCTAGAACTCTTCTTGGCTCCACTTGAAGAAAGGATCGAGTTTGCTACGTTGTCTTCGAAGTCAAAGATGATCCACCTTGAAGTCTCACTAACTCATGCTATCTCTTCACTAATCAAGGTATTAGTGAAGTAAACAACCTATACTAAAGGGTTAAGATAGTATAGGTTGATGAAGTAGGAATTTTACTCACTTTAGAAATCTATTTCTCTTTATTTTTCCAACTCAAGAAAAACCCTATAAAAAGCTCTTGAGGAAGAAGAAGAACTTGGGTGAGCTTGTGATGAATAATGAGAGAGTAAACCATGGGCTTAAGATAAGAGTGGGATCAACAAATATCTAAGAGTAAAACAAAACACAAGAGATGAGTCATGGCTTCTCAATGCTTCTTCAAGCATCCAAGCCATGACTCATTTCTAATCTTTTTATTTTTCTCTTTAAAATAAATCCATCCTAATTATCTTAAACTCTAGTGTGAGTCTCATACACCCATGTTCTATGTATCATCAACCATGATACAATAATCCAAATAAATATATATCACATATATATTAAATGTATTTAAAGAGAAGAAAATTATTAGAGAGCTTTAATATTAGTTAATATATAAATATATCAAATATAAATATATATCAAATTATTAAATCAACACTAGATTCAATAATCCGGTTATATCATATATAACCGACTAATATCATATATATATGTATATCAAATTATCAAATCAACACTTGATTCAATAATCCGATTATATCACATATAACCGACAGTATTCAATATCAAATCAACACTTAATTCAATAATACAGTCATATCATATATAACCGGCCAATATCAAATGTATATACATATAACAAATCATTGAATCAATACTTGATTCAATAATCCGGTTATATCACATATAACCTAACCGATATCAAATATCGCGAGATTAGAATACGGTATCACATAGTCATGTTTAATCAAGCTCCCGCACATATCATCATATGTGCCCTACTTCGTTTCGCTTGAGCTAGGAAACCTCTGTGTAGGACTCTAAAGACCCGTCAATACGCCAGCAGTAGGTAATGATCATCAGTTACCCATAAGCCGTCAGCGGTATTAGCTGGATGGAACGGCTACCCAGGTATTGAACGAATAAAAGATCAACAAGCAAGCTTGTCCAAACTCTCGTAAAGCCTATAAGCAACACTTACCGTACAGTCCGGTCTCTTCGTCTGATATTTCGCATATCGAGTCTAGGGGTGGAATCGTTTGACCCTGGTAACTTGATAAGTCATGCCGACGTGTAGCTTATAACCGTTCGAGAAACTACTGATAACACTTACCAGTAAATCTCATCAACCCTGACCAGGGACTTACTATTATAACCAATCGAGTATAGCGCAATATCAACTCCCTATACTGGTGTTCCTGCCACATTTTTTGGCTAAAAGCTATTTGTTCCCTTATAAAAAAGGGGGAGAGTCATCAAAATTTGGCCTCACGTGTTAAACACATGGGCGCTCATATGCAAAGCATATGAGCGCTGAAAACAAACAACTAAAGGCCAAACATGCCTCACGTGTTAAATACGTGAGCGCTCATATGCAAAACATATGAGCGCTGAACATAAATAACTAATGGCCAAACAGGCCTCACGTACTAAACACGTGAGCGCTCATATGCAAAGCATATGAGCGCTGAAAACAAACAACTAAGGGCCAAACATGCCTCACGTGTTAAATACGTGAGCGCTCATATGCAAAGCATATGAGCGCTGAACATAAATAACTAATGGTCAAACAGGCCTCACGTGCTAAACACATGAGCGCTCATATGTGAAACATATGAGCACTGAAAATAAACTAAATAAAACAACTAATGGCCAAACAGGCCTCACGTGTAAAACACGTGAGCGGTTATATGCAAAGCATATGAGCGTTGAACATAAATAACCAACGGCCAAACAGGCCTCACGTGCTAAACACGTGAGCGCTGATATGTAAAGTATATGAGCGCTGAAAATAAACAGGCTAAAACCCAGACTAGGGGCCACGTGTTAAACACGTGAGTTCTCTTGGTACTCACATGCAAAGCCTGTGAGCGCCCCAATTTAAAATGCTCCTATCAAATTCTAGAATTAAATTCTATTTAGGAATTTTTTTTCCCGATCTTCCTCAAACTAGAAAGATCTTCTCTGTTAAACAGAGGACCTTTAGATCAAAGATTCAACGGTGATCATCTGGTAAAATAAAATTCTTTCATAGGAAAATATTTTCCTAATCTTGTTAAACTAACAATATATTCATATGATAGGAATAAAATTCTATGTTAAACCAACGAGATATCCATATGATAGAATTAAATTTTATATTAAGAAAATATATTTCTGATCTTGTTAAACTAAAAAGATATGATAGAATAAAATTCTAATCTTGTTAAAACTAACAAGATATTCATAATCCTGTTAAACAAACAAGAAATCTTTTCTGTTACACAGAGAGCCTTTGGATTAAAAATCCAACGGTGAATAAAATTCACCGATTGATCTAAAAGATCATGGAATCAATCATGATATCTCAATAAGGGATTTTCTTAACAAATTGATTTTTTTTCTTCTCATATAAATAGGAGCAAGAAGAGGAGAAAAGAGAGAGACACACACACAGAGGGGGGAAGAAAAATACATAGAGAATTTAATTCTCTATAAGGAGGAGACCACCCATAAGCTTTTCAAAAAGCTCCCACAAAAACAAAAGACAATTTAATTCTCAAACAAAGGGTTT
Source organism: Agapanthus africanus (assembly GCA_030015575.1). Lineage (NCBI taxonomy): Eukaryota > Viridiplantae > Streptophyta > Magnoliopsida > Asparagales > Amaryllidaceae > Agapanthus > Agapanthus africanus. The sequence goes on from CM057348.1 coordinate 74,111,551, forward strand.
AACCCTTCAAAAAAGGAACTTAGTTCTTCCTCTGGTTGAGATCTGTAGAAGCAGATCTCCCCACAAGTTGAGAATTTAATTCTCATCGGAGAGATTCTGTTATGCAGATTCAAAACTTAGGGGAAAAGAACTAAGTTCAAAGAATTTAATTCTTACAAAAGTATATGGGAATTTAATTCCTCTGATAAAACTAGGGTTTAACCCTGTAAAGAATTTAATTCTTATAAAACAAGAGACTTGAAATTCTCTAAACTCAGATCCTAGCATCATTAACATGAGATCAAAATCTTCATGCACATAGAAGAAAAGACTGGTGATTCATTAGTGTTCAACACTATAACGAAACCTCACGTGTTTCCCACGAGAGCACCTATGATGAGCAAAAAAGAATGGCTGAGACCGAGTCACGTGTTTCCCACGTGAGCGCCTAAAAGAAGAACAAGAAATACCTCCTAGGGCAGTCACGTGTTTTCCACGTGACCCCAATCAAGGGAATAGACCCAAAAAACAACGCCTCACGTGTTTGCACGTGAGCACCACAGGGTCAAAGTGTTTAGCACTTATAAAAGAAAGAGAAATAAAATTCAGAGAATAATTCCCATTTCGGGCGCCTCACGTGCTCGCACGTGAGCCGAGTGCTTATAAAGAAGAGAGAAATAAAACCTTAAAAGACAGTACCCAACTTTAGGGCGTCTCACGTGCTCACACGTGAGTTCCATAAGAATTAAGTGTTTAACACTTATATATAAACGGGGACTTGAACCTAACATACAGAGCCAACTTTGAGGTGCCTCACGTGCCACACGTGAGCGCCCCTGGAATTCAGTGTTTAACACTGCTTTAGAACCTCACGTGGGAACACGTGAGTGCTGAACGTATACTAGTGTTTAACACTGTGGGAAATCAATTCCAGCCTCAAGTTGGCTAAGTTTTCTTAAGATTAAAACATCTTTGATTTCCAAATAGACCGAGCCTCTATGCTCATAACTTCCCAAACTAATGAAGAAATCTTAGTTTCAAAATATGACTAATGATGGAATTGATTCAAGGATACATCTTTCTACACTTCTGATACATGTCGTTGTAATTCTTCAAAATCTTCAGAGAGGTGGCGGGTCCCGACAACCAACTGCTTTTGGATGCACTTCTCAAAATAGTGACAACGGACCGAAACGTCTTTAAACTAATAACGGACCGAAACGTCTTTAAACTAATAACGGACCGAAACGTTCTTAAACTAAAGCAATAGAGCCCAAATGTTCTTTTGTTGGGTCTGAATGATCTTAAAATCCTGTTAAGTATATCTTAGTCTAAAATTAGACTAACGTATCCTCAAAAAATATTTAAGTTGATCTTAATCTCAAATGAGATTAACGATCTTTAAATCAACCCAAACTCAAATCTAAGAATATACGGATTTGGACAAATCCACGCCCTACGGGCGACAACATAAATTAGTCTCCGTATACAATCCACGGGAAACCAAAAATAAAACAAACACACACGACATGAAGTGACCTTCTGGAGCAGGAGAAAGTGGTTACCGCGATGCGATAACGTAATTAACTGCAGGGGCTTGCGCCTACAGGAAAGAACGTCCCCACAATCAAAAAACCCCTCGCAAACGAGAGGGGATCTGATGAAGTCTGCTACAACGGCCGCATCCGTCCAAACTTCCGATACACGGTGCCATAAATCAACTTGGTATCTTCGGAGAGGTGGACGGATAAATCCAAATAGCATCTGCCCCCAAATTCAGGCAAGACGATCCATCCCGGATCCGTCTCTGTTTTCGACGGTAAACGGATTCTGGCACGCCCGGTGAGATCTTTTCCTCTTTCCACTCCACACTTCGTGTGTCGTGTTTTTTTTTTCTGCGATCAAATAATCGTGGTATATATGTTTGTGGTTGCCCATGGGTGATGAGATACTGAAGCCGGTGTTTCGTCTCTATGAAGAATAGTGTTTGCTTCTACCCTTGTAACTCAGGCTCTGTCATATCTGATGGAGTCAAGTATGGGCCACTTGCAGCCTTAAATCTCTGCAATCCGGCTCTTCAAGAAATCAAAGGGCTTCTCTTTGGGTCTATGCTCCCATCTCCCACCCTCGATGCTTCAACGCCGATGGAGGAAGCCCAAAAGAAGTCTGTCTTCCACAGGCTGGTTCCCCAAGCCGCAGCTCTGCCGACGGAATCAGTCCTCAAATAACTGGCACCTATTAAGGACCAAGGTCGACGCAGGGGGTAGAATATTCAAGCTCTCAAAGGAAATAGGGGGCAGGCTTGGCAAAATCCTGAGGCCAATCAAATCCCGGCCATAAGAAACGGTCAACGTCGATATCGGCATCATACAAAATGAGCTTGGGGCAGTTCTCCATATGATCCTGTTTCAACCCTAGTGGTGAATGTTGTTGTTCCAACCGGGAACAGCTTCAAACTGTTGCGAAGGGTCAGACAAAATTCTCCCACCGCAATATTGAAGAAATCTCCGCAGCCCATGGAGATCCTACAAGAGCAGAAACCAGTTCGCTCCCTATAACAACTTTCCTCATCTCTATATAAAGTGTGGAAGCAGGTGAAAGCCTCTGTCATCAACCGCGGCTCTTCCCCTAGACGTCAACCAACTTCTGACAAATCCCCTTTCAAATATAAAGGGGACTCATCCCAAGACGGATCCTGATACAACGGTTTCTCCCAAAACCAAAGCGGCTTCTCACAAAGAAAGAGAGACCTAATAAAGCTCAAGTGCCCAAGGCAATCTCCAAAGGCCAAAACTCCAAACACCCCAAACCTAGGGGCATGGTAGTTCATATGTTCTATATGGTGAATTCCAAAGACGAAGTTCGAGCTTCTACTAGTCAGCGACCTCAAACTCGATCTCTGACAAAAGTTCAACTGCAATATGAAAAGCTATAGGAGATGCTCGCTCTGGCGGCAGCAAACACTAATCCATCATCTAAGGAAAATCCCTAGGACGAACCCGAAGAAAGAGTAGAGCACGAGTTGGATATTGATTTCTTAAATCACGCTCTCAAAAAGAGAGATGAAGAAGCGGCAGAAATGTCTGGAACGATGGTTCAATCGGAACCACAAGCAAATGAACTGCCGGTAGTCGCTCTTAAAGACAAGGGTGACATTTCAAATCCTCTACGAGTCTCATCAACGGTCGAAGAGGAAATGATTCCAAAAGCAAAGCGGAATGAATATATCGCTCAGCAAATCAAAGCTCACTACGCCGGTGAAGCCGCAAATAGATCAATCAAGACTGGTGGACCGTATCTGGCATCCTACAATCAAATACAGTACCCACCATAATACATACTTCCGGCTCCACATATGCAAAGGAACTGGGAATCCTCGCCAGTACATTGCGCGATTTAAATCCATGTGCGGCAATTCCGGAGGAAATGACATACTACTCCTCCGACAGTTCATCAGCGGTTTGGCGGGTATCGCCTTCGAATGGTATGCAGAACTCCCAAATGATTTCGTGAAGAGCTTCGACGAAATGGATATGCTCTTCTGTCAGGGATTCGCTAATGAGAATGAACATACTACCGTGATGACGCTGGTCAGCGAAAGGGTTAGACCGAATGAGACTTGGGTTCAATATGTTACCCGATGGCGAAATATCTGGTCAAATATGAGCAACGCATCGATGAAGTTGCAGCCATGGGAATGCTCATAGCCACCCTTGACCCAAATTCAAAGGTGTTTCCATATATGGCCCTCTTCAAGCCGACAACCTTCCAAGAACTCATGGATAAAATGGCTCGATTGGATCAAATGGGTCAAGTCTATTTCTCATCCGATGATGACGAGTGAAAAGCGGAGGCAATATGGCGTTTGTCGCCTAAGCTCAACAAAATTAAGCAGCTCTGAAGCAACCTGTCGCCAAAATAGCGACGGTGTAGGTGCTCGTTCCCTCCGAGATATACACATAGGGCATATTTCTCACTGGAGGATGAATCTCTATGTAGAATGGTCCTTTCTTCTCAAAGGACAGGAATGATATTAAAGGGCCTATAAACAGGTCCTACAATCTAGTGGAATGCCCCGCTAAAAAAACGGTACGTCCACAAGCAAAATGAGCACGGATGAAAACCCGAAAGGGCGCTATGAGTAAAAAGAGCAGGACTGCCGGCGAGCTTATGAAAATCCGGAATGGCGCAACCTCGTTAAAATAAATACACTTATGAGATCCTCACGACTTGTAAGGAGAATCCCTCCTGTGAGACCCTCATGGCTCATACGATTCAAAAGCCTTAAGTTACTGGAATCTGGACCTGTTCTTAAGCCGCCATATCCCCCAAGTTGCCCTACCGGTGGTCCATATTGACCCTTGCATACAATCCGCGGGCACGAATAAATATTTCTTTGCCAAGTTCTACAAATGGCAAGAAATGTCCCATATGGTGAATAACACATGTAGGTCCTTTCGACTTATAAGGAGAAAACACTCTTGGAAGATCCTTACGACTTACAAGAGAATATATCACTTAGGAATCCCCATGATTCTTAAGGAAAAAATATGCCTACACGATCCTCACGACTCGTAAGGAGAAAACCCTTTATGAGACCCTTACGGCTCATAATGTCAAAAGTCTTAATTGACGGGATCTTAACCCTTTCTACTAAGCCACCTTTGTCCAAATCGACATGGGCAAATGATGATTCGCTCCTGGAACTTTCCCAGTTGTAGCGATGTTGATGCCTAAATCGGTATCAAATTCCGAGTTCTCTCAAGGCAAATGATGAGTTTCTCCTAATAATATCCTAGTTGTAGCGATACTGATGCCTAAACAGGTGTCAAACTCCAAGTCAACCTCTCCAGCAAATACCGTCCCTACAACCATCTAACGAAGAAGGGGACACCGTTCGTGTGGGATCAGAAATGCCAAAGTACACGGGACGAAATCAAGCAATACCTGCAGAATCAGCCGGTACTGACCGCTCCGGTCAAGGAAAAGCCCCTCATCCTGTACACAACAGCCCTTGAAGATTCTTTAGACACGCTATGGGCACAGGAGAACGACCAGGGGAAGGAGAAAGCTCTCTACTACTTGAGTCTAGTTCTCCTGGGGGTAGAAAACAACTACTCCTCTATCGAAAAGTATTGCCTGGCACCGATCTTCGCGATAATGAAGCTTTGACATTATGCATTGGCACATGAGATCCATCTCATATCAAAAGTGGATCCTCTCAAATATTTGATGTCAAGAGTCATACTAATGGGATGTCTTGCCAAATGGGCCCTCTTCTTGATGGAGTTCTCGATAATCTATCGACCCCTCAGGGTAGTGAAGGGCCAGGCCATCGCTGACTTCCTCGCTGAGCATCCAATATCAGCCGACTTTCCCTTAAATTGCGAATTGCCAGATGAACACGCGTTCGACGCAATCGACAGGGAGGAGGAAGGAAATAATGTCCGATGGGAACTCTACTTCGATGGAGCATCTTCCATGAAAAAGCGAAAGAAAAACACCCCCATAATTAAAGCTGGGGTAGGCCTTATCTTCGTGACCCCGCAAGGAGGGATAATGCATTTCACCCTTTCCTTAACAGAGACGAGGACAAACAACGAGGCTGAGTATGAAGCTTTGATAGCGGGTCTTGAGATCGCTGTCAACATGGGAATTAAAAACCTCGTCATATATGGAGATTCCCAGCTAGTCGTTAGCCAAGTAAATGGCGACTATCAGACATGCAAACCAGAGTTGGTAAAATATGGCGAAAGTGTGCAGCAGCTGCTGACTCAAATTCCTTCCTACATCCTGGAAAGCATACCGCGGGCGGAAAATAGCAAGGCGGATGCGTTAGCCAAGCTCGCTAAAGAATTGGCCGAAAAAAACCTTGATGACGTAAGGATCATTGTGCAAAGCCGTCGGATTCTCACGCCAGCAGAAATATCTCCGGAGTCATCTGAAGGAAAGGAAGCGACCAAACAAGCAGCCTGCCAAATAGAAGACGAAGAAAAGGCTAAGGATTGGAGAGAAGTCTTCATAGACTACTTCAAATCCCATCAAACACCCGAAGACGTATCGTCAAGACATCGGCTCTCATGAAATGAGCTCTATCCTTCGCCTTCGTCAATGATACTCTATATAAGAGATCGTTCGACAGTTTATTGCTAAGATGCTTAGGACCGGAGGAAGCAAGGAGGGTCGTCCAAGAAACTCATGACGGACTCTGTGGTTCTCATCAGGCCGGACCAAAGATGAAGTTGAAGATCAAGAGAATGGGTTACTAGTGGCCCACGATGATTCAGGACTGCCTCAAATATGCGAAGCAGTGTCACTCGTGCCAAATTCACGGGGACTTCATCCACCAGCATCCAAATCCGCTGCACCCGACATTGGCTAGATGGCCGTTCGAAATGTGGGGAACCGATATAATTAGGCCCATCGAACCAACATCGTCCAAGGGACATCGGTTCATATTGGCAACAACCGATTACTTCTCTAAGTAGGCAGAGGCAGTACCACTAAGGGAGGTGAAGACGGAGAACATACTCCATTTCTTTAGGGCGCATGTCATCTACCGGTTCGGCACTCCGCGACGAATTATCTCGGATAATGGGCCGGCCTACAGGAGCCATAAGATCAGCCGATTCGCACAGCAGCATAATATAGATTGGAGATACTCTTCAGTCTATAATCCCCGAGCTAATGGTCTAGCTGAGGCTTTCAACAAGACCTTGATGAAGATCATAAAGAAAACGGTGTACAGAAATAAAAGGGACTGGGACGAGGGACTACATGAAGCTCTCTGGGCGTATCGAACCACATTCAAAATGGCCATGAATACAACGCCATTCATGTTTGTATTCGGCACAGAAGCAGTACTTCCCTTAGAGATAGAGCTACCGTCTCTGCGAGTGGCAGTTCGATACGGGCTGGTGGATGAAGAAAATGCCCATCTTTAGCTTGAGGAGCTCGATGTCCTCGATGAAACTCGTCTCATAGCGCAGCAAAACCTGGAAGCTTACAAAGCAAGGATGACGCGCTCATACAAAAGACTAACCAGACCAAGAACATTCCGCTAAGGTGAACTCGTGCTAGTCGTAAAAAGACTTGTGATCCCTAACCGTGCAAAGCGGGGGAAATTCGAGCCGAACTATGAGGGTCCGTACATCATAGACAAGATCTACCAAAGTGGGGCCTACTTGCTCATGGATATGCATGGCGAAAGACCCTTCCGGCCAATAAACGGCAAGTTCCTTAAGAAATACTACGCTTGACAAGTCACAACTCAGGTTAATAAGACCGAGATGTCCCTAAACTAACAACGGACCGAAATGTCCCTAAACTAACAATGGACCGTAATGTCCTTAAACTAAATACGTCGCCTCAAATACGGCGATAGTGGAATTCAAGTCCACAAGTCCCAGCGGCGAGGATTGCAACACGGGTCCCGCTGGCTGCACAGCTGCCCCAGTGGCGAAGTCCCCCTAAGTTCCATTGGCAAACAGAAGGGTAAAAAAAGAAGAAGAAAAAAATGATATGTCCATAAGCGAAATGGGCACGGATGAAAACCCGAAAGGGCGCCGTGAGTAAAAACAGCAGGGCTACCGTAGAGCTTGTGAAAACCTGAAAGAGCACAATCTCGTTGTTAAAAAAACGGTATGTCCACAAGCGAAATGAGCATGGATGAAAACCCGAAAGGGCTCGGTGAGTAAAAACAACAGGGCTACCGGCAAGCTTGTGAAAACCTGAAAGGGCGCAATATCGTTGTTAAAAAAAAAGGTACGTCCACATGCGAAATGGGCACGGATGAAAACCCGAAAGGGATCCGTGAGTAAAAATAGCAGGGCTACCGGCGGGTTTGTAAAAACCCGAAAGGGCGCAATCTCGTTAAAATAAAAACACCTGTAAGGTCCTCTCGACCTTGTGAGGAGAAAACACCTACGTGAGATCCTTATGACTCACAAGGGAGCAACGCACTTAGGGATCCCACGATTCCTAAGGAGAAATTACACTTACGAGATCCTCATGACTCGTAAGGAGAATTCCCTCCTATGAGACCTTCACGGCTCATAGGATTCAAAAGCCTTAAGATATAGGGACCTGAACCTGTTCTTAAGCTATCACACTCCCCGAGTTGCCCTACAGGCGGTCAATATTGGCTCTTGTATACAATCCACGGGCACAATTAAATGATTTCCCCCACCAAGTTCCACCAATGACAAGGAATATCCTCATGTGGTGAACAACACTTATAAGTCCTCTCGACTTGTAAGGAGAAACCACTCTTGTTGGATCCTTACGACTTGCAAGAGAAAATATCACTTAGGAGTACTCATGACTTCTAGGGAGAACCTACACCTACGAGATCCTCATGACTCGTAGGGAGAAATACATTTAAGAGACCCTTACGGCTCATAAAGCTAAAAAGCCTTAGTCGACAGGACCTTAACTCCGTTTGCTAAGCCACCTTTGTTCAAATCAGCAAAGGCAAATGATGATTCGCTCCTGGCAATATTCCAGTCGCAATGGTGCTGATGCCAAGATTGGTATCAGATCTCAAGTTCCATACTCGCAATAAAAATCAGCGAGCAGAATATATGCATATGAAATAGCTGAAATGATGGGGCAACTCGCAATAAAAATCAGCGGGCAAAATATATGCACATAAAAGCAGCCGAAATGTTTGGGCAGCTCGCAATAAAAAACAGCGAGTAAAAAGAAAAATAGCCGAAATGTTTGGGCAACTCGCAATAAAAAGCAGCGAGTAAAAAGAAAAAAAAGCCAAAATGATTGGGCACCGCGATAAAACAGCAAAAATGATTGGGCAATCGCGGCTTTCGTGATAAAAAAAGCTAAAATGATATAGCATCGCGGAAAGAAATAAAAAATGATGAAACTTTTGCCCTGCAGGAGAGTCCACATCAATCCCTGTATACAATCCATGGGCATAAACGTAAAGGGAACCATATTTCCCCACCCAGCTCTGTCAAAAGGGAGAGTCAGATCTCAACGGCAACATCTGCAGCCTAGAAGATCAACACGACATTCGTTCTCACTCCAGCAAGATGCAGACACAGCGTCAACAAAGGAACCTAGGATCAACAAAACGGAGCCATGGTAAAGTCCCTAGTTCCAAATCTCGACGGTTCACAGACAACATAAAGATCAACAACGGCGTTTCTTCTCACTCCAGCAGGATGCAGACGCGACGTCAACAAACGACCCCGGGGTCAAAACAAATGGAGCCATATCAAAGTCACTAGTTCCGAGCCTCGACGGTTCACCAACAACCTAGAGACTACCTCGGAGCCATGGCAAAGTCCCTAGTTACTAATCTCGACGGTTCACAAACAACCTAGAAATCAACTACGGCGTTTCTTCTCACTCCAGCAGGATGCAGAAGCGACGTCAACAAACACCCCAGGGTCAAAACAAATGGAGCCATGGAAAAGTCCCTAGTTCTAAGCCTCGACGGTTCACCAACAACCTAGAGTCTACTTCGGAGCCATGGCAAATTCCTTAGTCCCAAATCTCGACGGTTCACAGATAACCTGGAGATCAACAACGGCGTTTCTTCTCACTCCAACAGGATGCAGACGCGACGTTAAAAAAATGGAGCTATGGCAAAGTCCCCAGTTCCAAATCTCGACGGTTCACAGACAACTTAGAGATCAACAATGGCGTTTCTTCTCACTCCAACAGGATGCAGACGCGACGTCAACCAAATGGAGCCATGGTAAAGTCACTAGTTCCAAATCTCGACGGTTCACATACAGCCTATAGATCAACAACGGCTTTGCAGACGCGATGTCAACAAAATAGAGCCATGGCAGAGTCCCTAGTTCCAAATCTCGACGGTTCACAAACAACCTAGAGATCAACTACGGCGTTTCTTCTCACTCCAGCAGGATGCAGAAGCGACGCCAACAAAACGGAGCTGTGGCAAAGTCCCTAGTTCCAAATCTCGACTGTTCACAGACAGCCTAGAAATCAAAAACGGCGTTTCTTCTCATTCCAACAGGATGCAGACACAACGTCAACAAATCAGAGCCATGGCAAAGTCCCTAGTTCCAAGCCTCGAAGGTTCACAAACAACCTAGAGACAACCTCCACATTCGTCTCGTTACAGCAGACGCAATGCCAGCAAACGAAGCAAAGGAAAATCCTTAGCTTCAGGGTCTTTACGACAACTTAAATAAAACCTGAAAAACTAACGGAGATCATCCCATACCAGCGTGGAGTGGTTATGACTCATCGGGGCTCCCAAACTGAGCCTAACCTCAAGGAAAATGCGGCATGGAGAATCCCTAACGCTTGCTCTTCCGACAGTAATATGACCTGGGGGATTACTTAAAGACGTCTTGTCTAGCCCCCGAAGGGATCAGAGACACGACAGTCGCGGGGCTACTCGAACAGCAAGACTGCATATCGGGGAATGCATCAGCCAACGCGACGGTACGACGGATAAAAAATCTAGTACCACAGAACCTAACGGACCTCTGTCGTAAAGACCAGAGGTTAACTGTGACGTTAGGATATTCCTACGAGAACTTCTCGACTCGTCTCAATTCGTAGGGAAAACAATGTTCCTGCGAGAACTTCTCGACTCGTCTCGACTTGTAGGGAAAAACTTCATGAAACCTTCACGGCTCATGAAGGTGAAAAGCCTTAGGAAACGGGGATATCAACCTGTTTTCTAAGCACTGTGGCCCTGCAAGCGGGTCCAAACTGACTATTGTATACTATCCACAGGCCATATTCTCTAAAATCGAATATCGACAAAGAGGGAAAAAAATCACTTAAGAGTCCTCTCGACTTGTAAGGGGGAAAATTCTCTTGTGAGATCCTTACGACTCTCAAGAAAAAACGCACTTAGGAGATCCTCACGACTTCTAAGGAGAAAATACACCTCCGGGATCCCTCCCGACTCGTAGGGAGAAAAGTCTTTATGAGACCCTCACGGCTCGTAAAGTTGAAAAGTCTTAGGTGGCAGATCCAAACCTGTTTCATAAGCTATCTCTGCCCTACAAGAAAGTCCAAACCGACTCTTGTACACTATCCACGGGCCACATTCGCCAATGAAATGAAGAAGCTACTTACGGGTCCTCACGATTCGTAAGGAAAAAAAATACCCGAGTGAGATCCTTACGACTCACGAAGGCGATGAACACTTAGAAATCCTCACGACTTATAGAGAGAATATGCACCTATGAGATCCTCTCGACTTGTAGGGAGAAAAACTTCTTAAGACCCTTACGGCTAAGGTAGATGAAAAAGCCTTAAGCTACAAGGATCCTAAACTTGTCTCCTAAGCCATCAATTCTATGGACATGCATAACTTTGCACTATTTCACCCATGTACACACCTACGTAGGCAAAGTAGTGGGGGGCATTTGTTCCCGCCAAATTTTTTGGCTAAAAGCTATTTATTCCCTTATAAAAAAGGGGGAGAGTCTTTAAATTTGGCCTCACGTGTTAAACACGTCGGCGCTCATATGCAAAGCATATGAGCGCTGAACATAAATAACTAATGGCCAAACAGGCCTCACGTGCTAAATACGTGAGCGCTCATATGCAAAGCATATGAGCGCTGAACATAAATAACTAATGGCAAAACAGGCCTCACGTGCTAAACACGTGAGCGTTCATATATAAAGCATATGAGCGCTGAAAATAAACTAAATAAAACAACTAATGGCCAAACATGCCTCACGTGTAAAATACGTGAGCGCTCATATGTATAGCATATGAGCACTGAACATAAATAACCAATGGCCAAACAGGCCTCACGTGCTAAATACGTAAGCGCTAATATGTAAAGCATATGAGCGCTGAAAATAAACAGGCTAAAACCCATACTAGGGGGCACGTGTTAAACACATGAGTTCTCTTGCTACTCACATGCAAAGCATGTGAGCGCTCCAATTTAAAATGCTCCTATCAAATTCTAGAATTAAATTCTATTTGGGAAATATTTTCCCGATCTTCCTCAAACTGGAAAGATCTTCTCTGTTAAACAGAGGGCCTTGGGATCAAAAATCCATCGGTGATCATCTGGTAGAATAAAATTCTGTCATAGGAAAATATTTTCCTGATCTTGTTAAACTAACAAGATATTCATATGATAAGAATAAAATTCTATGTTAAACTAACGAGATATCCATATGATAGAATTAAATTCTATATTAAGAAAATATATTTATGATCTTGTTAAACTAAAAAGATATGATAGAATAAAATTCTAATCTTATTAAAACTAACAAAATATTCATAATCCTATTAAACAAACAAGAAATCTTTTCTGTTACACAGAGAACCTTTGGATTAAAAATCCAACGGTGAATAAAATTCAGCGATTGATCTAAAAGATCATGAAATTAATCACGATCTCTCAATGAGGGATTTTCTTAACAAATTAATTATTTTTCTTCTCATATAAATAGGAGCAAGAAGAGGAGAAAAGAGAGACACACAGAGAGAGGGGGGAAGAAAAATACAGAGAGAATTTAATTCTCTATAAGAAGGAGACCACCCATAAGCTTTACAAAAAGCTCCCACAAAAACAAAAGACAATTTAATTCTCAAACAAAGGGTTTAACCCTTCAAAAAAGGAACTTAGTTCTTCCTCTGGTTGAGGTCTGTAGAAGCAGATCTCCCCACAAGCTGAGAATTTAATTCTCATAGGGGAGATTCTGTTATGCAGTTTCAAAATTTATAGGAAAAGAACTAAGTTCAAAGAATTTAATTCTTACAAAAATATATAGGAATTTAATTCCTCTGATAAAATTAGGGTTTAACCCTATAAAGAATTTAATTCTTATAAAACAAGAGACTTGAAATTCTCTAAACTCAGATCCCAGCTTCATTAATATGAGATCAAAATCTTCATGCACATAGAAGGAAAGACTGGTGATTCAATAGTGTTTAACACTATAACGAAACATCACGTGTTTCCCACATGAGCACCTCTGATGAGCAAAAAAGAATGGTTGAGACCGAGCCACGTGTATCCTACGTGAGCACCTAAAAGAAGAACAAGAAGTGCCTCCTAGTTCAGTCACGTGTTTTCTACGCGACCCCCAATAGGGAATAGACCTAAAAAACAACGCCTCACGTGTTTGCACGTGAGCACCACAGGGTCAAAGTGCTTAGCACTTATAAAAGAAAGAGAAATAAAATTCAGAGAATAATTCCCATTTCGGACACCTCACGTGCTCGCACGCGACCCGAGTGCTTATAAAAGAAGAGGGAAATAAAACCCAAAAAGGCAGTACCCAAGTTTAGTACGCCTCACGTGCTCACACATGAGTGCCACAAGAATTAAGTGTTTAATACTTATATATAAATGGAGACTTGAACCCAACGTACAGAGCAAACTTTGAAGTGCCTCACGTGCCACACGTGAGCGCCCGTGGAATTCAGTGCTTAACACTACTTTAGAGCCTTACATAGGAACACGTGAGTGCTGAACGTATACTGGTGTTTAACATTATGGGAAATCAATTCCAGCCTCAAGTTGGCTAAGTCTTTTTGAGATTAAAATATCCACGATCTCCAAATAGACCGAACCTCTATGCTCATGGCTTCCCAAACTAATGAAGAAATCTAAGTCTTAAAATACGAATAATGATGGAATTGATTCAAGGGTACATCTCTCTACACCTCTGATACGTGTCGTTGTAATTCCTCAACGTCTTCAGAGAGGTGGCGGGTCCCGACAACCAACTTCTTTTGGATGCACTTCCCAAAATGGCGACAACGGACCGCGACGTTCTTAAACTAGCTATGGACCGAAACGTCCTTAAACTAATAACGGACCGAAACGTCCTTAAACTAAAGCAATAGAGCCCAAATGCTCTTTTGTTGGGTCTGAATGATCCCAAAATCCTGTTGAGTATATCTTAGTCTAAAATTAGATTAACATATTCTCAACAAACATTTAAGTTGATCTTAATCTCAAACGAGATTAACGATCCTTAAATCAACTCAAACCCAAATCTAAGAATATACGGATTTGGACTAATACACGCCCTACGGGCGACAACATAAATTAGTCTCATGTACAATCCACGGGCAACCAAAAATAAAACAAACACACACGACACGAAGTGACCTTCTGAAGCAGGAGAAAGTGGTTACTGCGATGCGGTAACGTAATTAACTGCAGGGGCTTACGCATACAGGGAAGAGCGTCCCCACAATAAAAAAACCCCTCGTAAACGAGGGGGAATCTGACGAAGTCTGCTACAACGGCCGCATCCGTCCAAACTTTCGATACACGGTGCCATAAATCAACTTGGTATCTTTGGAGAAGTGGACGGATAAATCCAAATAGTATCTGCCCCCAAATTCAGGCAAGACGATCCATCCCGGATTCGTCTTTGTTTTCGGCAGTAAACAACCGGGAGAGACAAAACCCCTCCTATCGCTCACTGCCTCCATGTGATTCGAAACCGTACCCAAAATCCACCTGTTTGCATGAATCCTTTGAGCCGTGGTAGGAGGAAATTAAAGCACAGTGGGAACCACACAAGACACTATGACGATCTCGGGTCTACAGACTAACCTGTATAAGTGTCACTAGAGAACTACTATCTGACGATAGGTATGGTACCATCTAAGAGTTCTCGGCGAGTCATGTTCGGTGTACCCATTCTCTAATGAGCACCTGTGTACAATCTTTGATGTCAAACACTAATAGCTAAGGGATTAACCGTCGCCCCCTACAGGATCAAGAAACGTATACACTAGTCTACTCTGGAATATCGATGCCCTGTCTCGATACTCCTCGACTAGGAATTGTTAATGGATGTGCTTGCGGACTACATAAGCCCCACTAGTATGATCTGCATCATAGTCCTGGTAGTCAAGCTTACATCCTAAGGGCTTTATCAATATATATCAGAGAGACAGTATAAAAATAATTGTGTACATGTTAAGATAAAGAGAAACCAGATAGCATACTATCATGTCGAGCAAGAAAGTCCTCTATATATATGTCCAAGCATCCATTATATTATACAATAATGGACTCTAGGACATACATATTCCTAACAATCTCCCACTTGCTCTAAAACCAGTTGTTGTAGTATCTCATACCCAACATCCTAAAAAGTCTATCAAACTGCGTCTGGGGAAGAGCCTTCATGAGTGGATCCGCTGTGTTGTCTTTCGTATCAACTCTCCTGACCTCGATCTCCTGGCGATCGACTATCTTCCAGATCAGGTGATATTGCCTTAGAATATGTATGGGTCGCTGTTGTATGTCAAAAACTATTTCTATTACCGCAATCAAGAACGGCGTCGCATGAAGCTAGCCGGTGAGTACGGGTCAGTCCACAGGGATGTTGTGAATCTCCTAGTCGCGCAAACGAGTTAATTCCTATTGTGGTCGGATTGATTATTAAATCTAAAAACCTAATTTATTCTATCTACGATTATCTAGATCTATTCTTGCTAGGGTTAGGTTTTAGGGATGGTTTGGAAATGCAAGTAAATCTCAACACTTTCTATACCCGAATGAAGATCTATGAGGAGTTATGGTAATTATCAATAAAGGGGATTAGATCCATTCGGGAAGGTGTTCCTTCCTCTAGGTTCTTATCCTTCCTTTAGAGATCCTTACCCTAACCTCCATGGAAAACGCGCGCAACCGGGCCTTTATACTACGGTATCACCGCTATCTCGAGGGATAGGGTGCCGTAGGGCGCGGTGTGTGCGTGTATGCATGGAGTCCTATTGTAAATATATAATGGGTAAGAAAGGGATGAGAGATCTCATCTCTCAAAATCCTTCCCCAAAGCTAACTCTAAACAATTTTCTACGGCAATAAATTAAATCTATCTAGGGCAAAGAATTGAAATCTAAACTAGAGCAAGGAATTAAAACTACTTACAGATGCATCTCTCCAATCATCAACGCAGATTTGTCAGATCTGAATTTCTGAATTGAAGAGAAACACCGATGCTCTCCATAAAGAATTCTGGAATTTATTATTTAAAATGAGGCATGAAAAGAATACAATGATTTGGGCTTCTATTTATAAGGCATAGAAACCCTAGGTTACAATTGATCCGCATGTCTAAATTTACCAACATACCCCTAGGAAAACTACCAAGAGCCGCCAAAGAATTATGGTAAGATTTTTAACTTTTAAATGCCCTAGACGGCCGCGGAACCGCGGCCACAGCAAGGGTTGGGCCGCGGTTCCGCGGCCCAGTGAAGAGATCAACTGCTGAGTTTTCTTCCTGTGGCTCTGGGCTTTTTGGGCTTCTTGTTTCTTTGGTATTTTTCTCAAATAGGCTTCCAGGTTTCTTCCAGATATTCCAGTGAAAACTTATAGCGGACTTTTAACCGTTTGCCTTGACATTTTGGACCTTGCACTGCCTTGTTGATTGTGAACTGTTCTTCGTCTAGGCTTGACTAAGATCCTCCCATTTGTTGGTCAAAAATCCTTCTTTTGTGTCGTCTTTTGTCTTTTTCACTGTTTTCGCTCCAAGAACCTGTAACCTGTAACATGTAGCAGACATGGGTCAAAAGCACCTGTTTTCATTGTAAAATGCATAAGAATGGGGAATATAAAATGCAATATTATGATATGAACAAATACCCCCAAACTTACCTTTTGGTCGTCCTCGAGCAAACTTATTTTTATTCACTAAAATCCTAACTGCACTTTCGCAGGGAAACGCGATTGCACTGAGTACGTGCAACAAGCCGTTAAACCTCTAGGTGTCCCTAGTAGGAGGAGTGTTGTCTCCTGAGGGTTTTCAGCGGATACTACCCACAAAATCCTATCAATTCGGCTTTTCAACTTTTTGTTCTCCAAAAGAGTTTTCTAACAAGGAATTCTATTACCGTCGACCCGAAAATTATCCACCCATATTCTTTACGCTTCCTCATTATTTAACATAAGATTATATATGTTCTATAGACTTACTTAGCTTTCGGCATCTCTCAAGTTTTCCTTCTAGAGTTCCATCTCCACTTAGGAATTTTTATCAACTCTACTAAAGATACAAGTTCTATTCTTCATTCCTTTCTCTTATCTAAACTCCAATCACATATCCCTACGTGTATGTATAAATCACCCCTACACTTGGAAATTCAAATCAAGCAATCATACTCTCGTCCGTTGCCCAAAGTACTCATTAGTTGGTGAATTTAATTGAATTTCGCTTACACATCCTTCATGTGACCGTTAATACTTCTTGAGGTACCAACGACCAATTACCAAATGCGTTTACACTTTAAAGCGTAATTCCTAGTCTTGCAACCCCCAAGGCTTTAGCAGTGACTCCCAA
This sequence comes from Agapanthus africanus, assembly GCA_030015575.1. NCBI lineage: Eukaryota > Viridiplantae > Streptophyta > Magnoliopsida > Asparagales > Amaryllidaceae > Agapanthus > Agapanthus africanus. Next base: position 74,128,818 of record CM057348.1, read on the forward strand.
ACCAGTTGGTCTAAGGCACTAGGTGATAAAGCACCCTCGCTAAATATTTTTCTATTTTTGCAGCCTTAAGTAATCACAAAAACCAGTGTCCATTTTTTTTTATTCTTCATTCACACTTATGTATATTTTTTTTCTATTTTCTTCGTACTAAGGACTTTAGACAAGAGTATTTCAAGGCCTCTTCCACTATTTCAAGTTTCAAGGTGCGTGATTGTGCATATTGTAGGGTATACGTTTTCAGAATCTAGACTTAAGCTAGGAACTATTTTTCAAACTTATACTCTAATAAGAACATCAATACTCTTCCCTAGTTTCGACTTAGCCCAAGAAGTGAACCCAAAATTTGCCTATTTCTAAATAAACTACAAGGCATATACTTTCTACCGCTAAATTTTAAGGAAGGTTATCTTTAGAGTTTTTAATTCACTAAGTCTAAGATTTAGTTGTTCCTAGCCAGTTAACCTATTTGTCTAACTCAAGTCAATTAGCCAAAATTGAATACATTAATTTTTATAATTTTTAAAATTTTTAAATTTATATGGGTTTTCAAATAAGTATGCAAATGCAAAAATATGTACAAATGAATGCGAAGGAAGAAGACGTACCGAGCATACCCCCAAACTTGAACTTGACAGTGTTCTCACTGTCATGCTAAACCAAGAGGGTCAAAATATCGGCACTCCCCTGTTTATTTATTTATAATAAATTTTTTTTATATGTTTAATGTTTTGAAATTTTTTTTTATTTTTTTATAGAAAAAGAAAACAAAAAATATATGTACATATATACAATAAGGTTCCCCACAAACTTAAGCTTGGCCTTACACAAGCCAAAGGTTAGCACCAACCATTCAAAAATCTTATCGTGGTAATGGTATAGTTGGTGCAAGAATGGGGTGTGGAGGAAAGAAATGAGAAACACGCGAGACCGTGTGGAAAGAAGAATGGTAGAATATGGTCTCGGTGGGGGAGAAGAATGGCGGGAAGGAGAAAGAAGGGTAGCACGATCTTGAGGGTGTAAATCGAGTGAATAAATTAGCGCAATTTGGGATGACCGAAGTGTGAAAACTGATTGTGCTAATCTATCAACTGGTCGTGCAATGGGGTCAAATCCCTCAAGATTCGCAAGAAAACATGGGTACGCCGAACTTGGTATAGGTAATGAAAGCGTAACGGTCACTTGTACGGTCGGAACAATAGGAAGGACGAAAGGAAGTGAATTAGGGATAGTATCATTCTCACCGTAGTAAACTGTCTCGAACTTGAAAGATTCCATTAATGGTTCGAAACTACTGTAAGCAACCGAGTCTAATGGTTCAACTAACTCATCTGAAAATGTAAAGGACTCAAACTCGGACGGTGAGTCATCAATATCGTCCGAAAAAGTGAAACACTCGTATCGGATTCAAAAGAAAAATTTTCAAGTTCACAGTCTTCAAGCGTGGTCGGAACGATGGAAAGGAGGGAGGGTGATTTAGTTAAACGTTCAAGAGGATGAATTGGGAAAGCCGACACATCAAAGAAAAATGGTTCAACCTCAATATTATTCTCAATACTATCCTCAAAATTTTGCTTATCCATGCCAATATCATCAAAATCAAGACGCATATGAAGTTCGGGAGAAACATTTAATGACTCGGGATGATGAGTTGGACATAAAATTTCAATCAAATCTACTGGTTCATCATCCGAAATATTCCCGGCGTCTAAATCCTCAATCAAGTGAAAGTCAATATTTTCTGACACCTCATCAAAAGCACAGATATCAATTACTTTAGGCTCTAGAGTGGAGGTGTAAAGATCGAAAGGATTAAGTATGGTTTCACTCGAAAGGGGTTCTTCACAATTTGGCAAATCAAACACTACAAAGTCGCACAACTCATCATTTTGGACACATGGTTGAAAATTGGAGTTGTTGGATTCAATTGGGTATGAGTAGGTTTGATTTGAAAATCCTCTCTCATTCTCACTCTGTCCAACCGCCTCCTTATATATTGAAAAATTTGAAGCCAGCGGGAAACTAGCTACCAGTTCAGCAGGTTGCATAAGGGCGACTATGGAAACTTCCACAGTTCTAGTCATTTTGTTTGTTGCTGCGATATACGCCTCCAACGACTCTTCCAAACTAGACTTGGGTGGTGAGGGGGTTTCGGTAAAAGATTTGAAATCGTGTGGATATGCAAAACTCTCTAATGGCTGTGTAGAAACAGTGTTTAGTGAAGGTGGGAAAGTCGGGTAGGACTGGTAGGAAGTGGGTGGTTGGACAGGGGTAGGGTCAACATGTGGATAAAAATGTGAATAATCGTGCGGATCCCTAGAACTAAATGAGTGGAGAGGGGTGAAAGATCGACTGCAAGATTGAGCAATATGCTCAGCAATGGACATCGGTTTAGGAGTGACAGCAAGACTTGAAAAAGTGGTATCAACATGTGGAAGTGGTAAAGGTTGACACAAAGTGGGTTGAAAAGTCAAACTGTTTCTCCTAGACGCCTCTATTTGATCTTTCAAAGATATTTTTGGCAAGGAAGGATCGTCTTTAAATTGACCGAACAAATTGACGTACGACGCAAAATTAGGTTCAGGATACCAAAGTTCGGCAAGTGATTTATTTTGTGGGTACCCATGTTAGAAGAAGGGGGAAAGAAAGAAAGTTTGTGGTGCAAGGATTTGTTTGCAGCAAAAGTTTGCAAGTTTTCTAATAAAAATCCCCCCCTTTTTTATTCTTTTTCTCTTTATTTGGAAAAATTTATTGCAAAAAGATTTTCGAGAAAAGATATGCAACAGAAAAATATTACTTGCAATCTATTTCTAATTTAAGCGGGGCGCAAAAATCCTGCACAAAATTGTTATTTGGAAGCTGAAATATTTTTATAGCGCACGTAATCCTGCAGGAATTTTCAGAAAAGATATTTTAAAATGTACAGAGAAGAAACAGTGGGGCTTACAGAAAATTTTTCCTCAGATGAAGCAGCGAGATAGCCGCGTTTCCGCGGTATAAAGTGGGATACCACCGCGTTTCCGCGGTCTTCTTGATGGCTCGGATCCCCAGAAAAATTTTGGTGTTCTGATTCAGCTAAAGGACCGCGTTTCCGCGGTTTAAGTTTGGGTTAGGCGGCGGAATCGCGGCTCTATGGAGGGCACAGATCTCTGAAAAAATTCCACTGTTCTGTTGTTTAAAATCTCTTCTGTTCCGATATCCCGTTTTCTGTTTCGCTTTCTGGAAATTTCCAGATCCGAGTTTGTTCCTGCAAGATTTCACACAACAAAGTACCCTTTCCAAAAAATAACAATTGATATATTTTTATAATTGTTTCGTGATTTTTCAGATTTTTATGATTTTTTTTAGATTAACCCGAAATTGCAAAAAGGAAAGTTCTACGCCATCCCCGACAGCGGCGCCATTTGGTTTGTATGTCAAAAACTATTTCTATTACCGCAATCAAGAACGGCATCGCATGAAGCTAGCCAGTGAGTACGGGTCGGTCCACAGGGATGTTGTGAATCTCTTAGTCGCGCTAACGAGTTAATTCCGATTGTGGTCGGATTGATTATTAAATCTAAAAACCTAATTTATTCTATCTACGATTATCTAGATCTATTCTTGCTAGGGTTAGGTTTTAGGGATGGTTTGGAAATGCAAGTAAATCTCAACGCTTTCTATACCCGAATGAAGATCTATGAGGAGTTATGGTAATTATCAATAAAGGGGATTAGATCCATTCGGGAAGGTGTTCCTTCCTCTAGGTTCTTGTCCTTCTTTTAGAGATCCTTACCCTAACCTCCATGGAAAACGCGCGCAACCGGGCCTTTATACTACGGTATCACCGCTACCTTGAGGGATAGGGTGCCGTAGGGCGCGGTGTGTGCGTGTATGCACGGAGTCCTATTGTAAATATATAATGGGTAAGAAAGGGATGAGAGATGTCATCTCTCAAAATCCTTCCCCAAAGCTAACTCTAAACAATTTTCTACAGCAATAAATTAAATCTACCTAGGGAAAAGAATTGAAATCTAAACTAGAGCAAGGAATTAAAACTACTTACAGATGCATCTCTCCAATCATCAACGCAGGTTTGTCAGATCTGAATTTGTGAATTGAAGATAAACACCGATGCTCTTCATAAAGAATTCTGGAATTTATTATTAAAAGGAGACATGAAAAGAATACAATGATTTGGGCTTCTATTTATAAGGCATAGAAACCCTAGGTTACAATTGACCCGCATGTCTAAATTTACCAACATACCCCTAGGAAAACTACCAAGAGCCGCCAAAGAACTATGGTAAGATTTTTAACTTTTAAATGCCCTAGACGGCCGCGTAACCGCGGCCACAGCTCCGTGGCCCAGTGAAGAGATCAACTGCTGAGTTTTTTGCCCGTGGCTCTGGGCTTTTTGGGCTTCTTGTTTCTTTGGTATTTTTCTCAAATAGGCTTCTAGGTTTCTTCCAGATATTCCAGTGAAAACTTGTAGCGGACTTTTAACCGTTTGCCTTGACATTTTGGACCTTGCACTGCCTTGTTGATTGTGAACTGTTCTTCGTCTAGGCTTGACTAAGATCCTCCTATTTGTTGGTCAAAAATCCTTCTTTTGTGTCATCTTTTGTCTTTTTCACTGTTTTCGCTCCAAGAACCTGTAACCTGTAACATGTAGCAGACATGGGTCAAAAGCACCTGTTTTCATTGTAAAATGCATAAGAATGGGGAATATAAAATGCAATATTATGATGTGAACAATGGGACCGGGGTTCCTTGGCCAAAACCACAACTCCATTATTATCACAATACAAGGGTATTGGATCCTCAATGGATAGAACAACACCAAGTTTAGCAATGAATTTCTTCATCCAAACAGCCTCTTTGGCAGCATCATTGGCAGCGATGTATTCAGCCTCCATTGTCGAGTCTGCCACGGTATCTTGCTTGGAACTCTTCCAACATACCCCCCTCCATTGAGGGTAATGACAAAACCCAAGACCGACTTACTGTCGTCCTTATCACTCTGGAAGCTCGAATCGGCAAAGGACTTCACCTGGAGTTCTCCGTTACCATATACAAAGAACATTTCTTTAGTCCTTCTCAAGTACTTAAGAATGTTCTTCACAGCTATCCAGTGCTTCTCCCCTGGGTCTGATTGATACCTACTTACAACACTTAGTGTATAAGCTACATACGGTCTGGTACATAACATCATGTACATGATAGACCCAACTGTAGAAGCATTGGATATCTCTTGCATGCGGGCCCTCTCTAAATCAGTCTTGGGAGACATCTCTTTGGAGAGAGTGATTCCTAAACAAGCAGGTAAATTACCATGCTTAGAATCTTCCATACTAAACCTTTTTAATATGGTGTCAATGTAGCTGGATTGGGACAATCCCAACATCCTTTTAGATCTATCTCTATAGATCTATATCCCCAGGATGTAGGAGGCATCACCCAGATCTTTCATGGAGAAATTGTGATAAGAAGAGCTTGACCGAGTGTAGCATAGGAACATCATTTCCTATCAAGAGTATGTCATCCACGTACAATACGAGGAAGACAACCTTAATCTCTACTACCTTCTTGTATATACAAGATTCATCTATGTTTTTTATGAAGTCAAACTCTTTGACTGCTACATCAAAACAGATGTTCCATCTCATCGATGCCTGCTTTAATCCGTAAATTGATTTAAGCAGCTTGCATACCTTTCCACTGCTCCCACTGGCTACGAAGCCCTCTGGCTATGTCACGCCCCGCTTCCCAGTGTACGGTGAAGGGGACGTGACGAGGTCCGCTACGTATGTACTCAGAAGCACATACGCTAAGCATAGCTAAGCAATATAAAATAAATACACAAGAGACAAGAGTATAAAAAGAATAGCAGCTTTTATTTATTAACATTCTTTGTATAATACATGGAAAGGAAAATACAACTGAAATAAAGATGCCTAAACAGTGGCATAACAGGAAAAAGAAAGTACTGAAAAGAAAAGTGTACAATGAAATTAAACTGCTGGGTCTTCGGCAAATTGCTCCAAGTCTTCTTGGGTTGGTTCAACTTCTGCCGGGTCCAAGTCACCTGACGACATTCAAAAAAGAGAGAATAGAATGTCGTCAGCGAACAGATCGCTCGGTAAGTCCCAAAGATATGAGGGAAGCAAAGAAAACAGAATAAGAAGAAACATTTTTAAAGTGTAAACTATTGTTGTAATGTTATGTTAATGCTGTTATTTGTAGCTTGGTACAGAAGAATGTCAGTGTATACGAGAGGAGTCTCACTTGTCAGAGACTAGGGCACGTGTAGTACAAGGAACCGTTATGCCACGGTACAACAGCAATAGGATTCAGGTTAGGTGTATTAAATCTGACCACCTCGTGCCACCTTTAACACCTTCCGTATCAATCTACCCCTTAAACCCCGCGATATCTTGTTTGTATTGTTATCTTGTAAAGTTGTATTGATTGTAAGATTGAATAACTGACTGTCCGAAACCATGATATCTGGAAACGGTTATAACCGTAGAGTCATGTAAATGGAATACTGGGAAACATGTAAAAGGTATATATCCATGGTTCGGTTCGGTCAAGTTGTAATGATTATTAACAGGATTCTGGGATTCATGTATTCATATTGAGTTGGAATACATAGAATATAGATTGACTTGAATCATATTCAAGTCAGAAATAGTCAGACTCAAACCCGAGTCAGACTAAAAGAAAAGTAAGTTGAAGATCTATAATTGTTAGGGTCCTTATTGTAATTTATAGAACTTGAAGGGGGTTTTATGTAAAAAGTACTTTTGTATAGTTTTCAAAATACACCTCAAGAATTTATTATTCGTCTTTATAGTTATAATGAGTGTGGATTTTATTTATGTTATTCTAGTGAATATATCCTAATAAAAGTATTAATTTATAATATTGATTTATTTGAAATTCATGGTATTTTAATGTAACTTTTAATCTTGTAATTTTAGAAAAATGTGGAAACTTTATCTTATGATAAAATAGGTGTTTAAATGATAATTATATATATATTAATACAAGAATAATTTTAAATAAATATCTCATTTTTCTTAAATGTCGTATTTTAAACCTTTCGAGACCGAATGCTCCTTGCGGAGGTCTGAATCTCGCACTACTAGCCCGCGGGTACACGATGAACCGTACTATCCCTAACGGGTTCCCCAAAGGTGGGTTATAGCGGCGCTTTGCTTAGATTTAATAAATACTATTCATTTAGAAAACGGTTTTATAAATATAAGGTATTTATTTGTAAAGGATGTAATTTCCGTATTTTAGTTTCTAGGGTTTCCTAAGCCAACTAGCCTATTTCTAAGGTCTAAACGATAAGTCATTAGAAGCCTCAAATAGCCTCTTCACCGCCAATTGCGGCCAGGTAAGTGCCAGATAAGTGGGAAGGAACCACAGTAGTGGGCCTAATTAAAAACCACTAGCCTAGACACACTTGCCTAAACACCACAAAGTCAGTTTAGATAAACGATCGATGTCCATGACATATCGTGCTTTTATTTTAAAAGATTTTATTTAAAATTGAGTACAATTTAAAGCTTCCAAGAACGGTTTATAAAGAAAATGGTATTTTAGTGAAAAGTCTTGTATTTTCGTATTCTATATTTTGACGTTATCAACTAGGGTTATATTTGTGTGTGTGTAGAGGTAGGTCATTACCTCGTGACTTATTTTAAGGTTTAGTGAAGTTTAGAGGTTAAATATGATAAATGAAACATGAGGGTATTTAAGTGTAAGAATACGGTATTTGTAAAAGTTATCATTTCATGTGTGAAAACTCATTCAAATTGATTTTTACAAGTTTAGTGATCAAGATGAACATGTTTAGGAATGAGGGAATTAATTAGAACAAGAAAAATAAACTTTATGGTATTTTTATGAAAAGAATACGATATTATAAGAAAGCTATCATTTCATGTGAGAAACTTTATTTAAATTGGTTTCTATGTTAAGGTATTATGGATTAGGTGACAAGTGGAAATTTGTAGAAAAACCGAATCGGAAATCGGTTTGTTCCGATTTCCGTCGGGGTTCGTAATTTCGTATTTTATGAAATAGAAAAGAAAGAAAGATGGGACTTACGGGTTTCAAACTCTTCTAAAGTGTAAAGAAGAACTAGGGAGAAGGCCGAAGTGTGGTTTCGTCGCCGGTTGCTTCAAATCACGTCGCCGGTTGCTTCAAATCACGTCGCCGGAATTCCGTCAGGGCTTCACCGTGAACTCGGTTTCAAAGCACATTTTCTTGTGGAAATTTCAAGAGAGTAATTCTATGGTTTTGGAATGAGAAGATAGGGGGGTAGGGGTCTATTTATAGGGTAGGCTAGGGGTAGGGTAGGTGAAGGGTTTTTTTAAATAAAAAATATAAAAATATATAAAATCATTAAAAGTTAGAGTAAATAGGGTATATGAAAGGTTTTAATGTAAAAATGTATAAAATCATTAAAAATTGGAGTAAATAGGGATTTCAAAGGTCTCTGAAACCGATCTAGGAATTTGAAGTGTACATGGGGGTTTAGAAGATGAAGAGACACAATATTGAATTTAGAACAAAATAAATATTAAAAATAATGTGGGGTATGAGATTTGAACTCTGGTGGCTTTGTTCAGCAATGCAAGATATTACCAATGAGCTTCAAGCTCCTTCTTGTAATTAAATTGCTAATCAATTACTTAAGTCTTGTGCTCAGGCAATAAATACCCCTTTATGGATTTTTTTTTTAAAAAATATTTGAAAAAAAATTTGTATAGGAAAAAGTGTATAAGAAAATTAGGGTTGTTACATTCTACCCTCCTTATACAAATTTCGTCCTCGAAATTTGTAAAAGGAAAGTGTAACAAATCCAAGGAAAGTTTGGTGCTGGTGTGCTGACAGTACGTGAAAAATAACAAGGTGGTGCAAGGGTTTTAAAAATGTGAAAATATATAAAATCATTAAAAGTTGGAGTAAATAGGGTATATGAAAGGTTTTAATGTAAAAATGTATAAAATCATTAAAAATTGGAGTAAATAGGGATTTCAAAGGTCTCTGAAACCGATCTAGGAATTTGAAGTGTACATGGGGGTTTAGAAGATGAAGAGACACAATATAGGCTATTTCATGTACACGCTCTCTTCTAAATCACCATTTAGAAAAGCGGTCTTGACGTCCATCTGCCAAATTTCATAGTCATGGTATGCAGCAATGGCAAGTAAGATCATGATGGACTTAAGCATAGCTACTGGAGAAAATGTTTTATCATAATCGACACATGATCGTTGACGAAAACCTTTTGCTACAAGTCTAGCTTTGAAGGTCTCAACCTTTCCATCTACACCAATTTTCCTCTTGAAGATCCACTTGCTCCCAATGGGTTTTACCCCTTCAAGAGCAACTTTCAAAGTCCATACTTTGTTGGTGTACATGGATTCCATCTCAGATCGCATAGCATCCAACCATTTCACAGAGTCCCCACTTGTGATGGCCTGCTCGAAACTAGTTGGGTCATCATCTTCCATGATGCAATCCTCACTTCCACCGACTATGAGAAAACCATAGTATCTCTCAGGTGGATGAGGTCTTTCAGGTGGATGAGGAACCCTACAAGATCTGCGGAGTGGCTGAGGTTCGTTGGGGACTATCAAATCCTTCGGTTATACCAAATCATCAGTTGTAATTTGTGTAGCTGGAACTTCTTCCAGTTCTACCTCATTACCACCAATTTCTTTTACAAGAAATTCCTTTTCTAAAGAGGTGGCAAGTCGAGAAATAAATACCTTTTGTTCCTCGGTGTGGTAGAAGATATACCCTCGCGAATGATCAGGGTATTAAACAAACTAACACAGAACCGACCTTACTTCAAGCTTGTCAGGATTTTGTGTTTTAACATATGCCAGAAAACCCCATATCTTAATAAAATTAAGACATGGTCTCTTCCCCATCAATATCTCATATGGAGTGGTAGGCACAGATTTGGTAGGAACCATATTCAATAGGTATGCAGCTGTCTCAAGTGCATAACCCCAAAAGGAAATAGGTAACTCAGCAATACTCATCATAGAGCGCTCCATATCTAATAGGGTGCGATTCCTCCACTCTGAAACTCCATTGTGTTGTGGTGTATACGGAGGAGTAAGCTGAGAAAGAATCTCATTCTCCTTTAAATAATCTCAGAATTCCGTGCTCAAGTATTCTCCTTCTCGATCAGATCGAAAGACTAATACTTTTATCTGTCTGGTTCTCAACTTCGTACTTATATTTCTTGGATTTCTCAAAAACTTCAGATTTGTGTTTCAACAGGAACACATGTCCGAATCTTGAGAGATCGTCGGTGAATGTAATAAAGTACGAGGAACCATTTCTGGCATGTGTAGACATAGGACCGCATACATCACTATGTATCAGTCCCAAGAGTTCAGTAGCTCTTTTTCCGTGTCTTGTAAACAGAGTTTTGGTCATCTTGCTTTTGAGACATGACTCGCAAGTTTCATAAGATGTAAATTCGAACGAATTCAAATATCTATCTTTATGTAACTTCGCCAGTTTTGTCGCATTGATATGACCAAGTCTACAATGCCACAAGAAGGCTTCATTCATTTATGAACTTTTCCTCTTGTGTGTGTTCTGTATATTTAGAACTATGTTTTGATTTAGATTGTATATACCGTTACACAATGTACCAAACCTAATCAACACTTGATTTAGGAAAATGTTCATAACATTTTTGTCTAGTGCAAAGTTATATCCTTCTTTATCTAATAAACAGACGGATATTATATTGCACATCATCAATGGTACGAAATAACAGTCGTTCAAAATCAATGTATTGCCATTTGGTAATACAAGGTGAGATTTGCTGACAGCTTCGGAAGCAACGATTGCTCCGTTCCCTACACTGAGAGACATATCATCCTTTCCCAGTTCTCTACTTCTTCTTAACCCTTATAACATATTACAAATATGGGATCCCGATCCGGTATCTAATACCCAGGACATAGAGCAAACTAAGAAATAGTTCTCAACAACGAACACACCTGAAGAAGATGTATCAGCATGCTCTTTCTTCGTTCGGGTTGCGTGGGAATCCTGGTATTCCCCTATTCTCTGCTCATAATTATGACAATCATAAGATAGAGTGGAACCAACGTTCACCAGCCCAGTATAATAAACGGATTCGGTCAATACATCCATATTATTATCTTGATTAAGGCGTGTCATGGTCGCTACCTGGAGAGAGAGAGAGAGAGAGAGAGAGAGAAGAAAACACTTTAGCTTGCGCTCTTGCAAGATTAGATTGGTTATTATCTTATCTAATCAGGATGGCTCCCACTTTTTTTTATCAAATCTTCATTCAAACCCTAAAAGGTAAGATTAGCCGGGATTAATTACACCCTACAAGTTTTCCAATCAGTCAGCCAGGTAGGTATTGGTACTCCGAGGGAGTATCCTCATGCTTTCGCATGGAACTAATTAAATAATCTCGTTTCCGCAGGGGCATAACCTCGTTAACACCTTTCTTAGACACCTAATGGATCAGCTAATTGTAAAGTTAAAAACTCTCTCAGGAGTAACTCTTACTCGCAGTGGGTATCGGGATCCAACTATCTCATAGAAGGTATGCAATCTCATTGCGAATTTCAACACTTGAAATTCCCAATATCTGTTTTTACCCCTAACGACCTATGACCTTGACGGAGGCTAACAAACCATAGGCCGCTAGTCAAGTTCAACCCGTCATTTCTTGATTGAATTAAATCCACCCGCACGACCCCTGACGGAGGCCAACAAGGCCGTACGACTACCCTATCTAATTACATCATATGTGGAAGATAAGCACTAATCAGCTACCGCACACAACGTCTTGGCGAAGGCCAACAAACGCAGTACGAATATTGAAAAGTCCTTATCAGAAATGACGGAGGGTTACGACTGGTTTTGAAGAAAGCTTTTAGCGTAATGAACTTGATATCGTCGTAGAATCGAGTGATTTGAAAAAAAGAGTGGTTTAAGTTCCGCTTTTAAAATCGAGTAGTTTTCAAAACAAACCAAGTGGGTTTTAGCATATGCTAGTTTTGCTAAAGAGGTCATTCTTGGTGAAGGGATTTAGGCTCTTTCCTCATCGAATGAGGTGCTGGATATTCATAATGGAATACCGCTATGCAAAGCAAGAACTAGAACTACTTTTTTGAAAATTTTGATTTTACAACATGTTTTAGGTTTCTTTTCTTTTCATTAATCTCATTAATGACGTCCTATCATTTATGTTTCCTAAACATCATAGAAGAAACGAAAATAAAACACACATATATGCTATTCACATTCGCCACAGGGACCCGGGCCTTCACCGTTAGGTTACTTAACTTACGGCAGGGCGGAGTCAGGACTAGCACGGATGCAAAATATATATAGTGTCTACTAATATATCATATATATATATATAGCAGCATTCGTTTCACCCAATTATATGCTCATATTACAGAACTCAAGCAGCAGAAGCAAACATATGAAATATTGGATATACTAGGAGGTCTGTGTTTTAAATTAAGCCAGTAATGAAAAACACGAATTCCACGGTCATGATGAATAGCCAAACCTACATCCCTAGACCCCTACAAGAGAGGAAAGTGACCCTGTCAATTCTAGAGTTAGGCGACACAGTCTCGACTCCTCGAGATGGTCTCCCACTGGACTCTAGAACCCGGTTACTTGTGCTTCCCGCCTTGAGTCTATCCTAATGCGGAAAAATAAATAATATATATCAATGGTGACAACAAGCTCAACCTGGAAGTGTCCCAATAAAAGAATATTACATACAATATTTTACATGAATGAAAATATAAAAACTCTCATCTCATGTAAAAAAACCCGGCTATTCAATCACGAAGATCCAATATAACATATCACAGCAACACAATAACATCATATGTCATCAACGTAAGTAAATATGCGTATTTCCAATGTCGTTATCGTATAGCAACGAGATCAGGGATACACCACATATTACACTTACGGTCGCAGAAAAGAAATGAAAACTACAATAATTAGAATCCACATCATCCTTAGACATCATAAACCCGGAATATCACATACTCCGGATTTCATACCTAACCGAATAAATCTTGCATTTAAGTCTCGAATTGAAAACACTTTTCAATAACAAGTCGGGCAATTCAACAAGATTCCTGATTAAACGATCGAATGCTCGTCGGGAACTTTAGTAGATTGTCGCACCCCCGATGCCGTCAACGAAGTGCACTTAGGCGGAACACCGCGGCCGCGAGCACCCGAGTGGATGCTTTTGGTTACGGTGTTCTCCTATAGTCACTTGGTCGGGGCTATGGGGTGTAGCTATCTAGTAGTGTTTCACAGTAAGTGTACGCATACAATACAAGATTGCGACGGAGTTTTGATCCGAATCGAAACTTCATGGCAATCGATCAAATGAGACTAAAATGCTAGATTTACAAAACACAAACTAGTTTTCACAAAACTAGTTAATGTGGATTCCAAAAATTGTATCACATATGTAAACTATCTGGACGATATTAAACATTTCGATCGATTTTTCAAACACCTTCAAATCACAGAGACCTCAACAATTTGAGCCTTACTAAAAATTCCCAGTAAGAGCAAAATCACATAATGGAGCAGCACAAGAAATACGAGTCCAAATCTCTATAAAAGTGCGGCAGAATCGCGGCTAAACCCTAGGTTATGCGGCGGTTCCACGGCCATTTGGTCGAGATGGGATTTCGTACTTCTTGGGGCTCCATAAAAAAACCCTGCATGATTTTCTGGATATTTCTAATCTGAAATTTTTCAACTTTTGAAAAAATGGACAGAAACTTTGAAAATTAGGGTTTCGAAACATCGATCAAATACTTTAACGTCGTTTAGACTTCGCCTAAAGCACTACCTTGGCTCTGATACCATGAAATTGCGTCTTAGCATATCTTCTAGGTTTTCACAGGCATCAAGAATGCAATTTAAAAAAAATCTAGAGGTCTAAGCTGCACTAACCTAGAATCGAACTAGAGAATTAGGGTTTTTAGTAAGCTAACAAGTTCAATAACTAAGTGAAGAGGGTTACAACCTTTGTATACTAAGTTCTTCACTTCTATATCTCCAAGTAGTAGTCCCTAGAACTCTTCTTGGCTCCACTTGAAGAAAAGATCGAGATTGCTACGTTGTCTTCAAAGTCGAAGATGATCCACCTTGAAGTCTCACTAACTTAAGCTATCTCTTCACTAATCAAGGTATTAGTGAAGCAAAAAATCTATACTTAAGGGCTAGGATAGTGTGGGTTGATAAAGTAGGAATTTTGCTCATTTTAGAAATCTATTTCTCTTTATTTTTCCAACTCAAGAAAAACCTAGAAAGAGCTCTTGTGGAAGAAGAAGAACTTGGGTGAGTTTGTGACGAATAATGAGAGAGTAAACCATGGGCTAAAAATAAGAGTGGGATCAACAAATATCTAAGAGTAAAACAAACACAAAAGATGAGTCACGGCTTCTCAATACTTCTCCAAGCATCCAAGCCATGACTCATTTCTAATCTTTTTATTTTTCTCTTTAAAATAAATCCATCCTAATTATCTTAAACTTTAGTGTGAGTCTCATACACCCATGTTCTATGTATCATCAATCATGATACAATAATCAAAATAAATATATATCACATATATATTAAATGTATTTAAATAGAAGAAATTTATTAGTGAGCTTTAATACTAGTTAATATATAAATATATCAAATATATATATATCAAATTATTAAATCAACACTTGATTCAATAATCCAGTTATATCATATATAACCGACTAATATCATATTTATATATATGAGAATAATGGAGGAAAGATGCCATAGGAGGGAATTTTCTTCTATGGCGTCAAAAAAGTAAGCCCTCCATCGTGTTTTCCGACGATCGGCACCCATCATCTTCATCGTTATCATCTAAGATATGGGTACACCAAATTTCATATGATTCTATAACCTTTTAACCATTGAATTAGTGGGTTCAAAATTAACGGTTTACCGACAATAGATCTTTTTACATTGCTAAATCAACGGTGAAAAAGTTGTAGAATCACATGAAATTTGAAGTACCCACATCTTAGATGATAACGATGAAGATGATGGATTCCGATCGTCAAAAAATATGACGGAGGGCGTACTTTTCGACGCCATAGGAGGAAATTCCCTCCTATGACCTCTTTCCTCCATTATTCTCTCTCTATATATATCAAATTATCAAATCAACACTTGATTCAATAATCCGGTTATATCACATATAACCGACAATATTCAATATTCAATATCAAATCAACACTTGATTCCATAATCCGGTCATATCAAATATAACTGGCCAATATCAAATATATACATACATACATACATACATATAACAAATCATTGAATCAACACTTGATTCAATAATCCGGTTATATCACATATAACCTAACCGATATCAAATATTGAGAGATTAGAATACGGTATCACATACTCGTATTTAATCAAGCTCCCGCACATATCACCATATGTGCCCTACTTCGTTTCGCTTGAGCTAGGAAACCTCTGTGTGGGACTCTAAAAACTCTTCAATACGCCAGCAGTAGGTAATGATCACATCAGATACCCACAAGCTGTCAGCAGTACTAGCTGGACGTAACGGCTACCCAGGTATTGAACGAATAGAAGATCAACAAGAAAAATTGTCCAAACTCTCGTAAAGTCTATAAGCAACACTTACTGTACAGTCCGGTCTCTTCGTCTGATATGTCGCATATCGAGTTTAGGGGTGGAATCGTCAGACCCCAGTAACTTGATAAGTCAGGTCAATGTGTGGCCTATAAATGTTCGAGAAACTACCGATATCACTTACTAGTAAATCTCATCAACCCTGGTCAGGAATTTACTGTTATAGCCAATCGAGCATAGCGCAACATCAACTCCCTATACCGGGAGAGACAAAACCCCTCCTATCGCTCACTGCCTCCATATGACTCGGGATTGTACCCAAAATCCACATGTTTTCACGACTCCTTTGAGCCGTGGCAGGGAGGAAATTAAAGCACACTGGGAACCATACAAGACACTATGACGATCTCGGGTCTACAGACTAACCTGTACAAGTGTCACCGGAGAATTGCTATCTGACGATAGGTATGGTACCATCTAGGAGTTCTCGGGGAGTCCTGTTCGGTGTACCCATTCTCTAATGAGCACTTGTGTACAATCTTTGATATCAAACACCAATGGTTGTGGGATCAACCATCGCCCCTACAGGATCAAGAAACATACACACTAGTCTACTCTGGAATATCGATGCCCTGTCTCGATACTCCTCGACTAGGAACTGTTAAAGGATGTGCTTGCGGACTACACAATCCCCACTAGTATGATCTGCATCATAGTCCTGGTAGTCAAGCCTACATCCTAAGGGTTTTATCAACATGTATCAGAGAGACAGTATAAAAATAATAGTGTACATGTTAAGATAAAGAGCAACCAGATAGCATACTATCATGTCGAGCAAGAAAGTCCTCTCTATATATGTCCAAGCATCCACTATATCATACAATAATGGCCTCTAGGGTATACATATTCCTAACAATATATATATATATATATAATATTTATTATAACTAATATAATTATCTCTCTCTCTCTTCTCGCTCTCTCTCTATCCCTTCCATCTCACACACTCTCTCTCTCTCTATATGTATGTGTGTATATATATATATATATATATATATATATATATATATATATATATATATAACCCATTAACTAAAACACCTCACCTCACTCCTCTTTCTCTTTCTTTCTGTTTCCACGACGAGAAAACCCTAACCCTAACCCTAACCCTCATCGCCAACCCTCGCCGATCTCACCTCGAGCTCGTGCTCACCGCCTTCATCACCACCTCCACCACCTCTTCCTTTTCTCCTCTCCCCAAGCAACCTCGCAAACCTTGAAGATGACCCACTGGACCCACGACTGCAACCCAGAAAACCTGACCCCTCACCGCCAGACCTCACCATCGCTAGCACCCTCACTTCGCCTTCACCTCCTCACCTCCCTCTCAGCTCCCCGAAACCACAAACCACCCCCACCATCAACCCTAGGCAACACAATCCGTGACCCGACACCAACTCAAGAAAACCACACACCCTTCGCCGTTAGACATCACTGACGGCAACACATCATCGCCGCCATCTCACCTCTGTCTTCACCACCTTAGAGCTCGACACAACAGCAACCACCACTCTTCAGTTCTTCGCGTTCTCTTCTTGATCGTTTCTTGATTCTCTAATTGTCTTATCGGAGTTGCACGCGTCGCCGACGATCCAGACGACCTAATCACCGTCATCATCCAGCCTAGCCACCATGTTACGTCATTGATCAGCCAAGTCCTGTCCTGTGCATAAGTTTGCACTACGACGTTATTCCGATGTCGAATGTATCATCCATATCTCGATGTGAGATCCGATCAGGAAAGTTTTAATTTGCAACAAGCTATGTTATTATATCGATATCTATATGAATAAAAATATTGCATGCGTTTTATTATTCAGCAAATATTACTGATTTACAGTTTTACGATATCCGTTCGTATCCGTACTGATAATCGTTTATCTAGTTGCATGCCGGAACATCATGATATTACTACAGTACTATATTAGTACAACATGCTATCTAGTTTGCATCATACTTGGTAGTGAACGTATAACGGTTATTACAAATAGATACATATGCATCCTGGCATCAGTTTTGTTTACCGTGTTCCGATATTGATTACAGTTTCACATGGGGTATTTATTTGGTTAATATACATCACATGACATATTCACGACACACTACCTGACTTTTTTCTTGGATCTTATTACTAATACCAACAATACTGAATTGTTGTCCTGATGGACGTGACTTGTTGTCCATATAGACAAGAAATATACCTACTTGATCCTGTGTTGGCATTAGATTTATATCGGCAATACCTGACTTGAACACAAACCTGTGGGAAATTGAAAATCAAGAATGTAACCGAAACATAACTCAAGAGGATATTATTACTTGTTTGCCGTTTTTCCGGGCATTACGGAATAAATACTTGTTTGCCGTTTTTCCAGGCGTTACGGAATAAATAGTTGTTTGCTGTTTTTCCGGGCGTTAAGAAATAAATACTTGTTTGCCATGTTTTCGGGCGTTACGGAATAAATACTTTTACTGTGGTCCCGTGGGGAATGAACGGGATATATACTGTTGGGTTACGATAAGGATTATATTAATTGATTTCAAAGATTTTTAGAATAGATAACCTAGAAGCACAGATTTAGGATACACATCACACACCCATACATACACATAGCTCATTATTTATACCTGTGTTTATTATTTATATTTATGCTTAATCATATCATTATATCCTGGTTATTACTGTTATTTTAATATTTTGACGCACTGACGTCTGGGTTTTAAATAGCACAGTTGCCCTACCTTTATCTCAGGAAGATCGAGAGTATTTAGCAATCAAGCCGATCAATGAGGAGTTGAACGTATGTCATTACAGATGTTTAGTTTGTTTATTTCCATAGTTTTATTTCTTTTGAAGTGAGCCCATATTGGGACATGATTTATATATTGTTTATTGGATCTTGATTCGTTTCCGCTATATGCATTTCCTTAATTTTATTTACTGTGGCAAATAGACATGTAGTAGCTAGATTATATTCTTTTCTATTCTTGATATCCGATAGACAGCCGTAATGTGACTGTGGAGAGATGATTCCTAACCACAGGTTGCATGGCTAGCTCTGTCACGTGCCGTAGTTACAAATTTTGGGTAGCGGAGCGTGACAAATATATTTGATAACTCAAACACGACGCGTTATTGACATTCAAATTTATGTTTTTCCTGCAAAAACTAACTTAAATAATTTTGAAGAAACATTCATTTAACTAACAGTTTGATAATATTGCTTCACAATTTCAATTACAAATACCATATAGTTGAGTGAACTAATGCGTGCAACGCACGTGCAGAAAACTAGTATATATAATGCAAATGGGTTTAGTTAAAAGCCACCCTCTTATTTTTTTAAAAAACAAAGAAGGAAGGAGAAAAATCCTCTATTCTTAAAGCGTCCACAGCGTCGTATAAAGAAAAAAAAAATTAATTGTTATGTTTAAAAAATCAAATCTTAGAGACTTCATATCATCAAAGAAAAAGACAAAAATAATTAAACATCTTCATTTTTTGAAAATCAAAGAAAAAAAGGAACTTTTCAGAACTTGAGACAAAAAAGAATTTTGTAGAAATTAGTTTAAATTCCAAGTTCAATCTATATTATACTCAAACTTAGGACAAAAAAGAACTTTCTAGAAGTACTTTTAATCTTATTATTTTTCAAATTCTACTTTCACTTATTTATAACTATCTCTTTTTACTTAAATACGGTAAATAGTATATTATAATATATTCTAGAATACTCTTGATCTAAGTTACTAAACCGACTATTTTATTCGCTTAATTATTAACATTCAAAATAATTTTACACCAAAAGCCCTCCGTTTTATAAAACTCAAGAATTTATTTTGTACTCTAAATAGTATAAAACTACAAACGTGCATCGCACGTGCAAAATGCCAGTGTGTGTGTATAGGAGTGGTCCATTGCAAACCGGTCCGCGTTTTTTAAAAACGGGAACTCCCGATCTATAACATATTTTAACGATCTGATCCATTCAAGTTGATCACCATACCCTAAAATTCATGTGTATGAAAAATTAAGAGATTTAAATACTCCTAACCTATGCATTGGATGCAGTTTATATCGCATTATCGGAAGACGTTCATTTTTCCACCCATCGATGCATTGGTTAGAGTTTTTCAAATCTTTTGATTTTTCATACACATATATTTGAGGGTAGGGTGATCAACTTGAAAGGTTCAGATCGTTAAAATATACCGTAGATCAAGAGTTCGGGTATTTTAAAAACGCGAACCGGTTTGCAATGAATCACTACTATATATATAGAGAGAAAGAATAATCGAGGAAAGAGGCCATAGGAGGGAATTTCCTCCTATGGCGTCGAAAAATTACACCCTTCATCGTGCTTTCCGATGATCGGCAACCATCATCTTCATAGTGACCATCTAAGATGTGGGTACACCAAACTTCATGTGATTCTACAACTTTTTCACCGTTGATTTAGCAATGTAAAAAGTTCTATTGTCGGTAAACCGTTAATTTTGAACCAACTAATTCAACGGTGAAAAAGTTGTAAAATCACATGAAATTTGGTGTACCCATATCTTAGATGATAACGATGAAGATGATGGATACCGATCATCAGAAAAAACGATGGAGGTTGTATTTTTTCAACGCCATAGGAGGAAATTCCCTCCTATGGCATCTTTCCTCCATTATTCTCTCTCTCTCTCTATATATATATATATATATATATGTATATATATATATATATAGAGAGAGAGAGAGAGAGAGGTTAATGGAGGAAAGAGGCCATAAGAGGGAATTTCCTCCTATGGCGTCGAAAAAATACACCCTTTCTCATTTTTTCGGACGATCGACACCCACCATCTTCATCGTTATCATCTAAGATATGGGTACACCAAATTTCATATGATTTTGCAACCTTTTCACCGTTGATTTAGTGGGTTCAAAATTAATGGTTTACTGACAATAGAACTTTTTACATTGCTAAATCAGCGGTGAAAAAGTTGTAGAATCATATAAAATTTGGTGTACCCACATCTTAGATGATAACGATGAAGATGGTGGGTGTCGATCGTCGGAAAAAATGAGGAATGGTGTATTTTTCGACGCCATAGGAGAAAATTCCCTCCTAGGGTCTCTTTCCTCCATTAACCTTTCTCTCTCTCTCTCTCTCTCTCTCTCTCTCTATATATATATATATATATATATATATATATATAAGCTAAAAGATAGAATATTCTATCTTATATTTTGTCTTGATCTCATTCCAATCATAAATTGCAAAAATTAAGATAGGTCCTTAATTTTCCTTAAAATTTACATCTAACAACATGCTACCCATCACCGGTTTATGGATTGGAATATTTTAGGCAGCTCCTCGATACTTTGGAAACCTAATTACTGAATCTTCTCCTAATTTATCATTTGATCAATGCCTTACCAAATAGCTAAGTTAAATATTTTCTTAAATAAAATCCTTCTCTTTTTGGATTAAAGATATGAATATGACGGAAAAATTGGAATATTGATGATTTTTTTTGTTGTGAAAGAATTTTTTTGAAACTTAAATTTCTGAATTTTTTTTATAGATTCAATACCCTACTTACTTATGCTTGTGTGTATATCTCTCTACGTGAGAATAATGGAGGAAAGGGGTATTAGGAGACTTTTTCGTGAGGTGGTATCAAAAAACTACACCCTCTAACGTTTTATTCGACGATCGGTGCCTATCATCTTCATCTTTATCATCTAAGATGTGGATACATCGAATTTCATGTGATGTTACCGCTTTTTCACCGTTGAATTAGTGTGTGAAAAATTAACGGTTTACCAACAATAAAACTTTTTACATTGCTAATTCAACAGTGAAAAATGGTAAAATCACATGAAATCCGGTGTATCGATGATGGATGCCGATCGTTAAATAAAACGGTGGGAGTATAGTTTTTTTACGCCACCTGGCGAAAACGCCTCATAAGGCCTCTCTCTCTCTCTCTCCACCCCATATATATATATATTCTTAAGACTATTCCCTCTTCTATTTTGGCTTCATCTCATTCCAATCATGAATTGCAAAAAGTAAGATAGGTACTTAATTTTCCTTGAAATTTACATGTCACGTCCCGTTTTCCAGATAACGGAAATATGCATATGATAAGCCTGCGACGTATTTGTTCTGAGAAGATCATTTCACAGAGTAAATACGCTAAGCGCACATTAAGCAATATAAAATGACAAGAAATTAATATGAGATTTAAATTTCAATAAGTTTATTTACATTCAAACTTGATGTATTTACAATACATGAGTTCAACTGAATAGAAAATACAAGTACAAAAATGCCTAAACAGGTGGCATAAATAAACTGAAAGAAAAAATGAGTTAAGTTAAGCTTGAGTAGTGATCTGGTCGTAATCCCCTACAGACTTTTCTACCTCCTCAGTCTCTATACCACCTGACGAACATCCAAAAGAATAAAGAGATGGGTGGATACCCGTCGGCGAATTTTCCCTCAGTAAGTCTCCAAGGAAAGGTGTGAAGTATAAAAGTATTATGATAACCTGAAAATGGATATCATGAAGTAATGGACTAGGAGATATGATGTATAAATACACACACACACACACACATATTTCAACTAGGAGATATGATGTATAACGGAATTCTCCCTTATACACACACACACAAACACACACACACACACACATACATGTACATTTATATTATAATGCAAATGGACATGCTTAGATTCACCATTCTCTATTTTTTAAAGCAAAGAAAAAAGAGAAAATTTCTCCATTCTTAAGGTGCCCACATCTTCAAGAAAGGACAACATAACAATAAAATATTGTTTATTTGAATTCTAAAAATTCAATCCCTAAAAAGAAAAGATAAAAGAGATTTCAGACAAAATTTTACCCTAGCATATTTCAATTTTCTAGATTTTTCTTAAAATTACCTTTTTACTTGAATGTCTTTCTTATTTAAAGTTATTAAATGCACACCCACTAAACTATGCAGTATTGCCTTTCCAGAAGTTTTCATAACCATGCATTTTTATTTTAAATTTTTTAAATAATCTTTTGATAATTTTTTGCAGTATATTTGATAACTCAAACACGACGTGTTATTGACATTCAAATTTATGTTTTTCCTGCAAAAACTGACTTAAATAATTTTGAAGAAACCATTCATTTAACTACCAGTATGATAATATCGTTTCACAATTTCAATTACAAATACCATATAGTTGAGTAAACTAATGCGTGCAACGCACGTGCAGAAAACTGGTATATATAATGCAAATGGACTTAGTTAAAAGCCACCCTCTTCTTTTTTAAAAAACAAAGAAGGAATGAGAAAAATCCTCTATTCTTAAATCCTCCACATCGTTATACAAAGAAACAAAAATAATTAATTGTTATGCTTAAAAAATCAAATCTTAGAGTTTTCATATCATCAAAGAAAAAAACAAAAATAATTAAACTTCTCCATTTTTTGAAAAAAAAGAAAAAAGAAACTTTTCAGAACTTGAGACAAAAAAGAATTTTGTAGAAATTAGTTTAAATTCTGAATTCAATCTACATTATACTCAAACTTAAGACAAAACGAAATTTCTAGAACTTATTTTAATCTTATCATTTTTCAAATTCTACTTTCATTTATTTATAACTACCTCCTTTTACTTAAATACGGCAAATAGCATATTATAATATCTTCTAGGATACTCTTGATTTAAGTTATTAAAATGACTATTTTATTCGCTTAATTACATTCAAAATAATTTTACACCAAAAGCCCTCCATTTTATAAAACTCAAGAAATTATTTTGTACTCTAAATAGAATAAAACTACAAACGTGCATCGCACGTGCAAAATGCCGGTGTGTGTGAATAGGAGTTAAATTTAGGGAAATCAAATAGGAAAAAGGAGTAGTCGGGAGTAAAAGGGATGCACGGGCGAAGCACAGGGGAAATGGCCATAATAAAACCGCCGGCAGCGGCCAAAATGGAAAAACAGGTGGCTCAAAAGTTGAGTTTGGTCTCTGTTGGGGTCAAAAATTACATCCTGGTTGACCAAGTTAAAATCAAATTCAACTCCAAGCTAAGTGGGCCTAAGCCCAGGTCAAGACCGAGCATGGAAGGGACCGGGCCCATGACAAAAATAATGAAGCCATAAATTAGTTTAATGTAATTCTTTTTCTTTAGGAATAAATGTATATAAAATGGGCTAAAAGCCAAAATTCTGTAAACCCATGGCTTATGTGCAAAAAAAATAAGCACATAAGGCTTGGGGTAGCACAAGTGTCATTTGGCAAACCTCAAGGGGCTATATGTAAAGTGTGTAGCCTATAAAACATGATGAAGAAATCAAGAGAAACATTTTCATTCTCTCAAAAAATTCTAGGGTTCTGTGTCTCCTTCTCCTTCTCCTTCTCCTTCTTCGAGCTTTTAAACCTTCTTCTTTTTTTCTTGAATTAAATCAAGAGTTTCACTCTTCTTTTCCTAAAAATGAATAGTTTTTCACCATAAAATCCACAAAGGGGAGCTTAGATCTCCCATCAAATCTCTAAAAGGGGAGATTTTTAATTCTCACCCCCTTTTTCTCCAAGATCCAGCCAACAGGGAGGAGGAAGAAGGAGACCCATCTCCAAAAATCTCACTTTAAGAAGATCCAAGGCTTAAGAGAAAATTCAGGACTTAAGGGAGAAGAAAGGGGTCCTCTTTCGTCATCTCTGAAAATCTCTTAGGAGTTTAACTCCACAAAAAAATCCCTTTTTTTAGGAGTTTAACTCCAAAAGTCAATCGGAAAGTACAACTCCCTATGCAGGGGCTAAGCCCATCTTCCCTTTTTCTTTAGGAGTTTAACTCCAAAAGTCAATCGGGAGTACAACTCCCAGTACAGGGGCAGAGCCCCTTTTTCCGTGGGCGTCCAGTGCTCACGTGTAGGGCATGTGGTCCGCTGGCGCCCAGCACCCTCCACCATGCACGTGAGCCGCGTGCGGGGCGTGTGGCCCGCTGGCGCCCGTGTGCCGGATGCGTGGCCCGCTGGCGCCCGGCACCCACACGCCACACATGTGGCCCGCTAGCGCCCACGTGCCACGCACGTGGCCCACTAGCACCTACACGCCACTCACGAGTTTTTAGGATGCTCCTCAGCCCTCTTTTCCGCTCATGCTCCATACTCAAAATACGTTCCCCTTTAGAAAAAAATTCTAACGGGGCGCTGCCCCACACCTCGTATGGGGGCTGCTAGCCTCCTTGACCCCCAACCCGCTATTCGGTAGCGGGGCTCCCGTAAACTCTACTTGGCCCCTGATATATCCATGTCCCCTCCAAAACACAACAAACGCACACCGCACATTAAGTTTGCATAAGAAGTTTTACCCGTCAATCTGATGTTCCCTTGCTTTAAAGACGAGGGGTAATTCACGGCAATTTAGTCTGCGGCCGCCGAAGTTTTGGATCCTCACAATCAATAAACCCCGGCCTATCTTAGGCAAGGGGAATCTGTAGTACGCCTGACAAGCGGCGCGTATTTCCTATCTCAATGGGATGACGAAAAACACCCTACAAATTCTGGCACGCCCGGTGGGACACTTCTCTCTTCCCATCTCTCGGGTCATCCGTTCATGCGAATTCATTTAACATATATATCGATATTTGTACTAAAATAATGCTTTTCCGTTTAGCAATCAACTTTCAAAAACTATGTCTTCTAAGATGAGTTCAGCTTCTAACGCGATCCTGATCCCGTACGTGGTAAAGATCAATGCTCGCATGATTCTCCCCGCAAGCCTCAGTTGGTAGTGGGAGGAACCGCCCCGCCAATTTGGTTCCTTCATCATCTACCCTGCCGGAAGCACTCATCTGGCAGAAATCCCGGCAAACCAAGTGGCCAAACTGATCTCATGGAGTAGGAGGCTAAATATTGTGGTCGCCAAAGCATCCTACCCCAAATGCAGATCTATATTCGAACGGCTCTCCACCGTTCCAACTGGGGGCAAAACCGTCAACACCAATGGAGCCAGAAAGCATCTCTAGCAGGTTCAGACGGCGCCCTTGACAATCGCGCGAGCAGGTGTCTTCTCTGAACTCCCTGTTAATCGGTCTACGACAGCTTCCCGAAGAGCCGAAATCTACCAAGTGCTCAAAACAGAAAGGTTGAGACAGAAGCGGCTCAGGTATCGAGCCAACAAGAGGGCTAGGACTCTGGCCAAGTGGAATCTTGTGCGGTTCCAAGAGCAGGGTTACCCCGTGACGACGGCTGAGTCGGCCGTAAAAGTCAGCAATTCCTTCGAACCCCTGAAGTGGGTTCAGAAAAATGCCATGACCGCCAGAATCAAGAAGACAGCAGTCTGAACAATGCTACAAAGAGATGTGTCCCAGCCCTAAAAGAGAAATCATGACACCATCTCTTCAAGGGTCTATCAGGCACTCTTTGCCGCGCAAAAGCAGCGGGGAAAATTCAGAAAAGAAGCGCCAGTACTACCCAAGAATCCGGTCAGGCCAGCCGTCTTCAATCGATTGTCCGTTACCGAAACAGAAAAGCCCAGACAACGGTCCACGAAATCAGCTACCAATAATGAAAGGACGGCCGAATATGTTATCCACACGGTCTATATGGCGGGCACACGCCCCAGCAACAACCTTCACAGCAAAAACAAGGATGGGGCCACCACATCCCAAGCCCAATCTGGCTTGAATGTGGTTTCCGCTTCCCAAGATCAGTCGCCTCCACTGGATGATGAAAACCCTCTCGATAAGGCCGATAAGCAGAAAGACCCCTCAGTCCATGTGGAGTCAATCTCGGACAGCGAGAAAGAGCCGACATTCCGCCCCAGGACCGCAGAGCAAGAGCTGCTTCAAGAGCTTCGAAAACAGCTCAGGAGCAAAGATAAAGAGATGGTCAAGATCTATTAAAAAATTGACGACCTAGTGAACGTTGTGATGCAGCTCACGGCTCAAATTTTTCGTGCGCCTTCCAATCAAGCACAAGTCTCTACTCATGAGCCAGGTGATGACAACTCGAAACAACCGATGCATGTCCCTTTGGGTCCAAGATTGTGCGAGCCGCACGAAAGCCGGCCACATTTCGCTTCTGGGGACGCCTTGGCCCCAGATAGCACCATCCCGCTAACACAAAATCGGATAATGGATTTGGTCACTAGCAAGGTTAAAATATTGGTATCTGAAGCCGAAGCTCAGAAAGATATCGGCAGTAGTGGGCAGCCATATCCCGCACAGTACGATCTGATCGAGTTCCCGAGCCGCTACGTCATACTTAAGTTCGGAAGATTTGACAGGATGGGAAATACAAATCAGCACTTCGCCCACTTTAAAGCATCGTGCGGAAATACAGGGGGCAATGATACACTCCTTCTTCGTCAGTTTGTCAACAGCCTGACCGATGTCGCTTTCGACTGGTACGCAAATATACCAGATGGGTCCGTCACTACTTTCGCCTAAATTGAGTCTCTGTTTCGGCAATGATTCATGAGTGTTAGTGACAAAATCTTCATCGCTGACCTCATGAGAACCAAGCCGGGGAAAAATGAAAGCAACACGGACTTTATTTCCTGATGGCACAACCTCACTGTCATGTGCAAACCGCCGCTAGAGCAGGACCAGTCCATCAGCCTACTTATTGGGAACCTCAGCAATTGGATGGTCCCATTCTTATGTACAGCAGGCCTCAAGACGTTTCAAGAGCTGACCAAGAAAGTTCAAATGCTGGAACGCTTGAAGCAAGAATCTACCTCGGACTCTCAGAGAGATAAGACTTGGAAGAGCAAGAGGGACAACAAATGTAGAAGCAGGAATTCCAGCAATACCAATGTTTTCAATGCGTCCGACAATGAAGACAAGCGAAAGGCCGGCGAATCCAAAACCAACTGATCTTGAAAGCCGGTGCTGGGAGGAGAAGGGCCTTCCCTAGAGGAGAAAAATAACAAGGTTTACTCTTTCAGAGGGGACAAAGTCCGCAAGATATTGAAAGATGCCTTGAACAACGGTCTATAATTGCCAAAGTCAAAAGACCTCTGTTCCCCTCCGAACAGCGGCCAGGACATGGGCGTCCGTGCCTGGGGTTCGAGGCAGATGCTAATTGGTGCTATCCGTCCACTTCTCCGAAGATGCCAAGTCGATCTATGGCACCGAGTATCGAAGGTTTAGACGGATGCGGCCGATGTAGCAGACTTCATCAGATTCCCCCTCGTTTGAGGGGTTTTTGATTGTGGGGACGCTCTTCCCTGCAGGCGCAAGCCCCTGCAGTTAATTACGCTACCGCATCGCGGTAACAACTTTCTCCTTCTCCAGATGGTCACTTCGTATCGTGGGTGTTTATTTTGTTTTTATTGCCCGTGGATTGTTTACGGAGACTGAGTTATGTCGTCGCCCGTAGGGCGTAGACTAGTCCAAATCCGTGTTTATCTTAGATTTGGGTTTGGGGGTTTGGTTTGAGGATACGTCAGCCATACTCGAGGCTAAGATCAACTCAGACGTTTGTTAAGGATACGTTAGTCTAACGTCGAGACTAAGATCAACTTAACGGGATCGTTTAGATCCGACAAAAGAGCATTTGGGCTCTATTGTTCCAGTTTAGGGACATAGTGGTCCATCGTATGTGTGGCCGTCGGGACCCGTCACCTCTCCGACGACGTTGAAGGATTACAACGGCGGATGTCAGAGGAGTTCAGAGATGTACCCTCGAGCCAGAGTTAATTGGGGGGATTCATAGTCCAGTCTGTCTGAAGGTTTAAGGATACGTTAGCCATCTTTAAGGCTAAGATCAACTTAAACGGGACCGTTTAGATCCGACAAAAGAGCACATGGGGCTCTATTGTTCTAGTTTAAGGACATCGCGGTCCATGGGTAGTTTAAGGACATTGCGGTCCATGGTTAGTTTTAAGACATCTCGGTCGAGGTTAAGGACGTCATAGTCCGTGGGTTTAAGGACTCCACAGTCCGGTATGTGCTCTGGATGCTTCACACGGGTTCACTGCCGTGCTAGGCGAGGACCAGGCTTCGCTCTGGACGTTTTCCACGGGGCCAAAGAGTGACGTTATCCGTGTTCCACGTAACCAGGAATTTGGCATTAGACATGGGATTAAGGACCCCACAGTCCATATCATGAGTGGTCGTCGGGACCCGTCACCTCTTTGAAGACATTGAGGGATTACAATGCCAAGTATCAAAGGAGTGAAGAGATGTACCCTAGAACCGGAATGGCTTAAGTAGTCCTTGGCCCGATATGGGGTCAAGACTGATTAATTATGTTATGAGCCCATTAGCCCAGTTAATCACGAATTGAGGACTTATGGCCAGCTTGGGCTAAGTCCAGTCAGGTCTGGAATATTGGCTTCTTGTTGGTCTCTTGAAGGAGAGGCTTTGCCTCTATCCATTTAGCCAGTTGGGCCAAAGCCTAGTGTTAAACACTACGGAGCAATCAGTGTTGAACACTGAGAATGAGGTTGACAAGTTAGTGTTTAACACTAAAAGATAATTGGTGTTAAACACCAGCAGCAAGGCTTCAAATTATCATAAACACTAAAACAGATCAGTGTTGAACACTGGCGATGGAGATCTCAGATTAGTGTCGAATATTAAGGTAATCAGTGTTGAACACGGCGAATAAAATTCTTTGATTAGTGTTGAACACTAAGGCCCAACAGTATTTCAATACTGGATTCGAGGGTTCCAATTTAGTGTTAAACACTAAGGCAAGAGGGGTCACGTGGCAACACGTGAGAGCGCCCTCCCTTCATTTACTCTGCTGAGATTATTGCATCTTTCTGAGCATCACGTGCCCTCACGTGACGGGCATTTAAATGCTTGTATGCTAAAGCTTCTACCGAGGGTCACGTGGGTCACGTGGGGTGCTGCCTCAAAGGGGCTTTTTGTAGATCTCTTGGGGGGTCACGTGGTGACACGTGACCCTGCCTCTATGTATGCTGTTTAGAGGACCTGTTAATCTTTTTCCAGGAATTAAATTCCTCGTAGGGTTGAACCCTGACAATAATTTCAGAGGAATCAAATTCCTACTTCCTTTTGAAGATTTATATTCTGAATAGAGTTGGACTCTGAATTTTCTGTAGGAATTAAATTCCTCATATATGTGAAGAACTGAATAGGGTTAGACCCTAATAAAAGCTTTTAAGGAATTAAACTCCCATTTTAAAGAATTATGATTAAGGGAATTAAATTCCCGCTGTTTCAACAGAATTATGTTCTTAATTAGGGTTCAACCCTGTTTCTTTTTGTTCTGAAGGAATTAAATTCCCATAACACAGGGTCAAGCCCTACTTTTATCTTAAAGGAATTAAATTCCTATAGTTCTGTGAGAATTAAATTCTCGTGTTTCCATTCCCTCTCTATGTTTTGGATCTGCATGGCGGGATCTCGACCCATTGAGAATTAAATTCTCAACCTAAAGGGGAGATGTGCGCTTTGCAGATCCTCTATCAAAGAGAGAAGAAATATGTTCTTCTGTTTTATATAATCAGAGTTAAACTCTGTTGAGAATTCAATTCTCCCTCCTTCAAAAAGCCTTCCCTTTCTTACCTAGGGTTTTCCTTTGCAGAAGCTCCAAATTCCTCAAAGTATCAAGGCTCTCTCCTTTTTCCTCCCTCTGCGTATATATCTTCTTTTTGTATCTCTTGGCTCCTATTTATAGGAGAAGCAGCCGAAAAATTAATTTTTTGACGAATCTTCGTTGAGATATTTGATTTGCATCCATCATTCGTTCTGGACCTTTGGATTATTAGGTGAATTTTATTCACCATTGGATTTCAAATCCGGGGATTCTCTCTTGTTATTTCGGTTAAATTTAAAGGGGAAATCTTTCCAAACCCGAGATTTTCCATAGATAGGTGATATTTAATCACCTCTAAATCTTTGATTCGATCGGCCCCAGATAATCACTTTCCTTTGGAAAGATTTAAATCTCCTTCAGAATTTAATTCTGTTAACAAAGCGGGCTTTGAAAGTCGGTCACGTGTGACCACGTGACCCCCTTGGAACGAGCCTTCCTGCTTTCTTTTTATTCTCTGTCTTCTGGTTGCTGTTTTAGTCATCACGTGTTAACACGTGACCATTGGTCACGTGTGAACACGTGACCCCTGTCGGGAGTCCCTTTCCTTGACTCAACTGGAGAACGAGTCCTCTCCTGAAGCCTTTTCCTTGACTTGATCAGGGAACCAATGTGCCCTTTCTGCTGCTTTTATATGTCACGTGTCAACACGTGACTGCTGGTCACGTGTAAGCACATGGCCCCCTTTCTGAAGCTTTTCCCATAAGCTTTTTTGATTTTAAATCAGGAAACAAATGCCCCCACAGCGTTGTTCTCACGTGTCTGCACGTGAGTGCAACGCTGTCATCTTTGTGACCGTTGGATTCATTTAGAGATTTGGGGAGATGAAACGTCTCCATTGCCTTCTATAAATACCACTGTCTCTTCATAGGAGCCTTCACTTTGCTCATCTTCATCTTTTTCTTCTGAGAACTTCCTCCTTGAGAATTTAATTCTCGCTTTCAGAGCTTAGTTCTCTGTCTTGAAACAATCTTCAGAGTTTAACTCTGTTCGAAAAGAATCCTTTTTCTCAGGTAATGTTCTTGGACAACGATGGACCTTCACATTTCTCCAGATTTTAAATCCAAAATAAGGGTTTTTACCCTTTCTCCTTCATATTTTCCATAAGAACATGAAACCGCTTAACTTTCAAACTGTAGATCTCTTAGGGTTTAGATGATCTTTGGGGAAATGATGATGGCGTTTCAACCCCATGGAATTTAATTCCATCAAAAGATGTTTCTGGGAATTTAATTCCCTTTTCTTAATAAGGAATTTAATTCCTATGAAGAACTCAGTTTCTTCGCATGGAGGCTTCCTGAGGTCTCTTGGCCCTAGGTTGTTCTTCCTGCCATTAATGCAATGGGGGCTTTGT
The DNA here is from genome assembly GCA_030015575.1 of Agapanthus africanus. Taxonomy (NCBI): domain Eukaryota; kingdom Viridiplantae; phylum Streptophyta; class Magnoliopsida; order Asparagales; family Amaryllidaceae; genus Agapanthus; species Agapanthus africanus. Next base: position 74,160,497 of record CM057348.1, read on the forward strand.
AATGATTCTCGTGACTTTTATTTCAGGCATCATGGATGCCCATCTGTATAGTCTTAACGAGATCATTTCCTACGGGAATATTCGTGCGCTGGGCCGCAGTCAGAACCAGGAGTTCACCGATGTTCAGTGTGCCGAGATCATGAGCCGCTTTGACGAGTACAACCATCGGCTACTCCCCCGTCGCTCTTCTCTTCTGAGGCTGATCGTGCTGGCGATCAGGGAGGCTCTCCCTTTATTTTGTGCTGGTGTGCCTCTTGGGTCATTGGACGCCGCCGAGGATAAAGTACACTCGGTGTATCTGATGCACTTGATTTCAAAGAGGAGGCGAGATAATCTCATTGATCTCCTGCATCAGATTTTTCAGCAATCAGCCATACTTGCCGCCTACCGGAGGGTAGAGGACATCCGCGGGGACCCCGATGCTTGTGACCATGAGAGAAAGCATACTAGGGAGGTTCGAAATGCTTGGAAGATCTTGAATAAAGTTAATTTCGAGTTTCTCAACCCGTGCCCTGCGTCTGAAGCCTTGCCATTGTAAAAGTTTTCTTTTTATTTTGTATGGCCTTCTTGAAGTCTGGATGATAAGTTCTGTTGTGTCTTTGTATGTTTGCATGCTTTTTCTCTGGGATTTTATTATTTTGCTACTATTGCTGTTTGTGCTTTTTAATATGCGGGGTACTACTCCATATTTTTCCTTTTAAATGCACATCAGGTTTAGGCCTCACGTGTTCTACACGTGGGATCCCTTGATGTGGCTGTTCACAAGATTTTCCTCATGCCATATTTTCAGTGCACAATGTTAGATGCAGAAAAAGGGCCTTGGAAATAGTTCCATATCCTTGATTTTCGCTGCCTTTCCTTTTTTAGGCCTTGGAAATAACTTCACCATGCAAGATTTTCCGCGCACAGCACTTAATGCACTTCATTATATATGAGGCTATAGCTTTCTTTTCCTTTCACAGAGAGATTCATATCATATGTATTTTTTTTCTTGAGAGAGAAACGAGTGCCATGGCTTGTGATCGCCTTCATGCTCGTCGACAGCCATGGGAAGTTCCTCTTGAGGAGATGATCCCCCGCTTTGCTGCTCGGTTGGTGGACCCCCTCCTTTCTGACAACGAATGTGACTTGGCCATGCACGAGCTCTCGATCCATAGAGGGTCTCCCCTCCCGATGGGTTCCCTCTGGCTCCAGATGATTCTCGCGGCCGTGCTTGCCGACATCCCTCCTCACCCGGCAGAGATGACCTTGTAGATACTTGACGCGGCCGAAGAAAAGCTCGAGGGCTTTCATGAAGCGCGCCTGATTACTCAGGCTTTGAAGGATCGCTCAATTAATCTGCTGAGCCAGATAAAGGCCCGGCGAGCTGTTATGTCTGCTTTCACAGACGAACACGGCGCCAATCGATGGGGAGCGACTCCTCGTGAGAACCGTCGCTTTGACGTGCTGGAGAGAGCGGAGAGAGAGATGGAGAACCTTGTCTTTTGTTTTGTTAACCCTTGTGCCGTTGATCCCGTGTTTGGTGATCTTTTTCCATTAGCGTAGCATTTTTAAATTAGTCCCTCCTTTATGTTGAACTTCCATGTAGGCTTGGTACTCGTATGTATGTTTCCGCTTGCATGAATAAATTTTGTGTTCCTCTTATGAGAACTTTCTTTAATTGCAAATGCTATCATCATTTTCCTGCGCATTAGACCTTTTTGGGCATTATGAACGTTCATGCGACTGCAAATGCCATTATTATTTTTTGAATGCTCATATGATTGCGAATGCATGCTCGAAATATGTTTGAGATCTTTCTTGTTGCCTTTTACGTCAGGTGATGTGAGCGCGTTTTAGATCGATTATTCCCGTCGGCTAGAAGCCCATTTATACGGTCTTGTAAATGTCTTGTTTCTGAGGCCGTGGTCATGAACGCGAGCTTTCGTGGCCACGTAGCGAACATATCGTTATGCGAGAGAAAGGCTCGGCCGTAAATTTTCGGAGAGGGAGCTAGCTTCTAAGGCGCTAAGCGAGCTTCGCGCTACCCTTATCACCAAGGCCAACCAAGCGTATGAACTCTGGCGGTTGCTTCAGGAGTTCATCAAAGAGGTGGTGTCCCTCGATAAAGCTGCCACGTTTACTCATGAGAGGGTTGAGGCTCACAAGGCCACTGAGAAAGAGCTTGAAGCCCGGCTTGCTTCGTATCAGGCCCAACAAGCTCAGGCGGAGGCTCGTCTTCTGGAGATCTTGCGTCATGAAGCCGTGGCTCAGCAACAGAACGATGAGCTGGTGAAATTATTGCACCGCCCGCCGGCTTGAGGACTTGTATCTTTTCTTTTTTTTTTTGTACATACTCATGGATGAGAGTATCTCTTTCTTTGTTTCTTTCATAAATTGTACTTTGTATCCATTTTGGTTTATGAATAAAAGATACAATTTTTCTCTCAATGGTGTATCCCCTTTTTATTGAATGTATTCTGCGGATATTCTATTTTGATCCCCTTGCAGGACGGCCATGGCTTAAGATTCAGGGTTAGGATCTGCTTCCTAAGGCTTTTGCATCTTATGAGCCACGAGGGTCTCGTAAAGAGTTTTTCTCCCTATAGGTCGAGAGGATCCCATAGGTGTAAGTTCTTTTTAGAGATCATGAGGATTTTAAGCGGGTTTTCCCTTGAGGGTCGTAAGGATCTCACAAGGGAGTTTTTTCTTCCTTACAGGTCGTGAGGACCTGCAGGTGCTGAATGTGGTCACCCTTATCCGTGTTTCATGGGGTCAGAGGCTGCTCCAGGTATCGTAGTTTAAAGACGTCGCGGTCAAGGTTAAGGACCTCATAGTCCGTGGATTTAGGGACTCCACCGTCCGCTGTCAGTTTTAAGACATCACGGTCAAGGTTAAGGACCTCATAGTCCGTGGATTTAGGGACTCCACAGTCCGCTGTTAGTTTTAAGACATCACGGTCAAGGTTAAGGACCTCATAGTCCGTGGATTTAGGGACTCCACAGTCCGATGTTAGTTTTAAGACATCACGGTCAAGGTTAAGGACCTCATAGTCCGTGGATTTAGGGACTCCACAGTCCGATGCTAGTTTTAAGACATCACGGTCAAGGTTAAGGACCTCATAGTCCGTGGATTTAGGGACTCCACAGTCCGATGCTAGTTTTAAGACATCACGGTCAAGGTTAAGGACCTCATAGTCCGTGGATTTAGGGACTCCACAGTCCGATGTTAGTTTTAAGACATCACGGTCAAGGTTAAGGACCTCATAGTCCGTGGATTTAGGGACTCCACAGTCCGCTGTTAGTTTTAAGACATCACGGTCAAGCTTAAGGACCTCATAGTCCGTGGATTTAGGGACTCCACAGTCCGATGTTAGTTTTAAGACATCACGGTCAAGGTTAAGGACCTCATAGTCCGTGGATTTAGGGATTCCACAGTCCGCTGTTAGTTTTAAGACATCACGGTCAAGGTTAAGGACCTCATAGTCCGTGGATTTAGGGACTCCACAGTCCGATGTTAGTTTTAAGACATCACGGTCAAGGTTAAGGACCTCATAGTCCGTGGATTTAGGGACTTCACAGTCCGGTGTTTGGTTGCAGGGACCCTTCACCTCGTTGAAGACGTTGAGGAATTACAACGCCAGGTATCAAAGGAGTGAAGAGATGTACCCTTAAACCAAGGCAGAATTCGTAGGGAATCGGGGTGTTTGATCGTTAGTTTTAAGACATCACGGTCGAGGTTAAGGACGTCATAGTCCGTGGATTTTAAGGACTCCACAGTCCGGTATTTGCTCTGGATGCTTCACACGGGTTCACTGCCGTGCTTGGCGAGGACCACGCTCCGCTCTGGATGCTTCACACAGGTTCACTGCCGTGCTCGGCGAGGACCAGGATCTGCTCTGGACGTTTTCCACGGGGTCAAAGAGTGACATTATCCGCGTTCCACGTAACCAGGAAGTTTGCACTAGATGCTTCACATGGGTTCACTGCCGTGCTCGGCGAGGACTAGGCTCCGCTCTGGATGCTTCACATGGGTTCACTGCCGTGATCTGCGAGGACCAGGATCCGCTCTGGACGTTTTCCACGGGGTCAAAGAGTGACATTATCCGCGTTCCACGTAACCAGGAAGTTTGCACTAGATGCTTCATACGGGTTCACTGCTGTGCTCGGCGAGGACTAGGCTCCGCTCTGGATGCTTCACACGGGTTCACTGCCATGCTCTGCGAGGACCAGGATCCGCTCTGGACGTTTTCCATGAGGTCAAAGAGTGACATTATCCGCGTTCCACGTAACCAGGAAGTTTGCACTAGATGCTTCACACGGGTTCACTGCCGTGCTCGGCGAGGAATAGGCTCCGCTCTGGATGCTTCACACGGGTTCACTGCCGTGCTCTGCGAGGACCAGGATCCGCTCTGGACATTTTCCACGGGGTCAAAGAGTGACATTATCCGCGTTCCACGTAACCAGGAATTTTGCACTAGATGCTTCACACGGGTTCACTGCCGTGCTCGGCGAGGACTAGGCTCCGCTCTGGATGCTTCACACGGGTTCACTGCCGTGCTCTGCGAGGACCAGGATCCGCTCTGGACGTTTTCCACGGGGTCAAAGAGTGACATTATCCGCGTTCCACGTAACCAGGAATTTTGCACTAGATGCTTCACACGGGTTCACTGTCGTGCTCGGCGAGGACTAGGCTCCGCTCTGGATGCTTCACACGGGTTCACTGCCATGCTCTGCGAGGACCAGGATCCGCTCTGGACGTTTTCCACGGGGTCAAATAGTGACATTATCCGCGTTCCACGTAACCAGGAAGTTTGCACTAGATGCTTCACACGGGTTCACTGCCGTGCTCGGCGAGGACTAGGCTCCGCTCTGGATGCTTCACACGGGTTCACTACCGTGCTTTGTGAGGACCAGGATCCGCTCTGGACGTTTTCCACGGGGTCAAAGAGTGACATTATCCGCGTCCCACGTAACCAGGAATTTTGCTGATTGTATCCGCATTTCACGGGATTGGGGTTTGACTCTCTGTGGGAATGCATCGTCGAGTCATGGAACTGGGAGTTGCCGCTGTTCCGTTTTGCTTGATGTTGTGTTTGCTGCCATGAGACGAACGACGAGATGATCTCTAGGCTATCTGTGAATCGTCGAGATTTGCTTCTCCTTATGATGAAACCTGAGGAAGGAGTATGATCCCTTCTTTGTTTGCGCCCCTGGATTGTATACAGGGGTAGATGTACCATCACCTGTAGGGCGAGGATTTCACTTTTATTTTATTTCTTTTTCCGCGATGCTCTATCATTTCAGCTTTTATATCGCGAAGGTCGCGATTGCCCCATCATTTCGGCTATTTTTCGCGGTGCCCAATCATTTCGGCTTTTTATTTATTTTCTGCTCGCTGCTTTTTATTGCGAGTTGCCCCATCATTTCGGCTATTTTTTTCATGCCTTCATTTTTACTTGCTGCTTTTTATTGCAAGTTGCCCCATCATTTCGGCTATTTTGTTGGCATGTGTGGCTTGCTAGCTTTTTCGCTGTCAGCCTGGATTTTAGGCACCGATTTCGGCATCAGCACCGCTACAACTGGAATGTTGCCAGGAGCGAATCATCATTTGCCTTTGTCGATGTTGAACAAAGGTGGCTCAGCAAACAGGGTTAAGGGTCCTGTCGACCAAGGCTTTTGACTTCATGAGCCGTAAGGGTCTCACAAAGGTATTTCTCCCTACAAGTCGTGAGGATCTTGCAGGTGTATTTTTTTCTCAGGGATTGTGAGGATTCCTAAGTGTGCGCTCCTCTGTAAGTCGTAAGGATCCTACAAGAGGGCTTTCTCCTTATGGATCGAGAGGACTTACAAGGGTTGGATTTTGCTGGGGAAATGTTTATTCGCACCCGTGGATTGTATACAAGGGTCAGTATGAGCCGCTTGTAGGGCAATATCGAGGGTTATGGAGGATTTGCTTAAGAACAGGTTTAGGTCTCTGTAACTTAAGACTTTCAAATCTCATGAGCCGTGAGGGTCCCATAAGAGAGTTCTCCTTACAAGTCGTGAGGATCTCGTAAGTGTATTTTCTCCTTAGGAATCGTGAGGATCCCTAAGTGTGCTGCTCCTTTATGAGTCGTAAGGATCTCACGCAGGTGGTTTCTCCTTACAAGGTCGAGAGGACCCTATAAGTGTCTTTTAACGAGGTTGCGCCCTCTCGGGTTTTCACAAACACTCGCCGGTAGTCCTGCTGTTTTTACTCACGGAGCCCTTTCGGGTTTTCATCCGTGCCCGTTTTGCTCGTGGACGCACCGTTTTTTATTCTTTTTCTTTCTTTTTTTTATCTCGTCAGCCTAAGGATGCTGCGGTAGTAGTTTAGGGACGTTTCGGTCCGTCGTTAGTTTAAGGACGTTTCGGTCCGTAGTTAGTTTAAGGACGTTTCGGTCCGTAGTTATGGGAAGGTCAGCTGCTGCTTGTAAAGTCTGAGCCTAGGAAGATAGCGAGTGGACATAGTCGTCGTCATCTATCATTGACCCAGGCTATGGCTCATTAAGCATAGTATTTCTTTAAGAAGCGGCCGTTTATTGGCCTGAAAGGCCTTTCACCGTGCATGTCCATGAGTAGATAGGCTCCACCCTGGTAGACTTTGTCTATGATGTAAGGGCCTTCGTAGTTTGGCTCAAATTTCCCCCGCTTGGCACGATTGGGGATCATAGGTCTCTTGACTACTAGCACGAGTTTGCCTTGGCGGAATGTCCTCGGCCTGGTCAATCTTTCGTACGAGCGCGTCATCTTCGCTTTGTAGGCTTCCAGATGTTGTTGCGCTATGAGCCGGGTTTCGTCGAGGGCATCAAGCTCTTCAAGCCGAAGGTGAGCATTTTCTTCGTCCGTCAGCTCGTGGTGGACCGCCACTCGTAGAGAGGGTAACTCTATCTCGAGGGGGAGTACTGCTTCCGTCCCAAATACCAACGCGTACGGCGTTGTGTTCGTGGCCGTCTTGAATGTAGTTCGATAAGCCCAAAGGGCTTCTTGCAGCCTCTAGTGCCAGTCTCTCTTATTCCGGAAAACGGTCTTTTTTATGATCTTCGTCAAGGTCTTATTGAAGGCCTCGGCCAGACCGTTAGCTCGTGGGTTGTAAACTGAAGAATATCTCCAGTCTATATGGTGCTGCTGCGCGAAGCGGCTAATCTTATGGCTTCTGTAGGCTGGCCCGTTGTCGGAGATAATCCGCCGTGGGGTTCCGAACCGATAGATGACGTGCGTCTTGAAGAAATGGAGGATATTCTCCGTCCTCACTTCCCTCAGCGGTACTGCTTCTGCCCATTTGGAGAAGTAATCAGTTGTCGCCAGGATAAAACGATGTCCCCGGGATGATGCTGGCTCGATGGGGCCGACTATGTCAGTCCCCCACATTTCGAATGGCCAGCTAGCCACCGTTGGGTGTAGTGGATTCGGATGTTGGTGGATAAAGTCTCCGTGGATCTGGCACGAGTGGCATTGCTTTGCATACTTGAGGCAGTCCTGGATCATCGTGGGCTAGTAGTAACCCATCCGTTTAATTTTTAACTTCATCTTTGGGCCTGCTTGGTGAGAACCGCAAAGTCCATCGTGGACTTCCTGAATGACTCTTTCTGCTTCGTTAGGTCCTAAGCATCTCAGCCATAGAGAATCAAATGATCTCTTGTATAGGGTATCGTTGACGAAGGCGAAAGATAGAGCTCGTTTCATGAGCTGATGCCTTGAGGATGTATCTTTAGGCATTCGGTGGGACTTAAAGTAGTCTATGAAGACTTCCCTCCAGTCCTCGGCCTTCTCATGGTCTTTTATCTGTAGAGTCGTCTGCTCAGTCGCTCCCTTTTCTTCATATAATTCCGAAGGTATTTCTGCCGGGGCAAGCACTCGACGGCTTTGTACCACGATTCTTACATCATCGAAGTTTTCGTCCGCCAGTTCTTTAGCAAGTTTGGCTAACGCGTCTGCTTTGCTGTTTTCCGCGCGTGGTATGTTCTCCAAAGTATAGGAGGGAATTTGGGTCAATAGTTGTTGCACCTTTTCTCCGTACCTCACCAACTCGGGTTTGCACGTTTGGTAATCACCATTTACTTGACTCACAACCAGTTGAGAATCCCCGTATATAAGGAGGTCTTCAATTCCCAAGTCGATGGCGATTTCGAGGCCCGCTATCAGAGCTTCGTATTCAGCTTCATTGTTTGTCCTCGGCTCTGTTAAGGAGAAGGCGAAACGCATTATCCCTCCTTGTGGAGTTGCAAAGACGAGGCCTATCCCCGATTTGATCATTGGGATACCTTGTTTCTGTTTCTTTGTAGAGGACGCTCCATCGAAATAGAGTTCCCATCGGGTGCTACCGCCGCCAATCGCATCAAATGCATGCTCGTCCGGCAAATCACAGTTCAGAGGAGAATCGGCCGGTATCGGGTGCTCAGCGAGGAAATTGGCAATGGCCTGGCCTTTCACTGCCTTGAGAGGTTGATACGTTATCGAGAACTCCATCAAGAGCATGGCCCATTTAGCAAGTCGTCCCGTTAATATGGCTTTTGACATCAAGTATTTAAGGGGGTCCACTTTTGAAATAAGACGGATTTCATGCGCCACCGCATAGTGCCTGAGCTTTGTTACCGCGAAGATTAAGGCCAAGCAATGTTTTTCAATGGGAGAGTAGTTGCTTTCTGCCCCCAGTAGAACTCGACTTAAATAGTAGAGTGCTCTCTCTTTTCCCTGATCGTTCTCTTACGCCCATAATCCGCCCAAGGAACCTTCGAGGGCGGTCGTATAAAGAATGAGGGGCTTTCCCTTGACCGGCGCGGCTAACACCGGAGGGTTCTGCAGGTATTGCTTGATCTCGTCTAGTGCACCTTGGCATTTGTGATCCCAAACGAATGGAGTTCCCTTTTTCATCAGGTGGCTGTAAGGACGGCATTTGCCTGAAAGATTGGCGATAAATCGCCGGATGTATGCGAGCTTCCCTTGGAAAGACCGCAACTGTTTGAGGGTTCTTGGCGGAGGCATTTCCATGATCGCTTTAATCTTTGACGGATCTATTTCAATACCTCGGTGTCGAACGATGAATCCCAGGAATTTGCCCGAGGAGACTCCAAACGCGCATTTGAGGGGATTCATTTTCAAATTATATTGCCGAAGGCGTTGAAATACAGTCTCCAGGTGGTTTAAATGCTCTTCGTATGACATGCTCTTTATTACGAGGTCATCGATATAGCACTCGACGATGTCATGTATGAGGTCGTCGAAGATCTTTGTCATGGCCCTTTGATAGGTAGCGCCAGCGTTCTTTAGACCAAAGGGCATGACCCTGTAGCAGAATATACCCAAAGGGGTTCGGAAAGCGGTGTGCTTTTGATCTTCGGGATGCATTTTTATCTGATTGTATCCTGACGAACCGTCCATAAAGGAGAAAACCTCGTGAGTGGACGTGTTATCTATCATTAGCTCGGTTACCGGTACTGGGAAATCATCCTTTGGACAAGCTTTATTGAGATCCCTGAAATCCACGCATATGCGTACCATCCCATTCTTCTTCATTACCGGGACGATATTGGCGATCCAATCGGGATATTGGACTTCTTGGATAAACCCAGAATCGATCAGCTTCTTGACTTCGGCGTTGATGCTCATCTCAAGCTCGAGTCGCATCCTTCTTGGTGCCTGCTTGACTGGCTTGATATCTGGGGATATTGCTAATTTATGCACAGCAACCTCCGGATCTAAACCTGGCATCTCGGAGTAGTTCCACGCGAAGCAGTCTTTATGCCGCAGAAGCACGTTCTTTAACGCGGCCACCCTTTCTTCAGAGAGCAGCTCGCTGACAAATGTCGGTCGCGGGTCATCCGCCGATCCCAACTCGATCTTCCTGAGGTTATCTGCCGTAGTATGTATACCGTCTTCCAGTTCTTTCGGAGCTGGCGGAAATTCTGAGATCACCTCATCATCGCCGTTCTCAAGGCACTGGGGAAGGTCATCCATGTTCTCGCGCTCTTCTTTTAATATCGTAATCGCATAACAGGTGCGAATCTGCTCCCAGGACCGAGGCGGATCCGGTTCTGCTCTTGCAGCCTTGGGTTCATGCTTTTGTGGCGGCGTTACCCTCCAGCCATTGGATAAAGCGAATCTGCCCCGTTGGTACTGGTCCTCGATCCAGTTCTTGAAGGTGAAGCAGTCTTCGGTAGGATGTCCTATGGCTCGGTGATAAGAGCAATAGCTCAAACGAGAAGCCTCGTTAGCTTGCTCAGGGTGTCTAGACTCTGGAAGCGCGATCATTTGATGTTTTAAAGCGAGCTTGAGTAACCTCTCCATCTTGTCTCGGGGAAAGGAGTACGCTCGACTCATCTTCTCCATGAGGGACGAATCCGAGCCGTACAGTACCCGATCACGTAACCCTCTAATCCTGCGTCGTTGTTGTCGGCTCATCTTCCCACTTCTTAATTTATTTCCGTCTCCGCATTGGGCCTTTCGTACAATGGGTTGACAAAGATGAGCGTCTTTGTCTTTTGGAGCCTGTTGAAATAGACGTTGCGTCCTGGCCTTCTCGTAGATGACCATCTCGCGGTTGTGGTCTTCCCGAGCTTTCTGACCCATTTTCCTGATAGGCTTGTCCATTCGTTCTTCAAACGACGGACTCGGCGCTTCAATCGCGGGGTCTAGTTTTGATGAGGGGTTGGCATCTCCTGACAGGGCGTCCTCTTCTTCATCAAAGGTATATATAGTGTAGCTGCTGTGAGCCCGTTCCCGTTTTCCGGTTCTCGCGTATCCAAGCCCAAGTGTTTCCATTTTCCCGTTGGGCAATTTGCGTTGAGTCCCAGGGACATCCCAAATCTTGTTATAGAACCGAGCCTGCCGAACAGTCTGTTTTAAGGGTACTCCTTGGCGCTCCAATAGCTTCTTTAATCCATTTGTATAGTATCTGGGCAGACGGATGGGTTGGAGCCTGTCGAGTGTAGCATCCGCGCCATTCCAGATCTCTTTCTCTACTTTCGACTCTGAGGATCGGTAGAATAGGATCACCTTCTCACCCCTTTGCCTGGGAGGGACGTAAAATGTTTGCAGGTCTTGCACATTGTGAGCTTGAAGCGTGTCGAGATCCTTGTAGTGTTCTCGCGGTACCATGGTGATTTGCAAACTATGATCATCGCTAGGGTGTGCTTGTATTGACAGCTGATTGGAGAACACGGCATTAACTTCATCTTCTGAATCACTTCCGAAGACCAACATGGGGGCGGACGTCCCCAGGTTGTTGCGTTGAGATGGCCCGGCATAAACTATCTCTTCCTCTTCTTCGGTATCGCTCCCGAAAACAGGGATGGTGGCGGCGGTTTTGTTCTCCGGGTTGCGATACCTTTCTGTATCCTCGAAATCTGGCAAAAAGTACTTCGCATCTTCGTATTTGCGGACTTCGTTCACGGAAAATGGGTTCAACTCACCTGTTACAGTATACTCGAAACCATCTTTAAAGTACTTCATACACTGATGTTGTGTAGAAGGGATGATGTTGTACTCGTGTAGCCAAGGACGGCCGAGCAAGGCGTTGTAGCAAGTCTTAGCGTCGATGACATGGAATCTGATGTCCGTGACGAGAAGTCCAAAGCGTAATGTTAGTATCACCGATCCAAGAGTCCGTGACGATTGTGAATCGAAACCGGAGATAGTAATTTTGTCACGAGCGAGGTGTTGCACACTCATGCAGATTTCCTTCAACACCCGAACATTAAGGAGATTGACGGAGGACCCATTATCCACCAGGATCTTGCCTATCTTGATATCATGGCAGTATCCGGAGACATATAGTGGACGGTTGTGGTCGCACGTCCCGAGAAGGAGGTCTTCATCACCGAAAGTGATATCGGCCGTATGCACTTCTTCCAGTTCATCCTTCATCTTTTCAGTGGCGAGGAAGGCTTGGAATTGCTCAGGTTCTTGTAACGCCTTAATTAGTGAGTCTCGCGCTTCTTTTGATAATAGGAGGGCATCGAGAATGCTAAGCTGAGAAGGTAGCTTCCTTAGGTGCGCGAGGATGTTATAGTCCACCTTACCCTTCCTGGGAGGGTCTTTGGCGGCCAACTCTCTCATGACTTGGTCGTCTAAAGTGATATCTTCAGTGACCTTTTCCTTCCCCTTATCTTTTCTATTCGCGGGCCCGAGATTCTTTTCCGGGAGTGTGCGATTGCGCAGCTGAATATTTTCGCAGGCTTCCGATTTCTCCTCTTTCCCTAAAACGGATTCTTTAAAGAGAGGGCCCAGAGCCATTTCTTCATCAGAGTCGCTCCCAAAGGTGAGAACTTGTGACCCCCTGGCATTAACCATGTAACAGTTGTCAGTAGTTCTGTTGTGCCTTTCGACAGTGCTTCTTTGCTCCCGACGGATCTTGCGTTTCATGCGCTTAAAATGTTGCCGACGAGTAACATATCTTTGCCACCATATCTTAAAGGCGTCGCACTCTTCCGTGGGGTATGAAATTTTCCGATGATATGCGCAATAATCAGGGTGCCTCTCCACCCCATCGTGTGTGTTTCCTTCCGAGGGTGGTAGCTTCATTCCCATTGACATGGCTTTGGCAAACCTTTTCCTCGTCTTGAATATCTTCTTGTCTACTTTGGATGCCTTTTGCCCTGGCAGGGGTAGTTTAACTCTTTCGTTCAGTCGCCCGCCTTTGGTTCCTTCTGACGTTGCCATCTCACGCTCCTGATCCGCTTTACTCTTTAGACAAATCTCGTCTAGAAAGGCATTGATCATTTCATTTGTTAGCCACGCACACTCTGGTTCGGGCTCCGTCTCCGGCTTCTTAGTGTTAGGGGTTTTCTCATCGTCGGTAAACAAGTGGGAGATTACGTTACAACTTGCCACATATTCTTCGGATTCATCCGATGAGCTCTCTTCATCATCTCCCTCTTGAAAGATGTGGTTGAGGAACTCTCGCAGTGTGACAGGAGTTCGCGCCTTTTAATTGTATTCTTCCAGCGCGTCAATTTGCTTCTGCAAGTTCGTGTGCTCGTCTCCGGGCTTCTTGGATTTCTTCTTCTTTTTCTTCGAAGATTTTGACGGTTGGGCGTGAGTATTTGGGCCATTATCGCGAGTCTTCGTAGTTGGGCGGGGCTTCAACATCCCTTCGATAACTTGAGGTTCAAGAGGGTCCTCCCATCTGATCGCGGGGTACGTATGAAGGTCTTTCAGCATTCTTTTGGTTTTAGTTGATAGCACGACCTCCCATGGAGCTTCTTCAATAAAGGAGCAGGTTGCCCCCGGTGTATCTGCTTTCTTGGGAGTATGCGGCTGTGGTGGGTTTACCTTCCACTTTTCGGATAGTACGAATTTCCCCTGGAGGTATTGATCCTCAATCCATCCTTTGAAGACGAAGCAATCTTCAATCGGATGACTTACCGTTTGATGGTAAGGGCAATAGTTGGGGTTATTCACCTCAATAAGTTGTGGCGGTCGCCTTGGATTTGGCAAGTTTATAAGTCTGTTGCGTACTGCCAGCTCAAATAACCGCTTCGTCTTGTCCCGTGGGAACGAGTAGGGACGTTTCATCTTCTCATTATAATACCGGCGTCTTTCTTCCAGTTGATCTGCCGGTTTCGGGGCGTTAGGTTGCTGCTGGGTATTCGCGACGAAGGTTGCCCTTCCTTTACCCTTGTCATTCCGAGGTTCCGACTTCGGGGGAGGTGGTCTATGACCCATCTGGTCCATCTGAGCCAACTTGTCGATTAAAGCCTGGAATATGGTTGGCTTAAAGAGCATCATAAACTGGGAGATAGTTGCGTGGGGGTCTAGGGTTCCCACGAACATGCCCACTGCGGGTGCTTCCTCAATGCGTTGTTCGCATCTCGACCACAAATTCTGCCAGCGTATAGCATACTGGACCCAGGTTTCGCCTGGTTTTACCCGGGCGTTAATCAATGCAGTTATTGGAGTGCGTTCGCTGGCACTTGCGAATCGCTGAGTGAACAACATCTCCATTTCAGCGAACGTTTTGATAGAATCGTTCGGGAGTTCCGAATACCACTCGAACGCCGTTTCTGATAAGCTGCCCACGAACTGGCGGAGCAACAGTTTATCATCACCGCCGGTGTTACCGCAGAGGGCCCGGAATTGGGCGACATGTTGATGGGGGTTGCCGGTCCCCTTATACACGTGGAATTTTGGTATCGTATAGCCTTGCGGGTATTTGATTTGGTCGTACCAGCTCGGATACGGCCGCCCCGTTTTTACGACTTGACCAGCTGCCTCAGTCGCATGGTGAACCCGGATTTGCTGGGCTATGTAGTCAACCAAGTCAGCCTTAGAGATTGCCTCCTCCTTGGCCGTTGATAGGGCTGGTGGTGGATTTGACGTCTCCCCTCGGTCATCTTCAAGGACGATTGGGGGATCCTCGGCGGGTAAGTCCTGCTGAATCATCATGCCTATCATATCTTGGAAGAGAAGGCCCATACGTTGTATGTTGGCTGCCTGTTCAGCAGCCTCTTTGTCCTTTTTCTCCAGTATCAGGCGAAGAAATTCAGCGTCGGTTTCTTCCTCCTGGCGTGCGTCTGAGGACGTTTCTGGGCTTTCTTTTGGCCCGGTAAGTGTGGCCATAGCATTCATCATTTCCTGAAGCTTTTGTTGCTGCTCCTGGGCTTTCGTCACGGATCGGGTAAGCGGTCGGTGGCCTGTAGAAGTGCGGCTTTCCTCCTTTCCAGAGGCCATGTAAACAGTGTGCACCACCATGCCCCCAGACTTAGGGCGTCTGGGCTCAGTGCTTTTAGCCGTCGTTGCACCCTGGGGGGTCTTCTCTAGCTTCCTCCTTTTATGAGCCATGGAGGTTGAGGGGGCCGTTGAGGTGGGCGTCCAGACAGCCTTTCGGGGTTTAGCCTGGTGACCAGCCTCCGGTTGGATTTTCAGCTTCTTGTGCTGGCGGGAGAAGTTTGGATCAATGATCGAGTCTCGGGCATGCCACCAAACCTTATAGATTCTGGAAGACAGCTTTTGAGGAGATTGGGGCTGTTCTGATTTTATTTCCACAACCTTTTTTAATGGGGGAGGAGACCTCTTTAGCACTGTAGTAGGGGAATTCCTTCGCACCTTATTTAGCATTTTGAAGCTGTTCCCAGTTGGAACAGCAGCATTAACTTCTGCCATCGGGGCTGATGGAGTTAGCCCGGAGGGGGAGTTGCCCCCAGCCTTCCTTACTCGGCGCCAATGGCGACGTCGAGCGTGTCGAGCGGACGGCGTTGGGTCAGCGGTAAGAATGGTTTCGTCTTGCCCCCTGCGTGGGTGGGGGGTCGCTGTTGGTGTTAGCCTATCAAAGACCGATGTCCTTTGGGCAGCAGGAGCGGTCACTTTCTTAGAAGCAGCCTTCTCTGAGATTGTAGGCCCCATGATGGGTTCGCAGGATTTCTGGCCCAATCTAGAGAAGACCGAGGCGTTGACGTTGGGCGACTCGTTGAGAGGAGCCGTGGCAGGGGTAAGACGATCAAAGACTGACTTCTTGGGAGCTTCCTTTGTCAGCACCGGCGCCGTGAAACTTGTTGGTGGGAGTATAGTCCCAAAGAACAATCCGGTAGTGGCCTGAGTTACTTGGTCCACCGGCATTGTGAACAACGAAGCAGCTTGGGGTCCGTAGGCTATGCCTCCTGGCGAGGCAAAGCGTTGGTCGGAATTGCAGTTCGAGCAGTTGGAGAGTTTCGCAGAAGTAGAAGCCATTGATCCTTTGCTTTCTGCAATAAGCAAGACGCCAATTCTTAGTATCTTGAAACCCAAGGGCAACTATTAGCGAACCGCGATTGGTTCGCGAATCACTACACACGAAGTGTGGAGTGGAAAGAGGAAAATGTCCCACCGGACGTGCCAGAATCTGTTCCCCTCCGAACGGCGGCCGGGACATGGGCGTCCGTGCCTGGGGTTCGGGGCAGATGCTAATTGGTGCTATCCGTCCACCTCTCCGAAGATGCCAAGTCGATCTATGGCACCGAGTATCGAAGGTTTAGACGGATGCGGCCGATGTAGCATACTTCATCAGATTCCCCCTCGTTTGAGGGGTTTTTGATTGTGGGGACGCTCTTCCCTGCAGGCGCAAGCCCCTGCAGTTAATTACGCTACCGCATCGCGGTAACAACTTTCTCCTTCTCCAGATGGTCACTTCGTGTCGTGGGTGTTTATTTTGTTTTTATTGCCCGTGGATTGTTTACGGAGACTGAGTTATGTCGTCGCCCGTAGGGCGTGGACTAGTCCAAATCCGTGTTTATCTTAGATTTGGGTTTGGGGGTTTGGTTTGAGGATACGTCAGCCATACTCGAGGCTAAGATCAACTCAGACGTTTGTTAAGGATACGTTAGTCTAACGTCGAGACTAAGATCAACTTAACGGGATCGTTTAGATCCGACAAAAGAGCATTTGGGCTCTATTGTTCCAGTTTAGGGACATAGTGGTCCATCGTATGTATGGCCGTCGGGACCCGTCACCTCTCTGACGACGTTGAAGGATTACAACGGCGGATGTCAGAGGAGTTCAGAGATGTACCCTCGAGCCAGAGTTAATTGGGGGGATTCATAGTCCAGTCTGTCTGAAGGTTTAAGGATACGTTAGCCATCTTTAAGGCTAAGATCAACTTAAACGGGACCGTTTAGATCCGACAAAAGAGCACATGGGGCTCTATTATTCTAGTTTAAGGACATCGCGGTCCATGGGTAGTTTAAGGACATTGCGGTCCATGGGTAGTTTAAGGATATTGCGGTCCATGGTTAGTTTTAAGACATCTCGGTCGAGGTTAAGGACGTCATAGTCCATGGGTTTAAGGACTCCACAGTCCGGTATGTGCTCTGGATGCTTCACACGGGTTCACTGCCGAGCTAGGCGAGGACCAGGCTCCGCTCTGGACATTTTCCACGGGGCCAAAGAGTGACGTTATCCGTGTTCCACGTAACCAGGAATTTGGCATTAGACATGGGATTAAGGACCCCACAGTCCATATCATGAGTGGTCGTCGGGACCCGTCACCTCTTTGAAGACATTGAGGGATTACAATGCCAAGTATCAAAGGAGTGAAGAGATGTACCCTAGAACCGGAATGACTTAAGTAGTCCTTGGCCCGATATGGAGTCAAGACTGATTAATTATGTTATGAGCCCATTAGCCCAGTTAATCATGAATTGAGGACTTATGGCCAGCTTGGGCTAAGTCCAGTCAGGTCTGGAATATTGGCTTCTTGTTGGTCTCTTGAAGGAGAGGCTTTGCCTCTATCCATTTAGCCAGTTGGGCCAAAGCCTAGTGTTAAACACTACGGAGCAATCAGTGTTGAACACTGAGAATGAGGTTGACAAGTTAGTGTTTAACACTAAAAGATAATTGGTGTTAAACACCAGCAGCAAGGCTTCAAATTATCATAAACACTAAAACAGATCAGTGTTGAACACTGGCGATGGAGATCTCAGATTAGTGTCGAATATTAAGGTAATCAGTGTTGAACACTGCGAATAAAATTCTTTGATTAGTGTTGAACACTAAGGCCCAACAGTATTTCAATACTGGATTCGAGGGTTCCAATTTAGTGTTAAACACTAAGGCAAGAGGGGTCACGTGGCAACACGTGAGAGCGCCCTCCCTTCATTTACTCTGCTGAGATTATTGCATCTTTCTGAGCATCACGTGCCCTCACGTGACGGGCATTTAAATGCTTGTATGCTAAAGCTTCTACCGAGGGTCACGTGGGTCACGTGGGGTGCTGCCTCAAAGGGGCTTTTTGTAGATCTCTTGGGGGGTCACGTGGTGACACGTGACCCTGCCTCTATGTATGCTGTTTAGAGGACCTGTTAATCTTTTTCCAGGAATTAAATTCCTCGTAGGGTTGAACCCTGACAATAATTTCAGAGGAATCAAATTCCTACTTCCTTTTGAAGATTTATATTCTGAATAGAGTTGGACTCTGAATTTTCTGTAGGAATTAAATTCCTCATATATGTGAAGAACTGAATAGGGTTAGACCCTAATAAAAGCTTTTAAGGAATTAAACTCCCATTTTAAAGAATTATGATTAAGGGAATTAAATTCCCGCTGTTTCAACAGAATTATGTTCTTAATTAGGGTTCAACCCTGTTTCTTTTTGTTCTGAAGGAATTAAATTCCCATAACACAGGGTCAAGCCCTACTTTTATCTTAAAGGAATTAAATTCCTATAGTTCTGTGAGAATTAAATTCTCGTGTTTCCATTCCCTCTCTATGTTTTGGATCTGCATGGCGGGATCTCGACCCATTGAAAATTAAATTCTCAACCTAAAGGGGAGATGTGCGCTTTGCAGATCCTCTATCAAAGAGAGAAGAAATATGTTCTTCTGTTTTATATAATCAGAGTTAAACTCTGTTGAGAATTCAATTCTCCCTCCTTCAAAAAGCCTTCCCTTTCTTACCTAGGGTTTTCCTTTGCAGAAGCTCCAAATTCCTCAAAGTATCAAGGCTCTCTCCTTTTTCCTCCCTCTGCGTATATATCTTCTTTTTGTATCTCTTGGCTCCTATTTATAGGAGAAGCAGCCGAATAATTAATTTTTTGACGAATCTTCGTTGAGATATTTGATTTGCATCCATCATTCGTTCTGGACCTTTGGATTATTAGGTGAATTTTATTCACCATTGGATTTCAAATCCGGGGATTCTCTCTTGTTATTTCGGTTAAATTTAAAGGGGAAATCTTTCCAAACCCGAGATTTTCCATAGATAGGTGATATTTAATCACCTCTAAATCTTTGATTCGATCGGCCCCAGATAATCACTTTCCTTTGGAAAGATTTAAATCTCCTTCAGAATTTAATTCTGTTAACAAAGCGGGCTTTGAAAGCCGGTCACGTGTGACCACGTGACCCCCTTGGAACGAGCCTTCCTGCTTTCTTTTTATTCTCTGTCTTCTGGTTGCTGTTTTAGTCATCACGTGTTAACACGTGACCATTGGTCACGTGTGAACACGTGACCCCTGTCGGGAGTCCCTTTCCTTGACTCAACTGGAGAACGAGTCCTCTCCTGAAGCCTTTTCCTTGACTTGATCAGGGAACCAATGTGCCCTTTCCGCTGCTTTTATATGTCACGTGTCAACACGTGACTGCTGGTCACGTGTAAGCACATGGCCCCCTTTCTGAAGCTTTTCCCATAAGCTTTTCTGATTTTAAATCAGGAAACAACCTCACGAAGCAAAAATGACCGACAATCCTCTATATTGCCCGTACCACCAAGTAGCGAGCCATGCGATCGAAAATTGCTATATTTTCAAAGACTGGGTCGAGAAGCAGTATAAGATTGGGGAGATCGAGTTGTCCAAGAGTGTGTTAGTGAACAATCAAGCTGCAACCACCAACTTCAAACAGACACAAACTGAAATCTTCTAGGAGCAAACAGCTGAACCCGCTACCCTGAGGAATGAAACTGACTCTCCGCAGCCTCCATGGAGCATGCACATGTCTAAAAAGATGAAGAAGATGCTAAAACTACTTCAGAAAGAGCCCAGAACGGAACGGGAAGGGCAGAAGGAGCCCACCATTCCAACTACCAATTTGGCTTAATCAGGCTCAAAATCTAAAATGCTCAAGAAGAAAAAAAGTGCGGCTCGACGCGAAAAAGAGTCTGCAGGGAGACCGACCATTAAAAAATATATCGATTCCCTCGAAGATTATAAACAAAAGGAAAGAACTCTAATTCAATTAAAGGAGTACTTCCCCGTAGAAGCGGCTGAGATTCTGGAGGAGCTAAAAGAAAACTTCAAAAACGAGATTCCTATAGTGACCTGCTACGTCTTCCACCTTGGTAGCGACTCCGAGGAAGAACTCTGTTTTCCTGGAGGAGGACGAGGAGATCGCCACGAAGGCCAACCAAATCCAGCTCAGAAGCGGCAAAGCTCTACCACCAAATCAAGGCAACACCCCAAAAGGGAAGGAAAAACAAGTCGCTAATGAAGAAGATGTCAAAAAGAAGGCTCATGAAAATTTGAGTCCTTCCTCGGTGGACTATAATGCCTTGACTCATCTCCAAAAGCTTCCGTCTCTCCTGAGCATCTACGAAACCTTGGTCCTATCTAAGGAGCTTAGAGATGTTCTCATTCATACTCTACAAAACCCCGAGCGGTACCAGACTCGTTTTGCGGAAATTGATATGAAAGAAGCCCAGTACCCTCTGCATACAGCCGCAGTCGCATTTAAAGATGAAGACCCGTTTCTAGGAACAGCTGAGCACAACCGACCGCTTTATATGACAGGGTACAACAATGGAGACCGGATTAATCGCATATTGATTGATCCAGGGTCCTCATTGAACATCATGAACTTGCGGACTCTGAAAAGTTTGTCAATGGACGTCCGACACCTGTCAAGGGAAAAGATTATCATTCAAGGCTTCAATCAAAATTGCTAGCAAGTTCTGGGATCTATAGCTCTGTCGATCAGGTTCAGGGACATTCAAACTGAAGCCAAGATATACGTGATCGACGCCAACACGTCCTATAAGATTCTCCTAGGAAGGCCGTGGCTTCACGATTACGGTATCGTTCCGTCAATTCTCCATTAGTGCATGAAGTATACCAAAAATAGAGAAGAAAGACGCATTGACGGAGACATCCGGTTGTTCAGTGTGCATGAAGTCCGATATGAAGATTCTCGGTACTTTATGAACCTCCAAAGTGCTGAGCCACAGCTGACCAAAGACAGAACGACCATGAATCTCAAAAGCAAATCTGAGCCGGTTGTCACTTTCAAAAGTAAAAACCCCTAAGTGCGTCCGCATTTCGGCAATGACACTGATGAGTCCGACATTGGAAGTCCGTTCGTCCATAAAAACCACCCTCATCTTGGTAGCGATACGGATGAGTCTGATATCGAAGGCCCATCCAACAGCAAAATTCGCCCCCGTTTAGGCAGCGACGCTGAAGAGTCGGAGGAAGAGAACCCGCCTTGCAACAGCTAAATAGATTGGGCCCCCACGCAACAAGCAAAGCTACGAGAGACCTTCGAAATTGCAGAAGGGTCCCTAGCCGTCACAAGGGTTCCAGAGCAGATGTGCAAAGAGCTCGATGTATTGTCAGTCTCCACCGTGGACCAGCTGAAAACTTTCTACGTTCCCGGAAGGAAAAGTGGACAGAAGGGCATCCTGTTTTATAGGTCAAATCCTGTCGCGCACCTGGACGATTTGTTTGTGACACGCCTTCCATACGAGAGAGGCATACGAGTCGTCCTCAATCCCAGATATTATGCGCCCAAGATGCGGGAATACATTAAAAAGTGCGGGTGTCGACTATATCAAACGGACTCCGAAGCGAAGTTTTACGAAGGGCTATGGCATCCGCCTCAGGTCCGAGCACTCATCGATGGACGAATTCCAGATAGACGGGGCATTGGTTTCATTCAACCAGATGCCAAAGCATGCTACATGATCCATATTGGCGAAGCCAGCGAGAGGTCAAATGATGACGACGAGCTAGCCGAGCCAGAAGAAGCCCCTCGAGAGCTCAAATAAGGTGGACAAGCAACCTTCAACGAGCTAACCGAGATTGATTTGGGAACGTCCGATAATCCAAGGCCGACCTACATCAGCTCGCTCTTGTCAGAGGAAATGAAAGAGCAGATAATCACTCTGCTGCATGAGTTCACCGACTGCTTCATGTGGACGTATAAAGAAATGCCTAGCATTTTCCCTAAAGTGGCCGTGCATAAACTAGCTATATCTCCTGATACTAAGTCAGTCAAACAAGCTCCCCGAAGAATGAGAAGGGAACTGGAAGAAAAGGTCATCGAGAAAACTAAGAAAATCATCGATGCCGGTTTCATCAGAGAAGAGAAATATGCGGACTGGATCGCATGCATCATCCCAGTGAAAAAGAAGAATGGACAGATACGTGTATGCGTTGATTTCAGGGATCTCAACAAAGCATGCCCTAAAGATGATTTCCCGCTTCTGGTAATGGAAATGATGGTTGATGATACCTCAAATTACGAGCTGTTCACATTCATGGATGGTTCGTATGGGTACAATCAGATAAAAATATCGCCTAAGGATGAGAAGCATACAGCATTTCGAACCCCGATCGGCATATACTGTTACAAAGTGATGACGTTCGGACTGAAGAACGCAGGTGCTACATATCAAAGGGCAATGACCAATATCTTTGATGACCTAATCCATAAAGTCGTCGAATATTATATTGACGATTTGGTCGTCAAGATTAAAACCAAGGCCGATCATATCCAAGATCTCATGATCGTTTTCACCAGACTGAGGGAATATAATCTGAAGATGAATCCTTTAAAGTGAGCTTTAGGTGTCATCGGGAAAATTCCTGGGCTTCATGGTCCGACATCGAGGGATCGGAGTTGACCCATCAAAGATAAAGGCCATCATGGAGATGCCCCATCCGAAGAATCTGTCGCAGCTGAGATCTTTCCAAGGCAAGCTTTCTTATATACGAAGGTTTATCTCAAATTTATCAGGGAGATGTAGGCCCTTCTCAAAGATCATGAAGAAAGGGGCTCCTTTTGTCTGGGATGACGAATGTCAAAAAGCGTTCGAAAGTATCAAACAGTACCTGTTGCACCCTCCAGTGCTGGCTGCTCCTATTCTAAATAAATAGCTGATTCTCTACACTGCCGCGCTAGATGAATCACTTGGTGCGCTCCTTGCCCAGAATAACGAGGAGGGAAAAAATGCGCTCTACTACCTCAGTCGAACTTTAGTCGGGACGGAACATGACTATTCCCCGATCGAAAAGCAATGCCTGGCTCTAATATTCGCCATGAAGAAGCTGAAGCACTATCTGCTCGCTCATCGGGTTATGCTGATTTCCAAGGTCAACCCGCTCAAATACTTAATGACCAAAGTAAGCCTAGCTAGCAAAATGGCAAGATGGGCTATCATGCTGCTTGAGTTTGACATAGTTTATACTCCTCAGAAAGCAATAAAAAGGCAAGCCCTCGCCGATTTCCTCGCTGCTCATCCCATACCAGAAGGGTCGCCGCTAAATTGTGAATTACCCGATGAACAAGTGCCGCACCTCGAGGATAGCGAGCAATGAACAAAAGAGTCATCAGGAAGATCGATCATTCAAAAATATATCGATTCTCTCGAAGACTATGAACAAAAGGAAAGAACTTTAATTCAATTGAAGGAGTTTTTCCCCGTAGAAGCGAATGAGATTCTAGAGGAGCTAGAAGAAGACTCTGATAACGAGATCCCTATAGCGACCTGCTACGTCCTCCATATTGGTAGCGACTCTGAGGAAGAACTATGTTTCCCCGAGGGGGACGAGGAGTTCGCTACGAAGGCCAACCAAATCCAGCTCAGAAGCGGTAAGGCTCTACCACCAAATCAAGGCAACGCCCCAAAAGGGAAGGAAAAACAAATCTCTAATGAAAAATATGGTGGAGAGCCGGCTCATGAAAATTCGAGTCTTTCCTCGGTGGACTATAATGTCTTGGCTCATCTCTGAAAGCTTCCATCTTTCCTGAGCATATATGATGCCTTGATTCTATCTAAGGAGCTTAGAGATGTTCTTATTCACGCTCTACAAAACCCCGAGCGGTACCAGGCTCGCTTTGTGGAAATTGATATGAAAGAAGCCTAGTACTCTCTGCATACAGCCGCGGTCACATTTAAAGATGAAGACCTGTAACTAGGAACAGCTGAGTACAACCAACCGCTTTACGTGACAGGGTACAGCGACAGAGACAAGATTAATCGCATATTGATTGATCCAGGATCCTCAGTGAACATCATGAACTTGCGGACTCTGAAGAGTTTGTCAATGGACGTCTGACACCTGTCAAGGGAAATGATTGTCATTCAAGACTTTAATCAAAATTGCCAGCAAGTTCTGGGATCCATATCTCTGGCGATCTGGTTCGGGGACCTACAAACTAAAGCCAAGATATACGTGATCGACGCCGACACGTCCTATAAGATTCTCCTAGGAAGGCCGTGGTTTCATGATTACAGCATCATTACGTCAACTCTCCATCAGTACATGAAATATGCCAAAAATGGAGAAGAAAGACACATTGACGGAGACATCTAGTCGTTCGGTGTGCATGAAGTCCTATATGAAGATTCTTGGTACTTTGTGAACCTCCAAAATGCCGAGCCACAGCTGACCAAAGACAGAACGATCCTGAAACTCAAAAGCAAATCTGAGCCGGCTGTCACTTTCAAAAGCAAAAAACCCATGTGCGTCCGCGTTCCGGCAGTGACACTGATCAGTCCGATGCTGGAAGCCCGTCCTTCTGTAAAACTTGCCCTCATTTTGGTAGCGATTCGGACGAGTCTGCTATTGAAGGCTCATCCGGAAGAAAAATTAGCCCTCGTTTAGGTAGTGTCACTGAAGAATCAGAAGAAGAGGATCCGTCTTGCAACAGCTGTGCAGATCGGGCTCTTGTGCAAAAAGCGAAGCTAAGAGAGGCCTTCGAAGTTACGGAAGGGTCTCTAGCCGTCACAAGGGTGCCGGAGCAGATGTGCAAAGAGCTCGATGCATTGCCAGTCTTCACCGTGGACCAGCTGAAGACATTCTACGTTCCCAGAAGAAAGAGTGGACAGAAGGGCATCCTGTTTTATGGGTCAAATCATGTCTTGCACCCGGATGATTTGTCGGTCACGTGCCTTCCCTATGAAAGAGGAATAAGAGCCGTCCTAAACCCCAGATATTATACGCCCGAGATGCGAGAATATTTTAAAAAGTGCGAATGTCGGTTATATCAAACGGACTCCGAAGCAAAGTTTTATGAGGGGCTGTGGAACCCACCTCAGGTCCAAGCACTAATCGATAGATGAATCCTAGATAGACGGGGCATAGGTTTCATTCAACCTGACGTCAAGGCATGCTACATGATCCATATTGGTGAAGCCAGCGAAGAGTCAAATGATGAAGATGAGTTAGCCGAGCCAAAAGAAGCCCCTCAAGAGTTCGAAGATGGCGGACAAGCAACCTTCGACGAGTTAACCGAAGTTGATTTAGAAATGCTCGATAATCCAAGGCCGACCTACATCAGCTCACTCTTGTTAGAGGAAATGAAAGAGCAGATAATCGTCCTGCTGCATGAGTTTGCCGACTGTTTCGCATGGACGTACAAAGAAATGCTTGGCCTCTCCCATGAAGTAGCCGTGCATAAGCTGGCTATATCTCCTGATGCCAAGCCAATCAAACAACCTCCTCGAAGAATGAGAAGAGAACTGGAAGAAAAGGTCATCAAGGAAACCAAGAAACTCGTCGATGCCAGTTTCATCAGAGAAGAGAAATATGCGGACTGGATCGCATGCATCGTCCCAGTGAAAAAGAAGAATGGGAAGATCTGAGTCTGCGTCGATTTCAGAGACCTTAACAAGGCATGCCCTATAGATGATTTCCCGCTACCGGTCATGGAAATTATGGTCGATGATACCTCAAATTACTAGATGTTCACCTTCATGGATGACTTGTCTGGATATAATCAGATCAAGATGTCGCCCGAGGATGAGAAACACACAGCGTTTCGAACCCCAATCGGAATATACTGCTACAAGGTGATGCCGTTCAGACTAAAGAATGCAGGAGCCACATATCAAAGGGCAATGACCAAAATCTTTGATGACTTAATCCATAAGGTCGTTGAATGTTATGTTGATGATTTGGTCGTCAAGATAAAAGCCAAGGCCGATCACATCCGTGATCTCAGGACCGTTTTCACCCGACTGAGGGAGCACAATCTGAAGATGAATCCTCTGAAGTGAGCTTTTGGCATGTCGTCGGGAAAATTCTTGGGCTTCATAGTCCGACATCGGGGGATCGAAGTTGACCCGTCGAAGATAAAGGCCGTCATGGAGATGCCTCTTCCAAAGAATCTAACGCAGCTAAGATCCTTTTAAGGCAAACTCACCTAAATACGAAGGTTCGTCTCGAACCTATCGGGGAGATGTCGGTCTTTATCAAAGCTCATGAAGAAGGGAGCTCCCTTTGTCTGGGATGACGAATGTCAAGAAGCGTTCGAAAGTATCAAACAGTACATGTTGCACCTTCCAGTGCTTGCTGCTTCTATTCCAAATAAACCGTTGATTCTCTATACTGCCATGCTAGATGAGTCACTCAGTGCGCTCCTTTCCCAGAACAACGAGGAGGGAAAAGAAAATGCCCTCTACTACCTCAGTCGAACTTTAGTCGGGGCGGAACACAACTATTCCCCAATCGAAAAGAAAGTCGGGGTGGAACACGACTATTCCCCAATCGAAAAGCAATGCCTGGCTCTGATATTCACTGTGAAGAAGCTGAGGCACTATCTGCTCGGTCATCGGGTTATGCTGATTTCCAAGGTCAACCCACTCAAACACTTGATGACCAAAGTAAGCCTAGCCGGCAGAATGGCAAGATGGGCTGTCATGCTGCTTGAGTTTGATATAATTTATACTCCTCAGAAAGCAATAAAAGGGAAAGCCCTCGCCGATTTCCTCGCTGCTCATCCCATACCAGAAGAATGGCCGCTAAATTTTGAATTACCCGTTGAACAAGTGCTGCACCTCGAGGATAGCGAGTCGTGTTGGGAGCTCTACTTCGATGGAGCCTCATCAATAAGGACCTCCAGTAAATCAAGCGTCCTGGAGATAAAAGCGAGGATAGGATTAGTGCTCATCACGCATCGGGAGGAACCCTACGATGTTCTTTCGCTCTCACCGAGCCTCGCACAAACAACGAGGTTGCGTACGAAGCTCTGATAGCTGGTCTGGAGCTCGCCATAGAAATGGGAATTTTTCGGCTACGGGTTTACGGTGACTCCCAGCTTTTCGTCAACCATGTGAGCGGTGACTACAAGATATATAAGCTCGAGTTAGCTTGATATAGAAGTCGGGTAGTGGAACTCATAAAAAGGTTCACTCACATTGAACTAATGAGAGTCCCTAGGGCGTTGAACAGAAATGTCGACGTACTCGCTCGCCTAGCCAAAAAGCCGGCTGATTCTGACATGGATGAAATTCTGATCACAGTAAGGAGCCGACAAATTCTGCCCCCAGTCTCTTTACGAAAAGAGGAAAGCGCAGAAGAAAAAAAGCAATCCTTCCAAAGAAGTTCTAATCGTTCAAGAGCAGCCCGATTGGAGAGAGCCCTTCATAGAGTACCTCCGATACGACAAGCTGCCCGAAGAAAAATCTACGAGGGTTCAGCTGAAGAAGAGAGCACTTCGATGCGTGTTTATAAATAATACACTATACCGCAGATCATATGACCAACTATGGCTCAGGTGTCTGTCATTGATCGAAGCCCAAAAAGTCATGAAAGAAGTTCACTCGGGCGTCTGCGGGGCTCACCAGTCCTGCCCCAAAATGCAGTTTCAGATCCAACGGTTTGGATATTACTGGCCTACCATGATAAGGGATTGCGAAGAGTATGTAAAGAAATATCATGTCTTCCAAATTCACGGTGATTTCATTCACAAGCATCCCAATCCGTTGCATTCAACGGTTGCGTTGTGGCCCTTCAAAGTTTGGGGCACCGACATAGTTGGCCTAATTGATCCTCCATCATACAAAGGCTACCGGTTCATATTGGCTGCAACAGACTACTTTTCCAGATGGGCTGAAGCTGTCCCGCTAAAAGAAGTCAAAACAGAAGATATTCTTACGTTCTTCAGACATAATATTTTATACCGCTTCGGTACACCAAGAAGGATCATTTCTGACTACGGGCGTTCTTTCAAGATATTCAAAATCTCAAGGTTCACTACTCAGCACAAGATAGACTGGAGATATTCCTCTATCTATAATCCAAGAGCCAATGGGCTAGCCGAACCTTTCAACAAACTTCTATGCAAGCTCCTGAGGAAAAATTCTCCAACCAACAAAAGAGTCTGGAATCTCAAAATTCACGAGGCATTGTGGGCATATCGTACCACACACCGTACTCCAACTCAGTCCATTCCATACTCAGTACTCTTTAGAGTGGAGGCAATTCTCTCCTTCGAAGTCGAAGTTCCAAGCTTAAGACTGGCCGTCCAGCATGAGTTGACGGAGGAAGAAAACGTCCTCCTTCGGCTCGAAGAGCTCGACGCTCTCGAAGAAAAGAGGCTTGCAGTACAGCAAAATCTGGACTTTACCGAGCCCAAATGTCAAGGGCAACCCATTTCCGTGCTTTTAAGAAAGGCGAATTGGTGTTGGTTCTTAAAAGACCGATCATCCCCAATCGACATGCTAAGCGAAAATTCGAGCCAAACTGGGAAGGACCATACGTCATTGAGAAAGTGTTTGATGGAGGATCCTACCAGCTGATAAATGCCGAGAGAGAAAGGCCAATGTCACCCATCAATAGCCGATATCTCAAGAAATACTACGCGTGAATGCTCCAAGTCGCAAACAGGCCCTACGGTCTGGATCATAGATCCTGTAAAACCGTATAAAATCCATAGGCGCAAATGACCCCTGTCTCCCACGTCCTACCGGCGAGAATAAATTTGAAATCCTACCAGCGATGAAGCAAAGAAGGGGGTATGTCCACAAGCAAAACGGGTACGAATGAAAACCCGAAAGGGCTCCGTGAGAAAAAACAGCAGGATTACCGGCGAATTTGTGAAAACCCGAAAGGGCGCAAACTCGTAAAAAAAAATGAAATGCACTCACAAAATCCTCTCAACCTTGTGAGGAGAAAATCCCCACGTGAGATCCTTATGACTCACAAAGGAGCAACACACTTAGGAATCCCCACGATTCCTAGGGAGAAATACACTTGCGAGATCCTTTTGACTCATAGTGAGAAAATGCTTTTATGAGACCCTCACGGCTCATAAAATTGAAAAGCCTTAGGTGATAAGGATCTAAACATGTCTCCTAAGACATTATTTCCTAACGGGCACGGCAAATGATGAGTCGCTCATGGCACTACGCTTCAGTGTTAGCAGTGCTGATGCCGACCCAAAACTCAAACTACAAATTCCCAAACGGCTAATGCTGAGTCGCTCCTGGTACTATATTCCAGTGCAGCGATATAGACGCCAACCAAAACGCAAACTCCAAGATTCCCAAATGGCAAATGATGAGTCGCTCCTGATACCATATTCCGGTGTAGCGATACAGACGCCAACCAAAATCCAAATCCCCCAAATTCTCCCAGCCCTATGGCCATTCCTCAACTGGACTACCGTATACAATCCACAGGCATAAACAAGCTAAATCACACCCATGTCCCACGGCAATCACCAGCCCCGCGGTCGGTCTACGCCATCGGAATTATGTTCCATTTGGGAAGATCCACGCGAGTGTCCTCACGATACATGAGGAGAACAGAGCTTACGAGATCCTCTCGACTCGTAAGAAAATACTTTTGTGAGATCCTTACGACTTGATCGCACGCCAAAAAGCATGTCGGATATTCAAAAGTTCTAAAGTTTAACCGCGATCAGGACGGTGTCGCTTTGCAGCTAGCCGCGATGAGCACGGGTCGATCCACAGGGAGACGGTAAGTTTTTAGGCTTGTTTTACGAGTTAATGCGCGTGGATGATTTGTTCGTTATCTAACCTATGTGTTATATTCAAGTATAAGGCTTGTTAGGAAACGATAGGATAGTGTAAGTTAATGGATTCTGTATTCAAGTACCTTGAGCCGAACTTAACCAATGAAGCTAGAACAATCGGAAACAACGTGGATTAGGGGACTTAAGCACGGTATTCATGGAATCCGGCTTATTGACCTTTGTCCGTCCGTTCTTGTCTATTGCTTTCGCCTCCGGCCAAACCGAATGCAACCGGTCACGGTTAGGAATCACCTTTACCTTGGTAGGGTAGGGTGCCCAACGGAGCGCTTGCGTAAGATTTCGGCGGAGTATCAAATGGAAAAGACGGGAAATGGAAATGAAAAAACGAAACGTTAACTTACAATATCTTTCTCTTTTCCTAACAACAATATTCACACCACCATTCACAAAACAACAAAGAGAGCAAAAGAAAAGATAAAAGAAAAGAAAATACTACAAGCAAGTAATTAAATGACATGGGAATAAATTGCAAGTAATAAAAGACAAGAATGAAAATGCAAGTAAGTAAAAGAACAAGTAAGAAAGACTAAGAACCATAGAACCCAAAACAAGACATGGTTCAATAACCCAATCTTAAACCTGCAAGCTCAATGAAGAGGTTGCAAGATCAAGAAGAGGCAAAGAACTCATGGTGAATGAAGGCACAAAAAGAGAGCTTTATTAATCTTCAAGAACGATACAACCCTTGAGATCAATAACCAACCCTTAAACTTTCAAGCTCAATGAAGAGGTTGAAAGATCAAGAGAAGGTTAAGAACTCAAGGGGACTAAGCTATTTACAAGAAAAGAGAAAAGAAAACTTGGACTAAGGAATGACAATCCAAGACTAAAAGAATGACTTTTTTGAACCTTTGTCCACTGCCTGCTTTTATAAGCAGAAAAGAAAAGAAAATAAACAATAAAATTAGGGCTACGTGGCAGCAAGGAGGAGTGTGTGAAGAACTGGGGCCCACTGGAGGTGGTGGGGCTGGCCAGGCCGGTCTATAATATGATGTGGCCGGCCACATCATGTTGGAACGGTCTCGTACTTGGTGTGTTGACTTATTAGGTCCCCCGCATCACTTTGGCGCAGTTTATTTTCTCTGATTTGGCTTGGTCTACACCCAGATTTTGGAGGGAATTTTGAATCTTGAATTCAACACATAATCTTCACCACTAAATGCTCATTACTCCATTCCCACATATGGCTTGATTCATGGCTGCCCCATTATGGCTCATGCTGATTTGTTTAATTGACTTTGATTTGATTTCAGTTTTGGAAGGAAAAAATCAACACATGATGTTTAGCCTTGAATGCATATAATATTTTGCCTTGAATGCATGTTATATCATATCCACATGTGCCTAAAAGTCTTGTGTACACATTTGTTGTGTTGGACCATTTAGATAGAAAAATGTGTACATAAACTTGTTGCAGAAAGGGACTTCTGAAGTATCGGTCGGATTGCGGTTCTGGTTGCAGTGTCGGCTCTCAATTGATATATCCGTGCTTTTAAATGTATTTCCAGTATTTTTTCATGGATACTTGTAATCTGTATTACTGAGCAGACACTGGTTAATAGTACTGATAAATACAACAAATAGATAATGAATGGGCGGTATTAGAATGCAGTTTTCTGATATGAACAAATACCCTCAAACTTATCTTTTACTCGTCCCGAGCAAAACCATTTATTCACAAAAGAAAGTCCTAACCGCACTTTCACAGGGAACGCGATTGCACTGAGCGTGTGCAACAAGCCGTTAAACCTCTAGGTGTCCCTAGTAAGAGGAGTGTTGTCTTCTGAGGGTTTTCAGCGGATACTACCCACAAAATCCCATCAAGCTAGTTTTGCGAAATAACTATGATTCAAACCCTAAGGTTTTATTTAAAAGATAGCAATTCTATTATCCCAAATTTAGAACTATCGAACCTTTATGTTTCACACCTCTCTTCTCATTTAACTTAAGATTTTATATGTCTTTACGTGCAGTGCAAATAGTGTCGTTAAGTTTCAAAAGGATCGATTAAAGTCGTCATGTTACAAAATAAAGCCCAGATAAAAATTTAAAAAGGATCACATAAGTTTTATAAAGAGTTAAATATTTCTCAAGTTTTGTTTTTCAGTAAGGTTTCAATTTCAGAATTTCTATCTTCCTTAACAGGAAACTAGGTCTTTTTTTTCACTCCACCTTTTTCTTGTTTTTAATTCATACACACCTTTGTGAACGTGCAATAGTCTTTATTATAGAATAAAACCTTCATATCTTCGGTAGAAATACTTTTTTATAAAAACCTGTCTTTTGCCAAGATTATTCTCACACAAAGCACCGTTAGGAATTTTAACTCGGAGAGAACACTTGTTTAACTTTGTTTTAATCTGGACTTTTTAGGTTTCTTAGCGAGCTTTAGGCCAATGCTCCCAAACCGGCTGGTTTTAGGGCATTAGGTGTAGAGATACCCCAGGGGACTTAATTACTAACGTTACCTAGGCCCAAAAACAAAAGACAATTTTAGCCTGAAAATCATGACGATTTAATGCGGTCGGAGATATAACCGGTAGTTCAATTAATTTTTAGATAAAAGACGTGTTTAGTGGGTCAGGTGTGTAATCACTCCAGTCAAGTTTCAGATGGGTTATTCTTCATCAATAACATCCCTTCACATCCACCTCTCTTTATAAACTAGTCTTGATATTACTTATTTCAGAACAAATCTATTTGATCCTCAGAAAATAGTTTATCAAAAAAGTTTTCAGACATAATAGACTTGTTATCTAATTTTCAAAACTCACGACACGTGTAGTGTGATGTAAAGACGTATATCAGCTATAGTTAACTTCAAAGGAGAGTTATTTTTCAGGTTTTCAAAATCTAAAAATAGGATTTAGTTGTTCCTACCTTATTAAACAAAACCGTCCAAATATTAAATCTAAGTTTTTCCACTAGCTAACTTGACGACAAAGTTTTTATGTTTTTAGAAAATTTTCTGATTTTTATGAGTTTTTTTAAAAATAAGTATGCAGATGCAGAATATACAAATGAATGCGAAGGTGGAAAGCTTACCAAGCACTCATTTGATCGCACGCCAAAAAGCGTGTCGGAAATTTTAAAATTCTAAAGTTTAACCGCGATCAGGACAGTGTCGCTTTGCAGCTAGCCGCGATGAGCACGGGTCGATCCACAGGGAGACGGTAAGTTTTTAGGCTTGTTTCAACGAGTTAACAACGTTGCGGATTTGTTTGTTATCTAACCTATGTGTTATATTCAAGTATAAAGCTTGTTAGGAAACGATAGGTAGTGTAAGTTAATGGATTCCGTATTCAAGTATTTTGAGCCGAACTTAACCAATGAAGCTAGAACAATCGGCAACAACGTGGATTAGGGGACTTAAGCACGGTATTCATGGAATCCGGCTTATTGATCCTTGTCCGTCCGTTCTTGTCTCTTGCTTTCGCCTCCGGCCAAACCGAATGCAACCGGTCACGGTTAGGAATCACCTTTACCGTGGTAGGGTAGGATGCCTAACGGAGCGCTTGCGTAAGGTTTGGACGGAATTTCAAATGGAAAAGACGGGAAAAGGAAATGAAAAACGGAACGTTAACTTACAACATCTTTCTCTTTTCCTAACAACAATATTCACACCATTCACAAAACAAACCAAAAAGAGATAACAAAAGGGAAGAACAAAGAAAAGAAAAGATTACAAGAAATTAATTAAAGTGCATGGAATTTAAGTGCGAGAATTAAAAGAGCAAGAATAAAATGCAAGTAAAAGATTAGGAACCAAAGAACATATTGCAAGACATGGGTTCAATAACCCAAACTTAAACTTGCAAGCTCAATAAAGAGGTTGCAAGATCAAGAGAGGGCAAAGAACTCATGGTGAAGGAAGCACAAAAGAACACTTTATTAAACTTCAAGAACGATACAACCCTTGAGATCAATAACCAACCCTTAAACTTTCAAGCTCAATGAAGAGGTTGAAAGATCAAGAGAAGGTTAAGAACTCAAGAGGACTAAGCTATTTACAAGAAAAGAGAAAAGAAAACTTGGACTAAGGAATGACAATCCAAGACTTAAAGAATGACTCTTTTGAACCTTTGCCCACTGCCTGCTTTTATAGGCAGAAAAGAAAAGAAAATAAACAATAAAGTTAGGGCTACGTGGCAGCAAGGAGGGGTATGTGAAGAACTGGGGCCCACTGGAGGTGGTGGGGCCGGCCAGGCCGGTCTATAATGTGATGTGGCCGGCCACATCATGTTGGAACGGTCTCGTACTTGGTGCGTTGACTTGTTAGGTCCCCCGCATCACTTTGGCGTAGTTTATTTTCTCTGATTTGGCTTGGTCTACACCCAGATTTTGGAGGGAATTTTGAATCTTGAATTCAACACATAATCTTCACCACTAAATGCTCATTACTCCATTCCCACATGTGGCTTGATTCATGGCTTTCCCATTATGGCTCATGCTGATTTGTTTAATTGACTTTGATTTGATTTCAGTTTTGGAAGGAAAAAATAACACATGATGTTTAGCCTTGAATGCATATAATATTTTGCCTTGAATGCATATTATATCATATCTGCATATGCCTAAAAGTCTTGTGTACACATTTGTTGTGTTGGACCATTTAGATAGAAAAATGTGTACACAAACTTGTTGCAGAAAGGGACTCCTGAAGTATCGGTCGGATTGCGGTTCTGGTTGCAGTCTCGACTCTCAATTGATATATCCGTGCTTTTAAATGTATTTTCAGTATTTTTTCACGGATACCTGTAATCTGTATTACTGAGCAGACACTGGTTAATAGTACTGATAAATACAACAAATAGATAATGAATGGGCGGTATTAGAATGCAGTTTTCTGATATGAACAAATACCTCCAAACTTATCTTTTGCTCGTCACGAGCAAAACCATTTATTCACAAAAGAAAGTCCTAACCGCACTTTCGCAGGGAACGCGATTGCACTGAGCGTGTGCAACAAGCCGTTAAACCTCTAGGTGTCCCTAGTAGGAGGAGTGCTGTCTCCTGAGGGTTTTCAGCGGATACCACCCACAAAATCCCGTCAAGCTAGTTTTGCGAAATAACTATGATTCAAACCCTAAGGTTTTGTTTAAAAGATAGCAATTCTATTATCCCAAATCTAGAACTATCGAACCTTTATTTTTCACACCTCTCTTCTCATTTAACTTAAGATTTTATGTCTTTATGTGCAGTGCAAATAGTGTCGTTAAGTTTCAAAAGGATCGATTAAAGTCGTCATGTTACAAAATAAAGCCCAGATAAAAACTTAAAAAGGATCACATAAGTTTTATAAAGAGTTAAGTATTTCTCAAGTTTCATTTTCCAGTAAGGTTTCAATTTTAGAATTTCTATCTTCCTTAACAAGAAACTAGGTCTTATTTTTCACTCCACCTTTTTCTTGTTTTCATTTCATACACACCTTTGTGAATGTGCAATAGTCTTTATTATAGAATAAAACCTTCATATCTCCGCTAGAAATACTTTTTTATAAAAACCTGTATTTTGCCAAGATTATTCTCACACAAAGAACCGTTAGGAATTTTAACTCGGAGAGAAAACTTGCTTGACTTTGTTTTAATCTGGACTTTCTAGGCTTCTTAGCGAGCTTTGGGCCAATGCTCCCAAACCGGCTGGTTTTAGGGCATTAGGTGTAGAGATACCCCAGCGGACTTAATTACTCAAGTTACCTAGGCCCAAAAACAAAAGACAATTTTAGCGTGAAAATCATGACGATTTAATGCGGTCGGAGATATAACCGGTAGTTCAATTAATTTTTGGATAAAAGACGTGTTTAGTGGGTCAGGTGTGTAATCACTCCAATCAAGTTTCAGATGGGTTATTCTTTAGAATTAGTTCTAATTAAGGCATCAATAACATCCCTTCATATCCACCTCTCTTTATAAACTAGCCTTGATATTACTTATTTCAGAACAAATCTATTTGATCCTCAGAAAATAGTTTATCAAAAAAGTTTTCAGACATAATAGACTTGTTATCTAATTTTCAAAACTCACAACACGTGTAGTGTGATGTAAAGACGTATATCAGCTATAGTTAACTTCAAAGGAGAGTTATTTTTCAGGTTTTCAAAATCTAAAAATAGGATTTAGTTGTTCCTACCTTATTAAACAAAACCGTCCAAATATTAAATCTAAGTTTTTCCACTAGCTAACTTGACGACAAAGTTTTTATGTTTTTATAAAATTTTCTGATTTTTATGAGTTTTTTTTAAAAATAAGTATGCAGATACAGAATATACAAATGAATGCGAAGGTGGAAAGCTTACCGAGCACACATTTGATCGCACGCCAAAAAGCGTGTCGGATATTTTAAAATTCTAAAGTTTAACCGCGATCAGGATGGTTTCGCTTTGCAGCTAGCCGCGATGAGCACGGATCGATCCACAGGGAGACGGTAAGTTTTTAGGCTTGTTTTAACGAGTTAACAACGTTGCGGATTTGTTCGTTATCTAACCTATGTGTTATATTCAAGCATAAGGCTTGTTAGGAAACGATAGGATAGTGTAAGTTAATGGATTCCGTATTCAAGTACTTTGAGCCGAACTTAACCAATGAAGCTAGAACAATCGGCAACAACGTGGATTAGGGGACTTAAGCACGGTATTCATGGAATCCGGTTTATTGATCCTTGTCCGTCCGTTCTTGTCTCTTGCTTTGGCCTTCGGCCAAACCGAAAACAACCGGTCATGGTTAGGAATCACCTTTATCTTGGTAGGGTAGGTTGCCTAACGGAGCGCTTGCGTAAGGTTTGGGCGGAGTTTCAAATGGAAAAGACGGGAAAAGGAAATGAAAAACGGAACGTTAACTTACAACATCTTTCTCTTTTCCTAACAACAATATTCACACCATTCACAAAACAAACCAAAAAGAGATAACAAAAGGGATGAACAAAGAAAAGAAAAGATTACAAGTAAGTAATTAAAGTGCATGGAATTTAAGTGCGAGAATTAAAAGAGCAAGAATAAAATGCAAGTAAGTTAAAGATTAGGAACCAAAGAACATATTGCAAGACATGGGTTCAATAACCCAAACTTAACTTGCAAGCTCAATAAAGAGGTTGCAAGATCAAGAGAGGGTAAAGAACTCATGGTGAAGGAAGCATAAAAGAACACTTAATTAAACTTCAAGAACGATACAACCCTTGAGATCAATAACCAACCCTTAAACTTTCAAGCTCAATGAAGAGGTTGAAAGATCAAGAGAAGGTTAAGAACTCAAGGGGACTAAGCTATTTACAAGAAAAGAGAAAAGAAAACTTGGACTAAGGAATGACAATTCAAGACTAAAAGAATGACTCTTTTGAACCTTTGCCCACTGCCTGCTTTTATAGGCAGAAAAGAAAAGAAAATAAACAATAAAATTAGGGCTACGTGGCAGCAAGGAGGGGTGTGTGAAGAACTGGGGCCCACTGGAGGTGGTGGGGCCGGCCAGGCCGGTCTATAATATGATGTGGCCGGCCACATCATGTTGGAACGGTCTCGTACTTGGTGTGTTGACTTGTTAGGTCCCCCGCATCACTTTGGCGCAGTTTATTTTCTCTGATTTGGCTTGGTCTATACCCAGATTTTGGAGGGAATTTTGAATCTTGAATTCAACACATAATCTTCACCACTAAATGCTCATTACTCCATTCCCACATGTGGCTTGATTCATGGCTGCCCCATTATGGCTCATGCTGATTTGTTTAATTGACTTTGATTTGATTTCAGTTTTGGAAGGAAAAAATCAACACATGATGTTTAGCCTTGAATGCATATAATATTTTGCCTTGAATGCATATTATATCATATCCACATGTGCCTAAAAGTCTTGTGTACACATTTGTTGTGTTGGACCATTTAGATAGAAAAATAAGTAAACAAACTTGTTGCAGAAAGGGACTCCTGAAGTATCGGTCGGATTGCGGTTCTGGTTGCAGTGTCGGCTCTCAATTGATATATCCGTGCTTTTAAATGTATTTCCAGTATTTTGTCACGGATACCTGTAATCTGTATTACTGAGCAGACACTGGTTAATAGTACTGATAAATACAACAAATAGATAATGAATGGGCGGTACTAGAATGCAGTTTTCTGATATGAACAAATACCCTCAAACTTATCTTTTGCTCGTCCCGAGCAAAACCATTTATTCACAAAAGAAAGTTCTAACCGTACTTTCGCAGGGAACGCGATTGCACTGAGCATGTGCAACAAGCCGTTAAACCTCTAGGTGTCCCTAGTAGGAGGAGTGTTGTCTCCTGAGGGTTTTCAGCGGATACTACCCACAAAATCCCGTCAAGCTAGTTTTGCGAAATAACTATGATTCAAACCCTAAGGTTTTGTTTAAACAATAGAAATTTTATTATCCCAAATCTAGAACTATCGAACCTTTATTTTTCACACCACTCTTCTCATTTAACTTAAGATTTTATGTCTTTACGTGCAGTGCAAATAGTGTCGTTAAGTTTCAAAAGGATCGATTAAAGTCGTCATGTTACAAAATAAAGCCCAAATAAAAACTTAAAAAGGATCACATAAGTTTTATAAAGAGTTAAGTATTTTTCAAGTTTCATTTTCCAGTAAGGTTTCAATTTCAGAATTTCTATCTTCCTTAACAAGAAACTTGGTCTTATTTTTCACTCCACCTTTTTCTTGTTTTTATTTCATACACACCTTTGTGAACGTGCAATAGTCTTTATTATAGAATAAAACCTTCATATCTCCGCTTGAAATACTTTTTTATAAAAACCTGTCTTTTGCCAAGATTATTCTCACACAAAGAACCGTTAGGAATTTTAACTCGGAGAGAACACTTGCTTGACTTTGTTTTAATCTGGACTTTCTAGGATTTTTAGCGAGCTTTGGGCCAATGCTCCCAAACCGGCTGGTTTTAGGGCATTAGGTGTAGAGATAACCCAGCGGACTTAATTACTCAAGTTACCTAGGCCCAAAAACAAAAGACAATTTTAGCCTGAAAATCATGACGATTTATTGCGGTCGGAGATATAACCGGTAGTTTAATTAATTTTTGGATAAAAGACGTGTTTAGTGGGTCAGGTGTGTAATCACTCCAATCAAGTTTCAGATGGGTTATTCTTTAGAATTAGTTCTAATTAAGGCATCAATAACATCCCTTCATATCCACCTCTCTTTATAAACTAGTCTTGATATTACTTATTTCAGAACAAATCTATTTGATCCTCAGAAAATAGTTTATCAAAAAAGTTTTCAGACAAAATAGACTTGTTATCTAATTTTCAAAACTCACGACACGTGTAGTGTGATGTAAAGACGTATATCAGCTATAGTTAACTTCAAAGGAGAGTTATTTTTTTAGGTTTTCAAAATCTAAAAATAGGATTTAGTTGTTCCTACCTTATTAAACAAAACCGTCAAAATATTAAATCTAAGTTTTTCCACTAGCTAACTTGACGACAAAGTTTTTAGAAAATTTTCTGATTTTTATGAGTTTTTTTAAAAATAAGTATGTAAATGCAGAATATACAAATGAATGCGAAAGTGGAAAGCTTACCGAGCACACCCCCAAACTTAAACTTGACAGTGCCCTCACCGTCAGGCTACACTAAGAGGGTCAAAATTGTCGGTGCCTCCCCAAAAACAATTTATATACAAAAATAAAAACCAAAAATATGTACACCAAAAGGTTCCCCCCCCCCAAACTTAAGTAAAACAGTGTTTCCACTGTTAAGCGTTGAAGTTCAGGATTAGGAGGGAAAGAGAACAGTATCAAGGTGTACAAGGCCTTACAAAAGCCAAAAGTGAGCACCAACCATTCAAAAATTCTATCATGATAATATGCGGGTTGGTGAAAAAATATGAAGAGAAAAGAAATGGAGAATACGCGAGACTGTATGGAGATAGAAGCGGGATACGATCTCGGTATATGAGAGGAAGAATGGCGGAAGGGAAAAAGAAATGGTGTACGAACTTGAGAGTGAAAATGGAGTGAATAAATTAGCACAATATGTAATGACCGATATGTAAAAAGCGATTATGCTAATCTATCAACCCGTCGAGAGATTGGGTCAAATCCCTCAAGATTCGTCAGAAAACATGGGTACGCCGAACTCGGTAAACCAGACATAGGAAATGAAAGTGATACAGTTTCTTGCAAGGTCGGAACGATGGAAGGGACGAAGGGGAGTGATTTATGAATAGTCTTATTCTCACCTAAGTAAACTGTCTCGAACTCGAAAGATTCCATCAATGGTTCGAAATGACTGTGAGCAACCGAGTTTGATGGTTCAAATAACTCATCTGAAAATTCAAAGGTCTCAAACTCGGGCGGTGAGTCTTCAACATCATCCGAAAAAGTGAAACACTCGTAATCGTTATCGGCTGTGAGAAAAGTGTCAGATTCAAGGAGGAACGCACTAGTGACGTCAAATGTGCTGTGATTGAACATAAATTTTTCAAACTCACAGTCCTCCTGCATGATCTTTTGCATGGTCGGAACGATGGAAAGGATGGAGGGTGATTTAGGAAGTATAACAGTTAAAGGTTCAGGAGGATGGATTGGAAAATCCGACACATCAAATAAAAATGGTTCATCCTCAATACTATCCTCAATACTCTTCTCAATACTATCCTCATAATTCTCCTCAAAAATTATCTCATCCATGCAAATCTCATCAAAATCAAGACGCATATGAAGTTCGGGAGAAAATTTAATGACTCGGGATGATGAATTGGAGAGAAAATTTCAGTCAAATCTACGGGTTCATCATCCAAAATACTCCCTGCGTCAA
Source organism: Agapanthus africanus (assembly GCA_030015575.1). Lineage (NCBI taxonomy): Eukaryota > Viridiplantae > Streptophyta > Magnoliopsida > Asparagales > Amaryllidaceae > Agapanthus > Agapanthus africanus. The sequence continues at coordinate 74,200,740 of CM057348.1, forward strand.
TATCCTCAATCAAGTGAAGATTAATATTCTCAGACTCCTCATCAAAAGTATGGATTTCAATCGATTCTGGTTCTAAGATGGAAGTGTAGAGGTCAAAAGGTTTAGGATTAGTTTCACTTGGAATGGACCCTTCACAATCTGGTAATTCAAACACTACAAAATCGCACAACTCATTAAACGTTCTATCTTTAATCGGTAAATCTTTTGGGACACTAGATAGACATTCAAAACTGGAGTTGTGTGATTCAATTTGCAATGGGTAGGTTTGATTAGGAAGGGTGTACAGCTCACTTTCACTACTCAAATTCTCAGCCTGTCCTACCGCCTCATCATACATTGTAAAATGTGGAGCTAGTTGAAAACTAGCTACCGGGTCACTAGGTTGTATGAGGATGGCCATGGACGCATTCAAATCCATCATCTGTTTGCATGACGCTACCCTAAAGTCTTTCAACAACTGTTCCAAACTAGACATGGGTTGTGAAGGGGTTTCAATAAAAGATTCAAAATTGTTTGGATACTGAAAACTCCCAAAAGGTTGTTCAGAAACAATGTCTAGGGCAGGTGCAAAAGTTAGGTAGGACTCGTAGGAATTGAATGGCTGGACAAGGGTAGGATCAACATACGAATAAGAAGGTGAATGGAATTGTTGATCCATAGAATTTGTAGTGGTGAAAGGAGTGAAAGATCGGCTACGGGATTGTTCAATATGTTCAGCGAGAGACAAAGGACGACTTGCAAAAGGGGTGTCAACATAAGAGTGTGGGGGAGGTTGAAAAGGTTGATACAAAATGGATTGCGGAGTGCAAGTGTTTGTCCTAGATGCATCTATGCGTTCTTTCAATGAAATTTTTGGCATGGATGGATCGTTCGAAGTTCGACCAAAACAAGAACCGTAGGAAGTTATATCTGGTTGTGGGTACCAAAGTTCGGCAAGAGTTTTTCAAGGTGGGGTACCCATGTTATGAAGAGAGGAAGAAGAATAAGAGAAAAGGATGGGAAAAGAATGTGGTTTTTTTTATAGTTTCTTTAGTTAGTTATTAACAAAAGAATGAAATATACAAAAAAGAATCTGGACAAAAACAATCACGACACAAAAATACCACACACCTAATCGTTCTAGGGTTCACCTAGGTCAACTAGACCTGCTCAAGAACGTGATTGGCGAAGTAAAACTGTGTCAAGAAACAGGCTCAAGATACACTGATCACGAGGCCAGGTAAGTGCAGAGATAAGAGGAGGTTTTCCGACGCTTTCGCGAAGGTCCTTAATTAAATAACCCTTTCTCTTTTGGCGGTTTTGCCGTGAACACTTTTCTAGACACCCCATAAACAATATACCATTAAGCGGTGTTCTAAACACAATTAATCTCTCATAGTGAGCGCAAAGTCCTTAAGGCTTAAAGTCTAATTTCTTTTAAAATTTATGCGGGTAAACGTTTGTGCACAGTTTCGTGATTTGTAGGCCACGGAAAAAGGTGATGAAATCCTTTACCGTATGTTGTGGGGTTCGCTTGCCCTTAAGTCCGTATTAATGTATGCAATGTGCAATTCAATGGAAAAAAATTATTCAAAGAATCAAACAATCGTTTTTTAGTTTAAGCTCGGCACTGCAACAAATACGGGTTAGTCAATTTTTATTTTTTTTTGGCGTTTGCTAGCGAACTTGCAAAGAATCCTGCAAAGATATTATATTGGAAGCGTCAGATTTGAGAAGAAGGTGTTAGTAAAGTACGTACCTTTAAGTTGTGGGTTAAGAAACCCCGTTGAATCGAATCCAAGTAGCTTGAAAAGTTCGCTTGCGCGGGTCAAACTACCCAGATCTTTGGCACTGTACTTCGTAACCACCTTAACTTTGAATGTGCACTTTGCTCCCCACGCCCGTTGTTCGTAAATCCGCAAAATCTGAAATGTCGGAAAAACGGATTATTATTGCGAAAAAGCGATACGAATGCCCAAATACCTGCACATTAAAATTATAAAAAAAAAACAAACAATACAAATAGGACAAAAATAGAGCACTGGAGCACAGAGGAGAAATTGGAGGCAAAAGGTGGTGAAAGGGCCGGCGTCGCCGGATTTGGGGATGATGTCGCCGGCCAACTTGTTGAGGTAGGGCTCCAAATTTCAACAGTAGTCTCAGAGTTCCACTAATGCCACACTGGTATTGTTTATTCTTTCTATTAAGATCCAAAGTGCTTGCAGGTTCAATTTCCAGAGAACAAAATGGTTAGTTTTGTTAGTTTTTGTTTTTTGGTTTTGAAATTTTTATGTTGTTTTGAAAAATAGGGTTAGATGGGTATTAACAAGATTAATCCGAAATAACAAAAATAAAAACGTTACCGTCTCCCCGGCAACGGCGCCATTTGATCGTACGCCAAAAAGCGTGTCGGATATTTTAAATTTTTAATGTTTAACCGCGATCAGGATGGTGTCGCTTTGCAGCTAGCCGCAATGAGCACGGGTCGATCCACAGGGAGACGGTAAGTTTTTAGGCTTGTTTTAACGAGTTAACAACGTTGCGGATTTGTTCGTTATCTAACCTATGTGTTATATTCAAGTATAAGGCTTGTTAGGAAACGATAGGATAGTGTAAGTTAATGGTTTCCGTATTCAAATACTTTGAGCCGAACTTAACCAATGAAGTTAGAACAATCGGCAACAACATGGATTAGGGGACTTAAGAACGGTATTCATGGAATCCGGCTTATTGATCCTTGTCCGTCCGTTCTTGTCTCTTGCTTTCGTCTCCTGCTTTCGTCTCCGGCCAAACCGAATGCAACCGGTCACGGTTAGGAATCACCTTTACCTTGGTAGGATAGGGTGCCTAACGGAGCTCTTGCGTAAGGTTTGGGCGGAGTTTCAAATGAAAAAGACGGAAAAAGGAAATGAAAAACGGAACGTTAACTTACAACATCTTTCTCTTTTCCTAACAACAATATACACACCATTCACAAAACAAACCAAAAAAAGATAACAAAAGGGAAGAACAAAGAAAAGAAAAGATTATAAGTAAGTAATTAAAGTGCATGGAATTTAAGTGCGAGAATTAAAAGAGCAAGAATAAAATGCAAGTAAGTAAAAGATTAGGAACCAAAAAACATATTGCAAGACATGGGTTCAATAACCCAAACTTAAACTTGCAAGCTCAATAAAGAGGTTGCAAGATCAAGAGAGGGCAAAGAACTCATGGTGAAGGAAGCACAAAAGAACATTTTATTAAACTTCAAGAATGATACAACCCCTTGAGATCAATAACCAACCCTTAAACTTTCAAGCTCAATGAAGAGGTTGAAGTATCAAGAGAAGGTTAAGAACTCAAGGGAGACTAAGCTATTTACAAGAAAGGAGAATAGAAAATTTGGACAAAGAATGACAATCCAAGACTAAAGAATGATTCTTTTGAACCTTTGCCCACTGCCTGCTTTTATAGGCAGAAAAGAAAAGAAAATAAACAATAAAATTAGGGCTACGTGGCAGCAAGGATGGGTGTGTAAAGAACTGGGGCCCACTGGAGATGGTGGGGCCGGCCATGCCGGTCTATAATGTGATGTGGCCGGCCACATCATGTTGGAACGGTCTCGTACTTTGTGTGTTGACTTGTTAGGTCCCCCGCATCACTTTGGCGCAGTTTATTTTCTCTGATTTGGCTTGGTCTACACCCAGATTTTGGAGGGAATTTTGAATCTTGAATTCAACACATAATCTTCACCATTAAATGCTCATTACTCCATTCCCACATGTAGCTTGATTCATGGCTGCCCTATTATGGCTCATGCTGATTTGTTTAATTGACTTTGATTTGATTTCAGTTTTGGAAGGAAAAAATCAACACATGATGTTTAGCCTTGAATGCATATAATATTTTGCCTTGAATGTATATTATATCATTTCCACATGTGCCTAAAAATCTTGTGTACACATTTGTTGTGTTGGACCATTTAGATAGAGAAATGTGTACACAAACTTGTTGCAGAAAGGGACTCCTGAAGTATCGGTCGGATTGCGGTTCTGGTTGCAGTGTCGGCTCTCAATTGATATATCCGTTCTTTTAAATGTATTTCCAGTATTTTATCACGGATACCTGTAATCTGTATTACTGAGAAGACACTGGTTAATAGTACTGATAAATACAACAAATAGATAATAAATGGACGGTATTAGAATGCAGTTTTCTGATATGAACACGACTCATAAGAGAAAAACACACTTGGGGATCCTCACGACTCGTAAAGAGAAAATGCACCTATGAGATCCACGCGAGTAGGGAAAAAATGCTTTTATGAGACCCTTAGGGCTCATAAAATTGAAAAGCCTTAGGTGATAGGGATATCAACCTGTCTCCTAAGCCGTCGTTCCCCAACGGGTAACGGAAAATGATGAGTCGCTCATGGTATCACGCTTTAATATTAGCAGTGCTGATGGCATTATTCCAGTGGAGCAATGTTGATGCTATACAAAATCCAAATTTCGTGTTCCTTTCAAATTCAAAAGTCCCGTCAAATAAGGCAGAAATCAAACAGATTAAATCAAAGTCCCACCCGACAGCACTTCTAAGCTCGAAAGTCCCGCTGGACCGGTAGGGAACTTCCAAAACAAATCAAATCAAACAAATCAACCCCGACACCGCAACAAGCGAAGCAAGTCAACTTCAACCCCGACACCGCAGAAAGCGAAGCAAGTCAAATCAAATCCCAACACCGCAGAAAGCCGAGCAAGTCAAATCAAATCCGGACGCCGCAGAAAGCGGAGAAAGTCAAATCAAATCCGGACGCCGCAGAAAGCGGATCAAGTCAACTTCAATCCCGACACCGCTAAAAGCGGAGCAAGTCAAATCAAATCCCGACACCGTAGAAAGCGGAGCAAGTCAAATCAAATCCCGACACTGTAAAAAGCGGAGCAAGTTATCGACCGTTCAAGTCGCAAAAATGGCAGCACCGACCGTCCAAGCCGCAAAAATGCCAGCACCGACCGTCCAAGTCACAAAAATGGCAGTATCGACCTTCTACGTCGCTAAAATGGCAGCATACCCTCCACGTCATCAAAAGGGAACCCAACCAAAACAAGCTCTATATAGAACAAGATCAATCAATTTCATGCACACAACCCACACACGCGGTGTGCATTTATTGATGGGGCACTTTGTTGGGATCAAAAATTACACCCGGTTGACCAAGTCAAAATCAAAGTCAACCCCAAGCCAAGTAGGCCTAAGTCCAGATCAAGACCGAGCATGGAAGGGACCGGCCCCATGACAAAAAAGAATGAAGTCATAAATTATTTTAATGTAATTCTTTTTTTTAAAAATAAATATATGTAAAATGGGCAAAAATCCAAAATTTTGTAAATCGCAAGGCTTATGTGCAAAAAGAAATAAGCACATAAGGCATGGGATGGCACAAGTGCCATATGGAAAAGCCCAAGAGGCTATGTGTAAAATGTGTAGCCTATAAAGGCAAACATGATGAAAAAATCAAGAAGAACTTTTCATTCTCTCAAAAAAGTCTAGGGTTCTGTGCCTCCTTCTCCTTCCTCAAGGTTCTAAATATTCTTCCTTTTTCTTAAATTAAATCAAGAGTATCACTTTTCTTTTCCCAAAATAGAATAGTTTTTCACTACGAAACCAACAAAAGAAAGCTCAGATCTCCCATTAGATCTCTAAAAAAGGGGATTTTTTAGTCTCACATTTCTTTTTCTCCAAGATCCGGCCAACAGAGAAGAGAATGAAAAAGACCTATCTCAAAAAATCCCACTTTGGGAAGAACCAAGGCTCAAGAGAAAATTCAGGGCTCAAGGGAGGGTCCCCTTTCATCATCTCCGAAAATCTCTTTGGAGTTTAACTCCACACAAAAAATAATAATAACAAAAATAGTAAATCTTTTTTTCAGGAGTTTAACACCAAAGGTCAATCGGGAAGTACATCTCCTAGTGCAAGGGCTAAGCCCCCTTTCCTTTTTTTAGGAGTTTAAATCCAAAAGTCAATTGGGAAGTACAACTCCATGTGCAGGGGTTAAGTCTATATTTCTCTCTTTTTTTAGGAGTTTAACTCCAAAAGTAAATCAGGAGTACAACTCCCTGTACATGGGCTAAACCCCTTTTTCTGCAAGCACCCAGCTCCCACGTGCCGGACGCGTGAGGCACTAGCGCCCAGCGCCTATGAGCCAAGCATGTGAGGTGCTGACCCTCGTAAACTCTGTGTAGACCCCGACACGCCGAAGTACCCTTCAAAACACAACACACGCATACGGCACATTGAGTTAGCATGACCAGTTTAACCCATCAATCGGAGGTTCCCTTGCTTCAAAAGTGAGGGGTAATTAACGGCAGCTTAGTCCGCGGCTGTCGGAGATTCAGATCTCCATAATCAATAAACCCCGGCCTGCCCTAGACAGGGGGAATCTGTACATGCCTGACAAGCGAGCGCATTCCCATCTCAATGGGGTGACGAAAAACACCCTACATTAGCATGTTGCAAGTTAAACTTGTCTGATCGGATCTCACGGATGCTACGTTCGACATCGGATACACATCGCGATGCAACTCAAGCGCGCAGGACTGGACCTGGCTGAACAATGACGTGATGTGATGTCTAGGCTTGACGACGATGGTGATTGGGTCGTCTGGATCGTCGGCGACGCGTGCGACTCTGACGAGATGATTAAGAACCAAGAAAGCAAAAGAAGAAAGAAAGAAAGAAAGAAAGAAAGAAGAATGGGGTGTGTGACTCGGCTCTGGGTTCTGGGACAGAGGGCAGGAGAGATGACGGCGGCGGCGGCGACGATGGCTGCCGTCGACGACGAGGGGCCGCGGGTTCTCTGGGTTGATGTTCGGGGTTGCTGTTGTAGCCGATAATGGTAGTGGTGGTGGTTTATGGTGTCGGGGAGAGGAGAGGGAGGTAAAGAAACGACGGCGAGGTCTGTGGTGATTGGCGGAGAGGTTTCTGGGGTCACGTTGGGGCTGTGCAGGGATGGTCGTGGGTTGGCGTCGAGTGTAGGGTGCTCGGGGTTGTAGGGATCTCGTCAGGGTTGTGCAAAGTGTTCTTGAGAATGGAGAGGAGAAGAGGGATGAGGTTGGGGTGAGGTCAAGATGGTCGGCGGCGACGAAGACGTGGCGAAGGCGTCGGTGAGGTTTGGGTTTACTGGGTTAGGTGTTGGTGGTGGCGTTAGGCGCTCGGGAGAAGAGAAGAGGAGGTGGATGCAGAGGTGGTAATGAGGGCAAGGAGACGAGGGGAAGGTGATGAGGTCAGGGTTGGCGAGGTGAGGGCTAGGGTTCTCGGGTTCGTTCTCGTGGCGAGAAGAAACGGAGAAGAAAGAGAGGGGAGAGAGAGTTGTTTAATAAATTAGGTTAATTAGAATATATATATAGGAGAGAGAGAGAGAGGAGAGAGATATGAGAATATATTAATCAGTTGTTTTATTATATATAAATTGTATATATAACAGTAAGATTATAGAATATTATATATATATATATTAGGTTTATATAGCTAATATCAAAATACTCCGAAAAATACCCGGGTCTTTTCTAAAAATCTAGTTTTAAAATATGGATAATATACGTACAAGCTAAAACCATAATGTAATGTCCGGTTAATAAAAATGGATATCCCCAACAACTAAATATACGTAGCGATCCAAACGAGTCTGTTTTATCAATCTGGACATGAACACGATATATGGATGCAAACATATGATATGGAGTATGATAACATGCCATGCTAGATATCAAAAATATTATCTGGCTTTTATTTGTATTGTTTAAAGATATGCGGATACAAAATATTTCATACATGTATATAGAACCTAAATGTGCACGGATCCTTAAATATATGACGTAATCTTGAACCATGATGGGTTTCAAGCAAGCGGGTCAGGTCGGATACTATCTGTCACGCCCCGCTTCCCAGAGTACGCTAGATTGGGCACGTGACATAACCAACCATGCTACCTGTGGGTAGGAAGTATCCATCCACAGTCACATTACGGCTGTAGAGATATCAAGAACAAGATAAAACTATCTAAAACATGTTCATAATCCAGAATAACAGGAGTCAACAATAAATAAATGCGGAAGCAAATGATCCAATATAAATAACTGAAAAGTGTGTCCCATAATGCGGGCTCACATCAGGAAATAAATGCAGGAAATAAAACTAACTACTACTGAACTCACAGCTCAGCTTGCTGGCTGAAGTACTCCTGCTCGGACTGCAACAGCGGTACGGAATCTGGGCCATGCAAAACCCAGACGTCAGCGCGTCATGTCATCAAGTAATATAATATAAACAGTGTAGTAGGCAATGTAATATAAACATGAATACAGCAAGAATAACAATAATATGAATCATACCAGTACAGGGTAGCGTGCAGTGGGTAAACTAAACTGTTCTATCAGGTTTTCTATTCTAAAGTCTTTGAAATCAATTGATGAATCGTCGATGTAACTCAATAGTATCCCGTGCGTGCCCGGGACCACGTTCAAGATTCTCGGGGCTGAATCCGAGACGTGCCGCTAGGCAGTAACAGGTAGCAGGATGGGCGAGTGATGTCAGCATCATCACTCCAGGGCTGGCCTAGCCCGTAAGACTGATCAGAACAGGTATCGAACTGTTGAGTTATAAGTCAAGTTTCACCTTTGATTTCGCCATACCCCCAAGTTATGTATGTCAAGTCAGGTATTCAGTAATCACGAACTAATGCCAACACAGGATCAGGTAAAAGCAGGTTTGTCTGGATAGACAACAGGAACGGTCCATGAGGACTACATGTTATGTTTGTTGGCATTAGACACAAGATCAGGTAACAGGTAAAGCCATGGTACATCAGGTCAAGCCAGGTAATGTATAAAGGTGTCATGTCATGTCAAGAGTGTACGGTACCATGTCATGTCAAGTAGGAAGTGTAACAGGTCATGTCAGGAAGCACAAGATATCATGTGGGTGCTCATAATCAAACTAACATAAGCATGTGTATAAATAAACAAGCATGAGTACTATCAGAACAATAAACTGGAACATGTAATATCATATGCAAATAGATATAATTTCAAGGATATGGATGCACAGTTATCGATTAGGGTTACATTTATAGTTCCAATATTAATTATGATGCAATTTATTAAACATGGAGCGTTAATATCACATTATTATGTAGTAATGTGATCTATGGATGCAATTATATGTATCATAAATGCGATGGATGCAAACGGGTATCCGAAAAGTTATAAAACTATAAAATGGTAATGTGGGATGTACAACTAAGCAATATGTGATATAAATATTGATATAATAATATTAATATGGATAGCATATTCAAAGCGATTAATAACTATAAAAGTGGTATTGATTAACCATGCACAAAAAGTTCCGTTCAGAAATTCAGCGTCACCCTAATTTGTAAAATAGCTTAAAAATAACAAACATTCTCCAAAAGGGACGTGTTTTATACCAAAACAAAGATAATTCAATAAGGTTTTCAGTTTTATAAGTATAAGCATCTCAGGTTGTCCCTACAAAAATTTATGAACATTCGAAATTGAAAGTTTGCTGCTGGAATTTCCCTGGACAGCAGTTTGGAGACATTTTCATTTGCATTTTACGTTATTTAAACAATTTATTTTGCAAGTAAATATTTCATAGAGTTATAGTATTCTGAGTTAGCTTCGTAACGAACTAAAGAACGTATACTAATGATTTTTCTATGATTTATAATGAATTTTATACGGTAAGGTGTACAGTAAATTTCAGATTTGTCGTATCTGCTTTTTCAACGACGTTTCATGTGTAAACTATAATATTTTAAATATATAATATCATAAAATGTATATTATAAACTAATTAAAGATAATAATAAGAAATATCATGACGATGTATATTTTAATTGATATGGATGCAGTATAATGTAATCTAGTATGTCACAAGATAAGTTTTCATGATCTAGATTTAATATGATATAAATGGATGCAAACGGAACATCGAAACGTTATAAAATTAAACATGGGGCACTAGATTTAAACTATAGATATGGTATTTATTTAAATAGGTATAAAATGAATTATATAGCATGTAGCAAGATTAACTTGCCTCGATGGGTCGCGAATCGGGAAAATGGAACGTTAACCGTCGGCGGGGAAAACTCGCGATGGGCGCACGGTTCACGGAATGAACCCAAACGACGAACAAAGGAACCACACGGGTCGGGTACTTCGCTGGAACGTCGAGAAGCGTCACCGGCACGACGGAATTCCGGCAACAAAAGAACAGTTAAAAAAATGAGAAACGAGACATGAAGCAAAAGAGAAAAAATGATAAAGAGAAGTACGAGAGAATATATGAGAGAGAGAGAGAAAAAGTGGAGATAAAGAGAAATCGAGAGGGAGAGAAGAGGGAGAGAGAGAAAGTGGAGAGATAGAGAGAGAGAAGTGGGGCCCACGGGGTTAAAGGGGAGGTTGCGATTGGCTGAGAGAATAAATTGAGAAGAATATAAAAGATTGTAAAAATATTATATGGTTAACTTAAAAATTTAAAAGACAGGTAATGAACAGTAAGATATCAGGTTAGTTAGAAAAATATATGCGATGGTTTTAATAATATTAAAATTTGGGATTTTGGCGCCAGATAAAACATTTCCAAATCGCGCCCGGGTCGAGTCCAAAAATTTGAAATTGAAATAATAGGATTTTAAGCGAGATCTAAATTTTAAAATTAAGTCTTTTATGATTAAAAAGCATACCCCCAAAACGGACACATGTACGCGCGCGTAGCCGTCCAAACTCGCCCGTTTCACTGAACGGGACGAGAACACAATGCACGGACGCTACCACGAGGCTAGGGGTGTCAAGTAGGCCAATATGAATATTTTTAATTTTATTTTAGATGCCAAAATTTGTTATATCTAGAAATGACTTTGCCGGGTAAATTTTACAGTAAACAACAAATAAGCAAGTTAAATGAAATGAGTACCACATTATGCTCAAACAGTAACTGAAATAGTAGCATTGGGCTCGGGTGTTACATTATACCCAACTACAAAAAGAATTTCGTCCTCGAAATTCCAAGAATACAAAGATAGATAACTACAAGAAAAGGTGAGGAAACTTCTGCCGGATTTCATCTTCTCGTTCCCAAGTAGACTCTCCACGCGCGCGATTACCCCAAGAAACAAGCACAAGGGGGATAACCTTGTTCTTAAGAACCTTTTCCCTTCGATCCACGATTTCAATCGGTCGATCCTCAAAAGTCAAGTCTTCTCGTACTATTAGCTCCGAATGATCCAAAACGTGTGTTTCATCTCGAACATACTTACGGAGTTGAGATACGTGAAACACATCATGCACATTCGCCAAGGACTGCGGTAACGCCAAACAATACGCTACCTCACCAACACGCTCCACGATCTCAAGGGTCCAACGAATCGAGGACCAAGCTTTCCTCGACTTCCAAAACGAATCACCCCTCTAGTCGGTGATATCTTCAAGAATACCAAATCACCCATGGTGAACTCCAGAGGTCTTCTTGACGTATCTGCTCAACTCTTCTGTCGGTCCTGTGCTGCCTTCATATGATTTCTGATAGGGTTAACCTTCTCAACTGTCTGCACAACCAAATCTGGTCCCAATAATCTTCGTTCACCGACATCGTCCCAACAAACAGGTGAACGGCATTTACGACTATACAAAGCTTCAAATGGAGCCATCTGAATAGTTGCCTGAAAATTGTTGTCGTAAGACAACTCCACCAAAAGTAGATGATCCTCCCAAGACCCCTTGAAGTCCAACCTGCATGTTCTCAACGTATCCTCAAGAGTTTGGATCGTTCTCTCCGACTGACCATCAGTTTGAGGATGATAAGCTGTGCTAAACTTCAATCGAGTCCCCAAACTTTCCTGTAAACTCCTCCAGAAGTGTGATAAGAACCGAGTGTCCCGATCGGACACGATGCTCACCGATACTCCATGCAATCTTACGATCTCCTGCATGTACCGCTCTGCCAAAGTCTCTATTGATTGACCAACCCGAAAAGGAATAAAGTGAGCTGCCTTGGTCAATCGGTCAACAATTACCCATATAGCATGGTTGCCTTTTGGACTTTGCAGTAAAGCCGTCACGAAATCCATGGTTATATGTTCCCACTTCCACTGAGGAATCGGAAGTGGTTGCAATAAACCAGCAACCCTTTGATGTTCAGCCTTAACTTGCTGACACACCAAGCACTTTGCCACAAAGCGAGCAATCTTCCGTTTCATGCCCTCCCACCAGAAATGCTGTCGAATATCTCGGTACATCTTTGTGCCTCCTGGATGTACAGAATAAGCTGAACTGTGTGCCTCCTTCATAAGCTCTTCACGAACATCACCCTTTGGCACACACAAACGGCTACCATACCTCAACGAACCATCTTCGTGGATCAATAAATCTGTTCGTAGCCCGGCTTCAACCCGCTCTCGAAACTTTTGCAGTCTAGGATCCTGCGATTGAGCTGCTTTAATATTCTCGATCAAAGACGAATGTACTTGCAGCTGCAACAACTGTCCCGTAGAACGCGGCAGCACAACCTCCAAGTCCAATCTTCGAAAATCTGCGACGGTCTCCTTCTGCGTAGTTAACACCTGAATTACTAGTAACCGACTAAGCGCATCCGGCACAACATTAACCTTCCCCGGATGGTACTTAAGATCAAGATCGTAGTCAGCCATCAGCTCCAACCATCTACGCTGCCTCATATTAAGCTCCTTCTGTGTGAACACATACTTCAAGCTCTTATGATCTGTAAAAACTTCGACTCTTTCGCCCAAAAGGTAGTGTCTCAAAATCTTCAAAGCGAAAATCACAGCCGCAAGCTCCAAGTCATGAGTTGGATAATTCTTCTCATGGGTCTTCTACTGTCTCGATGCGTATGCTACAACCTTCCCATGCTACATCAAAACACATCCCAATCCTTTCCCAGATGCGTCGCTGTGAATCACCAATCCTCCGGAATTGTCTGGCACGGTCAGAATAGGGGCGGTTATCAACTTCTGCTTCAACGTCTCGAAAGCTAACGCACACTTATCCGCACATACAAAAGGTACCTCCTTGCGCGTAAGCTTGGTCAACGGCTCTGCCAGACGAGCAAAGTTCTCCACAAATCTCCTGTAGTATCCGGCTAATCCAAGGAAACTTCTTATCTCAGCAACATTTTTTGGAATAGGCCAATCTCGAACTGCTGCAATCTTTTCTGGATCGACGGCAATGCCATCGCCAGACACAACATGCCCTAAAAACCTTACTTCCTCCAGCCAAAACTCGCACTTACTCATCTTCGCATACAATTTCTCATGTCTCAACGTCTGCAGTGCGATCTTCAAATGCTCAGCATGCTCTTCAAAACTCTTCGAGTAAACCAGAATATCGTCAATGAATACCACAATGAACTGATCCAAGAACGGTGAAAAGATTCGGTTCCTCAAGTCCATGAATACTGCCGGCGCATTCGTTACTCCGAAGGGCATCACTAAGTACTCGTAATGTCCATACCGAGTTCGGAACGCTGTCTTGCAAATATCTTCTGTTTTCACTCGGACCTGATGATATCCGGATCGCAAATCCAGCTTCGAGAATACCCTCGCGCCACTAAGCTGCTCAAAAAGTTCTCCAATGCGAGAGATAGGGTACTTGTTCTTAATAGTCACCCGGTTTAACTCTCGATAGTCGATGCACATTCTTCTTGTGCCATCCTTCTTCTTTACTAGAAGAACTGGAGCTCCCCAAGGCGAGTTACTGCTGCGGATCCAACCCTTTTCAAGCAATTCAGCAACTTGTTTCTTAACTTCTTCCAACTCTACTGGTGCCATTGGATAATACGCTTTGGATACCGGCGCTGCACCAGGAATAAGATCAATTGCGAACTCCACGTCTCGCTTCGGCGGTAATCCCGATATATCTTCAAACACATCCATAAAATCACGAACAACAGCCGGCTCTTCACTATTATCAACTTCCATTGCTGCAAGAATATTGTTTGTCGGCCTAGCCCTAAACTCGACTGGCCCGACAGAAAAACTCCCCTTCATCCCAGATAAACTCTGCTGCTCTCGGCTGCCGCAAGTACTTGTGAGAAAGTGATCAAACCCAGGGAGACAATCTGCCTCTGGATGTCCACGTCCAGTCTGCGCATGAACCTCCGTGCCCTGTCTGCATCGTTGGCAACTAAAGGTCCAGCGAAACTACCGAGTCTCGTCAATTCTGCTACATGCACATCTACGGGTGCTCCCTTCTGCTTTAATCCGATGAACTTCTCTTCCATTTCCTCCCGTGCAGTCCGCGGTAAGAACTTCTCCAGGAAACTCTTAGAAAAATCCGCCCACTTGATCGGCTTGGGCAAGCGGGTCTCCTCCACAAGCCACCATTCTCGGGCGTAGTCCACTAACTGAATGCGTACCACATCAACACTTTTGTCATCTGGAATCTGTGCCGCAAAAAGCAAGTTCTCTGTATCGACTAGTCACTGCTCTGTTGGCAACGGCTCCTCCAATCCAGTAAATGTATACGGACCCAAACGTCTGAAATCTGCTACTGTCACTACTTGGTCAACTGGCTTAGCTCCGACATTGTTCACAGACTACTGAACGATCTGCAAACCTTCCTAAAACGAGTCCGCTTGCTGCTGGATCAGCTCGGTCTGTTTCTTTTGATTCTCCAGCATTCCCCTTATCACTCCAAGCATGGCGGCTTCGTCCACACGCCTTAGTACGTCTTTAAATTCTTACCGGCCATATTCCTAAACTCAAAACACCCAACATTAGCATGATGATAGATTCTGAATATAGATCAAGGCTAGAACTCCAAGATACTTAAATAGAGTACCGCATTGTAACTATACCGCGGTATCATAGCAACAATTACTTAACTCTACCTAAGTCGCCTAAGTCCTAGAGATAACAAGGAATCAGGTTTTCGAGTCGATATGCAAAGGAAGTTTGCACATCGTAAAGATATAATCAGGAAGAATGTGATTCAAGAATGGTAAACGGCAAGGTGGCAGGACATGTTTCCTAAACACGGGTATTCTGATTCGTGATGTAAATCCCCGTTTCCTTTCTAAATGAAGTTTCCTATTTTCTGAGTTCTAGAGATTACCTTATTCTGGTCCTCGTATATTTTTATTTGGTTGTTAGGCTTAATATTTATATTTTCCAAACCCTCAAAGCCTAAACCCAGGATTTAAATTGAAGCCAGAGTAAATCAAAACCAAAATTTTATCAATAAAATCCTAACCCATTATTTAAAACCCTAAGTTTTATTCAGCCACTTATGTTTTATTTTAAAGGAAAATTTTTAGCCCAGCCCTCACAAATCCCTCAGCCCACACATTATTTTAAATAAATTCCCTATAATTTTTCCCCTGGCCCGTTCCCTTTATTATTCCCTCAGCCCAAATATAAAAATAAAAATCCTTTAATAAGATTTAGCCGGCCCCTCTCTATTTTCCTCAGCCCACTAGGATTTAAATAAATCCTTTAATCCCTCGGCCCACACTTCCCATTCTCAGCCCACATCTCATAATTCTTCAATTATTTTTTATTCCGGTCCACTCCCATAACCCGTACCCGCCTCCTCAGACCCGACCCGACCTCACTCCCCTGTTCCTTTTCTTCAAAACATTCCCAACGGTAATCTCCACTATTCACGCGCGCGATCCCAGCTCCTCGCCGCGCTTCACGCCCACGCCCACGCCCTCATTCCTGCCGTTATGACTGCGACGCGCAACCCCTCGTCTCCATTATCTTCTTCGCCCTAGTTTTCTCCCTCTTTTTCAGAATCCCTCATATCCCTCCCCCACAAGAAACCCACCGAGCACCAAATTTTCCTCACCTCGCCGCCGGCGACGACCTTCAGCAACCCTCAAATCACTCCTCTACCAACCCTCTCCCTTCACGACTCCACCTCCACCAACTCGAGTCACACCTGCACACCCACCCCTCTGCACACAACCCCCACTACCGAACTCGGCCACCTTACGCCCCTCGACGCCGGCGAACTCCCCACCACATCGCCGATCTCCCTACGACCCCCTCAGCATCATCACCATCACCGTAATCCACTAGTCCACTGCCTAAACCTCTCCTCCTCTTCAAAATCTCAAAAAAACCCATTTTCAACTTTTTCCCCCTCATTGTGAAACTGCACTGTACACATAGCCGGAGCGCCGCCGACCGACGCCGACCCCAGCACACCCCGGGAGACCCACTGAGCACCATTCTAGACTTCCAGCAAGCACAAAGACGACTCCGGGAACTCCGACGTCAAACCCGTGTCTCGAGCCAAGCTCGCGCGAACTTGTTTCGCGGCGTACAACGCGCGTTCGCGACATCGTTGCTGCCGTGCAACCCCGAGGCGTGCTCCAGGCAAGTATTTACTTGCTTCATGCTATAATAATAGTGTTACCAACCTAGATCATATAGTTTACAAACTTACTGATTTCCGATCCGTATCATGACCTAAGTGCTCGATGTTAGTTACCAATGGAAATAATTGTCTAATTTGACGGAAATCGATATTTTATGTTGGCCCTTATAATGATGAATATCTTGTGTAAAATCCGCTGGAAAATACGATTGTTAGTAACAAAAATCGATACCCCCAAACATGTCGTTAAAACTAGAATTCTCTCATAACTGAAAACGAATAAAAACACCATAAATCATACACATATTGGAAAGATGCGTTCGAGGGCTTAAATCGAAGCCGACTTGACGAACTTTAATCCTATGTAAATTTCTGATCATTTCTGTTATGTAACCATGAATATAATTGGATTGGAACACGACTCTGGACTGCAGTCCAGAGCGTTTCTGATTAGTGTGTTCTGTCCAAAGTCCCGCGTCCCCGTGTTTCCTGAAATCGTATGATATGGAACTTTACAGTAGTTATAAGATATTTCTGTTAGTGAAAGAAAACCAGTGGTTTCATTCCGATTCATCGCCGTTTGTTATTTTAAACTATATTTAAAAGGGCAGAACGTAAAGCTGTTCAGAACAATTTCTGAAATGACGTATTGAGATTAAACTGTGTATAACTTTCAACGTACAGATGCGATTGAGGATCCGTCTATTGCGTTGAATACTTTTTCAAAAACCCTAGATTTCATTTAACTGTGACATCGCTAAATTCTGAGCCCAACTGGGTGCAATTCGTGTCGCGAAACAGACGTTCAGTTCTGAAATTGAAATTCCAGCCGCGAGCACTTAAACTGAAACAGTTATATCTTGAAAACCGAAATTCCGATTGAACTGAAACAAATTTTGATGAATTACTGACTGATTGTTCTATATATCTTACTTACATCATTTTTGCTGAATTCGTAACATACTAATTTGTACAATTTATTTTAGTTCATGACATGCATGTTAATTCATAACATACTGAGCTTATTGGTAGCATACAATACATATATCATACCCTTGTCATTTACACAGTGTTAGTGCGTGTGGATATTGCATTATCGTGCGTGATAGATGTTGGTTTAGGAGTGACGAGTACACCAATGGAAAGTGAACCATCGTGACAGTGATTGATATAGTGGATAGTGATGAAACCGTGTCATTGGTATACTTGTACACAACTAGATCAATATCATAAATAGTGTAACCTGGGGAAAAAGGGGAAATCAAAGTGGAAAGAGTATCGTATTTAGCGGGACCGTGTTTAGAGGATGATCATTCGAACCGTGATACTTATACGTGTAGGACAGGATCTAGCGATCCGGCTGACAGGGTTATGTCCCGGGCATGTGGGCCGTTGTCTCGGGTATGTACGAGACTCCTGTTAAACATGATCCTCCTTCCACTATGTGATTTCAAATTTGACCTAGAGACGATAGGGACACATAACCTATTCTGCATCATATTGTGACATAGTGATTACTTGCATTATTCTCATACCAGTATTACCTCATTTACCTGTTTCATCTGATTATTAATATTATTATTGTGTCGCTCTGACGACCTGAGTATGCATGCTCAGATTCAGCGGGAGGACCAGCACAGGAGACGGATCTATCCTTTGAGTTCACGGAGATATAGTTTGGTGTACCTTCTTCACTTATTGCTTTCCATAAAAGAGATTGTGAGATTGAACTTGGTTAGTTATCGTTCTTATTATCTGTAATCTGTGAACAATGAAATTTTAATGTAATAAATTAGTGATGTGATTCCTTTAATACTGTGCTTATTTACTGATTACCATGTAGTGCTAGAAGCCGAAGTGTGACTACGGCGGGATGATTCCTTGACCGTAGGAGCATGGCTGGCCTAGTCATCCCTCGTTTTCCGTATTTTGGGAAGCGGGGTGTGACATGGTTTAGTTGGTATCAGAGCCAGTGTTTAGTATCAAGGGATAACATTTACTAAACTGTATTACGTTATTCTTGTTTCACTACTCTTGATTTCTATCCTTGAATCTAATCCTATTCTTTTGAATCTTCCAGTGATATGACGTCCCCGAACGACCCCTCCTCGGACTCCAGCTCTCAGGACCGCACGGAAAGAATACTCAGTGCACTGACCACTCTCGCGGAAGCTCAGGAGAGGAAGACAGATTTGCTTACTGAGGGACTCAGGGCGATTACCGCTGCAGGAGGACCCTCCGCACTTATTACCGCCCCTGAGGGCGCTACTCCACCAGCTTATCAGACTAGGGCTGGTACTGTGTCAGACTTCCGACGGTTACACCCAACTGCGTTCACAGGGCTAGCTGAACCCCTTGAGGCTGAACAATGGCTGGTAAACATGGAAAATTTATTGACAGCCGCCAGGGTTCCATAGGAAGACAGAGTGGATGTGATAAAGATACAATTAGAAGATGAGGCCCGTACTTGGTGGTCGGTGGAAGAAAGCAGACTTGAAGGGCCGATCGAATGGAGCAAGTTTAAGGAGTGCTTCTTAGATCATTATTTTCCTCCCACAGCCAAGGCAGAAATGGAGGAAAAGTTTATTCTTTTAAAGCAGAATGGACGCCCAGTGGACGTTTATGCGGCAGAGTTCAACCGCCTGAGCCGATTTGCTCCATACATGGTCAAATCAGAAGTCACCAGGGCCAGGCGTTTCCTTCAGGGGTTAGATTTTGAGTTGCAGCAGCTGATTGCATCGTTGGATCTACAGACTTTCGCACAGGTACTCAACGCGGCGAGAGTTCAGGAGCAATTGATTAACAAGTTCAGGAGACCCCCAGTCGTTCCAGCACGTACCCACGCGCCTTCTCGAGGAGCCATACCGGTTCACAGAACAGGGACGACGCAAATGAAGCGCCCGTTTGTACCACAGCATCGCCCCCAGAGACAGGGCGTAATTTGCGGCTATTGCGGTAGAGGAGGACATACTCAGAAGGACTGTCGCCGTGCCAAGGGACAGTGCTTGATTTGCGGTTACAGCCAACACAGGATTAACAGTTGTCCTGAGCGAGCAGAAATACAGGGAGGTTCTGGACCGTCACAGCAGAGGCCGCAGGAACAGAGACAACCATTTACAGGTCGCGGTCAGGGACGGGCTTTCACCTTGACCGCCGAGCAGGCAGAAGCGTCAGGAGATGTGGTTACAGGTACTCTGCTCGTACATTCCTTGCCAGCTAGAGTACTATTTGATTCAGGAGCATCGCATTGTTTCTTGTCTGAGCATTTCACAAATACACACTCAATACCACTTGAACCACTAACCAAGGGATGGGAAATTCATACGGGTAATGGCATTATTATGTCTAGTCGAGAATGTAGATTATGCCCGGTTGTAGTGTGTGGTAGGGAATTCTATGCGAATTTCCTCCTAATTGGGACAGGCAGTTACGACGCAATTCTTAGGATGGATTGGATGAGCACTTTCCACGCAATTATCGATTGTCGTGCAAGGAAGGTGATCTTCCGCATCCCCAATCACCCGGAGTTTATTTTTGAGGGCGGAAGTGAATCTTTGGAGCCCGCTAAGTATAGAGCCAAGCCCAAGGAACTGACAGCTATGGAGATTGATAAGAGCCCAGCCCCAGAAATTGTTTGGGACTTTCTAGACGTATTTCCCGAGGATTTACCAGGTCTACCACCTCCTCGAATCTTGGAATTCTCAATCGATTTGATTCCAGGTACAGCCCCAGTATCCAGAGCCCCCTACAGGATGGCACCAGTGGAGTTGGCGGAATTGAAGAAACAAGTTGAAGAATTATTGGAGAAGGGATTTATTCGGCCAAGCGCTTCACCGTGGGGTGCACCAGTTTTATTAGTAAAGAAGAAGGATGGATCACTGTGAATGTGTATAGATTATCGGGAACTGAACAAGGTCACAATAAAGAACAAGTACCCAATCCCGCGTATCGACGACCTATTTGATCAGCTAAGTGGAGCCAAGGTTTTCTCGAAGTTGGATCTCCGTTCTGGGTATCATCAAATCAGAGTAGCAGCCGAGGATGTATGCAAGACGGCTTTTAGGACCCGATACGGACATTACGAGTTCCTTGTGATGCCGTTCGGTGTTACCAACGCCCCAGCAATATTCATGGACTTGATGAACAGGGTGTTCGCAAAATACTTGGACACGTTCGTCGTTGTGTTTATCGACGACATACTTGTCTACTCGAAAACCTGGGAAGAGCATGCTGAGCATTTGCGCACGGTTCTACAAATTCTTCGGGAAGAGAAGCTGTATGCGAAGCTGAGCAAGTGTGAATTCTGGCTCGATAAAGTTCAGTTTTTGGGACATATTGTTTCGGGCGAAGGCATCTCGGTGGACCCGGCAAAGATAGAATCTGTCAGAGATTGGCCAACGCCGAAGTCAGTGGCCGAGATCAGGAGCTTCCTAGGATTGGCGGGTTATTATCGGAGATTCGTCCAAGATTTCTCAAGAATCGCGGAACCATTGACGAGGCTGACACGGAAGGATGTGCCGTTTACATGGACAGAGGAGTACACTCAGGCATTCGACACACTAAAGCAGAAACTAACCACGGCGCCTATTCTTACTGTACCAGATAATTCAGGTGGTTTGGTGATACACAGTGATGCCTCAGGAAAGGGTTTAGGCTGTGTTTTGATGCAGCACGGCCGTGTGGTTGCTTACGCCTCTCGACAACTGAGAAACCACGAAAAGAACTACCCCACGCATGACTTGGAGTTAGCCGCGGTAGTCTTTGCGTTGAAGATTTGGAGGCACTATCTATTGGGTGAGAAAGTGGAGGTTTACACGGATCATAAAAGTCTGAAGTATGTTTTCACTCAGAAGGAACTGAACATGAGGCAGCGCCGATGGCTAGAGCTAATGGCAGATTATGACTTGGACCTTCAGTATCACCCGGGGAAGGTCAATGTTGTACCAGATGCACTCAGTCGCAAACCAGCGGTCATGATGTTGACCGATCAGAGGAGTATTATTGAGGATTTCCAGAAACTTGAACTTGAGGTCATTACTTCGAACGCACTCGGTCAATTTTGGCAACTACAGGTGCAATCTTCCCTGGTGGATCGCATCAAGATTGCACAAGCGAATGATCTCCGATTACAAAAGTTCAGAGAGCAAGTGGAAGCTGGACTGAGAACGGATTTGATTATACATGAGGATGGGTCTCTGAGATTCGGTAGCAGACTCTGCGTACCTAAAGGAGATGTTCGAGAAGAAGTTTTGGCTGAAGCACACAGTTCAGCTTATTCTGTGCATCCAGGAGGTATAAAAATGTATCAGGACCTAAAGCAGCACTTTTGGTGGAACGGAATGAAGCGGGAAATTGCGAGGTTCGTATCCAGATGCTTGGTATGTCAGCAGGTGAAGGCGGAACATCAGAGAACAGCAGGATTATTACAACCATTGCCGATACCTGAATGGAAGTGGGAGCACATTACTATGGATTTTGTGACGGCCTTACCACGGAGCCCTAGAGGCAATAACGCTATTTGGGTTATCGTCGATCGCCTCACAAAAGCTGCACACTTCCTACCTTTCCGAGTGGGACAGTCGACAGAATCACTGGCAGAAAGATATATGCAGGAGATTGTGCGACTTCATGGTGTTCCCGTCAGCATTGTGTCAGACCGGGACACGAGATTCTTGTCACACTTTTGGAAGAGTTTACAGGAGAGTTTGGGAACCCGCCTTAAATTCAGCACAGCTTATCACCCACAGACGGATGGACAATCCGAGCGTACGATTCAGACGCTCGAGGATATATTGAGAGCCTGTATGTTGGACTTTCAGGGTTCCTGGGAGGACCATCTGCACCTAGTCGAGTTCTCTTATAACAATAGTTATCAGGCTAGTATTCAGATGGCTCCTTTTGAGGCACTATACGGGCGGAAGTGTCGATCCCCAGTATGTTGGGATGATGTGGGAGAACGAAGATTACTGGGCCCTGAACTCGTTGTTCAAACGGTCGACAAGGTTCAAATGATCAGACAACGTATTAAGACGGCTCAAGATCGACAGAAGAGTTGGGCAGATACCAGCAGAAGGGCACTTGAGTTCGAAGTTGGAGATAATGTGTTCTTAAAGATTTCCCCTACTCGTGGAGTTATCAGGTTCGGAAGTCGGGGAAAGCTTAGTCCCCGCTTTATCGGACCTTTTGAGGTGCTAGAGCGAGTAGGAGAGGTGGCCTATCGACTTGTCTTGCCTCCATCGCTAGCTGGGGTGCACAATACCTTCCACGTGTCACAGTTGCGGCGTTATGTCCGGGATGAGAGTCATGTCCTGGACCATTCAGAGCTAGTTTTGGGAACCGATCTGTCTTACGAAGAGCAGCCTACTACCATCCTCGACCGCAGAGAGAAGGTGCTGAAGAATAAGGTCATTCCGTTAGTCCGAGTGTCTTGGGGCGGTCGTTCCCCAGGGGAATCCACCTGGGAGCGGGAGGAAGACATCCGTGATCGTTATCCACATCTCTTGGTTTAGTACATTGTTTCTTTGTATCTTTGTTAAATTTCGAGGACGAAATTTTTGTTAAGGGGGGTATGATGTAAATCCCCGTTTCCTTTCTAAATGAAGTTTCCTATTTTCTGAGTTCTAGAGATTACCTTATTCTGGTCCTCGTATATTTTTATTTGGTTGTTAGGCTTAATATTTATATTTTCCAAACCCTCAAAGCCTAAACCCAGGATTTAAATTAAAGCCAGAGTAAATCGAAACCAAAATTTTATCAATAAAATCCTAACCCATTATTTAAAACCCTAAGTTTTATTCAGCCACTTATGTTTTATTTTAAAGGAAAATTTTTAGCCCAGCCCTCACAAATCCCTCAGCCCACACATTATTTTAAATAAATTCCCTATAATTTTTCCCCTGGCCCGTTCCCTTTATTATTCCCTCAGCCCAAATATAAAAATAAAAATCCTTTAATAAGATTTAGCCGGCCCCTCTCTATTTTCCTCAGCCCACTAGGATTTAAATAAATCCTTTAATCCCTCGGCCCACACTTCCCATTCTCAGCCCACATCTCATAATTCTTCAATTATTTTTTATTCCGGCCCACTCCCATAACCCGTACCCGCCTCCTCAGACCCGACCCGACCTCACTCCCCTGTTCCACTTCTTCAAAACATTCCCAACGGTAATCTCCACTATTCACGCGCGCGATCCCAGCTCCTCGCCGCGCTTCCCGCCCACGCCCACGCCCTCATTCCTGCCGTTATGACTGCGACGCGCAACCCCTCGTCTCCATTATCTTCTTCGCCCTAGTTTTCTCCCTCTTTTTCAGAATCCCTCATATCCCTCCCCCACAAGAAACCCACCGAGCACCAAATTTTCCTCACCTCGCCGCCGGCGACGACCTTCAGCAACCCTCAAATCACTCCTCTACCAACCCTCTCCCTTCACGACTCCACCTCCACCAACTCGAGTCACACCTGCACACCCACCCCTCTGCACACAACCCCCACTACCGAACTCGGCCACCTTACGCCCCTCGACGCCGGCGAACTCCCCACCACATCGCCGATCTCCCTACGACCCCCTCAGCATCATCACCATCACCGTAATCCACTAGTCCACTGCCTAAACCTCTCCTCCTCTTCAAAATCTCAAAAAAACCCATTTTCAACTTTTTCCCCCTCATTGTGAAACTGCACTGTACACATAGCCGGAGCGCCGCCGACCGACGCCGACCCCAGCACACCCCGGGAGACCCACTGAGCACCATTCTAGACTTCCAGCAAGCACAAAGACGACTCCGGGAACTCCGACGTCAAACCCGTGTCTCGAGCCAAGCTCGCGCGAACTTGTTTCGCGGCGTACAACGCTCGTTCGCGACATCGTTGCTGCCGTGCGACCCCGAGGCGTGCTCCAGGCAAGTATTTACTTGCTTCATGCTATAATAATAGTGTTACCAACCTAGATCATATAGTTTACAAACTTACTGATTTCCGATCCGTATCATGACCTAAGTGCTCGATGTTAGTTACCAATGGAAATAATTGTCTAATTTGACGGAAATCGATATTTTATGTTGGCCCTTATAATGATGAATATCTTGTGTAAAATCCGCTGGAAAATACGATTGTTAGTAACAAAAATCGATACCCCCAAACATGTCGTTAAAACTAGAATTCTCTCATAACTGAAAACGAATAAAAACACCATAAATCATACACATATTGGAAAGATGCGTTCGAGGGCTTAAATCGAAGCCGACTTGACGAACTTTAATCCTATGTAAATTTCTGATCATTTCTGTTATGTAACCATGAATATAATTGGATTGGAACACGACTCTGGACTGCAGTCCAGAGCGTTTCTGATTAGTGTGTTCTGTCCAAAGTCCCGCGTCCCCGTGTTTCCTGAAATCGTATGATATGGAACTTTACAGTAGTTATAAGATATTTCTGTTAGTGAAAGAAAACCAGTGGTTTCATTCCGATTCATCGCCGTTTGTTATTTTAAACTATATTTAAAATGGCAGAACGTAAAGCTGTTCAGAACAATTTCTGAAATGACGTATTGAGATTAAACTGTGTATAACTTTCAACGTACAGATGCGATTGAGGATCCGTCTATTGCGTTGAATACTTTTTCAAAAACCCTAGATTTCATTTAACTGTGACATCGCTAAATTCTGAGCCCAACTGGGTGCAATTCATGTCGCGAAACAGACGTTCAGTTCTGAAATTGAAATTCCAGCCGCGAGCACTTAAACTGAAACAGTTATATCTTGAAAACCGAAATTCCGATTGAACTGAAACAAATTTTGATGAATTACTGACTGATTGTTCTATATATCTTACTTACATCATTTTTGCTGAATTCGTAACATACTAATTTGTACAATTTATTTTAGTTCATGACATGCATGTTAATTCATAACATACTGAGCTTATTGGTAGCATACAATACATATATCATACCCTTATCATTTACACTGTGTTAGTGCGTGTGGATATTGCATTATCGTGCGTGATAGATGTTGGTTTAGGAGTGACGAGTACACCAATGGAAAGTGAACCTTCGTGACAGTGATTGATACAGTGGATAGTGATGAAACCGTGTCATTGGTATACTTGTACACAACTAGATCAATATCATAAATAGTGTAAACTGGGGGAAAAGGGGAAATCAAAGGGGAAAGAGTATCGTATTTAGCGGGACCGTGTTTAGAGGATGATCATTCGAACCGTGATACTTATACGTGTAGGACAGGATCTAGCGATCCGGCTGACAGGGTTATGTCCCGGGCATGTGGGCCGTTGTCTCGGGTATGTACGAGACTCCTGTTAAACATGATCCTCCTTCCACTATGTGATTTCAAATTTGACCTAGAGACGATAGGGACACATAACCTATTCTGCATCATATTGTGACATAGTGATTACTTGCATTATTCTCATACCAGTATTACCTCATTTACCTGTTTCATCTGATTATTAATATTATTATTGTGTCGCTCTGACGACCTGAGTATGCATGCTCAGATTCAGCGGGAGGACCAGCACAGGAGACGGATCTATCCTTTGAGTTCACGGAGATATAGTTTGGTATACCTTCTTCACTTATTGCTTTCCATAAAAGAGATTGTGAGATTGAACTTGGTTAGTTATCGTTCTTATTATCTGTAATCTGTGAACAATGAAATTTTAATGTAATAAATTAGTGATGTGATTCCTTTAATACTGTGCTTATTTACTGATTACCATGTAGTGCTAGAAGCCGAAGTGTGACTACGGCGGGATGATTCCTTGACCGTAGGAGCATGGCTGGCCTAGTCATCCCTCGTTTTCCGTATTTTGGGAAGCGGGATGTGACATGGTTTAGTTGGTATCAGAGCCAGTGTTTAGTATCAAGGGATAACATTTACTAAACTGTATTACGTTATTCTTGTTTCACTACTCTTGATTTCTATCCTTGAATCTAATCCTATTCTTTTGAATCTTCCAGTGATATGACGTCCCCGAACGACCCCTCCTCGGACTCCAGCTCTCAGGACCGCACGGAAAGAATACTCAGTGCACTGACCACTCTCGCGGAAGCTCAGGAGAGGAAGACAGATTTGCTTACTGAGGGACTCAGGGCGATTACCGCTGCAGGAGGACCCTCCGCACTTATTACCGCCCCTGAGGGCGCTACTCCACCAGCTTATCAGACTAGGGCTGGTACTGTGTCAGACTTCCGACGGTTACACCCAACTGCGTTCACAGGGCTAGCTGAACCCCTTGAGGCTGAACAATGGCTGGTAAACATGGAAAATTTATTGACAGCCGCCAGGGTTCCATAGGAAGACAGAGTGGATGTGATAAAGATACAATTAGAAGATGAGGCCCGTACTTGGTGGTCGGTGGAAGAAAACAGACTTGAAGGGCCGATCGAATGGAGCAAGTTTAAGGAGTGCTTCTTAGATCATTATTTTCCTCCCACAGCCAAGGCAGAAATGGAGGAAAAGTTTATTCTTTTAAAGCAGAATGGACGCCCAGTGGACGTTTATGCGGCAGAGTTCAACCGCCTGAGCCGATTTGCTCCATACATGGTCAAATCAGAAGTCACCAGGGCCAGGCGTTTTCCTTCAGGGGTTAGATTTTGAGTTGCAGCAGCTGATTGCATCGTTGGATCTACAGACTTTCGCACAGGTACTCAACGCGGCGAGAGTTCAGGAGCAATTGATTAACAAGTTCAGGAGACCCCTAGTCGTTCCAGCACGTACCCACGCGCCTTCTCGAGGAGCCATACCGGTTCACAGAACAGGGACGACGCAAATGAAGCGCCTGTTTGTACCACAGCATCGCCCCCAGAGACAGGGCGTAACTTGCGGCTATTGCGGTAGAGGAGGACATACTCAAAAGGACTGTCGCCGTGCCAAGGGACAGTGCTTGATTTGCGGTTCCAGCCAACACAGGATTAACAGTTGTCCTGAGCGAGTAGAAATACAGGGAGGTTCTGGACCGTCACAGCAGAGGCCGCAGGAACAGAGACAACCATTTACAGATCGCGGTCAGGGATGGGCTTTCACCTTGACCGCCGAGCAGGCAGAAGCGTCAGGAGATGTGGTTACAGGTACTCTGCTCGTACATTCCTTGCCAGCTAGAGTACTATTTGATTCAGGAGCATCGCATTGTTTCTTGTCTGAGCATTTCACAAATACACACTCAATACCACATGAACCACTAACTAAGGGATGGGAAATTCATACGGGTAATGGCATTATTATGTCTAGTCGAGAATGTAGATTATGCCCGGTTGTAGTGTGTGGTAGGGAATTCTATACGAATTTCCTCCTAATTGGGACAGGCAGTTACGACGCAATTCTTGGGATGGATTGGATGAGCACTTTATACGCAATTATCGATTGTCGTGCAAGGAAGGTGATCTTCCGCATCCCCAATCACCCGGAGTTTATTTTTGAGGGCGGAAGTGAATCTTTGGAGCCCGCTAAGTATAGAGCCAAGCCCAAGGAACTGACAGCTATGGAGATTGATAAGAGCCCAGCCCCAGAAATTGTTTGGGACTTTCTAGACGTATTTCCTGAGGATTTACCAGGTCTACCACCTCCTCGAATCTTGGAATTCTCAATCGATTTGATTCCAGGTACAGCCCCAGTATCCAGAGCCCCCTACAGGATGGCACCAGTGGAGTTGGCGGAATTGAAGAAACAAGTTGAAGAATTATTGGAGAAGGGATTTATTCGGCCAAGCGCTTCACCGTGGGGTGCACCAGTTTTATTAGTAAAGAAGAAGGATGGATCACTGTGAATGTGTATAGATTATCGGGAACTGAACAAGGTCACAATAAAGAACAAGTACCCAATCCCGCGTATCGACGACCTATTTGATCAGCTAAGTGGAGCCAAGGTTTTCTCGAAGTTGGATCTCCGTTCTGGGTATCATCAAATCAGAGTAGCAGCCGAGGATGTATGCAAGACGGCTTTTAGGACCCGATACGGACATTACGAGTTCCTTGTGATGCCGTTCGGTGTTACCAACGCCCCAGCAATATTCATGGACTTGATGAACAGGGTGTTCGCAAAATACTTGGACACGTTCGTCGTTGTGTTTATCGACGACATACTTGTCTACTCGAAGACCTGGGAAGAGCATGCTGAGCATTTGCGCACGGTTCTACAAATTCTTCGGGAAGAGAAGCTGTATGCGAAGCTGAGCAAGTGTGAATTCTGGCTCGATAAAGTTCAGTTTTTGGGACATATTGTTTCGGGCGAAGGCATCTCGGTGGACCCGGCAAAGATAGAATCTGTCAGAGATTGGCCAACGCCGAAGTCAGTGGCCGAGATCAGGAGCTTCCCAGGATTGGCGGGTTATTATCGGAGATTCGTCCAAGATTTCTCAAGAATCGCGGAACCATTGACGAGGCTGACACGGAAGGATGTGCCGTTTACATGGACAGAGGAGTACACTCAGGCATTCGACACACTAAAGCAGAAACTAACCACGGTGCCTATTCTTACTGTACCAGATAATTCAGGTGGTTTGGTGATACACAGTGATGCCTCAGGAAAGGGTTTAGGCTGTGTTTTGATGCAGCACGGCCGTGTGGTTGCTTACGCCTCTCGACAACTGAGAAACCACGAAAAGAACTACCCCACGCACGACTTGGAGTTAGCCGCGGTAGTCTTTACGTTGAAGATTTGGAGGCACTATCTATTGGGTGAGAAAGTGGAGGTTTACACGGATCATAAAAGTCTGAAGTATGTTTTCACTCAGAAGGAACTGAACATGAGGCAGCGCCGATGGCTAGAGCTAATGGCAGATTATGACTTGGACCTTCAGTATCACCCGGGGAAGGTCAATGTTGTACCAGATGCACTCAGTCGCAAACCAGCGGTCATGATGTTGACCGATCAGAGGAGTATTATTGAGGATTTCCAGAGACTTGAACTTGAGGTCATTACTTCGAACGCACTCGGTCAATTTTGGCAACTACAGGTGCAATCTTCCCTGGTGGATCGCATCAAGATTGCACAAGCGGATGATCCCCGATTATAAAAGTTCAGAGAGCAAGTGGAAGCTGGACTGAGAACGGATTTGATTATACATGAGGATGGGTCTCTGAGATTCGGTAGCAGACTCTGCGTACCTAAAGGAGATGTTCGAGAAGAAGTTTTGGCTGAAGCACACAGTTCAGCTTATTCTGTGCATCCAGGAGGTATAAAAATTTATCAGGACCTAAAGCAGCACTTTTGGTGGAACGGAATGAAGCGGGAAATTGCGAGGTTCGTATCCAGATGCTTGGTATGTCAGCAGGTGAAGGCGGAACATCAGAGAACAGCAGGATTATTACAACCATTGCCGATACCTGAATGGAAGTGGGAGCACATTACTATGGATTTTGTGACGGCCTTACCACGGAGCCCTAGAGGCAATAACGCTATTTGGGTTATCGTCGATCGCCTCACAAAAGCTGCACACTTCCTACCTTTCCGAGTGGGACAGTCGACAGAATCACTGGCAGAAAGATATATGCAGGAGATTGTGCGACTTCACGGTGTTCCCGTCAGCATTGTGTCAGACCGGGACACGAGATTCTTGTCACACTTTTGGAAGAGTTTACAGGAGAGTTTGGAAACCCGCCTTAAATTCAGCACAGCTTATCACCCACAGACGGATGGACAATCCGAGCGTACGATTCAGACGCTCGAGGATATGTTGAGAGCCTGTATGTTGGACTTTCAGGGTTCCTGGGAGGACCATCTGCACCTAGTCGAGTTCTCTTATAACAATAGTTATCAGGCTAGTATTCAGATGGCTCCTTTTGAGGCACTATACGGGCGGAAGTGTCGATCCCCAGTATGTTGGGATGATGTGGGAGAACGAAGATTACTGGGCCCTGAACTCGTTGTTCAAACGGTCGACAAGGTTCAAATGATCAGACAACGTATTAAGACGGCTCAAGATCGACAGAAGAGTTGGGCAGATACCAGCAGAAGGGCACTTGAGTTCGAAGTTGGAGATAATGTGTTCTTAAAGATTTCCCCTACTCGTGGAGTTATCAGGTTCGGAAGTCGGGGAAAGCTTAGTCCCCGCTTTATCGGACCTTTTGAGGTGCTAGAGCGAGTAGGAGAGGTGGCCTATCGACTTGTCTTGCTTCCATCGCTAGCTGGGGTGCACAATACCTTCCACGTGTCACAGTTGCGGCGTTATGTCCGGGATGAGAGTCATGCCCTGGACCATTCAGAGCTAGTTTTGGGAACCGATCTGTCTTACGAAGAGCAGCCTACTACCATCCTCGACCGCAGAGAGAAGGTGCTGAAGAATAAGGTCATTCCGTTAGTCCGAGTGTCTTGGGGCGGTCGTTCCCCAGGGGAATCCACCTGGGAGCGGGAGGAAGACATCCGTGATCGTTATCCACATCTCTTGGTTTAGTACATTGTTTCTTTGTATCTTTGTTAAATTTCGAGGACGAAATTTTTGTTAAGGGGGGTATGATGTAAATCCCCGTTTCCTTTCTAAATGAAGTTTCCTATTTTCTGAGTTCTAGAGATTACCTTATTCTGGTCCTCGTATATTTTTATTTGGTTGTTAGGCTTAATATTTATATTTTCCAAACCCTCAAAGCCTAAACCCAGGATTTAAATTAAAGCCAGAGTAAATCGAAACCAAAATTTTATCAATAAAATCCTAACCCATTATTTAAAACCCTAAGTTTTATTCAGCCACTTATGTTTTATTTTAAAGGAAAATTTTTAGCCCATCCCTCACAAATCTCTCAGCCCACACATTATTTTAAATAAATTCCCTATAATTTTTCCCCTGGCCCATTCCCTTTATTATTCCCTCAGCCCAAATATAAAAATAAAAATCCTTTAATAAGATTTAGCCGGCCCCTCTCTATTTTCCTCAGCCCACTAGGATTTAAATAAATCCTTTAATCCCTCGGCCCACACTTCCCATTCTCAGCCCACATCTCATAATTCTTCAATTATTTTTTATTCCGGTCCACTCCCATAACCCGTACCCGCCTCCTCAGACCCGACCCGACCTCACTCCCCTGTTCCTCTTCTTCAAAAAATTCCCAACAGTAATCTCCACTATTCACGCGCGCGATCCCAGCTCCTCGCCGCGCTTCACGCTCATGCCCACGCCCTCATTCCTGCCGTTATGACTGCGACGCGCAACCCCTCGTCTCCATTATCTTCTTCGCCCTAGTTTTCTCCCTCTTTTTCAGAATCCCTCATATCCCTCCCCCACAAGAAACCCACCGAGCACCAAATTTTCCTCACCTCGCCGCCGGCGACGACCCTCAGCAACCCTCAAATCACTCCTCTACCAACCCTCTCCCTTCACGACTCCACCTCCACCAACTCGAGTCACACCTGCACACCCACCCCTCTGCACACAACCCCCACTACCGAACTCGGCCACCTTACGCCCCTCGACGCCGGCGAACTCCCCACCACATCGCCGATCTCCCTACGACCCCCTCAGCATCATCACCATCACCGTAATCCACTAGCCTACTGCCTAAACCTCTCCTCCTCTTCAAAATCTCAAAAAACCCATTTTCAACTTTTTTTCCCCCTCACTGTGAAACTGCACTGTACACATAGCCGGAGCGCCGCCGACCGACGCCGACCCCAGCACACCCCGGGAGACCCACTGAGCACCATTCTAGACTTCCAGCAAGCACAAAGACGACTCCAGGAACTCCGACGTCAAACCCGTGTCTCGAGCCAAGCTCGCGCGAACTTGTTTCGCGGCGTACAATGCGCGTTCGCGACATCGTTGCTGCCGTGCGACCCCGAAGCGTGCTCCAGGCAAGTATTTACTTGCTTCATGCTATAATAATAGTGTTACCAACCAAGATCATGTAGTTTACAAACTTACTGATTTCCGATACGTATCATGACCTAAGTGCTCGATGTTAGTTACCAATGGAAATAGTTGTCTAATTTGACGGAAATCGATATTTTATGTTGGCCCTTATAATGATAAATATCTTGTGTGAAATCCGCTGGAAAATACGATTGTTAGTAACAAAAATCGATACCCCCAAACATGTTGTTAAAACTAGAATTCTCTCGTAACTGAAAACGAATAAAAACACCATAAATCATACACATATTGGAAAGATGCGTTCGAGGGCTTAAATCGAAGCCGACTTGACGAACTTTAATCCTATGTAAATTTCTGATCATTTCTGTTATGTAACCATGAAGATAATTGGATTGGAACACGACTCTGGACTGCAGTCCAGAGCCTTTCAGATTAGTGTGTTCTGTCCAAAGTCCCGCGTCCCCGTGTTTCCTGAAATCGTATGATACGGAACTTTACAGTAGTTATAAGATATTTCTGTTAGTGAAAGAAAACCAGTGGTTTCATTCCGATTCATCGCCGTTTGTTATTTTAAACTATATTTAAAAGGGCAGAACGTAAAGCTGTTCAGAACAATTTCTGAAATGACGTATTGAGATTAAACTGTGTATAACTTTCAACGTACAGATGCGATTGAGGATCCGTCTATTGCGTTGAATACTTTTTCAAAAACCCTAGATTTCATTTAACTGTGACATCGCTAAATTCTGAGCCCAACTGGGTGCAATTCGTGTCGCGAAACAGACGTTCAGTTCTGAAATTGAAATTCCAGCCGCGAGCACTTAAACTGAAACAGTTATATCTTGAAAACCGAAATTCCGATTGAACTGAAACAAATTTTGATGAATTACTGACTGATTGTTCTATATATCTTACTTACATCATTTTTGCTGAATTCGTAACATACTAATTTGTACAATTTATTTTAGTTCATGACATGCATGTTAATTCATAACATACAGAGCTTATTGGTAGCATACAATACATATATCATACCCTTGTCATTTACACAGTGTTAGTGCGTGTAGATATTGCATTATCGTGCGTGATAGATGTTGGTTTAGGAGTGACGAGTACACCAATGGAAAGTGAACCTTCGTGACAGTGATTGATACAGTGGATAGTGATGAAACCGTGTCATTGGTATACTTGTACACAACTAGATCAATATCATAAATAGTGTAACCTGGGGAAAAGGGGGAAATCAAAGTGGAAAGAGTATCGTATTTAGCGGGACCGTGTTTAGAGGATGATCATTCGAACCGTGATACTTATACGTGTAGGACAGGATCTAGCGATCCGGCTGACAGGGTTATATCCCGGGCATGTGGGCCGTTGTCTCGGGTATGTACGAGACTCCTGTTAAACATGATCCTCCTTCCACTATGTGATTTCAAATTTGACCTAGAGACGATAGGGACACATAACCTATTCTGCATCATATTGTGACATAGTGATTACTTGCATTATTCTCATACCAGTATTACCTCATTTACCTGTTTCATCTGATTATTAATATTATTATTGTGTCGCTCTGACGACCTGAGTATGCATGCTCAGATTCAGCGGGAGGACCAGCACAGGAGACGGATCTATCCTTTGAGTTCACGGAGATATAGTTTGGTGTACCTTCTTCACTTATTGCTTTCCATAAAAGAGATTGTGAGATTGAACTTGGTTAGTTATCGTTCTTATTATCTGTAATCTGTGAACAATGAAATTTTAATGTAATAAATTAGTGATGTGATTCCTTTAATATTGTGCTTATTTACTGATTACCATGTAGTGCTAGAAGCCGAAGTGTGACTACGACGGGATGATTCCTTGACCGTAGGAGCATGGCTGGCCTAGTCATCCCTCGTTTTCCGTATTTTGGGAAGCGGGGCGTGACACGTGTATTGGGTACAATACCCAACTACAAAAGAATCAACCCAACTAACCTATGGCTTTGATACCCAAAGAACCATATCACGCCCCGCTTCCCAGAGTACGCTAGATTGGGCACGTGACATAGCCAACCATGCTACCTGTGGGTAGGAAGTATCCATCCACAGTCACATTACGGCTGCAGAGATATCAAGAACAAGATAAAACTATCTAAAACATGTCCATAATCCAGAATAACAGGAGTCAATAATAAATAAATGCGGAAGCAAATGATCCAATACAAATAACTGAAAAGTGTGTCCCATAATGCGGGCTCACATCAGGAAATAAATGCAGGAAATAAAACTAACTACTACTGAACTCACAGCTCAGCTTGCTGGCTGAAGTACTCCTGCTCGGACTGCAACAGCGTTACGGAATCTGGGCCATGCAAAACCCAGACGTCAGCGCGTCATGTCATCAAGTAATATAATATGAACAGTGTAGCAGGCAATGTAATATAAACATGAATACAGCAAGAATAACAATAATATGAATCATACCAGTATAGGATAGCATGCAGTGGGTAAACTAAACTGTTCTATCAGGTTTTCTATTCTAAAGTCTTTGAAATCAATTGATGAATCGTCGATGTAACTCAATAGTATCCCGTGCGTGCCCGGGACCACGGTCAAGATTCTCGGGGCTAAATCCGAGACGTGCCGCTAGGCAGTAACAGGTAGCAGGATGGGCAAGTGATGTCAGCATCATCACTCCGGGGCTGGCCTAGCCCGTAAGACTGATCAGAACAGGTATCGAACTGTTGAGTTACAAGTCAGGTTTCACCTTTGATTTCCCCATACCCCCAAGTTATGTATGTCAAGTCAGGTATTCAGTAATCACGAACTAATGCCAACACAGGATCAGGTAAAAGCAGGTTTGTCTGGATAGACAACAGGAACGGTCCATGAGGACTACATGTTATGTTTGTTGGCATTAGACACAAGATCAGGTAACAGGTAAAGCCATGGTACATCAGGTCAAGCCAGGTAATGTATAAAGGTATCATGTCATGTCAAGAGTGTACGGTACCATGTCATGTCAAGTAGGAAGTGTAACAGGTCATGTCAAGAAGCACAAGATGTCATGTGGGTGCTCATAATCAAACTAACATAAGCATGTGTATAAATAAACAAGCATGAGTACTATCAGAACAATAAACTGGAACATGTAATATCATATGCAAATAGATATAATTTCAAGGATATGGATGCACAGTTATCGATTAGGGTTACATTTATAGTTCCAATATTAATTAGGATGCAATTTATTAAACATGGAGCGTTAATATCACATTATTATGTAGTAATGTGATCTATGGATGCAATTATATGTATCATAAATGCGATGGATGCAAACGGGTATCCGAAAAGTTATAAAACTATAAAATGGTAATGTGGGATGTACAACTAAGCAATATGTGATATAAATATTGATATAATAATATTAATATGGATAGCATATTCAAAGCGATTAATAACTATAAAAGTGGTATTGATTAACCATGCACAAGAAAGTTCCGTTCAGAAATTCAGCGTCACCCTAATTTATAAAATAGCTTAAAAATAACAAACGTTCTCCAAAAGGGACGTGTCTTATACCAAAACAAAGATAATTCAATAAGGTTTTCAGTTTTATAAGTATAAGTATCTCAGGTTGTCCCTACAAAAAGTTATGAACATTCGAAATTGAAAGTTTGCTGCAGGAATTTCCCTGGACAGCAGTTTGGAGACATTTTCATTTGCATTTTAAGTTATTTAAACAATTTATTTTGCAAGTAAATATTTCATAGAGTTATAGTATTCTGAGTTAGCTTCGTAACGAACTAAAGAACGTATACTAATGATTTTTCTATGATTTATAATGAATTTTATACGGTAAGGTGTACAGTGAATTTCAGATTTGTCGTATCTGCTTTTTCAATGACGTTTCATGTGTAAACTATAATATTTTAAATATATAATATCATAAAATATAGATATGGATGCAGTATAATATAATCTAGTATGTCACAAGATAAGTTTTCATGATCTAGATTTAATATGATATAAATGGATGCAAACGGAACATCGAAACGTTATAAAATTAAATATGGGGCACAAGATTTAAACTATAGATATGGTATTTATTTAAATAGGTATAAAATGAATTATATAGCATGTAGCAAGATTAACTTGCCTCGATGGGTCGCGAATCGGGAAAACGGAACGTAAACCGTCGGCGGGGAAAACTCGCGACGGGCGCACGGTTCACGGGATGTACCCAAACGACGAACAAAGGAACCACACGGGTCGGGTACCTCGCTGGAACGTCGAGAAGCGTCACCGGCACGACGAAATTCCGGCAACAAAAGAACAGTTAAAAAAATGAGAAACGAGACATGAAGCAAAAGAGAAAGAATGATAAAGAGAAGTACGAGAGAATATATGAGAGAGAGAGAGAAAAAGTGGAGAGAGAGAGAGAGCGAGCGAGAGGGAGAGAGAGAAAGTGGAGAGATAGAGAGAGAGAAGTGGGGCCCACGTGGTTAAAAGGGAGGTTGCGATTGGCTGAGAGAATAAATTGAGAAGGATATAAAAGATTGTAAAAATATTATATGGTTAACTTAAAGATTTAAAAGATAGGTAATGAACAGTAAGATATCAGGTTAGTTAGAAAAATATATGCGAAGCTTTTAATAATATTAAAATTTGGGATTTTGGCGCCAGATAAAACATTTTCAAATCGCGCCCGGGTCGAGTCCAAAAATTTGAAATTGAAATAATAGGATTTTAAGCGGGATCCAAATTTTAAAATTAAGTGTTTTATGATTAAAAAGCATACCCCCAAAACGGACACATGTACGCGCGCGTAGCCGTCCAAACTCGCCCGTTTCACTGAACGGGATGAGAACACAATGCACGGATGCTACCACGAGATTAGGGGTATCAAGTAGGCCAATATGAATATTTTCAATTTTATTTTAGATGCCAAAATTTGTTATATGTAGAAATGACTTTGCCAGGTAAATTTTACAGTAAACAACAAACAAGCAAGTTAAATGAAATGAGTACCATATTATGCTCAAACAGTAACTGAAAATAGTAGTATTGGGCTCGGGTGTTGCACTATCCATTGTTACCAAATGCATTATCCGCGACCAAAAATAATAATAAGGGAGAAGACTACAAGATCCGAAAAAACCCCAAAATATCGTATATATGCACTAGGGTGTTACAAGTGGCGTCATGGCTCTTCGAAGTTTGGGGCACCGACATAGTTGGCACAATTGATCCTCCATCATCCAAAGGCACCGGTTCATATTGGCTGCAATATACTACTCCAGATAGGCTGAAACTGTCCCGCTAAAAGAAGTCAAGTCAGAAGATATTCTGACATTCTTCCGGCATAATATTGTATTCCGCTTCGGTACACCAAGAAAAATCATTTCTAACAACGAGCCTTCTTTCAAGAGCTTCAAAATCTCAATGTTCGCTACTCAGCACAAGATAGACTAGAGATATTCCTCCACCTATAATTCAAGAGCCAATGGGCTAGCCGAAGCCTTCAATAAAACTCTATGCAAGCTCCTGAGGAAAAATGCTTCAGCCAACAAGAGAGAATGGAATCTTAAATTTCACGAAGCATTGTGGGCATATCGTACCACGCACCGTACTCCAACTCAGTCCACTCCATACTCATTTCTCTTCGGAGTGGAGGCGATCCTCCCCTTCGAAGTCGAAGTTCCAAGTTTAAGAATGGTCATTCAGCACGAGTTGACGGGGAAGGAAAACGCGCTCTTTCGGCTCGGAAAGCTCGACGCCCTCGAAGAAAAGAGGCTCGCAGTACAGCAAAATTTGGAGCTGTACCGGGCCCAAATGTCACGGGCCTATGACAAGATGCCCCGTCTCCGCGTTTTCAAGAAAGACGAATTGGTGTTGGTCCTCAAAAGGCCGATCATATCCGAGACTGGAAACTATATTGGTACAACATGCTATCTAGTTTGCATCATACTTGGTAGTGAACGTATAACGGTTATTACAAATAGATACATATGCATCCTGGCATCAGTTTTGTTTACCGTGTTCCGAGATTGATTACAGTTTCACATGGGGTATTTATTTGGTTAATATACAACACATGACATATTCACGACACACTACCTGACTTTTTTCTTGGATCTTATTACTAATACCAACAATACTGAATTGTTGTCCTGATAGACGTGACTTGTTGTCCATATAGACAAGAAATATACCTACTTGATCCTGTATTGGCATTAGATTTATATCGGCAATAACTGACTTGAACACAAACCTGGGGGGAAATGGGAAATCAAGAATGTCAATGGTGACAACAAGATCAACCTGGAAGTGTCCCAATAAAAGAATATTACATACAATATTTTACATGAATGAAAATATAAAAACTCCCATCTCATGTAAAAAAACTCGGCTATTCAATCACGAAGATCCAATATAACATATTACAGCAACACAATAACATCATATGTCATCAACGTAAGTAAAATATGCGTATTTCCAATGTCGTTATCGTATAACAACGAGATCGGGGATACACCACATATTACACTTACGGTCGCAGAAAAGAAATGAAAACTACAATAATTAGAATCTGCATCATCCTTAGACATCATAAACCCGGAATATCACATACTCCGGATTTCATACCTAACCGAATAAATCTTGCATTTAAGTCTCGAATTAAAAACACTTTTCAATAACAAGTCGGGCAATTCAACAAGATTCCCGATTAAACGATCGAATGCTCATCGGGAACTTTAGTAGATTGTCGCACCCCCGATGCCGTCAACGAAGTGCACTTAGGCGGAACACCACGGCCGCGAGCACCCGAGTGGATGTTTTTGGTTACGGTGTTCTCCTATAGTCACTTGGACAGGGCTATGGGGCGTAGCTATCTAGTAGTGTTTCACGGTAAGTGTACGCGTACAATACAAGATTGCGACGGGGTTTTGATCCGAATCGAAACTTCATGGCAATCGATCAAATGAGACTAAAATGCTAGATTTACAAAACACAAACTAGTTTTCACAAAACTAGTTAATGTAGATTCCAAAAATTGTATCACATATCTAAACTATCTAGATGATATTAAACATTTTGATCGATTTTTCAAACACCTTCAAATCACAGAGACCTCAACAATTTGAGCCTCACTAAAAATTCCCAGAAAGAGCAAAATCACATAATGGAGCAGCACAAGAAATACGAGTCCAAATCTCTCCAAAAGTGCGGCGGAACCGCGGCTAAACCCTAGGTTATGAGACGGTTCCACGGCCATTTGGTCGAGATAGCATCTCGTACTTCTTGGGGCTCCATAAAAAAACCCTGCATGATTTTCTGGATATTTCTAATCTGAAAATTTTCAACTTTTGAAAAAATGGACAGAAACTTTGAAAATTAGGGTTTCGAAACATCGATCAAACACTTTAACGTCGTTTAGACTGCGCCTAAAACTCTACCTTGGCTCTGATACCATGAAATTGTGTCTTTGCACATCTTCTAGGTTTTCACATGCATCAAGTATGCAATTTTAAAAAAATCTAGAGATCTAAGCTGCACTAACCTAGAATCGAACTAGAGAATTAGGGTTTTTAGTAAGCTAACAAGTTCAATAACTAAGTGAAGAGGGTTACAACCTTTGTATACCAAGTCCTTCACTTCTAAAATAAATCCATCCTAATTATCTTAAACTTTAGTGTGAGTCTCATACACCCATGTTCTATGTATCATCAATCATGATACAATAATCCAAATAAATATATATCACATATATCTTAAATGTATTTAAAGAGAAGAAATTTATTAGTAAGCTTTAATATTAGTTAATATATAAATATATCAAATATATATATATATATATATATATTAAATTATTAAATCAACACTTGATTCAATAATCCAGTAATATCATATATAACCGACTAATATCATATTTATATATATGAGAATAATGGAGGAATGATGCCATAGGAGGGAATTTTCTTCTATGGCGTCAAAAAAGTACGCCCTCCATCGTGTTTTCCGACGATCGGCACCCATCATCTTTATCGTTATCATCTAAGATATGGGTACACCAAATTTCATATGATTCTATAACCTTTTAACCATTGAATTAGTGGGTTCAAAATTAACGGTTTACCGATAATAGATCTTTTTACATTGCTAAATCAACGGTGAAAAAGTAGTAGAATCACATGAAATTTGAAGTACCCACATCTTAGATGATAACGATGAAGATGATGGATTCCGATCGTCAGAAAATACGACGGAGGGCGTACTTTTTCGAC
Organism: Agapanthus africanus; assembly: GCA_030015575.1. Classification (NCBI taxonomy): domain Eukaryota; kingdom Viridiplantae; phylum Streptophyta; class Magnoliopsida; order Asparagales; family Amaryllidaceae; genus Agapanthus; species Agapanthus africanus. Next base: position 74,241,214 of record CM057348.1, read on the forward strand.
GCCATAGGAGGAAATTCCCTCCTATGGCCTCTTTCCTCCATTATTCTCTCTCTATATATATCAAATTATCAAATCAACACTTGATTCAATAATCCGGTTATATCACATATAACCGACAATATTCAATATTCAATATCAAATCAACACTTGATTCCATAATCCGGTCATATCAAATATAACCGGCCAATATCAAATATATATATATACACACACACGCACACACATACATACATATAACAAATCATTGAATCAACACTTGATTCAATAATCCGGTGGTAACCGATATCAAATATTGAGAGATTAGAATACGGTATCACATACTCGTATTTAATCAAGCTCCCGCACATATCACCATATGTGCCCTACTTCGTTTCGTTTGAGCTAGGAAACCTCTTTGTGGGACTCTAAAAACTCGTCAATACGCCAGCAGTAGGTAATGATCACATCAGATACCCACAAGCTGTCAGCGGTACTAGCTGGACGTAACGGCTACCCAGGCATTGAACGAATAGAAGATCAACAAGAAAAATTTTCCAAACTCTCATAAAGCCTATAAGCAACACTTACTGTACAGTTCGGTCTCTTCGTCTGATATGTCGCATATCGAGTTTAGGGGTGGAATCGTCAGACCCCAGTAACTTGATAAGTCAGGTCAATATGTGGCCTATAACCGTTCGAGAAACTACTGATATCACTTACCAGTAAATCTCATCAACCCTGGCCAGGAATTTACTGTTATAGCCAATCGAGCATAGCGCAACATCAACTCCCTATACCGGGAGAGACAAAACCCCTCCTATCGCTCACTGCCTCCATATGACTCGGGACTGTACCCAAAATCCACCTGTTTTCACGATTCCTTTGAGCCGTGGCAGGGAGGAAATCAAAGCACACTGGAAACCACACAAGACACTATGACGATCTCGGGTCTACAGACTAACCTGGACAAGTGTCACCGGAGAATTGCTATCTGACGATAGGTATGGTACCATCTAGGAGTTCTCGGCGAGTCCTGTTCGGTATACCCATTCTCTAATGAGTACTTGTGTACAATCTTTGATATCAAACACCAATGGTTGTGGGATCAACCATCGCCCCTACAGGATCAAAAAACATACACACTAGTCTACTCTGGAATATCGATGCCTGTCTCGATACTCCTCGACTAGGAACTGTTAAAGGATGTACTTGCGGACTACACAATCCCCACTAGTATGATCTGCATCATAGTCCTGGTAGTCAAGCCTACATCCTAAGGGTTTTATCAACATGTATCAGAGAGACAGTATAAAAATAATAGTGTACATGTTAAGATAAAGAGCAACCAGATAGCATACTATCATGTCGAGCAAGAAAGTCCTCTCTATATATGTCCAAGCATCCACTATATCATACAATAATGGCCTCTAGGGTATACATATTCCTAACAATATATATATATATAATATTTATTATAACTAATATAATTATCTCTCTCTCTCTTCTCGCTCTCTCTCTATCCCTTCCATCTCACTCTCTCTCTCTCTCCCCCTCCCCCTCGTCGCCAACCCTCTCCGATCTCACCTCGAGCTCGTGCTCACCGCCTTCATCACCACCTCCACCACCTCTTCCTTTTCTCCTCTCCCCAAGCAACCTCGCAAACCTCGAAGATGACCTACTGGACCCACGACTGCAACCCAGAAAACTTGAACCCTCACCGCCAGACCTCACAATCGCTAGCACCCTCACTTCGTCTTCACCTCCTCACCTCCCTCTCCGCTCCCCGAAACCACAAACCACCCCCACCATCAACCCTCGGCAGCACAATCCCCGACCCGACACCAACTCAAGAAAACCACACACCCTTCTCCGTTAGACATCACTGACGGCAACCCATCATCGCCGCCATCTCACCTCTGTCTTCACCACCTTAGAGCTCGACACAACAGCAACCACCACTCTTCAGTTCTTCGTGTTCTCTTCTTGATCGTTTCTTGATTCTCTAATTGTCTCATCGGAGTTGCACGCGTCGCTGACGATCCAGACGACCTAATCACCGTCATCGTCCAGCCTAGTCACCATGTTACGTCATTGATCAGCCAGGTCATGTCCTGTGCATAAGTTTGCACTACGACGTTATTCCGATGTCGAACGTATCATCCATATCTCGATGTGAGATCCAATCAGGCAAGTTTTAATTTGCAACATGCTATGTTATTATATCGATATCTATATGAATAAAAATAGTGCATGTGTTTTATTATTCAGCAAATATTACTGATTTACAGTTTTACGATATCCGTTCGTATCCGTACTGATAATCGTTTATCTAGTTGCATGCCGGAACATCATGATATCACTACAGTACTATATTAGTACAAAATGCTATCTAGTTTGCATCATACTTGGTAGTGAACGTATTATGGTTATTACAAATAGATACATATGCATCCTGGCATCAGTTTTGTTTACCGTGTTCCGATATTGATTACAGTTTCACATGGGGTATTTATTTGGTGAATATACATCACATGACATATTCATGACACACTACCTGACTTTTTTCTTGGATCTTATTACTAATACCAACAATACTGAATTGTTATCCTGATGGACGTGACTTATTGTCCATATAGACAAGAAATATACCTATTTGATCCTGTGTTGGCATTAGATTTATATCGGCAATACCTGACTTGAACACAAACCTGGGGGGAAATGGGAAATAAAGAATGTAACCGAAACATAACTCAAGAGGATATTATTACTTGTTTACCGTTTTTCCGGGTATTACGGAATAAATACTTGTTTGCCGTTTTTCCAGGCGTTACGGAATAAATACTTGTTTGCCGTGTTTTCGGGCGTTACGGAATAAATACTGTTACCGTGGTCCCGTGGGGAATGAACGTGATATGTACTGTTGGGTTACGATAAGGATTATATTAATTGATTTCAAAGATTTTTAGAATAGATAACGTAGATACACATCACACACCCATACATACACATAGCTCATTATTTATACCTGTGTTTATTATTTATATTTATGCTTAATCATAACATTATATCTTGGTTATTACTGTTATTTTAATATTTTGACGCACCGACGTCTGGGTTTTGCATAGCACAGTTGCCCTACCTTTATCGCAGGAAGATCGAGAGTATTTTAGCAATCAAGTCGATAAATGAGGAGTTGAACGTATGTCGTTACAGATGTTTAGTTTGTTTATTTCTATAGTTTTATTTCTTTTGAAGTGAGCCCATATTGGGACATGATTTAGATATTGTTTATTGGATCTTGATTCGTTTCCGCTATATGCATTTCCTTAATTTTATTTACTGTGGCAAATGAACATGTAGTAGCTAGATTATATTCTTTTCTATTCTTGATATCCGATAGACAGCCGTAATGTGACTGTGGAGAGATGATTCCTAACCACAGGTTGCATGGTTGGCTCTGTCACGTGCCGTAGTTACAAATTTTGGGTAGCGGAGCGTGACAAATATATTTGATAACTCAGACACGACGCGTTATTGACATTCAAATTTATGTTTTTCCTGCAAAAACTAACTTAAATAATTTTGAAGAAACATTCATTTAACTAACAGTATGATAATATCGCTTCACAATTTCAATTACAAATACCATATAGTTGAGTGAACTAATGTGTGCAACGCACGTGCAGAAAACTAGTATATATAATGCAAATGGGCTTAGTTAAAAGCCACCCTCTTATTTTTTTAAAAAATAAAGAAGGAAGGAGAAAAATCCTCCATTCTTAAAGCATCCACATCGTCGTACAAAGAAACATAAATAATTAATTGTTATGTTTAAAAAATCAAATCTTAGAGACTTCATATCATCAAAGAAAAAGACAAAAATAATTAAACTTCTCCATTTTTTGAAAATTAAAGAAAAAAGGAACTTTTCAGAACTTGAGACAAAAAAGAATTTTGTAGAAATTAGTTTAAATTCCAAATTCAATCTACATTATACTCAAACTTAAGACAAAAAAGAACTTTCTAGAATTACTTTTAATCTTATTATTTTTCAAATTCTACTTTCATTTATTTATAACTATCTCTTTTTACTTAAATACGGTAAATAGTATATTATAATATACTCTAGAATACTCTTGATCTAAGTTACTAAACCGACTATTTTATTCGCTTAATTATTAACATTCAAAATAATTTTACACCAAAAGCCCTCCATTTTATAAAACTCAAGAATTTATTTTGTACTCTAAATAGAATAAAACTACAAACGTGCATCGCACGTGCAAAATGCCAGTGTGTGTATAGGAGTGGTCCATTGCAAACCGGTCCGCGTTATTTAAAAACGGGAACTCCCGATCTATAACATATTTTAACGATCAAATCCATTCAAGTTGATCACCATACCCTCAAATGCATGTGTATGAAAAATTAAGAGATTTAAATATCCTAACCTATGCATTGGAGGCAGTTTATATCGCATTATCGGAAGACGTTCATTTTTCCATCCATCGATGGATTGGTTAGAGTTTTTCAAATCTTTTGATTTTTCATACACTTATATTTAAGGGTAGGGTGATCAACTTGAACGGTTCAGATTGTTAAAATATATCGCAGATCAAGAGTTCCGGTATTTTAAAAACGCGAACCGGTTTGCAATGAATCACTACTATATATAGAGAGAGAAAGAATAATCGAGGAAAGAGGCCATAGGAGGGAATTTCCTTCTATGGCGTCGAAAAAATACACCCTCCATCGTGCTTTCCGATGATCGGCACCCATTATCTTCATAGTGATCATCTAAGATGTGGGTACACCAAATTTCATATGATTCTACAACTTTTTCACCGTTGATTTAGCAGTGTAAAAAGTTCTATTGTCGGTAAACTGTTAATTTTGAACCCACTAATTCAACGGTGAAAAAGTTGTAAAATCACATGAAATTTGGTGTACCCATATCTTAGATGATAACGATGAAAATGATGGATACCGATCGTCGGTAAAAACGATGGAGGTTGTATTTTTTCGACGCCATAGGAGGAAATTACCTCTTATGGCATCTTTCCTCCATTATTCTCATATATATATATATATATATATATATATATATATATAAAGAGAGAGAGAGAGAGGTTAAAGGAGGAAAGAGGCCATAGGAGGGAATTTCCTCCTATGGCGTCGAAAAAATACACCCTTTCTCATTTTTTTCCGACGATCGACACCCACCATCTTCATCGTTATCATCTAACATATGGATACACCAAATTTCATATGATTCTGCAACTTTTTCACCGTTGATTTAGTGGGTTCAAAATTAATGGTTTACTGATAATAGAACTTTTTGCATTGCTAAATCAGCGGTGAAAAAGTTGTAGAATCATATAAAAGTTGGTGTACCCACATCTTAGATGATAACGATAAAGATGGTAGGTGTCGATCGTCGGAAAAAATGAGGAATGGTGTATTTTTTCGACGCCATAGGAGAAAATTCCCTCCTATGGTCTCTTTTCTCCATTAACCTCTCTCTCTCTCTCTCTCTCTCTCTCTATATATATATATATATATATATATATATATATATAAGCTAAAAGGTAGAATATTCCATCTTATATTTTGTCTTGATCTCATTCCAATCATGAATTGCAAAAATTAAGATAGGTCCTTAATTTTCCTTAAAATTTATATCTAAAACCACATGCTACCCATCACCGGTTTATGGATTGGAATATTTTAGGCAGCTCCTCGATACTTTGGAAACCTAATTACTGAATCTTCTCCTAATTTATCATTTGATCAATGCCTTACCAAATAGCTTAGTTAAATATTTTCCTAAATAAAATCCTTCTCTGTTTGGATTAAAGATATGAATATGAAAGAAAAGTTAGAATATTGATGATTTTTTTTTGTTGTGAAAGATTTTTTTTGAAATTTAAATTTATGAATTTTTTTTATAGATTCAATACCCTACTTACTTATGCTTGTGTGTATATCTCTCTATGTGAGAATAATGGAGGAAAGAGGTATTAGGAGACTTTTTCGTGAGGTGGTATAAAAAAACTACACCCTCCAACGTTTTATTCGATGATCGGTGCCCATCATCTTCATCTTTATCATCTAAGATGTGGATACATCGAATTTCATGTGATGTTACCGCTTTTTCACCGTTGAATTAGTGTGTGAAAAATTAACGGTTTACCAACAATAAAACTTTTTACATTGCTAATTCAACAGTGAAAAATGGTAAAATCACATGAAATTCAGTGTATCCACATCTTATATGATAAAGATGAAGATGATGGATGCCGATCGTCAAATAAAACGGTGGGGGTGTAGTTTTTTTACGCCACCTGACGAAAAAGCCTCATAAGTCCTCTCTCTCTCTCTCCACCCCCCTCTCTCTCTATATTTATTCTTAAGACTATTCCCTTTTCTATTTTGGCTTCATCTCATTCCAATCATGAATTGCAAAAAGTAAGATAGGTACTTAATTTTCCTTGAAATTTACATGTCACGTCCCGTTTTCCAGATAACGGAAACATGCATGTGATAAGCCAGCGACGTATTTGTTCGAGAAGGTCATTTCACAGAGTAAATACGCTAAGCGTAAATTAAGCAATATAAAATGACAAGAAATTAATATTAGATTTAAATTTCAATAAGTTTATTTACATTCAAACTTGATATATTTACAATACATGAGTCCAACTGAAAAGGAAATACAAGTACAAAAATGCCTAAACAGGTCGCATAAATAAACTGAAAGAAAAAATGAGTTAAGTTAAGCTTGAGTAGTAATCTGGTCGTAATCCCCTACAGACTTTTCTATCTCCTCAGTCTCTATACCACCTGACGAACATCCAAAAGAATAAAGAGATGAGTGGATACCCGTCGGCGAATTATCCCTCGGCAAGTCTCCAAGGAAATGTGTGAAGTATAAAAGTATTATGATAACCTGAAAATGGATATCATGAAGTAATGGAATAGGAGATATGATGTATAAATACACACACACACACACACACATATTTCAACTAGGAGATATGATGTATAACGGAATTCTCCCTTATACACACACACACACACACACATACATGTACATTTATATTATAATGCAAATGGACTTGCTTAGATTCACCATTCTCTATTTTTTAAAACAAAGAAAAAAGAGAAAATTTCTCCATTCTTAAGGTGTCCACATCTTTAAGAAAGGACAACATAACAATAAAATATTGTTCATTTGAATTCTAAAAATTCAATCCCTAAAAAGAAAAGATAAAAGAGATTTCAGACAAAATTTTACCCTAGCATATTTCAATTTTCTAGATTTTTCTTAAAATTACCTTTTTACTTGAATGTCTTTCTTATTTAAAGTTATTAAATGCACACCCACTAAACTATGCAGTATTGCCTTTCCAGAAGTTTTCATAACCTTGCATTTTTATTTTAAATTTTTTAAATAATCTTTTGATAATTTTTTGCAGTATATTTGATAACTCAAACACGACGTGTTATTGACATTCAAATTTATGTTTTTCCTGCAAAAACTGACTTAAATAATTTTGAAGAAACCATTCATTTAACTAACAGTATGATAATATCGTTTCACAATTTCAATTACAAATACCATATAGTTGAGTAAACTAATGCGTGCAACGCACGTGCAGAAAACTGGTATATATAATGCAAATGGACTTAGTTAAAAGCCACCCTCTTCTTTTTTAAAAAACCAAAGAAGGAAGGAGAAAAATCCTCTATTCTTAAAGCCTCCATATCGTTATACAAAAAAACAAAAATAATTAATTGTTATGTTTAAAAATCAAATCTTAGAGTTTTCATATCATCAAAGAAAAAAACAAAAATAATTAAACTTCTCCATTTTTTGGAAAAAAAAGAAAAAATGAACTTTTCAGAACTTGAGACAAAAAAGAATATTGTAGAAATTAGTTTAAATTCTAAATTCAATCTACATTATACTCAAACTTAAGGCAAAAAGAAATTTCTAGAACTTATTTTAATCTTATCATTTTTCAAATTCTACTTTCATTTATTTATAACTACCTCCTTTTACTTAAATACGGTAAATAGCATATTATAATATCTCCTAGGATACTCTTTATTTAAGTTATTAAAATGACTATTTTATTCGCTTAATTACATTCAAAATAATTTTACACCAAAAGCCCTCCATTTTATAAAACCCAAGAAATTATTTTGTACTCTAAATAGAATAAAACTACAAACGTGCATCGCACGTGCAAAATGCCGGTGTGTGTGAATAGGAGTTAAATTTAGGGAAATCAAATAGGAAAAAGGAGTAGTCGGGAGTAAAAGGGATGCACGGGCGAAGCACGGGGGAAATGGCCATAATAAAACCGCCGGCAACGGGCAAAATGGAAAAACAGGTGGCTCAAAAGTTGAGTTTGGTCTCTGTTGGGGTCAAAAATTACACCATGGTTGACCAAGTTAGAATCAAATTCAACTCCAAGCTAAGTGGGCCTAAGTCCAGGTCAAGACCGAGCATGGAAGGGACCGGGCCCATGACAAAAATAATGAAGCCATAAATTAGTTTAATGTAATTCTTTTTCTTGAGGAATAAATGTATATAAAATGGGCTAAAAGCCAAAATTTTGTAAACCCATGGATTATATGCAAAAAAGATAAGCACATAAGACTTTGGGTAGCACAAGTGTCATTTGGCAAACCTCAAGGGGCTATATGTAAAGTGTGTAGCTTATAAAGACAAACATGATGAAAAAAATCAAGAGAAACATTTTCATTCTCTCAAAAAAGTCTAGGGTTCTGTGTCTCTTTCTCCTTCTTCGAGGTTTTAAACCTTCTTCTTTTTTTCTTGAATTAAATCAAGAGTTTCACTCTTCTTTTCCCAAAAATGAATAGTTTTTCACCATAAAATCCACAAAGGGGAGCTTAGATCTCCCATCAAATCTCTAAAAGGGGAGATTTTTAAATCTCACCCTGCTTTTTCTCCAAGATCCAGCCAACAGAGAGGAGGAAGAAGGAGACCCATCTCCAAAAATCTCACTTTGAGAAGATCCAAGGCTTAAGAGAAAATTCAGGGCTTAAGGGAGAAGAAAGGGGTCCTCTTTCGTCATCTCTGAAAATCTCTTCGGAGTTTAACTCCAAAAAAAATCCCTTTTTTTAGGAGTTTAACTCCAAAAGTCAATCGGAAAGTACAACTCCCTATGCAGGGGCTAAGCCCCTCTTCCCTTTTTCTTTAGGAGTTTAACTCCAAAAGTCAATCGGGAGTACAACTCCCAGTACAGGGGCTAAGCCCCTTTTTCCGTGGGCGTCCAGTGCTCACGTGTAGGGCACGTGGTCCGCTGGCGCCCAGCACTCTCCACCATGCACGTGAGCCGCGTGCGGGACGTGTGGCCCGCTGGCGCCCGGCACCCACATGCCACACACGTTGCCCGCTAGCGCCCACGTGCCACGCACGTGGCCCGCTAGCACCTACGCGCCACTCACGAGTTTTTAGGATGCTCCTCACCCCTCTTTTCCCCTCATGCTCCACACTCAAAATACGTCCCCCTTTAGAAAAAAATTCTAACGGGGCGCTGCCCCACACCTCGTATGGAGGCTGCTAGCCTCCTTGACCCCCAACACGCTATTCGGTAGCGGGACCCCCGTAAACTCTACGTGGCCCCCGATATATCCATGTCCCCTCCAAAACACAACAAACGCACACCGCACATTGAGTTTGCATGAGAAGTTTTACCCGTCAATCGGATGTTCCCTTGCTTTAAAGACGAGGGATAATTCACGGCAGTTTAGTCTGCGGCCGCCGAAATTTTGGATCCCCACAATTAATAAACCCCGGCCTACTTTAGGCAAGGGGAATCTGTAGTACGCCTGACATGCGGCGCGTATTTCCCATCTCAATGGGATGACGAAAAACATCCTACAAATTCTGGCACGCCCGGTGGGACACTTCTCTCTTCCCATATCTCGGGTCATCCGTTCATGCGAATTCATTTAACATATATATCGATATTTGTACTAAAATAATGATTTTCCGTTCAGCAATCAACTTTCAAAAACTATGTCTTCTAAGATGAGTTCAGCTTCTGACGCGATTGTTAGTGTTTATGCCCTAGAAGGCCATTACTGTATCATACTAGTTTGTATATTACTTAATGGAAGCTTGGGATATTCACATGTATATAACAGTCTTGCTAAACATGGTAGTATGCTACTTGGTTTTTCTATCTTAATATGTGAGTATACGTATTGATAGAGCTCTTAGGATCTTGCTTGACTACCAGCGTTATGATGGCAGTCACACTAGTGGGGGCTGGGTAGTCTACAAGCACATCCTTATTCAGGTCCCTAGTCGTTGGATTATCGAGACAGAGCATCGATACTCCGGAGTAGACTAGTGTGTACGCTTCTCATCCCAGTTGGGGAGATGGTCTGTCCCACAGCCGTCAGTACGTCGTACTGGAGATAGTATACAGGTGCTCGTTAGGTTACGGGTACACCGGACAGGACTCACAGGGAACTGTTGGTTGGTTTTATACCAGTCGTTAGTGAACAGTTCCCAGGTGACATGAGTACAGCATAGTCCGCAGACTTGACACTGCTACTTCGCCTCGAGTGTGTCCCACTGTTCTTAGATTGCTACCCTACCACGACTCAAAGGAGTCGTGCAAACAGGTAGCAGTTGGGTGCAGTCCCGAGCACTTGGAGGCAGTGGCGGTTAGACAGGATTCGTCTCTCCCGGTATTGTGGGTTGATATCGCGCTGTGTCAGAGAGCCATTACGCAAAGTCCCTGGCCAGGGCAAGCGAGATTTGCTGGTAGGTTCCAGTAGTTTCTCAGGGTGTAATGGGCTTCCCTCCGACACGACTTATATCGCTATTAGGGGACTGACGCTTGCCGCCCCCTAGGCCCGATATGCGATAGTCTTGGACGAACGGACCGGACTGTATGGAGATTGTCACATCTGACTCGGTAGGAGTTCGGATGGGTTTCCTCATCGGCCTTCTTATCGACATCTACCTGGGGACCGTTACGTACAGCTAGTGTCGCTTGCGGTCTGTGGTTAAACCCACTGCCGGCGTAGTAGTCGAGTCTCTAGAGTCCCACACAGAGAGTTTCCCTACTCCAGGCGAAACGATATAGAGGTCGTATGGTTTTTACGACAAGGGTTCGGACGCATACGTGTGTTTACGCACGTACGACTTTCGGACAGTTTTTACCAGTCGGCTTTGGTTTAAGCCAGTTACTGGTATCCGGTTATTGGATTTATATAGTCTAAAGTTTTTCCGTATTTTTGCGGAAAGGAGGGGCGTTCTCGTAATTGTGCGAGAAGCTTCTAGAAGGTGGTGACTAAGGAGGTTAAGGTGGCATATACAATGATTGTGATTAGTGAGTCACCTTGATGATTCATACATGTCTTTTGTCCATCTAATGAATCATCACTAGATATTATCAAGCATGGTTGTTAAATTGTTATTTATTCTTTTCTTGATAAAAAGAAATGCTTGATATATATCATGTTATCTCACTATTCTCATATCATTATCTTTATCATCTTCTCTCTCCTCAAGCTCTCCCTCTTCAAACACTAATCCTCTCCTCTCATGAGTTGAGTACAAGGATTAGTTAGACTACTTAATCCATAACCCTCTCTATATTTCACCTAGCTTCTTTGATTAGCACTTAAAGAAGTTTAGTTGCCTCAAGTTTAGAGGCTAAGCTTGGAGTAAAGCTCTCGGGTGGATCGTCTACTATTTCGAGAAGGCCGAGGAGGAGGAGGAGTTCACAAAGACGAAGGACACGATTCGTTAGGTATAATCCCTAAACATAGTAGCATAGAAACTCTATGTTTGTTGTTAGTTATCGTTTAGCTTCGATTCAAGCGGTTAGTCGATGTTTGTTCACTAAACAAGTTCGTTTTTGAAAATTCCGCCTCCCCACAAGTATTGGGGTGTTGTACATCGACTTACAGCGATCCTGATCCCGTATGTGGTAAAGATCAATGCTCGCGTGATTCTCCCCGCAAGCCTCAGTTGGCAGTGGGATGAACCGCCCCGCCAATTTGGTTCCTTCATCATCTACCCTGTCGGAAGCACTCATCTGGCAGAAATCCCGGCAAACCAAGTGGCCAAACTGATCTCAAGGAGTAGGAGGCCGAATATTGTGGTCGTCAAAGCATCCTACCCCAAATGCAGATCCATATTCAAACGGCTCTCCACCGTTCCAACTGGGGGCAAAACCGTCAACACCAATGGAGCCAGAAAGCATCTCTAGCAGGATCAGACGGCGCCCTTGACAATCGCACGAGCAGGTGTCTTCTCTGAACTCCCTGTTAATCGGTCTATGACAGCTTCCCGAAGAGCCGAAATCTACCAAGTGCTCAAAACAGAAAGGTTGAGACAGAAGCAGCTCAGGTATCGAGCCAACAAGAGGGCTAAGACTCTGGCCAAGTGGAATCTTGTGCGGTTCCAAGACCAGGGTTACCACGTGACGATGGCTAAGTCGGCCGTAAAATTCAGCAATTCCTTCGAACCCCTGAAGTGGATTCAGAAAAATGCCATGACCGCCAGAATCAAGGAGACAGCAGTCCGAACAATGCTACAAAGAGACGTGTCCCGGCCTTAAAAGAGAAATCATGACACCATCTCTTCAAGGGTCTATCAGGCACTCTTTGCCGCGAGAAAGCAGCGGGGAAAATTCAGAAAAGAAGCGCCAGTACCACCCAAGAACCCGGTCAGGCCAGCCGTCTTCAATCGATTGTCCGTTACCGAAACAGAAAAGCCCCGACAACGGTCCACGAAATCAGCTACCAATAATGAAAGGACGGCCGGATAATCAGCTACCAATAATGAAAGACCGATCATCCCCAATTGACATGCCAAGGGAAAATTTGAGCCAAATTGGGAAGGACCATATGTCATCGAGAAAGTGTTCGACGGAGAATCCTACCAACTAATAAGCGCCGAGGGAGAAAAGCCCATGCCACCTATCAATGGCCGATATCTTAAGAAATACTATGCGTGAATGCTCCAAGTACCAGGAGAATTGAGCACAACGGCCCTACGGTCTGGATCATACATCCTGTAAAACTGTATACAATCCACGGATGTAAACGACCCCTATCTCTCCCAAGTCTTACCGGCGAGACTACATTTAAAGTCCCAACGGCGATGAAGTTAAAAAAAGGTATGTCAACAAGCGAAACGGGCATGAATGAAAACCCGAAAGGGCTCCGTGAGTAAAGACAGCAGGACTGCCGGCGAGTTCGTGAAAACCTGAAAGGGCGCAAACTCATCAAAAAGAGATGAAATACACTCGCGAGATCCTCTCAACTTTGTGAGGAGAAAATCACTGCGTGAGATCCTTACGACTCACGAAGGAGCAACACATTTAGAAATCCCCACGATTCTTAGGGAGAAAATACACCTACGGGATCCTTTCGACTTATAGGGAGAAAATACTTTTATGAGACCCTTACGGCTCATAAAATTGAAAAGCCTTAGGTGATAGGGATCTAAACCTGTTTCCTGAGCCATCTCTCCTTAACGGGAAACGGCAAATGATGAGTCGCTCCTGATATTGCTTCAGTGTTAGTGGTGCCGATGCCAACCCAAAGCCCAAACCCCAAGTTTTCCCAAAGGCAAATGATGAGTGGCTCATGGCATTGCTTCAGTGTTATCGATGCCGATGCCGACCCAAAACCCAAATCCCAAGTTTTCCTAACGGCAAATGATGAGTCTTTCCCGGCACTATGCTTCAGTGTTAGCGGTGTTGATGCCGACCCAAAACCAAATCCAAAGTCCTCCCAAGGCAAATGATGAGTTGCTCCTTGCATTATTCCAGGGCAGCAATGCTTGATGCTAAACAAATTCCAAATTCCAAATTCCTCTCAAATTCAAAAATCTAGCCAAAAAGGCAGAAATCAAACAGACCAAATCAACGTCCCTCCCGGCAGCTCTTCTAAGCTCAAAAGTCCCACTGGACGGGTAGGGAACTTCCAAAAAAATTCAAGTCCCGACACTGCAGAAAGCGGAGCAAGTCAATTTCAATTCCAACACCACAAGAAGAGGAGCAAGTCAAATCGAGCATGTTCCCCCAATCAGAGCAAGGCTCTGTTTGAATTTTGAAAATTCAAATTTTGAAGCAACGCTTCGGTTCCCGTGAGCTGCGCGCAATGCGCCACGTGTCAGAAGTTGACACGACAGCACAACGCCCAAGGTGGTACGTCCGATCAGAGCAAGGCTCTTTAAAAACATAAGTAACACTTAACTGCGCAAGCGCACCGCAGCGCGACACGTGCCTGCGCAGTTGCGCAAGCACAACTGCGCAAGCGCACGGCAGCGCGACACGTGCCTGCGCAGTTGCGCAAGCGCACCGCAGCGCGACACGTGTCTGCGCAGTTGCGCAAGCGCACGGCAGCGCGACACGTGTCTGCGCAGTTGCGCAAGCGAAACTGCGCAAGCGCACGGCTGCGCGACACGTGTCTGCGCAGTTGCGCAATCGCTGTTACGCAAGCGCCTTACTGCGCGACACGTGTCACGCGCTGGTGAATTGCGCAACAACAGAATGAAAATTTAAGGAAATCTTTTCTGTTCTTGTTAAAACAGGAAGATTTCTTCTGTAAAACAGGGGCCTTTGGATCAAAGATCCAACGGTGGGGAAAATTCCCCGAATCACTCAGAAAAGATCTTTTTAACAAATTTAACTGATCTTTGAGCACTATAAAAAGGACCCCAGACCCCATTTCAAAGATATAGACAATTGGATAAAAAAAAGAGGAGAGAACTCTTGAGAATTTCTGGAGAACACAAAAAGAAAGGTAAAAACCTTTGAGATAAGAGAAAATTCTCTTAAAGAATAGATCATTGATCTAGAAAACAAGATCAGTGATCTTCAATAGATAAATAAATAAATAAAAATAATAAAAATAGTGCCTTGCACTTGCTATGAACCTCTGGTTCTCTGAAACAGAAAGAAAGAAAAGATTTCTTTCTTTTCTTTGATCTAAATTTGGATCAAGAAATCAAAAAGTGCTCTGCACTTCTTTTCCTGAATCTAAAAGATTCTTGGTGCTTTGCACAAATGCAATGCATTATTTGAAGGGCTAGGCCCAAGTCAAAAAGACCTAGCAGGTCAGAATAAATTGCAAAGCAATAAAAGGGCTGGGCCCAAATAAAATTGATGCTCTGCATCCCTTTTGGGCAACGCCCAAATAAAAGCAAAAGAAATGCAAAAGCAATGGACTTAGCCCAATCGTGGCCATAAGTCCTTAAATTAAATTGACTGAGAAAAATGGCTCTCCTAAATCAATGTACGTCCGGTTCGAGGGTACATCTCCGAACTCCTTTGACATCTATCGTTGTAATTTCTCAACGACGTCAAAGAGATGACGGGTCCCAACGACCACACACCCATATGGACTGCGGGGTCCTTAAACTCGCGGACCGAAACGTCCCTAAACTAATATCGGACCGAAACGTCCCTAAACTAATAACGGACCGAGACGTCCCTAAACTAATATCGGACCGAAACGTCCCTAAACTAATAATGGACCACCACGTCCCTAAACTAGCGATGGACCACCACGTCCTTAAACTGGCGCAATAGAGCCCGAATGCTCTTTTGCCGGATCTAAACGGTCCCGTTTAAGTCGATCTTAGCCCCAAACACGGCTAACGTATCCTTAAACATTCACATGGATTATAAAACTCCCAATCAACTCTGGTTCGAGGGTACATCTCCGAGCTCCTCTGATACATGTCGTTGTAATCCTTCAACGACGTCAGAGAGGTGACGAGTCCCAATGGCCATACATTAAATTAATCACTACGTTAAGTGGATCTTAGTCTAAAACAGGACTAACGTATCCTTAACGAACGTTTAAGTTGATCTTAGCCGCAACGCGACTAATGCATCCTTAAACTAAAAATACCAAACCCAAATCTAAGTAAATACGGATTTGGACTAATCCACGTCCTACGGGCGACGGCATTACTCAGTCTCCGTATACAATCCACGGGCAACCACAAACAAAACAAACACACACGACACGAAGTGAAATTCTGGAGAAGGAGAAAGTTGTTACCGCGATGCGGTAGCGTAATTAACTGCAGGGGCTTGCGCCTGCAGGGAAGAGCGTCCCCACAATCAAAAACCCCTCACCCTGAGGGGGAATCTGACGAAGTCTGCTACATCGGTCGCATCCGTCTAAACCTCCGATCCACGGTGCCATAAATCAACTTGGCATCTTCGGAGAGGTAGACGGATAAAACCAAATAGCATCTGCCCCGAACCCCAGGCACAGACGTCCTAACGTCTCGGCCGCCGTTCGGAGGGGAACAGATTCTGGCACGCCCGGTGGGTCCTTTTCCGCTTTCCACTCCACACTTCGTGTGTCGTCTTCGCGAACCAATCGCGGTTTGTTAAATGGCTGCCTTTGGATTTCAAGTTGCTAACATTTGTTCTTTTGTCTGGTGCAGAACTCAAGCATCCATGGATTCTAACTGCACCAAATGCGCGAAGCACTACTGCAACGGACGCTCCACCTCACCGAGAGGTGTAACATATGGGCCCCAAGCGGCCTCTTTCCTCGCTCTGCCGGTAGAGCAGGTGACCCAGGACACCACCGGCCTGTTTTTCGGGACCATGGTCCCACCTACAAGCTTCTCTATGCCGATATCCGCACCGGAAGCGAACAAGAAGTCGGTGTTCGACCGGCTCACTGCTACCACGACCCCTGTCAACGGGTCGCCCGCTACTAAACCGACAGCCTCCGTTTTCACCAGGCTAGGTCAGAACTATAAAGTGGCCGTCCCAAAGAGGGCAACGGCCATTGCTTTGGAAGTCGTTAAAGCGGCTTCTCTCATCAGAGAGTCGGTCTTCACAAGATTGACGGTTCCCACTCCTCCCCCAGCTGGTCAAAAGGCATCAGTCTTCGATAGGCTGACATCGGCAGTTACCCCACACTCAAACAGGGGGCAACAAGAAACCATCTCGATTTCCGAGCCAGTCCCAACGGCTCGTCGTGCGCGACGTCGCCATTGGCAACGAGTAAGGAAAGCAGGGGGCAACTCCCCCTCAGGCTAACCCCACCTGCTCCAGTGGTGGAGGTCAACGCTGCTGTTCCAACTGGGAACAGCTTTGAATTGCTGAGGAAGGTGAGAAAGAACTCTCCAATTGCTACATTGAAAAGATCTCCTCCGCTTATGGAGAAAGCTCCGGAGACAAAGCAGGAACAGCCCCCTCAACGGCTGTCGTCAAAAATTTATAAAGTTTGGCGGAGGGTTCAAGACTCCGTGATTGACCCAGACCACTTTCATCGCCAGAAAAAAGCAAAGGTGGAAAAGGACAAAAACCGCCCCATTAAACAGCAGGGGGCAACAAATGCTAGGATGCCCACTTCAACGACTCCTTCAACCTCAATGGTCCACAAAAGAAAAAGGCCAGAGAAAGCTCCTGTGACACTGACAAAGTTTAAAAGCGGTGAACCTAAACGCCCCAAGTCAGGGGGCATAACAGTTCATACGGTTTATATGGCTTCTGGAAAGGAAGAAAGTCGTACTTCTACGGGTCACCGACCACTTACCCGATCAGTGACCAAGGCTCAGGAGCAGCAACAAAAGCTCCAGGAGATGATGACTACAATGGCTGCACTCACGGAGCCAAAAGAGAATCCTGAGACGTCCTTAGATGAACGCCAATAGGAAGAGACCGACGCCGAGTTCCTCCGCCGAGTACTGGAAAAGAGAGACAAAGAGGCTGCTGAACAAGCAGCCAATATACGGCGTATGGGCCTCCTCTTCCAGGACATGATAGGGATGATGATACAACAAGATCCCCCGACTGAAGAACCCCCGATTGTCCTTGGGGATGATAGGGGAGAGACATCAAACCCTCAGCCCGTTTTATCAACGGTTAAAGAGGATACAATCTCTAAGACTGATCTGGACGAATATATAGCCCAGCAAATAAAGGTTCATCATGCGGCCGAAGCAGCCGGCCACGTCGTAAAAACGGGGCGGCCATATCCGGGCTGGTATGACCAAATCAAGTACCCGCCGGGTTACACAATTCCCAAGTTCCATGTCTACAAGGGGACCGGCAATCCCCATCAACATGTTGCCCAGTTCAGGGCGCTTTGCGGTAACACCGGCGGTGATGACAAGCTCTTGCTCTGCCAGTTCGTTGGAAGCCTATCAGATACGGCGTTCGAATGGTATTCTGAGCTCCCCAACGACTCTATTAAAACCTTTGCGGAGATGGAGCTGCTCTTCACCCAACGTTTTGCAAGTGCCAGTGAGTGTACCCCGATGACGGGGCTGATTAAGCCAGGGTAAAACCTGGCGAGACATGGGTTCAGTACGCTATACGGTGGCGTAATCTATGGTCTAAGTGTGAACAGCGCATAGAAGAAGCCCCTGCGGTTGGAATGTTTGTTGGAACCCTTGATCCACAAGCAACCATTTCACAGTTTATGATGTTCTTCAAGCCGACTACTTTCTAGGCTTTGATCGACAAACTAGCGCAGATGGACCAGATGGGCCATAAACCCCCTCTCCCGAAGCCGGACTCCCGAAACGACAAGGGAAAAGGAAAAGCGATCATAGTCGCTAATGCCCAACAACAACCGAGCGACTCGAAGCCGGTTACTCGTCCAAACAATACACGCCCATACGTACCCCTTGAGGACAGGATGGGACGTGCTTACTCCTTCCCCCGTGATAAAACGAGGAGGCTATTCGAGCTGGCGTTGCGCAACAGACTCATAAATCTGCCAGATCCAAAACGTCCGTTGCAACCGAACGACGTCAACGAGCCCAATTACTGCCCTTACCATCGAGTACTAGGCCATCCTATCGAGGATTGCTATGTTTTCAAAAATTGGCTTGAGAACCAGTACCGCCAGGGCAAATTTGCGTTATCTGACAAATGGAAGGTGAATCCTCCATAGCCCCACACCTCTAAGGGGACGAACACGCCGGGGGCAACATGCTCCGTCATTGAGGAAGCTCCTTGGGAGGTCGTATTGTCAGCCAAGATGAAGAGGATGCTAAACGATCTTCAGACCTGTCCAGCGGTCAAGTGGAAGAACCCCTTTGAACCGCAGGTTATTGAGGGGATGTTGAAGCCACGTCCGACTCCGAAGACCGATGGGGGTAGTCTAAGCGTTCATAGCCAGCCGTCAAAATCTTCGAAAAAGAAGAAGAAGAAATCTAAGAAGCCCGTGAAGCCTGGCGACAAGCGCACGGACTTACAAAAGCAAATCGACGCGCTGGATGAATACAACCAAAAGGCGCGGACTCCCATTACGCTCCAAGATTTCCTTGATCACGTCTTTCAAAAGGAAGATGAGGGAGAAAGTTCATCGGATGAATCCGAGGAATATGTGGCGAGCTGTCATATGATCTCCCATTTGACCACGAACGATGAAGGGACTGCTGGCACTAAAACGCCGGGGGAAAATACTGAGTCAAGGGTTCCGGAGTTATCAATCGAAATGATTGACGCGTTTCTTAGTGAAGCTCGATTGAAAAGTAAAGCTGATCGAGAACGCGAGACGGCTATATTCGAAAGGGCCAAGCGCCAGCGACTTGAGGAAAGAGCTGAGATGATCCCGCTGGAGCAAAATGCCTCCACCACTGACAAAAGCCAATTCAAGATAAAAAAGAGGTTTGCTAAGGCCATATCAATGGGCATGAAGCTACCATCCTCTGAAGGAAAAACAACTGGTGTGGTAGAAATGCACCCCTCTTATTGCATCTATCATCAGAAGGTCTCGCATCCCATTCAAGAGTGCAAGGCTTTCGAAAGATGGTGGCAAGGATACGTCGCTAATCAACAACGCTTTAAACGGGAAAAGCGTAAGATTCATCGGGAGCAAAGAAACACGACCAAAGAGCTTGAAAGAACTGCCGGCAATTGTCACATGGTTAACACTACCAGGTCATAAGTGCCTACATTTGGGAGCGACTCTGATGAGGAGCTAGAGCTTGCCCCTCTCTTTAAAGAATCAACTTCGGGAAAAGAAGAGGAACCAGTGGTTTGCGAAAATATCCGGCTGCGGAATCGGACACTGCCTGAAAAGAACCTCGGACCCTCGAATAGAAAAGATAAAGGGAAAGAAAAGGTCTCTGAAGACATCGTCTTAGATGACCAAGTTCTGGAAGAGCTAAACGCCGAGAACCCGCCAAAAAGGAATAAAGTGGATTACAATGTCTTGGCGCATCTGAGAAAGCTATCCTCACAACTCAGCATTCTCGATGCCCTATTACTATCAAAAGAGGTGAGGGATTCTTTGATTAAGGCCCTACAAAATCCGGACCAATTCCAAGCTTTCCTGGCCAAACAAAAGATGAAGGATGAATTGGAAGAGGTGCACACAGCTGACGTTGCTTTTGGTGATGAAGACCTTCTCCTCGGGACGTGTGAACACAATCGTCCCCTTTATGTCTCAGGATACTGCCATGACATAAAGATAGGTAAAATCTTGGTCGATAACGGATCGTCTGTTAATTTACTCAATGTGCGAGTGTTAAAGGAGATTTGCATGAGTGTCCAACACCTCGCCCGAGACAAAATCACCATTTCTGGATTCGACTCCCAATCATCAAAAACTCTTGGATCTGTGATATTGACGCTACGCTTCGGGTTGCTCGTCACAGACATCAAATTCCATGTTATAGACGCCAAGACGTGCTACAATGCTCTGCTCGGCCGACCATGGCTACACGAGTACAATATCATCCCTTCTACACAGCATCAGTGCATGAAGTATTCTAGGGATGGCCTCGAGTACACAGTGGCGGGAGAGTTGAATCCATTTTCCGTAAATGAAGTTCACAAGTATGAAGATGCCAAATACTTCTTACCGAGTTTCGAAGACACGGAAAGGTGTCACAAACCGGAGAACAAAACTAACGCCACCATCCCTGTCTTCGGCAGTGACACCGAGGAGGAGGAGGATATAATTTATTCAGGTCCATCCCAATCCACCAGGCCAGGACCATCCGTTCCTTCATTGATCTTCGGTAGTGATTCAGAGGATGAAGTTCATGCTGTATTCCCTGCTCGGCCTTCAATACGGGTTTCCGTTGATGAAGAGCGTAGTCTGCAGATAACCATGGTACCGCTTGAACATTACAAAGAACTGGATGCACTCGACACCAACAGCGTAGAAGAATTGCAGACATTCTATATCCCTCCCGGACGAAAAGGCGAGAAGGCAATCCTATTCTACCGTTCTGAAGAAAACAAGGTGGAAAAAGAAATTTGGCATGGCGCGGATCCCACGCTCGACAGTCTTCAGCCTATCCGTCTTCCCAGATATTATACCGAAGGTTTGAAGAAACTGCTGAAACGCCAGGGGATGTCCTTCACACAGACCGTTAGAAAAGCCAAATTCTATGACAAGGTCTAGAACGTTCCCGGGACTCAATGCAAACTGCCTAACGGGAGAATAGAAACAAAAGGGCTTGGGTACATCCGGTCAAAGAAACGGGAGCTAGTAAACAGCTGTTATGTTATGTATGACTTCGATGAAGAGGCGGACGCTCAATGGGAGGACGCTAATCCTGAGCCAGCAAAAGTTCCTGATGCAAAACCGCCCAGTCCATCATTTGAAGACCAGATGGGCAAACTTATAAGGAATGCGGGTCAAAAAGCCCGAGATGATCACAATCGTGAAATGGCAATCTATGAGAAAGCCAAGACACAGCGCCTCCTTCAACAGGCGGTGAAGGATGAAAATGCCGCTCCTTGTCAACCTGTACAAAAAAGGTTCGACGCGAAAGCAAAAACAAGTCGAAAGGCAAGAAAGGCGCTCGACAACCACAAAGCAGAGCTAAGAAGCCACGCATCCGAGAGTCGAGCGTTATTGACCTAGCCCTCATGAAGAAAATGGGTCGAGCATACTCATTTCCTCGGAACAAAACAAGGAAAATACTTGATCTTGTTCTAAAACATCAAATGCTTACACTGCCAGAATCTAAACGCCCCGAGCACGCAGGCGAGGTGTTCAACCCAAATTATTGCTTTTACCATCGAGCAATGGGACACCCTCTTGAAGATTGCTTCACCTTCAAGAATTGGGTTGAAGATCAGTATCGGCTAGGCAAATTCGCGTTCTCTGACAACTGGAGGGTAGCGCCACCACAGAAGCACGAGCCCGAGGCCGCAAAAGAAAAACCAACTCCGCATTGGGATTGGCAGAAAATTCGCACCTGCCACGTGATAACAATATTAAAAGAAGAGTCCGAGGATATGAACAGCCTTCCTTGGTGCTTTGAAAACGGCAGTGATGAGGTAATCTCAGAATTTCCACCAGCGCCAAAAGAGCTGGAGGATGGAATCCATACTACTACAGATAACCTCAAGAAAATCGAGTTGGGGACAATAAATGATCCGCGACCGACATTCGTCAGCGAGCTGCTGTCTGAAGAGAGGGTGGCTGCGTTAAAAGACGTCCTTGTGCAGCATAAAGATTGCTTCGCATGGAACTATTCCGAGATGCCGGGACTAGATCTAGAAGTTGCTGTACATAGACTAGCAATATCCCCGAACATCAAGCCAGTCAAACAGGCGCCGAGAAGAATGCGACTCGAGCTTGAGATGAGCATAAATACCGAAGTCAAAAAGTTAATCGACTCTGGCTTCATCCAGGAAGTTCAATACCCTGAATGGATCGCCAACATCGTCCCAGTGATGAAGAAAAATGGGACAGTGCGCATATGCGTAGACTTCCGAGATCTTAATAAAGCTTGCCCGAAGGATGATTTCCCAGTGCCAGTCACTGAACTGATGATAGACAATACATCCACTCATGAAGTTTTCTCCTTCATGGACGGCTCATCGGGGTATAACCAGATAAAAATGCATCCAGAAGACCAGAAGCACACAGCCTTCAGGACTCCTCTTGGTATATTTTGTTATAAAGTGATGCCCTTCGGTTTGAAGAACGCCGGTGCTACTTATCAGAGGGCCATGACAAAGATCTTCGACGACCTTATACACGAAATCGTTGAATGCTATATCGACGATCTCGTGGTTAAAAGCAAATCATACGAGGAACATCTCGAGCATCTGAAGACTGTATTTCAACGCCTTCGGCAATACAACTTGAAGATGAATCCTCTTAAATGTGCGTTCGGGGTTTCCTCGGGCAAATTCCTGGGATTCGTTGTTCGACACCGAGGTATTGAAATAGATCCGTCAAAGATTAAAGCGATCATGGAAATGCCTCCGCCGAGGACTCTCAAACAGCTGCGGTCTCTCCAAGGGAAACTCGCATACATACGGCGATTTATAGCCAACCTTTCAGGAAAGTGTCGTCCTTATAGTCACCTGATGAAGAAGGGAACCCCATTCGTTTGGGATCAAAAATGCCAAGGTGCACTGGATGAGATCAAGCAATACCTGCAGAACCCGCCGGTGTTGGCTGCTCCGGTTAAGGGGAAGCCTCTCATTCTTTATACAACCGCCCTCGAAGGTTCCTTAGGCGCATTATGGGCACAAGAGAACGATCAAGGGAAAGAAAGAGCACTCTACTACTTAAGTCGAGTTCTGCTGGGGGCAGAAAGCAACTACTCTCCTATTGGGAAACACTGCCTGGCGTTGATCTTCGCAATAACAAAGCTTAGGCAATATGCGTTGGCGCACGAGGTCCGTCTTATTTCAAAAGTGGACCCTCTCAAATATCTAATGTCAAAAGCCATATTGACAGGGCGACTCGCTAAATGGGCCCTGCTCTTGATGGAATTTTCGATAACATATCAACCTCTCAGGGCAGTAAAAGGCCAGGCCATCGCCGACTTCCTTGCTGAGCATCCCATACCTGCCGATTCTCCTTTAAATTGCGATTTGCCAGACAGACATGCGTTTGACGCAATCGACAGTGGTGATACCCATTGGGAGCTTTATTTCGATGGAGCATCTTCCATGAAAAAGCACAAACAAAGTACGCCAATGATCAAATCGGGGGTAGGACTCATCTTTGTGACTCCACAAGGAGGAATAATGCGCTTCGCCTTCTCCTTAACAGAGCCGAGAACGAATAATGAAGATGAATATGAAGCTTTGATAGCAGGCCTCGAGATCGCCATTGATATGGGAATTGAAAGCCTCCTCATATATGGGGACTCCCAACTGGTCGTCAGTCAAGTGAACGGCGATTACCAAACATGCAAACCAGAATTGGTAAAATACGGTGAAAAAGTGCAGCAACTGCTAACCCAAATTCCCTCCTACACGTTGGAAAGTATACCGCGCGCGGAAAACAGCAAAGCGGACGCACTGGCCAAACTTGCTAAAGAATTGGCTGACGAGAACCTCGATGACGTTAGAATCGTGATACAAAGCCATCGAGTGCTCGCCCCAGCAGAAATACCTCCAGAATCATATAAAGAAAAGGGAGAAACTGAGCAGGCGACCCTACAAATAAAAGACCTGTTCCCCTCCGAAAGACGGCGCGACACTGCGTCTCGCCTGAGGTTCGGGGCAGATGCTAATTGGTGCTATCCCTCCACCTCTCCGAAGATGCCATGTTGATTTATGGCACCATGTATCGAAGGTTTAGACGGATGCGTCCGATGTAGCAGACTTCGTCAGATTCTCCCTCGTTTGAAGGGTTTTTGATTGTGGGGACGCTCTTCCCTGCAGGCGCAAGCCCCTGCAGTTAATTACGCTACCGCATTGCGGTAACAACTTTCTCCTTCTCCGGATGGTCACTTCGTGTCGTGGGTATTTGTTTTGTATTTTGGTTGCCCGTGGATTGTTTACGGAGACTGAGTTATGTCGTCGCCCGTAGGGCGTGGACTAGTCCAAATCCGTATTATCTTAGATTTGGGTTTGGGGGGGTTTGGTTTGAGGATACGTCAGCCATACTTGAGGCTAAGATCAACTCAAACGCTTGTTAAGGATATGTTAGTCTAACTTTGTGACTAAGATCAACTTAACGGGATCGTTTAGATCCGACAAAAGAGCGTTTGGACTCTAATGTTCCAGTTTAGGGACATAGTGGTCCATCGTATGTATGGCCGTCGGGACCCGTCACCTCTCTGACGACGTTGAGGGATTACAACGACGGATGTCAGAGGAGTTCGGGGATGTACCCTTTGAGCCAGAGTTAATTGGGGGGATTTGTAGTCCACTCTGTTTGAAGGTTTAAGGATACGTTAGCCATCTTTGAGGCTAAGATCAACTTAAACGGGACCGTTTAGATCCGACAAAAGAGCATGCGGGGCTCTATTGTTCTAGTTTAAGCACGTTGCGGTCCATGGGTAGTTTAAGGACATTGCGGTCCATGGGTAGTTTAAGGACATTGCGGTCCATTGTTAGTTTTAAGACATCTCGGTCAAGATTAAGGACGTCGTAGTCCATGGGTTTAAGGACCCCACAGTCCATTGTTAGTTTTAAGACATCTCGGTCAAGGTTAAGGACGTCGTAGTCCATGGGTTTAAGGACCCCACAGTCCACTGTTAGTTTTAAGACATCTCGGTCAAGGTTAAGGACGTCGTAGTCCATGGGTTTAAGGACCCCACAGTCCACTGTGCTCTGGATGCTTCACACGGGTTCACTGCCGTGCTTGGCGAGGACCAGGCTCCGCTCTGGACGTTTTCCACGGGGTCAAAGAGTGACATTATCCGTGTTCCACGTAACCAGGAATTTGCATTAGACATGAGTTTAAGGACCCCACAGTCCATATCGATGTGTGGTCGTCGGGACCCGTCACCTCTTTGAAGACATTGAGGGATTACAATGCCGAGTATCAAAGGAGTGAAGAGATGTACCCTAGAACCGGAGTGGATTAAATAGTCCTTGGCCCAATTTGGGGTCAAGACGAATTAATTGTGTTATGAGTCCATTGGACCAGTTAATCACCAATTGAGGACTTATGGCCATCTTGGGCTAAGTCCAATCAGGAGAGGCTTTGCCTCTATCCATTTAGGCCAATTGGGCCAAAGTCTAGTGTTAAACACTACAGAGCAGTCAGTGTTGAACACTGGGAATGAGGTTGACAAGTTAGTGTTTAACACTAAGAGATAATTGGTGTTAAACACCAGCAACAAGGCTTTTCGAATTAGTGTTAAACACTAACAACAGATCAGTATTGAACACTGCAAATGAAGATCTCAGATTAGTGTTTAAACGCTAAGGTAATCAGTATTGAACACTGCAGATAAAGCTTTTCAATTAGTGTTGAACACTAAAGCCCAACAGTATTTTAACACTGAGTTCGAGAGTTTCAATTTAGTGTTAAACACTAAGACAAGAGGGGTCACATGGCAGCACGTGAGAGCGCCCTCTCTTCATTTATTCTGAGATTATCGTGCCTTTCAGGGCATCACGTGCCATCACGTGATGGGCATTCAAATGCCTATGTATTAGAGCTTCTGCCGAGGGTCACGTGGGTCACGTGGGGTGCTGCCTCAAAGGGGCTTTCTGTAGATCTCTTGGGGGGGTCACGTGATGACACGTGACCCTGCCTCTATATATTTTTGTTTAGAGGCTTTGTTAATCTTTTTTCAGGAATTAAATTCCTCGAACTGTAAATTTCAGAGGAATTAAATTCCTACTTCCTTTCGAAGACTTTGTATTCTGGAATAGAGTTTAACTCTGAATTTTCTGTAGGAATTAAATTCCTCATATATGTGAAGGGCTGAATAGGGTTAAACCCTAATAAAAGTTTTTAAGGAATTGAATCCCCATTCCCTGTTAAATGATGATTAAGGGAATTAAATTCCCGTTGTTTCAACAGAACTAAGTTCTTTAATTAGGGTTAAACCCTGTTTCTTTTTTGTTCTGAAGGAATTAAATTCCCATGATATAGGGTCAAGCCCTACTTTTATTTTAAAGGAATTAAATTCCTATAGTTCTGTGAGAATTAAATTCTCGTGCTTGCATTCCCTCTCTATGTTTTGGATCTGCATGGCAGGATCTCAACCCATTGAGAATTAAATTCTCAACCTTAAGGAGAGATGTGCACTTTGCAGATCCTCTATCAAAGAGAGAAGAAATATGTTCTTCTGTTTTTACATTATCAGAGTTAAACTCTGTTGAGAATTAAATTCTCTTTCTTTCAAAAGGCCTTCCCTTTCTTACCTAGGGTTTTTTGCAGAAGATCCGAGTCTTTTCAAAGTATCAAAGCTCTTCTCCCTTTTTTTTTCTCTGCGTATGTATATCTTTTCTCTGTGTCTCTTGGCTCCTATTTATAGGAGAAGCAGCCGAATCAATCAGTTTTTGACGAATCTTCATTAAGAGATTTGATTTACATCCATTATTCGTTTTGGACCTTCGGATTATTAGGTGAATTTTATTCACCATTGGATTTTAAATCCAGAGATTCTCCTTTGTTATTTTGGTTAGATTTTAAGGGGAAATCTTTCCAAACCCGAGATTTTCCCATAGATAGATGATATTTCATCACCTCTGAATCTTTAATTTGATTGGTTCCAGATAGTTGCTTTCCTTTGGAAAGATTTGAATTTCTCTCAGAATTTAATTCTGTTGACAAAATGGGCTTTGAGAGCCGGTCACGTGTGACCACGTGACTCATGGTCACGTGTGAGCACGTGACCCCCTTTGGAATGAGCCTTTTCCTTTCTTTTGCGCTCTGTCTTCTGATCGTTGCTTAAACGTCACGTGCCACCACGTGACTCCCGGTCACGTGTGAGCACGTGACCCTTGTTTGAACTCTCTTTCCTTGGTTCATTTGGAGAACGAGTCTGCTGCCTTGAACGTCACGTGTCAACACGTGACCCTGGTCACGTGGGAGCACGTGACCTCTTCTGAAGCCTTCTCCTTGACTTGATCAGGGAACTGGTGTGCCTTTGACGCTTGCATTTAAATATCACGTGTCGCCACGTGACCCTGGTCACGTGGGAACACGTGACTCTTTCTGAAGCCTATTTTCTTCAGCGTAGTCAGGAAACTGAACTTGACTTGATGATGCTTTTTTAGGTGTCACGTGCCAACACGTGACCCCTTTCTGAAGCTTTTCCCAGAAGCTTTCCTGATTTTAAATCAGGAAACAAATGCCCCCACAGCGTTGTTCTCACGTGTCTGCACGTGAGTGTAACGCTGTCACCTCTTGTGACCGTTGGATTCCTCTAGGGATCTGGGGAGACGGAACGTTTTCATTGTCTTCTATAAATACCTCTGTCTCTTCATAAGAGCCTTCACCTTGTTCATCTTCTTTTTCTGAGAACTTCTTCTTTGAGAATTTAATTCTCGCTTTCAGAGCTTAGTTCTCTGTCTTGAAACAATCTTCAGAGTTTAACTCTGTTCAAAAGGAATCCTTTTTCCTCAGGTAATGTTCTTGGACAACGATGGACCTTCACATTTCTCTGGATTTTAAATCCAAAACAAGGGTTTTTACCCTTTTTTCTTCATATTTTCCATAAGAACATGAAACCGCTTAACCTTCAAACTGTAGGTCTTTTAGGGTTTAGACGATCCTTGGGGAGATGGCGTTTCAGGTCCATGGAATTTAATTCCATCCAAAAATGTTTCTGGGAATTTAATTCCCTTTTCTTAATAAGGAATTTAATTCCAACGAAGAACTCGATTTCTTCACACAGAGGCTTCCTGGGGTCTCTTGGCCCGAGGTTGTTCTTCCTGCAATTAATGCAATGGGGGCTTTGTAATGATGTCTTTTTGTGTGAATTCAATTCCTTTGATTTTATTGGATCCACTGTAGAGCCCGAGACAGATCCTGTTGGGGGAATGTGCATGGCCATCATTTTTTATTAAATGAGGATATTCCCTTTTGTTTTATTGTAACTGTTTGGTCTCATTATTAATGAGCCGTCATCCGGATTCTGTGGGTCCCATGTGTTTTGTAGCCAATGGTCCCAGGAAACTTTGCTGTTGCTTTCTCCCGCTAGTCTTCATGTTCATGCATGAATATATGTCGCTGACTTTCCTTTTAACGGTTTTCTTTTATTGGATTTCAGGTGCGATGGCTTCTGCTCCACGTTTTCCCTTTTCTCGCTCGGAGGCGGCTTTTCCTCAGTCACCGTCTGATGAGGAAGCGATGGCGATGATTCGGGTTCATGACCCGAACTGCACCAACCTTCTTCAGTAGGGGTCTTGGTATAATCAGATTATTCAGGGTCGTCGGAGTTTTCTCTGCGCGGTGCCAACGGAGCCTACTTTCCCCTTTTTACCGATGGATCCTCCAAGGACAGCTTTTGCTGTGGAAATGCCCAACTGGACTCCAACGGGGAGGCTTGAGCCTTCGACGACCGGTATTCCAAACCATCCGATTCCGGCCATAGACATCTTGGGGCGGCGTATCTGCCAGGGTGAGGCCCATCCGTGGGGGCAAATTTATAAGATAGGGCTCACTCCCCGGCATCCCACGGGCTATCTTCTCTGGGCTCGCTACATCCTTTCTGCCCATCGTGCGCGGTTGCAGAAAGTCGGGCTTTATCAGGCCATATACGCGTCACTATTCCACTATAAGTCCCCGCATGCCTGGTGGGTTAAGGCGTTTTTGAACCAATGGAATCTTCCCACCAACACTTTCATTCTAGGAGATCGTGAGGTCTCGATCTCTCTTGCAGAATTTTATGAAATCTCGGGATTGCCAATCAGGGACGCACTGTATGAGGAGTTATTGCCTCCTGACGAGTATGTCTTCGAGCCCGAGTCTGCACCGGTTGACGGCCTATCCGCTGAGAATGCTGTTTGCCATAAGCGCCCCAGTTTAATTAAGGCCCTAGGAATCTTCGACCGATTATTCACCGAGTCCGAGGAGCAGGGTGTCACTTTCAAGAGCTTCATTTCCTGCTTCCTTCGTGAGGATATCATATCGAAGACTGCTCCGAAGTTTGCTAACATCAGAGACCCCTTTGGGTTTGGTCCGAAGAAGCTACCGACTGCTGAATCGGACCTGCCACAATATTATATTCCCATCGTGTCGCCGATGTCTTTTGAGTCCGTTGCAGCACCCGGTATGGATGAGGAAACATTCTTTGTGGGGTTTATCAGTGTTTGGCTTAGCTGGTTTGTTATCCCGATGCATCGCCGCTTCATGAGAGCCTCGGTCATCTACCCGGCTCATCGTATTGCTGAGGGGACGCGGTTGGCCATCGGCATCCCGGCCTTGGCGCACCTCTATAATGGATTGGGCACCGCAGCTAACACCTCTACGCCTGGCATGGATGTGGTAAACTTTTCGCTTCATTATTTCACGTCCTGGATCGAAATGCATGTATTGGGGGCTTTCGCCATGCATCAGAGGCCCTCATTTTACGATGCCTACCCCTTTCCACGACTTATGCGGCTAGTGGATGCTTCTGCCGCCGACCCGACTCAGTTCGGGGCTATTCGGGTGCTAATTTCTCCTCATGCCACCGCTGGCGGGTTGGTTTTTACTGATCGGGTCTTGTCTACTCCTTCGGGTCCCGTCCAACAACTCTGGGACCAGTCGAAAGACAACGCACCTTCTCTGAAGCCCCGAGAGGCCACGCATTTGTATGCAATCAGACCGGGTTACTTGGTGTTTCGCCAAGACAGTGCGGCTCTTTTCATGCGGTACAATCCGCATCGATTTGCCCGACAGCTCGGATACGACCAGGGCGTTCCTTTCGAGGCTTTTATAGCGGCCCCGATCCCTTCGCTCGATGCTGTTCGCGATGCCGCTCATCATTTCATGAGGCTGAATACCGGCTCTTATTTCATGGTCCCTGAAGCCGAGTACATGCCTCGATGCGTGGGCGCGTTTACGGGTTGGTATCTTTATCGGGTCAGCCCAATCATTCTCGAGGAAAGGAGGGTGCTTCTTGGCCACGATGCCCCTCCTCTGGCTCCTGGGGCTGAGTTACGACCGAGGGTTCCAGTCCACTTTCCTTTGAGGGAGATTGGCACCGCGCTCATTCCAGGGGAGTTCGGGGTAGACCTTACTCCGATAGCTGGTATGCCTTTGGGTTCTCGCTCACGGGGTAAACGGGCTCCGGTGGTAGCACCCCTGCCGGTGGCGGCGCCGCCCCCCGTGGTGTCGACAATGGCGATGTCGTCCACGGTTGTGCACCGAGCGAGAGTAACAGGGATGAGGGTGCTGAGGGCGATGTGGGCCAGCGCCGCCATAAGGCTTCGCGAGGGAGGAAGCGGTCATCCTCAGCGACCGGCTCTGGGTCTAAACGGCGGAAGAAAGCGGCTACAGCCCCGCTTGATTCTGTGGTGGAGTCTGAGCCTATCCCTGAAGACGAACCATTGTCCCTGCAAGGGTCAGACGCTGGACTTCTCTTCCCGAGTTCGGCTGATGAGGAGGCTGCACAGTTGGCCGAGGCCATACGGCGCTCAAAAGACGCGTCTCATAACGCCAAGGTTCCGAAGAAGTCTTACCCCGCTGTAATTTTCTACGAAGACCCTTCGTGGATTCGGCGGCGATTTATCGGCCCTTTGGAGGAATAGGGGGAAAGGGCTTTGTAGCAGGCCGCTTCAGAAGACGCAGCTGATGCACTATCTTTGTGGACCGGCGGTCATGAGTCTACGCTTGAACCTCGGCGAGCCTACCTCCTTGAGAAGGAGCAGCGGCTTGAAGAAGCCATATTGAGGGCTTCTTTGCGTATAGGTACGTTGTGCTTCCTTTGTAGTCTCTCCGATTATTTATGCCTGTGCATATACATCATTATTCTTATTTGAATCATGCAGAATCTTCGACGCTGGGGGAGCTTCCTACGGGCCTATTAAAGCTAAAGCCCGCCGAAATTCCCAATGAAGCCTTGTTGGATGTGGAGGGGGCTGACGAGGCTGCTCCTCTCACGGTGGAACTTCCAGCGGCGGTTCTTGACCAGGGAGTGCTTGCCCCTCTGGGGGAAGCTCCTTTGGAAGCCGCCGCCCCAATGACTCTTACTGAGGGCGGCCCAAAGGCTGGGAGCGAGGTAGTCGGGACTACTCTCCCTTTGTTGGAGCCTGAGGTCACGGCGGAAACCGTTGAAGCTGCTATCCCCCCGGCTCAGAATGGGAGGAGTGTTGAAGGTATCCCTCCGCGTTTTAATTTAGCAACCCCTTCATAGTCTGAACTCTTTTATCTTTCTCAGAATTGCGCGGTTTGGCAGCCACGATCGCGGATCTGTCGCCTCGACAGTCATTTCAGCGTTTATTGGAGATGGTAGCTCCGCAGGCGATCTCCCCTCAGCGCATTGTCCTCTCGTCTGGGCAAGGTTGGTGTCGTCCATCCCTTCTCACAGCATCATCGTTATTATTATTATTATTATTATTAATTTTTTTGTACTGACATTGTCGTTCTCTGCAGTTCTGGAAGCCGATGACGAGGTCGAGATTCTCGAAGGGCCAGGGGAGCCTTCAGCTCCTACTTGCACGACTGTCGGTGAGTGACATTTCATTGCACTCTCACTCGCTCCTTACTTAAGAATTTTGTTGACGTCTTTTAAATTTGAACAGCTCTGCCAGTCTCCACGGCGTTGGAGTCGCGCATCGTGATGCCACCCGGCCCTTATGCCTTGCGGGCTTCAGAACGCTTGGCCCAATTAAGCCTCGTCTCCTTGTCGTCTCTGATCGAGGAGCTTCGTGCTGGCAGCACGACCACGGCTGAAGCATTCGCTGCCGAGGCTAACGGTTCTCTTCCTTTTCTTGCCACCTACCACAGCGAAGAGGTGGTGCGAGTCTGGGTGGAGTTCTGCCGGCGAGTGGAGGCTTGCCTGCACACTCTCGAGTGTTCTCGCCTTTCCTCGGAGGCCGTGGCTGCAAAGGCGGAGTTACGAGGGTTGATAGCACGGTGCGCGGCCAACATGACGTCATGTGAGAAGAGGCTCGGTCGCAAGTTCTCGGAAAGGGAGTTAGCCTCCAAGGCGCTGAGCGAGCTTCAAGCCAATCTCACAGCCAGGGCCAACAAAGCGTATGAAATCTGGCGGGTGCTTCAGGAGTCCATCAAAGAGGTGGTGGCTCTCGACAAAGCTGCCACGTTCACTCGTGAGAGGGTTGAGGCTCATAAGGCCACTGAGAAAGAGCTTGAAGCCCGGCTCGCTTCGTATCAGGCTCAGCAAGCTCAAGCGGAGGCTCGTCTTCTGGAGATTTTGCGTCATGAAGCCGTGGCTCAGCAAAAGCAGGATGAGCTGACCAAGCTGCTGAATCGCCCGCCGGCTTGAGACATTTGTATCTTTTCCTTCCTTTTTATACATATTCATGGATGAGAGTATTTTCTTTTTGTTTCTTTCATAAATTGTACTTTGTACTCATTTTGGTTTATGAATAAAAGGTACATTTTTCTTCTAAATGGTGTGTCTCCTTTTCATTGAATGTATTCTGTGGATATTCTATCTTGATCTCCTTGCAGGACAGCAGTGGCTCGGGACTCAGGGTTAAGATCTGCTCCCTAAGACTTTTGCTTTTTATGAGCCACGAGGGTCTCATAAGGAGTTTTTCTCCCCACAGGTCGAGAGGATCCCATAGGTGCGAGTTCTTCTTAAAGATCGTGAGGATCCTTAAGCGGGTTTTCCCTTGAGAGTCGTAAGGATCTCACAAGAGAGTTTTTCTTCCTTACAGGTCGTGAGGGCCTGCAAGTGCCGGATGTGATCACCCTTATCCGTGTTTCACGGAGTCAGGGATCTCTCAAGGTATCGTAGTTTAAAGACGTCACGGTCAAGGTTAAGGACCTCATAGTCCGTGGATTTAGGGACTCCACAGTCCGGTGTTTGGTTGCAGGGACCCGTCACCTCTTTGAAGACGTTGAGGAATTACAACGCCAGGCCTCAAAGGAGTGAAGAGATATACCCTTAAACCAAGGCAAAATCTGTAGGGAATCGGGGTGGTTGATCGTTAGTTTTAAGACATCACGGTCGAGGTTAAGGACGTCATAGTCCGTGGATTTTAAGGACTCCACAATCCGGTATTTGCTCTGGATGCTTTACACGGGTTCACTGCCGTGCTCGGCGAGGACCAGGCTCCGCTCTGGACGTTTTCCACGGGGTCAAAGAGTGACATCATCCGCGTTCCACGTAACCAGGAATTTTGCACTAGATGCTTCACACGGGTTCACTGCCGCGTTAGGCGAGGACTAGGCTCCGCTCTGGATGCTTCGCACGGGTTCACTACCATGCTCTGCGAGGACCAGGATCCGCTCTGGACGTTTTCCACAGGGTCAAAGAGTGACATTATCTGCGTTCCACGTGACCAGGAATTTTGCACTAGATGCTTCACACGGGTTCACTGCCGCGTTAGGCGAGGACTAGGCTCCGCTCTGGATGCTTCGCACGGGTTCACTGCCATGCTCTGCGAGGACCAGGATCCGCTCTGGACGTTTTCCACGGGGTCAAAGAGTGACATTATCCGCGTTCCACGTGACCAGGAATTTTGCACTAGATGCTTCACACGGGTTCACTGCCGCGTTAGGCGAGGACTAGGCTCCGCTCTGGATGCTTCGCATGGGTTCACTGCCATGCTCTGCGAGGACCAGGATCCGCTCTGGACGTTTTCCACGGGGTCAAAGAGTGACATTATCCGCGTTCCACGTGACCAGGAATTTTGCACTAGATGCTTCACACGGGTTCACTGCCGCGTTAGGCGAGGACTAGGCTCCGCTCTGGATGCTACGTATGGGTTCACTGCCATGCTCTGCGAGGACCAGGATCCGCTCTGGACGTTTTCCACGGGGTCAAAGAGTGACATTATCCGCGTTCCACGTGACCAGGAATTTTGCACTAGATGCTTCACACGGGTTCACTGCCGCGTTAGGCGAGGACTAGGCTCTGCTCTGGATGCTTCGCACGGGTTCACTGCCATGCTCTGCGAGGACCAGGATCCGCTCTGGACGTTTTCCACGGGGTCAAAGAGTGACATTATCCGTGTTCCACGTGACCAGGAATTTTGCACTAGATGCTTCACACGGGTTCACTGCCGCGTTAGGCGAGGACTAGGCTCCGCTCTGGATGCTTCGCACGGGTTCACTACCATGCTCTCCGAGGACCAGGATCCGCTCTGGACGTTTTCCACGGGGTCGAAGAGTGACATTATCCGTGTTCCACGTGACCAGGAATTTTGCACTAGATGCTTCACACGGGTTCACTGCCGCGTTAGGCGAGGACTAGGCTCCGCTCTGGATGCTTCGCACGGGTTCACTGCCATGCTCTGCGAGGACCAGGATCCGCTCTGGACGTTTTCCACGGGGTCAAAGAGTGACATTATCCGCGTTCCACGTAACCAGGAATTTTGCACTAGATGTTTCACACGGGTTCACTGCCGCGTTAGGCGAGGACTAGGCTCCGCTCTGGATGCTTCGCATGGGTTCATTGCCATGCTCTGCGAGGACCAGGATCCGCTCTGGACGTTTTCCACGGGGTCAAAGAGTGACATTATCCGTGTTCCACGTGACCAGGAATTTTGCACTAGATGCTTCACACGGGTTCACTGCCGCGTTAGGCGAGGACTAGGCTCCGCTCTGGATGCTTCGCACGGGTTCACTGCCATGCTCTGCGAGGACCAGGATCCGCTCTGGACGTTTTCCACGGGGTCAAAGAGTGACATTATCCGCGTTCCACGTAACCAGGAATTTTGCACTAGATGCTTCACACGGGTTCATTGCCGCGTTAGGCGAGGGCTAGGCTCCGCTCTGGATGCTTCGCACGGGTTCACTACCATGCTCTGCGAGGACCAGGATCTGCTCTGGACGTTTTCCACGGGGTCAAAGAGTGACATTATCCGCGTTCCACGTGACCAGGAATTTTGCACTAGATGCTTCACACGGGTTCACTGCCGCGTTAGGCGAGGACTAGGCTCCGCTCTGGATGCTTCGCACGGGTTCACTGCCATGCTCTGCGAGGACCAGGATCTGCTCTGGACGTTTTCCACGGGGTCAAAGAGTGACATTATCCGCGTTCCACGTGACCAGGAATTTTGCACTAGATGCTTCACACGGGTTCACTGCCGCGTTAGGCGAGGACTAGGCTCCGCTCTGGATGCTTCGCACGGGTTCATTGCCATGCTCTGCGAGGACCAGGATCCGCTCTGGACGTTTTCCACGGGGTCAAAGAGTGACATTATCCGTGTTCCACATGACCAGGAATTTTTGCACTAGATGCTTCACACGGGTTCACTGCCGCGTTAGGCGAGGACTAGGCTCCGCTCTGGATGCTTCGCACGGGTTCACTGCCATGCTCTGCGAGGACCAGGATCCGCTCTGGACGTTTTCCACGGGGTCAAAGAGTGACATTATCCGCGTTCTACTTAACCAGGAATTTTGCACTAGATGCTTCACACGGGTTCGTTGCCGCGTTAGGCGAGGGCTAGGCTCCGCTCTGGACGTTTTCCACGGGGTCAAAGAGTGACATTATCCGCGTTCCACGTAACCAGGAATTTTGCCGATTGTATCCGCATTTCACGGAATGGGGGTTTGACTCTTGGTGATACGTATATCACCGATCCATGGAACTGGGGGTTGCCGCTGTTCCATTTCGCTTGATGTTGTGTCTGCTGCGTCGAGATGATCTCCAGGTTATTTGTGAACCGTCGAGATTTGGCTTCCTCTCATGATGAAACCTGGGGGAGGAGTACGACTCCTTCTTTGTTTGCGCCCCTGGATTGTATACAGGGATTGATATAGCATCACCTGTAGGGCAAAGATTTCATTCTTTCGTCATTTTTTTTTATTCTTTCCGCGATGCTCTATCATTTCAGCTTTTTATATCGCGAAGGTCGCGATTGCCCAATCATTTCGGCTATTTCTCGCGGTGCCCAATCATTTCGGCTATTTGTTTTATTTTTACTCGCTGCTTTTTATTGCGAGTTGCCCCATCATTTCGGCTATTTTTCATGCATACATTTTTACTTGCTGCTTTTTATTGCAAGTTGCCCCATCATTTCGGCTATTTCGTAGGCATGTGTGGCCTGCTAGCTTTTTTTTCGCCGCAAGCTCGGATTTCGGACACCGATTTCGGCATCAGCATCGCTGCAACTGGGATGTTGCCAGGAGCGAATCATCATTTGCCATGAAAGAACTTGGGATTTGATACCGGTTTAGGCATCAGCATCGCTGCAACTG
This sequence comes from Agapanthus africanus, assembly GCA_030015575.1. NCBI lineage: Eukaryota > Viridiplantae > Streptophyta > Magnoliopsida > Asparagales > Amaryllidaceae > Agapanthus > Agapanthus africanus. Next base: position 74,278,180 of record CM057348.1, read on the forward strand.
GAATATTGCCAGGAGCGAATCATCATTTGCCTCTGTCGATGTTGAACAAAGGTGGCTTAGCAAACAGGGTTAGGGTCCTGTCGACTAAGGCTTTTGACTTCACGAGCCGTAAGGGTCTCACGAAGGTATTTCTCCCTACAAGTCGTGAGGATCTTGCAGGTGTATTTTCTCCTTAGGGATCGTGAGGATTCCTAAGTGTATGTTCCTCTGTAAGTCGTAAGGATCCTACAGGAGGGTTTTCTCCTTATGGGTCGAGGGGACCTACAAGAGTTGGACTTTGCTGGGGAAATGTTTATTCGCGCCCGTGGATTGTATACAAGGGTCAGTATTGAGCCTCTTGTAGGGCAATATCGGAGGTTGTGGAGGATTTGCTTAAGAACAGGTTCAGGTTTCTGTAACTTAAGACTTTCAAATCTCATGAGCCGTGAGGGTCCCATAAGAGAATTCTCCTTACGAGTCGTGAGGATCTCGTAAGTGTATTTTCTCCTTAGGAATCGTGAGGATCCTTAAGTGTGTTGCTCCTTTGTGAGTCATAAGGATCTCACGCAGGTGGTTTCTCCTTACAAGGTCGAGAGGACTCTGTAAGTGTCCTTTAACGAGGTTGCGCCCTTTCGGGTTTTCACAAACACTCGCCGGTAGTCCTGCTGTTTTTACTCACGGAGCCCTTTTCGGGTTTTCATCCGTGCCCATTTTGCTTATAGACATACCGTTTTTTTTTTATTCTTTTTTTTTTTACTTTTCTTTTTTACAAGGTCGCGCCCTTTCGGGTTTTCACGAACACTTGCCGGCAGCCCTGCTGTTTTTACTCACGGAGCCCTTTCGGGTTTTCATCCGTGCCCACTTTGCTTATGAACATACCGTTTTTTTTTTGTTTTTTTTATTTTTTTTTTATCCATCTCGTCAACCTAAGGACGTTGCGGTAGTAGTTTAGGGACGTTTCGGTCCGTCGATAGTTTAAGGACATTTCGGTCCGCTGTTAGTTTAAGGACGTTTCGGTCCGTCGATAGTTTAAGGACGTTTCGGTCCGCCGTTAGTTTAAGGACGTTTCGGTCCGTCGTTATAGGAAGGCCGGCTGCTGCTCGTAAAGTCTGAGCTTAGAAAGATAGTGAGCGGACATAGTCGTCATCATCTATCATTGACTTAGGCTGTGGCTTATTAAGCGTAGTATTTCTTTAAGAAGCGGCCGTTTATTGGCCTGAAAGGCCTTTCACCGTGCATGTCCATGAGTAGGTAGGCTCCACCCTGGTAGACCTTGTCTATGATGTACGGGCCTTCATAGTTTGGCTCAAATTTTCCTCGCTTGGCACGATTGGGGATCATAGGTCTTTTGACCACTAGTACGAGTTCGCCTTGGCGGAATGTCCTCGGCCTGGTCAATCTTTCGTACGAACGCGTCATCTTTGCTTTGTAGGCTTCTAAATGTTGTTGCGCTATGAGCCGGGTTTCATCGAGGGCATCAAGCTCCTCAAGCCGAAGGTGAGCATTTTCTTCGTTCGTCAGCTCGTGGTGGACTGCTACTCGTAGAGAGGGTAACTCTATCTCGAGGGGGAGCACTGCTTCTGTCCCAAATACCAACGCGTACGGCGTTGTGTTTGTGGCCGTCTTGAATGTAGTTCGATAAGCCCAAAGGGCTTCTTGCAGCTTTTCGTGCCAGTCTCTCTTATTCCTGGAAACGGTCTTTTTTATGATCTTCGTCAAGGTCTTATTGAAAGCCTCGGCCAGGCCGTTAGCTCGTGGATTGTAAACTGAAGAATATCTCCAGTCTATATTGTGCTGCTGTGCGAAGCGGCTAATCTTATGGCTTCGGTAGGCCGGCCCATTGTCGGAGATAATCCGCCGTGGGGTCCCAAACCGATAGATGACGTGCGTCTTGAAGAAATGGAGGATATTCTCCGTCTTCACTTCCTTCAGTGGTACTGCTTCTGCCCATTTGGAGAAGTAATCAGTTGTCGCCAGGATAAAGCGGTGTCCCCGGGATGATGCTGGCTCAATGGGGCCGACTATGTCAGTCCCCCACATTTCGAATGGCCAACTAGCCAGCGTCGGGTGCAGTGGATTCGGATGTTGGTGGATGAAGTCTCCATGGATCTGGCATGAGTGGCATTGCTTCGCATACTCGAGGCAGTCCTGGATCATCGTGGGCCAGTAATAACCCATCCGTTTAATTTTTAACTTCATCTTTGGGCCTGCTTGGTGAGAACCGCAAAGTCCGTCGTGAACTTCTTGAATGACTCTTTCTGCTTCGCCAGGTCCTAAGCATCTCAGCCATAGAGAATCGAACGATCTCTTGTATAGAATATCGTTGACAAAAGCGAAAGATAAAGCTCGTTTCATGAGCTGATGTCTTGAGGACGCTTCTTCGGGCATTCGGTGGGACTTAAAGTAGTCTATGAAGACTTCCCTCCAGTCTTCGGCCTTCTCATGGTCTTTTATTTGTAGGGTCGTCTGCTCAGTCGTTCCCTTTTCCTCGCATGATTCCGGAGATATTTCTGCCGGGGCGAGCACTCGGCGGCTTTGTACCACGATTCTGACGTCGTCGAGGTTCTCGTCAGCCAGTTCTTTAGCAAGTTTAGCCAACGCGTCTGCCTTGCTGTTTTCCGCGCGCGGTATGTTCTCCAAAGTATAGGAGGGAATTTGGGTCAATAGTTGTTGCACCCTTTCGCCGTACTTTACCAATTCCGGCTTGCACGTTTGGTAGTCACCATTTACTTGACTGACGACCAGCTGAGAATCCCCGTATATGAGGAGGTCTTCAATTCTCATGTCGATGGCGATCTCGAGGCCTGCTATCAGGGCTTCGTATTCGGCTTCATTGTTTGTCCTCGGCTCTGTTAAGGAGAAGGCGAAGCGCATTATCCCTCCTTGTGGAGTTGCAAAGATGAGGCCTATCCCTGATTTGATCATTGGGATACCTTGTTTCTGTTTCTTTATGGAGGACGCTCCATCGAAATAGAGTTCCCATCGTGTGCTTCCGCCGCTAATCGCATCAAATGCATGCTCGTCCGGCAAATCACAGTTCAGAGGAGAATTGGCCGGTATCGGGTGCTCGGCGAGGAAGTCGGCAATGGCCTGGCCTTTCACTGCCTTGAGAGGTTGATACGTTATCGAGAACTCCATCAAGAGCAGGGCCCACTTAGCAAGTCGTCCCGTCAATATGGCTTTCGACATCAGATATTTGAGAGGGTCCACCTTCGAAATAAGACGGACTTCATGTGCTAATGCGTAATGTCTAAGCTTTATTATTGCGAAGATCAACGCCAGGCAGTGCTTTTCAATGGGGGAATAGTTGCTTTCTGCCCCCAGCAGCACTCGACTTAAGTAGTAAAGTGCTCTTTCTTTCCCCTGATCGTTCTCTTGTGCCCATAATGCGCCCAAGGAACCTTCGAGGGCGGCCGTGTAAAGAATGAGGGGTTTTCCCTTGACCGGCGCGGCCAACACCGGAGGGTTCTGCAGGTACTGCTTGATCTCGTCTAGTGCACCTTGACATTTATGATCCCAAACGAATGGGGTTCCTTTTTTCATAAGGTGGCTGTAAGGACGGCATTTGCCCGAAAGATTAGCGATAAACCGCCGGATGTATGCGAGCTTCCCTTGGAGAGACCGCAACTGCTTGAGGGTTCTTGGCGGAGGCATTTCCATGATCGCTTTAATCTTTGACGGATCTATTTCAATACCTCGGTGTCGAACGATGAATCCCAGAAATTTGCCCGAGGAGACTCCAAACGCGCATTTGAGGGGATTCATTTTCAAATTATATTGCCGAAGGCGTTGAAATACAGTCTCCAGATGCTTTAAATGTTCTCCGTATGACATGCTCTTTACTACGAGGTCATCGATATAGCACTCGACGATGTCATGTATGAGGTCGTCGAAGATCTTTGTCATGGCCCTTTGATAGGTGGCGCCAGCGTTCTTTAGACCAAAGGGCATAACCTTGTAGCAAAATATACCCAAAGGGGTGCGGAAAGAGGTATGCTTCTGGTCTTCGGGATGCATCTTTATCTGATTGTATCCTGATGAACCATCCATAAAGGAGAAAACCTCGTGAGTTGACGTGTTATCTATCATTAGCTCGGTTACCGGTACTGGGAAATCATCCTTTGGACAGGCTTTATTGAGATCCCTGAAATCCACGCATATGCGTACCGTCCCATTCTTCTTCATTACCGGGACGATATTGGCAATCCAGTCGGGATATTGGACTTCTTGGATAAATCCAGAATCGATCAACTTCTTGACTTCGGCGTTGATGCTCATTTCAAGCTCGAGTCGAATCCTCCTTGGCGCCTGCTTGACTGGCTTGATATCCGAGGATATTGCTAATCTATGCACAGCAATCTCCGGATCCAATCCTGGCATCTCGGAGTAGTTCCACGCGAAGCAATCTTTATGCCGTAAAAGCACGTTCTTTAACGCAGCCACCTTTTCTTCGGATAATAGCTCGCTGACAAATGTCGGTCGCGGGTCGTCTGCCGATCCCAACTCAATCTTCTTGAGGTTATCTGCAGTAGTATGTATAACATCTTCCAGTTCTTTCGGAGCGGGCGGAAATTCTGAGATCACCTCATCATTGCTGTTCTCAAAGCACCGGGGAAGGTCATCTACGTTCTCGGGCTCTTCTCCTAATATCGTAATCGTATAACAAGTGCGAACCCGCTCCCTGGACTGAGGTGGACCCGGTTCTGCTTTTGCGGCCTTGGGCTCATGCTTTTGCGGTGGCGTCACATTCCAGCCGTCGGATAAAGCGAATCTGCCCCGTCGGTACTGGTCCTCGACCCAGTTCTTGAAGGTGAAGCAGTCCTCGGTAGGATGTCCTATGGCTTGGTGATAAGAGCAATAACTCGGATGAGAGACCTTGCTAGCTTGCTCAGGACGTCTAGACTCTGGAAGCGTGATCATTTGATGTTTTATAGCGAGGTTGAGTAACCTCTCCGTCTTGTCTCGGGGGAAGGAATACGCTCGACTCATCTTCTTCACGAGGGGCAAACCCGAGCCACTTCTTGATTTATTTCCGTCTCTGCGTCGGGCCTTTCGTACAACGGATTGACGAGGATATGCGTCTTTGTCTTTTTCGGTACGTTGAGATAGACGTTGCGTCCTGGCCTTCTTGTAGATGGCCATCTCGCGGTTGCGGTCTTCCTGAGCTCTCTGACCCGTTTTCCTGATAGGCTTGTTCGTTCGTTCTTCAAATGACGGACTCGGTGCTTCAATCGCGGGGTCTAGTTTTAGTGAAGGGTTGGCGTCTCCTGACAGGGCGTCCTCTTCTTCATCAAAGGTATATATAGTGTAGCTGCTGTGAGTCCGTTCCCGTTTTCCAGCTCTTGCGTATCCAAGCCCGAGTGTTTCCATCTTCCCGTTGGGCAATTTGCGTTGAGTCCCGGGGACATCCCAAATCTTGTTGTAGAACCGCGCCTGCCGAACGGTCTGTTCTAAAGGTACTCCTTGGCGCTTCAATAGCTTCTTTAATCCATCCGTATAGTATCTGGGCAGACGGATGGGTTGGAGCCTGTCGAGTGCAGTATCTGCGCCATGCCAGATCTCTTTCTCTATTTTCGACTCTGAGGATCGGTAAAATAGGATCACTTTCTCACCCCTTCGCCTGGGAGGGATGTAAAATGTTTGCAGGTCCTGCACACTGTGAGCTTGAAGCGTGTCGAGATCCTTGTAGTGTTCTCGCGGTACCATGGTGATTTGCAAACTATGGTCATCGCCAGGGGGTGTTTGTGTTGACAGCCGATTGGAGAACACAGCATTAACTTCATCTTCTGAATCACTTCCGAAGACCAACACGGGGGCGGGCGTCCCCAAGTTGTTGCGTTGAGATGGCCCTGCATAAACTATCTCTTCCTCGTCTTCGGTATCGCTCCCGAAAACGGGGATGGTGGCGGCGGTTTTGTTCCCCGGATTGCGACTCCTTTCTGTATCCTCGAAATCTGGCAAAAAGTACTTCGCATCTTCGTACTTGCGGACTTCGTTCACGGAAAATGGGTTTAACTCACCCGTTACGGTATACTCGAAACCATCCTTGAAGTACTTCATACACTGATGTTGTGTAGAAGGGATGATATTGTACTCGTGTAGCCAAGGACGGCCGAGCAAGGCGTTGTAGCAGGTCTTGGCGTCGATGACATGGAATTTGATGTCTGTGACGAGAAGTCCAAAGCGTAATGTTAGTATCACAGATCCGAGAGTCCGTGACGATTGTGAATCAAAACCGGAGATAGTAATTTTGTCACGAGCGAGGTGTTGCATACTCATGCAGATTTCCTTCAACACCCGAACATTAAGGAGGTTGACGGAGGATCCATTATCCACCAGGATCTTGCCTATCTTGATATCATGGCAGTATCCGGAGACATACAGGGGACGGTTATGGTCGCATGTCCCGAGAAGGAGGTCTTCATCACCGAAAGTGACGTCGGCCGTATGCACTTCCTCCAGTTCATCCTTCATCTTTTCAGTGGCGAGGAAGGCTTGGAATTGCTCGGGTTCTTGTAACGCCTTAATTAGTGAGTCTCGCGCTTCTTTCGATAATAGGAGGGCATCGAGAATGCTAAGCTGAGAAGGTAGCTTCCTTAGGTGCGCGAGGATGTTATAGTCCACTTTACTCTTCCTAGGAGGGTCTTTGGCAGCCAGCTCTCTCATGGCTTGGTCATCTAAAGTGATATCTTCAGTGACCTTTTCCTTTCCCTTATCCTTTCTATTCCCGGGCCCGAGATTCTTTTCTGGGAGTGTGCGATTGCCCAGCTGAATGTTCTCGCAGATCTCCGATTCCTCCTCTTTCCCCGAGACAGATTCTTTAAAGAGAGGGCCCAGAGCCATTTCTTCATCAGAGTCGCTCCCAAAGGTGAGAACTTGTGACCCCCTGGCGTTAACCATGCAGCAGTTGCCAGTCGTTCTGTTGTGCCCATCGACAGTACTTCTTCGCTCCCGACGGATCTTGCGTTTCATGCGTTTAACATGTTGCTGACGAGCGACATATCCTTGCCACCATATCTTAAAGGCGTCGCACTCCTCCGTGGGATGTGAGACTTTCCGGTGATATGCGCAATAGTCAGGGTGCCTCTCCACCCCGTCGTGCGTGTTTCCTTCCGAGGGCGGTAGCTTCATCCCCATTGACATGGCTTTGGCAAACCTTTTTCTCGTCTTGAATATCTTCTTGTCTACTTCGGATACCTTTCGCTCTGGCGGAGGTAGTTCAACTCTTCCGTTCAGTCGCCCGCATTTGGCTCTTTCCGACGTGGTCATTTCACGCTCCTGGTCCGCTTTACATTTTAGACGAATCTCGTTTAGAAAAGCGTCGATCATTTCATCTGTTGGCCATGCACGCTCTGGTACAGGCTCTGTCTCCAGCTTTTCAATGCCAGGAGTTTTCCCATCATCGGTAAACGAATGGGAGATTACGTTACAACTCGCCACATATCCTTCGGATTCATCCGACGAGCTTTCTCCATCATCTTCTTCTTGAAAGATGTGGTTGAGGAACTCTTGCAGTGTGACAGGGGTTCGCGCCTTTTGATTGTACTCTTCCAGTGCGTCGATTTGCCTCTGCAAGTTCGTGTGCCCCTTTCCAGGCTTCACGGACTTCTTGGATTTCCTCTTCTTTTTCTTCGAGGATTTCGACGGTTGGGCGTGAGTGTTTGGGCTCTTATTGCGAGTCTTCGTAATTGGGTGGGGCTTCAACATTCCTTTGATAATTTGAGGTTCAAGAGGGTCCTTCCATTCGATCGCAGGGCACGCATGAAGGTCTCTCAGCATTCTTTTGGTTTTAGTTGATAGCACGACCTCCCATGGAGCTTCTTCAATAAAAGAACATGTTGCCCCCGGTGTATCCGCTTTCCTAGGAGCATGCGGCTGTGGGGGGTTCACCTTCCACTTTTCGGACAGTACAAACTTCCCCTGGAGGTACTGGTCTTCAATCCATCCTTTGAAGACGAAGCAATCTTCAATCGGATGGCCTACCGTTTGATGGTAAGGGCAATAGTTAGGGTTATTCGCCTCGGTGGGTTGCGGCGGTCGCCTTGGATTTGGCAGGTTTATAAGTCTGTTGCGTATTGCCAGCTCGAATAGCCGTTTCGTCTTGTCCCGTGGGAACGAGTAGGGACGCTTCATCTTCTCATTATAATACCGACACCTTTCCTCCAGTTGATCTGCCGGTTTCGGGGCGTTAGGTTGCTGTTGGGCATTCGCGACAAAGATTGCTCTTCCTTTACCTTTGTCATTCCGGGGTTCCGACTTCGGGGCAGGTGGTCTATGACCCATCTGGTCCATCTGAGCCAACTTGTCGATCAAGGCCTGGAATGTGGTTGGCTTAAAGAACATCATAAACTGGGAGATAGTTGCGTGAGGGTCTAGAGTTCCTACGAACATGCCCACCGCAGGTGCTTCCTCGATGCGTTGCTCACATCTCGACCACAAGTTCCGCCAGCGTATAGCGTACTGGACCCAGGTTTCGCCCGGTTTTACCCTGGCGTTAATAAGTGCAGTTATTGGAGTGCGTTCGCTGGCACTTGCGAATCGCTGAGTGAACAACAGCTCCATTTCAGCGAACGTTTTGATAGAATCGTTCGGGAGTTCCGAGTACCATTCGAACGCTGTTTCTGATAAGCTGCCCACGAACTGGCGGAGCAACAATTTATCATCACCGCCGGTGTTACCGCAGAGGGCCCGAAACTGGGCGACATGTTGATGGGGATTGCCGGTTCCCTTATACACGTGGAATTTTGGTATCGTATAGCCTTGCGGGTATTTGATTTGGTCGTACCAGCTCGGATACGGCCGCCCCGTTTTCATGACTTGACCAGCTGCCTCAGTAGCGTGATGAACCCGGATTTGCTGGGCTATGTAGTCAGCCAAGTCAGCCTTAGAGATTGCCTCCTCCTTGGCCGTTGAGAGGGCCGGCGGTGGATTTGACGTTTCTCCTTGGTCGTCTTCGAGAACGATTGGGGGATCCTCGGCGGGTAAGTCCTGTTGGATCATCATTCCTATCACATCTTGGAAGAGAAGGCCCATCCGTTGTATGTTGGCCGCTTGTTCAGCAGCCTCTTTGTCCCTTTTCTCTAGTGTCCGGCGAAGGAATTCAGCATCGGTTTCTTCCTCCCGGCGTGCGTCTGAGGACGTTTCTGGGTTTTCTTTTGGCCCGGTGAGCGCGGCCATAGCATTCATCATTTCTTGAAGCTTTTGTTGCTGCTCTTGAGCCTTCGTCACGGATCGGGTTAGCGGTCGGTGGCCCGTAGACGTGCGGCTTTCCTCTTTTCCAGAGGCCATGTAAATAGTGTGCACCACCATGCCCCCAGACTTAGGGCGTCTGGGCTCAGTGCTTTTAGCCGTCGTTGCATGCTGTGGGGTCTTCTCTGGCCTCCTTCTTTTATGAGTAAGTTGATCAACAGCCTTTTGGGGTTTAGCCTGGTGACCAGCTTCCGGTTGGATTTTCAGCTTCTTGTGCTGGCGGGAGAAGTTTGGATCGATGATCGAGTCTCGGGCCTGCCGCCAAACCTTATAGATTTTGGAAGACAGCCGTTGAGGAGATCGGGGCTGTTCGGGTTTTATTTCCACAACCTTTTTTGATGGGGGAGGAGACCTCTTCAGCACTGCAGTAGCCGAATTCCTTCGCACCTTATTTAGCATTTCGAAGCTGTTCCCAGTTGGAACAGCAGCATTAACTTCTGCCACCGGGGCCGATGGAGTCAACCCGGAGGGGGAGTTGCCCCCAGCCTTCCTTACTCGGCGCCAATGGCGACGTCGAGCGTGTCGAGCGGACGGTGTAGGGTCAGCGGTAAGAATGGTTTCGTCTTGCCCCCTGTCTGGGTGGAGGGTCGCTGTTGGTGTTAGCCTGTCAAAGACCGACGTCCTTTGGGCAGCAGGAGCAGGAGCTGAAGCTGTCAATCTTGTAAAGACCGACCTTTTGGCCGGAGAAGCTGCCTTGACGATTTCGGGAGCAGGAGCAGCTACTTTCTTAGAAGAAGCCTTCTCTGAGATTGTAGGCCCTATGATGGGTTTGCAGGATTTCTGGCCCAATCTAGAGAAGACCGAGGCGTTGACGTTGGGCGACTCGTTGAGAGGAGCCGCGGCAGGGGTAAGACGATCAAAGACCGACTTCTTGAGAGCTTCCGTTGTCAGCACTGGAGCGGTGAAGTTCGTCGGCGGGACCATGGTCCCAAAGAACAATCCTGTGGTGGCGCGAGTGACCTGTTCCACGGGCATTGTGAATAGCGAAGCAGCTTGGGGTCCGTAGGCTATACCTCCTGGCGAGGCAGAGCGTTGGTTGCAATTGCAGTCTGAGCAGTTGGAGAATTTCACGGAAGTAGAAGCCATCGATCCTTTGCTTTCTGCAATAAGCAAGATGCCAATTCTTAGTATCTTGAAACCCAAGGGCAACCATTGGCGAACCGCGATTGGTTCGCGAGTCACGACACACGAAGTGTGGAGTGGAAAGAGGAAAAGGTCCCACCGGGCGTGCCAGAATCTGTTCCCCTCCGAAAGACGGCGCGACACTGCGTCTCGCCTGAGGTTCGGGGCAGATGCTAATTGGTGCTATCCGTCCACCTCTCCAAAGATGCCAAGTTGATTTATGGCACCATGTATCGAAGGTTTAGACGGATGCGTCCGATGTAGCAGACTTCGTCAGATTCCCCCTCGTTTGAGGGGTTTTTGATTGTGGGGACGCTCTTCCCTGCAGGCGCAAGCCCCTGCAGTTAATTACGCTACCGCATTGCGGTAACAACTTTCTCCTTCTCCGGATGGTCACTTCATGTCGTGGGTATTTGTTTTGTATTTTGGTTGCCCGTGGATTGTTTACGGAGACTGAGTTATGTCGTCGCCCGTAGGGCGTGGACTAGTCCAAATCCGTATTATCTTAGATTTGGGTTTGGGGGGGTTTGGTTTGAGGATACGTCAGCCATACTTGAGGCTAAGATCAACTCAAACGCTTGTTAAGGATACGTTAGTCTAACTTTGTGACTAAGATCAACTTAACGGGATCGTTTAGATCCGACAAAAGAGCGTTTGGACTCTAATGTTCCAGTTTAGGGACATAGTGGTCCATCGTATGTATGGCCGTCGGGACCCGTCACCTCTCTGACGACGTTGAGGGATTACAACGACGGATGTCAGAGGAGTTCGGGGATGTACCCTTTGAGCCAGAGTTAATTGGGGGGATTCGTAGTCCACTCTGTTTGAAGGTTTAAGGATACGTTAGCCATCTTTGAGGCTAAGATCAACTTAAACGGGACCGTTTAGATCCGACAAAAGAGCATGCGGGGCTCTATTGTTCTAGTTTAAGGACGTTGCGGTCCATGGGTAGTTTAAGGACATTGCGGTCCATGGGTAGTTTAAGGACATTGCGGTCCATTGTTAGTTTTAAGACATCTCGGTCAAGGTTAAGGACGTCGTAGTCCATGGGTTTAAGGACCCCACAGTCCATTGTTAGTTTTAAGACATCTCGGTCAAGGTTAAGGACGTCGTAGTCCATGGGTTTAAGGACCCCACAGTCCACTGTTAGTTTTAAGACATCTCGGTCAAGGTTAAGGACGTCGTAGTCCATGGGTTTAAGGACCCCACAGTCCACTATGCTCTGGATGCTTCACACGGGTTCACTGTCGTGCTTGGCGAGGACCAGGCTCCGCTCTGGACGTTTTCCACGGGGTCAAAGAGTGACATTATCCGCGTTCCACGTAACCAGGAATTTGCATTAGACATGAGTTTAAGGACCCCACAGTCCATATCGATGTGTGGTCGTCGGGACCCGTCACCTCTTTGAAGACATTGAGGGATTACAATGCCGAGTATCAAAGGAGTGAAGAGATGTACCCTAGAACCGGAGTGGATTAAATAGTCCTTGGCCCAATTTGGGGTCAAGACGAATTAATTGTGTTATGAGTCCATTGGACCAGTTAATCACCAATTGAGGACTTATGGCCATCTTGGGCTAAGTCCAATCAGGAGAGGCTTTGCCTCTATCCATTTAGGCCAATTGGGCCAAAGTCTAGTGTTAAACACTACAGAGCAGTCAGTGTTGAACACTGGAAATGAGGTTGACAAGTTAGTGTTTAACACTAAGAGATAATTGGTGTTAAACACCAGCAACAAGGCTTTTCGAATTAGTGTTAAACACTAACAACAGATCAGTATTGAACACTGCAAATGAAGATCTCAGATTAGTGTTTAAACGCTAAGGTAATCAGTGTTGAACACTGCAGATAAAGCTTTTCAATTAGTGTTGAACACTAAAGCCCAACAGTATTTTAACACTGAGTTCGAGAGTTTCAATTTAGTGTTAAACACTAAGACAAGAGGGGTCACGTGGCAGCACGTGAGAGCGCCCTCTCTTCATTTATTCTGAGATTATCGTGCCTTTCAGGGCATCACGTGCCATCACGTGATGGGCATTCAAATGCCTATGTATTAGAGCTTCTGCCGAGGGTCACGTGGGTCACGTGGGGTGCTGCCTCAAAGGGGCTTTCTGTAGATCTCTTGGGGGGGTCACGTGATGACACGTGACCCTGCCTCTATATATTTTTGTTTAGAGGCTTTGTTAATCTTTTTTCAGGAATTAAATTCCTCGAACTGTAAATTTCAGAGGAATTAAATTCCTACTTCCTTTCGAAGACTTTGTATTCTGGAATAGAGTTTAACTCTGAATTTTCTGTAGGAATTAAATTCCTCATATATGTGAAGGGCTGAATAGGGTTAAACCCTAATAAAAGTTTTTAAGGAATTGAATCCCCATTCCCTGTTAAATGATGATTAAGGGAATTAAATTCCCGTTGTTTCAACAGAACTAAGTTCTTTAATTAGGGTTAAACCCTGTTTATTTTTTGTTCTGAAGGAATTAAATTCCCATGATATAGGGTCAAGCCCTATTTTTATTTTAAAGGAATTAAATTCCTATAGTTCTGTGAGAATTAAATTCTCGTGCTTGCATTCCCTCTCTATGTTTTGGATCTGCATGGCAGGATTTCAACCCATTGAGAATTAAATTCTCAACCTTAAGGGGAGATGTGCACTTTGCAGATCCTCTATCAAAGAGAGAAGAAATATGTTCTTCTGTTTTTACATTATCAGAGTTAAACTCTGTTGAGAATTAAATTCTCTTTCTTTCAAAAGGCCTTCCCTTTCTTACCTAGGGTTTTTTGCAGAAGATCCGAGTCTTTTCAAAGTATCAAAGCTCTTCTCCCTTTTTTTTTCTCTGCGTATGTATATCTTTTCTCTGTGTCTCTTGGCTCCTATTTATAGGAGAAGCAGCCGAATCAATCAGTTTTTGACGAATTTTCATTAAGAGATTTGATTTACATCCATTATTCGTTTTGGACCTTCGGATTATTAGGTGAATTTTATTCACCATTGGATTTTAAATCCAGAGATTCTCCTTTGTTATTTTGGTTAGATTTTAAGGGTAAATCTTTCCAAACCCAAGATTTTCCCATAGATAGATGATATTTCATCACCTCTGAATCTTTAATTTGATTGGTTCCAGATAGTTGCTTTCCTTTGGAAAGATTTGAATTTCTCTCAGAATTTAATTCTGTTGACAAAATGGGCTTTGAGAGCCGGTCACGTGTGACCACGTGACTCATGGTCACGTGTGAGCACGTGACCCCCTTTGGAATGAGCCTTTTCCTTTCTTTTGTGCTCTGTCTTCTGATCGTTGCTTAAACGTCACGTGCCACCACGTGACTCCCGGTCACGTGTGAGCACGTGACCCTTGTTTGAACTCTCTTTCCTTAGTTCATTTGGAGAACGAGTCTGCTGCCTTGAACGTCACGTGTCAACACGTGACCCTGGTCACGTGGGAGCACGTGACCTCTTCTGAAGCCTTCTCCTTGACTTGATCAGGGAACTGGTGTGCCTTTGACGCTTGCATTTAAATGTCACGTGTCGCCACGTGACCCTGGTCACGTGGGAACACATGACTCTTTCTGAAGCCCATTTTCTTCAGCGTAGTCAGGAAACTGAACTTGACTTGATGATGCTTTTTTAGGTGTCACGTGCCAACACGTGACCCCTTTCTGAAGCTTTTCCCAGAAGCTTTCCTGATTTTAAATCAGGAAACAAGACCATGAGAAGACCGAAGACTGGAGAGAAGTCTTCATAGATTACTTCAAGTTCCACCGAATGCTTGAAGAAGCGTCCATAAGACATCAGCTCGTGAAACGAGCTCTGTCTTTCGCCTTCGTCAACGATACTCTATACAAGAGGACATTCGATTCTCTGTGGCTGAGATGCCTAGGACCTGACGAAGCGAGAAGGGTCGTCCAAGAAGTTCACGACGGACTCTGCGGTTCCCACCAAGCAGGCCCTAAGATGAAGTTGAAGATAAAACGGATGGGCTACTACTGGCCCACGATGATGCAGGATTGCCTGGAATACGCGAGGCAATGTCATTCATGCCAAATTCATGGGGACTTCATCCATCAGCATCCCAATCCACTGCATCCAACAGTGGCTAGTTGGCCATTCGAAATGTGGGGAACTGACATAGTCGGCCCCATCGAACCAGCATCGTCAAAGGGACATCGTTTCATCTTGGCGACGACTGATTACTTCTCCAAATGGGCAGAGGCGGTACCGTTGAGGGAAGTGAAGACGGAGAACATCCTCCATTTCTTCAAAACGCATGTCATATACCGGTTTGGAACCCCAAGAAGGATCATCTCTGATAATGGGCCAGCCTACCGAAGTCATAAAATTAGCCGCTTCGCACAGCAGCACAATATAGACTGGAGATATTCCTCAGTTTATAATCCGCGAGCTAACGGTCTAGCTGAGGCCTTCAACAAGACCTTGACGAAGATCATGAAGAAAACAGTGTCACGAAATAAGAGAGATTGGCACGAAAGATTGCAGGAGGCTCTTTGGGCGTATCGAACTACATTTAAAACGGCCACAAACACAACGCCATACGCGTTGGTATTTGGGATGGAAGCAGTACTCCCTCTCGAGATAGAATTACCATCTCTACGAGTGGCAGTCCACTACGAGCTGACAGACGAAGAAAATGCTCACCTTCGGTTTGAAGAGCTTGACGCCCTTGATGAAATCCGGCTTCTAGCACAACAAAATCTGAAAGCTTATAAAGCAAAGATGACGCGCTCATACGAAAGATTGACCCGACCGAGGACATTTTGTCAAGGCGAACTCGTGCAAGTGGTCAAAAGGCCTATGATCCCCAATCGCGCCAAGCGGGGAAAATTCGAGCCAAACTATGAAGGCCCATACGTCATAGATAAAGTTTACCAGGGTGGGGCCTATTTACTCATGGACATGCACGGTGAAAGGCCTTTTAGGCCGATAAATGGTCGCTTCCTAAAGAAATACTATGCTTAATGAGCCACAGCCTAGGTCAATGATAGATGACGACGACTATGTCCGCTCGCTATCTTCCTAAGCTCAAGCTTTATAAAAAGTAGACGGCCTTCTCCATGACGGACCGAAACGTCCTTAAACTAACGATGGACCGAAATGTCCTTAAACTAATAGCAGACCGAAACGTCTTTAAACTACTACCACAGCATCCTTAGGCTGACGAGATGAATAAAAAAAATATAAAAAAAAGGAAAAAAAATATATATAATAAATAAAAACGGTATGTCCATAAGCAAAAAAGGGCACGGATGAAAACCCGAAAGGGCTCCGTGAGTAAAAACAGCAGGGCTGCCGGCGAGTGTTCGTGAAAACCCGAAAGGGCGCGACCTCGTAAAAAAAAAGAGAAAAAGAAAATAAATAAAAAAAAATGGTATGTTCATAAGCAAAATGGGCACGGATGAAAACCCGAAAGGGCTCCGTGAGTAAAAACAGCAGGACTACCGGCGAATGTTTGTGAAAACCCGAAAGGGCGCAACTTCGTTAAAAAACCCTTATGCAGTCCTCTCGACCTTGTAAGGAGAAACCACCTGCGTGAGATCCTTACGACTCACAAAGGAGCAACACACTTAGGGATCCCCACGATTCCTAAGGAGAAAATACACTTGCGAGATCCTCACGACTCGTAAGGAGAACTCTCTTATGGGACCCTCACGGCTCATAGGATTTGAAAGTCTTAAGTCACAGAGACTTAAACCTGTGCTTAAGCAAACCCCCACAAACTCCCAATATTGCCCTACAAGTGGCTCAGTATTGACCCTTGTATACAATCCACGGGCACGAATAAACATTTCCCTAACTAAGTCCCATCTGAAACTAGGGATATGTTTGCATGGTAAACAACCCTTGTAAATCCTCTCGACTTACAAGGAGAAAACCCTCCTGTAGGATCCTTACGACTTACAGAAGAACAAAACACTTAGGAACCCTCACGGTTCCTAAGGAGAAAATACACCTACAAGATCCCCACGACATGTAGGGAGAAATACCTTCACGAGACCCTTACGGCTCATGAAGTCAAAAGCCTTAGCCGACAGGATCCTAACCCTGGTCGCTAAGCCTCCTTTGTTCGACAACGACAGAGGCAAATGATGATTCGCTCCTGGTAATATCCCAGTTGCAGCGGTGCTGATGCCGAAATCGGTGTCCAATTTCAGGTCTACGGCGAAAACCAGTAGGCCGCTCATGCATACGAAATAGCCGAAATGATAGGGTAACTTGCAATAAAAAGCAGCAAGTAAAATGTATGCATGCAAAATAGCCGAAATGATTGGGTAACTCGTAATAAAAAGCAACGAGTAAAAAAAATAGCCGAAATGATTGGGCACCGCGAAAAATAGCCGAAATGATCGGGCAGTCGCGACCTTCGCGATATAAAAGCTGAAATGATAGAGCATCGCGGAAATAAAATAAAATAAAAAGAAGAAATGATAAAAACTTGGCCCTACAGTTAAGATCACATCGATCCCTGTATACAATCCAAGGGCGTAAACAAAGAATGGACCATACTTTCCCAGCGGATTCCGTCAGACGACGAACCCCAAACCTCACCGGTTCATTTCAACCGAAGAAGCCAGTGACTTCAGCAAAATTCCTCGACTCACGGATACAAACACTCCTTGACGAGAGCCTTCTGATCCGCGTCGACCCGCAGAGCCACCAGTGCCTCCGTAGGAATCCTCGACTCGTTTCAAACCCCAAGGAAACAAATAATCCTTGGCGCTTGGGAAACAAATAATCCATAGAAAAATTCCTCAACTCACGGATACAAACACTCCTTGACGAGAGCCTTCTGATCCGCGTCGACCCGCAGAGCCACCGGTGCTTCTGTAGGAATCCTCGACTCGTTTCAAACCCCAAGGAAACAAATAATCCTTGGCGCTTGGGAAACAAATAATCCCAGCAAATTCCTCGACTCACGGATACAAACACTCCTTGATGAGAGCCTTCTGATCCGCGTCGACCCGCAGAGCCACCAGTGCCTCCGTAGGAATCCTCGACTCGTTTCAAACCCCAAGGAAACAAATAATCCTTGGCGCTTGGGAAACAAATAATCCCAGCAAACTCCTCGACTCACGGATACAAACACTCCTTGACGAGAGCCTTCTGATCCGCGTCGACCCGCAGAGCCACCAGTGCCTCCGTAAGAATCCTCGACTCGTTTCAAACCCCAAGGAAACAAATAATCCTTGGCGCTTGGGAAACAAATAATCCCAGCAAATTCCTCGACTCACGGATACAAACACTCCTTGACGAGAGCCTTCTGATCCGCGTCGACCCGCAGAGCCACCAGTGCCTCCGTAGGAATCCTCGACTCGTTTCAAACCCCAAGGAAACAAATAATCCTTGGCGCTTGGGAAACAAATAATCCCAGCAAACTCCTCGACTCACGGATACAAACACTCCTTGACGAGAGCTTCCTGATCCGCGTCGACCCGCAGAGCTACCAGAGCCCCCGTGGGAACCCTCGACTCGTTTCAAACCCCAAGGAAACAAATAATCCTTGGCGCTTGGGAAACAAATAATCCCAGCAAACTCCTCGACTCACGGATACAAACACTCCTTGACGAGAGCTTCCTAATCCGCGTCGACCCGCAGAGCCACCAGAGCCCCCGTGGGAACCCTCGACTCGTTTCAAACCCCAGGGAAACAAATAATCCTTGGCGCTTGGGAAACAAATAATCCCGGCAAGCTCCTCGACTCACGGATACAAACACTCCTTGACGAGAGCCTTCTGATCCGCATCGACCCGCAGAGCCACCAGTGCCTCCGTAGGAATCCTCGACTCGTTTCAAACCCCGAGGAAACAAATAATCCTTGGCGCTTGGGAAACAAATAATCCCTGGCAAAATTCCTCGACTCACGGATACAAACACTCCTTGACGAGAGCCTTCTGATCCGCGTCGACCCGCAGAGCCACCAGAGCCCCCGTGGGAACCCTCGACTCGTTTCAAACCCCAAGGAAACAAATAATCCTTGGCGCTTGGGAAACAAATAATCCCAGCAAATTCCTCGACTAACGGATACAAACACTCCTTGACGAGAGCCTTCTGATCCGCGTCGACCCGCAGAGCCACCAGTGCCCCCGTAGGAACCCTCGACTCGTTTCAAACCCCAAGGAAACAAATAATCCTTGGCGCTTGGGAAACAAATAATCCCTAGCAAACTCCTCGACTCACGGATACAAACACTCCGTGACGAGAGCTTCCTAACTCATGTCAACTGTTCCGCTACAACTGCAAACAGATCCCCGATTCGTCTCAATTTGTGAGAAGAGGCCTCATACAGCAAGGATTGAAAAGCTTGCTTTTTGAACAATGGGGCCCTGCAAGTCAATCCAAACTGGTCTCTTGCATACTATTCACGGGTCTCACTCTCCGAAGTCGAATTTCGACGAGGAGGGAAACAACCACTTACGAATCCTCTCGACTCGTAAGAGGGAAAATTCTCTTATAGGATCCTTACGACCTATGAAAGAAAACCACACTTAGGAATCCTCACGATTCCTAAGGAGAAAATCCACCTACGAGATCCTCTCGATCCGTAGGGAGAAAAGTCTCTATGAAACCCTCACGGCTTATAGAGTTGAAAAGTCTTAAGCAGCAGATCTGAACCCGTGGCCTAAGCCATCGCTATTTCTTAAGAAGGTCAGGGATACTCGGCCTAATCATCCGTCAATCATGGTTACTAAGGTGGCAGACAGATAATAAAAGAAAGAAAAGATGGAGAAATGACACAAGACATTACAAAAATGTGCATCTTTTATTCACAAATATTGATCGAGTACAGGATACATTGTGCTAAAGAATAAAAAATATATACATATACTTTACAAAGACAAATGATACAAGGAGAATTATTGGGAAGGAAGCGTCTTGCATAGATGTAGCAATCGCTCGCATATGTCCTTCCGTGCCTTCTCTTGATCGGCTACCACCGCCAGCTCTGCCTCCACTTGGGCTCGTTGCTGCAAGACCGACGCAAGCTGCTCCCTCACGACTTGATAGGCAGCTTCCCCGCTTGGGATATTGTGCTCAGCTACGTCAAGCTTTCGCTTCAAGTTTAACCCATGGGAGATGCGCTCCAAGAGACCCTCAAAGATAGTCTTCACTTGGGCAGCATTTGCCTCAACCTCAGCGCGCAGATGGGCCGTTTCGTTCGAGGTCTTTTGGCATTCCCTTAGTCTTAAAGCTGCTTCTTGCTCCAAGTGGCGGGAGTGCGAAGTGCTTTGCTCGAGCCAAGTTGTGCGTTGGGTGCTCAGGGCTAAAACTTCGGGAGAAGGGCGCGTCGACTCCAGCCGGTATAGACAGGCCTCGATCTCCCTGTAGTGATTAACCCAAGATCCGACGACGCCTTCGTTATGAAAAGTTACGAGCGCCGCCAACATTGGATTAACCTCCACAGCGAAATCTACGGCAGAAGGGAGAGCGTCCATGATGAGCTCTTCGATGTACCCGCTCAGCATGCCCAAACTCATCACAGCACCCTTTGAAGACGAGCGTCTCAAGAAAGGGCCTGCCGGTAGAAGGACGCGAGACTCAAAAGGGACCGGAGCCGGAACAATAGCTGCAAAACAAAACATGGTTAAACGATGGTTTAGAGATATTTAAGGGTTACCAAAAAAGGAATTTGCTATACCAGCAGCAACAGACGGCAAAGCCGGAAGGGCCGGTAGCGCGGCAGGTCTTGCATCCCCTCCTTCGATTTGTGGCACTGCGATAAAGAAAGGGAAAAGTCAGAAATCATTCAATTACTAGAAAAAAGGGGATGAACAAAGATATTGTAGTGAACGTACACTCACCAGCGCCACTAGAGGGAGAAGCAAGTTCGAATGGGAAGGAAAAGCGTGGGAGCAACACTTGATATAGATGATCAAAGAGCACTCCTGAAAAGATGCGATGGTATGGCGTTAGTTCATGAACTACACGTTTAAAAGATTAACTTGTGAGTTGCAAATCCATACCTTCCAACATCCGCGATGGCACGAGGGAAGACGGGGAAGTGACCACCGCCAAAGCAGTAGTTGACGGTGCTCCCTCAAGCAATGGAGCGTCGGCACTGGCCGCACCTGCAAAGACAAGCTTGTTAGAAGAGATCAGAAGATATATAAAAAAGGGGGGAAACGATAGTAACCTGAAACTTACCCGACGAACTGCCAGCCGAGACTGAGGCAATTCCTTCCTCCATTGACATCAGGCCACCACCCGTAGCCTCGTCACCCGACTCGGTGGGAACCGTTGTTGTGCTCGCAAGCCCTGGAGACGGCAAGGAACCATACGCGGGGAGGGCTATGATTGGAGTATTGCCAGATTCCAGAGAAGGAGCGGCTGGCTCGTCCTCAGGAATCGTGGCCACCTCACCCGCTACTCCTTCGGGTCCTGCGGTCACAGTTGTCTCGTCCACCGTCGCCGCGAGGTCTCCAGCCTCAAGCGCCTCCCCCTCTGCCGCCTTCGCCTCGGTTAAGACAATCATCTCATCTACCGCCACGTCAGGAGCGGTATCAATGACCCTCTCGGTGGCAGATTCCTCGACCTCTGTTTCAGGTCCCATGGCCCTGACGACGGTGGTCATTGTCGGCTCGGGTTCGGCAAGTGCCGTTTCCTCCATTCCCCTGGGTTCGACGGTCTCCGCCTCCCCCTCAGTCGGACTTGGCCCTGAAAGTTGGGATGCGTATAAGCCAATGGCTGGATAATTCTTACAACAAGGTTCTGAAAGAGATGTTACCTGAAGAGGACTTGTCGTTCGCACTCCGAGCCGCGCGCGCCACTTGCCTCTGAGCAGTAGACAGGGCGGCAGGGGCCTCTTCAGAAGGAGTGTCGGCACGAAGAATAGTGCTAGGGCCCGCTCCCGTAGCCAAATCAGCCCTGCTCGCCCTTGCGTCGGAAGGAGTGTCGGCACGAGGAATAGTGCTAGGGCCCGCTCCCACGGCCAAAGCAGCTCTGCGCGTCCTTGCTTTGCGTCTCAACCGCTTCCGCTCCTCTCGAGCCGTTGAAACGGATGCCACCAGGGCTTCCTTGAGCGAGGCTTCCTCGTCCGTATATAGGGATGCCTCTAGATTCTTCAAGGCATCCCTCGTCATCTTGTCAAGCCGAGGCTTTTGGCAACTTCGACGAAGCCGGGACTTCGATGACAGACTCGGGAAGGATCCCTGCGTCAATTGACACAACTCCTGCAAAGAAACAAAAGAAGGTCAGGTTGACTAAAAAAAAAAGACAACAAACTTTCCTTATAAAAGAGAAAGGGATAAAACATACCGACGCTTGCTAGGGCACGCTTCTCCTCCTCCTCCTGGAAGGTTTTCAGGGAGGCAGCGATAGCCTCTTCAGTAGAGACACCTGTTGAAAATGGAGCAAATGTTAGTTAAATATAATAATACAAGGTGCAATGAAATGACAAATAAAGCGTCTGATGATTACCGGACTCAGCGAGTTTGCTTAACATCGCTTCAAGCCTCGCCGATCGCTCTGAAGCTGCAATGGCGGCAGCCAGATTGGTGTCCTCAGGGTCTACCACGAAGCCCACATTACTGCCGTACTCACATATGGCCTCGGCAGGAGAAGCCGCAGGCTTTGAGCTGAGGATCGCATCGAGGGAAAGGGCGGACTTCTTCTTTTTCTGCTGTCCACTAGCTTTAGATCCACCTGGAGCGGATTTGAGCTTGGCAGCCACTTTAGGGCGGCGAGTCCCGATCTCTGCCCCTCCGCCAGATCCTGGCGATACCACATTAATCGTCTTCGTGGGAGCATGGGGCGCCGGCGGTGCATCCACCGTAGTGGGCAATGGCAATCCACACGGGGGGCTCAACACGCGCGGTCGGTCGACTCTGGCATCTTTTATCGGGGGGATGACCTGGATCCTTGGCTGCAAGGGAGCCTTGCGATCACCGCCAGGAGGCGCAGCCCTATGGTCGACCAGCAGGCGTTTCTCCATTAAGATGATTGGGCCCATAGCATGCGCATACCAGGCTACATACGGATGGATTATTTTAGGGACACAGCTAGGCTCACTGATAAAAAAATAGGAGCCTGTATTGAGCCGGGTGAAATGATGCATCGCATTCCTTACCCCCTCTGGGCCGACTGCGGGTGTTTCCAGAAAGGCTTCCAACGGGATCCCTTGATTATAGCTCGATTGTCGGGCAAACCGATGCGGGTTATACCTCATAAAGAGAGCCGTCTCATTCTGCCTAAATGCTAGGTAACCCGGCCGAATGGAGTAAAGATGGAGGATTTCCCGAGCCTTCAGTACAGAAGCCCCGCCTTTAAAGTCATCACGCAGAGGCACCACTGATTTGGTGGTCTCTGAGCCTATGGTTATGACCTTATCCACAAAGGAAACCTTCGCTCCGACCAGATATGGGCGAAGGAGCAACCCTCTAGACTCCCGCGGGGCTGGAACCACAATTGAAGCCCCAACCAACCGCATGACTCTCGGGAGTCTGTATTTCTCGAAGAGCGGAGGAGTCTTATGGGCACCAAACACTCCTCGCACATGCATCTCCATCCAAGAAATAAAATAGTGCATCGGGAAGTTGGCAGGCTGTACCCCAGGCTCACTAGCGTCCGCCGCTACACTAAGTCCATTGTAAAGGTAAGCCAATCCGGCGATCCCTACCGATAACTGCAAACCGGCCACCATTCGATGCGCCGGGTAAAAGACGGAGGACCGCATGAGACGTGGGTGCATGGGAAGCGCGAAGCTGCATAGCCATAGACCTAAGAACCCTATGAAAAAAGTCTCCTCGTCCATGCCAGGAACGGCGATCTCTGAGAAAGGGACACTGGCAGTGCCGGGGAGATAAAAATCCCGCTGCTCATTTTCCGATGAAGGTCGGCGGTCTAAGCCGAAACCAAAGGGGTCAGCAAGCTGAGCAAACTTCTCGCCCTGCTCTGATAGGAACTCTGGGCGGATAAAACGAGCAATGAAATCCGCGAAACTGACGCCCCGGTCGCCCGATTCCAAATGGAGTTCCTCATAAATCTCCAACACCTTCACCAAACCCAGGTGCTGATGCTGAATGGCATTTTCCGGAGTTAAGTCAAATACAACCTGCTTGGTGGCAAAGACGTACTCATCAGGAGGAAGCAGCTCTTCGTAGTGCTCCCCCCTCACTGGTAGACCTGAAATCTCAACAAATTCTTCCAAAGAGATGGAGACTTCCCTATCCGCTGTCAAGAAGGTGTGGGTGGGGATATTCCATTGTTCAATAAAGGCCTTTATCCACCACGTTGGAGGAGAGGGATACTCGAAAAGCGAAACGTAAACGGCCGAGTATAAACCAATCTTCGTCAGATGAGTCCTTTTCGCCGCTGAGATGTAACGGGCCCAGGGCAAATATCCAGCAAGCGGTCGCGGGATCAGTCCAATGTTATAAGCCTGTCCCCAAAGGCGTGCTTTACCCTGACAGATTCGCCTCCCCAAAATATTTATAGCCGGCGGCGGCTGCACCGGAATGGCGCCAATGGCAGGCTGGAGGAGATCGTCAGAATTCCAATTTTTAACCTCCACGGCATACTCCACCGGGGGCTTGTCCGCATAAGGGATCGTAAGTGTAGGCTCAGAGGGCGAAGCGGAGCTGAAGCTGCGGCGGCCTTGGATGATTTGGCTGTACCACCTTCCCCACAGGTGAAGTCTCTTGCACTCAGGATCGTGATCTCTAATCAAGGCGAGCACCACCCGGTCCACTGGTGCATGTGGGAACCCTTCTTCTGAGCGAACAAAAGGGAAAGACAAATCTTCAGACATGTTTCCTGTAGACAAAAAAAAAACATAACCGTTAATGTTCCAATGCTTCACATTTCAAAGGCCTACATCACACTACAATGCAGTGGGTAGTAGACCAAAGGGGGACCCACAAAATCAAGATGACGGCGCATCATTTGATAAGACAGTCCCATCATTGGATGAGACTGTCAGTCAAAAAAAAAGACCCCCAAGAGAATATCCTCATTGGGGGGGATCCCTAGAGACAAGGAGAAAATCTCCTCTTTTTAGAGCAAAGCTCTGTCACAGAGTGACATTTGTCAAACTCTGGTCTCAAAGGAATAAAACTTCTTAAAAAAGAGCCTAGCTCTGTAGTAGAATGAAAAAATTATAACTCCTAAGAATTAAAATTTTTGGGATCTTAAAGATCCATGAAAACTTTTAAAAGTTTTCTAGTTGATCTATGAGCAGGGCTCTGTTCATGGGTTAAAACCCAGGAACAAGATCTCTGTAAATTTTTGAGAGCAAGGCTCTGTGGATGAAACCCCAAAGGGGTTTTCTTTAGATCAAAGATCTATGAGAGCAAGGCTCTGTTGAAGAAACCCCAAAGGGGTTTTTCTTTAGATCAAAGATCTACAAGAGCAAGCCTCTGTTAATTAAAATTAATTTAAATTAATTTTTACCAAAGAGTGATTCTAAGTTCTGAACTTCAAAGTTCTTGGGAAGAAGCAAGAGCAAGGCTCTAAAAGTTTTTAAGCAAGAGCAAGGCTCTGAATCAAAGTTCTTGAAACGGTGAAATTTTTTAAGGACCAAGGGTCCCATTTATAGACGCTTGCGTCTCTTCACCTGACCTCCATGATCCAATGGTCGGGATCTTGCCACCGCTGCACTCACGTGCGCGCCACGTGAGCGCAACGGTGGGGGGGCATTTGTTCCCCCAATCAGAGCAAGGCTCTGTTTGAATTTTGAAAATTCAAATTTTGAAGCAACGCTTCGGTTCCCGTGAGCTGCGCGCAATGCGCCACGTGTCAGAAATTGACACGGCAGCACAACGCCCAAGGCGGTACGTCCGATCAGAGCAAGGCTCTTTAAAAACATAAGTAACACTTAACTGCGCAAGCGCACGGCAGCGCGACACGCGTCTGCGCAGTTGCGCAAGCACAACTGCACAAGCGCACGGCAGCGCGACACGTGTCTGCGCAGTTGCGCAAGCGCAACTGCGCAAGCGCACGGCTGCGCGACACGTGTCTGCGCAGTTGCGCAATCGCTGTTGCGCAAGCGCCTTACTGCGCGACACGTGTCCGCGCTGGTGAATTGCGCAACAACAGAATGAAAATTTAAGGAAATCTTTTCTGTTCTTGTTAAAACAAGAAGATTTCTTCTGTAAAACAGGGGCCTTTGGATCAAAGATCCAACGGTGGGGAAAATTCCCCGAATCACTCAGAAAAGATCTTTTTAACAAATTTAACTGATCTTTGAGCACTATAAAAAGGACCCCAGACCCCATTTCAAAGATATAGACAATTGGATAAAAAAAAGAGAGAGAACTCTTGAGAATTTCTGGAGAACACAAAAAGGAAGGTAAAAACCTTTGAGATAAGAGAAAATTCTCTTAAAGAATAGATCATTGATCTAGAAAACAAGATCAGTGATCTTCAATAGATAGATAAATAAATAAAAATAATAAAAATAGTGCCTTGCACTTGCTATGAACCTCTGGTTCTCTGAAACAGAAAGAAAGAAAAGATTTCTTTCTTTTCTTTGATCTAAATTTGGATCAAGAAATCAAAAAGTGCTCTGCACTTCTTTTCCTGAATCTAAAAGATTCTTGGTGTTTTGCACAAATGCAATGCATTATTTGAAGGGCTAGGCCCAAGTCAAAAAGACCTAGCAGGTCAGAATAAATTGCAAAGCAATAAAAGGGCTGGGCCCAAATAAAATTGATGCTCTGCATCCCTTTTGGGCAAAGCCCAAATAAAAGCAAAAGAAATGCAAAAGCAATGGACTTAGCCCAATCGTGGCCATAAGTCCTTAAATTAAATTGACTGAGCAAAATGGCTCTCCTAAATCAATGTACGTCCGGTTCGAGGGTACATCTCCGAACTCCTTTGACATCTATCGTTGTAATTCCTCAACGACGTCAAAGAGGTGATGGGTCCCAACGACCACACACCCATATGGACTGCGGGGTCCTTAAACTCGCGGACCGAAACGTCCCTAAACTAATATCGGACCGAGACGTCCCTAAACTAATATCGGACCGAAACGTCCCTAAACTAATAATGGACCACCACGTCCCTAAACTAGCGATGGACCACCACGTCCTTAAACTGGCGCAATAGAGCCCGAATGCTCTTTTGCCGGATCTAAACGGTCCCGTTTAAGTCGATCTTAGCCCCAAACACGGCTAACGTATCCTTAAACATTCACATGGATTATAAAACTCCCAATCAACTCTGGTTCGAGGGTACATCTCCGAGCTCCTCTGATACATGTCGTTGTAATTCTTCAACGACGTCAGAGAGGTGACGAGTCCCGATGGCCACACATTAAATTAATCACTACGTTAAGTGGATCTTAGTCTAAAACAGGACTAACGTATCCTTAACGAACGTTTAAGTTGATCTTAGCCGCAACGCGACTAATGCATCCTTAAACTAAAAATACCAAACCCAAATCTAAGTAAATACGGATTTGGACTAATCCACGTCCTACGGGCGACGGCATTACTCAGTCTCCGTATACAATCCACGGGCAACCACAAACAAAACAAACACACACGACACGAAGTGAAATTCTGGAGAAGGAGAAAGTTGTTACCGCGATGCGGTAGCGTAATTAACTGCAGGGGCTTGCGTCTGCAGGGAAGAGCGTCCCCACAATCAAAAACCCCTCACCCTGAGGGGGAATCTGATGAAGTCTGCTACATCGGTCGCATCCGTCTAAACCTCCGACCACGGTGCCATAAATCAACTTGGCATCTTCGGAGAGGTGACGGATAAAACCAAATAGCATCTGCCCCGAACCCCAGGCACGGACGTCCTAACGTCTCGACCGCCGTTCGGAGGGGAACAGAGCACCGACCGTCCACGTCGCTAAAATGGCAGCACCGACCATCCAAGTCGCAAAAATGGCAGCACCGACCGTCCACGCCACTAAAATGGCTGCACTGACTATCCACGTCACTAAAATGGCAGCACCGACCGTCCAAGTCACAAAAATGGCAGCACTGACCGTCCACGTCGAAAATGGCAGCATACCCTCCACGCCGTCGAAAGGGAACCCAACCAAATCAAGCTCCATATAGAACAAAATCCATCAATTTCTGTCACGCCCCGCTTCCCAGAGTACGCAAGATTTGGGCACGTGACATAGCCAACCATGCTACCTGTGGGTAGGAAGTATCCATCCACAGTCACATTACGGTTGTAAAGATATCAAGAACGAGATAATAAGCTAATCTAATACATGTCCAAATCCATAATAACAAGAATCAATAAACAAGAGTGCGGAAGCTAATGATCCAATACAATGAATAAACAGTATGTCCCATAATGCGGGCTCACATCTGGAAATGAAATGACATAAATAAACTAAACTCTAAAGAACTCACAGTTCAGCCGGCTGGCTGAAGTACTCCTGCTCGGTCGACGACAAAGGTACGGAATCTGGGCCATGCAAAACCCAGACGTCAGCGCATCATGATATCAAGTATATAGCATAAACATGGTAATAAACAATGCAAGCATGAACATGAATAAAGCAGTAATAAGAAGTAACAAGCAGGGTAATGTGCAAAGGTGACTAAACTGTCCTATCAGGTTTTCTACTCTATAGTCTTTGAAACCAATTGATGAATCGTCGATGTAACTCAATAGTATCCCGTGCGTGCCCGGGACCACGGTCATGATCCTCGGGGCTGAATCCGAGACGTGCCGCTAAGCAGTAAAAGGTAGTAGGATAGATGAGTGATGTCAGCATCAACACTCCGGAGCTGGCCAAGCCCGTAAGACTGATCAGAACAATGTATCGAACTGTTGAGTTACAAGTCAGTTTCACCTTTGATTTCCCCATACCCCCAAGCTATGTATGTCAGGTCAGGTATTCAGTAGTCAAGGACTAATGCCAACACAAGGTCGAGTAAAAGTAGGTCTGTCTGGATCGACAGCAGGAATGGTTAGGTTTGTTGGCACTAGGCATGAAATCATAAAACAAGTAATGTCATGGTACAACAGGATGAGTCGGTATGTATGTATAAGTCAGGTGTAGCAGGGTCAGGCCAAAATGTCGTGCAATCGGGTAAGTGCTCGCAACAGGTATGCAATCAATAATGAACAGTAGCAGGAAACAGTAAATAACAATATTAATCTAGGTAAACACAGTGATGTTTCGTATTCTCTTATTAATCCGGTTCACGCACCTTTGAGGTGCAATAGCCACAAGACGAAACAATATCGATAATATACGTAATGGAGTTACAGGAATTTGAACTAAGCATAATAATTGTCTCATGAGTGATTTTAACAAATGAAGTGGGGATGATCTACTTGGTTTGATTAGTTAAGTGTGAATTTATAGCAAACCAGTTAATACGAGCAATGATCTCATTGATTTAAAGTTACGGATAATTGTGACTAGCAATTCTAAGTTATAAAAGGTATCGATGTTATAATAGTTGTGTGGTTATAATATGATGATTAAGTTGTAGCATGTTAAAGCAAGTATTCGGATACTTGCCTCGGCGGTTCCGCAAACCGAAACACGGATGCGATGTCGGCAGAAACTGCGATAAGGAAGCACGGGCCACGGATCGAGTCCCAACAGAGGTCAACGGGATCACACGGACCAGGGGGCTTCGCTGGAGCGTCGGGTTCGTCAGACGGCACGGTCGGATCCGGCAAAATGTCATCGGTAACAAGTTAGCAACAAGATACGATGCACGCAAAATAACGACCAGCGGGGGGTTGTACCAAAAGGAAGGAGAAGGAAACTTACAGGGAGACACCAGGGGGGTGACCACGGCGGGTTCGACGGCACTGGAACGCCGGCGAGGCCGCGACGGTGGCTGCGAAGGCTGGAACAGCCGCTGGGCTTGCTGGAGAGGGGTGCGACGAGTGGAGGAGAGAGGGGGTCGGCTCTGGTGGTCGAGGGAACAGGGAGGTGGTCGGAGGTGGCGTCGACGAGGTCGCCGGCGCGCTTCTCCGGCGAACAGGGGAGGTGCAGGCGAAGGATGAAGGCTCGGGTTTGCTATTCCGGCGAGGGGAGGAGGGAAACGACGACGAGGTCTCGACGAGGAGGGTGAGAGGGAGTCGTGGGAGGCATCGACGGTGAGAGGAGACGTCGACGGCGAGGTCTACGAGGGTGGAGGCGAGGTCGGGAATGGGTTGCAGGCGCGGGATCGTCGGGAAACGGGAGGAGGAGGGCGCGGCGGTCACGGAGGCGTTGCAGGCGGCGACGGCGAGGTCGCGGTGGCGACGGTGGCTACGCGAGCGCGAGGCTAGGGTTAGGGTTGGTTGGGTTTTCTCGAGTTCTCATGGCGAGGCAGAAGCATGGGGAGGCGGCTGCATGCGTGGGTTAAATTTAATAGAGGAAGAGAGAGAAAGAGAGATTTGAAGGAGATTGAGGGAGAGAGAGAAAGAGGAGAGAGGCAGAGAGAGAGATGGAAAGGAGGGGGCCCACGAGCTCAATAGGAGCTCGTGATTGGCCGGGGGAAAAATTATGAGAAGGATTTTTTGTAGATTTGCTGTTAGGGAAAAGATTAGAATATATATATATATTAGATATTAAGTTTAAATGGGCCCTTTTTGGCGCGAAATGAAACATTTCCAAACCGCGCCCGGGTTGCGCCCAAATGTTCCAAATTCAAATTATAGGATTTTAAGCGGGTTCCAAATTTTGAAAAGAGGTGTTTAGTGATTAAAATGCATGCCCCCAAGTCGGACACTTGCACGCACGCGTAGTCGCCCAAACTTGCCCGTTTAGCCAAACGGAAAGGAATCTCGACACTCGGACGCTACCACGCGACTAGTGGCGACGAGTAAGCCAACATGGACATCTTAAATTTCATTTTAGGAGTTAAAATTTGTTATGTGCCAAAATGACTTAACCGGGTAAAATTTAGCAATAAACACCAGAAAATCAGGAAAATTGGAAATGAGCAAACCACAACCCTCAACTAGTAATATAAATAGTATTATTGGGCTCGGGTGTTACATCATACCCAACTACAAAAGAATTTCGTCCTAGAAATTCCAAGAATACAAGATAGCTAACTACGGGAAAAGGTGAGGGAAATTCTGCCGGATCTCGTCTTCTCGCTCCCAAGTGGATCCTCCATGCGATCGATTACCCCAAGAAACTAGCACAAGAGGGATAACCTTGTTCTTAAGGACCTTTTCTCTTCGATCCTTGACCTCGACTGGTCGCTCCTCAAAGGTCAGATCCTCCCGAACGGTCAACTCCGAATGATCCGAGACATGAGTCTCATCACGAACATACCTCCGTAGTTGAGACACATGAAACACATCATGAACTCCTGCTAATGACGGTGGTAACGCCAACCGGTACGATACCTCTCCAACACGCTCCAATATCTCGAAGGGTCCAACGAATCGGGGACTAAGCTTTCCCCGACTTCCAAAGCGAATCACCCCTCTAGTCGGTGATATCTTCAGGAATACCAAATCACCCACGGCGAACTCTAAAGGTCTTCTTGACGTGTCGGCCCAACTCTTCTGTCTGTCTTGAGCTGCCTTCATATGCTTTCTGATTGTATTCACCTTCTCGACTGTCTGTACCACCAAATCTGGTCCTAGTAATCTTCGTTCACCAACATCATCCCAACAAACAGGTGAACGGCACTTACGACCATACAGTGCTTCAAACGGAGCCATCTGAATAGTTGCTTGGAAGCTATTGTTGTACGAAAACTCCACCAGGTGTAGATGATCTTCCCAAGAACCTTTGAAGTCTAACATGCAAGCCCCCAACTTATCTTCAAGGGTCTGGATCGTTCTCTCTGATTGTCCATCAGTCTGGGGATGATAAACTGTGCTGAACTTCAATCGAGTCCCCAAACTTTCTTGTAAACTCCTCCAAAAGTGTGACAAGAACCGAGTGTCCCGATCGGACACGATGCTTACCGGCACTCCATGCAACCTGACAATCTCCTGCATGTACCGCTCTGCCAAAGTCTCTGTCGATTGACCAACCCGAAAAGGAATAAAGTGAGCTGCCTTGGTCAACCGATCGACAATCACCCATACAGCATTGTTGCCCTTTGGACTCCGCGGTAAAGCCGTCACGAAATCCATGGTTATAAGTTCCCACTTCCATTGAGGAATCGGAAGTGGTTGCAACAAACCAGCAACCCTTTGGTGTTCAGCCTTGACTTGCTGACACACCAAGCACTTAGCCACGAAGCGAGCGACTTCCCGTTTCATACCTTCCCGCCAGAAATGATGTCGAATATCTCGGTACATCTTTGTCCCTCCTGGATGTACAGAGTAAGCTGAACTGTGTGCCTCCTTCATAAGCTCTTCACGCACATCTCCTTTTGGCACACACACACGGCTACCATATCTCAACGAACCGTCTTCATGGATCAGTAAATCGGTTCGTAGTCCAGCTCCAACCTGCTCTCGAAACTTTTGCAGTCTAGGATCCTGCGATTGCGCCGCTTAATCTTCTCAACTAAGGACGATTGTTCTTGCAACTGCATCAACTGTCCTGTAGTACGCGGTAGCACAACCTCCAAGTCAAATCTCCGAAACTCCTCAATGATCTCCCTCTGTGCAGTCAATAACTGAATTGCTGGTAACCGACTTAGCGCATCTGGCACGACGTTAACTTTTCCCGGATGGTACTTAAGATCAAGGTCGTAGTCGGCCATCAGCTCCAACCATCTGCGTTGCCTCATGTTCAACTCCTTCTGAGTGAACACATATTTCAAACTCTTGTGATCCGCAAAGACTTCAACTCTCTCGCCCAGAAGGTAGTATCTCCAAATCTTCAGGGCGAAGATCACGGCTGCAAGCTCCAAGTCGTGAGTCGGATAGTTCTTCTCATGAGTCTTCAGCTGTCTCGATGCGTAAGCGACGACTTTCCCGTTCTGCATTAAAACACATTCCAGTCCCTTTCCAGATGCGTCGCTACGAATCACCAGTCCTTCTGAATCATCCGGTACGGTCAGGATCGGGGCGGTTATCAACTTCTGCTTCAACGTCTCGAAGGCCAATGCACATCCGTCCGTCCAAACAAACGGTACCTCCTTACGCATAAGCTTGGTTAACGGCTCAGCAAAACGAGCGAAGTTCTCCACAAATCTTCTGTAGTATCCGGTTACTCCAAGGAAACTTCTTATCTCAGCTACATTCCTTGGAATAGGCCAATCTCGAGCTGCTGCAATCGTTTCGGGATCCACTTACTCCACTTCTTCCAGCCAGAATTCACACTTACTCATCTTCGCAAATAACTTCTCTTGTCTCCATATCTGTAGGACCCAATGATATCCGGATCGCAAATCCAGTTTCGAGAATACCCTCGCGCCACTAAGCTGCTCAAAGAATTCTCCAATGCGAGGGATCGGGTACTTATTCTTAACAGTCACCCGGTTCAATTCTCGATAATCAATGCACATCCTTCTTGTGCCATCCTTCTTCTTTACTAAGAGAACTGGAGCTCCCCAAGACGAGTTGCTGCTTCGAATCCATCCCTTCTCGAGTAATTCGCCAACTTGTTTCTTAACTTCTTCTAATTCCACCGGTGCCATCGGATAATAAGATTTTGACACTGGCGCTGCACCAGGAATGAGGTCAATCGCAAACTCCACATCTCGCTTCGGCGGTAAGCCCGAAATATCCTCGAACACATCCATAAAGTCGCGAACAACTGTTGGTTCTTCCACCTCCATCGCCGCAAGAATACTGTTTGTCGGCCTAGCCCTAAACTCGACTGGCCCGACAGAACTGCTTCCTCCAATGAAAGTAAACTCAGGGTGCCCGGGAATCTGGAAAATTACTTTCCTTGCCCTACAATCAATGTGTGCATGGAAAGTGCCAAGAAAATCCATTCCCAAGACTACTTCATAACTGCCCGTATCAATCACCAAGAAATCTGCAAAAAGCTCTCGTCCGCAAACAACAACCGTACAATCTCTACATTCCTTACTAGCTATGATTTTCCCATTCCCAGTGTGTATGTCCCAGAAACTAGACAGGGTCGTGCAGGTGATCGAGTGTGTAGTTATAAATTTGGATGACATAAACAATGGGATGCTCCGAAATTAAGTAATGCCAAAGCGGGAAAACCATGAACGAGTAAATTACCTGAAACCACTTCTCCCGATGCCTTAGCTTCTTCAGTTGTCAACACGAACGCTCGAGCCTGCTGTGGTCCTTGAGTAAGCGGTTCCTGTCCTTGGAACGGTCCCTGCGGAGGCTTCTGTGTATCATCCTTTGTGCGAGGCTTCGACGGACAAGCATCAACGGTGTGATCTGCCGCTCCACATCTAAAACAGAGTCCCAGCCTCATACGACACTCCCTTCGCACATGTCCAGGTTTATGGCAGTGGCAACAGATCACGCTCCCCTTTCGATCACCCACAATCATTTTCTTCATCGGTGCTACGCTGCGCCTGTTCACTGGAATACTTCTACGTACCGACGTTTGGTTCAGTGCAAAAGCCGGTTCCAGCTCGATCTGTTCCTTTAGACTCTCCAGCAATCCCCTTATCACTCTACGCCTGGCGGCTAAGACCGCACTTCTTTGGTCCATCTTCAAATTCGTACCTGCCATGAATCCTGGAAATCAAAGTACCCAACATTAGCATGATGATAGATTCTGAGTATAGATCAAGGCTAGAACTCCAAGATACTTAAATAGAGTACTGCATTGTAGCTATGCCGCGGTATCATAGCCGCAATTACTTAACTCCACCCAAGTCGCCTAAGTCCTAGAGATAACAAGAAATTGGGTTTTCGAATTGACAATGCAAAGTAAGTTTGCATGTCGACATGATCTGGAAGAATGATTCAAGGACGGTAAAACGGTCAAGGTGGCAGGACATGTTTCCTAATCACGGGTATCATGATTCGCGTATCGGGTGCAATACCCAACTACAAGGAATAAACCCAATTAACCTATGGCTCTGATACCATAAAACCATGTCACGCCCCGCTTCCCAGAGTACGCAAGATTTGGGCACGTGACATAGCCAACCATGCTACCTGTGGGTAGGAAGTATCCATCCACAGTCACATTACGGTTGTAAAGATATCAAGAACGAGATAATAAGCTAATCTAATACATGTCCAAATCCATAATAACAAGAATCAATAAACAAGAGTGCGGAAGCTAATGATCCAATACAATGAATAAACAGTATGTCCCATAATGCGGGCTCACATCTGGAAATGAAATGACATAAATAAACTAAACTCTAAAGAACTCACAGTTCAGCCGGCTGGCTGAAGTACTCCTGCTCGGTCGACGACAAAGGTACGGAATCTGGGCCATGCAAAACCCAGACGTCAGCGCGTCATGATATCAAGTATATAGCATAAACATGGTAATAAACAATGCAAGCATGAACATGAATAAAGCAGTAATAAGAAGTAACAAGCAGGGTAATGTGCAAAGGTGACTAAACTGTCCTATCAGGTTTTCTACTCTATAGTCTTTGAAACCAATTGATGAATCGTCGATGTAACTCAATAGTATCCCGTGCGTGCCCGGGACCACGGTCATGATCCTCGGGGCTGAATCCGAGACGTGCCGCTAAGCAGTAAAAGGTAGTAGGATAGATGAGTGATGTCAGCATCAACACTCCGGAGCTGGCCAAGCCCGTAAGACTGATCAGAACAATGTATCGAACTGTTGAGTTACAAGTCGGTTTCACCTTTGATTTCCCCATACCCCCAAGCTATGTATGTCAGGTCAGGTATTCAGTAGTCAAGGACTAATGCCAACACAAGGTCGAGTAAAAGTAGGTCTGTCTGGATCGACAGCAGGAATGGTTAGGTTTGTCGGCACTAGGCATGAAATCATAAAACAAGTAATGTCATGGTACAACAGGATGAGTCAGTATGTATGTATAAGTCAGGTGTAGCAGGGTCAGGCCAAAATGTCGTGCAATCGGGTAAGTGCTCGCAACAGGTATGCAATCAATAATGAACAGTAGCAGGAAACAGTAAATAACAATATTAATCTAGGTAAACACAGTGATGTTTCGTATTCTCTTATTAATCCGGTTCACGCACCTTTGAGGTGCAATAGCCACAAGACGAAACAATATCGATAATATACGTAATGGAGTTACAGGAATTTGAACTAAGCATAATAATTGTCTCATGAGTGATTTTAACAAATGAAGTGGGGATGATCTACTTGGTTTGATTAGTTAAGTGTGAATTTATAGCAGACCGGTTAATACGAGCAATGATCTCATTGATTTAAAGTTACGGATAATTGTGACTAGCAATTCTAAGTTATAAAAGGTATCGATGTTATAATAGTTGTGTGGTTATAATATGATGATTAAGTTGTAGCATGTTAAAGCAAGTATTCGGATACTTTCCTCGGCGGTTCCGCAAACCGAAACACGGATGCGATGTCGGCAGAAACTGCGATAAGGAAGCACGGGCCACGGATCTAGTCCCAACAGAGGTCAACGGGATCACACGGACCAGGGGGCTTCGCTGGAGCGTCGGGTTCGTCAGACGGCACGGTCGGATCCGGCAAAATGTCATCGGTAACAAGTTAGCAACAAGATACGATGCACGCAAAATAACGACCAGCGGGGGGTTGTACCAAAAGGAAGGAGAAGGAAACTTACAGGGAGACACCAGGGGGGTGACCACGGCGGGTTCGACGGCACTGGAACGCCGGCGAGGCCGCGACGGTGGCTGCGAAGGCTGGAACAGCCGCTGGGCTTGCTGGAGAGGGGTGCGACGAGTGGAAGAGAGAGGGGGTCGGCTCTGGTGGTCGAGGGAACAGGGAGGTGGTCGGAGGTGGCGTCGACGAGGTCGCCGGCGCGCTTCTCCGGCGAACAGGGGAGGTGCAGGCGAAGGATGAAGGCTCGGGTTTGCTATTCCGGCGAGGGGAGGAGGGAAACGACGACGAGGTCTCGACGAGGAGGGTGAGAGGGAGTCATGGGAGGCGTCGACGGTGAGAGGAGACGTCGACGGCGAGGTCTACGAGGGTGGAGGCGAGGTCGGGAATGGGTTGCAGGCGCGGGATCGTCGGGAAACGGGAGGAGGAGGGCGCGGCGGTCACGGAGGCGTTGCAGGCGGCGACGGCGAGGTCGCGGTGGCGACAGTGGCTGCGCGAGCGCGAGGCTAGGGTTAGGGTTGGTTGGGTTTTCTCGAGTTCTCGTGGCGAGGCAGAAGCATGGGGAGGCGGCTGCATGCGTGGGTTAAATTTAATAGAGGAAGAGAGAGAAAGAGAGATTTGAAGGAGATTGAAGGAGAGAGAGAAAGAGGAGAGAGGCAGAGAGAGAGATGGAAAGGAGGGGGCCCACGAGCTCAATAGGAGCTCGTGATTGGCCGGGGGAAAAATTATGAGAAGGATTTTTTGTAGATTTGCTGTTAGGGAAAAGATTAGAATATATATATATATTAGATATTAAGTTTAAATGGGCCCTTTTTGGCGCGAAATGAAACATTTCCAAACCGCGCCCGGGTTGCGCCCAAATGTTCCAAATTCAAATTATAGGATTTTAAGCAGGTTCCAAATTTTGAAAAGAGGTGTTTAGTGATTAAAATGCATGCCCCCAAGTCGGACACTTGCACGCGCGCGTAGTCGCCCAAACTTGCCCGTTTAGCCAAACGGAAAGGAATCTCGACACTCGGACGCTACCACGCGACTAGTGGCGACGAGTAAGCCAACATGGACATCTTAAATTTCATTTTAGGAGTTAAAATTTGTTATGTGCCAAAATGACTTAACCGGGTAAAATTTAGCAATAAACACCAGAAAATCAGGAAAATTGGAAATGAGCAAACCACAACCCTCAACTAGTAATATAAATAGTATTATTGGGCTCGGGTGTTACAATTTCATACACACAACCCGCACACACGGTGTACATTTATTGATGGGGAGCACTTTGTTGGGGTCAAAAATTACACCCCTGTTGACCAAGTCAAAATCAAATTCAACTCCAAGCTAAGTGGACCTAAGCACAGGTCTAGACCGAGCATGGAAGGGACCGGCCCCATGACAAAAATAATGAAGCCATAAATTAGTTTAACGTAATTCTTTTTTTAGGAATAAATGTATATAAAATGGGCAAAAGCCAAAATTTTGTAAACCCCAAGGCTTATATGCAAAATGAGATAAACGCATAAGACATGGGGTGGCACAAGTGTCATTTGGCAAAACTCAAGAAGCTATATGTAAAATGTATAGCCTATAAAGGAAAACATGATGAAAAAATCAAGAGAAATATTTTCATTCTCTCAAAAAAATTTAAGATTATGTGCCTCCTTCTCCTTCCTCAAGGTTCTAAACCTTATTTTTTTTCTTGAATTAAATCAAAAGTTTCACTCTTTTTTTTCTAAATAAGAATAGTTTTTCACTATAAAACCCATAAAGGGGAGCTCAGATCTCCCATCAGATCTCTAAAATGGGAGATTTTTAAGTCTCACCCTTCTTTTTCTCTAAGATCCAGCCAACAGAGAGGAGGAAGAAGGAGACCCATCTCCAAAAATCCCACTTTGAAAAGATCAAAAGCTTAAGAGAAAATTCAGGGCTCAAGGAAGAAGAAAAGGGTCCCCTTTCATCATCTCCGAAAATCTCCTACGAGTTTAACTCCACACAAAAAAATATAATAAATCTCTTTTTTGAGGAGTTTAACTCCAAAAGTCAATCGGAAAGTACAACTCCCTGTGCAGAAGATAAGCCCCTCTTTCTTTTTTTATTAGGAGTTTAACTCCAAAAGTCAATCGGGGGTACAATTTTCAGTATATGGGTTAAGCCCTTTTTTCCGCCCACGCGCTATGCACGTGACCCGCTGGTGCCTGGCGTCCTCGTGTAGGGCGCCCGGCGTCTAGCGCCCACGCGCCATACACGTGACCAGCTGGCTCCCGGCGTCCACGCGCGGGGTACGTGAACCGGTGGGGCCCAGAGCCCGTGTGCAGGGCGCGTGACCCTCTGGAGTCCGGCACCCACGCGCCATGCACGTGGCCCGCTAGTGCCCAGTGCCCACACGCCACTCTTCGTTTTTTCGTGTAATGCACGTGTAACTTTTGGGTTTGCGAAAATTTAAAAAGAAAAATATTTAAAAATATTTAGAACTGATGGGATTTGAACTTTTAGGATATAGGATAGCAATGTAGAGGCTTAACCAATGAACTACAACTTGCTTCTTGTACATAACTTGTCAATAATAACTTATAATTCAAAAGCAGAACAGAACTACACTCTTTTATTAATATTGAACCAATAAAAATATATAGGAATTTTAGTACCTTTACGTACATCCAGCCCCATGCTACTCATCTCAG
This sequence comes from Agapanthus africanus, assembly GCA_030015575.1. Classification (NCBI taxonomy): domain Eukaryota; kingdom Viridiplantae; phylum Streptophyta; class Magnoliopsida; order Asparagales; family Amaryllidaceae; genus Agapanthus; species Agapanthus africanus. Next base: position 74,316,747 of record CM057348.1, read on the forward strand.
GTTTATGGATTTGAAAATTTTGACCCTTCTCTTAATTTATTACTTGATTAATGCCCTGCTAAATACAAAGTTAAATATTTTCCTAAATAAAACCCTTGTCTTTTCTGGATTCAAGATATGAAAATGAAGAAAAATTGGAATATTGATGAGTGTTTTTGCTGTGAAAGAATTTTTTGAAATTTAAATTTCTGTATTTTTTATTTAAATTTAATGCCCTACTCAAGATATAAATCGGGAGGAAACAAAGCTAAATCAATCACAAATTTTTTCAAAAATTCATGATTAAAAATTGTAAAATAAAAAAATAATAAGAAATTTAAGACTTTTAAGATTTACTATTTTCACGTGCTATAAAAAAGCAGAAACGGAAGAAACGGAAGAAAACAAAAATAATAATATTTTTGAAACGGAAGAAAGCAGTTTTTCTTTTATATTTTCAAGTAAAATATTGAAAAATCGGATTTAAAAAAATTGAGATTTTTGAAATTTTTGTAAGTTACATGTGTTGTGCAAAATATTATAAATTAAAAAAATACCTTTTAAAATTTTAAAAAATTCCCTGTTTCCCATGTGTTAAAGTACGAAAAATATTAATAATATAAAAGAAGCATGAAACTTTGAGATTTTTGAAAATATCACAGTTTTTGTGTGCTATATAACAGGCAAAGTATCGATAATCCGAGAAGGAAAGGTTTGGGATTTTTTAAAAATTATATAGTTTTTGTGTAATAGGGCGCAAAATATTGTAAATTTGAAATAAATAAATAATTTTCGAGTTTTTATAAATTTTGCAATTATCGTGTGCCATAAAATGCAAAATATTTAAAAATCCGACTAAGATAGAAAAAATTTAGATTTCTAAAAAATTAGTATAAGTTGCATAATATTGAAAAAAGAAACAAAATAGAAAATTGTGTATATACAAATGTTATTTCAGGAAAATAGTAAGCATTTGTACTTATATCTTATGATTTATTTGTCGAAAAGCAATATAACATTGCCGTTATTTTCACATAAATGCAATCATAAGATATAGGTTGTACATTACACAACAAAACTTTTGGATACATATAAAGGTCACGGACGCAAAAAGAAATTAGTTATTACTTCAAACATCTGCGCTAGCTAGATTGAATACTTTTTTCTATGAAGTTCATAAATGCAAGCTATTACAGCTTACTAATATATAATATAACAATAGAGGTTAAAATTAATTTGATTATTTTTTATTAGGATTTGATGCCGCGCGTTACACGGGAGCCTTTGCTCGTGTTTATATATACATAAAACGCTGTACGGGGCTAGATCGACCTTTTCCCTTCCGGTTCTGCCCCTCCCCTTTGCAGCGAATTGTTTGCTCTGCCCTTCGGCATTCATTGGATATGCGTCTGTGTGAAAATTGCCAGCCTCCTTTCCATTTTCTCAAAAACTCATATCAACCCCTACTCCCTAAACAAACAAATCACGTGCATGCAAAGGCGACGGGTGATAGGATGGAAAATTTTACAAAGCCCCCTGATTTAATGATAGGAGCTAAGTTGAAATAATATATTGCTATGGGATTAATATTTATAAGCCAATTTTTTTTATTAATAGCTTAAAGTAAACTAAGAAACAAATAGGATTCAATTTGATACATGGAACAAGGATTAACCGGATTCCTTAGTACATTCACTGGAAGGCGATGACCAGCATCTAATTCAGGAAATCTTACATTACGGTGCTCGCTATATTTTAACCATCTCCGATAACATATGCAAGTGTAACGGTCGGCGAGTGGCGGGCCGACGACGGACGGACGGCAATGGATGTGGGGCGGCCGAGCAGCGGCGATAGGCGGCGGGCAGACGGCTGACGGACGACTAACGGACGGCGGCGACGAACACGGGGCGACCGACCAACAACGGCGAGCGGTCACGGGCGGGCGAATGGTGACGGGCTACCGCCGGACTACGGAGTCAATGACCGGCAACCAGACGGAAGGACCGACCGGCGGCGGATGGCGAACGGTCGTGGCTCGTCTTGAGTTAGATGGAAATATTTCATGTTAATCTACAATATACACCAATTTTGGGGGAACGAGATTCTAATGAAATGGGGGTATCGGGTTACTATAGCAATCCTATATTTCCAGGAATATTTTTTACATCAAAACATGGTCATTTTTATGGAAATTTAGGATTTTCATCTAAATTATCTTTTATCGAGCGCAACCTTGGCTGAATGGATGCTTGCGGCTAGCTGCATGCATTCTATTTTTTTATTATGCATTAATAAATTTATTATATTTTATTTGAAATAATTACTTTGTATTGTTATAAAATAAACCAGTGGGTATGTTTGGTTCTATCCCTCGGGTTATTTGAAATCAGAAATCGTTGTTTAGATTTTTACCGGGCAATATGATCTTGCATTTTGCTTTAATTATTAATGCATGATAAACCTTTTTTGACCAATACGTGAGTATCCTAATTTTCCTTCTTTATAATTATTTGAATGTTTGTTAAAAGAAAATTAGATTGTATGCTTTCTAAGATTTCTTTGTGTGTGTGTGTCATTCAGAGTTTGTTGTTGTGTGGTTGCAATATTCAACCTTGTTCATGAAATTTGGATTGAATTTGATGTGGTGGCGCCCTAAGTTTTTTATTTTTTTAGAAAATGCAATATACATTTATATGATTTATTTATATTTATTTTCCAACCTGCACAATATCAATGTAGAATGTAAGATAAACATATTTTGCTCGAGACATCTTTATAATTATTTTTCCTTTGCTCATCCTTAGTATTTTCTATGTCTGGTTCTGGTAGAGCGTCATGCGGTGGCATGTTACCTTTTGCATTTATTATCATATATATAAAAGCCAATGTATTCGTTTGGCGGCGTTGAAAAAATACACTTTTCAACATTTTATTCAACGATCGGTATCCATCATCATTTTTATCATCTAAGATGGGCATACACCAAATTTCACGTGATTCTTCAACTTTTTCACCGTTGGATTAGCAATGTAAAAAGTTCTATTGTCGGTAAACCGTTAGTTTCGCACCCACTAAATCAACGGTGAAAAGGTGGTAGAATCGCATAAAATTTGGTGTATCCGTATTTTAGATGATAAAGATGAAGATGATATATGCCGATCGTTGGAAAAAATGGTGGAGTGTGTATTTTTTCCGACGCCATAGGAAGAATTCCTTCCTATGGCACATTTTCTCCATTATTCTCTTTTAGAACATTGATAAATATAGGTGCAAAGAGCATGTGAAAACATAGCTTATAAACTTCCGTGTTGACAATGTATTTTTAGAATATTCTCTTAAAAACTGCAATTTTTTGGAACCGATATGATATAAGAAGTATAGGCTATTTATTTTTGCAAAGCAAAAAGATCAATATAAATCAATAATCTATTTGTTAAAAAGGTGAATTGACTCTAAATAGAAAAAGTTATAACAAACTTTTCTTTTAGGAATGGTTTTAATTGGTATAACTTCATTCAGAAGAAAAGAAATTAATTAAGAGATTCGTATATTTTTAGTTATAGATTTCATTTTCATTATAATATATTGAGGTTTTCAACTTTGGAGTTTTCTTTCCTCCAAGGCTCCAAATATAGGCTCCTAATGTTTTGTTTTACCATTAAATATATCATTGATATTATACTATTTTTGCCAATTCATCTATCCGTAGTAGGAATTAATTAATATATAACGTATTGAACTATCATACTGACATGCTTCTTTTTTTCCTTGTGTAATATCATAACTCTTATGAGTTAGGCTAGAACGCTGTCGACGTTATTTGGAAACAGACGTTTACCATTTTTTTTCCTTTTGCCATTTGATTTGCATTAGATATTTGCCTTTGCCTTTGGATTTGGAAACAACTCATATACCTCCTCTTGGGCTATTATGCCATTAGGAAAAGGCAAGTGATTGATGAGGCTCATAAACGGGAACATCCCAGATCGCGACTCGTGGGAGATGATGTGTCGTCAGCGCATACTTTCTGGACTCCTCGAGGTTTGGATGGGGAATCAGGGTGACACATTACGAGTCTTCCTCGGGACCCCGTGACGAGGTGGTACCCGATCTTTCGGAAAGGCCTTCCCGGAGTATCCCCCATATGCGCGGAGGCTACCGAGACTCCTCGGCCTCCTCGTTCGACTTCGAGCTATCTACCGAGCCGAGACTCCTCGGCCTCCATGTCAAACCCGGGGCACGGAGCCCAAGCATCCCCGTAACGGCTCCGCGTATTCTGTCAGAACAAGATTCCCGCCGCTCCACGTCCCGCATCCCACGCTAGCACGTTTTTCCGTTAACGAGCGTACCTCGCCATTAATGGGCATGTCCCTCCATCAACGCGAACGTGTCATAAGCGGCGGGAATCTCGCGCCAGATCGCTCCCACACGACCTCTATATAAACCCCCTCTTCCAGACGATCCAGGTAAGCTAAAATCAATTCCAATATGCCACTACCCTGCCTTTATACCTCGATACTTATTTGATCGTCGGAGGGTCCTACGGTGGTCACCCACCCCAGAACTTCCCTTGCAGGTAGATCGGCGTCAACACCAACCCATTGAGATCCACACGTCCAATTTTCACTCTCAATCTCAACCGTTCAGGAACGTTTGAAGTAAGATCGACGGAGGACAATATCTGAGGAAGAACCCAACCTCCATCGGTTGGCGCTGTTTGTGGGAAGCGAGAAGCTCCTCCACCCAAAAAGTTGATCTTCCGCCTTCAATGCAATAGCAAGCGATAATCGCGACGACAGCAACGATCCCGGCACGAGCCGTCCCGCCCCTCATACCCGCCCCTCATAACGGAGGCGAGAGCGGTCCTACTCCCCCTCCTAACGTCATCAACGCCTTATCCGCTAGGATCGACATGCTTACAGCGATGGTGGACACGCTCACCCACGTTCAAGCGGCCGTCCGTGCCCACCAAACAACAGTTCACCTTCGCCGGGATGGGGATGTACGCATGCTAGCAGGTACGCGCACTCAGGTCCTTGACTTCAATCGTGCTCACCCTGATATTAACGAATACCGGCGTGCCGATTCTAGAAATTACAGCCTACAAGTGGGGAATGATTCAATGACCAGATGAGCGCCAGACAGTTCAACGCCCCGATCTCATGGGAGAGCAGGCCGTCGTTCCGATGCCCGCCGCGTGCTCTCACCCCCTGAGGAGGTGTCGGTCAGTTCGCCTGCTTTCAGGCACGACCGACGCCCCCACTCCCATCGAGGCCATGCAAACGGCGAACGTCGGGACTACTCAAGAAAGGCTTCGCCCGAGAATTTAAGAAATGTGATAGAGCTAAACCGAAGCCGCACTATCGTGCAAACCCGGAGCAGAGATAGCCGGCACTCTGACTATGGAGAATTCTCGGTGTACTACCAACGGATCAAAGCTCTCGAAAAGAAGATTGAGGACATACGACAGGACGACCATATGGCCGGTGGAGGGGCGAAGTACTCTGCTGATTCACTCATAAGACCGTTTATTGAACGACTCCTAGCCGAACGTGTCTCGTCTATGAATAAACTGCCTAAAGTGCCCTTTTTTGACGGAAAGTCCGACCGAAGGACCACTTGGACGCGTTCACGGCCACCATGAGCTTCCAAGACAACTCGGATGCGGTTCAATGCAGGGCCTTCCCCACCACCCTCATCCGAGATGGTCAGGATTGGTCCCGAGGGCTTGCACCGTGCTCCATCTCGACCTTTGACGAGCTGGCTACCCAATTTCTCGGTCATTTTGTCGGTAACGGACGACAAAAAAAGACGGTCGACTACCTATTCACCATCAAGAGCGGAGACAGGGAATCCTTCAATGGGTATATCACCCGCTTCTACAACACCCTCCTGGAGGTTCCTGAGCACCGCGACGAAACGTTTATTACCGCGCTGAGGTCGGGTCTTAGACACAAAGAGTGGCTCCGCTCTTTTGCATTAGCTCAACCTAAGACCATGACTGAAGTGAAAGCATGGACCGAGCGAGAAATCCAACTCAAGTCAGAGGTGAACTCCAACCTGCCCAAAAGCGACCAAACAGACCGAAAAAGACGGGACAGGAAAGAGAAAAAGAAAGTTGATCGCCTGAAACCTTATTCCCCAAGGTTCTAGGAGTACGCTCCTATGAACATTTCCCAGACCGAGTTGTTAGAGGAGTTTAAGGGCGAGAGGTTTTTTAAGCTCCCACCAGCTACCCAGAGGACGGACAAGCGGCTCCGTGGCCCGTACTGCGCCTATCAAAGGTCGCAGGGTCACCCGACCGAGAGCTGCAAGCAACTCCGTGACTACATCGAGAAATTGATCCGCTCTGGCCACCTGGCGAAATACTTACGAGACAAGCAACAAACGGAATGAGAGCAAAAAGACCAAATCCCACCTGGGGAGTCAACGATCGGGCAAATCATGATCATTTTGATGAATCCAACCCTGGAAAGAGGGAGGAACCACCACCTCCTATCAGTCGGGGACATAAGTGATCCACCCTATAAGAAATGCAGGAAGGATGACCCGATCATCTTCACCGACGAAGACCTTCACGGCATATCACTTTCTCACAATGACCCTCTTATGATAACAGCCCGGGTTCACCATTACGAAGTCCAGAGAATACTGGTCGATTCAGGGAGCTCAGCGGATATCCTGTTCTACGACTGTTTCCAGCATATGGGATTGGTCCATCCGACCTTCAGCCGACCTCCCACGTTCTCTCTGGGTTCACCAACCATTCTGTCCCGGCCGAGGGATCAGTCACCTTCCTCCTCAACATTGGGGAAGCGGGAAAGACGCGAACCATACCGGTGAACTTTCTCCTTGCTAAGGTCCCATCATCCTATAACATTCTCTTGGGATGCCCTACCTTAAACGCTCCCCGGGTTCAGATCTCGACTTACCACCTTGCGCTCAAATTCCCTTTGGATAATGGGGGAATAGGCCGGGCCTATGTGGACCAAAAAACTGCCAGGATCTGCCTCACCTCAACATCCCCCATTGGAGAGAAAGGTGACGAAGGCGATGATTTTGAAGATACACATGATCCTCAGGGGTCTTTAAATACCCGCGACTGTCGGGGTCAAAAATTATACCCCGGTTAACTAAGTCAAAATCAAAGCCAATCCTAAGCCAAGTGGGCCCAAGCCCAGGTCAAATGGACCGGCCCCATGACAAAAGGAATGAAGCCATAAATTGGTTTAATGTAATTCTTTTTTTATATATATGTATAGAAATAAATGTATGTAAAAAAAGCAAAAAACCAAAATTTTGTAAACCACATGGCTTATGTGCAAAAAGAGATAAGTACATAAAGCATGGGGTGGCATAAGTGCCATTTGACAAAACCCAAGGGGCTATATGTAAAGTGTGTAGCCTATAAAGGCAACATGATGAAAAATCAATATAATTTTTCTTCTCTCTCTAAAAAAACTAGGGTTTGTACCCGCTCCTCTTTCCTTAAGGTTCTAAACCTTCTTCTTTTCTTTTGAATTAAATCAAGAGTTTAACTCTTCCTTTTTCAAAAATAAATAGTTTTTCACTATAAAACCCTTGAAGGGGAGCTCGGATCTGCCATCAAATCCCTAAAATGGGAGATTTTAAGTCTCACATTCCCTTTCCCCCCCAAGATCCAGCCAACAGAGAGAAAGAAGAAGGATACCCATCTCCAAAAATCCCATTCCAGGAGGATCCGAGGTTCAAAAGAAGATCCAAAGATTTCAGGAGTTTAACTCCATTCAAGATCTGTTGGAGTTTAACTTCATAAATTAACCCCTTTTTTAGGAGTTTAACTCCAAATCTATACATAATCCTTGTTAGGAGTTCAACTAGAAAGCCCCTCTTGGGAGTTCAACTCCTAACCCAGGGGCTAAACCCCTTTTCCCGTTGGTGTTTCCGGCGGTCGCGTGCCGCGCACATGACCCACAAGCGCCCAGCGGTCGTGTGCAGGGCACGTGACCCACGGGCGCTAAGCGCCCACGTGCGCCTCACGCGACACGCGATCGCTCAGCGCCCAGAGGTCGCGCGCAGCTCACGTGACCCGCTGGCGCCCAGCGGTCGCGTGCTGCGCACGTGACCCGCTGGCGCTAAGTGCCCACGTGCCAGGCACGTGACCCGCGGGCGCCCAGTGCCCACGTGTCATGCACGCGTCTTTAAGACGCTCATCACCCCTCATTTTCTGTGCACTCCACTCCACACCAGAAACCCGCGGAACCCCCGTAAACTCTGCGAGGCACACGATATATCCAAAAACCCCCTTTCAAAACACAACACACGCACACTGCATACTGAGTTCGCATGACTAGTTGACCCGTCAATCGAAGATTCCTTCGCTCCAAAAGCGAGGGGTAATTAATGGCATCTTAGTCCACGGCTGCCGGAGATTAAGATCCCCATAATTAATAAACCCCGGTCTATCTTAGGCGGGGGGATCTGTATACGCCTTACAAGCGACGCGTATTCCCATCTCAATGGGGTGATGAAAAACACCCTACAGATTCTGGCATGCCCTGTGGGACCTTTCTCTCCTCCCTTATCTCTGGTCAAGTGTTCATGCGAACTCATTTAGCATATATACCGATGTTTGTACTGAAGTAGTTTTCTTTTCATGCAGTAATCAACTTTCAACGACGCTGTCTCCTAAGATGAATTCAGCTGCCGACGCGACCCCAATCTCGTACGTAGTCAAGATCAATGCTCGTGTGGTTCTCCCTGTCATTCTTAGCCGGCAATAGGAGGAATCACCCCGTCAATTTGGTTCCATCGTCATCTACCCTGCTGGAAGCGCTCATCTGGCGGAGGTCCCGACAAACAAAGTGGCTAAACAGACCTCAAGGGGCAGGAGGCCGAACGTCATGTTCGCCAGAGCATCTCACCCCAAATGCAAATCCGTATTCGAACGGCTCTCCACTGTTCCAACTGGGGAAAAGGCCGTCAACACCAATGGGCCACAAAGCGGCTCCAGCAAGCTCAGATGGTGCCCTTGACAATCGCGCGAGCAGGCATCTTCTCTGGGCTCTCTGTCAATCAGTCTACGGCATCCCAAAGAGCCAAAGTCTGCCAAGTGCTTAAAACAGAAAAGTTACGGCAGAAGCGGCTCAGGTATCGAGCCAACAGGAGGGCCAGGACTTCGGCCATGTGGAATCTACTGAGGTTCCAAGAGCAGGGTTATTCCGTGATGACGGCTGAGTCAGCCGTAAAAGTCATCAATTCCTTCGAACCTCTTAAGTGGGTTCAGAAAAATACCATGACTGCCAGAATCAAGAAGACAGCGGTTCGAACAATGCCACAAAGGGACGTGTCCCAGCCCTAAAAGAGAAAGCATGACACCATATTTTCAAGAGTCTATCAGGCGCTCTACGCCGCGCGAAAACAGCAGGGCAAATCCAGAAAAGAAGCGCCAGCACCACTCATGAATCCGGTCGGGCCAGCCATCTTCAATCGATTGTCCGCTACCAAAACAGAAGGGCCAAGATGGTGGTCCACAAAATCAGCTACCAATAATGAAATGATGGCCAGATATGTTATCCATACGGTTTATATGGCGGGCGGGCGTCCCAGCGACAACCTGCGCGGTAAAAGCAAGGATGGGGCCACCACATCCCAAGCCCAATCTAGCTTGAATGCGGTTGCCGCTTCCCAAGATCAGCCGCCTCCGCTGGATGATGAAAACCCTCTTGATGATGATGATAGGCAGAAAGACCTCTCAGTCCATGTAGAGTCAAGCTCGGACAGCGAGGAAGAGCCGACTTTCCGCCCCAAGACCGCAGAGCAAGAGCTGCTTCAAGAGCTTCGAAAACAGCTCAGGAGCAAAGATTAAAAAATGGCCAAGCTTTACTAAAAAATCGACGACCCGACGAATGTTGTGATGTAGCTCACGACTCAAATTGTTCAAGCACCTTCCAATCAGGCACATGTTTCTACTCATGGGTCGGGTGATGATAACCTAAAACAACCGATACATGTCCCCTTGGGTCCAAGATTGGGTGAGCCACACGAAAGCCGGCCACATTCCGCTTCTAGGGACGCCTTGGCCCCAGATAGCACTATCCTGCTAACACAAGATTGGATAATAGATTTGGTCACTAGCAAGGTTAGAACATTAGTAGCCGAGGTCGAAGCTTAGAAAGAAATCGGCAGTAGTGGGCGGCCATATTCCGCACACTACGATCTAATTGAGTTCCCGAGCGGCTACGTCATTCCTAAGTTCGGAAGATTTGACGGGATGGGAAATGCAAATCAGCACGTCACACACTTTAAAGCGTCGTGTGGAAATACATGGGGAAACGACGCACTTCTTCGTCAATTCGTCAACAGCCTGACCGGTGTGGCTTTCGACTGGTACGCGAGCATACCAGATGGATCCATCACTACTTTTGCCCAAATGGAGTCTCTGTTTCAGCAAAGATTCATGAGCGTTAGTGACAAAATCTCCATTGCTGACCTTGTGAGGACCACGCCGGGGAAGGATGAAAGCAATATGGACTTTATTGCTCGGTGGCGCAACCTCACTGTCAAGTGCGAACCGCCGATAGATCAGGACCAGTCTGTCAGCCTCCTCATTGGGAACCTCAGCAATTGGATGGTCCCATTCTTGTGTACAGCAGGCCTTAAGAAGTTTCAGGAGCTGACCAAGAAAGTCCAAATGCTGGAACGCTTGAAGCAAGAGTCTACTCCGGACTCTCAAAGAGACAAGACTTGGAAGAGAAAGATGGATGACAACCGAAGAAGCGGGAATTCCAGCAATACTAATATCTTCAATGTGTCCGACAATGAAGACAAGCGAAAGGCAAGCGAATCCAAAACCAATCGGTCTCGAAAGCCAATGCCGGGAGGAGAAGGGCCTTCCCTAGAGGAGAAAAAGAACAAGTTTTACTCCTTCAGAAGGGACAAGTTCCGCAAGATATTCAAAGATGCCTTGAACAATGGTCTACAATTTCCAGAGTCGAAGAGACCCCACGAAGCAAAAATGACCGACAATCCCCTGTATTTCCCGTATCACCGAGTAGTGAGTCATGCGATCGAGGATCGCTATATCTTCAAAGACTGGGTCGAAAAGCAGTACAAGACTAGAGAGAACAAGCTGTCCAAGAATGTGTAGATGAGCAATCAAGTTGCAACCACCAACTTTATACAATCAAAAGCTGAAGTTTTCTGGGAGCAGACAGCTGAAGCCGCTGCCTTGAGAAACGAAACCGACTCACCGTAGCCTCCGTGGAGCACGTACATATCTAATAAGACGAAGAAGATGCTAAAACTACTTCGGAAAGAGCCCAGAACAGAATGGGAAGGGTAGAAGAAGCCTACCATTCCAGCTGCCAATTCGGCTCAATCAGGCTCAAAATCCAAAAAGCTCAAGAAGAAGAAAAGTCCAGCTCGACGTGAAAAAGTGTCTGCAGAGAGATCAACCATTCAAAAATATATCGATTCGCTCGAAGACTATGAACAAAAGGAAAGAACTCTAATTCAATTGAAGGAGTTCTTTCCTGTGGAAGCAGCTGAGATTTTGGAGGAGCTAGAAGAAAACTCCAATGAAGAGATCTCTATAGTGACCTGCTACGCCATCCATCTGGGCAGCGACTCTGAGGAGGATCTCTGTTTTCCTAAAGAGGACGAGGAGCTCGCCACAAAGGCCAACCAAATCCAGCTCAGAAGCGGCAGGGCTCTACCGCCGAATCAGGGCAACGCCCCAAAAGGGAAGGAAAAACAAGTCGCTGATGAAGAAGATGGCGGAGATCCGGCTCATGAAAATTCGAGTCCTTCTTCGGTGGACTATAATGTCTTGGCTCATCTCCGAAAGCTTCCGTCTCTCATGAGCATCTATGATGCCTTGGTTCTATCTAAAGAGCTTAGAGATGTTTTCATTCACGCTCTACAAAACCCTGAGCGGTATCAGGCTCGCTTTGCAGAAATTAATATAAAAGAAACCCAGTACGCTCTGCATGCTGCTACGGTCATGTTTAAGGACGAAGACTTGCTACTGGGAACGGGTGAGCCTAATCGGCCGCTTTATGTGACCGGGTACAGCGACGGAGATCGGATTAATTGCATATTGATTGATCCGGGATCCTCAGTGAACATCATGAACTTGCGTACTCTGAAGAGTCTGTCAATGGACGTCCAACACCTGTCAAGAGAAAGGATTGTCATTCAAGGCTTCAACCAAAATTGCCAGCAAGTTCTGGGATCCATGGCTCTGGCAATCAAATTTGGGGATCTGCAAACCGAATCTAAGATATACATGATCGACGTTGACACGTCTTATAAAATTCTCTTGGGACGGTCGTGGCTCCACGATTACGGCATCGTTCCGTCAACTCTCCATCAATGCATGAAGTATACTAAAAATGGCGAAGAAAGACGCATTGACGAAGAAATCCAGCCATTCGGTGTGCATGAAATCCGATATGAAGATTCTCGGTACTTTGTGAACCTCCAAAATGCTGAGCCACAGCTGACCAACGGCAGAACGTCTCCAAAGCTCAAAACAAAATCTGAGCCGACTGTCACTTTCAAAAGAAAAACCTCCATGTGTGTCCGCATTTCGGCAGTGACACTGATGAGTCCGACGTTGGAAGTCTATCCTTCCGTAAAACTCGCCCTCATTTCGGTAGCGATACGGACGAGTCTGATATTGAAGGCTCATCTGGCAGCAAAATTCGCCCTCGTATAGGCAGTGACACTGAAGAAGAATAAGAAGAGGATCCTTCTTGCAACAGCTGTGCAAATCAGGGCCCCACGCAATTAGCAAAGCTACGAGAGACTTTCGAAGTTACAGAAGGGTCCCTAGCCGTCACACGGGTGCCGGAGCAAATGTTCAAAGAGCTCGATGCATTATCATTCTCTATCGTGGACTAGCTGAAAACTTTCTACGTTCCCGGAAGGAAAAGTGGACAGAAAGGAATCCTATTTTATGGGTCAAATTCTGTTGTGCACCCGGAAGATTTGTCTGTCGCGTGCCTTCCCTATGAGAGATGCATAAGAGCCGTCCTCAATACCAGATATTATGCGCCCGAGATGCGGGAATATTTCAAAAGGTGCGGATGCCGGTTATATCAAACGGAGTCTGAAGTAAAGTTTTATGAAGGGCTATGGCATCCGCCTCAGGTCCGAGCACTCATCGATGGACGAATTCCAGATAGACGGGGCATAGGTTTCATCCAGCCTGATTCTAAGGCGTGCTACATGATCCATATTGGTGAAGCCAGCGAAAGGTCAAATGATGAAGACGAGCTAGCTGAGCCAGAAGAAGTCCCTCACGAGCTCGAAGATGTCAGACAAGTAACCTTCGATGAGCCAACCGAAATCGATTTGGGAACGCCTGATAATCCAAGGCTGACCTACATCAGCTCGCTCTTGTCAGAGGAAATGAAAGAGCAGATAATCGCCCTGCTGCTTGAGTTCGCCGACTGCTTTGCCTGGACGTACAAAGAAATGCCTGGCCTCTCCCCTGAAGTGGCCGTGCATAAGCTGGCTATATCTCCTGATGCTAAGCCTGTCAAACAAGCTCCTCGAAGAATGAGAAGAGAACTGGAAGAAAATGTCAAAGAGGAAACTAAGTAACTCATCGATTTCGGTTTCATCAGAGAAGAGAAATATGCAGACTGGATCGCATGCATCGTCCCAGTGATAAAGAAGAATGGGCAGATTTGAGTTTGCGTCGATTTCAGAGACCTTAACAAGGCATGCCCTAAAGATGATTTTCCGCTTCCAGTCATGGAAATGACGGTCGATGATACCTCAAATTACGAGCCGTTCACCTTCATGGACGGTTCGTATGGATATAATCAGATAAAAATGGCGCCTGAGGATGAGAAGCATACAATATTTCGAACCCCGATCGGCATATACTATTACAAAGTAATGCCGTTTGGACTAAAGAACGCAGGTGCTACATCAAAGGACGATGACCAATATCTTTGATGACCTAATCCATAAAGTCATCGAATGTTATGTTGATCATTTGGTCGTCAACACTAAAACCAAGGCCGATCACATCTAAGATCTCAGGACCGTTTTCACTAGACTGAGGGAATATGATCTGAAGATGAATCCTCTAAAGTGCGCTTTTGGCGTGTCATCTGGAAAATTCCTAGGCTTTATAGTCCGATATCGGGGGATCGAAGTTGACCCATCCAAGATAAAGGCCATCATAGAGATGCCCCCTCCAAAGAGTCTGACGCAGCAAAGATCTTTTCAAGGCAAGCTTGCTTATATACGAAGGTTTATCTCAAATTTATCGGGGAGATGTAGGCCTTTCTCAAAGCTCATGAAGAAAGGAGCTCCTTTTGTCTGGGATGCCGAATGTCAAGAAGCGTTCGAAAGTATCAAACAGTACCTGTTGCACCCTCCAGTGCTTGCCGCCCCTATTCTAAAAAAACCGTTGATTCTCTATACTGCCGCGCTAGATGAGTCACTCGGTGCGCTCCTTGCCCAGAACAACGGGAAGGGAAAAGAAAACGCCCTCTACTACCTCAGTCGAACTCTAGTTAGGACGGAAAACAACTATTCCCCGATCGAAAAGCAATGCCTGGCTCTGATATTCGTTGTGAAGAAGCTGATGCACTATTTTCTCGCTCATTGGGTTATGTTGATCTCCAAGGTCGACCCGCCCAAACACTTGATGACCAAAGCATGACTAGACGGTAGAATGGCGAGATGGGCTGTTATGCTGCTTGAATTTGACATAATCTATACTCCTCAGAAAGTAGTAAAAGGGAAAGCCCTCGCCGACTTCCTTGCTTCTCATCCCATACCAGAAGGGTCGCCGCTCAATTGCGAGTTACCCGACGAACAAGTGCTGCACCTCGAGGATGATGAGCCATGTTAAGAGCTCTACTTCGATGGAGCCTCATCAATGAGGAGCTCTGGCAAATCAAGCATCCCAGAGATAAAAGCGGGGATAGTATTGGTGTTCGTCACGCCATCAGGAGGAACCCTACGACGTTCTTTCGCTCTCACCGAGCGTCGCACAAACAACGAGGCTGAGTACGAAGCTCTGATAGCTGGTTTGGAGCTCGCCATAGAAATGGGAACCCTTCGGCAATGGGTTAACGGTGATTCCCAGCTTGTCGTCAACCAAGTAAGCGACGACTATAAGATATACAAACCCGAGTTGGCTTGGTACATAAGCCGGGTGGTGGAGCTCATGAAATGGTTCACTCGCATTGAACTAATGAGAGTCCATAGGGCGTTGAAAGGAAAAGCCAAAATACTCGCTCGCCTAGCTAAAGAGCTAGCTGATTCTGACATGGACGAAATTCTAATCACAGTCAGAAACAGGCAAATTCTGCCTCCAGTCTCTTTGCGTGAAGAAGAAAGCATAGAACAAGAGAATAATTCTGCCGAAGAGGCTTCGATCATTCAAGACGAGCTCGATTGGAGAGAACCCTTCATAGAGTACCTTCGATACGACAAGCTTCCTAGAGAAAAATCTACGAGAATTCAGCTGAAGAAGAGAGCTCTCCGATACGTGTTTGTAAATAATACGCTATACCGCAGATCATATGACCAACTCTGGCTCAGATGCCTGTCATCGGCCGAAGCCCAAAAAGTCATGAAAGAAGTTCACTCGAGCGTCTGCGGGGCTCACCAGTCCGGCCCCAAAATGCGGCTTCAGATCAAACGGCTTGGATATTACTGGCCCACCATGATATGGGATTGCGAAGAGCATGCAAAGAAATGTCATATCTGCCAAATTCTCGGTGATTTCATTCACAAGCATCCCAATCCGTTGCATCCTATGATAGCGTTGTGGCCTTTCGAAGTTTGGGGCACCGACATAGTTGGCCCAATTGATCCTCCGTCATCTAAAGGCCACCGATTCATATTGGCCACAATTGACTATTTCTCCAGATGGGCTGAAGCTGTCCCGCTAAAAGAAATCAAGACAGAAGATATTCTGATATTCTTCCGGCATAATATGCTATACCGCTTCGGTACACCAAGAAGAATCATTTCTGAAAACGGTCCTTCTTTCAAGAGCTTCAAAGTCTGAAGGTTTGCTACCCAACATAAGATAGACTGGAGATATTTCTCCATCTATAATCCAAGGGTCAATGGGCTAGCCGAAGCCTTCAATAAAACTCTGTGCAAGCTCCTAAGGAAAAATGCTTCAGCCAACAAGAGTGACTGGAATCTCAAACTTCACGAGGTGTTGTGGGCATATCGTACCACGCACCGTACTCTAACTCAGTCCACTCCATATTCATTACTTTTCGAAGTGGAGGCGATCCTCCCCTTCGATGTCGAAATTCCAAGCTTAAGAATGGCCGTTCAGCATGAGTTGACGGCGGAGGAAAATGCTCCTCCGGCTCGAAGTGCTCGACGCCCTCGAAGAAAAGAGGCTCACAGTACAGGAAAATCTGGAACTGTACCGAGCCCAAATGTCACGGGCCTATGACAAGATGACCCGTCTCCATGCTTTTAAGAAAGGCGAATTGGTGTTAGTTCTCAAAAGACCAATCATCCCCAATCGACATGCCAAGGGAAAATTCAAGCCAAACTGGGAAGGACCATACGTCATCGAGAATGTGTTTGATGGAGGGTCCTACCAGCTGATAAATGCTGAGGGAGAAAGGCCCATGCCACCCATCAATGGCCGATATCTCAAGAAATACTATGTGTAAATGCTCCAAGTCACAGACCAATTGAGCACACTGGCCCTACGGTCTGAATCATACATCCTATAAAACCGTATACAATCCACGGGCGTAAACGACCCTTATCTCTCCTAAAGTCCTACCAGCGAGACTACATTTAAAATCCCACCGGCCTTAAAAAAACGGTATATCCACAAGCAAAACGGGCACGGATGAAAACCCGAAAGGGCTCCGTGAGTAAAAACAGCAGGACTGGCGGCGAGTTTGTGAAAACCCGAAAGGACGCAAACTCGTGAAAAGAGATGAAATACACTCGCAAAGTCCTTTCGACCTTGTGAGGAGAAAATCCCCATGTGAGATCTTTACGACTCACAAAGGAGAAATACACTTAGGAATCCCCACGATTCTTAAGGAGAAATAAACATGCGATATCCCCTCGACTCGTAGGGAGAAAATGCTTTTATGAGACCCTTATGGCCCATAAAATTGAAAAGCCTTAGGTGATAGGGATCTAAACCTGTCTCCTGAGCCATCGCTCCCGAACAGGCAACGGCAAATGATGAGTCGCTCCTGGCATTTCGCTTCAGTGTTAGCGTTGCTGATGCCGACCAAAAACCCAAATCCCAGGTCTTCCCAATGGAAAATGAAGAGTCGCTCCTGGCATTACGTTTCAGTGTTAGTGGTGCTGATACTGACCCAAAACCCAAATCCCAAGTTTTCCCAATAGCAAATGATGAGTCGCTCCTGGCATTGCTTCAGTGTTAGCCGTGCTGATGCCGACCCAAAAATTAAATCCCAAGTCCTCCCGGGGCAAATGATGAGTTGCTCTTGGCATTATTCCAGTGCAGCAACGCTGATACCGTCCCAAAAACCAAATCCCCAGTCCTCCCGGGGCAAATGATGAGTTTCTTCTGGCATTATTCCAGTGCAGCAATGCTGATGCCAAACAAAATCCAAATTCTAAGTTCCTTTCAAATTCAAAAGTCCCTCTAAATAAGGCAGAAATCAAACAGATCAAATTAATGTCCCACCCGGTAGCGCTTCCAAGCTCAAAAGTCCCGCTGGACGGGTAGGGAACTCCTAAAATAAATCAAATCAAACAAATCAACCCTGACACCGTAGAAAACGGAGCAAGTCAACTTCAACCCCGACACCGCAGAAAGCGGAGCAAGTCAAATCAAATCCCGACACCGCAAGAAGCGGAGCAAGCACCGACCGTCCAAATCACTAAAAGGGCAGCACCGACCGTCCAAGTCGCTAAAAGGGTAGCACCGACCGTCCAAGTCGCAAAAAGGGCAGCACCGACCGTCCAATTCGCTAAAAGGGCAGCACCGACCGTCCAAGTCGCAAAAAGGGCAGTACCGACCGTCCAAGTCGCAAAAAGAGAAGCACCGACCGTCCAAGTCGCTAAAAGGGCACCATCGACCCTCCAAGTCGCAAAAAGGGCACCACCGACCGTCCAAGTCTCAAAAAGGGCATCACCGACCGTCCAAGTCGCTAAAATGGCAGCACCGACCGTCCACGTCGCAAAAAGGGCAGTATCGACCTCCAAGTAGTCAAAATGGGAGCCAAATCAAGTCAACCTCCAAGCGAAAGAAGATCCATCAATTTCATGCCCACGGCCCATATATGTGGTGTGCATGTATTGATGGTGACACTTTGTTGGGGTCAAAAATTACACCTCGGTTGACCAAGTCAAAATCAAAGTCAACCCCAAGCCCACGTCAAAGGGACCGGACCCATTACAAAAGAAATGATGTCATATATTGGTTTAATGTAATTCTTTTTTTATATATATGTATATAAATAAATGTATGTAAAATAAGTAAAAAGCCAAAATTTTATAAACCCCATAGCTTATGTGTAAAAAAAGATAAGCACATAAGGCATGGGGTGACATAAGTGCCATTTGGCAAAGCCCAAGAGATTATATGTAAAGTGTGTATATCCTATAAAGGCAACATGATGAAAAATCAATATAATTTTTCTTCTCTTTCTACAAAAAACTAGGGTTTGTACCTCCTCCTCTTTCCTCAAGGTTCTAAACCTTCTTCTTTTCTTTTGAATTAAATCAAGAGTTTAACCCTTCCTTTTTAAAAAATAAATAGTTTTTCACCATAAAACCCTTGAAGGGGAGCTCGGATCTGCCATCAAATCCCTAAAACGGGAGATTTTAAGTCTCACATCCCCTTTCCCCCTCAAGATCCAGCCAACAGAGAGGAAGAAGAAGGATACCCATCTCTAAAATCCCATTCCAGGAGGATCCGAGGCTCAAAAGAAGATCCAAAGATTTTTAGGAGTTTAACTCTATTCAAAATCTGTTGGAGTTTAACTCCATAAATTAACCCCCATTTTTAGGAGTTTAACTCAAAATCGATACAAAATCCCTGTTAGGAGTTCAACTCCAAAGCCCCCCTTGGGAGTTCAACTCCTAACCCAGGGGCTAAGCCCCTTTTCCCGCTGGTGTTTCTAGCGGTTACGTGCCGCGCACGTGACCCGCGGGCGCCCAGCGGTCGCATGCAGGGCATGTGACCCGCGAGCGCTAAGCGCCCACGTGCGCCTCACACGACCCGCAGGCGCTCAGCGCCCAGCGGTCGCTTGCAGCTCACGTGACCCGCTGGAGCCCAGCAGTTGCGTGCTGCGAACATGACCCGTGGGCGTCCAGCACCCACGCGCCTGACACGTGACTCGCGGGCGCCCAGTGCCTACGTTCCATGCACGCGTCTTTAAGACGCTCCTCACCCCTCATTTTCCGTGCACTCCACACCAGAAACAAATCCCCCGTTAGAAAATTTTTTCTAACGATGTGTTGCCCCTCATCCTGCAAGGGGGCTGCTAGCCCTCTTGACCCCCAACCCGCTATCCGGGTAGCGGGACCCCAGTAAACTCTGCGAGGCTCCCGATATATCCAAAAACCCCTTTCAAAACACAACACACGCACACTGCATACTGAGTTCGCATGACTAGTTGACCCATCAATCGGAGGTTCATTCGCTCCAAAAGCGAGGAGTAATTAAAGCAGCTTAGTCCGCGGCTGCCGGAGATTTAGATCCCCACAATCAATAAACCCCGGTCTATCTTAGACAGGGAGAATCTGTATATACCTGACAAGCAACGCGTATTCCCATCTCATTGGGGTGACGAAAAACACTCTACAGCGATGACCGAAAGAAAGTTCGAGATGCCCCGGTGGAAGCGTTAGCAGAAGTTCCCCTCACAGAGGGAGTCGACGGTCGGACAGTTCGGATCGGCTCTCTCTTGGCAGGGGACATTCGCGAAGGCCTGATCCGATTCCTCTGAGACAACTCGGATGTGTTCGCTCGGACTCCAATGGACATGCTCGGGATCAACCCCGAGGTGATCTCCCATAAGCTCGGGGTCGACCCAAAAGCCAGGCCGATCCGACAAAAGAAGAGAAGTTTTACGCCGATTAAACAGAAAGCGGTAGAGGACAAGGTGGATCGATTGCTCGCTGCCAACTTCATCAGAAACCTGGACTACTCGGATTGGCTGGCGGACATAGTCATGGTCAAGAAGGCAAACAGGAAATGGCACACGTGCGTCGATTTCACTGACTTGAACAAGGCTTGTCCCAAAGACAAATACCCGCTTCCTCGAATAGACCGGCTAGTGGACATCTTGGCCGGCCACGAGCTGCTGAGCTTCATGGACGCCTTCTCCGGCTATAATCAGATCCGAATGAACCCGGCCGACGAAGAGATGACAGCCGTCACCACAGATCAGGGGGTATACTGCTACAGGGTGATGCCCTTTGGACTCAAGAATGCTGAGGCCACGTACCAGTGACTGGTCAACAAACTGTTCAAGGCACAGATCAGGAAAAACATAGAAGTTTACGTCGACGATATGCTTGTAAAATTCGCCTTGTCAGCCGGATATGCTGCGGACCTCGGCGAAGCGTTCGATGTCCTGCGAAAATCTAAGATGAAGCACAATCCAACTAAATGTGTGTTCGGCGTCACAAGCGGGAAATTCTTCGGTTTCATGGCTACCCATCGAGGAATCGAGGCAAACCCAGAGAAAATCAGCGTCATTCTCAACATGACAACGCCCAAAAGCAATATCGATATCATGCGACTCACCGGGAGGGTGGCCACATTGAGTTGCTTTATGTCTAGAGCCGGGGAAAAATGCCTCCCTTTCTTCAGAGCCCTCAGAAAAATTCCCAGGTTTGAATGGATCGAGGAATGCCAAAACGCTTTGGACCAACTCAAGGCCCACCTGGCGACCCCGCCACTTCTCACCAGTCCAGTCGAAGGCAACGAACTGTTGTTTTATTTAGCTATCTCCAACTAAGCCGCGGGCTCAATGCTCGTCAGGGAGTTCAAAGGGATGCAGAAGTCGGTCTACTATGTGAGCCATGTTTTCAAAGATGCAGAAACCAGACACCCGGCTATAGAAAAAATAGTCCTGGCACTCTTTGTCGCTTCCAGAAAGTTACGACACTATTTCCAGGCGCACACGATCCTCGTCCTCACTGAAAGACCTCTAGGGAATATCCTCGCCTCCCCCGAATCGTCGGGCCGCTTAGTGAAATGGAGATATGAACTGTCCCAATTCGACATCAAGTACCGATCCAGAAGGGCCATCAAAGCCCAGGCCCTAGCCGACTTCGTGGTCGAGTGCACCATCCCCGCGAGGGAAGGAACAACTGCTCAAAACCCTGAATCACGACCCTCAGTCGAGGAATTATTCGGCCCAATCCCGGACTGGGTGCTCTATGTAGACGGATCCTCTACAGAAGAAGGAAGTGGGGTAGGCTTGATCATCCGAGGCTCGAACAACACGGAAATGGAGTATTCTCTAAAGCTCGGTTTTAAGGCATCGAACAACGCCGCGAAATACGAGGCCTTATTGGAAAGACTATGAATCGCCTCCGTAGTGGGGCTGAAGACCATCTGGATACGTAGAGACTCTGCGCTTATCATTGGCCGGGTAAACGGTCGTTTCGAATCCCGAGAACCACTCATGATAAAATACCCGACGGAGGTAAAAAACTTCGGAAAAACTTCAACGAAGTCCAAATGGAGAAAATTACTAGAACTTTGGACGCCGAGGCTGATGCACTAAGCAAACTCGCCTCTTCCTATTTAGCCAATCATAAGAGAAATATCCTTTTTGAAGTTCTACCTCGTCCCAGCATCGAAGATGGGGAGGCAACGCTCCAAATCTACGCGACTCAAGAAGATGCCCTAGATTGGAGAAAGCCTATCGTAGAATACCTAAAAGAAGGGATTCTTCCAAAGGACCGAGCCGAGGCCTGTCGGCTTCGGGCAAAAGCTCGCCATTTCATATGGAGCAAAGAAAACCTATACAAAAAATCGTACACTCAATCTCTGCTCCGGTGTGTCAATCCCCACGAAGCAGACTACGTCCTACGGGCGATACACGGAGGGGTCGGAGAGGCGCATCAAGGGGCCCATAGCCTGGTCCAAAAGACACTATTCCATGGGTACTATTGGCCGGGAATACATCAAGATGCCGAGAAACTGGTTAGAAGATGCAAAAGCTGCCAACTCTTCGACAGCATTCCTCGCCTCCCCGCCACCGAACTAATGCTGCTAAGTTCCCTATGGCCATTTGCACAGTAGGGGATGGATATGGTAGGTCATCTCCCTACCTGCACGGGTGGACACAAGTACATTCTTGTTGCGATAGACTACTTCATGAAGTGGATCGAGGCTGTGCCCATCAGGAAGCCAGACACCCCCTCTATGATAAAGTTCCTACAGAACAATATAATCTCTCGGTTCGGAATCCCGTGGTGCATCATCACTGACCATAGGACCAACTTCGAGAATGACACAGTCAAGGAGTTTTATAGAGACTACCACATATTGATGAAGTTCACCGCGGTAGCACACCACTAATGCAATGGGCAAGCCGAAGTAGCAAACCGAAGCATCATTCGCGGACTCCGTGCTCGCCTAGAAGGGAGACAAGGTGGCTGGATCAAGAAATTGCCTCATGTGCTCTGGGCACTGCGGACATCAAGGAAAACGCCGACGGGAGAAACCCCGTTTAGTCTTTGCTACAGCATCGAAGCAATGGTCCCCGTAGAAATTGGATTGCCCAGTTATAGGATCGAACACTTTGACGATGAAGCTAACACCGTGGAACTGCAAAGTAACTTGGACATCTTGTTAGAAAAACGAGATCGAGCGCAAATCAGAGCAGCCGCCTATCAGCAGCAAACCGCTCGCTACTACAATATCCGAGTTAAGCATCGAGCCTTCAAGATAGGAGACCTGGTCTTATGGAGAAACGAGTTCGTAGACCAAAGAAGACTACATAAGTTCTCCTCGAAGTGGGACGGACCATTTCTCGTAACGGAAGCATTACCCGGTGGAGTCTACCGCCTCCAGGACTCCGGGAGGCGTGCTTTTCCTCGGCCATATAACGCCAAAAAGCTTAAGTTGTATAAATAAACATGTACTCTCTTTTGAATAATGCAATTCTTTCCCGCATTGAATAAGTTTTCCAAACTAAGTTCTCTTACAGGTTAGACTTTTGCATCACCTCGGGACTCCAGCCCTTCATTACATTCCTCGGCCCTGAGCTTTGGAGTCGGAGGAGACACAAGTCCAAAAAAGGGAGACAATACACCATAACCACAACAAAAGACAAATTTTATTTATTCGGAGGTATTATGGGATCCCCAGCCTTACAACTATTACAGCAGAGGAGGGCGAGGATTAAGAAAACATTGGCGGTGATACTCAGAAGAAAGCTCCTCCAGTCGAGCCTAGGCAGCCTCCGCCCGCTCCCTCTGACGGTACCCATAGACCCTAGAAGCCACGGACTCGCCGGGGTCCCCATCCGCCGAGCAAGATGCAACGACCAATCTTTGCTGGAAACACTCAAGAAGAAGATCCATCGAGCGGTCCTGCATGCTCTTCGAGATCAGACCAAGCTCGTGGACCGTATACATTTTATCAAATGCCTCGTCTATCAACTGCGGAGATAGGGTGTTCTACAGACCCAGGGAAGTTCTCCATATCGCGTATATTGGCGCTTGAAGGAGTGGAGATCGTCGGAGAAGTAAGCGCCCATAGTGCCCCTCTTAGCGGCCTATCACCGCCTCATACGTCTCTTCGGAACGATCGAGATTATAAAAATACATATCGTCTCGAGAAATGATCTCCCTGACGGTGTATACACGGCCAGTCATCTTCAAGAAACACACGACTTGGAAGAAGCTGATATGAGAATTCAAAAGTGAGATCATACCTTCGATATTTATAGCCTCAACAAATATCTTCCAACGGCCGAGATCTACTAACGCAACAACGCAAATCACGGAATATCGCACTTTCCTGATATGGCACCGCCACGTGTCATCCGTGATGGTCAACACTCCCACCTATATGGGTCCCGGAAGGTTGAACGACATCCTAAAGAAAAACTATTGAATTCAGAAAGCCCTCGATAAGAGGCAGCCAAGTAGCTTCCTGCTCGGCTCATCCGCTGAGGGTAGCTTCCTGCCCAGTCAATCCGTGGATCCAAAGCCCTCGACAAGAGGCGGCCGAGTAGCTTCCTGCTCGGCTCATCCGCTGAGGGCAGCTTCCTGCCCAGTTAATCCGCAGATCCAAAGCCCTCGACAAGAGGCGGCCGAGTAGCTTCCTGCTTGGATCATCCGCTAAAAACAGTTTCCTGCCCAGTCAATCCGTGGATTTGAAGCCCTCGACAAGAGGTGGCCGAGTAGCTTCCTGCTCGGCTCATCTTCTGAGGGCAGCTTCCAGCCCAGTCAACCCGCGGATCCGAAGCCCTCGACAAGAGGCGGCCGAGTAGCTTCTTGCTCAACTCATCCGTTGAGGGCAGCTTCCTGCCCAGTAAATCCGCGGATCCCAAGCCCTAGACAAGAGGCGGCCGAGTAGCTTCCTGCTTAGCTCATCTACCGAGGGCAGCTTCCTACCTAATCAATCCGCAGATCCAAAGCACTCGTTAAGAGGAGGCCGATTAGTTCCCTGTTCATCCCGATCAAAACCTAAATATAGAGGGCACCAGTCTGCCTACCCTTGGCTATCGCTCGATTCATACTCGATTCACGATCTCCAATTCGACTCCGGGGAAAGGAAGGGCACCGGTCTTCCTAACTTTGGCTATTGTTCAATTCATACTCGATGCACGATCGCCGCCTCGACTCCAGGGAAAGGGTGAACGCCGGTCTTCCTATACTTGGCTTAGCTCTTACGTCACGCTCGCCCAAACGCTTGCGAAAATAGAAGCACTCCGAAGGCGAGCTAAAAACACTTACAAGATAAAATACTTGTGAGATAAAAGGTTTGCGGGATAAAAAGGCTTCGGAGGCAAAAACACTTAACGAGCTAAAAACACTCGCGAGACAAAATACTTGCGAAGTTAAAAGACCTGCGGGATAAAAAGGCTTCGGAGACAAAAACACTTACGAGCTAAAAAAATTTATTCGCATTCAAAATTATGTACAAGGTATTATGGGCTCCTCAGCATTACAAAAATGCCCGGAGGCATACAAAATTAATAACTTAAGCATAGATAGCTTAGGCCGCCTGGTCGGCCGGTCCTCCCCTAGCTCGGTGCTTTCGTCAGGAGCTATAATGGCGACCTCCGGCTCGGCGTCCATGACCGCCGCCGCCTGCTTTTCGGCTGGTTTAGCACTTTTGCCCTGTGGCGCTTCCTCAGCTAGAGGATACTGGGCGCGAAGTTCCCGATCGTCGAACCCGGGCACGGCCTCCTTAACGGCATCGAGGGCATTGTGCCACCCAACTGCCGCGGAATCGGCGAGGTAGAGGTAGAACTGGTCGGAGATCTTATACTTCTCCACGGCCCTTTCCGCTCTCCCTTCCGTGAGCTTCGCCGCCTCGCAGGCTGCCCAGGAATCCCGCTTGAACGAGTCCCTCTTCCTCTTCTTGGTATCATAGAGCTCATTGACCTCCCTACCTTGGCCTGGATAGCTCAGTTAGATTCGGTCAGGAGCCGATGGGACTCCTTCAACTTGGCGACCGCCAGACCCTCCGCGACTAACCTAGAGTCGAGGACGGCCGCCTTCTTTTCCGCTTGTTGCAGCCGGCCAAGGAGCCCCTCCTCTCGCGAGGAAGATTCGCCTGCCTACTTCATCGCCGGGGCCACCTCTCGGATTCCATGGCAGCGAGGAGGACGCAGTGCTGGAGGACCTGAGGAAAACATGAACCGTATTAAAAAAAGCTAAAAACTGAGCAAAAAACACTTGAGAAATTCTTTTAAAAAGGCCACCGACCTTAACAGCCTCCTGAGCTATTGCGGCCACCTGGGCCTTCATCGTGCCTCGGGGAATCTTGGCCCCGTCGCCTTCTCCATGTCCGCTAGTAGACTGTTGTCCACGGAGAGCCCCGAGGGCACCTCAATCCAGAACTCACCTTCCTGCACTTGAATCACGGTCGAAGGCGGCCAAGAAACCACCTTCTTCGGCCTCTTGAGGGGGGATTCGGGTGCAGGCGGTGCCTCCGTCCTACTTCGGGGCGCCGCATCCCGCGCATGCTTGTGACCACCCCCACGGCGTTCCTCCGAGGCTGGGGACGCTACAGAAGCCTTGGCAGGATGAGCTTGCCGAGGAGTCGTACTTGGAGCTGGTCGGGCCGAGCTTGAGCCGCCGCTCTTCCTCCCCTGGGCCTTGGCGGCTATGGAAACCATAATTTTCTAACGATCCATAGGCTCTGCGAGGAACACATAAAGAAAAAAATCAGCAATAAAATTTCAGCAAAGTCTAAATAGATCGACGAAGCACCTGACTTACCCACAAAGCGTGCGGGGCTGAGCCCAGCCCAGCTCAGAGCCTACTCGGAAAGCAGGACATCAGCCCGCTGGATGGGTTCCCACTGTGACACCACCCTTGCCTCAGGGGTGTTCGACTGCCTAACCCTAGGACAATCGGCCATGTGCCACTGGATGGGAACCGGCCAATTCTCACCTTCCGGTGGCCCGACGAAGGCAAATTTTTCCTTCCATTCGTGGATGAAGGAAGGGACAACCACTACCCCCGACCCGGCTGTCCTACCCTTATGTTTTTTAAATGAAAGATACACCCGGCTTGGATTTTCCTTACTAGTGCCGGGGTGGATTTTATAACAAAGGAAGGAAAGAAGGATACTCAAATCAAAAGGGATCCGATCAATTTTCAGCCGGACCAGAAATCTGAGGAGAATTCTCCACAAATTCGGCGCTAGCTGGCCCAGGGCAAGGTGAAAACAATGAAGCACGGCGCAAACTTTGGGCGGGAAGGGCAGACTCATCCATGCCCGGAATGCTTCCAGGTACAGAGCAATCTCTTTACCCTGTACCTGGTTTGCCCGTTCACCCTCCCTGGCCAGACGAAGTGAATAGCCGGAAGGGATATGAAATTGAACCCGGATGTCAAAAAGCTCATCCAGACGGTTCAAGACCAAGGGCGTATCGTGGATGTTCCCGATGCGCACCTTGGGGGCCCTTATTGCCCTCCGACGACGTGAGACAAGAGCGACACCTCCCTCAGAAGATGAAGAAGAAGAGGAGGAGGAACTCTCTCGGCTATCGGAATCCGAGGAGGAAGAAGACCTACTGGACTCGGCTTCAGAAACTGAAGCCTCATCGCTCGATTCGATCCCTACTACGTCAACAGATACTTCGGAAGAAATCATCTAAAATGATTCAAGAAATGACTTGCCGAGGAAAATTTTGGTTGAAGTTCCGACCTAAACAAAGGGGCGCCGATCAATCTTCAGGCAAGGAGAGTCGACCAGGGCAAATTGTCGGCCATAGGAGAGCCGCTTCTATTTATACACTCCATGAGGAGGCATCCAACGGCCCAAATCGGTTCCTGCCAAAACGAAGCGTCACGCCTAGCAGATTTCAGGGCTCCATGTGGCGACCGTCCATTAGACACGTCTCCTCAAGGCAGGATTCGGTGACGATTCCTCACGCCCCAACACCCAGTGGCGGATACGTAGTACGTAATCCAACCGGCGGGTGAACGAAACGGCGCCCCCTCTTTAAATGCACAATCATTTCGCCGATCCGTTGACATCACCAAAGATACGCACAGGAACTGAAGCATTTCGTAAGCCGCCACGTGGATCCAGCGACCCAAGAAGAGCTGCCGCCAAACATCCCGACGTCGTCTGGTAGCCCCTCACAGGAAATCTTCGGCTGAGTCATGAAAAGCTGGGCTTACCACTCTCGACTCTGACCCATAAATAGATCAGGACGAAAGTGGGGGGCTGATGATGAGGCACATAAATGGGAACACCCCAGATTGCGATACGTGGGAGATGACGTGTCATCGGCGCATACCCTCTGGGCCCCTGGGGGCTGCGACGGGGAATCAGGGTGACACATTATGAGTCTTTCTCGGGACCCCGTGACCAGGTGGTACCCGAACTTTCGGAAAGGCCTCCCCGGAGTACCCCCATATGCGCTGAGGCTGCCGAGACTCCTCGGCATCCCTGTCAAACCCAGGGCACGGAGCCCAAGCGCCTCCGTAATGGCTCCGCATATCCTGCCAGAACGAGATTCCCGCCGCTCCATGTCCCGCATCCTTAGCTGGCACATTTTTCCGTTAACGAGTGTATCTCGCTATTAATGGGCATGTCCCGCCATCAACGCGAACGTGTCATAAGCGGTGGGAATCTCGCGCCAGATCGCTCCCATACGACCGCTGTATAAACCCCCTCTTCCAGACGATCCAGATAAGCCAAAATCATTTCCAATATGCTTTACCCTGCCTTTATACTTCGGTACTTACTTGATCGTCGGAGGGTCCTACGGTGGTTACCCACCCCAGGACTTCTCTTGCAGGTAGCTCGGTGTCAACACCAACCCATTGAGATTCACATGTCCAATTTTCACTCTCAATCTCAACCGTTCAGGAACGCTTGCAGCAAGATCGACGGAGGACAATATCTGAGGGAGATCCCAACCTCTATCAGGAAGTCTCATCTCTTTTGTTTTCATAATACTAGTTCCGTGTTTATTTAAAATAAAGCTCGGATAGTTTGGACCATTAATTTCAGAATCGTGTGTTAGGGCTGTGAACGAATCGGATCGGGTGGGTTTTTAAGAAGGCCTGGACAAAAAATAACAAATAATGAATGTTGTACGGGGTATTTATATGGAGACCTGCACCAAACGGTTTCGGACAAGCTTAGGATCGGTCGGGCTTCTAATCGGCTTGCGGGTAAAATAGCAGGTTAGGGCTAGTTAATTTTTTTCCTGTATAAATTTGGCACTAAATTTACATGATATGATGTATATTTTCCGAATTTTCAAAGAGAAGACAAAAAATAATAACATAATATGGTAGCTTTGCATTTTGTTTCCAAGAAAAAAATGTTAAATATGAAGCGGCCGCATAAAACTAAATGTAATCATTAATTAAAAATAAATATTTTAGAAAGTCCCAAATTCATAATAATCACTAAATAGTTGGCATTAAATTATACTTGTGTTGTTTTTGGCTAGTGCTTTTCACGGAATTATAAAAACTTTACCAATAACATTCTCTATTACTTCAACTAGATGCATCACACTCGTAAAATAATGATAACGCGGCGTTTAATTACGTGCATTGCGTATAAATTAATGATATTTTTTTGTTTGATTTCTTTCAAAAAAAATGTAAGAAGCAACATCATCAATCAATTTTAAAATTGAACGACTCCCTTTATTTTGCACTATAATGATAGTAAAGATGATTAATTAATAAATTAAATTGTTACATCTAGATTCCTAAATTGGCATATAACTTGAAATTTCCGATCTTAGCAATTATCTCCCGTGGGATATGGATGCAAGTCCAAGCTATGGACCGGTTTGGGTCCGACGTGGGTGTGGATGGGTTTTAAAAAGTTTAAAACTCAACCACAATTTTACTATATGTTTCAAACACTCTCAATGTCATATCGAACGGTTTTTAAATCAAACTTCTCCGATACGGACCAGACCCGTGAACGGCCCTAACATGTGCACTCTTATTTCTTGCTAATTGATTTTTAATCTCTCTAACTTACCCCTTTATCCCTACGGGACAACGTCCCAACCGTGGGAAGATTGTAAATTTGAAAGGCATTTTCCTCTTTTTTTTACTTTCAACCAGGGATACATGATTATTCAAAGGATTTCCAAGCATTCAATATTATCGCTGAAAATAGATGGATGGGACATCCACATGCCTATCCAACTTCTTGCTGAAAATAGATGGACGTCCACATGCCTATCCCACTTCTTGCATTTATACATTTTTGACATTTCAGCCTCTTATTTTTTTTGCATGACATACAAAATATATACTAAATAAATATTATACATAAGTCATATGGTATTATCAGCTACGCAATCGATCGCAACCATCGATTGTATTTAGCGTATCAATTTTCTTCCCAATTTAGTTGGTTGTAAGTTTGATCCAGAAAGGATCGATTTCCAAAAGAAATTAAATAAATAAATACACAGCCAATTACTTCGACTTTTTCCCTCTCAATCCAATATAAAACCATCACAACCTCACACTTCACCCACCCCCTCTCAACTCTTCTTCTTCACCCTTCACCCTCCAGTTCAACCATGTCGAGTTCCGACGAAAAGCCCCTCAAGAAAATCCCCAAAAGCTACGGTGCCCCTTTCTTCTCCCCGATTAAGGACCGTATCGACTTCTTCTACACCCAAGGGCAGTACAAGTACTTCGAGTCCCGTGTGGCCAAGCACGGCTCCACCGTCCTCCGCATGAACATGATCCCTGGCCCCTTCTGCGCCGACCCCAAGATCGTCGCCCTCTGCGACGCCGCCTCCTTCCACACCCTCTTCGACCCTGAGAAAGTTGATAAACGCAACACCCTCACCGGGAGCTACATGCCCTCTCTTGGATTCACCGGCGGGGTCCGCGCCTGCGCCTACCTCGATCCCTCCGAGCCCACGCACACCAAAATCAAACAGGTATGACCCTAACCAGATAAAGACCATGAAAATAGGTCGGAAAATTAAGTTACAAAATTTCAACAAATATATTCGCCTGCTCAGAAATTAAAAATTAATAAAAGAAGGGTTAAGCACACCTACTCTATAGTTTTTCCTGCCTCTCTGTTCATTATATTGCAGCAATATTAATATAAAAAAAATCACAAAAAAAGTTTTAAAAAGGTAAATTTAGAGATGAATTTGGCTAAACAGAGGGTGGTCTGCGCTAATAAATCAAATCCGACTGTATATACCAGGAAACTCTGTGGATGTTTTGTGTAATAACATCAGAACATCGACATGTATAGTAACACTCTTCCTTTTGAAACCAAACAGGTTTTTTTCAACGCACAGGCCAAAAGAAAATCGACTTTCATCCCTACATTCCTCGCTTGCTACAACGACCTCTTCAACAAAATGGAAGCCGAGCTCGCCTCTGGTAAGAAATGCGGCTTCACAAAATTGCACGAAGTCGCTGTCTTCGATTTCGTCTGCCGGACCCTGGTCGGGCCGAAACCTGGCGACGTGGTACGCAAGGCTGCTCTAAAATTCGTGTTCTTCCAGTTTCATCCGATAATGACGGTAGGCCTGCCAAAAGCCGTCGAAGAGCTCCTGCTTCACGCCTTCCCTTATCCGACCTCGATCGCGAAATCAAACTACCAAACTCTGTACGATTACTATGGCACCGCGGGGTCTTGGATCATTGACAACGCTGAGAAGTTAGGGCTGTCGCGGGAAGAGGCTACACACCACCTGATCTTTAGTTGGGTTATAAATGCGTTCCTAGGATGCAGGACGTATCTGATGAGGTTGTTCAAGTGGCTTGTTTCGGGTGGACCTGAGCTGCATGATAGATTGGCTCGGGAAGTGAGGACAGTGATTCGAGGCAATAATGGTGAAATCACGCCGTCGGGGCTTGAACAGATGGAGCTAGCGAAATCGGTGGTGTATGAGGCGTTTCGCATTGACCCGCCGGTGCAGGTACAGTATGGCGCAGCGAGGAAAGATATGATCATTGAGAGCCACGACGCCAAGTTTGAGGTGAAGAAGGGGGAGATGCTGTGTGGGTTTCAGCCCATGGCGACGCGTGATCCAAAGGTAACAAAACATGGAGGGTTTGTTCTGAGAATTTTTTTTTGTATATCAGGTGCAACGAGCATGCGGGCATGAGAGAAAAATATGTGGAATTTCTCGAGAACGAGTGGTTCTATTTCTTTCTTTCTCATAATGGGATACATATGGCCGACACACGGCAGATTTTTTCTTTTTTGCTATATACAGATCAAATAATATATATATATATATATATTATAAACAAAGCAGATAACATTTAACTTAATCAAATGGTAAATTATCCTTTATATTGTCAAAAAACAAATCCCTTCTTAATTTGCAAGGCAGTGCCCATCTTGATCTGCATGATCTGAAATTAATCAATCTATGCTAATTTTCAGATAAGTCTTTTTTAGAAGTGAAAAATGTTCTATTATATGGTAGGCATAATATTTGTATTTGATATCTATATTTTAAACGCTCCACTAGTCAACATAAACGTAATGCCGTCAAAAAATATTGACTTGTTGACTTCGGACAATAATAGACGGGTCTTTTAGCTACTATGCCAGTTGATACATGTATCAGACAATGTCTTCCGACTAATCTTATCTCTCTATCTATGAAAGGTGTTTGAGAGGCCGACGGAGTTTGTGCCGGATAGATTCACAGGCGAAGGGAAGGAGTTGCTGAAGCACGTGCTGTGGTCGAATGGGCCGGAGACGGAGAGCTCGAAGGTCGACAACAAGATGTGCGCAGGCAAAGACATGGGGGTCTTAGTTGGGAGGCTGCTGGTCGCCGTGATGTTTCTGAGGTACGACAAAGTCAACGGGGAGGTCGGGAAAACGATGGAGCAGGTTGACGTCACGGTTACGGGATTGACCAAGGCGAGTGGACTCTAAGTCAACGGTCCAGTTTGGTTTTTTAGTATTGTCGACTAGTGTCGCTGTCACGTGCGGACTCTTGCGGAAATAAATGATAGATGTTTTTAAAAAAAAAAATTTGCTTTCCTTTTCCAATGATGTTTGATTTTAGGGGTGTCTAAATCATTAGTGGTGCTGGTGTGTTTTATATCCCTTGATTATTGCTGCACGTAATATTCATTCTTATTTTTATTTTTAATTAGTGTCCACTTTGTCATTGTGATGAAACTACATTCGCACTTATTTGGGCAACATATTAATAATGTTTGAAGGCTTCTCAAATTTTCTGAGATGCATGAACATTACATATTTTAAGTATAAATTGATATTTTAGCAACTTAACCTTTTCAAATACCTTTAGTCTTTTAGATGATGTTATTAATCAACAAAATAAAAAAATAACAAAATTCCAATAGCCAAAGTTGGGCATTGGAGATATCCACCTTATCTTGGCATGTCAATTGGTCGGGTCTAGACCTAGACCCGCTGATAAAATCCGGGTCTGGTAAAAGTTTGTCTAGATCCAGACCCAGACTCGACCCATACCCATTTAACTAATTAATAAATAGGTCGATATGTTTGGTTCATATCCGGTTAGACCCTACTCATATCTTATATTAATAATTAATCTTAACCCTAATTTATCTATATGAAAGGAAAGTAGTTCTTCATGACAACTAATTTTATATGAAGTTGCTTATAATTAATAATATATATTAGCTGCTAATTTCAGAAATAGGATTATTAATCATAGAGTTGAATTTTTTTTATATTATTCTAACATTTAAAAGTTATACCTATGTAATGCACTTATAAAAATTAAAGCTGATAAACGAGTCCGGATAGCTGCTCTTACCCGATTAATAATGGGTCCGGGTCCCGGTCCATTCCGTATAGACCCGTCGGGTAAATTGGTAGGTCTGGATCCATTAAAAATAAACGGGTATGAATATGGTGTTGAAATTTGTCATGCATTCAAATCTTTTAGAAAAGAAAGTTAAGGATTTAGATTTAGATTTAGATTTAGCTTTGCATTAGATCTAAATTTAAAATCTTAGTTGAGTAAGATAAATTAGGGATCATATTTAAATTTAGTAATAATTTAATAAAAACTTATTTAATTTAAATGGATTCCAGGAAAAATTTATCCAATTAGGAAATTTTTTAATAAAGTTAAAACATTTGTATCTATTTAAGAGATGTAAAAGAGAAGATTTGTATAAGAGCCTCAAAAGTTGTAAATCTCTTCCTTCTTTAAAATAACAAAATTCTGTCTATTTCCGTGGTTTAGACGATTTCGCTAAAGCACGTAAATCATTGTGTTTGATTTAGTTTTGTTGTGTGGTTATCTTCATTATCAAGAAGGAATTCTAATTGTTGCTACGCTTTCGCAAAGCAGCGCACAATGAAGAAGAATTCCCAACAATTGGTATAAGGGCTCTAACAGATTGTCTGAGAGAAAAACGTCGAAGAAGATGACGAAGGATCTCACAACCAAGTTCGTGGTAGAGAAGTTTGATGGTAAGGGGAATTTTCCTTTATGGTAGAGATAGGTTCGGAATCTATTGATATAAGAAGGAACTCTTTTGGCATTGCGAGGAAAGACGAAGAAACTGGCGGACATGTCAGATTCAGATTGGGAAGATATTTATTCAAACACACAAGCATCTATCGAGTTTTGTCTTACGGATGAAGTTGTGCATAATATTATGCAAGAGACCACGAAAGCCGGAGTTTGGTTGAAATTGGAGCAAGTTTATGTGACGAAGAGTCATATGAACAAGTTTATTGTCAAATAAAGGCTCTACAAGTTTCGGATGAAGGAAGATACTTCATTTTCCGGTCATCTCAATATTTTTAACGGATTGATCAACGATTTTCTTACACTTGACATCAAAATAGAAGGATGGGATAAGACATTGGTGCTTCTTATGTCACTTCCGGATTTTTATGATAACTTGGTGAATACAATCATGTACAGAAAAAAAGAACTTGAGTTCGACGATATTGTCTCATCACTTTTAAGTTATGAGATAAGGCACAAGGATAAAGTTGACTCAGATTCAAGTTTGTAAGGATTGATCCTTAAGAAAAGGGGAAGATCTAAAAACAGAGAATCGGGTTAAAGAAATCGGTCCACGTCCAACTCTAAAGGTAAAGAAGATGGATGCTATTTTTTCAAGAAACCTGGTCATTTCAAAAGAAATTGCATATCATACAAAAAGTATATTGAGAAAAAGGAAGGAAAGGTATTTACAAAAGACAATGAATCGGCTAGTGTTGTCACGAAATCGGA
Organism: Agapanthus africanus; assembly: GCA_030015575.1. Lineage (NCBI taxonomy): Eukaryota > Viridiplantae > Streptophyta > Magnoliopsida > Asparagales > Amaryllidaceae > Agapanthus > Agapanthus africanus. The sequence goes on from CM057348.1 coordinate 74,351,591, forward strand.
GGATGATCATAAATGCGAGATTTTGTCTAGTATTGTCCATGATCCATGTGACTTGTTGGCAGTACGCAGCTGTTTACCGCCGAAAACAGAGACGAACCGGGATGGATCGTGATGATGCTCGATATCGGTGATCTCCTAGATCATGACACGTGGCAGATGACCTGTCCCCGAGCTCACAAGAAAGGACCTACAGTGGCCGATCAGACCACTCCTATGCCCGTCCTACGAGCAAACGCTGGCTCACCTCCGAGCCCCTTGCACAGTTGGCTTCCTCGGCCTACCAGCTCATCTCCGTGCTACCGCAGAACCAAGATACCTCGGCTCTCCCGCTCGTCCGGGAGCTCTCCTGCCGAGGTCATCTTGCTCGGTCTCATCGACTGACCAACGGCACCGCTCACAAGCGCAACCGCCATCCCGCGAATCTCTCCATGCGCGAGATATCCGCTGGCCACATCCTATGTTCTACGCCATCACGATCCTCGATTAACGAGCCTGTCTCGCCATTAATGAAAGATCCCGCTCATCACGCGGGCGTGATGTCGGGAGCGTGACGGCCGGCGTGATTCTTGCGCCTGCCCTGCCTGCTGCTACCGCTATATAAACCCATCCTCCAGACGGTTCAAGTAAGCCATTTTGACTCCACTAAGCCGTTACTCTGCTCGGATTACCTTTCTAACTTGACCATCGGAGGGTCCTTGGTGGTACAACCACCTCGGGACTTCCTTGCAGGTAGCTCGGTGCAAACAACCTCAAACCCATTAAGATCCACACGCTTCAGGAGCCAGCCTCCAGATCCAATCTTAGCCATCAAACGCCGCCATCAGCAGATCAACGGAAGGTAACATTTTGGCGTGATCCAGGTCGCGTCAGCTGGCGCCGTCTGTGGGAACACTTGATTCCACAAAAACAAAAGTTCACCTTCTGATCTCAATCTAATGGCGAGCGATCATCACGACGATCCAAGCACTAGTCGCCGCCTCCCCATCAACGGAGGCGCAGATGAACCTCCTCCACCGAATGCCATCAACGCCCTCGCCGGCCGGATAAATCGACTTGCGTCCGTCGTGGAGGCGCTCATCCGCGTCCAAACGGCAGGGCAAGATCCCCAGGTCGCCGCTCCCCCGCCTCGGGACCGGGACCCTACCGGGAGAGAGAAGACTCCGCTCGCGTCGGCACTGCCGACCACCGCCTCGCTACCTCCCACGGCCGCAGATCTCCCGTGCCAATACATTCTGAGACCCGCTGGGCGCCCCACAGTTCAACACCGAAGTCTGTCGCCGGAGCGCCTCGTCCCGAGCCTCTTCGCGACCCTTTCCCTCCCGAGGAGATGTCGGTCAGCTCGCCTGTTCCCAGGTATGACCGACACCCCCTCCCTCGATGGGGTCGCGCGGGCGGGGCTCGCCACGGCGGATCGAAGACTACCTCGCCGGGGGATCTAAGGAACCTCATTGAGAGGAACCGGGGCCGTGGCCAGACGCAGGTCTCCAACAGTAGAGGCCGGGGATCAGAATGTGCCGAATCGTCGGGGTACCACGGCCGACTCGACGCCCTCGAGAAGAAGATCGAAGGTATGCATCGAGAAGGTCACCGTTCGAGTGACGGGGCGAAGTACGCCGCCGACTCGCTCACCAAACCATTAACCGAGGAGTTGCTCGCTGTCCACGTCTCCTCTCGCAACAAGCCCCCGAAGGTCTCCCTCTTCGACGACAAATCTGACCCGAAGGACCATTTGGATGCATTCACCGCGGGGATGAGCTTCTAAGACAACTCCGACGCCGCCCAGTGCCGAGCTTTCCCGGCCACTCTCATCCGCTCCGGACGAGACTGGTTCCGAGGACTCGAGTCTCGTTCGATCTCAACTTTCGATGAGCTGGCCACCCAATTCCTCGGCCACTTCGTCGAAACAGGCGGAAAAACGTACAGTTGACCATCTTTTCACGATCAAGAGCGGGGACAAGGAGACGTTCAAAGCATACGTCACCCGCTTCTACAACGCCCTTCTCGAGGTCCCAGAGCACCGGGACGAGACGGTCGTCACAGCACTTAGGTCTGGTCTTAGGCACAAGGAGTGGTTATGCTCCTTTGCATTAGCGCAACCTAAGACCATGGCCGAGGTAAGTGCCTGGACTGAACGCGAGGTCCAGCTCGAATCCGAGGTGAACGCAAATCTCCCCCGGGCAGAGCATGCCGATCAAAAGAAAAGGGCAAGGGAAGAGAGAAGGGGACCTGAGCGGTCAAAGCCCTACCTCCCGAAGTTTCAAGAGTACACCCCGCTCAACGTCTCCCAGACAGTGCTGCTAGAGGAGGCTAAGGGCGAGGGGTTCTTCAAGCTCCCCCCGATCTCACGAATGGCCTCAAAGCGAAACTGGGGCCCCTACTGCGGTTTCCATAGGTCGCTAGGCCACTCCACGGAGAGCTGTAAGCATCTTCGAGACTACATGGAGGAGATCATCCGTTCGGGACACCTCGCAGCATACTTGAGGGACAAGCGGCAAGCCGACCGCGAGCAAGAGCAGCGTCCCCCTCATGCCGAGCTGACAATCGGCCAAATCATGGTCGTATCAGCAAGGATACACCGGGTACTTACGAAGCTCAGCACCCTATACCGGTCGTGGAGGCCAACAGACATCCGAGGGGCTTAAGCTGCACAAATAAGAACATCTACTAGCATATATTTCTTTTTAAGGCAATGTAAACCTTTCTTGAGATCTTTTTTTATAATAAAAAGGGATCAACGAAACATTGCAAAAAGAAGAATCTTATTTATTCAAAAAAAGGTACTATGGGCTCCTCAGCCATACACCATCCAAAAAGAAAAATTACAATAGTGGAGGAAGGGGGTGCAGAGAGCACTGCTCGTGGTACTCTGAGGATATTTCCGCCAGCCGAGCCCTCGCGGTATCTAACCTCTGCCCTCGATGCCCCCCCGCGAAACGTCGGCATCGTGCCTCAATTGATAGCACTCAAGGACGAGCGTCACCGAGCGATTTAGCCGACTCGCAGAGATCAGGCCGAAGCGCCTCAGACACCTTAGCTTGCCAACGGCCTCGTCTTTCAGCTGTTCGGACAAGGGGTTGTAGAGCCCCGGCGATGCCCTCCAGATGGAGTACATCAACAGCTGAAGTAGGGAGGAGCGCCGGGGGAGCAATCGGCCAAAATGATCCTCGATGCGGCCTATCACCAACTGCACCGTGTCTTCAGTACAGTACTGATCGTAGAGGTACACGTCCTCGAACTTTATGATCTCGGGGATAGTGAAAGGGAAGTCCTCCATTCTTACGTTTCGGGTGTGAGGAAGGGAGTAATCAACACTCCCTCCGTTTTATAGCCCACAATGCCTCCGGAGTTCAACGGTCGCCCGTTTCACCCGCAACCGTGCCGCCACGCGGCAGACATCGCGCCGCTCGATGCCAAATCGAAACGACACTACTCCAGCACTTCGCGTTCCCCACGCGATCATGACACATGTCGCCAGTGACTATCCCACTTCCCGGTACTCACACCAGAGAGGACAGACAGAACCTCGCACAAGAAGTAACTGAGCAGTTTCACTGCTCGGTCCATCCTTAGTAGGCCTCCCACGGCCCCTCCAGCGCTAAGGATCGAAGCCCTTACCAAGAGGCAGACCAGCGGCTACCCTGCTCGGTTATCTCTGGCTGGTAGCTCCCTACCCCACGACGCCAGGGATCAAAGCCCTCGCCAAGAGGTGGCCGAGAAGCTTCACTGCTCGGTCCATCCTTAGTAGGCCACTTACGTCCCCTCCCGTGCTAAGGATCTAAGCCCTCACTAAGAGGCAGCCAAGCGGCTACCCGCTCAGCTATCCCTGGCTGGTAGCTCCCCTACCCCACAACGCCAGGGATCAAAGCCCTCACTGAGAGGCAGCCAAGCGGCTACCCGCTCGGCTATCCCTGGCTGGTAGCTCCCCTACCCCACAACGCCAGGGATCAAAGCCCTCACTGAGAGGCAGCCAAGCGGCTACCCCACTCGACTATCCCTGGCTGGTAGTTCCCCTACCCCAACACATCAGGGATCAAAGCCCTCACCAAGAGGCAGCCAAGCGGCTACCCCGCTCGGCTATCCCTGGCCGGTAGCTCCCCTACCCCAACAATGCCAGGGATCAAAGCCCTCACTGAGAGGCAGCTGAGCGGCTATCCCGATCGGCTATCTCTGGCTGCTAGCTCCCCTACCCCAACATACCAGGGATCAAAGCCCTCACCAAGAGGCAGCCGAGCGGCTACCATGCTCGGCTATCCCTGGCTGGTAGTTCCTTACCCCACAACGCCAGGGATCAAAAGCCCTCGCCAAGAGGCACTGGGCAGCAACCCTGCTCGGCCATCCTTAAGGATCAAAGCCCTCGCCAAGAGGCATCGGGCAGTAACCTACTCGGTCCGTCCTTAGTAAACCACTTACGGCCCCCTCCTGCGCTAAGGATCAAAAACCCTCGCAAGAGGCAACCGGCTACCCGCTCAGCTATCCCTGGCTGGTAGCTCCCCTACCCCACAACGCCAGGGATCAAAGCCCTCACTAAGAGGCAGCCAAGCGGCTACCCCGCTCGGCTATCCCTGGCCGGTAGCTCCCCTACCCCACAACGCCAGGGATCAAAGCCCTCACTGAGAGGCAGCCAAGTGGCTACCCCGCTCGACTATCCCTGGCTGGTAGTTCCCCTACCCCAACACATCAGGGATCAAAGCCCTCACCAAGAGGCAGCCAAACGGCTACCCCGCTCGGCTATTCCTGGCCGGTAGCTCCCCTACCCCAACAATGCCAGGGATCAAAGCCCTCACTGAGAGGCAGCTGAGCGGCTACCCCGATCGGCTATCTCTGGCTGCTAGCTCCCCTACCCCAACATACCAGGGATCAAAGCCCTCACCAAGAGGCAGCCGAGCGGCTACCATGCTCGGCTATCCCTGGCTGGTAGTTCCTTACCCCACAACGCCAGGGATCAAAAGCCCTCGCCAAGAGGCACTGGGCAGCAACCCTGCTCGGCCATCCTTAAGGATCAAAGCCCTCGCCAAGAGGCATCGGGCAGTAACCTGCTCGGTCCGTCCTTAGTAAACCACTTACGGCCCCTCCTGCGCTAAGGATCAAAAACCCTAGCAAGAGGCAACCGGGCCCGCCCTTGCTCAGTTATCCCTGGCTGGTAGCTTCCTACCCCAACACACCGGGGATCAAAACCCTCACCAAGAGGCACCGGGCAGCAACCCTGCCCGGCCCGTCCTTAAGGATCAAAAGCCCTCGAAAGAGGCAATCGGGCCAGCCCTTGCCCAGTTATCCCTGGCTAGTAGCTCCCTACCTCGACACACCAGGGATCAAAGCCCTCGCCAAGAGGCACCGGGCAGCAACCCTGCTCGGCCCGTCCTTAGTAGGCCACTCACGGCCCCTCCTGCGCTAAGGATCAGAAGCCCTCGCTAAGAGGCAACCGGGCCTGCCCTTGCTCGGTTATCCCTGGCTGGTAGCTCACTACCCTAACACACCAGGGATCTAAGCCCTCTCCATGAGGCACCGGGCAACTACCTTGTTCGGCCCGTCCTTAGTAGGCCTTGTATGGCCCCTCCCACGCTAAGGATCAAAGCCCTCGTCAAGAGGCAGCCGAGCGGCTACCCTGCTCGGCTATCACTGGTTGGTAGCTCCCTACCCCAACACACCAGGGATCAAAGCCCTCGCCAAGAGGCACCGGGTATAAACCCTGCTCGGCTCGTCCTTAGTAGGCCACTCATGGTCCCTCCTGCGCTAAGGATCAGAAGCCCTCGCCAATAGGCAACCGGGCCCGCCCTTGCTCAGTTATCCCTGGCTGGTAGCTCATTACCCCAACACACCAGGGATCTAAGCCCTCGCCATGAGGCACCTGGTAGCTACCTTACTCGACCCGTCCTTAGTAGGCCTTATACGACCCCTCCCGCGCTAAGGATCAAAGCCCTCGCCAAGAGGCAGCCGAGCGACTACCCTGCTCGGCTATCATTAGCTGGTAGCTCCCTACCCTAACACAACAGGGATCAAAGCCCTCGTCGTGAGGTCGCCGAGCCCTTTCCTGTTCGGCGCATCCCCAGCGGGCATCCTCCTGCCCACCAGACGCTGAGGATCTGAAGCCCTCACCAAGAGGCATCCGGTCTATCTACGTCTGAGCGATCTCCACCTTGACTTCGGGGCCATAGAGATACCGTCTTCATGCCGGTCTTTGCACACTTGTCAAACCAACAGATTCAACTCGACACGTAATCGCCAGACGAAGAACCGACATAAAACGAAGGCAGTAATGTGCAAACACAAGTGTTTACCGACAAAGGGAAATACGAGCACAAACACTATTGCAAAAAGTTTTTATTCACAAAGCAAAAAGTCTTTAAAAGGGTATTGTGGGCTCCCCAGCCTTACAAAATGCCCGGAGGCTTACAAAAGAGAGGAGGAAAAGCCAAAAGTCCGAGCCACAAGCCCTGCCTAGATCTCACCTCCCTCATCACTATCGGCCGGAGGAATGACCACCAAAAGTGGGACCCGAGCATGGAGCTCACCATCGGCAAACTCCGGAAACTGCTCCTTGACGGCATCAAGGGCTTTGTTCCGTGCAATGGCGGAGGCCTCGCCGAGGTCGACGTAAAATTGGTCCAACCCTTTATAATCATTCACCGCCTTTCTAGCCCGAATCTCGGCAACCTCCGCCGCCTGAAGCGCCGCCTCGGTATCCCGCCTGTTGGCATCCCCCGCCCTCTTCATGGCTGCAAAGCGATCGGCCAGTTCCATCAACTTTGCCTCGATGACTCGATGGGACTCACTTAGGGGGTGATAGGACTTCCGGCACTTTGAGACGGCGAGCTCCGCGACGGCCGATCGGGCTTCAAGGACGGCTATCCTCTCCCTCTCCAGACGCAGCTCAAGTCGTAGAGCCTCGGCCTCCGAAGAGGACTCTCCCGCCGGCCTTGTAGCATGGATAGCCCCCTCGGCCTCCATGCGAGTAACAAGGGTGCAGCGCTGAAGGACCTGACGAAAAACAACAGAGAGACTTAGAGACACTCGAACTAAAGAAAGGGCGCTCAAAACAACACACGAGAGAGTACATACCTGCACCGCCCCCTGAGCTATGGCCGCCATCTGGGCCATTTGGGCTCACGAGGGAGAACACACAAGGGAGTACTACCACTCAACCCTCTAGTTAACGGGGGGGAGGGGGGGCGGAAAAGGTAAAAATCAATTTTTTCTTACAAGGTAACATTGACTATATATAAGGATCTTTGCTAAACTCTAACTAACAAACTAACTAGGAGTAGTAACTACTAAGTTAGAAGATTATACCTTAAGCTTCATGTCCTTATTCTCCTTGTTGTGCTTCTCTTTGTTGTGAGCTTTTTGGAGTGGTTATGGATGGTGCTTCCTCACCGGCTTATCCACGTCAAAGATGATCCACCCGAAGGCCTCTACCTTGAGCTCCAACCTCCAAAATGAGGTAACTAGGGTACTAGGTGTGCTAAACTAAGTAGTCTAGAGTGAGTAAGAGTGATTTTGGTGGCTAAGTCTCACTAACTCTTGATTCTCAACTCATGAGATACTAGGGTTATGAGAGGGAAGAAGGAGAGAAAATGAGTGTAGAGAATAATGAAGAGAATCAGCTTGAGGAAAGAGAAAACCAACCTTTTATTTTGATAATTGAGATGGCTACATTGATTTGACCATAAGTATGTCACAATTAATGCTAAGCAAAAATATCTAGTGCCCAACAAAAATATCTAAGTCAACAAAAGTCAACCAAGTCAAATGGTCAAACCAATTAGCCATGACACAATTATCATTAATAAAGAATTAGCAAACAATTTCCTCCACCTCATAATGGTTTTAATCAAGTCAATGGTCAAAACCCTAATGAGGTGTCTCCTTCTGTGTCTCTCCCATCCGTATATACATACCCACATCCGTGTTCCGAGAAACACGAATACAAAGAGACTAAACCAACCCAACAATCTAATATTAGGATCCGGCTTAAACCAAAGCCCACTAGTATCAACCGTCCGAACACCATACGTGCATAAGTACGCGTATGTGAATGAACCCTGTCGTAAAACCATATGACCTTTACTTCGTTTCGCCCAAAGCTGGGAAACCCTCTGTGTGGGACTCTAAAGACTCGACACTATGCTGGAAGTGGGTTTAACCATAGGCCGCAAGAGGTACTAGCTGTACGTAACAGTCCCCAGGTAGATGTCAATAAGAAGGCCGATGAGGAAAATCCATCCGAACTCCTACCAAGCCTGAATGTGACAATCTCCGTACAGTCCGGTCTGTTCGTCTAAGAGTGTCGCATATAGGGCCTAGGGGGCGGTAAATGTCAGACCCCTAATAGCGGTATAAGTCGTGTCGGAGTACAATCCAAAACACCATGAGAAACTACTGGAGTACCTACCAGTAAATCTCACTTGCCATGGCTAGGGACTTTGTGTAATGGCGTTCCGAACACAGCGCGACATCAAACCCCAATACCGGGAGAGACAAATCCTATCTAACCACCACTGCCTCCAAGTGCTTCGGGACTGCACCCAACTACTACTTGTTTGCACGGCTCAATAGAGTCGTGTTAGGGTAGTAATCTAAGATCAGTGGGAACACACTTGAGACGAAGCAGCAGTGTCAAGTCAATGGACTAAGCTGTACTCATGTCACCTGGAAACTGCTAACTGACGATAGGTATAATACCAACCAACAGTTCCCGACAAGTCCTATCCAGTGTACTCGTAACCTAACGAGCACCTGTATACTATCTCCAGTATGACGTACTGATGGCTGTGGGACAGACTATCTCCCCTCCTGGGATGAGAAGCGTATACACTAGTCTACTCTGGAGTATCGATGCCCTGTCTCGATAATCCTATGGCTAGGGACCTGTATAAGGATGTGCTTATAGACTACCCAGCCCCTACTAGTGTGATTGCCATCACAACGCTGGTAGTCAAGCAAAGATCCTAAGGGCTCTATCAATATATATTAGCGATATGTTAAAAAAAACATATACACATATTAAGATAGATACAGACCAAGTAGCATACTACTATATCGAGCAAGACTGTCATAAAACCGTGTATATATCCCAAGCTTCCAAAATGTAATATACAAGCTAGTATTATACAATAATGGCCTCCAGGGCATATTACACTAACAATACTAACCCGATCTTCGGGCGAATACTAACTCTACTTTGAGGGCGAATATTCCAATATGTGGATAATATACAATGTGGGAAATTCCATACCTAGATGATATACGCACTAACTCTAATTCGTCAAAATCTCTATACTGAACAATGGGGATGGGTAGTTTGATAATGTAAGGAGAAGCGGAACTCAGATTCCCTTACTAATCAATCATTATCCCGGAAAGTGAAACTGTACATTTCACTTCCCCATTCGTTGTTCCGTGGCCACAACGGAATAATCGCGAGTATCTGGACCCTTGTTTAACAAACTAATGTGAATCATATCTATACCCACACATCATACCTACATACACTTATTCACATTTACCCCATTCAATATGTCCTTATTTACATACACCTCATACTCTCATACCCATATACATCATATCTATACCCATACATCATACCTACATACACTTGCTCCTTTTTGTACCTTTACTTCCTTATGAGGCAATCCTACTCGAGTATAACTCGCTGACGGACCTTCCTTTTCTCTTTTCTCTACCTCTGAAATGTCCATTAGATGAAAATTAGTATTATGATGAGGATCAAGGTGTGGAGCCTATTAATGAAGATTATGCGGACTTGACGACGGAAGATTAGCTAGTTAATTTTTTTTGTTGCCCACATGTTTAGGGATTTTGCTTCTTCTTCGATGTAATTAAACTATTTAGTTTATTTTACTCATTCTTTTGGAATGTAATAAAATTTGGTTAATTGAAATAATTGCCTTCCTCTTTTATTGTTTTTTTTGTACATATCCCGCATGTTATAGATATCCATACGCTTAACGTAACTGTATTGAATAGACCACCTTCAATACAGTTAGGTTGCAGACCATACCACGTTACCTCTTGTCACGCCCCGCTTCCCAAAATACGGAATACGAGGGGTTGACAAGGCCATCCATGCTCCTACGGTCAAGGAAATATCCTGCCGTAGTCACACTTCGGCTTCTAGCATTACGTGGTAATCAATAATCAATGCACAGGTAATGAGAAATGCAGTCACTAAATCGAAACAGATATAAAACTAACCAGATAGAGTCAAAGGAAAGATAGCGCTAACGTCGCTGATCTAGATGTCCGCAATATCTTCAAGATACGACAGGTCCTGATCCAAGCTAAGTCCACTTCTCAAACTGAGCATGCATACTCAGGTCGTCAGAGCAACACAGCAGCAGTAAATATAAATACATATGTAAACACGTGCAATAATGATGAATATGAAACAGTAAGCATGGAGTGATAACACGACCATGAAGTAACCGGTACAGGTAAACACTAAAGCAGGTATATCGAATCAGTAAACAATGCATGACCATGTCACTAAGCCTATCAGTTTCTAAGTCTCACTGTCCAGGTCGCTAAATCTATCTTCAGTCCAAGTATGAGTGTCAACCATGTAGGAGTATCCCCAACCTAAGGGTAGGGACCCAGGGGCAAGGGAACACGTGCCCAAATCACGCTCACGAATAATCAGTAATATCACACATATGACTCCCAAGATTGCTGTATATGCCGGCAATGGGACTCCCGAGATTCTGTTGAACTCACACTCGAACTACTCCACACCCACGGTCTACATCAAAGCCCGACCATGAACCCAAATACTAGTCGCTCCATGACAAGTCTACGTGAGAACTGAAGACAGGGTCTCCATCAAGTATGTCTCGACTGATATCCAAGATAAATGGACAGTACTCGATATCTTACCTATGACACTAATGTAAGTGATCCATAATCGTCCCATGCCAGTTATAGTTACACTTACATATACCCCATAGGCATCGACAATATAATAATTTAACTGGTGCCGCTGATTGTGTATAAGTACGTGTCACTTCACTTATTCATTCACGCTTTAACACAAACGTACTTTCCACAATCTAATCACTAATACTTATCACTGGGTAATGTACACGATCACTAGGTTTTCAATGCTTCATGACCACTATTCAATGAGGGTATACCGCTACATGATATGATGAGAATGCAATTATTCATGATACAAATAAAATATAGCAGCCAGTGTCATACAACTTGCAAGATTTACTATAAATCATATGTGCATAATTAAGCAAAACAATATGAAAGGGGTAAACAGTATGTTTAATTATCTGTCCATAAAAATTGGTTTCGCGTCAATCGGATCCCAGGTTTGCTAGTTATGGTCATTTCATTTCAAGTGTTCACTGCTGGAAGTCCAATTTATGAACTGGAAGTCCGTTTCGTAACACGTTTTACTCCCAGTTGGGAGCATAATTAGGCGATTCTATAGTTGGATAATATTTAGGTTTAATAGTTAGGTTTCCAAAGCATCAAACGGATCGATAATATCCACTGCGTGCTGGGAGATATGTTCAGTTTAATATCAATGTGTACAAACTATCACTACAGAAAACTGCAGGATATGTCGACGATCTAAAATACTTTTAAAATAGGAAAATTAATTAAATTAAATGAAACTAACACCATTACTTATATAAATTTATTATCTACGCTATGATATAGGACTCCGCGATTTTCTCAGATTTTTACAGGGACGTATATACATCTAAAATCAGGTGTCATCGGAAAATACCGCTCTGGGCTACAGTCCAGAGTCGTATTTCCCCCTCAGCTTTCAGCATCATATAAAAACAATATTCAGTAAAAATTATCATAGGTTTATAGATTATCCAGTCTGCTTCGTAACGAGACCAAGCATATCACGATACGAGTTATATCTAATTTACTATTAATTTTACAACGTGATATGTACGGCGATTTCCAGATTTAATGCCGCCTTTTAGGGCAACATTTCATAGGTATAACCTAGCTATTTTTAACTCACATCCCTACACGACATTCATTATCAGTAAAGGAATTTATTGGTCATAAATTCTTCCATTTTAAATAGGGTTTTTGTTTAGGATTTTGTGTCGAACACCTAGGTTATTTATCTAGGTAACAATCGAAATGCCTATTTTAATCACTGATTAAACAAGATTAAAATCCTATAAATTTTATATAACATTGCTACGGGATATTAGACATGAATTTGGGTTCGGTTCAGTACAATCAAATATGATACGTTATATATATTAAAGTTCGTCAATAAAATTACGACGTTGACATATAATTATGGTTATACATAATTAGCATAAGTAGCCAGTGCAAAATCACTTGCATTTGTAACTTAATCATCCGAGACCCGACTACAATGATTTTGATGTAATCATGTTTAGGTATAATTATTATCCTGGGATTGTATTCTGTTAGATTTTGTCCTTTCAGGTCTTCAAGAAAGATTTTTTTTTGCTTGAGCTAGGTATTCAATTAAGAACTCAAACAATATATATATAAATTTTTAGCATGATAAGCAAGTTCCAAAACTTGCCTGGCGATGACGCAAAAATGGCGACACGTTAGAGGTGGCAACGACACGAGCACCAGCACGGGCAACAACAACGGCAACAAGCTCGGTTGGGCTCGGCTAACGGCGACTCCGCGAGGTCGGCGGTGCTGGTGGTCGTCGAAGGTGGAGGGCGGTGATGCTCGGGTGGCTCTGGGGTGGTTGTGAGATGATGTTGATGGTGGCTGGGATCGGAGCTCCGTTGGAGGTAGCTGGGCTCGGGTAGCTCATCATGAGGTGGGGGTAACGTCGAGGAAGTGGTGAGAGGAAACGATGGGGGAGCTCGGGTGCAATGGGAGATGGAGAAGAGTTGGAGAGGAGACTCGTCGGCGTCACGAGGCAGTGGTGGTCGATGTGAGCTCTGGTGGTGGGTGGTTGCAGGCGTTGGCAACTGTTCGTGGGTGTTGGAATGATGGGTTCGGGTATGTCGTTGGAGTTATGGTCGATGGAGGGTTGCTAGTGGCTGGGAGTTCGTCGGTGTGGTGGGAGGTGGTCATTGGTGAGGGAGAGGGGTTCGTGGTTTGAGTCGGAGGAGGTGAAGTGAGCTCGAGGGAGAGAGAGGGGGGGGGGTGACGAGATGAAGGTGAGGTGAAGGGGAAGTGAGGTCGAGGCGAGGAGAGCAGGTGAGGATTCGTGGGAAAGAAATCTCGGGGAGACGTTAGGCCCACGGCTGAGTTGTGGCCGTTGGAGGGCGCGGGTCTTACGGGGGTAAGTGCGAGCGTGGGGGAGAGCCGTTGGGGTTGTTGAGGGAGGCGAGGACGTGGTCGCTGGGGTGGAGCGGTCGCGGGCTGAGAAAGAGGCTTGGGCGAGGGGGAGGAAGGGTCGTGGTCGAGTGGGTCGTGGGGAAATTTGACGCGAAGAGCGGGGAGTTGGCGAGAGAGGAGCGGGAAAGGAGAACGAGAAGAAGAAGAAGAAGCGGGTGAGGGTGTGACGGTTCGGTTCGGGTTCGGGTTGGGTTAACTCGTGTCGGGCGTAGGGAAGTGGGTAGTAGGTTGGGCTTAGGCTGGGGTTTGGGGTTAGGTAAAATTGTAGAAAATAATAAAAGGGTTAGGGTTTGATAATTAAGGTTTTAGATTTAGGTTAGGAAATTAAAATTTGAAATTAAACCTAGGAAATTTAAGAAAAATAATAATTGTAAAAGTTTGAAATAGAAATTTTGGGGAAAGTATTTTTTTAAAATACGGAAGATATTTATATTGGAATTGGGTATTACATCATACCCCGCTTATATAAAATTTCTTCCTCGAAATTAAAATAAGCGATAAGCTATAAAATGTAATGCGAAAAGCAACAAAATCAAATACTATTCTATAGCGATTTACGCCAAAGCAACTAGATGGAAATCAAAGGTCTATATATATGTATAAGAAGTAGCGCAACTAAAAGAATAGGCATAAGTAAGCACAAGGCATAACCATTCGTAGTAACAAACTATATATATACAATATATACATTTATAATGAAAGATATAATAACATTGATAACTAATAGTAAAGGATTTGCCGATAGGTCAAAAATATTTTGGTAAAAATACCGATCTAGCAATTTAAAATAACTTGAGAAAACCCATATGGTGAAATAAGAGAAAATAAAACAAAATAGTATGTGCGATATATATCTGCGCTATTGAAAATGTGAAGAATAGTAAAGTATTCAGAATAAGTAAAACGGAAGTAGTTAATAACACACAATTTTTTTCTCGATAAACACAAAATAACAAAGACTAAATTTCGAATAACAACGTCACTGAATGTAATTATAGTAATAAGGGATAGCATTAATAATGTATAAGGGGCTAGCCAGGGTATGGATTACAGTGGAGTATGGCCCATTCAAAAAGGTCGGAATGCGGTACTTTAATCTGAAGGTTGAAGAGACTGGGGTCAGGTCACTACAAGGTGTAAGGATGAAGAGTAATGAATCTCAGGAGGGAAAGAAATTTATTGGGGAGGGAAAACAGTCAATGCATCATACGAATCAATACTCAAAGATTTGCGCACTCAGAAACTTTATTATTATTTATTTTTCCAAGAAAAATTTTAAACAAGGCATACTCGAAAGATAAAAGTGGGCCTAAGCTATACATAAATTTATTTGGCCAGAAGAAACAAAAATAAGTCGCGTCAGTCACGATTATGGAAGTTCAACAGGTTACGGTAAGCTCTCGCGCTAAGATAGGGGCGTCCATTTCCATAGCGCCTCGCAGGGATTGCTACTGGAGGTTCTTCCGCCTTGAATTCCTACTCACTCGAGGTTTCATCCTCCGACTCTTCCTCGGCTGAGGCCTCGTTTTCGGGTTCTTCCCCCATGGGGTTTTCTTCTCCTGGTCCTTCTTCCTCGGCTGGAGCTTTTTCATCGTGGTCTGCTTTCACGTGATTCACCTCTTCTGGATCTTCTTCCACTGGATTCTCTTCTACTGGGTTTTCTTCCACTGGATTCTTCTCAGGATCTTCCTCTTCTGGATTTTCTTCTTCCGGGTCTTCCTCAGGATCTTTCTCTTCTGGATTTTCTTGTACCGGGTCTTCCTCAAGATCTTCCTCTTCTGGGTTTTCTTCTACCGGGTCTTCCTCAGGATCTTCCTCCATCGGGTCCTCTTCGGGGTCCTCTTCTTCGTCTTCAGAGTCACTGATCATGTCGACTTCTGGGGCTGCGCCTCCCTCGTCCTCGAAATCGCTGTTGCCGAAAATAACCTGTGGGCCATCGACCTTGTCATCTGAACTCACCAGTATGCAGTCCAAGGAAACGCAGGACCGAGTGTCCTCATCGAGAGGTGGCGCTGCTTCAGGATTGGCTATGGTCTGAAAAGTGAGAGTCACGATTAGATAGTGGAACACACAAAGATGTGGAGCATATGGAAAATATACGGCAGGCAAGGACTGAAAAATTAAAATTTTGAATAATGATGCAGTAAGCAGTATAAGGAAATGAGTGGCAAGGGGACGATACATAAATCACACTCGCATATTATTTTTTTACATTTAACCAAGAGGTTCAACAAAAATACAAGGTTCGGACGAAAAGAAACAAATACTAAATAAAATAGTAGGGTTTTTTTTGAAAGCAAGAAGGGTGATAATTCTGCGTTGATATCTAGACCGATGTGATCTCGTCAGGCGAGTTTGAATCCTGCGTTGCGTCCGTACTATACTCGAATCTCGAACTACGAAACAATCAAGTTACTCAATGGAAGTGGAGATTGTTGACGAATCTCCTCCTTGTAGCTCTTTCCTTCGAGGGAAACCATTGATAAGATGCTCGTTGGATCCACAAATTAGGCACTGCCCTTTAGCCTTGCGACAGTCTCTCTGAAAGTGTTCTGGTCTCTTGCAATAACCACAACATTGGGTTCTCTGCTGCTTCTGTTGCTGAGGAACAAAGGAGCGCTTCATCCGCATACAGCCTTTTTGTCTATCAGGGATTTCCCTACGATTTGGGGCTCCCGCTGGTGCTTGAGCCATTTACCTTCTTAGTCCATCAGCTAAGAGATCCGTTTGTTCGCTCCTGGGCTTCTATCAAGCCTTACAGTATGCCCAAGATCTCGACGGTCTGTCTCTGGGGAGTAGAGTTGGAAGAAGAGTCGTTGGAAGCCATGGTCCTGAAACAACAAATTTTAGGACGACATAAGGTACAAGGAATAAGAATCAGAATAAGATATAGAATGGACAACGAAACCAGAATATATGGTGGGGTGAAACTCAAACGAGTAGAAATCAAATGTAGAACTCCAAGTCACTCAAGCAGAGCGCTGTCTTGTAACTATGCTGCAGTTCACAGTTACAATCACATACTCTACCAAGTCACCCAAAACTCTAACGGATGGAGTCAAAATATAGCTTGACGAACAATAGGGATTCTAGTCAAGGATAACAAGTTCACAATCTAAACCGAAAGGGTGGCTTAAATTGTCAAGCCCTATTTAGGAACTGTAATCTCAATCTAGACAAACCTGGATCTGATACCAACAAAACCATGTCACGCCCCGCTTACCAAAATACAGAAAACGAAGGGTTGAAAAAGCCATCCATGCTCCTATGATCAAGGAAATATCCTGCCGTAGTCACACTTCGGCTTCTAGCATTACGTGATAATCAGTAATCAATGCACAGGTAATGAGAAATGCAGTCACTAAATCAAAACAGATATAAAACTAACCAGATAGAGTCAAAGGAAAGATAGCGCTGACGTCACTGATCTAGATGTCCGCAATATCCTCAAGGTACGACAGGTTCTGATCCAAGCTAAGTCCACTTCTTAAACTGAGCATGCATACTCAGGTCGTCAGAGCGACACAATAGCAATAAATATAAATACATATGTAAACATGTGCAATAATGATGAATATGAAACAGTAAGCATGAAGTGATGACATGACCATGAAGTAACCGGTACAGGTAAACAGTAAAGCAGTTATATCGAATCAGTAAACAATGCATGACCATGTCACTAAGCCTATCGGTCTCGAAGTCTCACTGTCCAGGTCGCTAAATCTATCGTTAGTCCAAGTGTGAGCGTCAACCACGCAGGAGTATCCCCAACCCAAGGGTAGGGCCCCAGGGGCAAGGAAACACGGACCCGAATCACGCTCACGAATAATCAGTATATCACCCGTATGACTCCCAAGATCGTTGTATATGCCGGCAATGGGACTCCCGAGATTCCGTTGAACTCACACTCGAACTACCCCACACCCATGGTCTACATCAAAGCCCGACCATGAACCCAAATACTAGTTGCTTCATGACAAGTCTACGCGAGAACTGAAGACAGGGTCTCCATCAAGCATGTCTCGACTGGTATCCAAGATAAACGGATAGTACTCGATGTTTTACCTATGACACTAATGTAAGTGCTCCATAACCGTCCCACGCCAGTTATAGTCGAAAGGGAGGTGAGGTCGAGGCAAGGAGAGCAGGTGAGTATTCGAGAGATCTCGGGGAGATGTTAGGCCCATGGCCGAGTCATGGCCATTGGAGGGCGCGGGTCTCGCGAAGGTAGGTGCGAGCATGGGGGAGAGCTGTTGGGGTTGTTTAGGGAGGCGAGGACGTGGTCGCTGGGGTGGAGCGGTCGCGGGCTGAGAAAGAGGCATGGGCAAGGGAGAGGAAGGGTCGTGGTCGAGCGGGTCGTGGGGAAATTTAGTGCGAAGAGCGTGGAGTTAGCGAGAGAGGAGCGTGAAAAAGAGAACGAGAAGAAAAAGAAATAGCGGGTGAGAGTGTGACAGGTCGGGTCGGGTTCGGGTTGGGTTAACTTGTGTCGGGCGTAGGGAAGTGGGTAGTGGGCTAGGCCTTAGCTGGGGTTTGGGGTTAGGTAAAACTGTAGAAAATAATAAAAGGTTAAGGTTTGATAGTTATGGTTTTAGATTTAGGTTAGGAAATTAAACTTAGGAAATTTAGGAAAAATAATAATTGTAAAAGTTTGAAATAGAAATTTTGGGAAAAGTATTTATTTAAAATACGGAAGATATTTATAATGGAACTGGGTATTACACCTCTTCACCTTCTTTTGGGAAGTGGGGCATGACGGGTTTTAGTGGTATCCCATGCCGATCATCAATGTATTAAAATGAAACCGTTAACTGACTTATTATATTTGTGAATCTCGTCCACTTATATCAATTTCATAATTTCCCCATATTCCTTGTCCTTTTCCTTGGCATTCTGCATCCTGACCATGGCCTTCCTTTTCAGGTCATGGTCAATCTTTCAGACAAGGACAACATGTCAGATATCATCTTTGAGTCTACACTTGGATATTTGGATGACGAAGTTTTAGGTCCTAATTGGTCTCGTTTTAAGAGAGAAGTGTTTGTAAATAAAGTAATCTCAATCAATAACGGTGTCGCTCGTACCTAGCCGAGATGAGTACGGGTCGTCCTTAGGGAAACACCGAACCTTTATCTTGCTTTAGACGAGTTGATTGAAATATGAATGGTTTGTTCTAGATCTACGATATATGGATGTAGATTTTATGAAGAAGAGACTTGTAGGGTTTATAGAATTTGTTAGTAATGGATGATTAATTAAATATGACTCCTTTTATCTTTTAATAGATTTAAAACTAGATCGATAGTGGTGAATGAAGATTAGGGTTTTTGGAGAGAATATGGTTCCCACTCTTAATCCTTATCTTTTCATTGACCTCTATTCATGTCTAGCCTTTACCAAAACAATTGTTAATTTAATCTCAAATCGCGGTCGAGGCTATCAATAAATTGGTAGCACGCCCGATAAGAATTTTAACACTTAATTTGCTAAAGTTTATAAACTTTAAAAGATGTAAAAAAAAATTAAGAGATTTTATCATCCATTGATCTACCCCAATCCTACAAACTCTAAAAAAGCGTTGAATTATTCACGCATGTTTTGAGAAGAAGAAAAAAGGATAGAGAAGGAAATCATAATGTAAATGCAGAAAGTAATGCAGAAAGTAAATGCAAAAAGTAAAATGTAAAGAACTAAACTAAAAATCTACTTTTATTAATCAACTTTAACATGTACAAATCCTTTGAAATTAGAATACAAAGAACTCTCATGTTGCTCTCAATCTTTATCTCGTAGGAAGTAGATGTTCAATCGATTGATCATGTCAATTTATCACGTCGATTCGTGGACTTGTCTTGAATCTCTTGATCTTGTCAGTGATTTTGGTGATGTAAAAGGTGATGATTTTTCATATGAAGCTCTCGGTCATTTAAATAGCCCTAAAAGTAGAAACCCTAGTGCCTATGTGTGATTATTTACTGTTGTGATCACACTGAGAAAATCTCGGATCCTACGGCCATGATATTGCCGCGGATCCGCCGCAGATATGCACATTTGGCCTCGGTTGGGCGGCGGCATGGCGAGATCAGGGTTTGAAAATTCTTGGGCTTCTAGGTGTTGACACATGGAGATTGTTGTGATGTCAGGATTCTTTAAATCTTTCTCCGAGTCTCCGCCATTATTGATTTTACGATTTGATTCAACTTTATCGGCAGATTTTATTCCCGACATCTCGGATATCTCGATCTCCAGACCTGAGCTCATATCTGCACAATATCTCAATTCATAGTATCAGTAATATTTGTTATTTATTTTGAGATATTATATTAACCATTAGTATGATATGATATTTTAAGAATATTGATTAGGATTATTTGATATGATATGCATATTTAAATTATCAAAATATCATATAAATATTATATGCATATATTTTCCTTCATAATGTTAATTTTAATATATAAACATATGATAAAGAGTATTTTGCAGATAAACCCACATATGTTCCATAATTACAATAAACACTTTTAAGTACTTAAAAAAGTAAGGAAAATGTTCCATCAAATGTGCAATATTTTCGACTGAACAGGTCCCCAGACAAATATCTCCGACGGTGACTTAGAAGATGAAGAAAAAGAAGCCCCGGCGGAGAAGGAACCTATTAAAGGGGATTCCGTGGAGGAAGAACCAGAGGAAAAGGAGGCTCATGCGGAGGAAGAAGTGCCTGAGGAGGAGTCCCCTACTGAAGAGGAGGCTCCCGTTGAGGAGGAGGAACCAGAAAAATATGGTCCGCATATGTGGTTTATTGGGGAAACACTTTATATTCGGGGACATGTTTATCGATGTGTTCGCCGTACCCATCCACGACTCCATCGCCGGAATGTACCAGGCTCGCCCTTCTTTTATAGTATTGCAAGGAAGGTCAACAAACACCGAGCCAGCGATGAACAATTTCCTCCATATAATTGATGGATGATGACCGAAATGCTTATGATTAGTTCTTATTTATGTTTAGTTTCTTAGTTCCTCAGTGGGCCAAATAAGTTATGTATAGCAGTAGTGCCATATTTAATCTTAATTGTATCTCCTTTGGCATTTATTAATAAAATCTTAGCTTCAAATAAATTCACCCTTATGCCTCTTGCTTTTTCCTTATTAGTTTTCCTCTTGCATTAATTGTTGCTTTTCATGCAAGTTACTATCTTATGTCATCCCTAGCCTGTTGTAATCTAACCCCTTCTAATTCAGATCATAATAACCGGACGACATCATAACCGCTACAGAAGAGAAAATAGGATCAAGTTGGCCGCTGCTCAATAAGCAGTTATATTACAAATGATGGAAGGACTACTAGAATAACAGCAGCAGCAGATGGCTGCCCTTCATCAGGAGCTGCGTGAAAGTAGGCAGCAACAAGCGGAGATTTTAAGTAAAGCACTAGCCCTAGTTCCTCAAGCTTCAGAGCGGAAGTAAAACAATTCAAATTATTTCACCCTAAGACCTTTTCAGGGAAGGAAAATCCCTTAGAAGTTGAGTAATAGTTCAAAGGAACCGTCAATGATCTTAGTGCCACTCAAATTCCTAAGGATGCGTGGGTAAACATTGCTAAACCACAACTCACAGATAATGCCAGATTATGGTGAGAGGCAAAGGAAAGTAGACTGAAGGAGCCCATTGATTGGGAAACGTTCAAACATCGTTTTGATACTCAGTAATTTCCAGCCGTGGCACACCAAAAGATGGAAAGAGAATTTATACAATTCCAACAAGGGAGCATGTGGGATAAGCTTGTGGACGAGTACGCTTCAGAGTTCGCAAGGTTAAGTCGGTTCGCACATCATCTAGTGGCGACCTTAGAACTATATGCTAAGAGATTCCGACAAGGGTTGGATCTGACGACGCGGTCCTCCATGTCTTCTGCTACCCTTTAAACTTATGATGAAATCTTAGAAGCGGCGCGAATCTTTGAAGATCTACAGAAACGCATAAGAAAGAAGGATCGTTTGTCAGGTGTTAAGCGACCGGCCAATCAACTTTTTGAGGGATCATCTTCCAAATTCAACGGAAGACAACAACTCAAGAGGCCAGATGGCCAACTGTCTCCAGAAAACCAGCTGTTATATGCAACCATTGCTGTAGAGTCGGACATTAAATGAAAGACTACCGCATTTTGAACAAACTTTGCATAATTTGTGGATCACCAGATCATGCTATAGAGGATTGTTCATAGAGAAGACGACAACTAGACCCTGACAACAAACCAGCCAATCATAGAGCGCATCAACAGGGAACTCGGCTGCCTCCCGCTACTAAGCCAATTGGGCAATGTCACGCCTCGCTTCCCAGTAGATGGAAACGGTGACGTGGCAGGCCGTAACGTATTTACTAAAAAATTAATACGTTAAGCGTAATTAAGCAATATGTAAATGTACAAGAATGACAAGAGTATTAAATTAAAACAACAACTTTATTTTCATTCATCTTTACATACAACTGTTTGAAAACAAAAAATATAATGGGTAAAGCGGTGCCTAAAAATGGTATACAGGAAAGTAAGTTCAACGGAACTAGAAGTCAGGCTGTGCCGCAAGCTGGTCCAAGTTCTCCTGGCTCGGCTCAATCTCTTCAGTGACCGGTCCTCCTGACGAACATTCCAAAGAAAGAAATAGAAAAGAATGTCGTCAGCGAACTAACGCTCGGTAAGTCCCAAAAGAAGAAAGAAAAGATAATATATAAAGTGAAATGAACAGGTAATGTGTATAACTGATTACTGGTATATGATAGTTATTATAACGTGGTTATTTGTAGTTTGGTAAAGAAAGTATTCGTGTATATGAGAGGAGTCCATCTTACCCCGTGGACTATGGTAACATGTAGTATAAGGCCCCGTCATAACCCACGGGACAACGGTACGAGAATTCATGTAGGTGTCTTTTAAGTGACCTCA
Organism: Agapanthus africanus; assembly: GCA_030015575.1. Lineage (NCBI taxonomy): Eukaryota > Viridiplantae > Streptophyta > Magnoliopsida > Asparagales > Amaryllidaceae > Agapanthus > Agapanthus africanus. Next base: position 74,373,867 of record CM057348.1, read on the forward strand.
CATGTCACGATATACGTTTCGTACCAATCTACCCCTTTATCCCTGCGTAATGTATTGTAAAGATTGTGTTTACAAGTCTTGCCGAAATCATGGATACAAAAAGTTCAGGTTCATGTTTAGGATGTAGTCATGTATTCAAGTAGTCATGTCAAGTTATAGCCATGGTTCAGTCAAGTCAAGTCAAGTCAAGTATACATGTTTGATATTGATGTTTGAATTCAAGTATTCATGTTCATGATCAAGTATTCGTGTTTGATTTTAGATTCAGGTTTGAATTGGAATCAGACTGAGTTAGACACTTGTACTGATTTAACTCTGGAATTCTTAGGTTTGGAAATTATCGGCAACTGCTGCACATGGACGGCAGAATTTGTGTCTTTTTCCAAGACAATTGCCATTGATAACTCCTATTAAGTTTTCTAACCTGAATAGGCAAGCACTCATTTTCTCCGGCTCCCTAGGGCTCAAGAGAATTGATCCTTCTTAAACTCATATATACTAGAATCCTTAAAATATTGTTTTTATATATCTCGATGGGGTTTTATGAAAAATATTTTAATATAGTTAAAAAGTAAACCTCGAGGGTGATTAGTATTACTTAGGGTTTTCATGAACATGGATTTTAAGTATTGGGGTATTTTAGTGATAAATACTTAGCTTTGGAAAGTTTATGGTATTTTATTGAAAAAACTTTTCTTTTTAGTAACTTGATGGTATTTTATTGACATTTATTAATTTTTCATTTTTAGAAAAAATATAGGTTTGTTATATTTTGAAAATATGGATATATAATTTTATATAATTTTAAAAATTAGTTTTATTTAGAAATTCATTTTTCTTAAAAACCGTATTTATATCCTTTCGAGATCGAATGCTCTGTGATGAGGTCTGCATCTCGCTCTACTATCCTCAGGATGTGCGATAATCCACACCATCCATTAGCGGGTCCGCTAAAGAGGGTTGTAGATACATAATTGTAAAGGAGTATGAAATACCGTTTTAAAAAAAACCGTTTTAAATTATGTGGTATTTTATTGTAAATATTATCTTCGAACCAAAAATACATACGATTAGGCATCGTGCTATGAACCCAAGTGTGCGTGTGATATAGGTCGTTACCTCGTCAAGTTTTTCCTAAAGGTATAGTTTTAATGAAACTAAAAGAAGTGATATCAAAGTTCATGGTATTTTAATGAAAAATTTAAATTAAGGTTGTTTCACATGAGATTCATGGTTAAAATTTATTCTAAACACTGGTATTAAGATTACAAGTGAAGTGGTAAAATTGGTTTGACCAAATGATAAAAGATAATGGAGCTATAGGTTTTGAGAAAAGATGATATCGGTAATAACTCCACTTTTACCGATATTTGATTTAAAATGAGTAACAATGAAAAGGAGGAGAATTGGGAGGGACTTACGGTTTAAATACGTGAAAGGAAGAGTTAGGAAGAAGAGGGATGCTTCGGGGCGTCGCGGAAGCTCCAGAATTAGCTTCGATTTTCGCCGGAACTAACTTGCTCGCTAACTCCACTTTATTCCACTTGCACTTAGGAACTTTTTAGAGAGTTTTGGCTAGAATTTTTAGAATGACGCTGAGCTAAAATGTGGGGTGGTATTTATAGTGGAGAATTATGGTTTGGGAATTAAAATTGTGGATTAAAAAGTATTAAAATGGTGTTAAATTGTGAAATGAAAGGTCTCTGTTTGATTACAGAGAAATCAAACAGTGCAGAGGAGTTAATAGGAGCTGAAGATATGTGCGTGAAAAGCACGGAGCTCATCGGGCTCGATTTGACCGCCTCGCTGGCCTAAATAGCATATCCGCCGGTCGATCTTGAGGCAAATGCCTTGAGATTCGTTCCACCAGATCAACTATGTATTTACACCATTTTCAACATGTTTGATTTTTCTGAACTTTTCATTTCCCCGTGTATTGCACGTGCAACATTTTGGGCTTCCAAAAAGTTAAAAAGAAAAATAAGAAAAAAATTTGTGTCTGATAGGAATCGAACACAAGGGCTACGTCACAGCAGTGCAAAGGCTTTACCAGTGAGCTACAAGTTGTTTCTTGCTGTTATTTCACAAAAGTGACCTATAACTCAAACTCAGGCTGTAAACTCATTTCTTGTATATCAACAGAAAAATTTTCGTACAAAGATTTTAGAGTCGTTACATTCTACCCTCCTCATAAAAATTTCGTTCTCGAAATTTACATTTATATTGGGATTAATTTTCAAATAGATAAGGGTATCTTGCACGCATGTCTTCTTCTCGTTCCCATGTTGATTCTTCTGGCGAATCCTTTCTCCACATCACCCGTACCAAGTTTACTTCCTTGTTCCGCTGTGTCTTCACCTTTCGGTCCAGGATCTCAACTGGTTGTTGCTCGCAAGTTAAGTCATTCTGTACCGTGAGCTCTAAGTGATCAAGTATATGGCTGGGGTCGCTCACATATCGTCGTAGCTGGGATATGTGGAACACGTTGTGCACTCCTTCCAATGAGGGTGGTAGTGCTAAACGGTATGCCACTTCTCCAACTCGTTCAAGTATGTCGAACGGTCCTATGTATCTTGGATTTAGTTTACCCCTCTTGCTAAAACGACCACTCCTATGTTTGGAGATATCTTCAGGAATACATGGTCTCCAGGTTGGAACTCCAGATGTCGACGCTTTACATCTGCCCGATGCTTCTGTCGGTCTTGGGCTATGCGCATTCTTTCTCTGATCGTGCAAACTACGTCCACAGTTGCCATGATCATCTCTGGTCCAAGGAGTTCATGATCTCCGATATCGTCCCAACTTAGCGGTGAACGGCACTTCCGTCCATAGAGTGCTGCGAATGGTGCCATTCCAATGCTTGCTTGATAGCTGTTGTTGTATGAAAACTCCACAAGGTGTAGGTGATCTTCCCACGAACCTCCGAAGTCTAACATACAAGCTCTTAGCGTGTATTTCAGAATCTGAATTGTTCGCTCGGACTGTCCATCCATTTGTGGATGATAAGCCATGCTGAAATTCAGACTCGTTCCCAAGCTAGCTTGCAGACTCTGCCAAAACTGTGATCGGAATCTTGTATCACGATCGGAGATGATGCACACAGGTACTCCATGTAATCTCATGATCTCCTGCGTGAGCTCATGGGTATGAAATATGGTACATCTTGAAGGTTTAAATCTTACTTTATATTTATGCTTACCTCCATGTACTTCTTTGCCAACGTCTCGGTTGATTGGCCAACTCGAAATGGAATAAAGTGAGACGACCTGGTAAGTCGATCTAGAATAACCCATATTGCGTCGTTACCCTTCATGCTGCGAGGAAGGGCAGTCACGAAGTCCATGGTAATGTGCTACCATTTCCATTCTGGGATTGGTAACGGCTGAAGTAGACCAGCAGTTCTGTGATGTTCAGCTTTCACTTGCTGACACACCAAAACTTGGCTACGCTTCTCGTTAGTTCGCCCTTCATTCCATGCCACCAGTAGTGTTTCCGTAAATCCTTATATATCTTTGTGCCACCGGGGTGTACAGAATAAGGAGAGTTGTGAGCTTCTTTCATCAACTCTTCTCGAACTGGATCGATAGGTACACATAATCGACTTCCATATCACAAGGATCCATTTTCGTGGATGATGAAGTCGGTTCAAAATCCACTTTCTACTTGTTCTCGAATATTTTGTAGCCTGGCATCATTTGCTTGTGCCGCCTTGATCTGATTGACAAGAGTGGACTGGACTTGTAAGTTCATCAAATATGAAGCGTTACCTGGCATAACTACTTCGATCGCCAATCCGTGCAATTCTTGCTGTAGCTTCCACTGAGCGGTGAGGTTTATTGCTCATGGCTGGCGACTAAGTGCATCAGGAACTACATCTACCTTCCCAGGATGATACTATAGGTTGATGTCAAAGTCCGCCATGAGTTCTAGCCGTCTTCTCTGCCGCATGTTTAGTTCCTTCTGAGTAAATAAATACTTCAGACTCTTGTGGTCAGTGTATATATCCACTCGTTCTCCCAATAGATAGTGGCGCCAAATATTAAGTGCGAAGATGACGGCTGCTAACTCCAAATCATGTGTTGGATAATTGCGCTTATGTACCTTTAGCTGTCTTGCTGCAAAAACTACAACTTTTCCATACTGGTGTAGAACACATCCTAATCCTTTACCGGACGCATCACAATGCACAACGAATCCTCTAGATTGATCCAGTATTACGAGGATAGGAACAGAGGTTAATCTTGACTTGAGTTCTACAAAAGCTTTTTCACATGCTTCTGACCACACGAATGCTTCATCTTTATATGTGAGCTTGGTCAGGGGTGCTGCGATATTTGAAAATCCTTCGATGAATCGTCAGTAGTATCCTACTAATCCTAAGAAACTTTGTATATCTTTCATCGTCGTTGGTGTCGGCCACTCGCTGACAGCTGACACCTTAGCTGGATCTACAGGGATTCCGTCTCCTGAAACGATATGTCCAAGAAATCCGACTTGATCTAACCAAAATTCACACCTGTTGTACTTGGCGTAGAGTTGATGTTGTCGCAATGTCTCCAGGACAATCCGTAAGTGCTCGGCGTGTTCTTTCCGATTCTTTGAATACACCAGAATGTCGTCGATGAATATGCCAACGAACATGTCTAAGTACTCTCGGAAAACTTGGTTCATCAGGTTCATAAAGATGGCATGTGTATTGGTCACTCTAAATGGAATTATGAGATATTCATAATGACCATATCAAGTCCTAAACGCCGTCTTCGGAATGTCGGACTCTATGACTTTCATCTGATGATAATCCGAACGAAGATCTAGCTTCGAAAATACACAAGACCCACTTAACTGATCGAACAGATCATCGATGCGTGGTAGTGGATACTTGTTCTTAATCGTCACTTCGTTCAGAGCTCGATAATCCACACACATCCTGTATGAACCTTCTTTCTTCTTCACGAGTAATACCGAAGATCCCCAGCTTGAAGTACTAGGACGAATCCAACCTTTCATCAGGAGTTCGTCCAACTGAATGCGGATCTCCTTCAACCCTTCTGGAATTAGCCGGTATGGAGCTTTTATTACTGGTTGTGCGCCGGTTTGTAAATCGATGCTAAATTCAAGATCTCGATCGGGAGGCAAACCTGATATATCTTCCGAGAATACATCCTCGAACTTTCGAACTACCTCTGGCTTCGATTCCTCTTCTTGCAATGATGTAACTACTGCCTTCTTTGGTTTTGCTTTGTAGATGCCAGGTTCCAAGGTACGATATCCACTCTTGAAATAGAACACTATATGATCTGGTATTTAGAACACTACCCTACTTTGGCGACAGTCGATGGTAGCGAAGAAAGTTCCCAGCCAGTATATTCCTAAGACTACGTCGCAGTTTGGTATGTCCAGCAACTTGAAATCCACATAAAATTCTCTACTGCAGACGACCACTGGACACAGATCATATCCCAAAGTTTCTTTTAGAACGTCGTTCCCTGAACTGACATTCCAGCTGGATACGAGCGGTTTAACTGGAATCGTATGAGTTCGGACGAACCGTTACGACATAAAGCAATGTGATTCCCTGGTGTCGAAGAGTGCTAAAGCGGGTAGGGAGGCTACTAAGATTGTACCTAAGTTGTGTGGGATATGTTTAGATATAGAAAAAAGTTATAGTGATACACAAAGATTGAAAGGACTGGGGATTACCAGTGATGACTTGTCTTGTGGCTTCGACCTCCTCGACCGTCATTGTAAAAGCCTAACGTCGTGGTACATTACTCATTTCTGGAGGCGCATTCCTCTGTCCTTAGGGACCGTTTCTCTGCCCCTGAGGCATATTTCTCTGTGCCTAATGGAATTGACATTGAGGCTGTGCAGGAGGTTCACGAGGAGCTGGTGTAGGGAGAGCTAAGCGAGGCGCAGGAGCCTGAATGGCTGGCCGCTGTAGGATTGTGATTACGATTGCGGGTCTAGGTGTTGGAGCTGTGTTGAAACGGTATGTACATGCTCCTATGGAGTGAGTGGATGCGCCACAAACCAAATACAGGCCATTTGCATGCCTGCAGTCCTCCGCAAGTTTTCCATTCCTCTTGCAGTAAAAACAGAAATCTGGACTAGACTGGTTAAATGATCCTCTCGGTCTCCTGGGTGCAAAGATCGGCCTAGAAGAGGCTCCTCCTGTCATCTGTGTGGCAGGGCGTTTCACACCGGCAGTCTGCGGTCTTCCCTTCTTCTTCACAACTGCCTCATAGCGTCAGGCAACCTTCAAAGCAAGTTCATGGATTGGGAAATCCCCTGTAGCAAGTGCGGCTTGGATTTCCAGATTCAACCCTTACTGAAATCGTCGTGCCCGTATTTCAGCAGTAGGAATAAGGTGTGCAGCGAACCTTTTACGACCTTGTGTTAGCAGTGTAGTGAGTGAGATCAGGAATTTCAATATTGAGAAAATATCTTACCTGCTGAGCATGGTAAACTCAGCATCGTATTCATCCACAGACTTGACTCACATCGAACCTTGTTGTAGATGGATGAACTGCTGCTCCGTATCAAAATGGGCAGTCTCAGAGAAGTACTTCAGATCGAACAGATCGTGAAACATCTTCCATTCAATAGGTTGGGTGAGACGGCTTTCCTCAGCCTTCCACCAGACTCTTTCATTGTCCGTCAGTTGCTGCTTAGCAACTCTCACCCAAGAAATATCTAGCACTTGAGTTGCTGCCAGATCATCTTCGACTGATTGAGCTCATTCTTCTGCCTCCAGTGAGCTCTCTTTTCCCGAGAAGTGTTTTGGGTGCAATGCCCGAAACTGCTTGACTCCGGATGCCTCGGCTTTGGGGCGGTGGATGAGGATAGCAGTTTGCTGCTGCTGACCCTCCAATAGGCTCTTGATAGCCTCAAGCAATTCCGTTTGCTCATTGATGGAGGCTGCAATGGTAGGTGATGGTGATAAAGTAGGCGGTGGGATATTGCCGTTAACGTTCGTGCTGGTGTTGTTCGGAGAATCCATTACCTTGATAAAAAAAAGAAATGGTTAGGATAGATTCAAGAAATTAGAAATGTAATGAATGTATATTTTCTGATCCTTATAATTCTTATGATATATTACTTAAGACTTCATGCAGAACTGACCTGCATGGGCCGCCAACAAAACCTGTCATGCCCCGTTTTCGAGTAGACGGAAACGGTGACGTGACAGGCCGCAACGTATTTACTAAGAAATAAATACGTTAAGCGTAATTAAGGAATATGTAAATGTACAAGGATGACAAGAGTATGAAATTAAAACAACAACTTATTTTCATTCATCTTTAGATACAATTGTTTGAAAACAAAAGATACAATGGGTAAAGCAATGCCTAAACAATGGCATATAGGAAAGTAAGTGCAACGGAACTAGAAGTCAGGCTGTGTAGCAAGCTGGTCCAAGTCCTCCTGGCTCGGCTCAATCTCTTCAGTTACCGGTCCTCCTGACGAATATTCCAAAAAAAGAAACAGAAAGGAATGTCGTTAGCGAACTAACGCTCGGTAAGTCTCAAAAGAAGAAAGAGAAGATAATATATAAAGTGAAATGAACAGGTAAAGTGTATAACTGATTACTGGTATATGATAGTTATTATAGCGTGGTTGTTTATAGTTTGGTAAAGAAGACATTCGTGTATACGAGAGGAGTCCAACTTATCCTGTGGACTATGGTAACATATAGTATAAGGCCCCGTCATATCCCACGAGACAACGACACGAGAATTCATGTGGGTGTCTTTTAAGTGACCTCTCGTGCCACGATATACATTTCGTACCAATCTACCCCTTTATCCCCGTGTAATGTGTTGTATAGATTGTGTTTACAAGTTTTGCCGAAATCATGGATACAAAAAGTTCAGGTTCATATTCAGGATGTAGTCATGTATCCAAGTAGTCATGTCAAGTTATAACCATGGTTCGGTCAAGTCAAGTATACATGTTTGATATTGATATTTGAATTCAAGTACTCAAGGTCATGATCAAGTATTCGTGTTTGATTCTGGATTCATGTTTGAATTGGAATCAGACTGAATCAGACACTTGTACTGATTTAACTCTGGAATTCTTAGGTTCGGGAATTATCAGCAACTGCTGCACAAGGACGGCAGGATTTGTGTCCTTTTCCAAGACAATTGCCATTGATAATTCCTGTTAAGTTTTCTAACCTGAATAGGCAAGCACTCACTTTCTCCGGCTTCCTGGAGCTCAAAAGAATTGATTCCGCTTAAACCCATATTTACTAGAATCCTTAAAATATTGTTTTTATATATCTCGAGGGGGTTTTATGAAAAATATTTTAATATAGTTAAAAAGTAAATCTTGTGGGTGATTAGTATTACTTAGGGTTTTCATGAGCATGGATTTTAAGGGGTATTTTAGTGATAAATACTTAGCTTTGGAAAGTTTATGGTATTTTATTGAAAAAACTTGTTGTTCAGTCGAAAATATTACACATTTGATGGAACATTTTTCTTACTTTTATTAAGTACTTAAGGGTGTTTATCGTAATTATAGAACACATGAGGGTTTATCTGCAAAATACCGTTTATCATATGTTTATACACTATACTTAACATTATGAAGGAAAATATATGCATATAATATTTATATATTATTTTAGTAATTTAAATATGCATATCATATCAAATATCCCTAATCAATATTCTTAAAATATCATATCATATAAAATGGTTAGGATAATATCTCAAATATAACAAATATTACTAATACTATGAATTGAGATATTATGCAGATATAGCTCAGGTCTGGAGATCGAGATATTCGAGATGTCGTGAATAAAATTTGCCGATAAAATTGAATCAAATCGTAAAATCATGAATGTCAGAAACTTAGAGAAGATTTAAAGAAACCTGATATCACAACAATCTCCACATGTCAACATCAGGCAGTACCAGAAGTTTCAAACCCCAATCTCCCAAAACTGCCGCCCAACCGCGGCCAATACCCTCTATCTGCGGTGGATCCGCGGCCAAATGGTGGCTGTTGGATGTGGATTTTCTTCAGTGGGATCATATCAGAATATCTTAACACATAGGATCTAAGGTTTCTGCTTCTGAGCTATTTAAAGAATCGAGAGCTTCATCTAAAAAACTATCTATCTAATCATGAAAATAGATCACTAAACGATCACCTAATAGATCTATCCGAAGCGATCAAGAGGTCCACAGTGATCCACGAATCCAGGAGTTCAATCGACGCATCATCTACTTCCTACGAGACAGAGATCGGGAGCATAAACTAAGGTTCTTGTACTCTAAATTCAACGGATTTGTAAATGATAGTTGATTAATAAAAGGTAGATCTTTAGTTTAGTTCTTTGCATTTTACTTTCTGCATTTCTTTCTGCATTTACAATATGATCTCCTTCTTCATCTTCTCTTCTATCTCAACCATGCGTGAGTAATTCCTAGCTTGCTAGGGTTCGTAGGATTAGGGTAGATCAATGGATGATAAAATCTCTTAACTTCTTTTACATTTTATAAAGTTTATAAACTTTAGCAAAATAAATGTTAACATCCTTATCGGGCGCGCTACCAATTTATTGATAGTCTTGACCGCGATTTGAGATTAGATTAATAATTGTTTTGGTAAAGGCTAGGCATGAATAGAGATCAATGCAAGGATAAGGGTTAAGAGTGGGAAAACCCTAATTTCTTCCAAAAGAACCCTAATCCACATTCATCACTATCAATCTAGTTTTAAATCTATTAAAAGATAAAAGGAGTCATTTTTAATTAATCATCCATTACTACTAAATTCTATGAACCATACAAGCCTCTTCTTTATAGATTCTACATCCGTATATCGTAGATCTATAACCAATCACCCTTCTTTCAATCAACTCGTCTAAAGCAAGTAAAAGATTTGACGTTTCCCTGAGAACGACCCATACTCATCACGGCTACCTACTCGCGACACCGTTATTGATTGCGGTTAACTTTATTTACGACACACTTCTCTTTCCAAATCTACAAAACCAATCAAATGGCGCTGTTGCCGGAGATACATGCGTAATTTTTTTCTTACTATTCCGGTTGAATTCTTATCCGATCCATAAAGGAGAACAAAAACCGCATCTTGCATATTTAACGATTACTGTGTGAATTTTTTGCGAGTGAATCTGGAGTCACTTGAACGAGGAATTAGGGAGTCAGAGACTTTCAGAGATGCCCAGAGGAGAAAAGGGGTGCACTGAAGAAAAAGGAGAGAAAAAACCCATCATTGAGCCGCGGAACCGTGGAGGCTATTGGCCGCGGATCAGCGGCGCATTGGAGGAATTACATCTCCAAAATCCTCAGGTATCTTCCTCTGATCTTTATCTCTCCTCTCAAATCCAATAATCTAATTTTCCTGTAGGATTCTTTGCAAAATATCGCCGCTCAAAAATCTTTTTGCATATTTTGATTTCGGGTTGTTTTTGCATGTTTAAAAATGGACTTTAAGGGGCAAGACCAAAATTTAGATTTGGTGGGGATTTCATCACCCTTCCTAGGCCCCAAAAATCACAAAACGAGTATCCGCATAACCCTACATTAATAAAAAAAAATAATCTATACCAAGCCTCTAAGGTCCGTCGCACTCAATTAGGACAGAGGACGGTCGTGGGTAATCTATCGCTTATCCGCATTTCTCTTGTGGTGTCTAGGCAAGTGTGACTAAGGAAAGCGGTTACTTAATTAGGCCTGCTATTTTTGGTGATTCGTATAGCGGATACCTCCCACTTATCTGGCACTTACCTGGCCGCAAGAGTGATAAAGAGGTGGTAGAGGATTGATCATGCGACTTGTCCTTTGGAAGTCTAGGAGCGGTCTAGTGAATTAACCTAAGTGACCTCAGTTCTAGAGTTTGATTGTGCAATTTTGTGATTTGTTGAGTCAACCCTCAAGTCCCTCTTTCAAAGTAAAATATCCAACTAGAGCTTAAATCTTTCCCCTTTCACCCTCCTTTTCTTTTCACTTTTTCATAATGGGTAACCCAAACAGACGAACTCTTGTCGAGCTTTGCTATCCAGAACCAGATATCTCTTGTTTTCGTAATTGCTTCTGTAAAAAATCCGACTCTACCATGTCTTTAAGGGATAGGATGGAGCAAGCGGAAAGAAACAGATGGGCTCCCCACTCACGATCCTATCAACCGCATCAAAATTCAATATCTTCTTATATTGATAAGTCGTTTAAAGCGAGTGAGGAAACTTCTAAACGCATGTCCATCGCTGAGTATATTGCGAAGGCTGAAAGCCAAAGTTTCAATCCTTTCACTAATCCAAAACCAATAGGACAACAAACACCCTCATTTCCATATGAAAATATTGATACTCATTTTGGGGCGAATATGACATTTGTTCCACCCATGACCATTGCTGAACGAATAACAGTTGTCAGTTGCCATTTAACCGACCAATCTCAATATTCTTCATATAACAATGTTGATCCTACACCTTTTCCTGAAACTTGGGCCCACCCTTCTAATGCTTATCCGCAATACCAAAATTTCACATGTTCTCTAGTTGACACTTCTCTCGAGGCCAATGGGACAAGTCATAGACGCATGTCGATTGTGGAACACATTGAACTTGCCCGTAGCCAACAAGTAAGGGCATCTCTTCTTCGAATTTCTCTTCAGGCTAATACGACAAATCATAAACGCATATCAATTGCGGAACACATTGAATTCGTCCATAGCCAACAATTAGACATTTTCCAACCTTACTCAACTTCCCCACCTTATCTAGACAGTGCTTCTGAAAACTAATTAGGAAGTTCCACGGTTCAAAGAGAATCCTTTATTGGAACTTCTTCACAGATCATATCTAGTTCGGAAGAAGAGTTGAAATTGAATCATGAGACGGAACAAGAGATCCTTCAAAGCCAAAACAAAATCGATTCTTTTGATCTCGACACCTTCCATCCTATATTTGATATTTAACCACTTCCTAGTGATGAGGTGCTCGAGAATAACATGTTTGACTTTTCCAATGGAGAGTGTGCACGAGAGCCTTATGCCCTTCCAAATCAAACCGATTCTTATTCAACTACACTTTATATTTTAAAGCTTCTAACTCCATCAAGTGAATCAAGTGATTTATCGATTGAGGATGGTATAATTGATGAATTTTTAGATACCTATTCGTTTGATTTGACCGAAGGTGTTAGCGGTGATGAGAATATCGTAGAAGATGAACCCGTTATGTTGGATGAGTTGGATTCTCCGACCTATTATATCCCTTCTATTGAATACAAACATCTTCATGTACAATTAACCGACCCTATTCTTACCACCGACCTATCCGAGAAGCAGAACGATATTCAGCCTTCATTTCCCATATCTGGTTCAACAATGCTCGACACCCAAATTTGTTTACCCATTTCATCTCCCATTTTCTTTGGTTCTTCTTCTAATTTTCCTTTAATTCTATCGAGTTTTGATGAATCACACTTCGATATGTCGAGTTCGATAATTCTAAAAAGACCACTTGATTTAGACTCTTTTGAGAATAAGGTAGATGATCTTTTCGAGTGTCCTACCGCCATAATATCTGACAAATCAAGTGTGTTGAATTCGGGGGCCAAACAGATTAACATTGAAACGTTCACTCGGACCATCGATGAAAGTTTCGAAGATATTTTCGCCGATGAACTCGCATTCTTAAATGACACGGATGTTGTGATAAATCAACCTCCACCCGAAGAAGTTGAACCGCCACCTCTTCTTCTTATCAAGAACAAGAATGCGAGTAATCCATCATCATTGTTTTATCTCTACAAACCGAGATGTAAATCCATTCTATTACACTTCTTATCTCCTCCCCACTTCTTCACGTCTATAGGTGACATGATCTACCACCAACCAGTGCGTTACATCGATAAAATATTTGAATGGTTGGTGTTGACTTTTGGTCTTTGTAAAGTTTTATATTGATCAATAACTTTACCCTCTCTATTTATAATTTTAAATGCTTAATAAGGTTTCACTCAAGTTGGGGGGGGAGAAAAATATTTTGGCTCTTGAACGAAAATAAATTTTTTACAAAATGGTGAGCCAAAATATAAGTTTAGGGGAGGATTTTAACTGTCATCAATTCTTGTCCCCGTTACTAACTTTTCCTCCCAGTCTACAGGTTTTTTTTAAGCTTAACAGATGATATCATAGGACACTGCTGCAAACAGGTTTGGGGGAGGTTTGTGCTTATTCACGCATCATTTTTTGCATTATCATAAATATAAGCACAAAATTTTTTAGGAATGGTTTGAGAAAAGCAAGAAAATTAGATGTTTTCTTAAATGAAGCTAGTAATAAATAGTCATGAGCCGTTGTCCCAAGGGTTAGTAAGATGAAGGAAATTACTAAACTGAGGATAAAAATAAGTCTGAAAAATAGTCGCTATTTTTGAGTCCAAACATTTGAACGTTGATACCCTACTATACGCACTTGCATACATCTTGAAAATTGGGATAGTAAAGAATACCTTGAAATGCTCTTATCTAAAAGCCTTGGTATGAAGAAAAATAAAAATATAAAAAAAATGATGAAGAAAAATAAACGCTGGTTTTGTAATTGCTTAAGGCGGCATAAAAAAATATATAGCGAGGGTGCTTTATCACCTAGTATCTTAGACCAACTGGTTTGGGAGCTACTGCTAGGTCTTAGGTGTTGAAAGATGACGAAATTGCTAATTACGCCTAAATGAGTGAGCACATTTAGTAATCGGTCGTTTAGAAGCTCAAGAAGTATTAACGGTTGCATGAAGAATGTGTGGGCAATTCCATCTAAAATATTCACCGACTAAAAAGTACTAAAAAAGATGGACAAGAGTATAATAGCTTCAAATGAATTCTTTAAGTATAGGGATGCTTTTTACACACACATAGGGGTATATGATCGATGTTTGGAAGAAAGGTAAGGAGGAAGACTAAAGGCAATGTTTTATTGATGGATGATGTGATTTCCGACATCTTTTCATGACCATTAAGATAGGGCTCATGGCAACCGAAAAGCTACTGTAGTTGGAAACTCTTCTTTTAAAATTCTTTCTTTTATATGATCATTATCTTTGTATGTAACTTTCATCTTCTCACTTTTATTATGGGATTTTGTGGGTGTAATTCACTGAAAACCCTCAGGAGACAACACTCCTCCTACTAGGGACATCTAGAGGTTTAAAGGCTTGTTGCACGTGCTCAGTGCAATCGTGATTGCCTACGAAAGTGTGCTAGGTTTTTCTTTTTCTTTTTTTCTCTCTCTTGAATAACTAGTTTGTTCGGGACGATCAAAGTTAAGTTTAGGGGTATTTGTTCAGTTGAAAATATTGCACATTTGATGGAACATTTTTCTTACTTTTGTTAAGTACTTAAGGGTGTTTATCGTAATTATGGAACATATGAGGATTTATTTGAAAAATACTCTTTATCATATGTTTATACACTATACTTAACATTATGAAGGAAAATATATGCATATAATATTTATATATTATTTTAGTAATTTAAATATGCATATCATATCAAATATCCCTAATCAATATTATTAAAATATCATATCATATAAAATGGTTAGGATAATATCTCAAATATAACAAATATTACTAATATTATGAATTGAGATATTGTGCAGATATAGCTCAGGTCTGGAGATCGAGATATTTGAGATGCCGGGATTAAAATCTGTCGATAAAATTGAATCAAATCGTAAAATTATGAATGGCAGAGACTCAGAGAAGATTTAAAGAAACCAGACATCACAACAATCTCCACGTGTCAACATCAGGCAGTACCAGAAGTTTCAAACCCTGATCTCTCCAAACTGTCACTCAACCGCGGCCAATACCTTCTATCTGCGGCGGATCCGCGGCCAAATGATGGCTGTTGGATGTAGATTTTCTTCAGTGGGATCGTATCAGAATATCTTAATACATAGGATCTAGGGTTTCTGCTTCTGAGCTATTTAAAGGATCGATAGCTTCATCTAAAAACTATCTATATAATCTTAAAAATAGACCACTAAATGATCACCTAATAGATCTATCCGAAACGATCAACAGGTCCATAGTGATCCACGAATCCAGAAGATCAATCGACGCACATCTACTTCCTACGAGACAGAGATCGGGAGCATAAACTAGGGTTTTTGTACTCTAAATTCGACGGATTTGTAAACGATAGTTGATTAATAAAAAGGTAGATCTTTATTTTAGTTCTTTGCATTTTACTTTCTGCATTACTTTCTACATTTACAATATGATCTTTTTCTTCATCTTCTCTTCTATCTCAACCATGCGTGAATAATTCCTAGCTTACTAGAGTTCGTAGGATTATGATAGATCAATGGCTGATATCTCTTAAATTCTTTTAGATCTTATAAAGTTTATAAATTTTAGCAAAATAAATATTAATATCATTATCGGGCGCGCTATCAATTTATTGATAGTCTCGACTGCGATTTGAGATTAGATTAACAATTGTTTTGGTAAAGGCTAGACATGAATAAAGATCAATGCAAGAATAAGGGTTAAGAGTAGGGAAACCCTAGTTTATTCCAAAAGAACCCTAATCCACATTCATCACTATCGATCTCGGGAAAAGGTTTGGGATGCGTATTACACCAATATGGCAAGGTAGTGACTTATGCATCAAGACAATTGAAGCTTCATGAATGCAATTACCCAATGCACGATTTAGAGCTTGTCGCAGTTGTCTTCGCACTCAAAATTTGGAGGCACTACTTATTGGGAGAGAAGGTAGAAATTTATACTGTAATGACCCTAAAATCTTTATACATTTGTATTATCCCTCTTCAATAATATACCGTATTTATTTGTACTTGGTATTTTCCTTTTTCTATTAAATTTATTATTATTATTTTATTCCTCAATCTATTATGTATTTTTCTGTGTACAATTTCTTTTTCTTATATTTAAGTTTTTAACTTCTCATTCTTATTTTTTCTTTCATAAATATTTAACCCAAATCTATTATTCTTATTCTCTACAAACCATCTGGAAAGCCCACTTTCTTTTTAAGCAACAACATATACTTAATTCTAATTAAATATGTGCATGAACAACCTTGTAGCTCATTGGTTAAGTTCTTGCATTGTTATTCCATAAGTCACATGTTTAAATCCTCATTTTTGCAATTATTTTTTATCATTTTTTTTATTCTTCTCATAACCTACAAATGAGACCTTTCATTTCCAAAATGAATGGCGGCCTTTCATTTCTCTTTTAATTCTCATGTTAAATGCATATATTATTATTCACCATTACACCATCTTTATTTGTCCTCATCTATCTTTTCCTTCATCACATTTTTTATCTCTCACTTCTCCCTCTTCACCTAAAGTCCAAGAAGAAGTCTTCAAGAAGGTCTCGCTAGTAACGCGAGGCTATCGGCAGATAGACAAGCCCGGTGACAATACCGGCTTGTGTATGTAAGTCTCTTCTATCTTTCTCTAGCTCCATCTCTTTCTTTTTATCTTTCTCTTGTCATATTACCATGAACCGCCTCTCGTATCATATCATATTCCTTAAATGGATAACTGTATTGTTATATATATAAATATTGGAAATACATCAAAACACACATATATACTTATATAATTTCGATTAGACTAATGATTGCTTCTTATTCAAGTTACATTGTCGTTTAATTGAATTATAACTTTCCGTCATGTCTTGCATTTAGATTTAACATAATTAATAATGCAATAAACCTAGAGGAAAATTATATGGCATGATATACATTCACATATAAGTTCTTAGAAAAATAAGTATTGTATCAGTTTGGTCGCTATTAGAAATTCATATATTAAAATTGCGGAGAACAATTAGGATATATCGTTTGTCGGTATATTTTAAATTACTTTATTTATATTTTATAAAAGAAAATGAAGTTACAAATAAATACCATGGTTTTCTCATTCACACATATGGTATATCAATACATTTACCTTTAAAATAATTTTTTATAAATAAATTTTTAATTTTAAAAATTTCAGGAAATTTACATATGATAGAATATATTATTTTGTACACGCTGTAAAAAAAATTTAGATCGAACCGCATAACGGTTTAGGAATTATATCGTTTTTATTCACTGATCGTAAAACAGAAAACTGCAGTTATCGGTCAACTTCTAGGACACATAACTTGTTATACCGGTATCCAAATTGAGAAAAATCAGGTGTTTTTGACATCTATATCGAATGATCTAGATTTTCTTTGTTTTATATTTTTAATGAAAACCCACCTAAGATAAAGAAAACTGTGTTACAATATTTAGTGACGAATCTGGACATAATCTGTCCTGATTCGCACACTGTTTTAAATTGGATATAACTCGAACACCCGATGTCCGTTCGTGACAAAATTTAGATGTGTAGATGTACAATTGATAGAAATATAATTTTCTGTATATTATATTACTTATAAATGCATGAAATAACCCGATATAGGTTTTGCAATACAATATATAGTTGCTGTCCAGAAATTTGAATTTCTGTTTTAAATGTTGATATTAAAATGATCATAAGTAGAGCATCAGAAATCCAAATTGCGTAAATCTTAGTGTTTTGGATAAGTACATCGAAAGACCTACAATTTTATAATAATCTTTGTAACCTGAAACCCGATAGAAATTAAGTTAAACCGCGTTTTAAAAATATGTGACGGTGCTGAACAGATTCTGATATGTTTTGCTCGACGATACGAAAACGAGTATATCTCCAAAACCGGTAGGCGTATTTAGGAGAGACCAGAACTCACGTGTGCATAACACTTAATTCTATGTTTTCGTTTATATTCCACATTCGTTCGACTTGATTAATTAGTCGTACATAATATTTGTTTACAGCATTGTTTATTGTAGTTACTCGAATAATATACTTAACTCATTTCATACTATTCAAACATGTATACATATTTATCTTGATCATTAAATTTTTGTATGCACATAAAGATGATAATTAAATACTTTAGTTGTATTTTGAAAACTATGCAAAATTATTTTTACATAAAACCCCCTCAAGTTATATAAATTACAATAAAGACCCTAGTAAATATAGATTTAAGCGGAACCAGTCTCTTGAGCCTCAGGGAGCCGGAGATATGGGTGCTTGCCTATCTAAGGCAGACAACTTAATTAACGGTGTTATCAATACGGTAATCGTCTTTGAAAAAGACACAAGTCATGCCGTCCATGTGCAGCGGTTACCGATAACACCAAAACCTAATTAAGGATTTCAATTTCTTTTCTAATTGTTCTGACTCAGACTGAGTCTCATTTTAAATAATCTGACTTGAATATGATTCAAGTACAATCTACAATCTATAATATTACAATTCAACATGAATCCATATATTCAATATGTTCAATACATTCAATCTATATTGACTGAACCGAACCATGGATATATTCCATTTACATGATTCTCCAGTTATTCCATTTACATGATTATACAGTTACATCTGTTTACTGATATCATGGTTTCGGTCAGTCATCCAATTTACAATCTATACAGTTACAATACAAGACAAACAATACAATCAAAACACTACGGGGTTTAAGGGGTAGATTGGTACGGAAGGTATTAAAAGTGGCATGAGACAGTAAGATTAAGACACCTAACCTATATTTCGTTGTTGTTGTACCTTGGCTTAACGGTTCCTTGTACATTCTGTTTGCCCTGGTCTCTAGCATATTGAGACTCCTCTCGTATACACTGGCATCCTTCTGTACCAAGTTACAAACAACAGCGTTAACACAATATTATAACAATATAATACAACTTCAAGAGATACCTTCTTACTCTGTCTATTCTATTTCTCCCTTATCTTTGGGACTTACCGAGCGATCTGTTCGCTGACGACATTCTCTTCTTTCTTCTTTGAATGTCGTTAGGTGATCTGGACACGTCAGAGATCGAGCCCAGCGCTGAAGACTTGAACCATTTCGTTAAAGACCCAGAGCTATATTTCATTGTACACTTTTATTTCAGTACCTTTCCTTTTGTTTTATGCCATTGTTTAGGCATTGCTTTATTTCAGTTGTATTTACATTTCCATGCATTGTACTAAAGAATGTTAATAAATAAAGTTGATGTTTCATGTCACGCCCCGCTTCCCAGAGTACGCAAGTTTGGGCACGTGACATAGCCAACCATGCTACCTGTGGGTAGGAAGTATCCATCCACAGTCACATTACGGTTGTAAGGATATCAAGAACAAGATAATAAACTAAACTAATACATGTCCAAATCCATAATAACAAGAATCAATAAACAATAAGTGCGGAAGCTAATGATCCAATACAATGAATAAACAGTACGTCCCATAATGCGGGCTCACATCTGGAAATGAAAAGCAATAAATAAACTAAATCCTAAGGACTCACTGTTCAGCCTGCTGGCTGAAGTACTCCTGCTCGGTCGTCGACAAAGGTACGGGATCTGGGCCATGCAAAACCCAGACATCAGCGCGTCATGATATCAAGTATAAGGCATAAACATGGTAATAAACAATGCAAGCATGAACATGAATAAAGCAGCAACAAGAAGTAATAAACAGGGTAATGTGCAGTAGTGACTAAACTGTCCTATCAGGTTTTCTACTCTATAGTCTTTGAAACCAATTGATGAATCGTCGATGTAACTCAATAGTATCCCGTGCGTGCCCGGGACCACGGTCATGATCCTCGGGGCTGAGTCCGAGACGTGCCGCTAAGCAGTAAAAGGTAGTAGGATAGACGAGTGATGTCAGCATCATCACTCCCGGACCGGCCAAGCCCGTAAGACTGATCAGAACAATGTATCGAACTGTTGAGTTACAAGTCGGTTTCACCTTTGATTTCCCCATACCCCCAAACTATGTATGTCAAGTCAGGTATTCAGTAGTCATGGACTAATGCCGACGCAAGGTCAAGTAACAGTAGGTCTGTCTGGGTCGACAGCAGGAATGGTTAGGTTTGTCGGCATTAGGCATGAGATCAGGTAACAGGTCAGGTTACCTTCCATAGATAGAGTCGATATGTACAGGGTGTTGTGTCCGGTGTGTCAGAACATGTGTCAGGTGTATCAAGATCGGTCAATAAGTAATGCAATCAGGTATATGATGATAACAGGTATAGTAACGAATAATGAACAACAACAGGAACAGTAACTAACAATATTATTCTATGTGAACACAGTGATGTTTGTATTTTCATGTTAATCGGTTCACGTACCTTTGGGGTGCAAAAGCCACAAGTGAAGCGATATCGATAACCTACGTAATGGAGTTGCATGAATTTAAACTAAGCATAATAATAGTTACAAGGATGATCTAGCAATTTAGGCAATGATGTGCCAAATTGGTTAATTAGTTAAAGTGTGGATTAATAGCATACCGATTAACTACAAGTAACTACTACAATGGTTTAACATTACGGATGATTGTAATTGCCACCAAGTCGTGTGATTATAACAGATAACATGATTATTAAGTTTGTAGCATGTTAAAGCAAGTATTCGGATACTTGCCTCGGCGGTTCCGCAAACCGAAACACGGATGCGATGTCGGCAGAAACTGCGATACGGAAGCACGGGCCACGGATCGAGTCCCAACAAAGGTCAACGGGATCACACGAACCAGGGGACTTCGCTGGAGCGTCGGGTTCGTCGGACGGCACGGTCGGATTCCGGCAAAAGTTATCGGCAACAAGTTAGCAATAAGATAAACATACAAGATCAGCGGGGTTTGCATCAAAGGGAGTAAAGTGATGCTTACAGAGGAGGAACAGGGGTAACTATGACGGGCCCGACGGCGATGGACCCACCGGCGGCGAACAGGAGGTGTGGCGAGGGTGCTGGAACGGCTGGAAGGCTCGGGGTCGCTGGAAAGGGGTGTTGCGGCGAGCTGGATGAGAGGGGGTCGGCTCTGGTGGTCGAGGGGAAGAGGTAGGTGGTCGAAGGTGGCGTCGACGAGGTCGCCGGCGCGCCTTCCCGGCGAACGGCGGAGGTAGGCAATGGATGAGGGCTCGGGTTCACTGTTCCGGCGAGGGGAGGAGGGAACGACGACGAGGTCGGGTCGAGTAGGGTGAAAGGGTGCCGTGGGAATCGTCGACGACGATGGGTGGCGTCGGCGGCGAGGTCTGCGAGGTTGGAGGCGAGTCCGGGGTTGCGTGCAGGTGCGGGAGAGAGGAGGAAGGAGGGAGGAGGAAAGTATGTGGGTGCGGTGGAGGTCGTGGTGGTGAGGGCGGCGACGGCGAGGTTGCGGTGGCGGTGGTGGGCTGCGCGAGTACGGGCTAGGGTTAGGGTTTGTGTTTTCGTGATGGGAGAGGATGGTGAGGGGCGGCTGTTGCATGGTGAATAAATAGAGGAAGAGAGAGAGAGTTGTTGATAGAGAGAGAGAGATAGATTGAGTGAAGAGAGAGAGAGAGCTGAGGAAAGGAGAGGCGGGGCCCACGAGCTCAATAGGAGCTCGTGATTGGCTGCAGGAGGTAGAGAACTGTTAGAATTGAAGATTCTGAGGATTTGAATGATTTTTAGTTAGGTAAAATATATATATTCGTATAAAATTAGTTTAAGATATTAAATTGAAATGGGCCGTTT
Source organism: Agapanthus africanus (assembly GCA_030015575.1). Classification (NCBI taxonomy): domain Eukaryota; kingdom Viridiplantae; phylum Streptophyta; class Magnoliopsida; order Asparagales; family Amaryllidaceae; genus Agapanthus; species Agapanthus africanus. The sequence goes on from CM057348.1 coordinate 74,395,482, forward strand.
TGGCGCGAAATGAAACATTTCCAAATCGCGCCCGGATTGCGCCCAAAGGTTCCAAATTCAAATTATATGATTTTAAGCGGGTTCCAAATTTTGAAAATAGGTGTTTAATGATTAAAATGCATGCCCCCAAGTCGGACACTTGCACGCGCGCGTAGTCGTCCAAACCTGCCCGTTTAGCCAAACGGAACGGAATCTCGACACGCGGACGCTACCACGCGACTAGTGGCGACGAGTAGGCCAACATGGACATCTTAAATTTCATTTTCGGAGTTAAAATTTGTTATGTGCCAAAAAGACTTAACCGGGTAAAATTTAGCAATAAACGCCAGAAAATCAGGAAAATTGGAATGAGCAATAAATAACCCTCAACTAGTAATATACATAGTATTATTGGGCTCGGGTGTTACATCATACCCAACTACAAAAGAATTTCGTCCTTGAAATTCCAAGAATACAAGATAACTAATTACTGGAAAAGATGAGGGAATTTCTGCCGGATCTCGTCCTCTCGCTCCCAAGTAGATTCTCCATGCGATCGGTTACCCCAAGAAACTAGCACAAGAGGGATAACCTTGTTCTTAAGAACCTTTTCTCTTCGATCCTTGATCTCGACTGGTCGCTCCTCAAAAGTCAGGTCCTCCCGAACGGTCAACTCCGAGTGATCCAAAACATGGGTCTCATCACGAACATATCTCCGTAGTTGAGAAACATGAAATACATCATGAACTCCTGCTAATGACGATGGTAACGCCAACCGGTACGATACCTCTCCAACACGCTCCACTATCTCGAAGGGTCCAACGAATCGGGGACTAAGCTTTCCCCGACTTCCAAAGCGAATCACCCCTCTAGTCGGTGATATCTTCAGGAATACAAAATCGCCCACGGCGAACTCTAGAGGTCTTCTTGACGTGTCGGCCCAACTCTTCTGTCTGTCTTGAGCTGCCTTCATATGCTTTCTGATTGTATTCACCTTCTCGACTGTCTGCACCACCAAATCTGGTCCTAGTAACCTTCGTTCACCAACATCATCCCAACAAACCGGTGAACGGCACTTACGACCATACAGTGCTTCAAACGGGGCCATCTGAATAGTTGCTTGGAAGCTGTTGTTGTACGAAAACTCCACCAGGTGTAGATGATCTTCCCAAGAACCTTTGAAGTCCAACATGCAAGCCCTCAACATATCTTCAAGGGTCTGGATCGTTCTCTCCGATTGTCCATCAGTCTGGGGATGATAGGCTGTGCTAAACTTCAATCGAGTCCCCAAACTTTCTTGTAAACTCCTCCAGAAGTGCGACAAGAACCGAGTGTCCCGGTCGGACACGATGCTTACCGGTACTCCATGCAATCTGACAATCTCCTGCATGTATCGCTCTGCCAAGGTCTCTGTCGATTGACCAACCCGAAAAGGAATAAAGTGAGCTGCCTTGGTCAACCGATCGACAATCACCCATACTGCATTGTTGCCCTTTGGACTCCGCGGTAAAGCCGTCACGAAATCCATGGTTATATGTTCCCACTTCCATTGAGGAATCGGAAGTGGTTGCAACAAACCAGCAACCCTTTGGTGTTCAGCCTTGACTTGCTGACATACCAAGCACTTAGCCACGAAGCGAGCGATTTCCCGTTTCATACCTTCCCACCAGAAATGCTGTCGAATATCTCGGTACATCTTTGTCCCTCCTGGATGTACAGAGTAAGCTGAACTGTGTGCCTCCTTCATAAGCTCTTCACGCACATCTCCTTTTGGCACACACACACGGCTACCATATCTCAACGAACCATTTTCATGGATCAGTAGATCGGTTCGTAGTCCGGCTCCAACCTGCTCTCGAAACTTTTGCAGTCTAGGATCCTGCGATTGCGCCGCTTTAATCTTCTCAACTAAGGACGATTGTACTTGTAACTGCATCAACTGTCCTGTAGCACGCGGTAGCACAACCTCCAAGTCAAATCTCCGAAACTCCTCAATGATCTCTCTCTGTGCCGTCAATAACTGAATTGCTGGTAACCGACTTAGTGCATCTGGCACGACATTAAATTTTCCCGGATGGTACTTAAGATCAAGGTCGTAGTCGGCCATCAGCTCCAACCATCTGCGTTGCCTCATGTTCAACTCCTTCTGAGTGAACACATATTTCAAACTCTTGTGATCCGTAAAGACTTCAACTCTCTCGCCCAGAAGGTAGTGTCTCCAAATCTTCAGGACGAAGATCACAGCTGCAAGCTCCAAGTCGTGAGTCGGATAGTTCTGCTCATGAGTCTTCAGCTGTCTCGATGCGTAAGCGACGACTTTCCCATTCTGCATCAAAACACATCCCAATCCTTTTCCAGATGCGTCGCTGTGAATCACCAGTCCTCCTGAATCATCCGGTACGGTTAGGATAGGGGCGGTTATCAACTTCTGCTTCAACGTCTCGAAGGCCAATGCACATCCATCTGTCCAAACAAACGGTACCTCCTTGCGCGTAAGCTTGGTTAACGGCTCAGCTAAACGAGCGAAGTTCTCCACAAATCTTCTGTAGTAACCGGCGAGTCCAAGAAAACTTCTTATCTCTGCAACATTCTTTGGAACAGGCCAATCTCGAACTGCTGTAATCTTCTCGGGATCAACGGCGATTCCATCGCCCGACACGACATGCCCCAGAAACTTCACTTCTTCCAGCCAGAATTCGCACTTACTCATCTTCGCGAATAATTTCTCCTGTCTCAGCGTTTGCAGTGCGATCCTTAAGTGCTCAGCATGCTCCTCCGGACTCTTTGAGTACACCAGAATATCGTCAATGAATACCACAATAAACTGGTCCAAGAACGGTGAAAAGATCCTGTTCATCAAGTCCATAAATATTGCCGGCGCATTAGTCACTCCGAAGGGCATCACTAAATACTCGAAATGCCCATACCGAGTTCGAAACGCCGTCTTGCAAATGTCTTCTGCCTTCACTCGGACCTGATGATATCCTGATCGCAAGTCCAGTTTCGAGAATACCCTCGCGCCACTAAGCTGCTCAAAAAGTTCTCCAATGCGAGGGATCGGGTACTTGTTCTTAATAGTCACCCGGTTTAATTCTCGGTAATCGATGCACATCCTTCTCGTGCCATCCTTCTTCTTCACTAAAAGAACTGGAGCTCCCCAAGGTGAGTTGCTGCTTCGAATCCATCCCTTCTCGAGTAATTCACCCACCTGTTTCTTAACCTCTTCCAATTCCACCGGTGCCATCGGATAATAAGATTTTGATACTGGCGCTGCACCAGGAATAAGGTCGATCGCAAACTCCACATCTCGCTTCGGCGGTAGGCCTGAAATATCTTCAAACACATCCATAAAGTCGCGAACAACTGCCGGCTCTTCATTACTATCCACAACCATAGCCGCAAGAACATTGTTCGTCGGCCTAGCCCTAAACTCGACTGGCCCGACGGAACTGCTTCCTCCGATGAAAGTAAACTCAGGGTGTCCGGGAATCTGGAAAATTACTTTCCTTGCCCTACAATCAATGTGTGCGTGGAAAGTGCCAAGAAAATCCATTCCCAAGACTACTTCATAACTGCCCGTATCAATCACCAAGAAATCTGCAAAAAGCTCCCGTCCACAAACAACAACTGTACAATCTCTACATTCCTTACTAGCTATGATTTTCCCATTCCCAGTGTGTATGTCCCAAAAACTAGACAGGGTCGTGCAGGTGATCGAGTGTGTAGTTATAAAATTTGATGACATAAAACAGTGGGATGCTCCGGAATCAAATAATGCCAAAGCGGGAAAACCACGAACGAGTACAGTACCTGAAACCACTTCTCCTGATGCCTTGGCTTCCTCAGCTGTCAAAGTGAAAGCTCGACCCTGGTTGGGTCCTTGTGTCAGCTGCTTCTGCCCCTGGAACGGTCTCTGCGGAGGCTTCTGTATATCATCTCTCGTGCGAAGCTTCGACGGACAAGCACTGACTGCATGATCGGCTGCTCCACAAACCAAGCAAAGTCCCAGTCTTCTTCTACACTCCTTATGCACGTGCCCAGGTAAGTGGCAGTAGGCACAGGTCACGCTCTTCCTTCGATCAACGATCACAGGCTTCTTCATTGGCGCTACACCTCGACGGTCCACTGGAATACCTCTGCGCCCATGATCTCGGTTAGGTACAAATGCAGGCTTCCTGGCCGCAACTGCTGTCTGGTGAAGGTTCCCTTTCGATCCTGATAAACTCTGTTGCTCTCTGGCTGCCGTAAGAACCTGCGAGAAAGTGGTCAAACCCAGGGAGACAATCTGCCTCTGGATGTCCACATCCAAACTGCGCAAGAACCTTCGCGCCCTGTCTGCCTCCTTGGCGACCAAGGGCCCAGCGAAATGGCTAAGTCTCGTCCACTCCGCTGCATGCACATCCACAGCTGCTCCATTTTGTTTCAGCCCAATAAATCTCTCCTCCATTTCCTCCCGTGCAGTCCGCGGGAAGAACTTTTCCAAGAAACTTTTGGAGAAATCCGCCCAACTGATTGGCTTGGACAGGCGGGTCTCCTCCACAAGCCACCACTCTCGGGCGTAATCCACCAGCTGAATGCGCACCACATCAACTCTCTTGTCTTCTGGGATCTGTGCCGCAATCAATAAATTCTCTGTGTCCACAAGCCACTGCTCGGCTGGCAACGGCTCCTCCAAGCCAGTAAAAGTAGTAGGACCCAACCGTCTGAAATCTGCCACGGTCCCTACTCGGTCGACTGGCTTCGCTACAGCGGTGTTTACAGACTGCTGCATAGCCTGCAAACCCTCCTGAAATGAATCGGCTTGCTGCTGGATCAGCTCAGTTTGCCTCTTCTGATTTTCCAACATCCCACGTATCACTCCTAACATGGCGGCTTCGTACACACGCCTCTGATACGTCTTGAAATTCTTATCTGCCATGGTCCTGAAATCAAAACAAACAACATTAGCATGATGATAGATTCAATATATAAACCAAAGTTAGAACTCCAAGATACTTAAATAGAGTACTGCATTGTAGCTATGCCGCGGTATCATAGCCGCAATTACTTAACTCCACCCAAGTCGCCTAAGTCCTAGAGATAACAAGAAGTTAGGTTTCGAGTTGACAATGCAAAATAAGTTTGCATGTCGACATGATCTGGAAGAATGATTCAAGGACGGTAAAACGGTCAAGGTGGCAGGACATGTCTCCTAATCACGGGTATTCTGATTCGTGTATCGGGTGCGATACCCAACTACAAAGAATCAACCCAATTAACCTATGGCTCTGATACCATAAAACCATGTCACGCCCTGCTTCCCAGAGTACGCAAGTTTGGGCACGTGACATAGCCAACCATGCTACCTGTGGGTAGGAAGTATCCATCCACAGTCACATTACGGTTGTAAGGATATCAAGAACAAGATAATAAACTAAACTAATACATGTCCAAATCCATAATAACAAGAATCAATAAACAATAAGTGCGGAAGCTAATGATCCAATACAATGAATAAACAGTACGTCCCATAATGCGGGCTCACATCTGGAAATGAAAAGCAATAAATAAACTAAATCCTAAGGACTCACTGTTCAGCCTGCTGGCTGAAGTACTCCTGCTCGGTCGTCGACAAAGGTACGGGATCTGGGCCATGCAAAACCCAGACGTCAGCGCGTCATGATATCAAGTATAAGGCATAAACATGGTAATAAACAATGCAAGCATGAACATGAATAAAGCAGCAACAAGAAGTAATAAACAGGGTAATGTGCAGTAGTGACTAAACTGTCCTATCAGGTTTTCTACTCTATAGTCTTTGAAACCAATTGATGAATCGTCGATGTAACTCAATAGTATCCCGTGCGTGCCCGGGACCACGGTCATGATCCTCGGGGCTGAGTCCGAGACGTGCCGCTAAGCAGTAAAAGGTAGTAGGATAGACGAGTGATGTCAGCATCATCACTCCCGGACCGGCCAAGCCCGTAAGACTGATCAGAACAATGTATCGAACTGTTGAGTTACAAGTCGGTTTCACCTTTGATTTCCCCATACCCCCAAACTATGTATGTCAAGTCAGGTATTCAGTAGTCATGGACTAATGCCGACGCAAGGTCAAGTAACAGTAGGTCTGTCTGGGTCGACAGCAGGAATGGTTAGGTTTGTCGGCATTAGGCATGAGATCAGGTAACAGGTCAGGTTACTTTCCATAGATAGAGTCGATATGTACAGGGTGTTGTGTCCGGTGTGTCAGAACATGTGTCAGGTGTATCAAGATCGGTCAATAAGTAATGCAATCAGGTATATGATGATAACAGGTATAGTAACGAATAATGAACAACAACAGGAACAGTAACTAACAATATTATTCTATGTGAACACAGTGATGTTTGTATTTTCATGTTAATCGGTTCACGCACCTTTGGGGTGCAAAAGCCACAAGTGAAGCGATATCGATAACCTACGTAATGGAGTTGCATGAATTTAAACTAAGCATAATAATAGTTACAAGGATGATCTAGCAATTTAGGCAATGATGTGCCAAATTGGTTAATTAGTTAAAGTGTGGATTAATAGCATACCGATTAACTACAAGTAACTACTACAATGGTTTAACATTACGGATGATTGTAATTGCCACCAAGTCGTGTGATTATAACAGATAACATGATTATTAAGTTTGTAGCATGTTAAAGCAAGTATTCGGATACTTGCCTCGGCGGTTCCGCAAACCGAAACACGGATGCGATGTCGGCAGAAACTGCGATACGGAAGCACGGGCCACGGATCGAGTCCCAACAAAGGTCAACGGGATCACACGAACCAGGGGACTTCGCTGGAGCGTCGGGTTCGTCGGACGGCACGGTCGGATTCCGGCAAAAGTTATCGGCAACAAGTTAGCAATAAGATAAACATACAAGATCAGCGGGGTTTGCATCAAAGGGAGTAAAGTGATGCTTACAGAGGAGGAACAGGGGTAACTATGACGGGCCCGACGGCGATGGACCCACCGGCGGCGAACAGGAGGTGTGGCGAGGGTGCTGGAACGGCTGGAAGGCTCGGGGTCGCTGGAAAGGGGTGTTGCGGCGAGCTGGATGAGAGGGGGTCGGCTCTGGTGGTCGAGGGGAAGAGGTAGGTGGTCGAAGGTGGCGTCGACGAGGTCGCCGGCGCGCCTTCCCGGCGAACGGCGGAGGTAGGCAATGGATGAGGGCTCGGGTTCACTGTTCCGGCGAGGGGAGGAGGGAACGACGACGAGGTCGGGTCGAGTAGGGTGAAAGGGTGCCGTGGGAATCGTCGACGACGATGGGTGGCGTCGGCGGCGAGGTCTGCGAGGTTGGAGGCGAGTCCGGGGTTGCGTGCAGGTGCGGGAGAGAGGAGGAAGGAGGGAGGAGGAAAGTATGTGGGTGCGGTGGAGGTCGTGGTGGTGAGGGCGGCGACGGCGAGGTTGCGGTGGCGGTGGTGGGCTGCGCGAGTACGGGCTAGGGTTAGGGTTTGTGTTTTCGTGATGGGAGAGGATGGTGAGGGGCGGCTGTTGCATGGTGAATAAATAGAGGAAGAGAGAGAGAGTTGTTGATAGAGAGAGAGAGATAGATTGAGTGAAGAGAGAGAGAGAGCTGAGGAAAGGAGAGGCGGGGCCCACGAGCTCAATAGGAGCTCGTGATTGGCTGCAGGAGGTAGAGAACTGTTAGAATTGAAGATTCTGAGGATTTGAATGATTTTTAGTTAGGTAAAATATATATATTCGTATAAAATTAGTTTAAGATATTAAATTGAAATGGGCCGTTTTGGCGCGAAATGAAACATTTCCAAATCGCGCCCGGATTGCGCCCAAAGGTTCCAAATTCAAATTATATGATTTTAAGCGGGTTCCAAATTTTGAAAATAGGTGTTTAATGATTAAAATGCATGCCCCCAAGTCGGACACTTGCACGCGCGCGTAGTCGTCCAAACCTGCCCGTTTAGCCAAACGGAACGGAATCTCAACACGCGGACGCTACCACGCGACTAGTGGCGACGAGTAGGCCAACATGGACATCTTAAATTTCATTTTCGGAGTTAAAATTTGTTATGTGCCAAAAAGACTTAACCGGGTAAAATTTAGCAATAAACGCCAGAAAATCAGGAAAATTGGAATGAGCAATAAATAACCCTCAACAAGTAATATACATAGTATTATTGGGCTCGGATGTTACATTTCATTACATTTGTCTCTTGTGTATATTTCTTTTATATTGCTTAGATACGCTTAGCGTATTTACTTCAGAGTAAATACGTAGCGGACCAGTCGCGTCCCCTTCGTCGTATACCGGGAAGCGGGGCGTGACATATACCGATCATAAGAGCTTGAAGTATATATTCACACAAAAAGAATTAAACATAAGACAAAGAAGATGGCTAGAATTAATGGTGGATTTCGATGTAAATTTACAATACCATCTGGGGAAGGTGAATGTAGTCCCAGACGCTTTGAGTCGTCAACCAATGGCTTCGAGTCTGACTGCTCATTGGAGGAATTGTCAAGACCTCAATGAACTAGAGACTGATATGATTATGCCAGGAATTCTCGCATCCTTCATGAATCTACAAATTCACTCTTCGTTCGTCGAACGAATCAAGACAGCTCAAATTAAGGATACTAGATTGCAAAGGATCAGAGAACAGGTGGAAACGAATTTGCGGGCAGACTTTATCATCCACGAAGATGGTTCGCTAAGGTATGAGAGCAGAATCTGTGTGCCTAAGGGAGAGATAAGAGAAGAATTATTAAGAGAAGCACATAGTTCTCCATACCCTGTTCATCCCGGAGGGACAAAGATGTAAAAGAACCTCAGACAAAACTATTGGTGGCATGGGATGAAGCGAGAAATAGCCAAGAGTGTGTTCAAATGCCTAGTTTGCTAACAAGTAAAGGCTGAACACCACAGGACGACAGATCTACTACAGCCTTTACCGATACCTGAATGGAAATGGAAGAACGTCACAATGGATTTTGTGACTGCGCTCCCTTGCAAGTCCAAGGGAAACGATGCAATGTGGGTGATAGTGGATCGACTCACCTAGTCGGCACATTTCATTCCTTTTCTAGTTGGTCAATCAACTGAAAGCCTCGCAAAGAAGTACATGGAGGAGATTGTCAGATTGCATGGAGTACCAATATGCATTGTGTCCGACTGAGATACGCGTTTCAGATCTCAGTTTTGGCAAAGTTTATAAGAGAGTTTGGGCACCAATCTGAGTTTCAGTACCTCCTACCACCCTTAGACTGATGGCCAATCAGAAAGGGTTATTTAGATTCTCAAAGACATGCTCCAAGCCTGTATGTTGGATTTTAAAGGATCTTGGGAAGATCACCTACACTTAGTAGAGTTTGCTTACAACAATAGCTACCAGTCCAGTACCGGCATGGCGCCATTCGCCGCTTTGTATGGGCGGAAGTGTATGTCACCGTCAAGTTAGGACGATATTGGAGATCGAGAACTTTTCGGCCCCGAGATGATTGTCGAGACAGTGGAGGTGATAAGAACAATCAGGAAACAATTACGCATAGCACAAGATCGGCAAAAATATTGGGCTGATACGAAGAGAAGGCCTCTAAAATTCTAACCAGGAGAACACGTGTTTTTTAAGATTTCTCCTAACTGGGGAGTGATACGTTTTGGGAAATGCGGAAAACTCAGCCCGCAGTTTATAGGTTCTTTTGACATTCTCGAACGAGTTGGTGAGGTTGTGTATCGCCTAGCCTTACCACCTTCTCTGGAAGGCGTACGCAATATTTTCCATATCTCATAGTTGAGGAGGTATGTTAGCGACCCTGGTCACGTTTTGGATCACTCCGAAATCACTGTAGGGGCTGATCTAACCTACGAACAACAACCAGTCGAGATTCGAGACCGCAAGGAGAAAATCTTGAAGGACAAGACGATCAAATTGGTAAGCATTATGTGGAGGAAGAACTCTCCGGACGAGTCCACATGGAAAAGAGAGGATGAGTTAAGAGAACGTTATCCTTACCTATTTAAATTTTCCCCTATGTAAAATTTCTCTTTCGTTTACCTCAATAATTTTGAGGACGAAATTATTTTAAGAAAGGTAGATTGTAACGACCGTATTTTCTAATATCTAATAAAAGGTATTTTATTGAGTATTAAGTATTTATTTGCGTATTTACTTGATGGAGAAATATTTTATTTTAATGATTTATTTTTAAAAGTAATTTTAGTAATTTTTAAAGTACTTGAAAATAATTGATGTAATTTTCTAAAAGCTATTATTATTTTTCTGGGCTTAAAACGTTTTAATGAAATTTTATAATATCTTAATTTTTTTTACATTTTTATTATTAATTAAAATAAATATTTCGTAATTAAAATAATTTTTAAAGTTAGGATAAATTAAATAAATATAGTAACAAACAAATATTTTAGAATATGAGTAAATAAATTAGTTCTAACCAAAAATTATTTTTATACTGAAAATAACAATAAAATATATTTTTTGAAATTTTTCCATAATTTTCCCGTATTCTTAACTATTTTTAACAAATTTTTGGAAACAAAATCATATAGGGAAAACTATTTTAAATTTAAAAGAAGAAGAAAAAAATAAAATATATATAAGGAGGGAAACCTGGACCGTTGGATTCAAGATCCAACGACCCATAATTGTGGCGGCGGCCACGAGCACGGGGCCCACGCGCCTGTGATCGTAGGCGCGTGAATTCTCGTGGCTATGTGGCCACGAGATGGGGGCTCGCGAGAGCCGTTGGATTTAAATCCAACGGCTCTTGATCACTAACGGCGGCGGCGAATCATCAAGCAGTGATTCAAAATCATTGAGGGCACGGGTTTCGAGGATTTATGGTGAGATTTGAACCGTTTTTGGGATTTTATTGTTGGGAGAAAAACCCTATAAATAGAGACCTTCAAACTTTATTTTCTCACACTAAAGAACTCCGAAAATTCTAAAAGAAATACTGAGCCCTTCATATCGCCGAAGCCGACGCTATGGTTCCATCCAATCGTCGAGAAAAAAATCAGAACGTGGAGATATACATTTTTAGTGCAACGAGACGTTTCGGCTTCCTGAATCTTCATCTCGAAACAAAGGTAGGATCCGCCTCTCACCACTTGATGTATCACCTTCTTCAATTAGAATTTCTTAGACATGATAATAATCTTGCAACCCATTTTAATACGTTGTTAAACCCTTCATGCATATTATGTTACGGTATTATTTTAATGAAAAATTCTTGACTTGATGGTGACATCACGGGATAACAGCCTATCCATCATGCTCACACACATACCTACGATAAAAAAATTCATGATGTTGTTTATCAGTTAAATTGGCACATCACACATACCTTCTAATATCATATTGGTTATTATTTTGCTAAGATAATATTTCACACATACAGTATGATCTCAAAATAAGTTATTCCACAACATGCCCACATATTATGAAAAGTTTATGTTTGAAAACATATACCGTTTAAGTAAGTATATTAAAAGGGGTTAAAAAATAATATAATATATTTTTATTGATATTATAAGATAAATCTTAGTTTCGATAAAATATCCCAATGTTTGAAAAGTCGTAATGTTATATATACCCTAAAATTTCAAAACAGCCTATGTTCGCATAAATATCATATTTTTCCATGTTACATAAGTTAATTTTAATATAGTGTTTTTATCTATACCTTTTCACCTAAGGGAATAATTTTTATATTAATACCTTTAGTCTATAACTACTAAGGTTTAATAAGATATTTTAATAGGGTAATATTTTACATGAAACGCCCCGTGGCTGCTAGACAATCGTCCCTCAAAAGGACTCAAATCCTGTTGTTCATGTACAACGACTATCAACGCGGAGTTGTTCTTGTAGAATATCATTTTTAATAAAATACCCTAATTTAAATAGGATAATATTTTACTTAAATAGCTCATGGTTGATAGGTAATCGTCCCTGAAAAGGAAACAAATTCCGCTGCCCATATGCAGCGGTTGCCAACACGGACGTATTTCTAAAATGTTACCTCCAAATAAACACCCTAAATTTATAAATTATTATTTACAATAAAATATCTTAATCCGCCCTAAAAGGATATAATTTTATTTAAATATCTTGATCTTTACTAAAAGGTCATTTCAACAAAAACCATAACCATTATAAATGATATTTTCCAAAGAGAATACATAAAACTTTATTAAAAGATAATTTCAGATAAATACCATAATCTTTCTTTAAAAAGATATTTTCATTAAAATACCATGGGTTTCCCAAAATTATAATTACTCTAAAATATCATGGTTTTCTTATCAACAAAGACTACCAGTAAATGCCATGATCTTTATTAACTAAGGGTTCTAAATATTATGATACACCTTACAGATTTTAAAAGATAATAAGATAAAATGAATGGTTGTGAAACACCATATTAAATGAGATCAACTTTTCGAATAAGAACTTACGACATATCTGACACATGATACGGTTAGGGTTAGAAAGCGTGAACCTAGATATGAAATACTTTATAAATGAAGATCTCTTCAGGCAGGATGAATGGTCCAATATGTGGACGACTACTTACCCGATTTTCGGGAGAATACTAACCCGGTTTTCGGGCGAATACTATCCCGGCTTTCGGGCGAATACTAACTCTATATTCAGGTGAATACCAACCCTATTTTGAGGGCGAGTAATCCAATATGTGGATAACATACGATGTGGGAAATTCCATGCCCAAATGATATACGCACTAACTCTAATTCGTCAAAATCTTTATACTGAACAACGGGGATGGGTAGTTTGATTAGGTAATGAGACATGGAACTCGAATTCTTGTACTACTCGATCATGATCCCAGAAAGTGAAACTGTACATTTCACTTCCCCCAGTCGTTGTTCCGTGGCCACAATGGAATAATCGCGAGTATCCGGACCCTTGTTTAACAAACTAATGTGAACTTTTACCTAACAGATACCTCATAAAACATACCCTTATTCATATATAGCTCATTCAACATGTCCTTATTTACATACACCTCATACTCTCATACTCATATATATCATATCTGTACCCACACATCATACCTACATACACTTGCTCGTTTTCGTATCTTTACTTCCTTATGAGGCAATTCTACTCGAGTATAACTCGCTGACGAACCTTCCTTTTCTCTTTCTCTATCTCTGAAATGTCCGTTAGATGAAAATGAGTATTATGATGGGGATCAAGGTGTGGAGCCTACTAATGAAGATTATGCGGACTTGACGACGGAAGATTAGCTAGTTAAATTTTTTTTTGTTGCCTACATGTTTTGGGTTTTTGCTTCTTCTTCGATATAATTAAACTATTTAGTTTATTTTACTCATTCTTTTGGAATGTAATAAAGTTTGGTAAATGGAAATAAATACTTTCCGCTTTTATTGTTTTGTTTTGGTACATATCCAGCATGTTATAGATATTCATACGCATTACTAACAATATTAAATAGACCACATTCAATACAGTTAGGTTGTGGACCATACCACGTTACTCCTTCACCTTCTTTTGAGAAGCGGGGTGTGACATCATCTATTTAAGAGATGTAATAGAAAGGGTTTGCATGAGAGCCTCAAAAGTTATGAATCTTTCTTCCTCAAAATAATAAAATTCTTTTTCTTCCCGTGGATTAGACGATTTTGCTAAACCATGTAAATTATTGTGTTTGATTTAGTTTTGTTGTGTGATTATCTTTATCATCAAGGAGGAATTCTAATTGTTGCTACGCTTTCGCAAAGTGTGCATATTGAGGAAGAATTGCTAACGTATGGGAGAAATTAGATCCGCTCCGATCCATTTACAGGCCTAACTTCATCCACACAAAAGAAAAAAATAAGAAAATGAAAAGACGACAACCATCTTTCTCTCTCTATCTCTATCTTTTTTATGTATTACATATTCTCTCATGCTCAAGCCCAAAAAGCGATATGACCAAATTTATACATAAGCCCTTATTCTTTGTTATATTGTATAATTCATAAATTTCTTAATTGTAATATTATCACTAACCACAATCATTTAATTTAAATTCAGAAAAACAATAGATATTTTAAAAAAAAATCCTGTAATATCCAAAATAAAAAAATTTACACATGCCTTCACTATATAAGTCGTTCAAAATATATATACACGTGCATCACAGTTGCAAAATACTAATAATGTAAGCTTGGTGAACTGGTATGTTTAGAGGTCAGGTTTTGCATACTCCAAGGTATAGAGATTTATTTAGGGGAAAAATTATTTTTGTATGTTTTTGTTTGTTGTTTAAATAAAAAACATTAACATGGTATGTCGTGTAAAACAAAAAAAAAATCTTTATGTTTTATGAAATTTTCAGTGTATGTCTGTGATCGATCCAAGTAATTTTAACTTATGTGGCAACACTTCGTAGTTTCACATACATATACATATGCTTCTCTCATGAGTCATAACTGTACATTCACAAAAGCCCTTAATCATATTGGGCAATATATATTGACATATAATCATCTCTTGTTTACTATAATAATACCAAATTAAGGAAGGGGCAGTAAGATTGAAATCTTGAGATTATTAGCATGACATGCGGCAAGAAAGGTTTTCTATGATTTCTGGGAAAATACTTTTTGCTATTATTTCCATTGTCTTTTTAGCTTTTTATTAAACTTATCATATCTCATGCTTTATTAAAAACTAAAATCTATGTTATTATAACTAAAAGTTAGCTAGCCAATAAAAAGAGGACAGAATGCCACAAAATGTTCAATATAGCTGTTTTCATGTATGACTCGTTCGTGAAGAATATCGTAGTTTTGAAAGTTGGTTTAGAAAGTAATTTTGAAATGATAAATACTGATAAAAAAACGAATTATACAGTTTGCCTGTAGCGATTTTCTACGGTGATGGACCCGAAGCAGCCTACGTTTTCTTTCTTCCATGTCATTTCTTGGAAGCAGCTAGCATGTGCTAAATGCTTATCGAGGGAAGGAGAGAAAGACAAATTTGGATTTGGTAGTATTCTGTAGAGATTTCATTGGAATTTATATGAGTTAGATACGACGTGATTCCCATGCGTTTCTCCATCTGTCCTCTTTAAAATATTCTTGCCACCACAAAACTCCAAATCGATCAAACTATCAATGTGATCAAAGAAGGTAGGACCAAATCTTAGGGTCTATTCCCCCTTTGATTTTCCTTTTAATTAAAAGAAAATATAAAAACCAAATCTTATACTATATTTTGTATGTACACTAGATTTCAAACTGCCGACCCGTACAATAAAATAATTAGTTACTCTAAAACACAAAAAAATAAATATTTTCAATATATTTTTGTGTTAATTGTAAAACTAAAAAAATTACTTGCAACTTTATTACTTCATGAAAGAAAATTGTAGAGACAAACTTTGTGCGTTACACATAAGTACTGCTACAAATGTGGACTGCCCCTACGGATGGAACATTATGTAGGGACAATTTTTGTTTGTCCTTACAGATATATATGTAGAGACAAATTATGGAACCATCGATGAACTAAATTTATTAAAATTTAATATTTGATTTTGTCCCTTCGGAGCCACAAGACTAACCCATGCGGATAAAGAAGTAGTGGCAATATTTGGGTATCTAAAAAAAAGTAGATAATTAAATCCCCAAATAATTTTACCGTCGAAAGTGTACCCTAATCGTTCTCGCCCCCTAAAAAAATTTCACTGCCGTAGGACTTCCATCGCTGTCGTCCGGATTCCATAGCCGCCGTCGAGATCCATCCCCGCCGTCTAGCTTCCATCGCCGGTGAGCTCCAACTCCCCCTTCCATCTCCTCGAGCTCCATCGCCCTTTCTATTTTCTCGAGCTTCATCATCGAGTCTTCTTTACTGTCTAACTTCCATCGCCGGCAAGCAGTCATCGTTGTCGTCGCCGTCTAGTACCCTAATTCTCTTTCAGGTACGTAAAAATTTTTTATTCCATTTTAAAAAATTGATTTTTAAAAGAAACATAAAAAGCAGATGATGTTGATGATGATGATTGTTGGTGGAGTGGTTGTTTGGTGATGTTGATGATGATAATTGTTGGTGGAGTGGTTGTTTGGTAGGGTGGTTATTTGAGTAGGATTTGGGTTAGGGTGATGATTAGGGTAAATTTGGGTTAATTAGGCTAATTTGTATTAATTAGGTTAGGGTTTGGGTGATGATTATGGTTAAGGTTAGTTGTATTTTGAGCTAATTAAGTTAAATGTGTTTAATTTGGGTTAGGATGATGATTAGGATTAATTAGGTTAATTTGGGTTAATTAAGGTTAGGGATTGGGTGTATGATAATAAAATCTGTAGGTCTGGTCGTGGGTGGTGGTGGCTGTAATGATCAGTGGTGGGCGGTGGCGGCTGTGGTTGTCGGTGGTGGGTGGGTGCATGGTGGCTGTGGCGACGGCTGTGGTTTGAGGATGGGATGGCGGCGGTGGTGGTTGTGGTTATTGTTGTGGTGGTGGTGGTGGGTGGCGGCGACTATGGGTGGTGGTGGTTGCGCTGTAATTAGGTCTAGGGTTAGAGTTAATTGAGTCTAAGGTTAGGGTTAAGGTAGTTAGGGTTAATTTGTTCTAGGGTTATGATTAAGATAATTAGGGTTAAAATTAAGGGTGAGAGTTATGATTAGGGTATTTTAGTGTTGGTGTAGCTGTGTGTGTGTGAGAGATAATGTTGATGATGATATGCGTGTGTTTGTGTGTGTTTGTGATAATGATGATGTTAATCTCTCATATTAAATAAGGTCAAACCGTAATTTTAAACTTAACATAAAAATTAAATCCAAAATCTTAAACTTCATATCAAAACCAAATCTAAAATCTTAAACTTGATTAAAAAACCCTTAATTTTAAAAAAACTTTACCTAAACTAAAAACTTAAAACCTTTGAAATTGAAACGTAAACGTAAAACCAATTCAAATTAAATCTTATAATAAGTGTATATATGATAATTGATGATAATATGAAATTTTCATATGCTCATCGATCGTCATATGTGAAAATCAAAGTGCGACTTAGTCCCAGTTTATCGGTTAACATATGTTCGATATTCGTCGTGACATAAAATTATACGAAGGTTGTTAAATATCGGACGGTATCGTTCGGTGCTAACAACCGTCATGTAGTCTATGTGATGAGAAAATTCAATCGTATGATAACCGATAGATTTATCCAGTTTGGACAAGTTAGGAATGTATAAAGCAAACACTTATATTCACTTGTGTTTTTATTCGTTTTAAGTTATTCCGTCGGTACTTTTCCGCTTGTTCTCCATGTTGGATATAGTGCCCTCAGAGTCAATTATTGAATCACAGGCACGTGATTGCAATGATTGAGGGAGGACCTATGCCGGTAGGACAGTCTTACTCAAGATGATAGTATACTATCTGGTTTATCTTTATCATCGTGTACTGCTTTAGGTTACCTTACAGGTCACTATTGCGCGTTGATAGAGCCCTTAGGATTCTTACTTGATGGCCAGCAGTATGATGGCGATCATATACGTGGGAGCTGGGGTCTATAAGCACATCCTTAAATTGGTCTCTACTCGTGGGAGTTTTCGAGACAGGGCATCGATACCCCAGAGCAGACTAGTGTATACCGTCGAGACCCCGATGAGGGGCGGTGGTCGGTCTCACAAGCCACTGGTGTCAGTTGGTTCACCTAAGATATATACAGGTACTCATTGGGTTATGAGTACACCAGACAGGACTCGCCGGGAACATGCTAGTTGGTATTATACCTGACGTCAGATAGCAGTTCCCTGGTGACATGTGTACATGTTAGTTCATCGATCTGAGATCGTCATTTTTCTCATGTGAGTTCCCACTGTACTTTGATTATTACCCTACCACGGCTCAAAGGAGTCGTGCAAACAGGTTTTAGTTGGGTACAGTCCCGAGCCACATGGAGGCAGTGAGCGAATCGGCAGGGGTTTCGTCTCTCCCGGTATTGGGGGTGAGATCGCGCTGTGTCTAGGAGAGCCATTACATGAAGTCCTTGGCCAAGACAGGAGATTTACTGGTAGGTATTCCAGTAGTATCTCAGGGTGTTCTGGGCTACACTCTGACACAACTTGTACCGCTTTTGGGTGTCTAACTTTTACCAACCCCCTAGGCCCGCCATGCGATGCTCATAGACGAACGGACCGGACTGTACGGATATTGTCACTGACAGTTTCAGTAGGGTGTCAGGATGAGTTCGCTCATCGACCTCCCTTTTGGTCAATAGCTGATAGCCCGTTACGTACGGCTAATACCTCTGACGTGTTAATGGTTAAATTCACAGCCAAAGTATTGACGAGTCTTTAGAGTCCCCCACAGACAGTTTCTCAAGTTTCGGGCGAAACGTTGTAGAGGCCGTATGGATTTATGGCAGGGTTCGAACATACGCGTGCACTTTTGCACGTGTCATGGTTCGGACGGATAATACTAGCGGGCTTTGGTTTAAGCCGAATCCTAGTATTATACTGTGTAGATTTTGTCTCATTGCATTTGTATTCGGTCGGAATACAAATACGGTTATGTATATACAGTCGCGGGGTTTTCTTGTAATTTATTGCGGGATCACTTTTTGAAGTTGCCAGTTTGCATTCCGTTTCAGCCAGTTTTTCTTTATTCCTTTTTGGCTGAAATTCCTTTGATGGAGGGGGTTCTTTTTGCAAATGTGCAATTAGTAATGGAGGGGGGTTTTGTGGTGACTGGGGCTTCAGAATTTCCATGGGAATTCTTGATGGTTCTAGCATCTTTTGATTTCTTTTGTTCATCATTACTTGCTTTTTTGAGATGGGATTGTGATGGATATTGGTGTTGATGTTGGTGTGACTTTTTTCCCTCTTTATCACCACATATTTGCTATGCTCACCCTCTCTCCTTGTGATATTTCCTCCATGGCCGAGAGCACTAAAAGGAGCAGCCCCTCATTCATTTTAGGTGAGAAAAAAATTTGATCTCATTTGCTTGCAACAAAATTCCTTAGCCCATCTCCAAAGTTCATTCCTCCATCTTCACCAAAAATGACAACTTCCATTAACCCTTGAGACAAAGTGATCTACGTATATTCTACAGCAATCTTGGACACGTCGGCTAGCAAACTTTGTGTCCGAGTTGCCTCGGTTCAGAGGTGGGAGCCTGTAAAAAGACTCGGTGATGTGGTGCCCTTTCCGATAAGGAGATCGAGACCGGAGATGTTGCGAGGAGCTTGGGATGGTGGCCAAAAACCGAAGGACATGGATCGATCGGTATAGCTTTCTATCCCTTCTCTAGATAGCTAGTTGTAGGTTAATGGTTCAATCCGGGGAAAAAGTATATGATAGCGCCAGTATCAAGTTAAAAAAAAGATTTTGTTTCCACATTTTGGCCTCGAAAAGACGGCCGGGGCGCTACTGTAGACTTACACTCCATGTACAAAAATAGATTAGATGTTCATTTCAACGTTGTTTCACAGCATTGAAATGATTATCTATTCTATTACAGTGTGCTAGGAGAACAGCGGGGAGGTGCTGCCGAAATTTACTCAAAACGGATGAAAACACAAGTGAATGGGTGCCGCTCTATACATTCTTAATGGGATATAAGCCTTACCCCCGACAGCCGAAATATACGCATACAATACGAATACACAACAAACGCACACACAAAGCACATACACACTAACAACCCTACACCTAAGCGAAATCATAAAATGAAACACATATACACAGAATATAACTCATACTTGAGAATCTTCAAACCTAATTTTGTTAATCGATAATTTATTCTTTTCAACGACAAACTTGCTTCTACGGATTTTCTTCTTTGTCAATAACCATCTCGTTCTTAGATTTCTCAATATAGTCACTATAACTTACAATTTATATGTTATACAGTCTAACATGGTTATAAGTACATCATAGTTAAGGATTGGATGTACGTGGATTGGCAACAACACATGCAATCTATGTTTGTCGTAGGAGTTACTTCTTTCAATGAATTTGCACGCGTACATAATAAGATCATGTAAGAGAAGATTCTCTGTCTGTGCGATAGATGTGGGAATAAGTTCTGGCAGAAGGTAGAAATCGTAGAGCTTCACATCGTTAAACATGATTTTACTAGATTTTATACAACTTGGCTATATCACGGGGAATGACAAGAAGATAGTAATGCGGCAGAAGAAGAAGGAGAAGATGGTAATGCGGTGGAAGAAGTAGGAAAAAGTAACTTCTTTGCAGGAGAAGAAATGGAGGATATGGTAGAGGCTGCCCTCGGTGAAAGCATTCGTACCAAAGGTGACATTCTTTCCGGTCAAGGACCGCATGCAGATAAGTATGAAGAGTTCATGAATGATGCTAAAAGACCAATTTATAAAAATGCAAAGTATTCCACTGTAATACCTAGCCTCTTATTATATCAAAATCTGTATTTTTGTTATTCTTGAATTTTATTTAATTCATTTAATTTTATTTCTAAACTCCAAACCCTAATCCCAATGCCTCATTTTCTTTTCATAATCCCTGCAGCTCAATTTTCTATTCAAAATAAAACCAGGCCTTTCCCCATCTCCTAAACCCTGCATTTTAATAAAAAGGAATTTGTTTTAAATCCCCGGCCCACTCCCTATATTTTTTCCCATTTTGATTTTCCTTTAAATTCTCTGGGTCATTCCCTTCCTATTCCCTTATATTTATTTTTATTGCAAAACCCCCAGTCCATTCTTTTTCCCCACTCTATTCTTTAAGCCCGGCCTCTTCTCTTCATTTATCCTTGATTTTATTCCTGGCCCAACCACAGCCCGGCCTACATTCTTCACCATTTTTTTTCCTTTATTTTCTTCGGCCCACTCTTTCTCAGCCCAACACCCCACTCACTCTCACCCGCTCACTTAAACCCGACCGGCCCACACCTCATTTCCTTCTTCCTAACGGCTACCTCCATTTTTCCCGCCCACGCCACCGTTCCTCGACCCGCCTCCTCCGCCCACGCCCGCACCCTTGCCCACGACGCTCACATTTCCCTGCGACCCGCTCCCCCAACGTTCACTCCTCCTTACCTCCCTCACACCCTCTTCCTCATCTCGCTCTCTCTCCCTCATTCTCCTTCCTCCTCGAAACTCACCTGCAACCCATCCCCGCAACCAAACTCAGCCACTATCGTCGGCGGCGGCAACCACTATCACCGACCACATCATCCCTCTATCCACCTCGTCACTCGCCGACACACCCTCCATCACCGGAGCTCGAGCTCGAGACAATCCCCTGCACACCCAAGCTCGAACTCCCGCGCCTTTCACCGGCACCCACGACACCGGCGAGCCTCCCCTGCACCCATCACCGGCCACCCTGCGCCCCCACGTTGGCGATCATCCTCATCAGCACCATCATCATCTCCCTGCATCTCTCTCTCTCTCTCTCACTGATCTCTTTCTCTCTCTCTCTCTCTCTCACTCTCTGATATCTCTCTCTCTCTCACTGATATCTCTCTCTCCCTGCACACTCCTCTCTCCCTCACTCCCATAACTCTCTTCCTCCTCTCTTTCCCGCTCCCTCTCTCGAACCCATGTCCCGAGCGCCTCACCTGAACCCCTACCAGCTCCTCACAACCCAGTAGCAATCACATGCTTCACCTCCAGCCAACCTTCGTTGCCATACTCGAGCACCTAGCCTAGTCCAAGCTCCGAGGCCGAGCCAAGATCGAGCCGAGGCCAAACCTTGCTGTGTTCCATGCCACTGCTACCGTACAACCCCGAGACGTCTCCAGGCAAGTATTTTACTTGCTTACATACTATATACTCAAGTTACAATCTTTAATTACATAGATCATAAAATTACAATTTTAGATCAATTTTGTGCCATACCTGTTCGACGTGTGTTCCCAATGAAAAGACTCACCTAATTTGACGGAACTCATTGGTATAGTTTGGCCCGTATTGATGTGAATCTAGTGTGTGAATTTTATTGGAAAATATGACCGTTAACGACTAAAACGACTACCCCCAAGTTTATCTGTAAAACTGGAAATTTCTTGTACCTGAAAACCGTTAAAATCACCATAAATTATATACACACCGGAACGATGCGTTCGAGGGCTTAAATAGAAGCCGACTCGACGAATATAATCCTATGTAAGTTTCTAAATATTTCTGTACTTAAACTATGACAATATTTGGATCGGAGTGCGACTCTGGACTGCAGTCCAGAGCGACTCCAGTTGTTGTTTACTGTCCCGTAATGAACACCTCCCTGTTTCCTTAACTTGTAGGTTGCGAAACTCCACTGTTTATTATAGGTGAATCTGTTAGCTAGACAACACAAGTAGTTTCATTCTGTTTCATTATCGTTTGTTATTTAATCTATAATTTAAAAGATCAAGGCGTATAACAGTCCCAACAGAATCAGAATCGACATACTAGCATTAAACAATGTATAACTCCTGACGTATAGACACAATTGAAAATACGTCTATTGCGTTAAAAACCTTATTGAAAATCCTAGATTTCATACAACTGTAGCATCGCTAAAATCTGATCACAACTAGGATTAAAATGCGTTGCGAAACGGACTTCCGATTCTGAAACCGGATTTTCAGCCGTGAACGCTTAAAATGAAATGGCAATAATTAGTGATCCTGGAACCTGATTGGCATGAAACTAAATTCAATGGATAGATAACTGAACGATTATTACCTGTTCATCGTTTCACTAAATTGTAACCGTATGATTTATGATAAATTATGTAAGTGGTAGATTATCGATTCATGACACTCTAATCATGCTTTATATACTGTTTACGCATCATATCATACACATGTCATTGCATTGATAACCTAGTGATAACGTGCATTACCCAGTGTTAGGTATTAGTGATGATTTTGGCAAGTACGTTGGTGTTCGTGTATCAGTGAATAAGTGAAAGTGATACGTACTTGTACACAATCAGTGAACCTTATTATTCTATTGCATTGTCGACGTTTGTGGGACGTGTGTACGTGTGACTATAAGTGGTATGGGACACTTATGGAAGCTCTTGCACGGGTGTCACAGATAAGGCA
Organism: Agapanthus africanus; assembly: GCA_030015575.1. Lineage (NCBI taxonomy): Eukaryota > Viridiplantae > Streptophyta > Magnoliopsida > Asparagales > Amaryllidaceae > Agapanthus > Agapanthus africanus. The sequence goes on from CM057348.1 coordinate 74,418,514, forward strand.
CCAGACACTGCCATTTATCTTAGGTATTAGTCGGGACGTGCTTGATGGAGGTCCTGCCTCCAGTTCTCACGCAGACTTGTCACAGACCGATTGGTATTTAGGGTTATGGTTAGCGTTTGATGTAGACCACGGGGTGTGGGGTGGTTTGAGTGTGAGTTCAACAGAATCTCGGGAGTCCCATGCCGGCTTATATATTTAGGGAGATATATGGAGATTTACATGGTACATGATTATTACCGTGATATACATGTTGGGCCCATGGTCCCTTGCCTTTGGGTTCTACCCTTAGGTGGAGGACACTCGCGAGTGGTTGATTCTCACACTTGGACTGACGATAGGTTTAGTGACCTGTACAGTGGGACTTAGAGACTGATAGGGATGATAGCATCGATATACATACTTACTGTGTTGACATACGTGGCATATTATTATACTGCTTTTACTGTTCCGCTGCATTGATTACTGCATGTTCATACCTATACCGTCATTGATTTACTGTTATAAATATCTATTATCACTGTTAGAATTGTCACATGAATTTATATATCATATTGATATTGTGTCGCTCTGATGACCTGAGTATGCATGCTCAGTGTGAGGAGAAGATTTAGCCTGGACCAGGACTAGACGTACAGCACGGACATCTTGATTAGCTATCCAGGATTATACCTTTTGTTTCTCATCAGGTCAGTTCTTTATGCTGTTTTTTTCCAGTTACTGCATTTCTCATTACCTGCACATTATTTACTGATTACCATGTAAAGCTAGAAGCCGAAGTGTGACTACGGCAGGATGTTTCCTTGACCGTAGGAGCATGGCTGGCCTTGTCAACCCCTCGTATTCCGTATTTTGGGAAGCGGGGCGTGACATGGTTTAGTTGGTATCAGAGACCAGGTTTTGCTTCGATTGGGATTGCAGTTTTCCGTGTAGAGCTTGATAATCTAAGACATCCCTCAGTCTAGATTGTAAACTTGATATCCATGATCCATATTCACATTGAGTATTCTGATATCCATTCGCTGGGGTTTCGGGTGACTTGGCAAGATTACGTGGTTGCAATTGCACTACCGTACTCTATTTAAGTGACTTAGAGTCATACAGTTGATTTTCCAATTGCAATGAATTTAATCACATCTGATATTCTTGAATCTTTATCCAATCCATATTATATTTGATTCTTATAGCTTGTGCCTCATATCATCTTCAAAATTATTGTTTCAGGATCATGTCTTCCAACGACTCTTCCTCTATCTCTACTTCCCAGAATCAGACCGTTGAGATCCTGAGTGTACTGTAAGGTTTAAAGGAAGCCCAAGAGCGGACGAACGACTTACTAACTAAAGGACTGAGAAGGCAGGTGAATCAGGCACCAGCGGAAGTCTCAAATTGTAAAGGGATCTCCGTTAGACGAGGAAAAGAGAAGAAAATGAAGCGCCAATTTATTTCCCTGTGACAAAAGCAGCAGAAGATCCCATGTTGTGGGTACTGTAAGAGGCCAGGACATCTTCAGAGAGATTGTCGCCGCGCCCAAAGGAAATGTCTGATTTGCGGATCCAGCGAACATCTTATCAACGGTTACCCAAATAGGAAGGAGCTGCAAGGAGGAGACTCGTCCACACTCCCCACTTCTGAAAAGTGATGATTATTGCGTAGTTCAAACATTGAGGATAAGGCGGACCCAGCGCAGGATTCAACTCACGTGACGAGAATGCAACGTTCTAGTAGTCAAAGAAGAATTTTCATGTTTTCTACTTTCAGTAATAATGTTGTCATCCTCTTATGACTACTTCTTTCCGTTTGAAATTTTGTATCCGTTGAACTTTTAGTTGAATGCAATAAAACTTGAATCGTAATATATGTATCATTCTCTTGCTTTCTCCTTATTTATACTATTCATTATCACAGCATTTTAATCCTGATTTTTCAGTTTCTGCCACCGCATATTTTCCTATACTTCATACCCTGAGCTATTTTCTTGATGAATTCCACTGTCTAATCATGACTATTTCTTTTCGGGCCATGGCCCACCCTGTAGCAGCGCCACACCTAGATGAGGATGCACAGTCATGCGTTTTCTTAGACCTCACACCGATGAGTTCTGACGATGAGATCAACGATCACCAGGTCATTTTCGGAAACAACGATTCCGAGGACGAAGGAGCAGCCGCCCCAGAGTTTGATATGATAGGCGATTCCGACGAAGAGGAAGAAGACCCTGAAGAGAACCCGATAGAGGAAAATCCAGTGGAGGAAATCGCATGGAAGAGAATCCAAAAGAAAAGAATCACATGAAGTCAGACCTCGATGAAGAAGCTCCAGCCGAGGAAGAAGGACCAGAAAGACAAGACCCTGCTGTGGATGAACTCCCAATGGCGGTCCCCGCGAGGCGCTATGGAAATGGACGTCCCTACCTGAGTGCGCGAGCCTACCGCAACCTGCTGAATCTCCACAACCGCGACTGACGGGATTTCTTTTAGATGTTGTCTTATCTGGCCAAATATATCTGTGTATAGTTTAGGGCCACTTTTCGTCTTTGAGAATGCTTTGTTTAAAATCTTCTGGAATAAAATCAATTGCTGAGTCCGCTAATCTTTTGATCTTCTTAGTTCACTTGTTGCTTGATTATTTCTTCTATACAATTATTTCCTCTACCGAGATCTGTCCATCCCTACTCCTTACATTGTCTTAACCCTCACTCAGATTAACCAGTACCGCATCCGATCTTTTAGTAAGTCCACCCTTCATCCATCGTCTGTGCCCCGTTTGAGTTTCCTCTGGGAGGAGAACATTCCTTATGAAATTTCCGAGTTAGCTAACCCTTCAAATTCTTGATTCATATGATGTACCGACCGTTATCCTCTTCATACTTTTCCCCTAGTAGTCCTTTATTGCTCATCCTTACTTCCTGTGCTGACCCGATTCCAATCTCTTTGACCTTCAGCCTAAAGCCGCCACACTACAACCTTTTGAATGAGCCACACTTCCTTATAATCCCTACCCTAGCTAGCCCTATATAATGTTGTGTTTTCCTTTTACCCTATATATATATTTAGGGACTTTATTATTCGAAATTTGGCTTTCACTATCTTGTATTTATCAAAGAGTGCGTGTTATTGACTACTTAGTTTATGTATTTTAAGTACATTACTATTATCCTCATTTTCAGTAGCGCAACCTTACACCGCGCATTTTGTGTTCTATGTACCTTATTTTCGCTATGTGAGTTTCTAAGTTATTTGATCGATACATCGTCCTAAAATGTTTTAACCTACCGACAAATCTTTCATTATTTTATTGTCGTTACTTTATTTTCGGGTAGTGTGCCAACATCTACTATTATAAATAATTGTGCCTTATACTTATTATGTTTGCATTGCTACCTTTGATATACTTACGTGCACATATTTGAGTTTCAATTTTATCGAGTACGCCTCGAATATCAATGTTCATTATTGTTGTTATTGCTATTCTCATAGGTTGCCTTTGTAGTTCTTCTTGTCTTATACTTATTTAAACCTATATTTTTGTATGATGTTCTTACATATATAAACCTTAAAATTTCTTCATCCGCCTATTTCAAGTAAATCTTTATGTGTTAGTTGCAATATAATAGATTTCGCCTATATTTGTATTATTTATCGTTTATTTTAAATTTCGAGGACGAAATTTTTGTAAGGGTGGTATAATGTAATACCCAGCCTCTTATTATATCAAAATCTGTATTTTTGTTATTCTTGAATTTTATTTAATTCATTTAATTTTATTTCTAAACTCCAAATCCTAATCCCAATGCCTCATTTTCTTTTCATAATCCCTGCAGCTCAATTTTCTATTCAAAATAAAACCAGGCCTTTCCTCATCTCCTAAACCCTGCATTTTAACAAAAAGCAATTTGTTTTAAATCCCCGGCCCACTCCCTATATTTTTTCCCATTTTGATTTTCCTTTAAATTCTCTGGGCCGTTCCCTTCCCATTCCCTTATATTTCTTTTTATTGCAAAACCCCCAGCCCATTCTTTTTCCCCACTCTATTCTTTAAGCCCGGCCACTTCTCTCCATTTATCCTTTATTTTATTCCTGGCCCAACCGCAGCCCGACCTACATTCTTCACCATTTTTTTCCTTTATTTTCTTCGGCCCACTCCTTCTCAGCCCAACACCCCACTCACTCTCACCCGCTCACTTAAACCCGACCCGGCCCACACCTCATTTCCTTCTTCCCAACGGCTACCTCTGTTTTTCCCGCCCACGCCACCGTTCCTCGACCCGCCTCCTCCGCCCACGCCCGCGCCCTTGCCCACGACGCGCACGTTTCCCTGCGACCCGCTCCCCCAACGTCCACTCCTCCTTACCTCCCTCACACCATCTTCCTCATCTCGCTCTCTCTCCCTCGTTCTCTTTCCTCCTCGAAACTTACCTGCAACCCATCCCCGCAACCAAGCTCAGCCACCATCGTCGGCGGCGGCAACCACCATCACCGACCACCTCATCCCTCTATCCACCTCCTCACTCGCCGACACACCCTCCATCACCGGAGCTAGAGCTCGAGACGATCCCCTGCACACCCAAGCTCGAACTCCCGCGCTTTTCACCGGTACCCACGACGTCGGCGAGCCTCCCCTGCACCCATCACCGGCCACCCTGCGCCCCCACATTGGTGATCATCCTCATCAGCACCATCACCATCTCCCTGCATCTCTCTCTCTTTCTCACTGATCTCTCTCTCTCTCTCACTCTCTGATATCTCTCTCTTTCTCTCACTGATATCTCTCTCTCCCTGCACACTCCTTCTCTCTCCCTCACTCCCATAACTCTCTTCCTCCTCTCTTTCCCGCTCCCTCTCTCGAACCCATGTCCCGAGCCCCTCACCTGAACCCCTACCAGCTCCTCACAACCCAGTAGCAATCACATGCTTCACCTCCAGCCAACCTTCGCTGCCATACTCGAGCTCCTAGCCTAGTCCAAGCTCCGAGGCCGAGCCAAGATCGAGCCGAGGCCAAACCTTGCTGTGTTCCATGCCACTGCTGTCGTACAACCCCGAGACGTCTCCAGGCAAATATTTTACTTGCTTACATGCTATATACTCAAGTTACAATCTTTAATTACATAGATCATAAAATTACAATTTTAGATCAATTTTGTGCCATACCTGTTCGACGTGTGTTCCCAATGAAAATACTCACCTAATTTGACGGAACTCATTGGTATAGTTTGGCCCGTATTGATGTGAATCTAGTGTGTGAATTTTATTGGAAAATATGACCGTTAACGACTAAAACGACTACCCCCAAGTTTATCTGTAAAACTGGAAATTTCTTGTACCTGAAAACCGTTAAAATCACCATAAATTATATACACACTGGAATGATACGTTCGAGGGCTTAAATAGAAGCCGACTCGACGAACTATAACCCTATGTAAGTTTCTAAATATTTCTATACTTAAACTGTGACAATATTTGGATCGGAGTGCGACTCTGGACTGCAGTCCAGAGCGATTCCAGTTGTTGTTTACTGTCCCGTAATGAACACCACCCTGTTTTCTTAACTCGTAGGTTGCGGAACTCCACTGTTTATTATAGGTGAATCTGTTATCTAGACAACACAGGTAGTTTCATTCTGTTTCATTATCGTTTGTTATTTAATCTGTAATTTAAAAGATCGAGACATATAACAGTCCCAACAGAATCAGAATCGACATACTAGCGTTAAACAATGTATAACTCCTGATGTACAGACACAATTGAAAATCCGTCTATTGAGTTGAAAACCTTACTGAAAATCCTAGATTTCATCCAACTGTAACGTTGCTAAAATCTGATCCAAACTGGGATTAAAATGCGTTGCGAAACGGACTTCCGATTCTGAAACCGGATTTCCAGCCGTGAACGCTTAAAATGAAATGGCTATAATTAGTGATCCTGGAACCTGATTGGCATGAAACTAAATTCGATGGATAGATAACTGAACATACTAATTATTACCTGTTCATCGTTTCACTAAATTATAACCGTATGATTTATGATAAATTATGTAAGTGGTAGATTATCGATTCATGGCACCCTAATCATGCTTTATATACTGTTTACGCATCATATCATACACATGTCATTGCATTGATAACCTACTGATAACGTGCATTACCTAGTGTTAGGTATTAGTGATGATTGTGGCAAGTACGTTAGTGTTCGTGTATCAGTGAATAAGTGAAAGTGATACGTACTTGTACACAATCAGTGAACCTTATTATTCTATTGCATTGTCGACGTCTGTGGGACGCATGTACGTGTGACTATAAGTGGTATGGGACACTTATAGAAGCTCTTGCACGGGTGTCATAGATAAGGCACCAGACACTGCCATTTATCTTAGGTATTAGTCGGGACGTGCTTGATGGAGGTCCTGCCTCCAGTTCTCACGCAGACTTGTCACAGACCGATTGGTATTTAGGGTTATGGTTAGCGTTTGATGTAGACCACGGGGTGTGGGGTGGTTTGAGTGTGAGTTCAACAGAATCTCGGGAGTCCCATGCCGGCTTATATATTTAGGGAGATATATGGAGATTTACATGGTACATGATTATTACCGTGATATACATGTTGGGCCCATGGTCCCTTGCCTTTGGGTTCTACCCTTAGGTGGAGGACACTCGCGAGTGGTTGATTCTCACACTTGGACTGACGATAGGTTTAGTGACCTGTACAGTGGGACTTAGAGACTGATAGGGATCATAGCATCGATATACATACTTACTGTGTTGACATACGTGGCATATTATTATACTGCTTTTACTGTTCCGCTGCATTGATTACTGCATGTTCATACCTATACCGTCATTGATTTACTGTTATAAATATCTATTATCACTGTTAGAGTTGTCACATGAATTTATATATCATATTGATATTGTGTCGCTCTGACGACCTGAGTATGCATGCTCAGTGTGAGGAGAAGATTTAGCCTGGACCAGGACTAGACGTACAACACGGACATCTTGATTAGCTATCCAGGGTTATACCTTTTGTTTCCCATCAGGTCAGTTTTTTATACTGTTTTGTTCCAGTTACTGCATTTCTCATTACCTGCGCATTATTTATTGATTACCATGTAAAGCTAGAAGCCGAAGTGTGACTACGGCAGGATGTTTTCTTGACCGTAGGAGCATGGCTGGCCTTGTCAGCCCCTCGTATTCCGTATTTTGGGAAGCGGGGCGTGACATCCACCCTATCATGGTTCGTTCAAATTTTCTAGATTAAGTGTCTAAATGGATGAAGCAACAAGTCATTCACGATAATTCTGAAGTTCCTGAAAGATTTTATACCCTCGGGAATAAACATGTCCTACAGCTGGTACGAAGCCCAGAAGATGATGTCTGATTTGTGTTAACTGTGAGAAGATTCATACATGTCCCAAAGATTGCGTGTTGTTCCGAAAAGAAAATTCAGATTTGAAAGAGTGTCCAACATGCAGAGAGGCTAGGTATAAGCCGAAAGAATCTGATAAGCAGCCTGCTATACTTGTTAAGATGGTACGATACTTTCCTATAACACAGAGGCTGCAGAGGCTATTTAGGTGTAAGAAAATAGCCGAGCTAATGATTTGGCATCACCGTGCTGCTCCACGCGAAGATGGAAAAATGAGTCATCCAAGAGTTTCATTGGCATGAAAGGATTTCGATAGGAGACACCAAATATTTAGTAGTGATCCTCGCAATGTCAGGGTCGGACTGGCTAGTGATGGCTTCTATCCATTCAACTATATGGCTAGAGGCCATAACATATGACCCGTTATAATGATTGTTTATAATCTGTCGTCTTGGTTGACTATGGATCAATTCTACTTTATGATGCCTCTTCTTATTGTCGGACCAAACTCACCGAAAACAAATATTGATGTCTATCTCCGACCTCTGATCGATGAGTTAAAATCTTTATTCATTGATGGTGTAGAGACTTACGATGCAAACATAAATACAACCTTCACAATGCGTGCGGCTTTAATGTGGACAATTAATGACTTTACTAAGTATGGAATGCTATCAGGTTGGTCCATACATGATTACAAAGCACGCTCTTATTGCTATCAAGATACAATATCGAAATGGTTGAATTTTAGTATGAAGATTTGTTATTGCGGTCATCGGCGTTTCCTACCACTAGATCATCCCTACAGGTTAGACGTTGCTCACTTTAATAGTCATCAGGAGCTTCTTGGACCTCCAGCCTCGAGAGGACGTGATTGCTCAGTGGGATGGTTACAATAATGCAACTTTCGGGATAGATCCGGCAAAACAGGTCAAACCAGCATACTAAAACAAGTTAAGCATTTTCTACAAACTTCCGTATTGGTCAACAAATTTAGTGTGTCATTGTCTGGACGTTATGCACATAGAGAAGGGGGTATTTGAACACGTACTTAACTTATTTATTTGTAAATCGAAAGACAATCTCCATGCTCGGATAGATCTTCAGAATTAGGAAATTAGAAGTGAATTGCATCTTAAACCAATAGCGAGTAAAACAGGAAAGTTTGTACTTCCCAATGCCATGTATCATATGTCACAACCGGAGAAAAAAAGGTTCATGCAGGTTGTAACAACCTTACACTTTCTGTACAAAATTTTTGTAAAGTACAGAAAAGAGTAGCTTAGCTTGAGCACAACTTAAAAGTATATTATTATTTTAGAACAGTAAGAAGTCACTTGTAGCTCAATGGTAAAGCCTTGCGCTACCGTGACATATCCCCTGTGTTCGAATCCCTTCAGCCACATATTGTTTTTACTGATTTTTCTTTTAAATTTTTTGGAAGCCCAAAAGTTTATACGTGTAATACACGTAAAAATAAAAAGTCACTAAAATCAAACATGTGCACTGAGTTATATGAAATGACCCTGACACGTGGCACAAATCCCACACCACATCTCCAACAGTGGACCAGCAAGATTTGCCAAAAGGCCGGCGCCGCCGGTTTTCTCCGTAGGTAATGCCCCCATCTTTTGAGCCATAACCCCTTGGCCTCCTCCCACTACCCTAGTTCTGTTTGTTTTTCCTGCACATTAATAGAGAATTAAAATGAGTTTTAAAACCAAATTTTAATGTATTTTAATTCTCATTTTAATACCCTAAATCCTAATTTTATCCTATAAATACCATCCTCCACCCTATCCCTCTCTATTCTGAAATCTATTGTCAAAACTCTCAAATTTTTCTAAGTCCAAAAAGTTGTACAAGTGGAGTTAGCCCAAGGTCAAGTTCCGGTGACGATTCGGGACAAATCCGGCAACACCGCGACTCTACGATACTTTCAAACTATTCCTCCATCTCTTCTCTCTCTTCTCAATCAATAAGTTCCCTCTTCTCTCCTCTCTTTCTATTCTAAAAATGATATTTTATTAAAACTCGTCGGAAGCGGAGTTATTCCGACTTCTGATTCTAATTTCATTAAAAACCCAACTTTTCTTAACAACAAATCAACCATTTCTTTATATCTTGTTTAGCAACCATAAAAAACATTTAAAACAAGTTTCAATTCAAAATAAAATGCTATGCAACTTGTATTACACTAATTCGTTTAAATACCACAAAATTTACCTACGACATTACTTCATCATATTGCCCATATTACCTTTGTAAAACTCACGAGGTAATGACCTACCACATCACAATACTCATCATGACATAGCACGATGGTTTGAAAACAATATTTTTGTGGCTAAGACGAATTTACAGTTAAACACCACAAACTATCAAAACCGTATTTCTTTTAATTGTTTTAATCAAATTCCATACGATTATGTCCTTACAACCCATTTTGGGGAATCCGATTTGGTTGGTGCGGGTTATCGCACATCTATCGGACTAGTAGGACGAGATGCAGATCTCCTCACGGAGCATACGATCTCGATGGAATTGTTATTATTACAATTTTTTAAGAAAACATGATTTCTATTAATAAATAAATTCTATTTTTAATATATATATATATATATTATCACAATATCTATTTTAAATATATAATATATTCTATGTTTTCTAAATCAAAAGAAAATAATCACAAAAGTTCATGAAAATACCATCAAGAAATCATTACAAGTCAAGTTACATGAAAACACCATATACTATTCAATTTAGGTTTCTATCTACTAGAATATCTTATCTTATAAAAATTACATCTATGAAATTCCTAAAGACGATAAATAAATACTTGAGTTTATTTTGGAAAATATATCAAAACTATTTTTCATAAAACCCCCTCAAGTGATATTAATTTATAATAAGAACCCTAGTAAATATAGGTTTAAGCGGGACCAATTCTCTTGAGCCTCAGGGAACCGGAGAAAGTGGATGCTTGCCTATTTAAGGTAGACAACTAAAAACGGGGTTATCAAGACGGTAATTGTCTTAGAAAAAGGCACAAATCCTGTCGTCCATATGCAGCAGTTACCGATAACTCCAAAACTAATTCAGGACTTTAATTCTGTTTAAGGTGTCTGACTCAATCTGAGTCTCAGTCTAATCTGAAATCAATCCATCCATGAATACAATTCAAATATAACTCCAATACAACATGAATCCATTTATACCAGAATACTATCTATATCAATATGACTTGATTTGACCGAACCATGGATATACATGGACTTGATCACATGACTATCCGTTTATATTCTTTCCGTTTACATGAACAACTGATATTATAGTTTCGACAAATTTTACATCTACAAATTACTACAAAACAACACAATAAAACATTACGGGGTTTTAAAGGGGTAGACTGGTATGGAGTGTTAAAGTGGCACGAGATGATCATTAAAAATCGTACTAAACATCCATTGCCGTTGTTCCGTGGGGTTTGACGGAGCCTTGTAATACGGGTAACCTTAGTCCAAGGGATAGTTGGACTTCTCTCGTAAACACTGATACATTCTGTACCAAACTACAAACAACCGCGTTAACATAACTATCAAACATTATACCAGTTATATTGTAACAACCCCAAATTTCCTATACACCTTTGGTACAATTTTTTTTTCAAAATCCATAAAGGGGTATTTACTGTCTGAGCACAAGACTTTAGTAATTAATTAGCAATTTAATTACAAGAATGAGCTTGTAGCTTATTGGTAATACTTTGCACTGCTGAACCAAGCCACCAGAGTTCAAATACCATACCCCACATTATTTTTAATATTATTTTGTTTTAAATTTTTTAGAAGTCCAACAATCAACATGTGATAACTCCCAAATTTTCCACTACACATGAAAAACTAAATATACCAGAGGCTACACCAGACGACCCTCCACCTTCCTGACCACCGACTCGGTCCAGCTCGGCCGACTCGAACGGCGGACCGGCCGACTCGAGACGGCGCCGCCGGTCGGACTCGGCCGGACGGCCGAGTTCCCTTCACCAAAATTCTGCCTCTTCACCTTCTCATACCTCTTGCACACTTTATTTCCCTAAATCGTTTCCAGAGAGCCCATTAACCCTCATTTACTCCATTTTTAATACATTTTTTAAATTAAAAACCCTTCACCTACCATAACCCTAGCCTAACCCTATAAATACACTCCTACCCTCTGCCCTTTAACCCCAAAACTCTGAGCCAACTCTCTAAAATTTCCAAGAAATCTTGTGTACTTTGAAATCGAACACGAAGCGAAGCTACGGCGAAATTCCCGGCGAACTTCTGGCGATCGTTCTAGGAACTCTCGGCCACGAAGCGAATCACCGGCGACTCCTCCCGCTCTATCTCTTTCTTCTAGTTGTCCAAACCCGTAAGTCTCATTTTCTATCTATCTCTTCTATCTAAAAATACGGATTTACAAAATCCGACGGAATCGGAACAAATCCGATTTCCGATTCGGTTTATTCATAAAACTCCACTTCTCGTTAACACAATTATGCTTAAACTCTCTCAAGTTGACTATTAAACACTAATCAACCAAATTGATCAAGTTTCATTATATAAAATGATGGTTATTTCAATTTATCGTATTTTTCACTTAATACCATTTTGTTTCAATTCTACATTTAACTCCATTAAACTTGCTATACATTTAAAATAGATCACGAGGTAACGACCAACCTCCTGACACACTCACATACAACCTAACACGATACCCTCGAGAACTCACAATACGGGAAAACATTTTCATTTAAATATCCTTTACTTAATAAAGTCATTTCTAAAAGATTTATTATTGATACATCTTTATAAATAAATACCACTTATTATGAAAATAGGATAAGTTGTGGACATCAGTCGTTTATCTAAACCTGATTTTGTGGTGTCTAAGCTAGGCAAGTGAGAAAGGTAACTTTAGAAAGCCCGTCTCACGGTGATTCATGAGCGGATCCATCCTTTCTTCACTTGTATTTACCTGAACACAATTGGCGGTGAAGAGGCGATTTGAGGTATCTCACAATTTATCGCTTTGGACCGGTTAGGAGCAGTCTAGTTGATTTAGGAGACCCTAGAACATAGAATACGGGAAAACGACACTTTTTCATTTAAATACCATAATTAATAAAACCTTTTTCTTTAATGATTAGTATTTAGACAAATCTTTGCAATGCGCCGCTACAACCCATTTGGGGAACCCGTTCGGGATGGTGCGGATTATCACACATCCTCGGGTTTAGTAGTGCGAGATTCAGACCTCTGCAAGGAGCATTCGGTCTCGAAAGATTTAAAATACGACATCTTAAGAAAACAAGATTTCTAAAATATTATAGATATATACAAAAATTATTTTCATATAAATATATATATATATATATATATATATATGTAACATAAACATATCTATTTTTGAAGTATTATAAATATTCCACCATTTCTACAATATCACAAGAATCAATTTTACACTAAAATACCATGAATTCCATGCAAAACCAATATTACAAATAAATACCATTTATTATGAAATTAGGATATTTTCACTAGAAATATCACAATCTATAATCTACAATCTACAATTTATAATTTACAATCTATAATCTACAATTTACAATATTACAAATTAATATGAATTCATGAATCCAATTATCAACCTATAAAACTTGACTAAACCGAACCATGGATATACATTCCATTTACATGGTTCTTCAGTTATTCTATTTACATGATTCTACGGTTACATCCGTTTACTGATATCATGGTTTCGGTCAGTCATCCAATTATACAATCAATACAATTTACAATACACTACAATACAAACAAGACATCTCGGGGTTTAAGGGGTAGACTAGTACGGAATATGTTAAAGGTGGCATGAAGAGGTCACTTAGGACGTAATTACATCCATACCGTTGTTCCGTGGTATTATCGGCAGAGCCTTGTACTACGGGTTACCAAAGTCCCCGGTGTAAGTGGGACTCCTTTCGTATACACTGGCATCTTCTGTACTAAACTACAAACAACAGTGTTAATACAATATTACAACAATATAATACAACTTTACAAGATACCTTCTTATTCTGTCTATTATACTTTTCTCTTATATTTGGGACTTACCGAGCGACCTGTTCGCTGACGACATTCTATTTCTTTTTTCTTTGAACGTCGTCAGGTGAATTGGACCCGTCAGAGATTGAGCCCACTGCTGAAGACTTGGACCATTTCAGTGAAGACCGCGAGCTCTAGTCATTGTACACTTTCCATTCAGTACTTTCATTTCTGTTATGCCATTGTTTAGGCATTGCTTTTTATTCAGTTGTATTTACTTTTCATGTATTGTACAAAAGAATGTTAATAAATAAAGTTGATGTTTAGTTCATATATTTTGTCTCTTGTGTATTTACTTTATATTTCTTAGATATGCTTAGCGTATTTACTTCACAGTAAATATGTAGCGGCCTCGTTCCGTTCCCTTCCCCGTATACCGGGAAGCGGGGCGTGACAGGTTTTGTTGGTGGCCTATGCAGGTCAGAGTTGTATGGAACACTGCCATGCAATTTTGTTCTGTGTGAACAATCTAAGCAATATAACACAAGAACCAGCAACTAAAATATTCTTTACAATCCATGTTTCTTGAATCTTATCAATTTCATATTCCTTGAATGATATACTTTGAATCTGTCCTAACCTAAATTTTCATTCAAGGTTATGGATTCCCCAAACAACACCATAACCAACTTCAACAACACACCTTCACCACTAACATTCACACCTGCCGTTCGTGCTCCACTCAACGAGCAAACGGTTCAGCTTGATGCAATTCGCAGCCTTCTAGAGAGACAGCAACAACTTTTGAACCGTCCCGAGGCTGAAGCACCTCGGGCGAAGCAATTCAGAGATTTGCACCCCCAAACAGTTCTCAGGAAAGGAAGCCCACTTGAAGCCGAGGAATGTGCACAAAGTATCGAGGATGATATGGCAGCAGCATAAGTGCCAGAAATAGCTTGGATCCGAGTTGCAAAGCTGTAGCTCACGGATAATGTACGGAACTGGTAGAAGGCTAAAGAAAGCCGTCTTTATCAGCCCATTGAATGGAAGACTTTTCGCGATAAGTTCGACGTGACGTACTTCCCTGTGACTGCCAGGTTTGCCATGGAACAACAGTTCATTCATCTACAACAAGGCTCTATGTGGGTCAAGTCAGTAGATGAGTATGACGCTGAGTTCACCATACTCAGTCGGTAAGATATGTCACGGTATTTCAAATTTTTAATATCACATACTACACAGCTAACACAAGACCGTAACAGATTTGCGACGCACCTGATACCGACGGATGAGATCGGAGCCCGTCGATTTCAACAATGTTTGGACACGGAAATCCAGGCTGCACTAGACACAGGGAAATTTCCAACTTATAAGGATGCTCTGGAAGCTGCCCGCAGTTATGAGGCAGTGATAAAAGTAAGAGGCAGACCTCACTCTGAAGGAGTGAATGCCCTGCCACTCAAATGGCAGGAGGGGTCTCTTCAAGGCCAGCTGTTGAACTCAGAAGACTGGAAGAAACCAAGGATTAGCCAAGACCCGATTTTTGCTTTTATTGCAAGAGGGAAGGACACTAGTGGAAGGACTGTAGGCGCGCAAAAGGCCTATGTTTGGTTTGTGGCGCGTCCAATCACGGAATAGGAAACTGTTCCTATAGACACAACCCAGCTCACACCCCCGTCAACTACCCGCAGCAGCCAGCTATCCAGGCTCCTGCAACTCATCCTGCACTCCCAGCACCACCTCCACATGAATTTCTTGCTCAGCCAAATCGCCAATTCCATCAGGCACTGAGAAATATTCCTCGAGTACAGGGCAATATGCCTCCAGCTAGGAGGAACGTGCCACGGCGACAGGCCTACACCTTAGCAACCGTAGAAGCCAAGACAGTTGACCAAGGTAACACTAGTAAGACTCTTTCACAATTTTAAACAGTTGCACCAACTTGTTATTTTTCATACACTGTTAGTAGTTTAGTCACCAAACTTTCCTTGAATCTGTTACACTTTCTTTTTGAACGAAATTTTTATAAGGAGGGTAGAATATAACAACCCCAAATTTCCTATACACCTTTCGTACAAATTTTTTTTTTCAAAATCCAGAAAGGGGTATTTATTGCCTGAGCACAAGACTTAAGTAATTAATTAGCGATTTAATTACAAAAAGGAGCTTGTAGCTCATTGGTAATACTTTGCACTGCTGAACCAAGCCACCAGAGTTCAAATACCATACCTCACATTATTTTTAATATTATTTTGTTTTAAATTTTTTAGAAGTCCAACAATCAACATGTGAAACTCCCAAATTTTCCACTACACATGAAAAACTAAATATACCAGAGGCTACACTAGACGACCCCCCATTTTCCTGACTTCCGACTCGGTCCGACTCGACCGGCGGATTAGCCGACACGGGACGGCACCGCCGGCTGGACTCGGCCGGATGGCCGAGTTCCCTTCACCAAAATTCTGCCTTTTCACCTTCTCATACCTCCTGCACACTTTATTTCCTGAAATCGTTTCCAGAGAGCCCATTAACCCTCATTTACTCCATTTTTAATACATTTTTCATACATTTTTACATTTTTTAAATTAAAAACCCTTCACCTATCCTAACCCTAGCCTAACCCTATAAATACACCCCTACCATGTACCCTCTAACCCCAAAATTCTGAGCCAACTCTCTAAAATTTCCAAGAAATCTTGTGTACTTTGAAATCGAGCATGAAACGAAGCTACGGCGGAATTCCCGGCGAACTTCCGGCGATCGTTATAGGAACTCTTGGTGATAAAGTGACGCACCGGCGACTCCTCCCGTTCTATCTCTTTCTTCAAGTTGTCCAAACCCGTAAGTCCCATTTTCTATCTATCTCTTCTATCTAAAAATACGGATTTACAAAACCCGACGGAATCGGAACAAATCCGATTTCCGATTCGTTTTCTTCATAAAACTCCACTTCTCGTTAACACAATTATGCTTAAACTCTCTCATGTTGACTGTTAAACACTAATCAACCAAATTGATCAAGTTTCATTACATAAAATGATGGCTATTTCAATTTATCGTATTTTTCACTTAAATACCACATTGTTTCAATTCTACATTTAACTCCATTCAATTTTCTATACATTTAAAGTAGATCACGAGATAACGACCTACCTCCTCACACACTCACATACAACTTAACACGATACCCTCGAGAACTCAGAATACGGGAAAACAAACATTTTCATTTAAATACCCTTTACTTAATAAATCCATTTCTAAAAGATTTAGTATTGATACATCTTTATAAATAAATACCACTTATTATGAAAATAGGATAAGTTGTGGACATCGGCCATTTATCTAAACCTGACTTTGCGGTGTCTAGGTTAGGCAAGTAAGAAAGGTAACTTTAAAAGGCTCGTCTCACGGTGATTCATGAGCGGATCCCTCATTTCTTCACTTGTACTTACCTGGCCACAATTGGCGGTGAAGAGGCGATTTGAGGTATCTCATAATGTGTCGCTTTGGACCAGTTAGGAGCAGTCTAGTTGATTTAGGAGACCCTAGAACATAGAATACAGGAAAATGACACTTTTTCATTTAAATACCATAATTAATATAACCGTTTTCCTTAATGATTAGTATTTATACAAATTTTTACAAAGCGCCGCTACAATCCATTTGGGGAACCCGTTCGGAATGGTGCGGATTATCACACATTCTTGGGTTTAGTAGTGCGAGATTCAGACCTCCGCAAGGAGCATTCGGTCTCGAAAGATTTAAAATACGACATCTTAAGAAAACGAGATTTCTAGAATATTATAGATATATACAAAAATTATTTTCATATAAATACATATATATGTAACATAAACATATCTATTTTTGAAGTATTATAAATATTCCACTTTTTCTACAATATCACAAGAATCAATTTTATACTAAAATACCATGAATTCCATGCAAAACCAATATTACAAATAAATACCATTTATTATGAAATTAGAATATTTTCACTAGAAATATCACAATGTAAAATCTACAATCTACAATCTACAATTTACAATCTACAATCTACAATTTACAATATTACAATTTAATATGAATCCATGAATGCAATTATCACCCTATATAACTTGACTGAACCGAACCATGGATATACATTCCATTTACATGGTTTTCCAGTTATTCTATTTACATGATTCTATGGTTACATCCGTTTACTGATATCATGGTTTCGTTCAGTCATCCAATTATACAATCAATACAATTTATAGTACACTACAATATAAACAAGACATCTTGGGGTTTAAGGGGTAGACTGGTACAGAATATGTTAAAGGTGGCACGAGGAGGTCACTTAAGACGTAATTACATCCATACCGTTGTTCTGTGGTATTATCGACGGAGCCTTATACTACGGGTTACCAAAGTCTCCGGTGTAAGTGGGCTCCTCTCGTATACACTGGCATCTTCTGTACTAAGCTACAAAAAACAGCGTTAATACAATATTACAACAATATAATACAACTTTAAAAGATACCTTCTTATTCTGTCTATTATACTTTTTTCTTATCTTTGGAAATTACCGAGCGACCTGTTCGCTGACGACATTCTATTTCTTTCTTCTTTGAATGTCGTCAGGTGATTTGGACCAGTCAGATATTGAGCCCACTGCTCAAGACTTGGACCATTTCAGTGAAGACCCCGAGTTCTAGTTATTGTACACTTTCCATTCAGTACTTTCATTTTTGTTATGCCATTGTTTAGGAATTGCTTTTTATTAAGTTGTATTTACTTTTCATGAATTGTACAAAAAAATGTTAATAAATAAAGTTGATGTTCAGTTCATATCTTTTGTCTCTTGTGTATTTACTTTATATTGCTTAGATACGCTTAGCGTATTTACTTCACAGTAAATACGTATCAGCCTCGTCTCGTCTCCTTCGCCATATACCGGGAAGCGGGGCATGACAGGTTTTGTTGGTGGCCCATGTAGGACAGAATTGTATGGAACACTGCCATGCAATTCTGTTCCGCGTGAACAACCTAAGCGATATAACACAAGAACCAGCAACTAAAACATTCTTTACAATCCATGTTCCTTGAATCTTATCAATTTCATATTCCTTGAATGATATACTTTGAATCTGTCATAACCTAAATTTTCATTCAAGGTTATGGATTCCCCAAACAACACCATCACTAACTTCAACAACACACCTCCACCACTACTATTCACACATGTCGTTCCTGCTCCACTCAACGAGCAAACGTTTCTGCTTGAGGCAATTCGCAGCCTCCTAGAAAGACAGCAGCAGCTCTTGAACTGTCCCAAAGCTGAAGCACCTCGGGTAAAGCAATTCAGAGTTTTGCACCCCAAACAGTTCTCAGGAAAAGAAGCCCACTTGAAGCTGAGGAATGGGCACAAAGTATCGAGGATGATCTGGCAGCAACACAAGTTCCAGAAATAGCTTGGGTCCGAGTTGCAAAGCTGCAGCTCACGGACAATGCACGGAACTGGTGGATGGCGGAAGAAAGTCGTCTTTATCAGCCCATTGAATGGAAGAGTTTTCGCGATAAGTTTGACGTGAAGTACTTCCCTGTGACTGCCAGATTTGCCATGGAACAGCAGTTCATTCATCTACAACAAGGTTCTATGTGGGTCAAGTCAGTAGATGAGTATGACGCTGAGTTCACCATGCTCAGTCGGTAAGAATGTCACAGTATTTCAAAATTTTAATATCACATACTACACAGCTAACACAAGACCGTAACAGATTTGCGGTACACCTGATACCGACGGATGAGATCAGAGCCCGTCGATTTCAACAAGGTTTGAACACGGAAATCCAGGATGCACTAGCCACAGGGAAATTTCCAACTCATAAGGATGCTCTGGAAGCTGCCCGCAGTTATGAGGCAGTGATAAAAGTAAGGGGCAGACCTCAATCTGAAGGAGTGAAACGCCCTGCCACTCAAATGGCAGAAGGGGCCTCTTCAAGGCCAGCTGTTGAACTGTTGAACTCAGAAGACTAGAAGAATCCAAGGATCAGCCAAGCACCGATTTTTGCTTTTATTGCAAGAGGGACACTTGTGAAAGGACTGTAGGCGTGCAAAATGCCTATTTTTGGTTTGTGGCGCGTCCAATCACGGAATTGGAAACTGTCCCTATAGACGCAACCCAGCTCACACCCCCGTCAACTACCCGCAGTAGCCAGCTATCCAAGCTCCTACAACTCGTCCTGCACTCCCAGCTCCACCTCCACATGGATTTCCTGCTCAGCCAAATCGCCAATTCCATCAGGCACTGAGAAATATGCCTCGAGTACAGGGGAATATGCCTCCAGCTAGGAGGAACGTGCCACGGCGACAGGCTTACACCTTAGCAGCTGTATAAGCGAAGACAGTTGATAAAGGTAACACTAGTAAGACTCTTTCATATTTTTAAACACTTGCACCACCTTGTTATTTTTCATACACTGTTAGTATTTTAGTCACCAAACTTTCCTTAAATCTGTTACACTTTCCTTTTATAAATTTCGAAGACGAAATTTTATAAGGAGGGTAGAATGTAACAACCCAAATTTCCTATACACCTTTGGTACAATTTTTTTTTCAAAATCCAGAAACGGGTATTTATTGCTTGAGCACAAGACTTAGGTAATTAATTAGCAATTTAATTACAAGAAAGAGCTTGTAGCTCATTGGTAATACTTTGCACTGCTGAATCAAGCCACCAGAGTTCAAATACCATACCCCACATTATTATTAATATCATTTTATTTTAATTTTTTTAGAAATCCAACAATCAATACGTGATAACTCCCAAATTTTCCACTACACATGAAAAACTAAATATACCAGAGGCTACACCAGACGACCCCTCACCTTTCTGACCTCTGACTCGATTCGACTCGGCCGACTCGGACGGCGGACCGACCGACTCGGGACGGCGTCGTCGGCCGGACTCGGCCGGACGGCCGAGTTCCCTTCACCAAAATTCTGCCTCTTCACCTTCTCATACCTCCTGCACACTTTATTTCTCTAGATCGTTTCCAGAGAGCCCATTAACCTTCATTTACTCTATTTTTAATATATTTTTCATACATTTTTACATTTTTTAAATTAAAAACCCTTCACCTATCCTAACCCTATAAATACACCCCTACCCTCTACCCTCTAACCCTAAAACTCTGAGCCAACTCTCTAAAATTTCCAAGAAATCGTGTACTTTGAAATCAAGTACGAAGCGAAGCTACGGCGAAATTCCCGGCGAACTTCCGGCGATTATTCTAGGAACACTCGGCGACGAAGCGACGCACCGGCGACTCCTCCCGTTCTATCTCTTTCTTCTAGTTGTTTGATCAGTCGAAAATACTGTATTTTTAATACGGCAATTTCCCTATCATTTGCTCTCATCTAGAAGTGTTCGGTATTCATTTTGCACATATTAGCAAAACATCTCTGAAATACCAGATTGCATGTGTTAGACTTTAAAACCGGCACTTTTAGGGAAATTGTGTGTTTATCATGGCATCGCATCGTTATTGTATAGCGCAACTCTTGTCTTGGAGTCTATGCAGAAAATTCCAGAAGCAAAGCCCAAAATTGGGAAAAGAGCTGATAAAAGATACGCCAACTCTAAGATGTAAGATTTGGTAATGTTACAGAAATCAAAATAAAATTCCACACATTAGAAAGAGGCCCAAATATCAGCCCGAACCATTACCAGAGAGCCAAAGCCCCAAAGGTTCAGAAGCGCCGCGGATCTGCGGCGGCTTGATGGCGCCATCTCCTCCAATTTTGCCACGTGCTTACCTCTAACGGCCCAAGCTTCCAGAAGACCCCAGAAACTCCATGTGGCGCATCTAGAAGGCTCGGCTTAACAAACTATTTCTAGAAGGCTCTCTTAACAAACTTTTGGAGGGGAAATTCAAATTTCAAATCATAGATCTAGGGTTTTGAGGTCTATAAAAAGGAGCCTAGATCTAGGGTTGAGGTTGTCCAAGAATTCATCCATCTTCTTCCTCCCACAAGTTGAGTGACACAACTTGTGCCTCAAACCCTAATTCCAATTCAAAATCAAGATCAAGATCCCGAGTAACATTCAAGCAAGAGAGCCTTCAACCTTTAGAAAGCGACGCCGGCGTTCATCGGAGCAAGAGATCCAAGCCGATCTGCGACTCAAGGAGCCGAGAGAAGCCGAAATCGACGATCTAGTTCCTTCCTTTGGTAAATTTCAAGAGAGTTGTAATGAAAATTGTCGATAAATAAAAGTGAAATTTATATATCTTGCTTATCTTTTGATTCAACATTATGATTCGATCTCAATTTGTGATTGCGTTTGTTATTATAATGTTTGAGTAAAACTCCGCTCGTATAGAAGTTGTGACGATCAATAGAATGATGATGATTTAGATTCATTTACAATTCTTAAATCCTATAACGATTGTAAATTCTTGTGAATCAAATGATCAATGACCTAGTTTCGGGATGATCCTTTCTTGATTGTGTTCACTCGAAACTAGAGGACAACGATTGATCATTTGATTAACTAGAAGTTAGAATTTGAATGAGATTCATCGAAAGGATAAAGGATAAGACGAGGAAACCTTAGCTCCTTCGCAAAATCCTTAACCTCGATGAATTATCATCGATCCAGTATCAATTCGTTAATGGATAAGAACATGAAATCTTTAGATCTCATCACATCTATAGATCCGATCTACTCCTACGAGTTATACTTCGAATATTGATTGTTGGTTGGAAATCATCCCAAATTATCACTTCTTGATTTTAATGCTTTCTTAGATCTAGATTTTTCTAATGCTTGAAATGCAATTTTATAAATCATGAATTGTTTTCTTTTTTCCTCTTAAAGTTTCAACTTATCTAATTCAAAACACAAACGATTACACTTTCCCTGTGGACGATCCGCACTTACTAACGCGCTACATTCGACACCGTTATTGATTGCGCTCAATTAATTTTTGGTTGTGATTTCTTTACAATTTTCTCAAAGATACACAATCGGAAATCGCATTCAATCAAATGGCGCCGTTGCCGAGGACTGTGCATTAATTGTTCGTATTTTGAAATCTGAGTTGAAAAGTTTATTCCATCTATATTTTAGATCAAAATTCGTGCAAACACTAATGCGTGTTGTTGTGATTTGATTGCGAGGAAATCTGGAATTATTGGAGCCGGAGAAAAAATTTTCTGAATATTCCAGAAAGCTAAAGGGAGCAACAGAAGCATTGTCCTAAAATTCTGTGCAGTGATCTCTTTCCCCCACCGCTATTCCGCGG
Organism: Agapanthus africanus; assembly: GCA_030015575.1. Taxonomy (NCBI): domain Eukaryota; kingdom Viridiplantae; phylum Streptophyta; class Magnoliopsida; order Asparagales; family Amaryllidaceae; genus Agapanthus; species Agapanthus africanus. The sequence continues at coordinate 74,441,257 of CM057348.1, forward strand.
CAAAGACCCACCTCCCGCGGTGATTCCGCGGCTTCCCTGCTTCTTCATTGCACCAATTTTGCTCTGTGAGTCTCCATCTTTCTTATCTCTCTCTAAATCTGCTCCAAATAACAATTTTATGCAGGTTTATTTGCAAATAAATCGCAGCGCCACAAAAAGAAAAAAATAAATTGTGCGTGTTTTGATTTTTGGTTGTTTGCATATTAATACGGAAATTAAGGGGCACGGCCAAATCCAAATTAGGTGGGGAGTTCATTACCCTTCCTAAGCCCCGAAAATCACAAACTTGCATCCACATTTATCCTCATTAACTAAAAAATATCTAGAGATGACTCTAAAGACCGTCGCGCTCACTTAGGATAGAAGAAGGCCCTGGGTAATTCATTACTTATCCGCGTTTTTTTGTGGTGTCTAAGACAAATGTGTCGAAGGCTAGTGGTTATTAATTAGGCCCACTACTTACGTAGTGGAGTACCTTCCCACTTACCTGGCACTTACCTGGCCACAGGGAGACAAAGAGGCAGTGGACAATTGATCCTGTGACTTGTCTTTTGGCAGTTAGGAGCGGTCTAGAGCCTGACCTAGGTGACCACTAGATTTTAGGGTATTGCTTGTTGCATTTGTGTGTTCGCATCATTTTTTCAAAAATCCGTATCATTTTTCAAAGCAAACACCAATCATATTCATTCATTCCCTTAAATTATACCAACACTGCCACTTTTGCTACAACCATTTAGCACAATGTTAGGCTGGACACGGGATTCCATTTCTCGTCTTGTCCGCGTTTCTTTTATCGACCCTAGAGTCGGTAATTCTTCGTCTTCTCCCCCACCACCCACCACGACCGCGATGGACCCAAATCCATCAAACTTGAACACCACTCTGCTACCACCCGCAGGTGCGCAGAATCCTCCACGCATTTCTCTCCAAGAGAGATACTATCCTACACGTGTTTCCCTTCCCACCTGTCTTTCTATACCGCCTGCCAACGGGGAAAATTTTGAAATCAACTCCCAATTCATCGAACTGTTACCCAAATTTTACGGTCTTGATTCTGAAAACGCATACATGTTTATTTCCAAATTCGAAAATGTATATGCTTTAATGGGAAATTCACAACTGTCTTTGGATGCTTTGCGTTTACGTCTTCTCCCACTCACTTTGTGCGATTTAGCCGAGAAGTGGCTTTACATCACACCCGCACATTCTATTTCAACATGGGACGAATTCGTTGCAGCATTTCTTAAGAAATTTTATCCCAATCACAAGACCAGTCGTGTTCGGAGCGAAATCTTCAAATTTGCCCAACTTCCCAATGAACCATTCTGGAAATGCTTTGAACGGTTCAAGGATCTTCTTATCCAATGTCCTCATCACGGAATCTCCAGATGGGATTTGTGTCGAATTATCTATGAGGGTATTGATCTCACTACTAGACAGATGCTTGAAACCATGTGTCATTGCCAATTCCTATCTAAAGATGATGGTGAAGCTTGGAAATACCTAGAAGATTTAGCTCAAAACACATCACAGTGGGAAAGTGTTAGACCATCACCGCCTAGGGAAGATGTCAATCAGCTCGATGTTTCCGTTATAATTAAAGCCGAAATGACAGCAATACAAAGGAAACTTGACGCTATAGAAAACAAAATTTCTTCAGCCTCCCTACACCAATCCACACTTCCCAAAACCGTGTGTGGCTGCTGTTCAAACCCTTCACATTTGACGGAAGAATGTCCTTTGAATATACCGTTTCAAGGTCACACTGATGCTGCATTTCACTAAAGACCTGGAAACGATCCCTCTTCTTCCTCATATAATCAAGATGGGAGGAATCACCGTGATTTTTTTTTTGATCCAACACCAACCCCAATACATGGATCTAAACCAGAACACTTTCCAAAGGGCTCTTCCACCACAACAGCAACCACACCAATTGAGTCAGCACCCCTACCAATCACAAAACTTCCAAAATCCGGCCAACACTTTTGCACCACATGAGAACTCTTTGCAATTGGCCGGTACTGACGATACCTCTGCACTAGTACAAACCTTGGTTACTTTCATGAAACAATCCATCCAAGAGTCGGCAAGTTTTCAATCTTCCATCGATAATATGATAAAGATCATTCTCACTCAAAATGAGAATATCAAATTGATGGAAACACAAATTGAACGAATAACAGCCGAAATAAGTGCTAGAGAAAAAGGGGATCTTCCATCTCAACCCAAACCTGATCCTGGACCTTCACATTGCACTAATGTGGATGCACTTGCCACATTGAGATCTGGAAGAGCGCTAGACAATCATGTGGGTGAACAAATTGATAATGATGAATTTATCATTAACACCCAGGCTTCCAATTCCACTTCCACTCACACTTCTACTTCTTACCCTATTTCGTCTATTTTACCGTCTTCTTCCGAGCCTATTCTCCGTTTTCCCAAAGGCTCGAACCCTCCACCCACCTCACCTTGTCCACCCCCACAAACTTCTCCATAAATGTTGGACCCAACACTTATTGATAGAGCTCTATTTCCAAATAGGTTGAGACCCAACAAACATGATGAACAAAGGAAGAAGCTTGTGGACATGTTTAAGCAAGTTAATATCAACATCCCTCTCCTAGATATTATCCAACAAGTTCTGTCCTATACGAAAATTCTTAAGAACTTGTGCACTAGGAAGAGGAAGACTCAAGTGCCTAGAAACTTTTTCATGTCGAGTACTGTAGACACGGCTTTTCCCCAACAATTACCACGGAAACGTAAGGATCCTGACTGTCCTACTATTTCTATTTCTATCGGGAAAAAACACATCAACCGTGCTTTACTTGACCTTGGCGCTAGTGTTAACTTGCTTCTATACTCGGTTTATGAGCAACTAGGTATTGGAGTGTTAAAGCCCTCGAGCATAACTCTCCAGATGGCTGACCGATCAATCACCAAACCTAGGGGTGAACTGGAGGATATGTTAATAAAAATCGGGGAATTTATATTCCCTGTGGATTTTATTGTACTTGATACACAGTCTGTAGCGAACCCATGGAATCAAATTCCGGTGATTTTAGGTCGCCCTTTTTTGGCCACTTCCAACGCTATCATCAACTATCGTAATAGCTCTATAACCCTATCCTTCGGGAATAAGTCAATTGAGCTGAACATTTACAAGTTGGGAAGTGTACCCTCCGAACCTACTGCTCAGGTCTGTTCTGTCGACTTAATGGATGTCGATAGCAGCGAATTTGATGATCCTCTTGATACCGATCTAGACTCTTTTCATATGTTATTGTTTGACCCAACTATGTATCATACACATACGGACTCTTCCACCGAGATGTCCGAGTCAACAACTAACACCGATTATGGACTGTTTCTAGAGTCTGAAGATCACCCCGCACTTTGTGATGACATTATTCTTCAGGGTTTTGAGGAAAACTTCGCTGAAAAACTCGCATTTTTGAATGACACGGGTGTTGAGATGAATCCACATCAAAACAATGAAATTGAACCTCCACCCATTCTTTTGGACTGTAAAAAGAATGCGAGCGATCCATCACATTCACTGCATCGTCTCTCCAAAATGAGACGCGCACACATTCTATTTCACCCCTTACCCTTTCCCCACTTCTTCTTCCACCAACCAGAGCACTCAATTGATAAAATTTTTGAATGGTTGGTGTTAACATTTGGTCTTTGCAAAGCTTCGCATCGACCACTGATTTTTAACCCCCTCATGTGATTTTCAAAGATTAACATTGCATAACTCAAGTTTGGGGGGGTATATTTTCTGGCTCCTGAAAAGAAAATCTTTACAAAATTTTGAGCCAAAAATAAGTTTGGAGGAGGTTCTTCACTTAAATATTTTGCCCCCACTAATAAATTCCTCCCAGGCTTACAGGTTTTTCGAGATTTAGCAGATGGCAACAGTGATGACACTGTTGAAAACAAGTTTGTGGGAGGTTTGTGCTTATTTTCGCATCATTTGCATCATACTTTGCATTAGCACAAAGCATTTTTGAAAACCTATAAAAATTTAAAAAAAATTCTAAAAAGATAAAAATATTTTTGTACATAAATAAGATAATAAAAGATTAGATAGTCAAAAATTACATCCATGAGATTAGAAAAATTTAAGAAAACTAAGAACATTAGAAGTTTTCTTATACGAACTAATAATAAGTAGTTATGAGCCGTTGCCCCAAGGGTTAGTAAGATGAAGGAAGTCACTAATCTAAGGATAAAAATAAATCTGAAAAATAGTTCCTATTCTGAAAGCCAAACATTTTGAACTTTAATACTCTGTTATTCGCACTTACACACGTTTTGAAGCCCGGAATAGTAGAGGATACCTTGAAATGCTCTTATCTTAAAGCCGGTGTATGAAGGAAATATAAAAAAATAAAAATAAAAAGTGGTGAGAAAAATGGACACCGGTTTTGTTATCACCAAGAGCAATAAAAAATATATAGCGAGGGTGCATTTTCACCTAGTGCCCTAAGGCCAACTGGTCTGGGAGTCACTGCTATGCCTAAGGTGGTGCAAGACGAGGAAAATACACCAAATAAGCAAGCACATGAGTAATCTGTCGGTTAGTACCTCAAGAAGTATTAACGGTCGCATGAAAGTGTGTGAGCAAATTCATTTAAATATTCATTAATTAAAAAGTGCTGAGGCTGATGGGCAAGAGTATGATAGCTTGAATTGAATTCTCCGAGTGTAAGGATGTCCTTTACACACACGCATGGTTATATGATCGATGTTTGGAAGAAAGATAGGAATGAAGAATAAGACGATATTTTATTGAGGGAGGACGTGATTTCTAACATCTTTTCATGACCATTAAGATAGGGCTCATGATAACCGAAAAGCTAGCTTAGTTGGAAACCTTAATTTTCAAGGATTTTCTTTTACAATTATTTTCTTTAAATGTAATATTCACGGTCTTCCTTTTATTATTGGATTTTGTGGGTGCAATCCGCTGAAAACCCTCAGGAGACAACACTCCTTCTACTAGTGACACCTAGAGGTTTAAAGGCTTGTTGCATGTGCTCGGTGCAATCGTGTTGCCTACGAAAGTGTGCTAGTTTTTCTATTTATTTATTTTTTCCTTCTCTTTTTAATAAAACAATTTGATCGAGACGATCGAAAATAAGTTTGGGGGAATTTGATCAGTCGAAAATACTGCATTTTTAACACGGCAATTTCCCTAACATTTGCTCTCATCTAGAAGTATTCGATATTCATATTGCACATATTAGCAAAACATCTCTAAAATACCAGATTGCATGTGTTAGACTTTAAAACCGGCACTCTTAGGGAAATTGTGTGTTTATCATGGCATCGCATCGTTATTGTATAGCGCAACTCTTGTCTTGAAGTCTATGCAGGAAATTCCAGAAGCAAAGCCTAAAATTGGAAAAGGAGCTGATAAAAGATAAGCCAACTCCAAGATGTAAGATCCGGTAATGTTACGGAAATCAAAATAAAATTCCACACATCAGAAAGAGGCCCAAATATTAGCCCGAACCATTATCAGAGAGCCAAAGCCCCAAAGCTTCAGAAGCGCCGTGGATCCGCGGCGGCTTGATGGCTCCATCTCCTCCAATTTTGCCACATGCTTACCTCTAACGGCCCAAACTTTCAGAAGACTCCAGAAACTCCACATGGCGCATCTAGAAGGCTCGGCTTAACAAACTATTTCTAGAAGGCTCTCTTAACAAACTTTTGGAGGGAAAATTCAAATTTCAAATCCTAAATCTAGGATTTTGAGGTCTATAAAAAGGCGCCTAGATCTAGGGTTGAGGTTGTCCAAGAATTCATCCATCTTCTTCCTCCCACAAGTTGAGTGACACAACTTGTGCCTCAAACCCTAATTCCAATTCAAAATCAAGATCAAGATCCCGAGTACCATTCAAGCAAGAGAGCCTTCAACCTTTAGAAAGCGACGCCGGCGTTCATCGGAGCAAGTGATCCAAGCCGATCTGCGACTCAAGGAGCCGAGCGAAGCTAAAATCGACGATCTAGTTCCTTCCTTTTGTAAATTTCAAGAGAGTTGTAATGAAAATTGTCGATAAGTAAAGGTGAAATTTCTATATCTTGCTTATATTTTGATTCAACATTATGATTCGATCTCAATTTGTGATTGCATTTGTTATTATAATGTTTGAGCAAAACTCCGCTCGTATAGGAGTTGTGACGATCAATAGAATGATGATGATTTAGATTCATTTACAATTCTTAAATCCTATAACGATTGTAAATTCTTGTGAATCAAATGATCAATGACCTAGTTTCGGGATGATCCTTTCTTGATTGTGTTCACTCGAAACTAGGGGACAACGATTGATCATTTGATTAACTAGAAGCTAGAATTTGAATGAAATTCATCGAAAGGATAAAGGATAAGATGAGGAAACCTTAGCTCCTTCGCAAAATCCTTAACCTCGATGAATTATCATCGATCTAGTATCAATTCGTTAATGGATAAGAACATGAAATCTTTAGATCTCATCATATCTATAGATCCGATCTACTCCTACGAGCTACACTTCGAATCTTGATTGTTGGTTGGAAATCATCTCAAATTATCACTTCTTGATTTTAATGCTTTCTTATATCTAAATTTTTCTAATGCTTGAAATGCAATTTTATAAATCGTGAATTATTTTCTTTTCTTTTCCTTAAAGTTTCAACTCATCTAATTCAAAACACAAACGATGACACTTTCCCTGTGGACGATCCGCACTTACTAACGCGCTACATTCGACACCGTTATTGATTGTAGTCAAATAATTTTTGGTTGTGATTTCTTTACAATTTTCTCAAACATACACAATCGGAAATCGCATTCAATCATTGTCCAAACCCGTAAGTCCCATTTTCTATCTATCTCTTCTATCTAAAAATACGGATTTACAAAACCCGACGGAATCGGAACAAATCCGATTTCCGATTCGGTTTCTTCATAAAACACCACTTCTCGTTAACACAATTATACTTAAACTCTCTCATGTTGACTATTAAACACTAATCAACCAAATTAATCAAGTTTCATTACATAAAATGATGGCTATTTCAATTTATCGTATTTTTCACTTAAATACCACATTGTTTCAATTCTATAATTAACTCCATTAAACTTGCTATACATTTAAAGTAGATTACGAGATAATGACCTACCTCCTCACACACTCACCTACAACCTAGCACGATACCCCCAAGAACTCAGAATACGGGAAAACAAACATTTTCATTTAAATACCCTTTGCTTAATAAAGTCATTTCTAAAAGATTTAGTATTGATACATCTTTATAAATAAATACCACGTATTGTGAAAATAGGATACGTTGTGTACATCAGACGTTTATCTAAACCAGACTTTGTGGTGTCTAGGCTAGGCAAGTGAGAAAGTTTACTTTAAAAGGCTCGTCTCACGGTGATTCGTGAGCGGATCTCTCCTTTCTTCACTTGTACTTACCTGGCCACAATTGGCGGTGAAGAGGCGATTTGAGGTATCTCACAACTTGCCATTTTGGACCAGTTAGGAGCAGTCTAGTTGACTTAGGAGACCCTAGAATATAGAATACGGGAAAACGACACTTTTTCATTTAAATACCATAATTAATAAAACCGTTTTCCTTAATGATTAGTATTTATACAAATCTTTGTAAAGCGCAGCTACAACCCATTTGGGAAACCCGTTTGGAATGGTGCGGATTATCGTACATCCTCAGGCTTAGTAGTGCGAGATTCAGACCTCTGCAAGGAGCATTCGGTCTCGAAAAATTTAAAATACGATATCTTAAGAAAATGAGATTTCTAGAATATTATAGATATATACAAAAATTATTTTCATATAAATATATTATATGTAACATAAACATATCTATTTTTGAAGTATTATAAATATTCCACCTTTTCTACAATATCAGAAGAATCAATTTTACACTAAAATACCATGAATTCCATGCAAAATCGATGCTACAAATAAATACCATTTATTATGAAATTAATATATTTTCATTAGAAATATTAAAATGTAAAATCTACGATCTACAATCTATAATTTACAATCTACAATCTATAATTTACAATATTACAATTTAATATGAATCCATGAATCCAATTATCAACCTATACAACTTGACTAAACCGAACCATGGATATACATTCCATTTACATGGTTCTCCAGTTATTCCATTTGCATGATTCTACGGTTACATCCGTTTACTGATATCATGGCTTCGGTCAGTCATCCAATTATACAATCAATACAATTTACAATACAATATAATACAAACAAGATATCTCGGGGTTTAAAGGGTAGACTGGTACGGAATATGTTAAAGGTGGCACGAGGAGGTCACTAAAGACGTAATTACATCCATACCGTTGTTATGTGGTATTATCGATGAAGCCTTGTACTACGGGTTACCAAAGTCCCCGTTGTAAGTGGGACTCCTCTCGTATACACCGGCATCTTCTGTACCAAGTTACAATCAACAGCGTTAATACAATATTACAACAATATAATACAACTTTAAAATATACCTTCTTATTATGTCTATTGCACTTTCCTTATCTTTGGGACTTACCGAGCGATCTGTTCGCTGATGATATTCTATTTCTTTTTTCTTTGAATGTCGTCAGGTGATTTGGACCCGTCAGAGATTGAGCCCACTACTAAAGACTTAGACCATTTCAGTGAAGACTCCGAGCTCTAGTCATTGTACACTTTCCATTCAGTACTTTCATTTCTTTTATGCCATTGTTTAGGCATTGCTTTTTATTCAGTTGTATTTACTTTTCATACATTATACAAAAGAATGTTAATAAATAAAGTTGTTGTTCAGTCATATCTTTTGTCTCTTGTGTATTTACTTTATATTGCTTAGATACGCTTAGCGTCTTTACTTCACAGTAAATACGTAGCGGTCTCGTCCCGTCCCCTTCGCCGTATACCGGGATGCAGGGCGTGACATATATTCTCTCTTATCTTCGATTCTAGTTCTATCTCTCTTTGGGACTAACTGAGCGATTGTTCGCTGACGACATTACTTTTCTATTCTTTTTTTGGAATGTTGTTAGGAGGACCCGACTCTCTGGAGATCGAGCCCAACTCAAAAGACTTGGAGCAGTTCTCAGAAGACCCAGAGCTTTAGTCACATGTATATACTTTTACTTTCAGTTCATGCCATTGTTTAGGCATTGCTTTCCATATTGTATTTCCTTTCAGTTGCATTGTAAAGAATATTTAATAAATAAAAAGTTGATGTTCATTTGCATCTCATTTCTTTCTTATGCACATTTACATTATATTGCTTATTTACGCTTAGCATTTTTACTTCTGAGTAAATACGCCGCGTGACCCGTTACGTCTCCTTACCGTACTCTGGGAAGCGGGGCGTGACACAGGTGTTGCATGACTTGAAAGTTCCTACAGGTTTCTCAGGATCATTTAGCAAGAAGATAAAGATTGTGAAATGTAAGATCGATGGGCTGAAAAGTTATGATCACCAAGTTATTATGAAGCGCCTTTTCCTATTAGCCCTCAGGACTTCCCTTCCCGAATCGGTTGGTCTAATAATCAATGACCTTTGTTGCTTTTTAGAGAATTGTGAGCTAAAATCTTTGATGTTGTGACGCTGGAGAATGTAAAAAATTCTATTTCATTCATACTTTGCAAGCTTGAGCATATTTTCCCGCCGTCGTTCTTCGATATCATAATACACCTGACGGTTCATCTTCCAACCGAGGCTAAATTTGCCGGACTGATACAATATCGATGGATATATCCCGTCGAAAGATGCGTTGAATTTTTTCATTTCACTCATTTTGTAAAATTATTGTTGTCTTATATGCCCGTATTTATTTATTTAACATATTTTTCTTTAGGTATCTCTATACTCTAAAAATGTATATACGCAATAAAAATCGACCAAAGAGTTCTATCATGCAAAGTTATCCTAGATGAAGTACCCGTATTTTTTCCCACTATCTGGACAAGAATATTAAGACGAAACTTAACCGGCCTTGGAGAATTTAGGACGGGTCATATGGTAAAACTGACTATAAGAGAGTAGATCCTATATTTATCAACAAGATATATCAGTTTATCCTCCTCAATAGTTTATGTCTTGAAGAAATTGGAGAGTAATTTTTTTTGGATTAATTGTTATATTTGTGTGTGTGTATGAAATGATATAATATTAATATTATAATTTATTGTTGAGAATAGAATTCATATTGATGAGGTACGTAAGAGGCATCCTGATTAGAATGATAAACGATTGGAAAAATATCATCATGATAATTTTTGCGATTGGATTGCAGATCATGTAAATTGTTTGAATAACTTGTTATTGCTACCAGTCTTAATCTAAACTTATATCGTTATATATTTATTGTAAAATTTGTTTTGTCAGATCCACGATCCGAACTTGTTTGCATTATTAGAGAGAGATTCAAGATATTTAGCTCAGTTTTTTAGCATGGCGGTTGCATATTATAAACGATTCAGTGTCTTTGTATAAAAATTTGAAGTTGTCGTTCGTGCACCTGTCCCCAATAGAAGAATGAGTGATCCGTTCCCCTACAGATCATGGCCTTAAGAAAATAGAAACATCTCGAACCACTCAGTATAGTGGGATTGCGACTGTAGGATCGGATGGTGTGATTTATTATGGATACTTAAATTGCATACTTGGCATCCAATATCCCGGATGATCAGAACCATTTTATATATTTCAGTGTACTTGGTACGATACACAAACCGATACGGATAAGTGGAGAAACAATTTCCAGACTTTGAAATATGAATATGGATTGACCAGTGTGAACACACTTAGATTTTACGGTCAGGACGATCCATTTATCTTTCCGCAACAAGCGTTTCAAGTATGCTACTCACAGTGTTTGAAACATCCGGGATAGAGTGTTGTATGCCGTTGGAAACCCAATGATGTTTACGATATCCCAGAATTCGAGAATCCTATGGAGGACAGCGATGAAGATAAAGAAGAGAGAAGGCTTAGAGTGCTTCGACCGTCTCTTTCCATAGACGGGTTATCTTCGGCTGATCGTGAAGTTACGTGGATTAGGAATGATATCGATAATGAAATCCAAGTAGATATGTTTAATGCGTCTACGAAATGAAAAAGGTTATCAGTAATGTTACATTATCACTTCACATTTCTACGATCTATACATATATTGCATGCATATGTAATGATTGTGCTCTTATCTAGGTTTGATGACGACGCCTGGAGCAGCGAAGGGCGAAAGGAGCACCAGCCGCGGCAGAGGCAGAGGCATAGGAAGAGCGGTTCTGCCATCCGGGGAGCTGCGTAGGGAGCTCCAAAGGGCTGGTCTTGCACCCTGATTCGTATCCCTTCGGATGACTCCTTCCGTATGGATTTTGCCACACCTCCAAGTATATTGCACGTATATTCATTTTGAATGTAATATTATAGATATACATGCATATTTATTTTTAAATTATTTACATATCAATGTTTAATTGTCTAGCTGTAGGTGGTGTGTTCACATCAGAGACCGAAGCCACTACTGCACCTGCAGGTATGTTTATATATCCTATAGTATATTGATTTAAAATGTTATATTATAAATATACACACATTATTTTTGCTCTTATTTATGTAATCAATTTTTGATTATCTAACTGTAGGTGGTGCCTCCACATCCTGGACATAGACCACCATCACTCCTGCAACTATGCTTATATATCCTATAGTGCATGCATATTGATTTAGAATGTTATATTATAAATATACACACATTCTTTATACTTTTACTTTGATAATCAATTTTTGATTGTCTAGCTGTAGGTGCCGGCTCTACATCCTGGGCAGAGACCTGTAGATATGTTTATATATGCTATATTGCATGCATATTAATTTAGAACGTTATATTATAGATATAAATATTCTTTTTCCAATTAATTATATAATCTATTTTTAATTGTCTAATTGTAGGTGGTACATCCACATCTGGCACAGAGACCACTTTCGTACCCTCCACACAGTCTGCGGGTTAGTATTTTTAAATATAAAATATTTTTTCATTTTACATATTATCTAAGAATAACCATGAATTTCATGTAATTTTATCATCAATATTTATTTTCTAGTTGGAGGGGATGTGTTCACGTCCGGGTCACCGGCTGTTACTCACCGGAGGAACCATCGTCCCGCCTGTGCTGCTGCTCAGGCCCAGGCTCGTGCTGCTGTCGCCGGAGATATATATCGCACTTCAATTTTCGTTAATTCTTGATTTCTAAATACCGTTTTGTCTTGATATTGCTTGTCTTAATATTTCTTGTAGATGCAAGGTAGCCCCATCTCTAGAGGGGGACTTGAGGGCCGAATCGGTCCCACAGGCTGAGGCCCGATAGAGTCAGGGGGAGGCACCATTCCCCTTTTTCTTCACCCCCAATTATCTCTATACTAGAGATTATGCCGAGAGGTTCGGTCGGCATATGAGGGATGAGAGCCGCATCCAAAAGAAGTATCCACTTCATGTTGAGTGGAGCGATTAGCACCGACGCTCATTTGCCTTCTTTTGGGATCAGGCTTGGGTATTGATATATATTTTCATTTGACTTATCAAATAAATGTATTATTATTTAACACTTATAATTTAAATACATTATTTTCTTGTATTTACAGTTGGATTACGACTTTCAGCCTGTACCCGACCCTGATCACCCTGACAGAGTGCTTGATCTTCACGCTCTTTACCTGGGCCTCATGAAGAACATGCAATCTAAGTTCTGATATAATAGAAACGAGTTGAAGATCGATTATTATTTGGTATGGCTGGCGACCCCAGAGGTGGAGAGAGCAACTCTTCTACATTCTCCGGCCTTTAGCAGAGTCGACGTAGATACATGGCCTCTCTTGTGCCAATATTATGACTCTAAGCGCAAACAGATTTGTAATTTAAATGCAATTCATTGTTTAGTATATAATTTATTTTTTTGTATTGCTTAACTAGAAAACTAAATCTGATTGTGTTGGTAAGTCGGGGAAGAGGGGTCACCCCACTTACACAGATGACTCAAGAAACATTACTCGTGCAATGGAGGTATCGGTAACTTACAATAGATATATTTTGATATAATGCAATATTAAGAGTTATTTTATAATATATGTAAACTTTTAGCGAATTGTAGAGAGTTCAGACCCTGACGCAGGGTGGTACACCGAGCGTGTTGACCGCGTATCTTGTCATCTACGACACCTCGACAGATCCCGTCATGGGCTAGCTTCGATTCCCCGACACTGCTACCCAGGAGTATTGCGTAAATGTTAATATTTATTCTAATTCGAATGAAATTTTTGTTTTGATAAGTTCAAATTTAAATGATATACTTATATTTTAATGGTTAGTGTGGGTGTAGGAGTGGGTGGTGGAGCAGGTGGAGGTATCAGAGATCGATTTGAGTGGACAGACCGATCCGATCCTACTGACCACAGTCTTAGACGCCGCACACGGAGGGCACCATGGAGGTTGGGAGAGAGGCTGGGAACTGGGTCCTAACAGGGCCTATATGAAGTTGGTTTCCACTCCGGCGGTTACTTCCTCTACCCCCCATGAGCGACGTCTGGAGCATGATGTTGCCTCCTTGAAGACCACCGTCGAGGAGTTGAAGGAGATGTTGGTACGTATATTACTTATTAGTAAAGTATTATATCACATTATATGTAGTAACATATACAATATTAGTAGCCTGAGCTTATTTGGTTTTAGCCTTAGGTTTGATTAATCAGACTTACATAAAACTATCTAATTAAACCGAACTCTATAATTATAACCATGCCACATCTTTCTTCATTTTGGAGTTTAAAAAGTTATGATTATCCAAATTAAAAACTTGAGAAGAAAACATTTCTGTGTAAATTAGATAACTCCAAAACCAAGCATCCAATCAAAGTTAAACAATTAAGGAGAGATTCGAGCTTATAAGTTAGAGTAAGCATCATTTCTACCTCCACTTAAAATAAATTATAGTTTTCTAAACTAGATACCTAAATTCCGCCTAAATTCCTAAGTATTCTTAGATTGGGGTATAAAAGCATAGCCCTGAATGTGTGGAATTTCAACATGTATAAATTCTCATACATAATATATGAATTTCAACAGAACGTGTGGAATCTCAACAAACCATATATAAATTCGTAGTTTCGCAATAATCTGATAATGATTTTTTCGACTAAAATCTAATACACCGTTCTTACTCGTTTATTACACAAGCACAAAATTTTACAGATTCGGCAGGCTACTTTGGCTGCGGCTCCACACACATCTCATTCAGCTGCAACTCCGCAAGCCACTACATCGGTTGCGGTTGCGCAAACCACTCCTATAGCTCCACAGCCCGCTCAGACTCTCGCACAGTCCACTCCTTTATTAGTTGAGTTTTTGACGACTCGGGGTTGCACCGAGGAGCATATATGCCAGATTACGACGATTATCAGAGGTGGAGGAGCTGGACTGAGCTAAGGTCACTTTATTTATATTTTTGATGATGTATGTACTTATTTGATACATATTGTATATATTTTGGACGATATTGGTGGTTGTTTATATGTTTACGATGATTTCGTATTCTGTTTGTTTATTTCTTTTATATATTATATGCGAGATGTTGTTTATGAATATTTATGTATTTTGCTATATGATATATATATATATATATATATATATATATATATATATATATATATATATATATATATATATATATTTATATTTGAGCACAAGACGAGGAAAAAACGGGAAGTCCCTTCTTTAAAAAAACTGATATAATGTCCCTACGGATTACTCCGTAGGGGCAACTGTTGCACCTACGGATTACTCCGTAGGGCAAGTTTTTTCCCTACACATTTCTCCGTAGGGACAAAATATCAGAATATATGATATTTTGTCCCTATGGACTAAGTAATAGAGGCAAAACTTGCCTCTACGGCTTAAACCGTAGGGGCATTTATCAGGCCCTATGGACAACTCTGTAGGGGCAATTATCTTATTTTATATACAGATAAATTAAATAAAGATTATATCCCTACGGAATAATCAATGGGGATAAATATCCGTACGGATTAATACGTAAGGGCAATTATTCCTCCGTAGGGGTATGTTCAGGGTAAAAATTTGCATCTGCGGCCTTTGGACCTATGGAGGAATTTTAAGTCCTTACGAATATATTCGTAGGGACAGTGATTTGCCCCTACAGCTAAATCCGTAGGGCTAAGTGATTATTGTAGTAGTGAGGGTTCCAAAATAAAACAATTACTTACTCTAAAACCAAAACCAATATTTTCTTATCATTCCAAAGATAAGTGTTTAACAATCCATGACAAAACACGTGCACGTGCTCACACACATATATATAGTATTATGTAAAATCAGGAACAAAGAAGTATTAACATCGAAAGAAAATATTTGTATTTTAAAATTTTCATCGACAATTTTCTAATCTTATTCTAATTTAGACATGATTTCCTGGTGTTTTAATTTTTCTAATTAGTCCATCTATTTATTTGAATATCAAGATAATATTTAATATCTTTCCTTATAAGAAATATCATATGTCAAAGTATCAAATTTAGATCTTAGTTTAACATTTCACGGATGGATAAAGTCTAAATTTCATTTAAATACCAAAAGCCTTCAGTGTTTTTTAACATATTTGCCATATACTTTGTGACTTGTCAGTATATATCAAAAACAATCAATGATCCCTAATAGATACCATGTTTTTGTGTTTTTCGATTTATAATTTACACATACAAATGTCCAATTTTATATTATGTATTGTGGTTATGGACCGATGCAAATAATAAATTATGTCAATACTTTAGCTATAAAAAATTATGAATTTTTTTCTATGAGTTCATTACCTAGTAAATTTTTAAATAACTATAGTTATTTGATTTTTGAAATATTAACAATAACTTTAAAGTATCATTCAAAAACAAAAATAACATTATTGTAAAGTAAGTATAATTTCTATCAACAAATTTATAGCAACTAACGTTTTCAAAACGATCTTGTATCATGTCCCGTTTTCCAAAATATGGAATACGAGGGGTGACTAGGCTAGCTATTCTCTTACGGTTAAGGAATAATCCCGACGTAGTCATACTTCGGTTTTTAGCATTACATGGTAATCAGTAAATATAGCACAAAAGTAAAGGAAATCACAATTCACAACTTTATTATATTTAATCAACAGAGTTCAAGATACAATTATTTGAATGAAAGAAACAGCTAACCAATGAAATAACAGCAGAAGACGTTAACGCTGGTGTCGCGGTCTAAATCTCCGCGATCTCGAAAGACGGGTCCTGCTCCTGGGCTGAGTCTACTACGTTCTCTGAGTATTCACACTCAGGACGTCAGTACGACACATATAGCAATATATATAGTATTTGCAATGGTAAGCAAAAAAACGGCATGAACCAGTAAAATGAAAATATGGAATATCAGGTATATGTGAACAGTAGTATATGTATCATATCAACAATCTATGCAATGTGTATATCACTACCTATCAGTCACTAAGTATATTGAAATAGATCAAAGGAAAAGGACACTTGTGTTTGATAAGGGTCTCGTCCATGCCCGAGACTACGGTCCGCTGTTGCCCGGGACATAACCTTGCAGCCGTGACGCTAGGCTCACGACCCAATTAGTATATATATCGCTAAAAATTGAATGGCCATCTTCTAAGTCACTGTACTTCACTAAATACAAGTTCGATTCCATCTTGATTTCCCCCATTTCCCTCAGTTATAGTATGTGTTCAGATATTAAATAGATTGTGAACAAGTACGTATCGCTTTGAGTTTCAATCACGCTTTCACTTATCAATATCACTTTCAATCACTGGTTCACTATTGTATTTGTCATAAACCAGTCACTAACACTTATCTATCAACAATGAAAATCAGTCACTAGGTCTCAATGTAAACAATCACTATGCATTGGATATAAAGCAATCAGAAAATAAGGTAGAAACACACTAAATAAATGTTCACTAAACTATGACAGCCAGTGCCATATGACTTATAAAATTCACCATAAATCACCCGTGCAGAATCGGCCAAAACAATATAAAAGGCATACGAGGTATATTTGATTATCTAAGCAGTAAAATTAGTTTCATATCAATAGGCATTCAGATTAAGGATTTATCATCATTTTAAATCAGCGATTAGTTGCTGGAACTCCATTTTCAGAACTGGAAGTCCGAGTTCACGCGCAGATTACTACAGATTGTGTTTAGATTCAAGTATTACTCCAGTTTCTCTATCTGTTAATTTTCTAGCACATCAAGTGGATAAGTAATAGCCTTTATGTACTATGAGATATGTTAAGTTTAGTGTTAATGTATATAAACCGTCACTGCAGAAAACTGCATGTAGGGTGTTTTTCGTCATCCCATTAAGATGGGAATGCACGCGCTTGTCAGGCACATTACAGATTCCCACTGCCCAGGGTAGGCTAGGGTTTATTTCTTGTGGGGACCCAAATCTCCGGTAGCTGCGGACTAAGCTGCCGTTAATTACCCCTCGTCTTTGGATCGAGCAAACCTCCGATTGACGGGTCAAACAAGCCATGTGAGCTCAATGTACAGTGTGCATACGCGTTTTGAAGGGGTTTTGGATATATCAGGGGCTCCGCAGAGTTTGTACGGGGTCCCGCTACCCGGATAGGGGGGGCTAGCAGCCCCCTTGCGGGGTGCGGGGCAGCGTCCCGTTAGAAATTTTTTCTAACATGGATAGTGTTGTGGAGTATGTGTGTGTGTGTGTATAAATAAATAAAAGAAAGGCATCCAAAGGATGCGTAGGAGAAGGCGCCAGCGCCCCACGTGCGCGGCATGCGGGTGCTGGGCGCATGGCGCCAGCGGAAAGTAAAAGAGGGGGAGGGGCTCAGCCCTCCGTACCGGGAGTTGTACTCCAATTGACCTTTGGGAGTTAAACTCCTTTAAAAAAAGGATATATTATTATTGTCAATTTATTATTATAGGGTTAAACTCTCAGAAACTTTAATTTGTGGAGTTAAACTCCCAGAAATTTTAATTTGTAGAGTTAAACTCCAAGAAATCTTTGTCAATGCTTAAGGAAACCCCTTTCTTCTCCCCTGAGCCTTAAATCTTTCCCAAAATGGGGTCTTTGGAGATGGGTCTCCTTCCTCCTCTTTTGTTGGCTGGATCTTGAAGAACAAAAAGTATGAGATTTTTAAAATCTCTCCTTTTTAAGATCTGATGGGAGATCCGAGTTCCGTTTTGTGGGGTTTATGGTGAAAACTATTTATTTTTGAGAAAGGAAGAGTTAAACTCTTGATTTAATTGAAAAGGGGAAGAAGGTTTAGAACCTTGAGGAAAGGGAAGAAGGAACAAAAAACCGTTGAGTTTGAGAGAATAAAAAGTGTATACTTTATTCATCATGTTGCCTTATATAGGCTTACACATTTACATATAGCCCCTTGGGCTTAACAAAATGGCATTTTGCCCATCCCATGTCTCATGTGCTCATTTCTTTTGCACATAAGCCATGGGCCTTACAAAAATTTGGTTTTATACCCATTTTGCTTACATTCATGCATAAAAAATTACATCAAAATTATTTATTACATGATTTTTTATTTCGGCATGGAGGAGGCCGGCCGCGGGGCTCGACTTGGGCATGGGCCCATTTGTTGGGCTTGGGCCCGCTTACTTGGGGTTGACCTTGACTTTGATTTGGTCAACTGGGGTGCAAATTTTGACCCCAACAAAGTGCCCCCATCAATAAATGCACACCGCACATACGAGTTGTGTGCATGAAATTGATGGATCTTGAAGCTGGACTTCGAGGTGGAACACATTTCGGGGGCGGAGCATCCCTCGGGGAGCATGATTCTCAGGGATCGGAGCATCATTCCGATTTGCGGAGCATAATTCCAGGGTCGGAGTATCATCTGAAGAGTCAGAGCATAATTCCGAGGATCAGAGCATAATTCCGAAGAGTAGATGAATGATTCCAGGGATCAGAGCATGATTCCGATGAGCGGAGCATGATTCCAAAAGGTCGGAGCATAATTCCGATGGGCGGCAGACATTCCAACCGAAGCATAATTTCGATGCAGAGGTTGATTCCCAGGCGAAGCATAATTTCAACAGGGAAAGCAGATACTCCAAGGCGAAGCATGATTTCGACATGGGGTACATTCTGAGACACGGGGGTACGCTCTGCGCTCATTGACTGACGCTCAGCGTCAATCGCGCCACGTTCTCCTCATGTGTGCGCTACTTTAACAGAAGCGCTCTGCGCTCTTTGACTGGCGCTGAGCGCCAAGCTCACCATGTGCTCCTCACGTGTGCGCTAAGAGAACATAAATTGTTCTTTAAACAATAAAGCCCCAGAGCTATGATGAGTACTCAACATTCAATAAAAGACAAAACTAATTGTCAGAACTCAAACCAATGCCCAGTATTGTTAAATGTTTAACATTTTGGGCTGAGCCTAAGTTGGTCACAGATCTCTAATTCAGATTAATTGAGCTCATATGCTCATAAATTTTTGATCTTAGTCCTAAATTGGCCTACAGATCTCCTAACCAATATTGGTTCAAGGGTATATCTCTTCACTCCTCTGTTATTTGTCGTTGTAATCCTTCAACATCTTCAGAGATGTGACGGGTCCCGACAACCAGACATTCCACGGACTGTGGGGTCCTTAAACTCATAGACTATGATGTCCTTAAACTTTACGGACTGTGAGGTCCTTAAACTCATAGACTATGATGTTTTTAAACTTTACAGACTATGATGTCTTTAAATTGGACCGCAAAGTCCCTAAACTAAAATAATAGAGCCCAAGTGCTTTTTTGTTGGATCTAAATGATCCTTTAACCTGATCTTAGTCTAAAATCAGACTAACGTATTCTTAACAAACGTTTAAGTTTATGTTAGTCTCAAAGGAGATTAACGATCTTTAAACCCAACCCAAACCCAAATCTAAGAAAATATGGATTTGGACTAATTCACGTCCTACGGGCAACAACATAAATTAGTCTCCGTATAAAATCCACGGGCAACAAAAAATAAAACAAACACACACAACACGAAGTGACCATCTAGAGAAGGAGAAACTGGTTACCGCGATACTGTAGGGTAATTAATTGCAGGGGCTTGTGCCTGCAGGGAAGAATGTCCCCATAATAAAAAATACCCTCAAACGAGGGGGAATCTGACGAAATCTGCTACAACGGCCACATCCGTCTAAACCTCCGATACATTGTGCCATAAATCAACTTGGCATCTTCGGAGAGGTGGACGGATAAAACCAAATAGTATCTGCCCCCAAATTCAGGTAAGACGTTTGTCTTTCCTGGTTTTCGGCAAAGGAAAGATTCTGGCACGCCCGGTGGGACCTTTTCCTTTTTCCACTCCACACTTCGTGTGTCGTGTTTCGCGAACGAATCGCGGTTTTCTATGGTTGCCTTTGGATGTGAAGTACTAAGATTTGGTATCTTGCTCCGTGCAGAAAAACAGAAGATCAATGGTTTCAAACTGCACTAATTGCAACAACTCCCTTTCCGCCTCATCTGGAGGAGTAGCCTACGGGCCCCAAGCGGCCTCCTTTTTTATAATACCGGTGGAACAAGTGACCCAAGCCACCACTGGGTTATTCTTCGGGACTATGATCCTACCAACAAGCTTCAACGTTCAGATGTCGTCACAGGAAGCTGCGAAGAAGTCGGTCTTTGATCGGCTTGCAACCACCATGGCCCCTCTCAGCGGGTCGTCCAACTCCACTACCTCAGTCTTCGACAGGCTGGGTCAAAGCTTAAGTGGGCCCG
Source organism: Agapanthus africanus (assembly GCA_030015575.1). Taxonomy (NCBI): domain Eukaryota; kingdom Viridiplantae; phylum Streptophyta; class Magnoliopsida; order Asparagales; family Amaryllidaceae; genus Agapanthus; species Agapanthus africanus. Next base: position 74,462,132 of record CM057348.1, read on the forward strand.
CAAAGAGGCTCATGTAGGGTTGCTAGGCACGCGCATAAGGGTCTACGAAGCATCAACCATGCCCGATTAAAATTTTAGCCGTGCCGAACAACCCGAATACAGATCTTTAAACTAGGGTTTAGGCGAAAACTAACAAGTTAAACTCTTTAACACTAAGTGAGAGGGATTACAACCTTTGTAGATCTGGTCCTTCACTTCATAAGCTCCGTGTTGAAGTCCCTTCGCTGCGAACATCTTGCTCCCGACTCTCGAGAGGCTCCACGAAGAGAAAGGTGCAGTTTTGCTTCCGATCTTCGATATAAAGATGATCTACCTTGAAGTTTCGTTAACACAAGCTAACACTCACTAAATTGAGTGAACACTTTCATCTAAAGGGCAAGGGAAGATGAGGATGATGAAGTAGGATTTTTGCTCTATTTATTTATCTTTTTCTCATATTTATTCATCACTTGAAAAAGCTTAGCAAGCTTTTTCATGAAAGAATGAAGGAAGAAGAAGATGAATAATGAATGAATGATTGAATTCCTTTTGTGATGAATAGAAAAAGAATTAATATGATAAATAATGCAACCATGGTCAAGCAAACCTTTGTAGAGAATTAACCAAGGCTAGGGTTTGGGTTAGGTTAAGAATGAGTCATTTGAAAATATCTTTCACAAAACAAAACCAAAACCTTCTAGAATGATCTAGAAAGCTTAACCCTAATCCAAGCCCTAATCATGTTTAAACTCCACTAAACATGTTGCATTAGTTATCATGTCATGTTACAATATTATATATCACATATATAATATTTATCGTAACAAAATAAAATAATAAAATTAACATATATCGCATATATATCAATGTATTACCCGAGTGAGAAAAAGAATTTTCTAGTGAGCTAATATTAGTTAATGCAATTTAATATATCAAATATATTATTATACATTAAATTATCGAATCAACACTTGATCCGACAATCCGGCTATATCGCATATAACCGACTAATATTTATCCGTACCGATTCATCGAATCAACACTTGATCCGATGAGCCGGCTGATATCAAATATCGCGAGAATACAATACGGTATCTCATATCGTATTATCCTCGGTCCCGCACATATCTCATACGTGCCCCTACTCCGTTTTGCCTGAGCCAAGAAACCTCTGTGTAGGACTCTAAAGAATCGTCAATACGCCGGCAGTAGGTGATGATCATATCAAACACCCACAAGCTGCAAGCGGTCAGCTAATCGTAACAGCTACCCAGGTATTGAGCGCTCAGAAGATCAACAAGCAAGCCTGTACATTCTCCTGTGAATCCAAACAGTAACACTCCCGTACAGTCTGGTCTCGTCGTATGATATGTTGCATATCTCGCCTAGGGGTGGTAAACGTCAGACCCAGTAGCTCGATAAGTCGTGTCGATATGAGGTCTATAACAGTTCGAGAAACTACTGATAACACTTACCAGTAAATCTCAGCAACCCTGGTCAGGGATTTCCGGTTATAGCCAATCGAACACAGCACAACATCAACTCCCTATACCGGGAGAGACGAATCCCCTCTTATCGCTCATTGCCTCCATGTGATTCGGGACTGTACCCAAAAGCCACCTTTTTGCACGCCCTCTTGGACGTGGTATGATGGAAATCAAAGCACAGTGGGAATCGCACAAGACTCTATGACGATCTCGGGTCAACAGACTACTCTGTACCAGTGTCACCGGAGAACTGCCATCTGACGTGAGGTATAATACCATCTGGGAGTTCTCGGCGAGTCCGTCCAGTGTACCCAGTCTCCACTGAGCACCCGTACACCATCCTTGATGTCAAACACCGATGGATATGGGATCATTCATCGCCCATCATATGGGTCAAGATGCGTATACGCTAGTCTACACTGGTGCATCGATGCCCTGTCTCGATACACCCTCGACTAGGAATAGTTATAGGATGTACTCGTCGACCACCGTGGCCCCACTAGTATGATCTCATCATAGTCCCAGTAGTCGAGTACATATCCTAAGGGCTTTATCAACATGTAATATAGAGACAATCAGAGTACATGTTAAGATAGAGTATAACCAGATAGCATACTATCATGTCGAGCAAGAAAGTCCTCCCTATATATGTCCTAGCATCCACTACAATATACATCGTATGTACAGTAATGGCCTCTAGGGCATACATATAACTAACAATCTCCCACTTGCACTAGGGCCATCTGTTGTGGTATCACATACCCAACAATTAGCTGCGGTTGAAGTATCTCATACTCAACCATCCCGTAAAAGTCTCTACTGGGAAAAAGGCCTTTGTGAGTGGATCCGCGCTGTCGTCCTCTGTGTCTACTCTCCTAACCTCGATCTCCCTGGAGATCAACCATCTCCATGATCAGGTGATACTGCCTAAGAATTATATCTGGATTTCTGATGGGACGGAAGTTCCTTGGGTAAAGCCACAACTCCATTGTCACACAATGGTAGGAACGAAATTCATCTCATGAACTTATATCTATCCAGACTGCCTCTTTGGTAGCATCTTTGGTAACGATGTATCTTGCCTTTAATCGTCTAGTATGTCACGGTATTTAGCTTGGAACTCTTCCAACATACCGTCCCTCAACTGAGGGTAAAGACAATGCCTACGACTGACATTCAGTCGTCCTTATCACCCTGGAACCTTTCCAGTGATTCTCCCCAGGATCGATTGATACCATCTCACTACAACTAGTGAGTATCCCAACATCCAATTAGATCTATCTCATAGATCCAAAACCCAGGATTTAGGAGGTATCATTTTGATCCTATATGGAGAATCCTTGTGATAAGCGGAGATTGACCGAGCGTAGCATAGGAAACTCCTTCCCTATCAAGAGTATGTCATCCACGTACTCTTACGAGGATCACTACCATACTCTCTACTACCTTTTTGTATATACAAGGTTCATCTACCATTTTGATGAAGTCAAACTCTTTGACTACCACATCAAAACAGATGTTCCAACTCCGCGATACTTGTTTTATCACATAAAACATCTTGCGCACGTTTCCGCTGCTCCCACTGTCTACGAAGCCCTCTGGCTGTGTACTTATAGACGTTCTTTTCTAAAACATCATTTAGAAAAACAGTCATGACACCCAACCACCAGATATCGTAGTCATGGTATGTAGCCGTGGCAAGTAGGATCTGGATGGACTTAAGCATAGCTTTGAAAGTCTGAACTTTTCCATGTACACCAAGTAATCTTCTCAAGATATACTTGCTCCTGATGGGGATTTAACCCTTCAGATAAAGCAACCAAAGTCCATACTTTGTTGGTGTATAAGGATTCCATCTCAGATCACTAAGCATCCAGCCATTCTTACAGAGTCCCACTCCTGATGGCCAGCTCGAAACTAGTTGGGTCATCATCTCATGATGCATTCCTCGCTCCCACTGTCATAGAGAAACCAAAGTATCTCTCAGGTGGGTGAGGAACCCTACTAGATCGGCGGAGAGGCTGAGGTTCGTTGGAAACTATTGAATCCACATTCAATAGGTATGCAGCTTCTCAAGTGCATTACTCCCAAAAGGAAATAGGAAACTCAGTAGTACTCATCATAGAGCACACCATATCACATATGGTGCTATTGCTCTGCCCGATATACCATCGTGCTATGGTGTATACGGAGGAGTAATGCTGAGAGAGAATCTCATTCTCCTTTAGAATTAGTCCAGGATTTCCGTGCTCAAGTATTCTCCTCCTTGATCTCATCAAAGGACATAATACTTCTATCCGTATTTTGGTTCTCTACTTCTAACTTATATTCTGTGAATATCTCAAAAGTTTCGGACTTGTGTTTCATCAGGAACATATGTCTGAATCTTGAGAGATCATCAAAGAACATAATGAAGTACAAAGAACCGGTCTTGGCATGTGTAGACAGGGGACCTTTATACATCAGCATGTATCAATCCCAAGAGTTCAATAACTCTTTCTCTGTTTCCAATAAACAGAGACGTGGTCATCTTTTCTTTGTGACATGACTGGCAAGTTTCACAAGTTGTAAATTCAAACTAATTTAAATATACATCTAAATGTAATTTTAGCCAGTCGGGTCGCATTGATATGACCTAGTCTACAATGCCTCAAGAAGGATTCGTTCATTTCTGAACTCTTCCTCTTGTGTGTGTTCTGTATACTAAGAACTGTAGTTTGATTTAGAACGTCAATGCTTTTAGATAACGTACCTGAACTGATCAACTCTTGATATAGGAAATGTTCAAAACATTATCCAACAATACAAAATTATATCATTTCTTTACTAATAAAGAGACTGATATGATTTTGTATATCAGGTTCGGTATCTAATAACATTCGTTCAGAATCAATGTATTCTGATAATACAGGGTGACAGTGACCAACAGACTTGGCTGCAACACTTGTACCGTTTTCTGTCTCATGAAACTTATCATCCATTCTCAGTTCTCTACCTATCTGTAGCCTATGTAACATATTACATATACGGGATCCTGATCCGGTATCAAATACCCAGGACGTAAAGGATACTGAGAAACGGTTCTATGTAATGAACACACCCGAAGATGATGCATCAGCATGCACTTTCTTCGTTTAGGCAGCACGGGAAATCTGGTATTCCCCAATTTCCTGCTCTGTCTTATAACAATTATAAGTTGGAGCGGGACCAACGTTCTCCAGCTCAGTAAAACAAGCGGGTTCGGTCAATAATCCGTATTATTATCTTGATTAAGGCGTGATATGGTCGCTACCTGGAGAGAGAGAGAAGAAAACACTCTGCGTATGCTCTTGCAAGATTAGATTGGTTATCTAATATATCTAATCAGGATGTCTCCCACTGTTTTAATCAAATCTTCCTTCAAACCCTAAAATGAAAGACTAGCCGGAATTAATTACACGCTACAAGTTCGCCAATCTTTCAGCCAGGCCAGTGTCGGTACTTGAGGGAGGTCCCCCGTGCTTTCGCACGAACCTAATTAATGTAAACCTCATTTTCCCAGAGGCGTAACCCCGTTGACACCTTTCTAGACACCTACTTGATCGACTAATTGTAATGTGTAAAACTCTCCGAGGAGTAACTCTTACTCGCAGCGGGTATCGGGATCCAACTATCTCATAGAAGGTATGCAATCTCATTCCAAATTTCAACACTTGAAATTCCCGATAATATTTTGCCCCTAGCAGCTATATGACCTTAACATGGTCAACAAATCATAAGTGCTAGTCAAGTTCAACCCGTCATTTCCCGATTGAATTAAACCCACCCGCACGACCCTTAACATGCTCAACAAAGTCGCACGACTACCCTAATCCAATCGCATCATATGCTTATACAGATAAGCACTAATCAGCTACCGCACACTACGCCTTAACATGGTCAACAAACGTAGCACGAATACTAACTAGTACTTATCTGAAATGACGGAGGGCTACGACAGGTTTTTCTGAAAACCTATTGCGTAAAGAACTTGATATCGTTGTAGAATCAAATGATTTTAAAATGGAGTGTTTTTTAGGCTTTTCTAGTTTTGCTAAAGGGGTCACTCCCGGTGAAGGGATCGTCGGCCCTTTCCTCGTCGAATGAGGTGCTGGATATATCATATATATCACTGTGCAAAGCAGAAACAATAGAAGCAATCAAAAGACAAACCGAAAGTTGTAGCATCTGCCAGTTATTGCTAAAGGAGTCACTTCCGGTGAAGGGATCTCGGTCCTTTCCTCATCGAATAAGGTGCAGGATATATCACATATACCGCTGTGCAAAGCAAGAACTGTAGCTACCTTTTTTTAAGAAATTCGATTCCACAACATCTTAGGTTTCTTTTCTTTCATTAATCACATTAATGAAGTCCCATTTTATTATACTTCACAAGTATCAGATATGAAACGAAATCAACAATATAATATATATCTCATATATAATATAAACATTCGTCTCAGGCAGTAATATGATCTCATCACAGAACATTGCAGCAGAAGAACATATATGAAATATTGGATATACTAGGACGTCCGTGTTTTCAATACGAGCCTGTATAAAACACGGATTCCACGGTCGCGATGAATAGCCAAACCCACATCCCTAGACCCCTACGAGAGCGGCAAGTAACACTGCCAATTCTAGGGTTAGGAGACCCGGTCTCGACTCCTCGAGATAGTGTCCCACTGGACCCTAGAACCCGGTTACTTGTGCTCCCCTCCTTGGGTCTACCTAATGCGGAAAAGTAAATAATATACAACGGTGACATCTTCCGCAACCTGGAAGTGCCCCAATAAAAGAATATTACATACAAATGAATTTTACATGAATGAAAAAGAAAAACTCTCATCTCACATAAAACCCCCGGCTATTCAATCACGACGATCCAATATAACATATCACGGCAACACATAATATCTCATATCATCAACGTAAGTAAGTATGCATACACCGATTGTCGTCGACGTATAGCAACGACAATCGGCAATATCACTACATACTACACTTACGGTCACAGAAAAGAAAGTGTAAAACTACAACAGTTGGAATCCGCAACCTTCTTAGACATCACATGCCTAACCAGATGAATTCCTTAGACATCGCATGCCTAACAATTATAAACTCCGCATTTTAGTCTCATTATCGAAAACTCTTTTCAATATCAAGTCGGGCAATTCAACAGGATTCCCGACATTCTGATCGAATACTCGTCGCAAACTTTAGTAGACGGCCGCACCCCCGACGCCATCGACGAAGTGCACCAAGACGGAACACCGCTACCGCGAGCACCCGAACGGATGCTTTCGGCGACGGGGTTCTCCTACAGTCACTTGGTCGGGGCTATGGGGTGTAGATGTCTATTAAGTTTACCCGGCGAGTATCCGCGTACGCTACGTGATTGCGACGGACTTTTGATCACATCAAAATTCCATGGCAACTGATCAATTGAGACTAAACTGCTATGTTTACAATATTCAAATCAGTTATCTCATAACAATGTGTGGATTCCAAATATTGTATCACATTCCAGATAAAACAGAAAATATTAAACTTTCCGATCGAACAATCAAATACCCAAGATTTCCCCAATTTATCTCAACACTTGAAATCAGTTTAAAAACATCCATCACATGCCACAGTACCAATGGTCCAGCCGTAGAAGGGTCAAGCCAACGCCTCACATGTGGCACGCCGTACTGCCCCAAAGCCTAAGGTTCAAAAGGCAGTTCAAGACGGTCACATAATCGAGTTAAGGTTTGTTGTCTTCTAGAGGGTCCACCGCGTTACTTGCACGACTTAGAACGTTCTTAAACTCGAGAAAAAATCCAACATTTGAAAAAATTTCCGACTGGGGAAAAAATGAGTTATTGATGTCCGCTCGAACTTTTTAACAGTTTCTAAAATTATCTGGACAAACTAAACAAACTTAAATTATCCGATCGAATCAACGATTCCCCAATACAACCCTAGAAAAATCAACACTTGAGTGGAATTAAAATATTCACAGAAAAAAATAACAAGAAAGGGCCTAAGAATAAATACATGAAATTTCAGGGACTAAGTCACAATTTTGGCCGCGGAACCGCTGCAAAACCCATGGTTTGGCCGCTGTTCCGCGGTCAAATTTTCGAGTTAGAGGTCCGTACTTCACAGTAATTCTTAGTTTTTCCTGTTTAATTTTCTGAGAATTTTTAATTCAGAAAAAACCACATTTTTGAAAAATGTCCAGAGAGGGTTCCGTATCGGGGTTTTGACGTTCGATCGGACTTTAAACTTCGCCTAGACTTCGCCTAAAACTCTAGCTTGTCTCTGATACCACTCTAGGGTTGCTAGGCACGCACACAAGGGTCTACGAAGCATCAACCATGCCCGATTAAAATTTTAGCTGTGCCGAACAACCCGAATACGGATCTTTAAACTAGGGTTTAGGCGAAAACTAACAAGTTAAACTCTTTAACACTAAGTGAGAGGGATTATAACCTTTATAGATCCAGTCCTTCACTTCATAAGCTCCGTGTTGAAGTCCCTTCGCTGCGAACATCTTGCTCCCGACTCTCGAGAGGCTCCACGAAGAGAAAGGTGCAGTTTTGCTTCCGATCTTCGATACGAAGATGATCTATCTTGAAGTTTCGTTAACACAAGCTAACACTCACTAAATTGAGTGAACACTCTCATCTAAAGGGCAAGGGAAGATGAGTATGATGAAGTAGGATTTTTGCTCTATTTATTTATCTTTTTCTTATATTTATTCATCACTTGAAAAAGCTTAGCAAGCTTTTTCATGAAAGAATGAAGGAAGAAGAAGATGAATAATGAATGAATGATTGAATTCCTTTTGTGATGAATAGAAAAAGAATTAATATGATAAATAATGCAACCATGGTCAAGCAAACCTTTGTAGAGAATTAACCAAGGCTAGGGTTTGGGTTAGGTTAAGAATGAGTCATTTGAAAATATCTTTCACAAAACAAAACCAAAACCTTCTAGAATGATCTAGAAAGTTTAAACCTAATCCAAGCCCTAATCATGTTTAAACTCCACTAAACATGTTGCATTAGTTATCATATCATGTTACAATATTATATATCACATATATAATATTTATCGTAACAAAATAAAATAATACAATTAACATATATCGCATATATATCAATGTATTACCCGAGTGAGAAAAAGAATCTTCTAGTGAGCTAATATTAGTTAATGCAATTTAATATATCAAATATATTATTATACATTAAATTATCGAATCAACACTTGATCCGACAATCCGGTTATATCGCACATAACCGACTAATATTTATCCGTACCGATTCATCGAATCAACACTTGATCCGATGAGCCGGCTGATATCAAATATCGCGAGAATACAATACGGTATCTCATATCGTATTATCCTCGGTCCCGCACATATCTCATACGTGCCCTACTCCGTTTTGCCTGAGCCAAGAAACCTCTGTGTAGGACTCTAAAGAATCGTCAATACGCCGGCAGTATGTGATGATCATATCAAACACCCACAAGCTGCAAGCGGTCAGCTAAACGTAACAGCTACCCAGGTATTGAGCGCTCAGAAGATCAACAAGCAAGCCTGTACATTCTCCTGTGAATCTAAACAGTAACACTCCCGTACAGTCCGATCTCGTCGTCTGATATGTTGCATATCTCGCCTAGGGGTGGTAAACGTCAGACCCAGTAGCTCGATAAGTCGTGTCGATATGAGGTCTATAACAGTTCGAGAAACTAATGATAACACTTACCAGTAAATCTCAGCAACCCTGGCCAGGGATTTCCGGTTATAGCCAATCGAACACAGCACAACATCAACTCCCTATACCGGGAGAGACGAATCCCCTCCTATCGCTCATTGCCTCCATGTGATTCGGGACTGTACCCAAAAGCCACCTTTTTGCACGCCCTCTTGGACGTGGTATGATGGAAATCAAAGCACAGTGGGAATCGCACAAGACTCTATGACGATCTCGAGTCAACAGACTACTCTGTACCAGTGTCACCGGAGAACTGCCATCTGACGTGAGGTATAATACCATCTGGGAGTTCTCGGCGAGTCCGTCCAGTGTACCCAGTCTCCACTGAGCACCCGTACACCATCTTTGATGTCAAACACCGATGGATATGGGATCATCCATCGCCCATCATATGGGTCAAGATGCGTATACGAGTCTACACTGGTGCATCGATGCCCTGTCTCGATACACCCTCGACTAGGAACAGTTATAGGATGTACTCGTCGACCACCGTGGCCCCGCTAGTATGATCTCATCATAGTCCCAATAGTCGAGTACATATCCTAAGGGCTTTATCAACATGTAATATAGAGACAATCAGAGTACATGTTAAGATAGAGTATAACCAGATAACATACTATCATGTCGAGCAAGAAAGTCCTCCCTATATATGTCCTAGCATCCACTACAATATACATCGTATGTATAGTAATGGCCTCTAGGGCATACATATAACTAACAGCTCACAATACCAGAGAAGGACACTCCATCTCCTGTTACAGTTGAGGTCGTCCGAGCTGCTCTCCCTACTCGAAGATTGGCTTTCGACAGGTTCACCATTCCCTCTCAGTGGATGTCCGTCTTTGACAGGCTGCCGCCAACAATAGACTCTCATCAGAACAGGAGGCATGGAAAAGCTGATTCAACAATGGAGGTGGTCCCGGCCGCTCACCATGCTCGACGTCGCCACTGGCGCCGAGTGAGGAAGGCTGGGGGCAGCTCTCCTTCTGGACTGACTCCGCCAACTCTGATGGTGGAAATTGATGCTGCTGTTCCAACTAGGAACAGCTTTGAACCACTCAGGAGGGTCCGCAAGAACTCTCCGACAGCCGTGCTGAAGAGATCTCCTCCACCTATGGAAAATGTTACAAGGGTAGAGCCATAACAACCCCCTTCAGCAGTTGACCTCCAAAATTCGCAGGGTCTGGCAACAGGTCCAAAACTCTGTGATTAACCAAGACTACTCTCGCCAACCGAAGAAGATGAAAGTTCGGCAAGAGAAGGACCACCCTGTCATGCCATATGAGATGTCATCTATTTGGGTGCCCGCGGCAACGGTTCACTCAACTTCGATCGATCATAAAAGAAGGAGGTCGGAGAAAGTCCCTGTGTCCGCAACAAACCTCAAGGGCACTGAATCTAAACGCCCCAAGTCTGGGGGCATGGTGGTGCACACTGTCTATATGGCATCCTAGAAAGAGGATAGACATATCTCTACAGGTCATCGACCACTCACCAGATCCGTAACAAAGACCCAGGAGCAACAATACAAGCTCCAGGAAATGTTAACACATATGGCCGCACTCACTGGGCCAAAAGAAAGCTCGGAAACGTCGTCAGAACAGCGTCATGAACAAGAAACCAATGCTAAGTTCCTCCGTAGAATCCTCGAGAAGAAGGACAAAGAGGCAACGGAACAAGCTGCCAACATAAAATGAATGGCGCTTTTATTCCAAGACATGGTCGGGACGATGTTACAGCCGGATCCTCCAGCTGAAGACCCTCCGATTATCCTCGAAAACGACCGAGGGGAGACGACAAACCCTCTTCCTGCTTTTTCGGCAGCCAAGGAGGAGACCATCTCCAAAGCCGCCCTGGATGACTATATCGCTCAGCAGATACGAGCTTATCAGACGAGCGAAGCGATCAGGAAAATTGTTAAGACTGGACGACCCTATCCGGGTTGGTATGACCAAATAAAATACCCGCCGGGATATACGATCCATAAATTTCATGTATATAAGGGGACGAGGAATCCACACCATCACGTTGCTCAATTTAGGGCTCTGTGCGGCAAAATCGGAGGTGACGACAAACTGCTGCTTTGCCAGTTTGTTGGCAGCTTGGCGGAGACGGCCATTGAATGGTACTCTGAGCTCCCGAATGACTCCGTTAAGACATTTGCAGAAATGGAGCTACTGTTTACACAAAGGTTCGCAAGCGCCAGTGAACGCACCCCAATCACGGAGTTGATCAATGCCAGGGTAAAGCCAGGAGAAACATGGGTTCAGTATGCAATCCGGTGGCGCAACCTATGGTCGAAGTGCGAACAGCGCATAGAAGAGACTCCTGCAGCAGGTACGTTTGTGGGAACCCTCGATCCGCAGGCGATCATATCCCAATTCATGATGTTCTTCAAGCCGACCACCTTCCAGGCCTTAATTGACAGGATGGCCCAAATGGACCAGATGGGCATAATCCGTCCTCGTCGAAAATGGAGCTTCGAAACGAAAAGGGTAAAGGGAAAACTATTTTCGTCGCCAACACTCAACAACAACCGAGTGGCCTGAGACCGGTTGTTCGCCAAAGCAACAAGCGGCAATCTCTTGATGAGAAGTTGAGACGTCCTTACTCGTTTCCCCAGGATAAAACAAGGAAACTGTTTAAACTGGCAGTGCGCAATGGGCTCATCACTCTACCGGTGTCGAGACACCCACCGCAATCGAACGACATCAGCGATCCTAATTACTGCCCCTACCACCGAGTATTGGGCCATCCGATCGAAGACTGCTACGTCTTCAAAAACTGGGTTGAAGACCAATACCAACAGGGCAAGTTCGCGCTATCTGGAAACTGGAAGGTTAATCCGCCACAACAGCACACGCCTAAAAGTGTGGACACACCTAGGGCATCGTGCTCTTTTATAGAAGAAGCTCCATGGGAGGTCGCTCTTTCAGCCAAGACGAAAAGAATGCTGAAAGATCTTCATACATGCCCGGCAATCAGGTGGAAAAGCCCTCTAGAGCCTGAGATCATTGAGGGAATACTAAAACCGCGCCCGACGCCGAGAATTGGTAGCGATGGTCAAAACGCTCAGACCCAGCCGTCAAAGTCTTCAAAGAAGAAGAAAAAGCCCGTGAAGCTTGATGACAAGTGCACAGACTTGCAAAAGAATATTGACGCGTTAGAGGAATACAATCAAAAGGCGTGATCCCCGGTCACACTCCAAGAATTTCTCAACCATATCCTGGAGGGCGGAGATAGTGACGATGATGAGGGAGACAACTCGTCACAGGAACCAGAAGATTATGTGGCAAGTTGCCACATGATCTCTCATTCGTTGCTAAATAACAAAGAAGCTCACTCAGCATCAGAAGAGCTGGGGGCAGGATCAATGCCAAAATCCTTGGAACCGCCAGGCGAGATGATCGACATGCTACTGAACGAAGCTCGTCAGAAGATCAAAGCTGATCGAGAACGCTAAATGGCCCTATTCGAAGGGGCCAGGTGTTGGCGACAAGTTGGAGAAGTCGTGATAGGGACGGGTCACAAAACACTCCAACCATATCAAATCACACCCTAAATGGGTGTATTCCACATCAGCGTCATGTATCCCTTCACGTGACAAATGCACATGCATACTGGATAAACTACGGACCGAAATGTCCCTAAACTAACGATGGACCGCAATGTCCTAAAATTGCAATTGACTGAGACGTCTATAAACTACTACGGACCGCAACATCTTAAAGCTGACAATAAAAATAAAAAATAAAAAACGGTACGTCCATAAGCGAGATGGACACGGATGAAAATACGAAAGGGCTCCGTGAGTAAAAACAGCAGAACTACCGGCGAGTTTGTGAAAACCCGAAAGGGCGCAATCTCGTTAAAAGACACTTACAAAGTCCTCACGACCTTGTAAGGAGAAAATACCTGCGTGAGATCCTTACGACTCACAAGAGAGCAACACACTTAGGGATCCCTACGATTCCTAAGGAGAAGTTATATTTACGAGATCTGCACGACTCGTAAAAAGAATTCCGTTATGAGACCCTCACGGCTCATAGGATTCAAAAGTCTTAAGTTCCAGGGATCTGAACATGTTCTTAAGCTATTACAATCCCCAGATTGCCCTCCAAGAGTTTCAATATTGACTCTTGTATACAATCCACGGGCACGAATAAACATTTCCCTAACAAAGTCCCACCAGCGACTAGGGATATGCTTACATGGTGAACGACCCTTGTAATTCCTCTCGACTTATAAAGAGAAAACACTCTTGTAAGATCCTTACGACTTATAAGAGAACATACACTTAAGAATCCTCACAATTTTTAAGGAGAAAACGCACCTACGAGATCCTCATGACTCATAGGGAGAAACACCTTTATGAGACCCTTACGGCTCATAAAGTCAAAAGCCTTAGTCGACAGGATCTTAACCCTGTTTGCTAGGCCACCTTTGCTCGAACCGACGAAGGAAAATGATGATTCGCTCCTGGCAATATCCCAGTTGTAGCGATGCTGATGCCTAAATCAGTATCAAATCCCAAGTCCTTTCACGGCAAATGATGATTCGCTCCTGGCAATATTCCAGGAGTAGCGATGCCGATGCTAAGATTGGCACCAGATTCCAAGTTCTACACTCGCGATAAAAAAATTAGCGATCCAAAAACGCATATGAAATAGCCGAAATGATGGGGCAACTTGCAACAAAATCAGCAAGCAAAAAATATATGCATACAAAATAGCCGAAATGATTGGGCAACTCGCAATAAAAAAAAGAAGCGAGAAAAAAAAAAGAAAAATAGCCGAAATGATTAGGCACCGCGAAAAATAGCCGAAATGATTGGGTAATCGCGATTTTCGTGATATAAAAAACTGAAATGATAGAGTATCGCGGAAAGAAATAAAAAAATGATGAAAGAATGAAACTTTTGCCCTACAGGCAGTCCATACTGACCCCTGTATACAATCCATGGGTATAAATAAAAAGGGAACCACGTGTCCCCCACCAGACCTTGTCAAAGGGAGAGTCATATCTCAACGGTAACATCTGCATCTCAGAAGATCAACAACGGCGTTCCTTCTTATGCCAGCAGGTCACGGACGCGACATAACGAAACGGAGCCATGGAAAAGTCCCTAGTTCCGAATCTTAACGGCAATATCTACAGCCTAAAAAATCAGCAACGGTGATCCTCCTCATTCCAACAGGATTCAGACGCAGCATCACCAAACGGAGCCAGGGCAAAGTCTCCAGTTCTAAGACTCCACGGTTCACGGACAACTTACAGTTATCCGATGATTCCATTTCGGAAATACGTCATCCAATGACTCCATTTGGGAAACAATTCAACCGACCTCTAGGGATATCAGTGTCTTTGGCAAATACCTCGATTCAGGGAAATCAGCGTCTTTGACGAGAGCATCTCGATTCACGACGACCCGTAAGGAAATCAGTGTCTTTGCAGGAATCTCTCGATTCGTCTCAACTCCGAGGAAATCAGTGTCCTTGGCAAAAACCTTGATTCAGGGAAATCAGCGTCCTTGACGAGAGCATCTCGATTCGCGTCGACCCGCAAGGAAATCAATGTCTTTGCAAGAATCTCTCGATTCGTCTCAACTCTGAGGAAATCAGTATCCTTGGCAAAAACCTCGATTCAGGGAAATCAGCGTCCTTGACGAGAGCATCCCGATTCGCGTCGACCCGCAAGGAAATCAGTGTCTTTGCAGGAATCTCTCGATTCGTCTCAACTCCGAGGAAATCAGTGTCCTTGGAAAAATACCTCGATTCATGGAAATCAACGTCCTTGACGAGAGCATCTCGATTCGCGTCGATTCGTAAAGAAATCGGTGGCTTTGCAGGAATACCTCGATTCGTCTCAACTCCGAGGAAATCAGTGTCCTTGGAAAAATACCTCGATTCAGGGAAATCGGAGTCCTTGACGAGAGTATCTCGATTCACGTCGACCCGCAAGGAAATCAGTGTCTTTGCAGGAATTTCTCGATTTGTCTCAACTCCGAGGAAATCAGTGTCCTTGGCGAAAACCTCGATTTAGGGAAATCAGTGTCCTTGACGAGAGCATCTCGATTCGCGTCGACCCGCAGAGAAATCAGTGTCTTTGCAGGAATATCTTGATTCGTCTCAACTCCGAGGAAATCAGTGTCCCTGGCAATATATCTCGATTCAGGGAAATCAGCGTTCTTGACGAGAGCATCTCGATTCGCGTCGACCGGCAAGGAAATCAGTTTCTTTGCAGGAATCTCTTGATTCGTCTCAACTCCGAGGAAATCAGTATCCTTGGCAAAAACCTCGATTCAGGGAAATCAGCGTCCTTGACGAGAGCATCTTGATTCACGTCGACCCGCAAGGAAATCAGTGTCTTTGCAGGATTATCTCGATTCGTCTCAACTCCTAGGAAATCAGTGTCCATGGCAAAATACCTCGATTATGGAAATCAGCGACCTTGACGAGAGCATCTCGATTTGCATCGACCCGCAAGGAAATCAGTGTCTTTGCAGAAATACCTCGATTCGTCTCAACTCCGAGGTAATCAGTGTCCTTGGCAAAAATCTCGATTCAGGGAAATCAGCGTCCTTGACGAGAACATCTCGATTCATGCCGACCCGCAAGAAAATCAGTGTCTTTCCAGGAATACCTCGATTTGTCTCAACTCCGAGAAAATCAGTGTCCTTAGAAAAATACGTCGATTCAGGAAAATCGGTGTCCTTGACGAGAGCATCTCGATTCGCGTCGACCCGCAGAGAAATCAGTGTCTTTGCAGGAATACCTCGATTCATCTCAACTCCGAGGAAATCAGTGTCCTTGGCAAATACCTTGATTCAGGGAAATCGGTGTCCTTGACGAGAGCATCTCGATTCGCGTCGATCCGCAGAGAAATCAATGTATTTGCAGGAATACCTCGATTTGTCTCAACTCCGAGGAAATCAATGTCCTTGGCAAAATACCTCGATTCAGGGAAATCAGCGTCCTTTACGAGAGCATCTCGATTCGCATCGACTTGCAAAGAAATCGGTGTCTTTACAGGAATATCTCAATTCGTATCAACCCCCAGGGAAATCAGTGTCCTTAGCAAATACCTCGATTCAGAGAAATCAACGTCCTTGACGAGAACATCTCGATTCGTGCTGACCCGTAGAGAAATCAGTGTCTCTGCAGGAATATACGACGTCAACCAAACGGAGCCACGACAGAGTCCTTAGTTCTAAGTCTCGACGGTTCACAGACAACCTAAAGACCACCTGAACATTCGTCTCGTTACAGCAGACACAACGTCAGCAAAGCGGGGCCACGACAAAGTCCCTAGTTCCAAATCTCGATAGTTCACGGACAACCTAGAGACCATCTCGGCATTAGTCTCATTACAGCAGACGCAACGTCAGCAAAGCGGAGCCACGGCAAAATCCCTAGTTCCAAATCTCGACGGTTCACAGACAACTTAGAGACCACCTCGACATTCGTCTCATTACAGCAGACGCAGTGTCAACAACGGCGTCTTCTCAACTCTAGCAGGATGCATATACAACGTCAACAACTGACCCCAGGGTCAAAACAACAGAGCTATCATAAAATCCCTAGTTCCAAGACTCGACGGTTCATAGGCAACCTAGAGACAACTGCGATATTCGTCTCGTTACAGCAGACGTAATGCCAGCAAACGAAGCAAAGGCCAAATTTCTAGCTTCAGGGTCTTGACAACAACTCAAATAAAACCTGAAAGACTATCGGAGATCATCCCACGCCAGCGCGGAGTGGTTATGACTCATCGGGGCTCCCCAAACTGAGCCTAACCTCAAGTAAAAAGCGGCACGGAAAAATTCCTAACGCTTTCTCTTCCGACGGTCAAACTGCCTAGGAAGATTGCTTGAAGACGTCTTGTCCAACCTCCGAAGGGAACAGAGACACGACAGTCGCAAGGCTGCTCGAACAGCAAGATTGCCTATCGAGGAATGCATCAGCCAATGCGATGGTATGACGGACAAAACCCTAGTACCACAGACCCTAACGGACATCTGTCGTAAAGAGCAGAGGTTAACTGTGACATTAGGACATTCTTGCGAGAACTTCTCGATTCATCTCGACTCGTGAGGTAATTAGTGTCCGTGCGAGAACTTCTCGATTCGTCTCAACTCGTAGGGAAAAGTCTTAGGCTATGGGGATAAAGACCTGTTTCCTAAGCACTGGGGGCCTGCAAGTCGGTCCAAGATGGGCTCTTGCATACTACTCATGGGCCACACTCTCCAAAGTCGAATCTTAACAAGGAAGGAAACAACCACTTACGAGTCCTCTCGACTTGTGAGCAGGAAAATTCTCTGGGGAGATCCTTACGACTCTCAAGAGAAAAACACACTTAGGAATCCTCACGATTCCTAAGGAGAAAATACACCTACGAGATCCTCACGACTCGTAGGGAGAAAATCTTTATGAGACCCTCATGGCTCATAAAGTTGAAAAGACTTAGGTGGCAGACCTGAACTTGTTTCCTAAGCCATCGCTACCCTATAAAGAGTTCAAGATGAACTGTTATCTACCATCTATGGGCCACACTTGCAAAAGCTACATGTCACTGAAATGGGGAAGTTACTCATGAGCATATAAACTACTTCACGCCAGAGTAAGACATAAAGAAATAGAAGGGTGCGGCTCATGGGTCTTAGGGTTTGGAACTATATCCCTTAAGAGTCGAGATTTGAATCAATGATAAATGACGACGCTTGTGTCTGCTCGTTATCTTCTCATATCAAGATTCTGAAAGTTATATACCAACTTGAAACTAGTCATACGCTATGAATTACTCTGCACTACTTCACCCACGTATATACTTACGTGGGCAACGTAGTGGGGGGCATTTGTTCCCGCCAAAATCTTCGGCCAAGAGCTATTAGTTCCTGTTTATGCCGGCTTAAGTTTCATTTACAGATATGTGTGAAACCAGGCTCATTCATATACGCACATGCACACATCAGAGGAAGAACAGGTGTTCAACGACAAGAACAAAGTATTTAATTGAACATTTTATTCTACAGGAAATAGATCAGCAAACATGGGATCGAAAATATAGGGATTCACAAAACTATGGATAAAATTATCTAACTCCCTCTCTGCCTTCTCCACTATGACAAAGCGGCGATCTTCATGAGGAGTATCTACCCATCGGTCAGCACCGCACCCATCAGCAAAGGCAGACACGATGACCCGCTGAGCCCGTATCTGGCTTAGCAGCCGGATAGAGCGATCCCTCAGAGCTGTGGTGATCAAAAGTGCCTCGTGGAAGCACTCGATCTTGTCTTCCTCGGCGTCGAGCATTGCCGGAGTCATCTCCTCCGGAGGAGGGAGAATATCATTTATCACAGACAAGAAAACCATCCGGAGCCAAATGGAGCCGATAGGGAGAGGAGATCCTATATGAGTCAAGAGCTCGTGCAGCACCGTGTCGCATTGGTCATCCGTAAGAGTAGGGTTCACCAAGCGCACAGCAAAATGAGGAATAATTTCTTCAATGGGCACCTCCCATGGCTGACGGCGAGCATGTGGGCGATTACAAGCCATAGCTCTTCTCTGTCATAATGATTCTCTGAAAATGAGAGAGAAAAGAAGCATTGCTTCAGATTATGAAGGAAGACATTTAAGTCTAGACACAGAAAATGCTGTGCATGATGGAACTATTTCCATGCTCTGGGAAAGAGAAGCTTGAGTCGGGAAAAGTGGAGAAGGAAGGTGAAAAGACACCTTCAGTGATGAGGCAGCGCCTCACGTGCAAAGCACGAGAGCGCTGAGCGCCAGCGCTAAAGAGTCAAAAACTCTGAGGCAGTGCCTCACGTGCAAAGCACGAGAGCGCTGAGTGCCAGCGCAATGAGTTAAAGACTCTGAGGCAGCGCCTCACGTGCAAAGCACGAGAGCGCTGAGCGCCAGCGCTAAAGAATCAAAGACTCTGAAGCAGCGCTCACGTGCAAAGCACAAGAGCGCCAAGCGCCAGAACTAAATGTTCTCCACCTTTGGATCAAAAATCCAACAAAGATGATTAAAAATCATCAATATACCAGAATAAAATTCTGTTAAGGAAACATTCCTCAGAATCTTTCTAAACAGAAAAGATAGTGCTCTAAAAATCAGAGTACCGTTGGATCAATGATCCAATGGTGATTAAAAATCAACAAAATACAGAATAAATTCTGTATGGAAGAAGATTTCACAATCTTGTTAAAAAACAATAAGATTGCTTTCTGTAAAACAGAAGCCCTGGGATCAAAGTTCCAACGGGGGAAACAGCCCCAAATCAATTAGAGAAAAAATCTCTTTAACCGATTAAACAGATCAGCCTTCACTATATAAAGACCCCAAGACTTCAAGTCTGATATAGAGGAACCCTCCCACCCCCCACCCCCCAAAAAAAACTTTGAAAAAGAAGAACAAGCTCTCTGCAGAAGAAGAATTTCTTCAAGGTAAAACAAAAAGATCAAAACAACTTATCAGAAAAAAGAACTTAATTTTTTTTTCCAGATCATAGATCTATAAGATAAATTGTCTTTCACAAAGAGATCATAATATCTCATTATAAAAAGGGGGAGAATAACTCAATCCTCTCAGGACCATGGATCCATAAATGCAGAGCTTTTCACCAAAAACATAAGAAATTGAAACATCTCCTATAAAATAAAAACTTTGTTCTTAGATCCATGACACAAAGTCTCTTATACGAGGAATTTAATTCTCAGGACGCAAAGCTGCCTAAAAAAAGCCTTATTGCTCCAGTTAAAAGAAGCGCTTCAGCACTCCAAATCTAGCGCACAGCGCTGCAGAGCTTTAGCGCTCCAGTTAAAAGAAGTGCTCAGCGCTCCAAATCTAGCGCACAGTGCTGCAAAGCCCCAGTGCTCCAATTAAAAGAAGCGCTTCTGCGCTCCAAAACTAATGCACAGCGCTCCAAATTTCATAAGAAGCGCCTTGCGCTCATTGCCTGGCGCACAGCACCAAGCGCGCCACGTGCTCCCCACGTGTGCGCTATTTCACAAAAAGCGCTCTGCGCTCACCAAGCCCTCCACGTGCTCCTCATGTGTGCGCTACTTCACAAGAAGCACTCTGCGCTCATTGACTGGCGATCAGCGCCAAGCGCGCCACGTGCTCCCCACGTCTGCGCTACTTCACAAGAAGCGCTCTGCGCTGATTGACTGGCGCTCAGCGCCAAGCGCGCCACGTGCTCCTCACGTATGCGCTACTTTAACAGAAGCGTTCTGCGCTCATTGACTGGCGCTCAGCGCCAAGCCCACCACGTGCTCCTCACGTGTGCGCTGAGAGAACATAAATTGTTATTTAAATAATAAAGCCCCAGAGCTATGATGAGTGTTCAGCACTCAATAAAAGACAAAAATAATTGTCAGAACTCAAACCAATGCCCAGTATTGTTAAATGTTTAATATTTTGGGCCGAGCCCAAGTTGGCAACAGGTCCCTAATTCAGATTAATTGAACCCATATGCTCATAAATATTTGATCTTAGTCCTAAATTGAACTACAGATCTTCTAACCAATATTGGTTCAAGGGTACATCTCTTCACTCCTCTGATATTTGTCATTGTAACCCTTCAACGTCTTCAGAGAGGTGACGGGTCCCAACAACTAGACATTCCACGGACTGTGGGGTCCTTAAACTCATGGACTATGATGTCTTTAAACTTTATGGACTGTGAGGTCCTTAAACTCATAGACTATGATGTCTTTAAACTTTACAGACTATGATGTATTTAAACTGGACCGCAAAGTCCCTAAACTAAGACAATAGAGCCCAAATGCTCTTTTGTTGGATCTAAATGATCCCGTTAAGTTGATCTTAGTCTAAAATCAGACTAACGCATCCTTAACAAACGTTTAAGTTGATCTTAGTCTCAAAGGATATTAACGATCCTTAAACCCAAACCCAAATTTAAGAAAATACGGATTTTGACTAATCCACGCCTTACGGGCAACAACATAAATTAGTCTCCATATACAATCCACGGGAACCAAAAATAAAACAAACACGACACGAACTGACCATCTGAAAAAGGAGAAAGTGGTTACCGCGATGCGGTAGCGTAATTAACTGTAGCGGCTTGCACCTGCAGAGAAGAGCGTCCCCACAATCAAAAACCCCTTAAACAATGGGGAATCTGACGAAGTCTGCTACAATGGCCGCATCCGTCTAAACATCCGATACACGGTATCATAAATGAACTTGGCATTTTCGAAGAGGTGGACGGATAAAACCAAATAGCATTTGCCTCCAAATTCAGGCAAGACGTTTGTCTTTTCTGGTTTTCGGCGGAGAACACCCACTTGCTTGGGCTTGGGCCCGCTTACTTAGGGTTAATCTTGACTTTGATTTGGTCAACTGGGGTGCAAATTTTGACCCCAACACTGCAGGATACATCGAAGATCTAAAATATATTTAAAATATCAAACGATAGTAAAATTGAATGATACCGGAACCATAAGTTATCAAACCTAATTATATACGCGACAATATAAGACTCCGCATATTTTCAGTTTTATATAGAGATGTACAAGCGATTAAATTCAGGTATCAACATGAAAAACTGTAGAAATCGGCCGTATATATCGATAATATAAATTATGTTAAAATATCAAACAACGACGCAATTTGGTGAAACCAGTGGAGTAAGAAAGACAACTTAATTCCATACGTATCTATATAGGGTTCCGCACATTTGCGCACTTGAACAGTGAGTTACGGGTATTTGATTTCAGGTATTCGTAGAGATTTCTGTTCTGGACTGCAATCCAAAACCACAAATCCCTTCAATTTTCGCTATCTAAATGACACTATGTTCAATAAAAGTCATCGTAGATTCATAAATTATCTCGTTCTCTTCGCAGCGAGCCTAAGAACATTATGATCCAATTTTTTTACGATTTATTATTAATTTTACGTGATATCATGTACGGGAAAAATCAGATTTCCTATCGGTTATCGGGGACGTCACTTTATGTGTGAAATCTTGTTATTTTACATCCAAATTTCTACACTATATGCGTTATCTGTAAAGGAAGTTATTTACCACAAGTTCCACTATTTTAAATGAGTGTTCGTCTAAGGTTCACATCACAATTTCAAGAATAGTTACGATCTATACTCATTTATATACGTATCTATTTATTATAAAATTGTTTCAACTAATCGTTTAAAAAAACATGATAACAGGTGAAGAATTTCACTAGCCTTTGACGACAGTGACACGAGCATGATACGGGCACGAGCACGACACGGCGACAACAAGTTTGGGCGCGGCTACGAGTTCTGTGCAGCGGTGGCGGCGGCTGAAGTGGCCGTTGGCGACGGTGGTGGCCTTGATGGCGACGGAAGAGTGCAGAGGCGACGGTTTAGGGGTGGCCGACGACTCACCGAAGCAGCTCCGGTGAGGGAGCTACACATGTGTAGTTGGGGCTTAGTGAGCGAGGCAAAGAGGTCGGGGTGCAGTGAAGTGGTGGCTTGTCAGCGAGAGGAGTGGAGGTTAGCGGTAGTGGCTCATGTTGGTTGTTGCGGTGGCAAGGAGATGGTGGTAGAAGCAGCGGTGGCCTTAGCGAGGGGTGGAGTTTGAAGCTGGGTTTGTGAAGAGAAAAAGAAGTTGGTGTGGTGAGCTCAATAGCAAGGAGGTGTTCTCGTGGGGGTGCTCCGGATCTCGTCGGGGGTGTGGGACACCGGCGATGGATGAGGCGGAGAGAGGAAGTTTGAAAACGAGAAAGATTGTGATAGCGAAAGAGCGATAGAAATAGAGATAAGAGAGAGAAAAAGAGACGTTGAGAAGATGAGAGGGAGGTTGAGGGGTTCTTGAGGAGTCGTTGAGGGCGCAGACGAGATCGCGACGGTTGGCAAGGATCGGTTCTCGTGGGCAAGGAAGAAGGAGCTCTCGTGGTTTCTTTTTTTTTTGGAAGGAGAAAAAGAAATTGAGTATATGTTTTGGTTTGGATTAAGGGTAAAGGGCTTCGGGCGGGTTGGGGTTAGGTTTAGGTTTGGGTTTTAAAGTAAAAAAAATTAATTAATTAGGAAATTAATTAGGAAAAAATAGAACATTTAATTGGGATTTAAATGGATAATTAGGGAAAAATTAGGAAATGGTATTTAAAAAAATACGGAAAAATACAAGGAACTGGGGATTTATATCTTGTGTTCATTATGTTTGAAAAATGTATATGAATTTTTTAAGTTATTTTTGTTATTTAGATACATATATTATTGTTTCTCCTTTTTTTCCCTTCCAAATTCTTATCGATTATTATTAGCCATAAAACCCATTCATGAGCATTTTTAATCATGAACTTTTTTGTTATTTAGATACATATCATGAACATTTTTCAAAAATTAAAAACGGAAAATAAGTGGAGAAATTTACTTGATTATTTTTAATTATGGAAAGTTCTTAGGAAATAACATTTTAGCCAAATTAAAAAAATAAATACCAAACAATTTTTTTTAAAAATAGCTAACAAGTAATTTTTTGGTTCTTGGGCCTCATGTAAATGGGCCTTTTGAGAATAAGAAAAAGTAATTAAGAATAAAGAGAGATGAGCTAGAAACAGTGCTTTAACTTGCCAAAAAAATTTGTGACCTTCCAAAGAGTTTTTTGACCAATTCAAATTTATATTAGTATATAAGATGGGCAACCTATCATGACTATTATGACATGTCAAAGTTTAAAATAAAAAAGAAAAAGAAATTCAAAGGAGATAAAGTCAATATATATATATTTTACAAATAAAGAAGGGGAAAGTTGTTCCTGGGCCCAGTCTCATAATCCAATTTATTTTTAAACCCATAAGTTCTCCAAATTACAGAAAAACACAAAAATATAATTTTATATTATTTTAAACCCAAACCTGATTTGTGTACATATTTTTGTATGCATTGTCTATAATATCCTTTTAAAGATTTTCCAAAATATTAGAATATGGAATTTTTAAGCTTTCATGTGAGATTTTTTGTTATTCTATATTATTTTTTCTTTATTATTATTTGGCTTAATTTCTTCTTTTAATCTATCTTCTTTCTTCCTTGATATTGTTTGCTCTGATTTCTTCTCTTAACCCATCTTCTTTATTTTTAAATCCCACAGGGAAAAAGGTTTCAACCATCATATTTTCGATTTTAAATTAAGAAATTAGTGATCTCGCTCGAAATTGTTGAAAAAATTTGGACACGATCACTTACCACGTCGACGAAAAGAATTGCATGAACCTGATGAGATTGAGGGTAGCGGCCTAAACCTCTGACTATAGAAGCAGATTGAGGTTAGGGTTAGGATTACGGAAAAATATAGAAACAAGTTGAGATTTGGGTTACTTAAAACTAGGAACGAAGAAATACAAAATGAAAATGGAAATTAAAATTTGGGATAAAATTTTTATCTGCATTTAATTTTTCTGTTGGCGCTCGAATAGAAGAGATCCTTTTGCGATTTGAGAAGACTAAGATGGAGCAGTAGCAACGGAGAAGTGCAGGAAGAGCAAGAAATATTCCATTTATTATATGTATCTTTTAGATAATACTTTGTCATATAAGAATAAGGGTAAAGTTGGGATTTTTGGAAAACATCTTAATTATTATATGGATAAGTAATTTTGGATTTCGGTCTTTTGTATTTTCGAAATATTGGGTTTTTTGACGATTTTAGAAATATGTGTATTTAAAAACAAGTCACTTAATAAAACCCGACTTCTATACACTATATTTAACCGAGCACTGACCTCTACCTAACCATTGAAATAATTATTAGAAAAAGTGTTTTCATTTCTTATATGTTTTCTCCTATGCTTTGTGATTTAATTACAGGCCCGGAGGCTCCATGCCTAAAAGAAATGAATTTATAGTTAGAAAGAAAGATGGTGGAAGAAGGGCAAGCAGCAAACTTACAATAAGTTCAGGAAGTTACAAAGGTCCATCGCTGTCATGTGACAGATCATGAGAATTTAAGATGATATTTCAGTGCAATAAGTGCAAAGATATGGTATTTTGATGCAATTTATAATATACACGTTATTTCATATCAAAACAAACGAAAGCTGATGACAATTTAGTATGTAAAGTTTATATATTAGGGCTCTAACCAGAATGGCCCAGATAACAAAAATAAAATGCGTAAATTTGTCAAAAAGATCCTGGCCCATTCAGGAGTAAGCTATTCTACGCTTTTTTTCTTGTTACTGCTCTAAAAGCCCTTGTAATTTTCAAAATTGTTGGGTAGGACCTACTGTTAAATTCTTTGTGAAAACCCCGGGCTTTATTTCATTTAGATCTTGTATTCCCTTCACTGCTTGGAAGTAATAGACAACAACAACTGCTTAGATATTACAGGCAACCGGTATAAGGAGATTTTGATTGGACCCAGGGTTTTTTAACAAGAGAAAAAAGCACAGGGGTTCTTTAACAAGAGAAAAAAAACAGGGGTTCTTTAACCTGTTTGAAATGGTCTGGGGGCTTTTTGATAATTTACCCAAATAAAATTCATAAATGAATTTTGGTTTGGACCTGTAACCAGTATAAAGGCTAAAAAGACTTTAGCCCAAATTTCAACTGAAAATGGGTTACAACAGTGTTTCCAATTATCTCAGATAATATATAATAAATATGGGCCAGGACAAAATAGACCAATTTACTCCTAAATACCATAAGAGCATGATGGCCAACTTATTCATCGCCATTCATTCTAGTTTGCATGAGATTCGACTTAAATGATAAAAATCCTAGGCTCGAATGTTTGTTTCTATTCTGAAAAAGAAAATATAAAGCCAAAATAGAGAAAATTATTTTATGTTTGTGCTTAAAATTAAAGGTTATATGGATCAGATGGGAGTATTGGATACTTAACAATCATTTGACGAACCATAATAACCGTTCTGTTAAGATAACATTATCATATTTTAGAATAACTTTTAAATATGAGTGGTATTTATCTCAAACCGACAAAAAATTCATGTATAACTGCTGCTAAAGGGGCTGACCTGCATTGTATTTTGTGTTGAGGAGTAGGGGAGCAAAATGGATGAAAAAGTTGAAATTGCAGTTCTGAAAAACTTATCTGCAAAGAAACAATGGAATTATGGCTAGCTGCCAATGATACTAGTAAGTGGGGATTCCTCCGATCGCGGAACGTAGCAGATGACGTGTCACCTATGTATGCTAACTAAATTCCTGGGGGCTACTAAATTGGAATAAGTATATTGCAAAAGGAACATTCTTTGGTACCTCGCCTCCGAGGCTTAGTCCGAGGAATAGAATTTGACCTCTCAGGGCCTCCCCATGGGTGCATTCCCTTTTTGACCAATCACTTGTCAATAGCTTATTTTCGAGCTATCCTAGAGCTGAGCTTTCTCAGCCTCTTTGTCGCCCCCACTAACTCGGGACCGGTAGCGCAAAACCTTATCTTCTTCGGATTGAGCTTCCTCAGCCTCCTTGCCGTCCCGATCAACTCGAGATCGGTAGCGCAAAGTCCGAGGTTCCTCAATTTCCCCTTTATCGAGTTCCCTCGTAATAGCTCCTTCATAACGGCTCCACATCTTCCGCCACGACGGAATCAACCATCACACGTCTCGTACCTCACGCGAGCGCATCTCTCCATTAATGCGAACGTGATGTGTGGGCGGAACTAACGGCGAGGATCTCGCAACAGCTCGCTCCATATGACCCCTATATAAATCCCTCCTTCAGACGATTCAGGGAAGGCAATCCAATACGCCACTACTCTGTCTAAATATTCCCCGGTTCTGACTTGATCGTCGGAGTCCTAAGGTGGTTTCACACCCCGGGACTTCTTTTGCAGGTAGCTTGATGACAACACCGACCAGCAATCGTATTGAGATCCACACTATCTCCAAATCTTAACCCTTCATTTCGTTAGTCATCAGATCAACGAAGGACAACCTGAGGGGGATTCCGACCTCCATCAGTTGACGCCGTCTGTTGGAATGAAAAACTTTTCCACCAAAAATTTGCTCTCCGCCTTCAACCCAATGACGAGCGAGCACCGCAACGAAGATCCCAGCACGAGTCACCATTGATCGTCTCCGACGACGAGCAAGCGATCCCCCATCACGCACTTCGCAACGGGGACGGGAGCAGTTCTGCTCTATCAGTCCCCGACGTTGTCGAAGCCCAAGCTGTCCGGATCGACCGATTAGCAGCGGTGGTGGACGCGATTGCTCATGTTTGGACCGCCAGCCTTCAAACCACTACTCTTACAACCCAGAACGATGGCTGGCAGGAGACAGTAGCGGCCCTTCATACACAACCCAGGTAAATGCCCTGACCGGTGCCCCGATCAACCTTAACATTGCGGAACATTGGCGTGCCGACTCCTGCAGTCGAGACACTATATGAGTAAGGGTTCACGTACCATCAAGAGCAGGGAGGATCATAGATTCCCCGGCTCGATAGGCACCAAATAGTCCATCGCCCTGGTCTCACGATCAACCGAGGTATCATTTTAATGCTTACCGAGCTCCCTCACACTTCGAGGCAACATCGGTTAGGTCGCCTAATTTCAGTAGAGACCGACGTCGCTACGACCACTGAAATCGTATGCATGGCACTCGTCGGAGGGAGCCATGAAGGCTTCATAGAGAAGATCTAAGGAACGTCATAAAATGGAGCAGAAGCCGTTCTGTCACCCAAGCTTGAAGCGGGTACAGCAGAGACTCCGACCCGGAAGAATCTTCGGGGCACAAATAGCGAATCGATATCCTTGTGAAAAAGATCGAGGACATGCAGCTCGCCACCCGCCAACCTGGTGGGTCGACGAAATATTTCGTGGACACTCTCACAAAGTCGTTCACCGAGCAGTTGTGGAGAACACACGTCTCTTCCTAGAACAAACCGTCCAATATAGCTCTGTTCAACGGTAAGTCCTACCCGAAGGATCACCTGGACGTGTTTACCACGTCCATGAGCTATCAGGATAACTTGGATGCCGCTCAGTGCCAAGCATTATCCACAATCCTCATCTGAGCAGTATGAGACTGGTTCCGCGTCCTAACTCCGCGCTCGATCTCGACCTTCGATGGATTGGCCACACAGTTCCTCAGCCACTTCGTCGGAAACCGACGACAGAAGAAATCGGTTGACTACCTGTTCACCATCAAGAGTGAGGATATGGAGTCTTTTAAGGGCTATATTTCCCAGTTCTACAATGCTCTCCTGGAGGTACCCAAGCACCGAGATGAGATGGTCATAACCGCCCTGAGGTATAGTCTTAGGTACAAAGAGTGGCTCCGCTCTTTTGCATTGACGAACCCCAAGCCCATGGCCGAGGTGAAGGTTTGGACCGAGCAAGAAATTCAACTCGAGTCCGAGTTCAAGGCTAATCTCCACCAAGTAGACCAAAAGAAAAGGGACCGGGAAGAAAAGAAGAAGCATGATCATCCAAAACCTTATTCTCCGAGATTTCACGATTACATGACTCTAAGCGTCTTGCAAGCAGAGCTGTTAGAAAAAGCGAAGAGCGAGAAATTCTTTAAGCTTTCATCGATGATGCAAAGGACGGGCAAAGATCCGTGGCCCATTTTGCGCCTATCATCGAATGCAAGGGCACCCGACCGAGAATTGTAAACAGCTGCACAACTACATCGAAGAGCTGATCCGCTCCGGTTACTTTGCGAAATACCTGCGAGACTAACATCAAGCGGATAGGGAGTAAGCAGATCAACAACCTGCAGGAGAACTGACGGTCGGATAGATCGTGGTCATCTCCGTTGGCTCAAGTCCGAGCAATGAGGAAACCCATTGTATCCGACCAATTAAGACTTTAGATGCTTCCCTTTCCAAGAAGGTTAAGAAGGTTACCCTAATCACCTTCACCGATGAGGACTTATATGGCATATTTGTCCTGCACAATGATCCTCTAATGATCACGGCCTGGGTGAACAGGTAAGAAGTCAAAAGAATTCTCGTCGACCCAAGAAGTTCGGCGGACATCCTATTTTACGACTGCTTTCAGCGTAAGGGATTAAACCCGTCCCATCTTCAACTGACCTCGCATCTTCTATTAGGATTCATCAACCACTCCTTTCAAGCTGAGGGGACAATCACTTTCCCTTTTAACATTGGAGAGGCTGGGAGAACCTGAACAATGATGGCGAGTTTCCTCGTACAACATCCTTCTAGGTCACCCGACCTTAAATGCCCTTCAAGTTCAGATCTCGACCTACCACCTTGCGCTCAAGTTTCCTCTGAGCGAGGGTGGGATAGGCCGGGCCTACGGAGATCAGCAAATCTCCAGGGTATGTCTCGTTATGGCAGTTTCTGAGGAAAAAGAAGTTAATCTGACTGATAGACCGTGTGATCTTCGGGAATCGCTGGATACACGGGATGATAAGAAAGAAATTCGGGTTCTCTGGTAGAAGCCTTGACCGAGGTTCCCCTCAACGAGGGGGAAAACAACTGGACTATCCAAATTGGGTCCCTCCTGACTTGGAAAACAAAAGCCAGAAGAAAAGAAGCTTCTCGCCTATCAAACAAAACGCGATTGAGGAAGAAGTGGACAAACTGCTCGCAGCCAACTTCACCAAGGATCTGGACTACTTGGCCGGGCTGGTCAACATGGTCATGGCTAAAAAGGCGAGCTGGAAGTAGCATATGTCCGCCAACTTAACCGATCTGAGCAAGGCCTGCCCAAAGGACAACTATTCTCTTCCTCGGATAGATAAGCCAGAGGATAGTTCGGTAAGTCACGAGCTACTAAGCTTTATGGACGCATTCTCCGGTTATAATCAAATCCGGATGGATCCAACCGACGAGGAGCTCACCGCTTTCTCCACTAATTGGGGGGGCTACTGTACAAGCTAATGCCCTTCGGCCTTAAAAATGCAGGGGCAATTTATCAACGGCTAGTGAACAAGTAGTTCAAGCTACATATTTGCAGAACATGAAAGTCTACGTCGACGACATGCTTGTGAAGTCCACTCGATCAATCAGGCATACCATGGACCTCAGCGAAACCTTCAAGGTGCCGCAGAACTAAAAAATGAAGCTGAATCCAGCTAAATGTGTTTTCGGCATCACGGACAGAAAGTTCCTCTGGTTTATGGTCACCCACCGAGGAATCGAAGCAAACCCGAAGAAAATCCAAGCAATCATCGACATGAAGTCACCTACGAACAAT
Source organism: Agapanthus africanus (assembly GCA_030015575.1). Classification (NCBI taxonomy): domain Eukaryota; kingdom Viridiplantae; phylum Streptophyta; class Magnoliopsida; order Asparagales; family Amaryllidaceae; genus Agapanthus; species Agapanthus africanus. The sequence goes on from CM057348.1 coordinate 74,492,535, forward strand.
GTGGAGATCATGCGACTCACGGGCAGGGTGACCGCCTTAAGTCGTTTCATGTCTCCCGTTCTTCAAAACTTTGAGAAAGATCCCGAAGTTCGAGTAGACCGAGGAGTGCCAGATTGCCTTTGTGCAGCTCAAAGAACATCTGTCAACACCTCCTCTGCTCACTCGACCAGTCGAAAGAGACGAGCTGTTGCTGTATTTAGCCGTTTCCGACCAAGCAGCCAGCTCGGTACTCATCAAAGAGTCTGAAGGAGTAAAAAAGCCGGTTTACTATGTCAGCCATGTTTTCAAGGACGCAGAGACAAGGTACCCGGCCATTGAAAAGATAGTTCTGGCGCTTGTCGCCACCTCTAGAAAGCTTCAGCATTATTTCTAAGCCCATACGATCATCGTCCTCACCGACTGTCCTCGAGGGAGCATTCTCGGTTCTCCCAAGTCGTTGGGCCGCTTGGAGAAATGGAGATAGGTGTTGTGGTAATTTGACATCCAGTACCGACCAAGGCAAGCTATCAAAGCGCAGGCCCTAGCCGACTTTGTGATCGAATGCACTATCCACAATAGAGATGAAACACCAGAGCAGAGTCTGAGTCCAAAAGCTCGGTTCACTTCCGGACATGGTACTTAATGTGGACGGCTCCTCTACCAAACAGGGAAGCGGAGTTGGGCTTGTCATTCGCAGTCCCAATGAAGCCAAGATGGAGTACTCCCTGCGATTTGACTTCAAAACCTTGAACAACACTGCGGAGCACGAATCCCTATTGGCCGGTCTATGAATTGCCTTAGCGGTGGGGCTAAAGAAAATCAGAATCCGCAGCGATTCCGCATTGGTCGTCAACCAAGTGACTAGATATTTCGAAGCCCAAGAACTTCTCATGTTGAAATATCTTGCCGAGGTAAAAAGATTAAGGAAAAACTTCGATGAAGTCCAAATGTAGCAGATTCCTCGAAGCATGAACGTTGAAGTCGATGCACCGAGCAAACTTGACTCCTTGTACTCGGCCAATCATAAGTCCTTTCTGAAGTCTTGTCATGACCCAGCATCAAGGATACGGAGATGGTCAACAGAGTCTACACGACTCAAGAAGATACCCCGGACTGGAGAAAGCCCCTGGTAGAATTTGTCACGACTCGGAATTGGCACGTGACCGACATTTGAATCACGTGAAGTTTATAGGACCCACCGTAATCCAAGTAAGTCGAAAGCCCAGAAATCTAAACTTTTTAAGGAAAATAATGGAGGTAAAATTTTGAAATAAAGGTATAATGAAATCAAGTTTTTCTTTAAAAGTATAAGTAATGCTATATAAAAATACAAGTGGGTTATATACTATAGTTGAAAAACTTTTCGTCATTAGAAATTTGGGCAGCACCTCCTTTGTAAATTTTGATCCAGAACCAATACATAACAATAATATAGGCATCCCAAAGCAGGAGCTAGCTCTTCACCAATTGGCGGAATCACAACCATGCAAATAAGAATATACAACGCCCAAGACGAAGATCAACCACAGAAAAGAATAGAGAAACCAAAGCACTATCAAATCCAATATAGGAATGTATACACACATACATACAAGTCTTGACTCGAAATACAAAGAATATACAAATCGGTCTCTAGGCCTACCAAATATACATAGTCTGGTTGGTGGTGCTTTTAACTAGATATAAATGAATAATAAATATACGGCGGTGGTTACGCTCTGAACTGTAACCCACCTACAAATACAAATCACCCAGAAAGGAGCAATGTGCCAGCAAGCATCTACTGAATCCGAGCGGTCGATCCTGCAAGAAAACTGTTACACAACGGGGGTGAGTTGCCAACTCGTGAGTAGAAGACATCATCAGGTAGAAATTGAATATATGATGATCTCCTAGGTTATACAGTAATATAATAATATAATACCGTGTGGTAAAAAGGGTGATTGTATATACATAATAATAATAATAATAATAATAACAATAATAATAATAATATTGTGCCTGCGGTAATATATTATATAATGTCATCTATGTCCTATATATATATATATATATTTATATATATGTATGTATGTATGTGTTTGTGTGTGTGTATGTGTATATATATGTATTTATCTCTCTCTCTCTATATATATATGTATGTATATCTCTCTCTATATATGTTTGTGTGTGTGTGTGTGTGTGTGTGTATGTATGTGTGTGTATCATCTAACATGTGCCCATCAACGACATGTCAAATCATCATAAAACTTAAGTGCCAAGTATCGACATTCGAAAATCATAATAAAACATGTGTCCAGCATCGACACGTAAATACTCATATTTCAGATATCGTTTCATCGGATCGGCCCTCATATCCATCTATCTTATATCACTTCGATCGGTATCTTCCGGATATCCGCCGAGTCCAGTACTGTTACCGGTAGGTAGTGTTCTCCTGCCAGGCTCAACGTCTCTCTATATGATCTTTTTGCCCCAGGGTATCATACCGGGTCCATCATGTACCCGCAGACGGTGCCTCCTCTCTTCTTGAATCGGGTATACACATAACTCAGAACCGAGAAAACTCATGGTGGACGCCAAACATCATATCAAAAGAAACCATGTTTTTAAAACAATCATAAGCTTTCAAAATGTATCCGCGGTTTCTCAAATCCAGAAATCTCATGAAAACCGAGTCTCATAAGTATGAAACAATAATGAAACAATAAGTACAGGCACAGAACAAATCTGTAATGCATAACCCGTATGTTTATATGAGCGTGGAGTTTAACTAGGTAAGGAAATACGATAACTGAACTAGTAAGTGTGGTACGGGTTACTAAATAATAACTAAAATGCTGCCGGTTATAAGGTGATGCGGTGAAATAGCGATTTATAATGTGTACATGGCATGGAAATTACCGATAATGGGTGTGTGAGCCGGCGAGTATGTATACGTGTAACATGCATATCATCGGTAATGGTGCATGTGTCCTAGCAGACAAAGTCATATAAAGATAAGGACAAGGAACATAGTGTGTATGTAGCAAAAGAAAATAATACGAGCGTAAACAGAATAAGGGAAACCGTAAACATAAACAGTATAAAGTATGTAACTACATATGAACCACGCGGTTATAGTTTAAAATAGTACGAATCGTTGTTTTTGAAAATGGGGGCTGCAGTGTTTTTGGGGAAAAAAAACACCATTTGAAAATCCGCAGCGTCCTTTGAGATTGTCATTTAAAGGTGCATAACGATTCTTTAGTTTTAAAAATAGGCCCGGTTCTAAATATATCCTAATATCTACTTAAGTGATTTAAAACAATATTTTATCGAGTCGATATATATATAAGTCGGCGATCCATCCTCATAGTATCACGTTCGGTATAATCTATCGTACGGTATCATCAAATCAAGAGTATGGATCTATCATCATGTGCATCATATCATCTCATTGCGTCATATATCGTCACATGTCATATCATTTCGTATCGCATCATGAATATGCATCGTCTTATATTATCATATAATATATCATATCATATCATGCCATTTCATATCATATCATATAACATAGCCTCGTGACATCATGTCCAATCATATCGACTTGTGTCATCATAATATATCATATCATCATCTCATGATGTTATATCGAAATTATCCTCAAATTTACATACACACACACACATATGTGTGTGTGTGTATGTGTAACAGCATATATATAAATGGCTCAAGGCTAAGAGAATAAGAACTAAGGATATTCCTCCCTACGAGTATACTTACTATTACTTACAGTATCCTAGAACCCTATTAGCTAAGTATACATATCTAATATTTTTTATATATAACCATATCCTAGTATTCTAATACTATGGTTGCGGGGGTGTTATACGCCATCCACCCAACTTTTCCCGTAGATATACATCTACTCACCTACTATCCATGCTCTAGCCGAAGTCGATGAATGCCTTGCTCTCCTTCGTTGCTTCAGAAGTCCACGAGAATGTACCTACAAATCAATGCATATTGTATCGAAATTAAAATCAAATCCGAAAACCGATACAACAAGCGAAACGCACATAGGTTAGAACCTATGGTCCACGCATGCAAGAACAACAAAACAACCCCTGATGTTGACGTAAAAACGTCAAACGACCGAGTCAAAACTCGAATATCAAACTGAGTAAAACACTCACAGATTTTTATTAAGGTGAAATTAGACCTTTCTGCACATTGGATAGGCTTAGAAATCTAGTGATTGAGCTATGGACCATACCTGGGATCCTAACTCCTCTAAGTGGCCGCAATTTGCGGCCAATAGCAATTTTTTGGCGGCCAAGTTAGGGTGGTTTAGGCTCGGGCTTCTAGGTATCTTCCTATGTGTCTGCACATCTCACTAAATCAGCTAATAAATTCTCAGAGTTCTCGAGTCATCCCAGATTCTAATTGATCACCACAGTTCAACAAAAACCGATTTTGGAAAATTCTAAGTTCGTCGAATCCGAGAATTTCTCCACTATATCACTCTTACCTATCACTAATGGTCTTGTATACACTCCCTAAACCCTCTACTAATCACTACTACAAGTTTTATCTACTAATCCTCATCCTAGAATTTTCCAAGATCACAAAACCTAAATTTTTTTTACTCTAAACTAATACATTAAGTTATGAAACCTAAAAACTTGAAGAAATGTGAAAATTTTACATCATGGAGCAAATCAAGAAAATTCCTAGTTGGCCAAGGAAGCTCAAAACTCTAACTAGATCCCACCATGATGCTTGTAATGAGCTTAGGAACAATTTTTGTGAAGATTATATGAGATTTTGATGAAGTTTTGGGAGGGTTTTGGTGATGGTAGTGAGGATGGAGGAGGTGATGAAATGAATGAGGAGAAAAGAAAAGAGAAGATGAAGAAGGAAATGAGTGAAAGGTGCCCATGGTTGTAGAAACCATGCTCTCTCTTTCCCTCTCAAACCCATACTCCTCCATGCTCTCATATCCCCCCATTTATTTTTTTCTTCTTTTCTTTTTCCTTTTAAAACAAATTAAAAACAAAAGTAAAAATGAAACCATACATGAAACACAATGCAATGTGTCATGGCACATTAACACATGATTAACAAAATAAGCTTAGTTTATTGCACAAGTAAGAAAATATTAATTAATTTTTAACACTAAACTTGTATGGAAATAATTATATACTAATTTATAAAAAGCCCAATTTAAATAAATGCTTTCATAAAGATAATCCATCATAAATTCCAATTATTTTCCAAAAATATAGGTATATAATTATACCATTCCACGAAAACTCATTTCCATACTTATAAAATGTTCATAAAATTTATAAATTTATTATTTAAATTCCAAAAATAAAATTTTATATTTTTCTGAAATGTTACAAATTCCTCAGAGACGGGACACTTCCTGAAGGCCGAGCAGAGACCCGAAAGCTGCGCATTAAAGCTCATCATTTTGTGTGGAGTAAGGAAAACTTATATAGGAAGTCTTACACCCAGCCTCTGCTCAGATGCGTTAATTCCGATGAAACTAGGAATGCACTTCAAGAGATACATGAAAGAGTTGGCGGCGCTCACCAGGAAGCCCGTAATCTGATCCAGAAGACACTGCTGCAGGGCTATTATTGGCCGACCATCCACGTCGATGCGGAGAAACTCGTCAGACGATGAAAAGCGTGCCAACTCTTTGGCATCATTCCTTGGCTACCAGCAACCGAGCTAACACCGCTAAGCTCTCATTGGCCATTTTCCCTGTGGGGAATGGACATGATCGGCAAACTTCCAACAGGGACTGGAGGAAACAAATACATCCTTGTCGCCGTCGACTACTTCAAAAAGTGGGTTGAAGGTACGCCGATCAGAAAGCTAGGCGCAACTTCCACGAAAAAGTTCCTAGAGAGCAACATCATTGCTCAGTTTGGAACTCCAAGATGTATTATCACCGACCACGGAACCAACTTCGAAAATGATAAGGTCAAGAAGTTCTGCGGCGAGTATCACGTACTGATGAAGTTCTTCGCGGTTGCCCATCCCCAGTGCAACGGGAAATCCGAGATAAAAACCGAGGAATCATAAGGGGACTCAGAGCCTGACTGGAAGGAAGACAAGGCGGATGGGTTGAAGAAATTTTCCGGGTACTCTGGGCATTACGGAGTTCAAAGAAAACCCCCACGGAAGAAACCCCGTTCAACCTATGCTATGGCACCGAGGCCATGGTGCCCATGGAGATCGGACTGCCCAGCTACCAGGTCGAACATTTCGATGATGAATCCAATGTCCAAGCCCTATGAAACAATCTGGATGTCCTGCTAGAGAAAAGAGACCGAGCTCAAATAAAGATGGCCACATACTAGCAACAGACCGCCCGGTACTACAATTCTCGGGTCAAACACCGAGCGTTCAAGTTAGGAGATTTAGTTCTCCGCCGCAATGAATTTGAGGACCAAGGGAAGCATCAAAAATTCTCTCTGAAGTTGGACGGCCCATTCTTCATGACCGAAGTATTTCATGGAGGAGCTTACTGACTCCAAGATTCCTTGGGTCGTAATCTTTTGCAGCCATTCAATGCAGAAAAGTTTAAATGTATCGATGAACTAGTATTCTCTTTAATAATAAGATTCCTACTTTTCTGTAATCTGAGCTTGTTTTCTCGTTTCCAAGCTAAGACCTTACACAAGGTCGGTGGACAGCATCCTGCCCGTCGCACCCATTCACAGTGGGTAGATTCATACCCGTGAATCCCAATTCCCTACACGAGTAGATTTCTGCTCGGCTCATAGGCACATTCATTCTCATCCCGACCTGAGCTGATGAATCCTAAACCCTCTACTCATCTTACCCCGTTTCCAAGGGGTGAAGAGAGAGGATACCGACCTAATGTTTGCTCTACTCACATTATCTCATCTCCGGGAGTGAAGTGGGGACACCGGTCTATCTACACTTAGAAAATAAAAATGAAAATTTTCAAGAACAAAGTGAGTTTGAATAAAAGATGCAAACACATTGCAGATGAGCAAAAAGGCCTTCATTGATTTCAAAATTGAAGTACAATGTATTGTGAGCTCCTCAGCTTTACAAAACTGCCCAGAAGCTTACAAATGAAAACAAAAATGAAAAATAAAGAGAACGGAGGCTTCGGGGCTTCACTTCGGGGATAGCCCGCTCACCAATCTTCGTCGTTGACCACCTGAGCCTACTCAGTGACAGCCTTTGGGGCCACGACCTTATTGGATTGCGGAGGAGGAGGAGGAGCAGTCTCGATGATGGTCGAATTTTCGTCTTCCCCCCTGGGCTCTTCCTAGGGAAGATGGTACTGTGCGCGGAGCTCCTTGTCGTCAAGATCGGGCATAGTCTCCTTGACGACGTTGAGAGCATTGTTCCACCTTACGGCCGCGGTATCGGCTAGGTCGAGGTAGAAGTGGTTGGAAGACTTGTAGTTCGCCACGGCCTTCTTCACTATCTCCATGGCCTACATCGCCGCATCCTCGGCCGCCCGAGCCTTCCTCTTTGTCGAGTCCCACCGCCCCTTCATCGTGTTGAATAGCTCGGTGATTTCGCCGACTTGGGCATGGAGAGCCCAGTTGGCCTCGTCAAGCCTCACGGCCTTCAGCATCTCCAAAACCTTCAGCGACTTAAGGGAGGTGGCATTTTGCTCGGCCGCCTTCAGCTCGACGAGGGGTTGTTCCTCGCATGACGAAGCCTCCTCCACCCTCTTCAACGTCGGGGCGACTTCTTCAACTTCCATTGCGGCCAAAAGGACGCAGTGTTGGAGGACATATAGAAGAAAACAAAAAGTATTAGTCGGGAAAAGAATAGAGGAAAAATAAGTTGAAGGAAATTTAACCATGGATTTACCAACCTAAATAGCCTCCTGAGCAATAGCTGCGGTCTGGGCATGCATGGTTCCTCTCGGGATCTTAGCTCCCACACTTTTTCCGACTTTCATCAAGAGGCCTTTGGCGATGGATAGCCCTGACGGTACCTCATAGTTGAGCTCACTCTCAAGGACTTTCTCCTCGGCTGATTCCTGCCTAGGAGCCGACTTCTTCTGCCTCTTGGTCCGGGGCTTAGTAGAGGAAGGCACCTCCGACCTTGCTCGGGGAGCCAAAGCCTGGGGTTGCTGCCTCCCACTTTCCCCAGACTCCTCGGGGACTGGGACGGGGGCGGTTGTCTTCTTTGGGGCCGATGCCCGGAAGCTTTCGATCGGCGCAGACCTGGATGAGCTTACGTTGCCACCCTTCTTGGCATGTGCCTTGGCAGCCATGGCGCCCATAATCTTCGATTGGTCCATAGGCTTTGCAAAGAAAAACGAGGAGTAATTAGCAACGCTAAACAGCAATGATGTAAAATCTGGATTAGACGAATAAACTAGACTCACCCAGGTATTGCACGGGGCTAAACCCTGCCCAGCTCAAGACCTGCTCGGAAAGTAGGACATCGTTTCTCTGGAGCGGCTCCCACTGAGACATTACCGTCGAAGACCGGATTGAGACGTTGGGAAGATGTCTTTCCTGAATTTGGGAGCAAATGCTATATGGAATATGTCCATCCATTTCTCTGAAGATACTAAGTTGATTTATGGTACCGTATATCGGAGGTTTGAATAGATGCGATCGATATAGCAGACTTATTGGATTCCTCCTCTTTTGAGGGGTTTTTGGTTGTGTGGATACTCTTCCATGCAGTTAATTACGTTATCACAAAGCGATAACAACTTTCACCTTCTCTAGTAGATTACTTCGTGTCATGTTATATATTGTTTACTATGGGGTTGCCCTTGAATTGTATACGGAGACTAATCTTGTCATGACCGTAGGATGCGGATTAGTCTAAACCCATACATTAGATTTAAGGTTTTGAACTTAGGACGTAGATCTCATATAAATGAGGTCCATAAGTTCAGGGAGGTTTAAGGATCGTTAATATAGTTTTAGATTAAGATCGACTTAAAATATGTTCAAGAACCGTTAATCTTGTTTTAGATTAAGGTCAACTTAACATATGCATGATCAAGGTTGATTTTACTTTGAAAATAAAAGAAGTTTGAAACTTTAAGGAGTTAGTCTAATTTTAGACTAAATGTTGGGCTATATTTCCCAACAGTACTAAGCACTAGGCCGAACATCTTATTTTGGGATTTAGATAACCCAACAGTGATAAGCACTGGGCCCAGAAGCTTAAGCTTCATCATAGATTCTGCTTCAGTGTTCACGTGCTCTTCGCGTGAGAAGTGCTAAGCACTGGTTCGTATGACGCTCACGTGAATGGTACGTAAAGTATTATCTTCGTGATTGGTTACGTGTTTTCTACGTGAGTGGTGCTAAGCACTAGAATCTCAGTGCTCACGTGTTTTCAACATGAGGTCTATCTTTAGGGTTGGTCCCGTGTCATCCACGTGAGTAGTGCTAAGAACTAGAGTCTCAATGCTCACGTGTCTTCTACATAAGATCTATCTTCATGGTTGGTCACGTGTCTTCCACGTGAGTAGTGCTAAGCACTAGAGTCTCAGCGCTCACGTGCCTTCCACATGAGATCTATCTCCAAGGCTCCATTGAGCGCTTACATGGTTCTCACATGAGACTTCATTCTTCATTTTCTAAGGTTCTCATGTGTCTTCCACATGATCCTTTCCATCTTCATGTTGAGATTAACTCTAAAAATTAGAGTTAAACTCTTAAAGTCTTGCCGATCTTGTAAAAACTAAGTTCTTCCTTTTTGTGAGAACTAAGTTCTTATTGGGATAAAACCCTGTTATATTTTGGAGGAACTAAGTTCCTAGAATATCAATTCCATCTTTATGAGTCTATTCTTCCATGTTCTCTCTTTTATGTGCAGAGGTAAAACGCCATAGTTCTTCTATAGATCCTTGATACGAAGAACAAGATCTTCCCGATATGAATTAAATTCTCACATTGTGGGAGATTTTTCTTGTGGATCTTAGATCCCGAGGAAGAACTAAGTTCTTATAATAGGGTTAAACCTTTATATCATGTATGAAATAGGCAAAAGGGGATATATTCTCATCTCTGTTGTTTACCATCAAAGACTGTACCGAGACACGGAGATGTCTAGCTTGAATTTAGGGGAAGATGCTATATGAACATATCCATCCACCTCTCTGAAGATACCAAGTTGATTTATGGTACCGTATATCGGAAGTTTGGATAGATGCGACCGTTGTAGCGTGGCTTATCAGATTCCCTCTTATTTGTGAGGGGTTTTTGATTGTGGGGACGCTCTTCCCTGCAGGCACAAGCTCTTGTAGTTAATAACGTTATCGCGACGTGATAACAACTTTCACCTTTTCCAGTATTTCACTTCATGTTGTGTTATGTTTGTTTATATGTGGTTGCCCTTAGATTGTATTCGGAGACTAATATATATCATCGCCTATAGGGCACATATTAGTCCAAATCTGTATATTATATTTGAGTTTTGAACTTAGGACACAGATTTCATATAAATGATGTCTATCATTCACGGGATATATGGATTTGATCTAAAGATCGTTAGTCATATATGAGACTAAGATCAACTTAGTAACAATGAGCATATGGGCTCAAATAAATTAGTTTAAAGACGTCATGGTCCATGGAAGACATGGATGGAGTATGGCTTGTATGTGTCCGTGGATTGTATACGGTGATCAGCCGTAGGGCCAAACATATATTAGTTTAAGGACATTGCGGTCCAATATTAGTTTAAGGACATTTCGGTCCAATATTCCCGTATTCGGGACGAAATATTAATTTAGGGAAGTTTTGGTCCAACATTTACATATTTAGGACGAATATTAGTTTAAGGAAGTTTTTGTCTAACATTCTCGTGTTTGGGATGGATATTAGTTTAAGAACATTTCGGTCTAACTTTCATCTTTCACACACGTGTATATTTTACGTGGCAAAGTGAACGATGGTAACAAAGGATGCGCCCAATATTAGGGTGTGATCCAATTTGAAGGCATTTATATTTCCGTAAGAAATATACATATACATATATGTATAAAGTCGGAGTTCAATACGCGGGAATATCAGGTATGCACATCAATATGGAGGTGCATCAATATGAGAATTAGGACATTCCTTGTCTTGATAAAATTTCATATCTTTCATCAAGTTGGTTATTGGGACCTATCACCTCTCCGAAGACGTTGAAGAATTACAACGACGTATATCAAAGATGTGGAAAGATGAACCTTTGAACCAAATCCTTTATATGAAAGAAAAGATCATGTCAGAACTGAGAATCGTTAGTCTTATATGAGACTAAGATAAAGATCATTAGTCGCATATTGGACTAAGATCAATTTGGGTGGTCGATAATTAGTTGTATATGAGACTAAGATCAAATGGATGAAATATCGTTAGCTGTATATGGCACTAAGATCATCATAGATGAAAGATTTTATTTACCACCGAAAGACCGGACCGAGACATCGGGATGTCTAGCCTGAATTTGGGGGTAGATTCTATTTGGATATATCCCTCCACTTCTCCGAGGATACCAAGTTGATTTATGACACCGTATATCGGAGGTTTGGATAGATACGACCATTGTAACAGATTTCATCAGATTCCCCCTCATTTGTGAGAGTTTTTTGATTGTGGGGACGTTCTTCCCTGCAGGCGCAAGCCCCTGCAGTTAATTACGTTATCGCGTTTCGATAACCACTTTCTCCTGCTCCAGTAGTTCACTTCGTGTCGTGTGTATTTTTGTTTATTATGGTTGCCCGTGGATTGTATACGGAGATTATTTTATGTCGTCGCCCATAGGGCGCAATTTAGTCTAAATCCATATATTTTAGATTTGGGTTTGGTTTTTGAACTTAGGTTATATATTCCTTTAGTTAAAAATGTTTAGTTTTATTTAAGTACCATTAATCTAGTTTGAGATTAAAATCAACTTAAATATATGAACATTTAGGCTCAATTTATTTTCAACTAAGGATACGTTAGTCTTATCTTTTTAGACTAAGATCAACTTAGCAATATTTTCATGATCATTAAATTTTATTAAGATCCAACAACAGAGCATTTGGGCTCAGCTGCAAGAAAACTTCAGAGACTTAGCCAATTTGGGCTTAGTCTGCTCAGTCTTTTCTTCTTTCCTTTTTTTGTTCAAAAGTGCTAAGCATTTATCTGGGTTCTGTTTGTTCAGTCCTTTTCATTTTGACTGAATATGTATAGCACTAAGCACTTTTTATGGCGTTCGCGTGAGGAGAATGTGCGGCGCTATCTCATTTATTTTGTTGAGCGCCCACGTGTGTTTCATATGAGGCGCTGGGCGTTGTCCAATCAGTGTCAGTGCTAAGCACTCAGCCGTTTTGGCTGCATATGAAATGCTAAGCACTTTACTTAGTGCTCATGTGTATTTCATGTGAGGCGTTGGCTTTCTATTTTGGGACCCGTGTGTTTTTCATGTGAGACGCTGGGCGCTGTTGGGAGCGTCACGTGGGAAGCACGTGAGGCACTAATTCCTTTTCTTTTTTAAACATTGAATCTCTGATAATGGCATTTTGACCATTAATGATCACCAAGATTTTTTTTTGAAGATCTGGGATCAGGTTTTCTTTCAGAACTATGTTCTTATGTTTTTTTTTCTTTTATAAGAACTAAGTTTCTTTTAGGGTTAAATCCTATTTTCAGAAGAATTAAATTCCTATAGGATGGGTTCTTTTTCTTTTTCCTAGTTCTTTTCTGAATTTTTGATTCTTAAGGACAAGATCTTCCCGATGAGAATTAAATTCTCAACTTGTGAGGGACTTGTCTTGTGGATCTCAGATCTAGAAAAATAACTAAGTTCTTGAGAAGGGTTAAACCCTTAGATATGCTATGATAGGTAAAGGAGATGTTTTGATCTCTGTGGTTTCTTTACTTAGGGTTTGAGAGGAGGAAGATCTTCCTCTCTATTGACAATTAAATTCTCTGTTGTTTTTTAGAGCCTTCTGTATTTTTTGCAGAAACTTATGGGGGGTTCCCTTTATATGAGACTTGAAGTCTCGGGTCCTTTATATAGTGGAGGCAAACTGTTGATCAGTTTTGGAAAAATCTTTCATTTAAGAGATACCAATTGATTTAATTGGTCTCAAAAATTATTTGGGAAATTTTATCCACCGTTGGATTTTTGATCCAGTGATTTCTGTTTTACAGAATATATTTTCTTGTTTTAACAAGATTAGGGAAATATTTTCCAATATACAAAATTTTATTCTGTCAAACACGGTGATTTTTAATCACCATTGGATTTTTAATCAAAGGGTTTTCTGTTCTACAAATAGCAATCCTTCTTTGTTTAGAAAGATTGGGGAAATATATTCCAAAAAATAGAATTTAATTCTATTATTGGATTTTTGATCCAATCGAGAGTATTTTTCTCACTTAGAAAGATTTGGGAGATATTTTCTCATAATAGAATTTAATTCTATTACTTGATGATTTATCATCACCATTGGATTTTTGATCCAACGGCTCTGTTTAACAGAGAGTATCCCAATTTTGAGGGAAATATCTCCATGTAGAATTTAATTCTAATTAATTTAAACTTCGGCGCTGGCGCTCACATGTTGTGCACGCGGACGTCACTTAAGAATTTAATTCTTATATATGATAGGCGCTCCTGTATTTTGCACATTGGCGTCCACGTGAGCTTTACGTGCGGCGCCACCATACGATTTAATCCTAAGGGGTTGTCGTTGGCGTTGGCGCCCTCGTGGGGAGCATTTGGGGCACTGCCTCATTAAAATTTAACAGAGCTTAGCTCTTTTTACTATGTTTAAATATTAGGGGAACAAATGCCCCCCACCGTTGTTCTTATGTGGCTTATACGTGAGTGTAACGGTGTCACTTTTACCACCGTTAGATCTTCTAGGAAGTTGAATTGTTCTCCCCACGTCCTATAAATAGGGCTTTGGCACTTGAGATAACTGCTGTCCTATCATCTTTCTTGAATTTTTTTCTTTCTTGAGAATTTAATTATCATTTCAGAGCTTAGATCTCTGCCCACAAAACTCCTTCTGATCAGAATTAAACTGTGCCAAAAATTTTGGTAAGGATTATAAACAAAGATTAGCTCTTAAAAGATTTTTTATTTTGTTTTGAATTTTTAATCCATTAACAGAGCTTGGCTCTTTTCTTGAACTGATCTCTTAGAGATCTTAAAAAAAACTTCTCTTTTTTTTAGTAGACCGTGGGTCTTGAATCAATTGGCATTCCCGATAATCACTAGTTCTCTTCTTAAGTTGTTACCCTATCATTGATTCTGATTTTTGAGAGTCTTTAGAATTTAATTCCATTTTATTTCACATATGTTTCCCATCATGGGGATTTCTGGAATTTAATCTCATTATTGGAGGAATTTAATTCCATCTTATCTTGCAGAGCTTAGCACTGAATCTTTTTTTAGAACTTTTGGGAATTTTATTCCCCAACCTGTTCTTGAGTATTTTCCTTTTTTAAGGTTTTAATACCCTCTTTACAGATTTGAATCTGTTGTTATTTTTAACATAACTTGCTTTTCGAGGATGTTGGGAGTTTTTAACTCCATTAATTAATAGGACTATTCATTTAATGAGAATCCTTTTAGATTCTCACAATGGACGCATGTTTCATCATTGATGAGCCATCACCTTGATTTTATGGGGCTTACCGATTTTCCTTTAGACTATAGTGATTTTAGTATGCTAATCGCTAACCCTCCACCGGTTTTTCTTTTCTGGTACCATGGCTTCTGGTTCCTTTTTTCCCTATATTCGCTCGGAGAGTGCTTTTGCTGACACCCTATTGATCGTGAAGTCCTTTCTTTAATATGGGACTACAATCCAGAACAGAAATCTCTTCATCTATAGGGAGCATGGTATAGCTATATTATTCATGGTCGGCGCAGCTTTACTTGTGCGGCGTCATCAGAACCGATCCCTTCGATTCATTATGCCGATCCTCTGCAGGTTGCTTATGCTATGGAAGAGGTCAATTGGACTGCGGAGGGCGTCTTCAACCTTCCATGACATCGATACCAGTCCATCCGCCGATGGCCCTAGATATTTTAGAGCGTCGCATGTGTCAAGGAGAGGTGCATCATTGGGTCAGGTTTACACAATAGGAGTGACCCCTCGATATCCGGCTGGTTACCTCTAGTAGGCTCGCTACATTTTATCGGCCAATAAATCGCTACTGCTGAAAACCGAGTTATACCCAGCGGTCTACGCGTCTCTCTTCTATTACCACACTCCTCATGTGTGATGGGTTAAATCCTTCCTGGAACAGTAGAATATTCCAACCCACATGTTTCTATTGCCGGACCGGGAGGTATCGATTTCGCTGGAAGAATTCGCAGATATTTCCGAGTTACCTCTTAGAGGGGAGCATTATGAGGAGATACTTCCTCCTGATGAGTATATCTTTGCCCAGGAGACCGGGAGTACCAATCAATCGGTCCAGCCGAGCCTTTTGTACCTACTGTAGGCGAGATGGACATTTGGCAAAAAACTGCCAGCGAGCTAATCGTCTTTGCTTAGTCTGTGGCTCAGCTACTCATGATATTAAGCCTTGTCCCCGAAGACACAACCCAAGTGCTGCACCCAGGCTAGCAATCACTTACCAGCAGAGACCAGCCCTTCAGGCACCTGCTCCAAGACTCGTTCTCCCTGCTCCACCACCTAGAGGACCACCGGCTGCACCTCCTCCTTGTTAGTTCCATCAAGCTCAAAAGTACATTTAGAGGAATGCTCCTCCGTCCAAGAGGAATGTACCACGACGACAGGCTTTCACGATGACCGTGGAAGAAGCTGAGGCCACTGGCCAAGTCATCACTGGAAACCCTTTCTTCTCAAGCTTTTCTTTCAGTCTTAATACCTACCTATATATCTTTTCCTTATACCTAAAACATATCCCACATACCTTAGGTACAATCGTAGTAGCCTCACTTCCTGCACTTGCACTATTCGATACTGGAGCATCTCATTGCTTTATGTCGCGACGGTTCGTCCAAACTCATGCGATTCCAGTCACACCGCTTGTATCCAGCTAGAATGTCAATTCCGAGAACGGCGTTCTGAAGGAAACAATGGGATATAACAAGTGTCCAATAGTCATCTGCAGCAGAGAATTTTATGCCGACTTCAAGGTGCTGGACATACCGAACTTCAATGTGGTCTTGGGTATGAATTGGCTCAGAACATCCTACGCTAACATTTACTGTCGTCAAATGAGAGTAGTATTCGAGATTCCAGAGCATCCGGTCTTTTATTTCAAAAGTGGAGACCGTACCCTGGAGCCAAGTACTTGCAAGGCGAAACCAAAGAAGGCAGTGATTGCAGCAGTTCAAGCGGAAGAAGGATCAAAGCCAGAAATGGTTCGAGAGTTTGATGATGTGTTTCCTGACAATATATCAGGTTCGACTCCCGATCGAGCTCTTGAATTCAGCATTGATTTAGTACCAGGAGCACAACCGGTGATCAAAGCACCGTATCGATTAAGTCCGGAAGGTTTGAAGGAAGTTTGAACTCAGTTGGACGAATTATTGGTGAAAGGATGGATTCGTCCTAGCACTTCAAGTTGGGGATCACCAGTACTGCTTGTGAAGAAGAAGAAAGAGAATATCGAATGTGCAATGATTATAGAGTCTTAAACGAAGTAACGATAAAGAACAAGTATCCACTTCTGTGTATCGACGATCTGTTCGATCAGCTAAGCGGATCTTGTGTTTTCTCCAAGTTAGATCTTCGTTCTGGTTATCATCAGGTTAAGGTCAAGGAATCTGATATCCATAAAACGGTATTCAGAACTCGCTATGGTCATTAAGAATTTCTTGTGATGCCATTTGGAGTGACCAACGCACCGGCGATATTCATGAACCTAATGAATCAAGTTTTCCGGGAGTATTTAGACATGTTTGTTGTCATCTTCATCGACGACATCCTGGTGTATTCTAAGAGTCAGAAAGAGCATGCTGAACACCTATGAATTATCCTAGAAACGCTATGACAACATTAACTCTATGCCAAATACAGCAAATGCCAGTTTTGGCTAGATCAAGTTGGTTTTCTCGGACATATTGTATTAGGCGAAGGAATCTTTATGGATTCAGCAAAAGTTTCAGCAGTAAGCGAATGGTCGACACCAAAGTCAGTGAAGGACATTCGAAGTTTCTTGAGTCTAGCTGGATATTATAGAAGGTTCATTGAAGGCTTTTCTAAGATAGCAACACCCCTGACCAAGATCACACGTAAAGATGAAGAATTCGTGTGGTCAGAAGCACGCAAACAAGCTTTCATAGAACTCAAGTCAAGGTTGACATCAGCGCCTATTCTCATTATGTAACACCCGAGCCCAATGCTACTAATTTCAATTACCGTTTGAACGTAGTGTGGCACTCATTTCATTTATCTTGCTTGTTTGTTACATACTGTAAATCTTTACCCGGCAAATTCATTTCTGCATATAACAATTTTTGGCATCTAAAATAAAATTAAAAATATTCATCTTAGCCTACTTGACACCCCTAACCCTGCTGTAGCGTCCGCGCATCGTGTTCTCGTCCCGTTCAGCGAAACGGGCAAGTTTGGATAGCTACGCGCGCGTACGTGTGTCCGTTTTGGGGGTATGCTTTTTGATCATAAAACACTTCATTTTAAAATTTGGATCCCGCTTAAAATCCTATTATTTCAATTTCAAATTTTTGGACCCAACCCGGGCGTGATTTGAAAATGTTTTATTTGGCGCCAAAATCCCAAAATTTTAATATTTTAAACCGGCATATATTTTTCCTTAACCATATATATATTACTGTTCACTTAAACTTATAAATCTTAATTTTAAAGATTTTCCTAACCTCTAATCCCTTCACAACCAATCAGCTCCTTCTATTTGTTTCCGTGGGCCCCTTTCCCCATATCTTTTCTCTCTCCCATATTTTAAAATCTTGTCCCTCTCTCTCTCCCCCCGTCTCTCTCTTTCCCTATCTCTCTCTCTCTAACTTTCTCCCTCTCTCTCCTCTATATAATTTTTCCCTCTCCTTTCTTTTTTTTTAAAAAAAACACAGAACACAGAACCCATCACCGTGCCCTAGCTACCACCGCCGCAGCCCCGACGCCGACGCCTCTACCACCGATCTCCTCGCCTTCTCAGCCTCATCGCACCCACTTCCTCCTTCATCGACCACCGTGCGCCCTGCACCCTCACCGCGAATACCTGCACGTCCCCTGCACGCGTTCGACCGCCAGATCTGTCGCTGCCAACGGCCTCGCCTCCGTGCCCCGGCCTTAGTACGACCCCTGTAAGCCTTACCTACCCGTCTCCTTCCTCCTTCCTTCTGTTCTGTAATCACTTGGTGTTCTGCAGTTTTCGCAGTCATTGTTTGCCGACCGCCGGAGTTCGTCGACGAACGTCGTCCGTCACCACCCGTCCCACGGATCATCGTGAGCACCCTTTCTCAGTTCCTACCTCCTTTTCTCTGTTTCTTTCTTTATCTTCTTGTTGCATTGTATTGATCGTTCACTGTTCACAATTTGGCCGGAATTCGACGATGCCGACGACGTGATCCGACGTTCCAGCGAAGTACCCTAACCCGTGTGGTTCTATTGTTCGTTGTTTGGGTTCAAACCGTGAACCGTGCGCCCGTCGCGAGTTTCCCCGCCGACGTTTATCGTTTCGTTTTCCGATCCACGACCCGTCGAGGCAAGTATCCCTTGCTACATGCTATACTATATTTACATATATATTATGACACCCTAAACCTGTAAATTTAACTTGGTACGATCATTTCTCATTTTCATGTACAATATTGTTATATATCACTTTATCTTTAAACTTGGAACTTACAGTTTGCAATGGAACCTAATAACCACATTTACCTGCTTAATCACATTTTTAATATTGACATAGCATATGGCATCTATCCCTGTAGATTTGTTCCATTCGGACACTCGTATGCATTTTAACCTGTAATAGCTGTACTGAACCGTTATATAAATCATTGCACCTCTAAAAGTTCTTAAACTTGTTAACATGACTAAACGGCTATCCTTGTCTTACTGCACTCTGGTAATCATCTCTGTGACACAATTGATAACTGTATTGCAAATCGAATGAATCTGCCTATTGCTTAATTCATTACTTATATCATGTTGTTGGTAACCATGCTTGATTATATAACTGATTGTGAGCACACCTATGTATCGTTTACATCTTGACCTGACTTGGTACATATATATTGATCTACCCGACATGGTACCGTATACTGTTGACTTGACCTGATGTACCATGACCTGACCCGTTACCTGATCCTGTGTCTAATGCCAAGAAACCTGACATGTAGTCCTCATGGACCGTTCCTGTTGTCTATCCAGACAAACCTGTTTACCTGATCCTGCGTTGGCATTAGTTTCTTGATTTCGGAATACCTGACTTGACCTACACACATAACTTGGGGGTATGGGGAAATCAAAGGTGAAACCTGACTTGTAACTCGACAGTTCACTACCTGTTCTGGGTGTACACATTCTTGTTTTGTGCCTAGCGGCATGTCTCGGTTTCGGCCGAGAATATTGTGGCCGTGGTCCCGGGTATGCACGGGATACTATCGAGTGTACACATTCCTGTTTGTGCCTAGCGACATGTCTCGGCTGCAGCCTAGAATATTGAGGCCGTGATCCCGGGTATGTACGGGATACTATTGAGTTACATCGATGATTCATCAATTTGGTTTCAAAGACTTTAGAATAGAAAACCTGATAGAACAGTTTAGTTTACCCACTGCACACTACCCTGCACTGCTCTGATTCATATTGTTGTTTCTCTTGTTTTATTCCTATTTATATTGCATTGCTTGTTACACTGTTCATGTTATATTAATTGATGACTTGATGCGCTGACGTCTGGGTTTTGCATGGCCCAGATTCCGTACCACTGTTGCAGTCCGAGCAGGAGTACTTCAGCCAGCAGGCTGAGCTGTGAGTGTTAGCAGTAGTTAGTTTTATTTCCTGCATTTATTTCCTGATGTGAGCCCGCATTATGGGACATATATTCCAGTTATTTTATATTGGATCTTTCGCTTCCGCATTTATTTATTATTGACTAATGTTATCTTGGATTTAGATAGTTTTATTTTGTTCTTGATATCTCTACAGCCGTAATGTGACTGTGGATGGATACTTCCTATCCACAGGTAGTATGGTTGGCTATGTCACGTGCCCATTTTAGCGTGCTCCAGGAAGCGAGGCGTGACATGGTTCTTTTGGTATCAGAAACATAGGTTAGTCGGGTTGATTCTTTTTGTAGTTGGGTATTGTACCCTATACACGAATCAGAATACCCGTGTTTAGGAAACATGTCCTGCCACCTTGCCGTTTTACCCTTTCTTGAATCACATTCTTCCTGATTATATCTTTTACGATGTGCAAACTTTCTTTGCATATTGACTCGAAGACCCGATTCCTTGTTATCTTTAGGACTTAGGTGACTTGAATGGAGTTATGTAATTGTGGCTATGATACCGCGACATAGTTACAATGTGGTACTCTATTTAAGTATCTTGGAGTTCTAGTCTTGATCTATATTTTGAATCTATCATCATGCTAATGTTGGGTGTTTTGATTTCAGGAATATGGCAGATAAGAATTTGAAAACGTACCAGAGGCGTGTAGATGAAGCCGCCATGCTTGGAGTGATAAGGGGAATGCTTGAGAATCAAAAGAGACAGACCGAGCTGATCCAGCAACAAGCAGAATCATTCCAGGAAGGTTTGCGGACCGTTCAGCAGTCCGTAGACAAGGTTGAAGCTAAACCAGTTGATCGAGTTGGGACTGTGGCAGATTTCAGGCGTTTGGGTCCGTCTACTTTTACTGGTTTGGAAGTGCCGTTGCCAGCAGAGCAGTGGCTAGTGGACACAGAGAACGTGCTTATTGTGGCACAGATTCCAGATGAGAAAAGAGTTGATGTGGTACGCATTCAGCTAGTGGACTACGCCCGAGAATGGTGGCTTGTGGAGGAGACCCGCTTGCCCAAGCCGATCAAGTGGGCGGACTTTTCAAAGAGTTTCCTAGAGAAGTTCTTCCCGCGGACCTCACGGGAGGAAATGGAAGAGAAGTTCATCGGGCTAAAGCAGAATGGAGCACCCGTGGATGTGCATGCAGCAGAATGGATGCGACTCAGCAGATTCGCTGAACCTTTAGTTGCCAACGATGCAGACAGGGCACGGAGGTTCGTGCGCAGCTTGGACGTGGACATCCAGAAGCAGATTGTCTCCCTGGGTTTGACCACTTTCTGACAAGTACTTGCGGCAGCCCGAGAGCAGCAGAGTTTATCTGGGATGAAGGGGAGTTTGCAGCAGACAGCAGTTGCGGTAAGGAAGCCAGCATTTGTACCAAACCGAGCTCATGGTCGCAGAGGTATTCCAGTGGACCGTCGAGGTGTAGCACCCATAAAGAAGCCAGTGATCGTCGATCGAAGAAAGAGCGTGACCTGTAACTATTGCAATTTACCTGGCCAAATGCAAAAGGATTGTCGAAGGAGGCTGGGACTCTGTTTGGTTTGTGGAGCGGCAGATCACGCCGTTGGTGCTTGTCCGTCGAAGGTTCGTACAACGGATGATTTTTAGAAGCCTCCGCAGAGACCGTTCCAAGGACAGAAACAGCTGACTCAACGACCTAATCAGGCTCGAGCTTTTACCTTGACAGCAGAAGAAGCTAAGGCATCAGGAGAAGTTGTTTCAGGTACTCTACTCATTCATAGTTTTCCCGCATTGGCATTATTTGATTCTGGTGAATCCCATTGTTTTATGTCATTCAAATTTATAACTACACACTCGATTGCCGCGCACGACCCTGTCTAGTTTCTGGGACATATACACTGGGATGGGAAAATCATATCTAGTACGGAGTGTAGAGATTGTACAGTTGTTGTTTGCGGACGGGAGCTTTTTGCAGATTTCTTGGTGATTGATACGGGTAGCTATGAAGTCGTCTTGAGAATGGATTTTCTTGGCACTTTCCACGCTCACATTGATTGTAGGGCAAAGAAAGTAATTTTCTAGATTCACGGACATTCCGAGTTTACCTTCACTGGAGGAAGCAGTTCTGTCGGGCCAGTCGAGTTTAGGGCTAGGCCGACAAACAATACTCTTGCAGCAATGGAAGTTGATAATAGTGAAGAGCCGGCTGTTGTTCGTGATTTTATGGATGTATTTGAAGATATATCGGGTTTACCGCCGAAGCGAGACGTGGAGTTCGCAATTGATCTTATTCCTGGTGCGGCGCCAGTATCCAAAGCGTATTATCCAATGGCACCAGTAGAGTTGGAAGAAGTCAAGAAACAGGTTGCTGAATTGCTTGAAAAGGGTTGGATTCGAAGCCGTAACTCGCCTTGGGGAGCTCCAGTTCTTCTAGTAAAGAAGAAGGATGGCACAAGAAGGATGTGCATCGATTATCGAGAATTAAACCGGGTGACTATTAAGAACAAGTACCCGATCCCTCGCATTGGCGAACTTTTCGAGCAACTTAGTGGTGTGAGGGTATTTTCGAAGCTGGATTTGCGATCCGGATATCATCAGGTCCGAGTAAAAGCAGAAGATATTTGCAAGACGGCGTTCCAAACTCGATATGGACATTATGAATACTTAGTGATGCCCTTCGGAGTAACGAATGCGCCGGCGGTATTCATGGACTTGATGAACCGAAATTTTTTCACCGTTCTTGGATCAGTTTATTGTGGTGTTCATTGACGATATTCTGGTTTACTCGAAGAGTTTTGAAGAGCATGCTGAGCATTTGAAGATCGCACTGCATACGTTGAGACAGGAGAAGCTTTATGCAAAGATGAGTAAGTACGAGTTTTGGCTGGAGGAAGTGAAGTTTTTGGGGCATGTTGTGTCGGGCGATGGAATTGCCGTCGATCCCGAAAAGATTGCAGCAGTTCGTGATTGGCCAATTCCAAAGAATGTTGTTGAGATAAGAAGTTTCCTTGGATTGGCCGGATACTACAGAAGATTTGTGGAGAACTTTTCTCGTCTGGCGGAGCCGTTGACCAAGCTTACGCGCAAGGAGATACCTTTTGTATGGACGGATAAGTGTGCATTAGCTTTTGAGACGTTGAAACAGAAGTTGATAACCGCCCCTATTCTGACCGTGCCAGACAATTCTGGAGGATTGGTGATTCACAACGACGCATCTGGGAAAGGATTGGGATGTGTTTTGATGCAGTATGGGAAGGTTGTAGTGTACGCATCAAGACAATTGAAGACCCATGAGAAGAATTACCCAACTCATGACTTGGAACTTGCGGCTGTGATTTTCGCTTTGAAGATTTGGAGACACTACCTTTTGGGCGAAAGAGTCAAAGTTTTTACTAATCATAAGAGCTTGAAGTATGTATTCACACAGAAGGAGCTTAATATGAGGCAGCGTAAATGGTTGGAGCTGATGGCTGACTACGATCTTGATCTTAAGTACCATCCGGGGAAGGTTATGTCGGGCCGGATGCGCTTAGTCGGTTACTAGCAATTCAGGTGTTAACTATGCAAAAGGAGATTGTTGCAGATTTTCGAAGATTTGACTTGGAGGTTGTGCTACCGCATTATACGGGACAGTTGTTGCAGTTGCAAGTACAGTCATCGTTGATCGAGAATGTTAAAGTAGCATAACCGCAGGACCCTAGACTGCAAAAGTTTTGAGAATAGGTTGAAGTCGGACTACGAACAGATTTGTTGATCCACGAAGATGGTTCGTTGAGGTATGGTAGCCGTTTGTGTGTGCCAAAGGGAGATATTCGTGAAGAGCTTATGAAGGAGGCACACAGTTCATCTTATTCTGTACATCCAGGAGGCACAAAGATGTACCGAGATATTCGACAGCATTTCTGGTGGGATGGCATGAAGCGGGAGATTGCTCGCTTTGTGGCAAAGTGCTTGGTGTGTCAGCAAGTTAAGGCTGAACATCAAAGGGTTGCTGGTTTATTGCAACCACTTCCGATTCCTCAGTGGAAGTGGGAACATATAACCATGGATTTCGTGACGGCTTTACCGCGGAGTCCAAAAGGCAACAATGCAGTATGGGTGATTGTTGATCGGTTGACCAAGGCGGCTCACTTTATTCCTTTTCGGGTTGGTCAATCAACAGAGACCTTGGCGGAGCGGTACATGCAGGAGATTGTAAGATTGCATGGAGTGCCGGTGAGTATCGTGTCCGATCGGGACACTCGGTTCTTATCACACTTTTGGCGAAGCTTACAAGAAAGTTTGGGGACTCGATTGAAGTTTAGCACAGCTTATCATCCTCAAACTGATGGTCAGTCGGAGAGAACGATCTAAACTCTTGAAGATATGTTGAGAGCATGCATGTTGGACTTCAAGGGTTCGTGGGAGGATCATCTACATTTGGTGGAGTTTTCTTACAACAACAGTTTTCAGGCAACTATCCAGATGGCTCCATTTGAAGCTTTGTACGGTCGTAAATGCCGTTCACCTGTTTGCTGGGACGATGTCGGTGAACGAAGGTTGTTGGGACCAGATTTGGTTGTGCAGACAGTTAAGAAGGTTAACACTATCAGAAATCATATGAAGGCAGCACAAGACCGACAGAAGAGTTGGGCAGATACATCAAGAAGACCTCTAGAGTTCGCCGTGGGTGGTTTGGTATTCTTGAAGATATCACCGACTAGAGGAGTGATTCGTTTTGGAAGTCGAGGAAAGCTTAGTCCTCGATTCGTTGGACCCTTTGAGATCGTGGAGCGTGTTGGTGAGGTAGCGTATCGTTTGGCGTTACCGTAGTCCTTGGCGAATGTGCACGATGTATTTCACGTATCTCAACTCCGTAAGTATGTTAGAGATGAAACACATGTATTGGATCATTCGGAGCTAACGGTACGGGAAGACTTGACTTTTGAAGAGCGACCGATTGAAATTGTGGATCGAAGGGAAAAGATTCTTAAGAACAAGGTGATCCTTCTTGTGCTTGTTTCTTGGGGTAATCGCTCGCATGGAGAGTCCACTTGGGAACGAGAAGATGAAATCCGGCAGAAGTTTCTTCACCTTTTCTTGAAGTTTTCTGTCTTTGTATTCTTGGAATTTCGAGGACAAAATTCTTTTTGTAGTTGGGTATAATGTAACACCCGAGCCCAATGCTACTAATTTCAATTACCGTTTGAACGTAGTGTGGCACTCATTTTATTTATCTTGCTTGTTTGTTACTTACTGTAAATTATTACCCGGCAAATTCATTTCTGCATATAACAATTTTTGGTATCTAAAATAAAATTAAAAATATTCATCTTAGCCTACTTGACACCCCTAACCCTGCTGTAGCGTCCGTGCATCGTGTTCTCGTCCCGTTCAGCGAAACGGGCAAGTTTGGATAGCTACGCGCGCGTACGTGTGTCCGTTTTGGGGGTATGCTTTTTGATCATAAAACACTTCATTTTAAAATTTGGATCCCGCTTAAAATCCTATTATTTCAATTTCAAATTTTTGGACTCAACCCGGGCGCGATTTGGAAATGTTTTATTTGGTGCCAAAATCCCAAAATTTTAATATTTTAAACCGGCATATATTTTTCCTTAACCATATATATATTACTGTTCACTTAAACTTATAAATCTTTATTTTAAAGATTTTCCTAACCTCTAATCCCTTCACAACCAATCAGCTCCTTCTATTTGTTTCCGTGGGCCCCTCTCCCATATCTTTTCTCTCTCTCCCATATTTTAAAATCCTGTCCATCTTTCCCTATCTCTCTCTCTCTCTCCCCGTCTCTCTCTTTCCCTATCTCTCTCTCTCTAACTTTCTCCCTCTCTCTCCTCTATATAAATTTTCCCCCTCCTTTCTTTTTAAAACAAACACAGAACGCAGAACCCATCACCGTGTCCTAGCTACCGCCGCCTCCCTCCTCGCCGCCGCAGCCCCGACGCCGACGCCTCTACCACCGATCTCTTCGCCTTCTCAGCCTCATCGCACCCACGTCCTCCTTCATCGACCACCGCGCGCCCTGCACCCTCACTGCGACCACCTGTACATCCCCTGCACGCGTTTGACCGCAAGATCTGTCGCCGCCGACGGCCTCGCCTCCGTGCCCCGGCCTTAGTACGACCCCTGTAAGCCTTACCTACCCGTCTCCTTCCTCCTTCCTTCTGTTCTGTAATCACTTGGTGTTCTGCAGTTTTCGCAGTCGCTGTTTGCCGACCGCCAGAGTTCATCGATGAACGTCGACCGTCACCACCCGTCCCATGGATCATTGTGAGCACCCTTTCTCAGTTCCTACCTCCTTTTCTCTGTTTCTTTCTTTATCTTCTTGTTGCATTGTATTGATCGTTCACTGTTCACAATTTGGCCGAATTCGACGATGTCGACGACGTGATCCGACGTTCCAGCGAAGTACCCTAACCCGTGTGGTTCCATTGTTCGTTGTTTGGGTTCAAACCGTGAACCGTGCGCCCGTCGCGAGTTTCCCCGCCGACGTTTATCGTTTCGTTTTTCGATCCGCGACCCGTCGAGGCAAGTATCTCTTGCTACATGCTATACTATATTTACATATATATTATGACACCCTAAACCTGTAAATTTAACTTGGTACGATCATTTCTCATTTTCATGTACAATATTGTTATATATCACTTTATCTTTAAACTTGGAACTTACAGTTTGCAATGGAACCTAATAACCACATTTACCTGCTTAATCACATTTTTAATATTGACATAGCATATGGCATCTATCCCTATAGTTTTGTTCCATTCGGACACTCGTATGCATTTTAACCTGTAATAGCTGTACTGAACCGTTATATAAATCATTGCACCTCTAAAAGTTCTTAAACTTGTTAACATGACTAAACGGCTATCCTTGTCTTACTGCACTCTGGTAATCATCTCTGTGACACAATTGATAACTGTATTGAAAATCGAATGAATCTGCTTATTGCTTAATTCATTACTTATATCATGTTGTTGGTAACCATGCTTGATTATATAACTGATTATGAGCACACCTATGTATCGTTTACATCTTGACCTGACTTGGTACATATATATTGATCTACCCGACATGGTACCGTATACTGTTGACTTGACCTGATGTACCATGACCTGACCCGTTACCTGATCCTGTGTCTAATGCCAAGAAACCTGACATGTAGTCCTCATGGACCGTTCCTGTTGTCTATCCAGACAAACCTGTTTACCTGATCCTGCGTTGGCATTAGTTTCTTGATTTCGGAATACCTGACTTGACCTACACACATAACTTGGGGGTATGGGGAAATCAAAGGTGAAACCTGACTTGTAACTCGACAGTTCACTACCTGTTCTGGGTGTACACATTCTTGTTTTGTGCCTAGCGGCATGTCTCGGTTTCGGCCGAGAATATTGTGGCCGTGGTCCCGGGTATGCACGGGATACTATCGAGTGTACACATTCCTGTTTGTGCCTAGCGACATGTCTCGGCTGCAGCCTAGAATATTGAGGCCGTGATCCCGGGTATGTACGGGATACTATTGAGTTACATCAATGATTCATTAATTTGGTTTCAAAGACTTTTGAATAGAAAACCTGATAGAACAGTTTAGTTTACCCACTGCACACTACCCTGCACTGCTCTGATTCATATTGTTGTTTCTCTTGTTTTATTCCTGTTTATATTGCATTGCTTGCTACACTGTTCATGTTATATTAATTGATGACTTGACGCGCTGACGTCTGGATTTTGCATGGCCCAGATTCCGTACCACTGTTGCAGTCCGAGCAGGAGTACTTCAACCAGCAGGCTGAGCTGTGAGTGTCAGCAATAGTTAGTTTTATTTCCTGCATTTATTTCCTGATGTGAGCCTGCTTTATGGGACATATATTCCAGTTATTTTGTATTGGATCTTTCGCTTCCGCATTTATTTATTATTGACTCATGTTATCTTGGATTATGGACATGTTTTAGATAGTTTTATTTTGTTCTTGATATCTCTACAGCCGTAATGTGACTGCGGATGGATACTTCCTACCCACAGGTAGCATGGTTGGCTATGTCACGTGCCCATTTTAGCGTACTCTGGGAAGCGGGGCGTGACACATTATACCGAACCAATCTGGAGGTATCGAAGTGCATTGCGATGCATCCAATAAGGGATTAGGATGTGTTCTACATCAGCACGGAAATGTTCTGTCTTATGCTTCAAGACAGCTGAAGATCCATGAGCGCAATTATCCGACGCATGATTTGGAGTTGGTAGCCGTTATCTTTGCTCTTAAGATTTGGCGCCATTATTTTCTTGATGAGCGAGTGAACATATACACAGATCACAAGAGTCTGAAATATGTGTTTACTTAGAAGGAGCTTAATATGCGGCAGAGACGATGGTTAGAACTCATGGCGGACTTTGACATCAACCTGCAATATCACCTAGGGAAGATGAATGTGGTACCTGATGCCCTTAGTCGCCAACCATTAGCAATGAATCTCACCGCTTAGTGGAAGCTTCAACAAGACTTGCATCAGATGGAGATTGAAGTGATCATGCCAGGTAACGTTTCAAGTTTGATGAATTTACAAATTCAATCTACC
This sequence comes from Agapanthus africanus, assembly GCA_030015575.1. Taxonomy (NCBI): domain Eukaryota; kingdom Viridiplantae; phylum Streptophyta; class Magnoliopsida; order Asparagales; family Amaryllidaceae; genus Agapanthus; species Agapanthus africanus. Next base: position 74,521,053 of record CM057348.1, read on the forward strand.
ATTGTCAATTAGATCAAAGCAGCTGAAGCAAGTGATGCTAAGTTGCAAAAGATCAGAGAACAAGTGGAAAGTGGACTCAGAACAAACTTCATCATCCATGAAGACAGATCTTTGAGGTACGGCAGTAAATTGTGTGTACCAAAAGGTTCTGTTCGGGAAGAGTTAATGAAAGAAACTCATAGCTCTCCCTACTCAGTACACACTGGAGGTACAAAGATGTACAAAGATTTACGTCAAAATTACTGGTGGCATGGAATGAAGCGTGAAGTAGCCAGAAGCGTCGCTAAATACTTAGTGTGTCAGCAAGTAAAGGCTGAAAATCATAAGACTGCTGGATTACTTCAACCGTTACCTATCCAGAATGGAAGTGGCAACACATCACAATGGATTTTGTGACTGCACTTCCTCGCAGCACAAAGGGTAACGATGCGGTATGGGTTACTGTGGATCAACTCACAAAGTCGGATCACTTCATCCCATTTCGAGTTGGACAATTTACAGAGACATTAGCAAAGAAGTACATGGAGTTAAGAATCTAAGTAAGATTTAAACTCTTCAAATATGTATTATATCTGATACCTATGAACTCATACAGGAAATTGTGAGACTTTATGGAGTGCTGGTCTGCATTGTCTTCGGTCATGACACCAGGTTCTGATTACAATTTTGGCAGAGTCTGCAAGCGTTCTTGGGAACAAGTCTGAACTTCAGCATAACTTATCATCCACAAACAGATGATCAGTCTGAGTGAACTATTCAGATCTTGGAGGATATTCTAAGAGCGTGTATGCTAGACTTCGAAGGATCATGGGAAGATCACCTACATCTTGTGGAGTTTTCATACAACAATAGCTACCAAGCAAGTATAGGAATGACACCCTTTGCAACACTTTATGGAAGGAAGTGTCGATCGCCATTAAGTTGGGACGATATCGGAGATAGCGAACTTCTTGGACCTGAAATGATATTGGCAACTGTAGATGTGGTCCGCACTATCAGGGAAAGAATGCGCATAGCCTAAGATCGACAGAAGCACTGGGCTGATGCAAAGCGCCATCATTTGGAGTTCCAGCCGGGAGATCATGTATTTATGAAGATATCCCAAACCGCGGAGTGATTTGTTATGGAAGACGGGGTATGCTAATTCTGAGATATATTGGACCGTTCGACATACTCGAACGAGTCGGTGAAGTGGCTTATCGCTTGGCACTTCTACCTTCATTGGAAGGAGTGCACAATATGTTCCACATATCCTAACTCAGAAGGTATGTGAGTGACCCCAGCCATATTATTGATCATTCCGAGCTCACTATACAGCCCGACTTATCTTGTGAGCAGCAACTTGTTGAGATCCTGTATAGGAAAGTGAAGTCACTTCGGAACAAGGAAGTCAACTTGGTTCGAGTGATGTGGAGAAAAGACACTCTAGGAGAATCGACATAGGAAGAGGAAGATGAGATGCATGCAAGATATCCTCACTTACTTGTAAACTAGTCCTTAAAATAAATTATGAATTTCGAGGACGAAATTTTTGTAAGGAGAGTAGACTGTAACAACTCCAATTTTATTGTACATAAAATTCATTTAAAGGTAATATACAATTGGGGTATTTACAATTCCTGTGAAGGCTATAAGTATTTGTTTTGATTTAGAACAGCAAGAAGGAGCTTGTAGCTCATTGGTAAGACCTTGCACTGCTGAACCAAAACACCAGAGTTCAAATCCCATCAGCCACACATTCTTTTTATTTTAAATTCTTTTAATCTTTTTAGAAGCCCAAAAGACTACACGTGCACTACACGTAAACTGAAGAGACACAAGATAATCAAACAAGTGCACTGTAGAATACTAAACGACCCCGGCCCAATAAACTAACACCAATCCCAACCGCCGGAATTGGGCCGTCGACATTAACAAAAAAACCGGCGCCGTCGGTCATATCCGTTCCAAATGCCTTCATCTTCTGCCCCCTGCAACGTTTGGCCTACCCCACTACTCTCTTATTGCTTGTTTACTCTGAGTTAATCCAGAGAGCAATAAAATACCCATTTAACATCATTTTAATGCATATTTCAATGCATTCTTTAAACACCCTAAACCCTAATTTTCCCCTAAAAATACCACCCTCATTTCACACCTCCTCACTCACAGCCAAAACTCTCAAGAAATTTCCAAGTTCTCTTAGTGTACAAGTGGAGTTAACAAAGGGCGAAACTCCGACGAAGTTCCGGCGACGATACGAGGAGTTTCCGGCAACGAAACGAAGCACCAACAAATCCTAGACCTCCTCCTATCTCTCCCCTCTCATCAAACCCAGTAAGTCCCCCTTCTCTTTCTCTTTTGCTATTCTCAAACTTTACATTCTCAAAACGTGTCGGAAGAGGAGTTATCCGGCTTCCGATTCCCTTTTCTTTTAAAAATACAACTTTTTCTTAATAACAAACTTACAACTTTTGATATATTGTTTATTAATCATTAACAAAGACAATAAAACAAGTTTGATATCAAAATAATAACCGCAGCAAGTTTTATTCCACTTTGACATTAAAATACCTTCATGTTTCATTTCGATATGCTTAAACTTTTTAAACCGTATTACCTTAAAAAACTCACGAGGTAATGACCTACCTCATCACAACACACAAATCTATCATAGCACGATGAATCTTGGGACAATAGAATACGGGAAACACGACTTTGCAAATAAATACCTTTAACTTATAGAACTGTTTTCTTTAAAAGATGTATTAACATATTCCTATGCAATTGCGTCTCTACAACCCATTTTGGGGAACCCCGTTCGGGATAGTGTAGATTATCGCACATCCTCAGGCTTAGTAGAGCGAGATGAAGATCTCCGCAAGGAGCATTCGGTCTCGATGGAATTTTATATATTTTTCATTAGAAAATGAGATTTTTACAAGAAAATAAATAAAATTATTTTCATTAAATATATATATATATATATATATATATATATATAATTATTATCAAAATACTTATTTTAAATATATATAATATTCCACATTTCCATAATTCAAGAAAAACATCCCAATTATAAGAAAATATCATACAATTCCAATATTTCAAATAAATACCACATACAATGAAAATTAGATTTTACTCACTAGATATTCCACTTATATAAAATATACATCTATGAAAACTCTAAAGAGGATAATTTAATTCTTGAGGTATATTTTGAAAATTATACAAAATTATTTTTAGATAAAACCCCTCTAGTTATGTTAAATTTCAATAAGGACCTTAGTAAACATAGGTTTAAGCGGGACTAGTCTCTTGAGCCTCAGGGAGCCGGAGATATGGGTGCTTGCCTATTTAAGGTAGACAACTTAAAAAATGGTGTTATCAACACGGTAATTGTTTTTGAAAAAGACACAAATTCTGCCGTCCACGTGCAGCAGTTATCGATAGCACCAAAACATAATCCAGGACTTCAATTTCTTTTCTAATTGTCTGACTCAGACTGAGTCTCAATATAATCAATCTGATTTGAATATGATTCAAGTATCAAACTACAATATAACATGGATCTATGAATCCGTCTATTCAATCTAATCAATCTATATTGACTGACCCGAACCATGGATATATTCCATTTACATAATCATCCATTATATTCGTTCTATTACTGATATCATGGTTTCGGCAAGTCATCCATCTATACAATTTATAATACAAGACAGTACAAACAAGACATCGCGGGGTTTATAAGGGGTAGATTGGTAAGAAAGGTGTTAGAAGTGGCACGACACTATAACCATAACACACCTAATCTGAATATCCATTGCCATTGTACCGTGGCTGAATGATTCCTTGTGCTCCGTATACTTTAGTCTCCGAAATAGTAGGACTCCTCTCGTATACACTGGTATTCTTCTGTACCAAGCTACAAACAATAGCGTTAACACTAAATACAACATTATAACAATATACTCTCTATTATGTTTATTCAATTCTTGTATATTTACGAGACTTTCTGAGCGATTTGTTCGCTGACGACATTCTCTTTCTTCTTCTTTGGAATGTCGTCTGGTGATTCGGACTCACTTGAGATCGAGCCCCGCAGCATGGACTTGGACCAGTTTACTGAAGATCCAGAGCTCTAGTTCACTTGTACATTACATTTCCTTTACATTTCTGTTATGCAACTGTTTAGGCATCACTTTCATTCGATGTATTTACTTTTCAGTTGTATTGTAAGAAGAATATTAATAAATAAAGCTACTGTTTATTTACATCTTGTCTCTTATGTACATTTTATTTATATTTCTTAGATATGCTTAGCGTGTTTACTTCTGAGTAAATACGTAGCGGACCCGTCTCGTCCTCTGCCCGTACATTGAGAAGCGGGGCGTGACAATGTCATCCTTGCCTTATAAGTCTCCAGATTTTGCTGTGCTATAAGGCGAGTTTCGTTGAGGGCGTCGAGCTCCTCGAGCTTAAGATTTGAATTTTCTTCATCTGTCTGCTCGTATCGAACTGCTACTCGTCGAGAGAGGAGTTCTATCTCTAGTGGGAGCACTGTTTCTGTACCGAACACCAATGCGTATGGTGTCGCATTCGTGGCTGTCTTGAACGTTGTTCATTACGTCCAGAGAGCTTCATGCTGCCTTTCATGCCAGTCTTTTTTGTTTCTGGATGCCGTCTTTTTAAATAATTTTTATTAAAGTCTTGTTGAGAGTTTCAGTTAGACCGTTGTCCCAAGAATTATAGACTGAAGAGTATCTCCAATCTATTTTATGATGTTGTGCGAAATGACTTATTTTATGACTTTTGTAAGCTAGTCCATTATCCGAGATTATTCGTCGCGGAGTGTCGAACCGATAGATGACACGGGTTCTAAAGAAGTGGAGGATATTCTCTATCTTCACCTCCCTCAGTGATACCGCTTCTGCCCACTTAGAGAAGTAATCAATCGTTGCCAATATAAACCGATGTCCTTTGGATGATGCCGGTTCGATAGGGCCAATTATATTGGCTCCCCACATTTCGAACGGCCAGCTAGCCACTGTTGGGTATAGCAAATTTGGATGTTGATGGATGAAGTCCCCGTGAATTTGGCATAAGTGACACTGCTTCGTATATTCAAGGCAGTCCTGGATCATCGTGGGCCAATAAACTCATTCTTTTTATTTTCAGCTTCATCTTTGGCCCGGCTTGATGAGAACCGCATAGTCCATCATGAGTTTCTTGGACGACTTTCTTTGCTTCCTATGGCCCCAGGCATCTTAGCTATAGATTGTCAAACGATGTCTTATATAAAGTATCATTGACAAAGGCGAATGAAAAAGCTCGTTTCATGAGCTGATATCTAAACAACGCATTTTCGGGCGTTCGTCGGGACTTAAAGTAGTTTATGAAGACTTTTCTCTAGTCCTTGACCTTTTGTTCGTCTTCTATTTGAAGGGTTGCTTGTTCGGTCATTTCTCTCTCCTTAGGATGGCTCTATCAGGTCTTCCGAAGATATATCTATTGGCGCGAGAACCTTGCGGCTGTGCATAATGATCCTCACGTCATCGAGGTCTTCATTGGCCAATTCCTTAGCCAATTTGGCCAATGCATCTGCCTTGCTGTTTTCCGCACGCGGTATACTTTCTAAGGTATAGGAAGGGATTTGTGTCAGCAATTGCTGTACTCTTTCACCATATTTTATCAGTTCTGGTTTGCATGTCCGATAGTCGCCATTTACTTGGCTATCGATCAGCTGGGAGTATCCATATATGAGGGGGTCTTTATCCCCATGTCGATAGCGATCTTGAGACCCGCCATCAAAGCTTCATATTTAGCTTCGTTATTTTTCCTTGGTTCTGTTAAAGAGAAGGCGTAACGTAATATCCCTCCTTTCGGAATCACAAAGATAAGGCCCACCTCAGCTTTGATTATGGGGATATTTTGCTTTTGCCGCTTCATGGAGGATGCTCCATCGAAGTAAAACTCCTATTGGGGATCATCTTCTTTGATTGCGTCGAATGCATATTCATCTGGCAATTCACAATTTAAGGGGGAGTCAGCTGGTATCGGATGCTCCGCGAGAAAGTTGGTAATGGCCTGACCTTTCACTGCTTTGAGGGGACGATACGTTATCGAGAACTCCATCAGGAAGAGGTCCCATTTGGAAAGCTTTCCTGTTAGTATGGCCCTTGACATTAGATATTTGAGAGAATCCACTTTCGATACGAGGTGGACTTCATGTGCCAACGCGTAATGTCTAAACTTTGTTATTGCGAAGATCAGTGCTACGCAATGCTTTTCAGTGAGGAAATAGCTATTTTCCGCCCTCAGGAGAACTCAACTTAAATAGTATAGATCTCTCTCCTTTTCTTGACCATTCTTTTATGCCCACAATGCGCCTAGAGAACCTTCAAGGGCCTTTGTATATAGGATAAAGGGTTTTCCCTTAACTGGAGTGGTCAATACCGGTGGATTTTGCAGGTATTGTTTGATTTCATCCAATGCACATTGGCACTTTTGATCCCAGACGAGCGGGGTTCCCTTCTTCATCAAATGACTGTAGGGGCGGCATTTTCCTGAGAGGTTAGCTATGAACCGCCGGATATACGCGAGCTTTCTTTGGAAAGACCGCAGTTTTTTGAGGGTTCTTGGCGTGGGCATTTCCATAATTGCCTTGATCTTTGAGGGGTCGATTTCGATACCCCGGTGACGTATGATGAATCCTAGGAATTTGCCTGAGGAAACTCTAAACGCGCATTTTAGAGGATTCATCTTCAGATTATACTTCCGAAGATATTAGAGCACTATTTTTAGATGTTCCCAATGTTCCTCGTGAGATTTGCTCTTTAACACAAGGTCGTCGATATAGCATTCGACGATCTCGTGTATGAGGTCATCAAAGATCTTTGTCATGACCCTCTGGTAGGTAGCGCCAGCGTTCTTCAAACCGAAGGGCATTGTTCACCGCCGAAAGACACGACCGGTACGTTAGGACGTCTGGCATAAATTTTGGGGGCAGATGCTATTTGGATTTATGTGTCCACCTCTTCGAAGATGCCAAGTTGATTTATGTCACCGTATATCGGAGGTTTGGACGGATACGGCCATTGTAGCAGACTTCGTCAGATTCCCCCTCGTTTACGAGGGGTTTTTGATTGTGGGGACGCTCTTCCCTGCAGGCGCAAGTCCCTGCAGTTAATTACGTTACCGCATTGCGATAACCACTTTCTCCTACTCCAGAAGTTCACTTCGTGTCGTGTGTGTTTTATTTGTTTAGGTTGCCCGTGGATTGTATACGGAGACTAATTTATGTCGTCGCCCATAGGGCACGGATTAGTCTAAATCCGTATATTTTAGATTTGGGCTTGGGTTGATTTAAGGATCGTTAATCTGGTTTGAGATTAAAATCGACTTAAACATATGAGCATTGGGAGCTCGATTGGTTTTTTGTTAAGGATACGTTAGTTCAATTTGAGACTAAGATCTACTTAACAACGTCTTAGGATCATATTTTGCTTCAGATCCAACAAAAGAGCATTTGGGCTCTATTGTTTTAGTTAAAGGACGTCTTGGTCCGTTATCTCCATTTTGGAGGCGAAGTTTTAGTTTGAGGACATCTCGGTCTGTTGAGGTGAGATTTTAGTTTAAGGAAGTCTCAGTCCGTTGTTCACCATTTTGGAGGTGAGGTTTTATTTTAAGGACGTCTCGGTCCGTTGATCACAATTTTGGACGTGAGGTTTAAGTTTAAGGACGTCTCGGTTCATTGATCACCATTTTAGAGTTAAGGTTTTAGTTTAAGGACGTCTCGGTCCGTTGTCCATCCTGCGCGCACGTGTATTTGTTACTTGACGGGATGAACAACGATGATTTGGGATGCACCCAGTTTAGGGTGTGGTCTGATTTGAGGTGTGCACATCAGTTTGGAAGTGCACCAAAAAGCCGTTGGTTGTTAGGACCTGCCATCTCTCTGAAAACGTTGAGGAATTACAACGACGTGGATTAGAGGTGTGGAGAGATGTACCCTTGAACCAATTCCCGTATTTGAGAGAAAAAGGAGTTAGTGGTAAACCCGGAAATCATTAGTCATATTTTGAGACTAAGATTTTGTCGGGAGGATATATGATGAGTATCGTTTTGGATGTCATCAGTTGGAAGATCAATAGTCGTATTTGGGACTAAGACCAGTTTGGGAAATCATGAACACATGGGCTCAGTTGATCCGAATCAGAGAGATTTTATCCTCAGGGGACCTAGCCAATTTTGGCTTGGTCCATTCAGTTTTTTTATTGAAAAGTTCCAAACACTTGTTTGGGCTCTGTTTGATCAGTCCTCTTTTTGTAAAAGGGCTTGGCACTTATATAAGTTCTGACGCTCACGAATAACCATGTGGGCTCTAAGTCATGGGTGTTTCCCAATAAGTGTTAAACACTTTACCCCTTTTTGTCTTTGTATGGAGTGCTAGGCACTCTTTATGGCGCCCACGTGCGAAGCACGTGAGGCGCCAGGCACTGCCTAGTGAGTGCTAAGCACTGTTCCATTCTGTGGTGCCCACGTGAGGGACACGTGAGGCGTTGAGCGCATCTCATTGAGTGCTAAGCACTCTCCTTTGTGGCGTCCATGTGAAGGGCACATGAAACGCTGGGCGCTGAGCACCGATCAATGAGTGCTAGGCACTTTCCTCTGTGGCGCCCACATGAGGAACACGTGAAGCGCTGGACGCCGAGCGCCGCTCATTGAGTGCTAGGCACTTTTCTCTGTGGCATCCACGTAAGGAACACGCGAGGCGCTGGGCACTGGGTTCTTTCTTTTATGAGGACCAGATTTCTCTCAAGAACAAGTTCCACCCGATGAGAATTAAATTCTCAATTTGTGGGAGACTTGTCTTGTGAATCTCAGATCCAGAGAAAGAACTAAGTTCTTGGAGAAAGGTTAAACTCTTAGATATGTAAACGAGATGATCGTTATTCTTCTTATTTACCTAGAGTCTTTTGAGGAGGGGGATTTTCTTCTCTATTTCTTTTTGAAGCTCTCTTCTTCTTTTTTAAAGCTTATGGGGGGGGCTTCCTCTCTCTAGACTTGAAGTCTTTGGTCCTTTATATAGTAGAGGCAGTTTGTTAATTAGTTTTGAGGAAATCTCTTATTAAGAGATCCCAATCAATTTGGAAAATTTTACCCACCATTGGGTCTTTGATCCAAGGGTTTATGTTTTACAGAACATATTTTTTTGTTTCTAACAAGACTGGGGAAATATTTTCCTTATGCAGAGTTTTATCATGTGAAATAGTGATTTTTAATCACCATCGGATTTTTAATCTAAGGGTTCTCTGCTTTACAGAGGGCATAGAATTTTATTCTATGATCCCACCGAAGGTATATTTCTTGGTTTAGAAAGATTTGAGGAATATTTTCTCTCAACAGAATTTTAATTCCGAGTCTTGGTGATTTATCATCTCCGTTGGATATTTGATCCAACGACTCTTTTTAACAGAGAGTAGAATTTAATTCTATCTGGGAGCCGGCGTTCACGTGTAGTGCACGTGGGCGCTAATTAAGGTTTTAATTCCTTTATATGCTTCGCACATTGGCGCCCACGTAAGGAGCACGTGCGGCGCCAATATAAGAGTTTTTAACTCTGGCGCTGGCACTTTCGTGGAAGGCACGTGAGGCGCCGCCTCTTAAATTTTGAACAGAGGTTTGCTCTTTTATTGGGGGAAACATGCATTACCTTATAACAGAATATGCCTAGCGGGGTTTGGAAGGCATTATGCTCATGTTCTTTAGGATGTATTTTTATTTGGTTGTGTCCTGAAGATCCATCCATAAAGGAGAAGACCTCATGGGTAAACATGTTATCGATCATAAGCTCGGTAATGGGCACTGGGAAGTTGTCCTTCGGGCAAGCTTTTTTAAGGTCCCGAAAATCCATGCAGATGTGCACCGTCCCATTTTTCTTCATCACTGGAACAATATTAGTGATCCAGTCAGGATATTGAATTTCTTGGATGAAGCCGGAGTCGATTAGTTTCTTGACTTCAACGTTGATACTTATCTCAAGTTCGAGTAGCATCTTTCTTGGCGCCTGTTTGATTGGCTTTATACCTGGCGATATCACTAGTTTATGTATTGCTACTTTTGGATCTAGACTCGGCATTTCAGAGTAGTTCCAGGCAAAGCAATTTTTATACTGCATGAGCACGTCTTTTAACATGGCCTCCTGTTTTCAGATAGTAGCTCACTGACGAACGTTGGCCTTGGATCAATTTCCGTCCCTAAGTCAATCTTTCTTAGGTTGTCCATCGTAGTGTGTATTCCATCTTCCAGCCCTTTTGGTGCTGGTGGAAACTCCGAGATTACCTTGTCCTCGTCTTCATTTGTGAAGCACCTGTAGAGGTCATTCAGAGTCTCGTGCCTTCCATCTTTCGAGAGTGTTATCATATGGCAAGTACGAGTTTGCTTCCCTTCTCGATGTTGAGCTGGTCCTATCCTGACGGTATAGGTCCTCTTGGCTCATGCTTTTGTGGCGGAGTTACCCTCCAGCTGTCGGATAACAAAAACCTGCCTTATCGATACTGGTCTTCTACCCAATCTTTGAAGGTGAAGCAGTCTTCAAGGGGATAAGCTATTACTCAGTGATAGGAGAAATAATCCGGATGATGAACCTCATTTATTTGTTCGCGGTGCCGAGATTCCGGAAGCGTCATTGTTTGGTGCTTCATGATAAGGTTGAATATTTTCCTTGTTTTTTCTTAGGGGAAAGAGTATTCCTGACCTATCTTCTTTATAAAGGACATGTTCTAATTGAGTTTTTCTCATTTGCATGGCGTCTTAGATCCATGTTGTTTTCTTTGAGCGTTGTTTGCGTTCTTCACCCTGTTTTTTCCTCCATTTTGGGGTGTTCCCTTTCCGCGAGAACATAAAGCGGGGCGGGGATGAAGAGCATTACGGCTTACTTTCTCCGCAGATTGCTGACTAAGATGCTGCATTTTGGCCATTTCATAAATGGCCATTTCGTGACTGTTATTGTCCCGGCTCGTTTGACAAGTTTCTTTTATTAGTTTGTCAATTTGTTCTTCTAGCGCCGGACTTAATGCTCTTAGAGCGGGATCTCGCTCTGATTTGACGTCACAGGTACTTGGAAGAGCCTTTTCCTTTTCACCCAAGCTATTTATGACATGGCAGCTGTAGATTTGCTTCTGTTTCTTGGACCGAACATATCCAAGCCCAGTTGTTTCCATCTTCCCGTTGGGCATCTTTTGCTGAGTGCCGGGAATATCCTAAATCTTTTTGTAGAATTGGGCCCGTCGAACAGTTTGTTCGAGGGGTACACCTTGGCATTTTAACATCCTTTTTAATCCTTCCGTGTAATATATTGGTAGACGGATGGGTTGAAGCTTGTCGAGTGCAAAATCGGTACCATGCCAGACTTCTTTTTCTACTTTGGACTCCGTAAATTGGTAGAAGAGGATCGCTTTTTCACCTCTTCGCCTGAGAGGTATGTAGAAAGTTTGCAGTTCTTGTACGCTGTATGTATAATGCGCATCAAGTTCTTTGTAATGCCGAGGCGGGGCCATTTTAATTTTTAATTTGTAGACGCTAATCTGCTTTGGCAAAAAATTGCATTGACGGGTGGACGGAGAACACTGTATTGGCCTCGTCCTTTGAGTCGCTGCCAGAGACCAGAATATGAGTAGACAGTCTGGGCTTATTGTTCTGCCTTTGGGGTTGCCTTAAGTAGACTATTTCTTCTTCCTCGGTATCGCTCCCAAAGATTGGGATAGTGGCGATGGACTTCTGTTTATTCTACAGCTTGTGGCATCTTTCAGTATCCTTGAAGTCTGGTAGGAAGTACTTTGCGTCTTCGTATTTCCAGACTTCCTTTACCGAGAACGGGTTTATCTCTCCCATGAAGGTGTACTCTGAACCATCCTTGAAATACTTCATACACTGATGTTGTGTAGAAGGGATAACATTGTACTCGTGTAACCAAGGCCTGCCGAGCAAAGCGTTATAGTAAGTCTTGGCGTCAATGACATGAAATTTGATGTCAGTGACTAGAAGCCCGAAACGTAGCATCAGTATTACGAACCCAAGCGTCCGTGATGACTGTGAGTCGAACTCGGAGATGGTAATTTTATCTCAGGTAAGGTACTGAACGTTCATGCAAATTTTCTTCAGCACCCTCACGTTGAAAAGGTTAATGGAGGATCCGTTGTCAATGAGGATTTTCCCTATCTTGATATCGTGACAGTACCAGTGACATATAACGGGCGATTATGTTCGCACGTACCAAGAAGAAGATCTTCATCGCTGGATGTAATATCAGCTGCATGGACCTTTGCAAGTTCATTTTTCATTTTCTCTTCCGCGAGGAAAGCTTGGAATTGATCGGGATCCTTTAATACCTTGCTCAAGGAATCTCGTATCTCTTTAGACAGAAGGAGAGCCTCTAATATGCTCAGTTGTGAGGGTATTTTCCTCAGATGTGTAAAGACGTTATAATCCATCTTTTTTTCTTAGGCGGGTCTTCTGTGGTGAGCTCTTTCACCACTCCATTGTCAAGAGAAATTTCCTTAGGGATTTTCCCTTTCCCTTTTTATTTTTTGTCAAATCTTTGTTTGTAGGTCTGAGGTTCATCTCAAGCAACGTGCGCTTACGCAGCTGAATATTTTCGCAGTTCTTCTCCTCCTCTTATTTTTCAGAGGCGGTGTCTTTGAAGAGAGGGTTGAGGGGTGTTTCGTCCTCAGAATCGCTCCCGAAGGTAAGAACTTAGGGTTTCTCCCTTCCAAACTGGTACCAACCATATGACAGTTGCCAGTCGTTTCTCCATGTGTGCTCGTCTCACTATTTGGACATCGATGAGTGCGAGCTTCACGCTTCATCCTCTTGAAGTGTTTTTGATGAGAAACGTATCCTTACCATCACTTTTTGAAGGCACTGCATTCCTCGGTGGAGAGGGGGTAACCCTTCGATGATATAGGCACGAGCTTGGATGTGATTCTTCTCCATCAAGGCATATGATCCTGGGAGTGTTCTTTATTAGAGGTGGCAGCTTCATCCCCATTGACAGGGCTTTGGCGAACCATTTCTCTATTTTGATCATGCTCTTATTTGTTGCAGGTGTGCTTTAGTTTGGTTGGAGAACTTTATGACCCGTCATCTCTGCAGCTTCTTTATCCATATGATGACGCTTAGCCTTTTCATATATGGTTGTCTCGCGTTCTCGGTCAACTTTGCTTTTTTGAAAGGCTTCGTTTAGAAGCCTCTCAATCGAGTCTTCTTCTGGAAGTTGCGTGGATTTTAGCGCCCCCCCAGTTCCTCTGCGTTGTTTTCTGACATTGAGGGAGCCTCTTCGTCATATAACGACGAATGTGAGACCATGTGGCAACTTGCTACACGGTCTTCAGTGTTTTCTGATGAGTCATTTCTCTCATCATTGTGACTATCTTCGCCCTCAAGAATATGCCTGAGGAATTCTTTGAGCGTGACTGGTGTCCGCACCTTCTGGTTATACTCCTCCAGCGCATTTATGTATTTTTGTAAATTTGTGCCCTTGTCGTCATACTCGGCAGGTTGTATAGGCTTCATGGTCTTCTTCTTTTTCTTCGAAGACTTCGAAGGCTTGACTTGGGAGTTTTTCCCCTCATCAACAATTTTCGGTATGGGACAAGGTTTTAGCATCCCTTCGATTATCTCAGGTTCAAGTGAGCTTTTCCACTTGACTGCCGGACATGCTTGCAGATCCTTCAGCATTCTTTTGGTTTTCGCTGAAAGAACGACTTCCCATGGAGTTTCTTCCGCGAGTGAGCATGATTCTCCCTGTGCATCCATCTTTTTGGGAGTTTGCTTCTGGGGTGGGCTTACCTTCCAGTTATCAGCCAGCACGAATTTCCCCTATTGATACTGGTCCTCGACCCAATTTTTGAAGACGTAGCAATCTTTAATTAGGTGTCTCACCATTCTGTGATAGGATCAGTAATTAGAGTTGTTGACATCGCCGTGTTGCGATGGATGCCGTGGGTCTGGCAATGTGATGAGTTTATTAAGCATTGCCAATTTGAACAATCTTCTCATCTTGTCGCAGGGAAACGAGTTAGCATGTTCCAGTCTTTCCTCTAAGGACGGTCGCGGAGGCACGTTGTTTTAGCGAGCAGCTGGTTTAGGGCTACTCGGATATTATTGCGTGCTGGCAACAAAGACTGCTTTCTCTTTACCCTTAGCATTTCGAGGGTCCTTATTTGAGGAGGAAGGCCCATGGCCCATCTGGTCCATTTCGGACAGTTTATCTATCAGGGCCTGAAAGGTTGTGGGCTTAAAGAATGTCATGAACTGGGACACAGCCGTTTGAAGATCAAGGGCCCTGATGAACATGTCCACGGCAAGAGATTCTTCAATACGTTGTTCACACTTAGACCACAGGTTCCGCTACCGGATCGTGTATTGGACCCATGTTTCTCTCGGCTTTACCTTAGCATTGATTAATGCCGTGATCGGAGTGCGTTCGCTTGCGCTGGCGAACCGCTGTGTGAATAGCAGCTTCATTTCTGCAAATGTTTTCACGGAGTCATTTGGGAGCTCCATGTACCATTCGAAGGCTGTTTCTGATAAGCTTCCGATGAACCGGCAAAGTAACAATTTGTCGTCGCCTCTGGTGTTGCCGCACAGAGCTCTGAATTGCGTGACGTGTTGATGAGGGTTCCCTATTCTTTGTATACATAGAACTTAGGGATCATATATCCTGACGAGTATTTGATTTGGTCATACCGGCCTGGATACGGTCACCTGGTTCTGACAATTTGGCTGGCGGCTTCATTAGCTTGATGAGCTCTTATTTGTGAGCAATGTAATCATTAAGGGCGGCTTTGGAGATTGTTTCTTCTTTGGCCATTGATAAGGCCGGATGAGGGTTTGATGTTTCCCATTTTTCATCTTCGATGATTATCGGTGGATCTTCGACCGGGGGTTTTGGCTGGATCATCATTCCAACCATGTCTTGGAACAAGAGAGCCATTCGCTTCATGTTAGCAGCTTGCTCAGCGACCTCTTTGACTTTTCTCTCGAGCACCCTTCGTAGAAACTCTATATCAGTCTCTTACTCTTGGCGTTGTTCGGCTTCTTTATCCAGACTTGATTTCTGTCCAGTGAGTGCCGTCATTTTGTTCATCATTTCCAAGAGTTTTTTTTGTTGCTCCTGAGCCTTCGTCAGTGACTGAGTTTGCAATCGGTGACTCATCGAGGCATGGCTCCCTTCTTTCCCATTGGTCATATAGACCGTATGGACGATAATGCCCCCAGACTTGGGACGTCTAGATCTATCATCTTTGGAATTTTCTATGGGCGGTAGAGATTTCTCCAACCTCGTTCTTTTATGAGAGATTGGAGTTGAAGGAGCCGTTATGACAGGCACCTGTTTAGGAGAAGTCCCCCGTTGTTTGGCGGAGGAGTGGTCTTTTTCTTGTCGAACCTTTGATTTCTTTGGTCGACGAGAGTAGTTTTAGTTAATCACAGAGTTTTGGACTTTTCGCCAAACCCTATGAATTTGCAAGGAGAGCCACTGATAAGGCCCTCCAGCTTTGCTTGCAATGTAAATTTTGCCGGTGGGGGTGATTTCTTTAGCACCGCCATTGGGGAGTTTTTGTGCACTCTCTTAAGCAGATCAAAACTGTTTCCAATTGGAACATCATCGTAGACTTCCATCATTGGAGTTGGTGGGGGTGAGTCTAGAGGGGGAGTTTCCCCCAGCTTCTCTCACTCGGCGCCAGTGGCGATGTCGAGCGTGCCTTGTTGAATGGACCGCCTTAGTTTTAAAAGCCGCTTCATCACGCTCTTGGTTTTGCTAAGGAGTTGCAATTGGCATCATCCTGTTGAAGACCGACATCCTTGTTAAAGTTTGAGGAGGGCCGACCAATCTTCTGAAGACCGACTTTCTGAGAAGGGAAGCACTTTGGACGACTTCGCTTGTAGCAGAAGTAGGGAGGGCTAGCCATTTTGGGGTATCCCTTTCTGGTATCACAAGCTTCATTGCGGCCCGTTGAGTTCTTGCTCAGCATGTTGAAAACTAAGACGCCATATTTGGACGGCCCGTTGAGAGGGGCCGTCGTGGTTGCTAGGCGATTGAAGAACGACCTTTTAGGAGCTTCTTCTTTCGGCATTGAGGCACTGAAACTCACAGGTGGAAGTATGGTCCTAAAGAACAATCCAGTAGTGGCTTGCGTGACCTGCCCCACCATCATTAAGAAAATAGAAGCCGCGTTGGGCCCATAGGTCACTCTTCCAGTTAGGGTGGAGCGGGAGTTGCTGTTGCACGAGGTGCAGTTGAGAGCCATTGATTTTCTGCACAGGAGCTGGACACCAAGTTTTAGTATCTCGAATCCAAGGGCAATGGTAGCGAACCGCGATTATGTTCGTGAAACACGACACACGAAGTGTAGAGTGGAAAGTGGAAAAGGTCCCACCGGGTGTGCTAGAATCTGTTTACTGCCGAAAGACCAGACCGAGACGTCAGGACATCTAGCTTGAATTTGGGGGCAGATGCAATTTGGACATATCCATCTACTTCTCTAAAGATACCAAGTTGATTTATGGCACCGTATATCGGAGGTTTGGATAAATATGACCGTTGTAGCAGACTTCATCAGATTCCCCCTCATTTATGAGGATTTTTTTTTATTGTGGGGACACTCTTCCCTGCAGGCGCAATCCCTTGCAGTTAATTACGTTATCGCGTTGCGATAACCACTTTTTCCTGCTCCAGTAGTTCACTTCATGTCGTATGTATTTTTGTTTATTTTGGTTGCCCGTGGATTGTATACGGAGACTATTTTATGTCGTTGCCCGTAGGGCACGGTTTAGTCTAAATCTGTATATTTTAGATTTGGATTTGGTTTCTGAACTTAGGTTATATATTCCTTCAGTTCAAAAATTTTTGGTTTTATTTAAGAACCGTTAATCTAGTTTGAGATTAATATCAACTTAAATATATGAGCATTTAGGCTCAATTTATTTTCAACTAAGGATACGTTAGTCTTATTTTTTTAGACTAAGATCAACTTAACAATATTTTCAGGATCATTAAATTTTATTAAGATCCAACAACAGAGTATTTGGGCTCAGTTGCAAGAAAACTTCAGAGACTTAGCCAATTTGGGTTTAGTCTGCTCAGTCTTTTCTTCTTTCCTTTTCTATTCAAAAGTGCTAAGCACTTATTGGGGTTCTGTTTGTTCAGTCCTTTTCATTTTGACTGAATATGTATAGTGCTAAGCACTTTTTATGACGTTCGCATGAGGAGCACGTGCGGCGCATCTCATTTATTTTGTTTAGCGCCTACGTGTGTTTCACGTGAGGCGCTGGGCGCTGCCTAATCGGTGCTAAGCACTCAGCCATTTTGACTGCATATGATGTGCTAAGCATTTTACTCAGCGCCCATGTGTATTTCGCGTGAGGCGCTGCCCTTCTGTTTTGGGCATCCGCTTGTTTTTCACGTGAGACGCTAGGCGCTGTTGGGGGCATCCACATGGGAAGCACGTGAGGCGCTAATTTGTTTTCTTTTTTAGAGATTGAATCTCTGATAATGACATTTTCACCATTAATGATCATCAAGATCTTTGTTTTGAAGATCTGAGATCAGGTTTTCTTTCAGAACTAAGTTCTTATGTTTTTTTTCTTTTATAAGAACTAAGTTTCTTTTAGGGTTAAACCCTATTTTCAGAGGAATCAAATTCCTATAGGATAGGTTCTTTTTTTTCCTAGTTTTTTTCTGACTCTTTGATTTTCAAGAACGAGATCTTCCTGATGATAATTAAATTCTCAACTTGTGAGGGACTTGACTTGTGGATCTCAGATCCAGAGACAGAACTAAGTTTTTGAGAAGGTTTAAACCCTTAGATATGCTATGATAGGTAAAAGAGATGTTTTGATCTCTGTGGTTTCTTTACCTAGAGTTTGAATGGAGGAAGATCTTCCACTCTATTGAGAATTAAATTCTCTGTTTTTTTTTGAGCTTTTTGTATTTTTTGCAGAAGCTTATGGGGGGGGGGTTCCCTCTATATGAGACTTGAAGTCTCGGATCCTTTATATAGTAGAGGCAAACTATTGATCAATTTTGGAAAAAATCTTTCATTTGAGAGATACCAATTGATTTAATTGGTCTCAAAGATTATTTGGGGAATTTTATCCACCGTTGGATCTTTGATCCAGTGATTTCTGTTTTAGAGAATATATTTTTTGTTTTTAACAAGATTAGGGAAATATTTTCCCCATATACAGAATTTTATTCTGTCAAACGGTGATTTTTAATCACCATTGGATTTTTAATCTAAGGGCTTTTTGTTCTACAGAGAGCATTCTTTCTTTGTTTAGAATGATTGGGGAAATATATTCCCAAAAATAGAATTTAATTATATCATTGGATCTTTGATCTAATCGAGAGTATTTTTTTCACTTAGAAAGATTTGGGAGATATTTTCTCCTAATAGAATTTAATTCTTTTACTTGACGATTTATCATCACCATTGGATATTTGATCCAAAGACTCTGTTTAACAGAGAGTATCCCAGTTTTAAAGAAAATATCCCCATGTTGAATTTAATTCTACTTAATTTTAATTTGGGCGCTGGCGCTCACGTGTTGTGCACGTGGGTGCCAGTTAAGAATTTAATTCTTATATATGATAGACGCTCATGTGCTTTGTACATTGGCGCCCACGTGAGCTTCACGTGCGGCGCCACCATAGGATTTAGTCCTAAAGAGTTGGCGCTGGCACTGGCGCCCTCGTGGGGAGTACGTGAGGCGCTGCCTCATTAAAATTTAATAGAGCTTAGCTCTTTCTACTATGTTTAAATATTAGGGGAACATATCTTTAGTTATATATCCAGCTAAGATCAACTTGGAAACATGATTGATGATCAATAATCTTGTTTTAGATTAAGATCAACTTAAATATGTGAGCATATGGGTTCATAGAAGTTTTCACTTCACAGACTTAGCCAATTTGAGGCTAAGATTGGGTTTCCATACCACCCAGCAGTGCTAAGCACTTAGTTAGGTAGCGCTCATGTGAATATCATGTAAGGCGTTGCTCCTTTATATTGCTCACGTGTTAGTCCGGGAGGTGCTATATTTCTTGACGCTCTCGTACTATCACATGAGGTACTAAAATAGTGCTAAGCACCAGTCTGTTTTGCCTTCTGGCGCTCACGTGCTATCACGTGAGGCGCGGTTTTCATGGGCCTTGGGAGCTCACGTGCTTTTCACGTAAGACGCTGAGTAAATGATGTTTCTGTGTGCTTATGTTGATATCACATGAGACACTGTCTTTTACTTTTTTCAAGTGCTTACGTGGATATTACGTGAGGCGCTGAGTCTTTAGTGATTTAATCTCTGTTCATGTTTTTAAAAGAAATTTAACTTATGTTAATGGCATTTTGACCATTAACGATCTGGGATCAAGTACTTTAAGAACTAAGTTCTTGTTTATAAATGAACTAAGTTCCTGGAGTATAAACCCCCTCTTTATCGTGTCCTTTCATCCATGTTCTCCCCTGAATATTTGGTTCTCAAGAACAAGATCTTCCCGATAAGAATTAAATTCTCACCTTGTGGGAGACTTGTCTTGTGGATCTCAGATCCAGAGAAAAAACTAAGTTTTTTTTAAAGAGTTAAATCCTTAGATATGATATAATAGGTAAAGGAGAGATATTTTTATCTTTGTGTTTTCTTTACCTAGGGTCTGAGAGTAGGAAGGTCTTCTTCTTTAATGAAAATTAAATTCTCTGTTTTTTTGTGGATATTTTTGAAGAGCCTTTTATATTTTTACAGAAACTTATGGACAGTCTCCTCATGAGATTTAATCTCTTGGGTCTTTTATATAGGAGAAGAAAAAAATCAATCTATTTTGAGAAAATCTCTCATTGAGAGATCATGATTGATTTCATAATCAATCAAATTGATCCTAAACATTAACCGGTAAATTTTATTCACCGTTGGATTTTTAATCCAAAGGCTTTCTGTTAAACAAAGAAGATTTCTTGTTTGTTTTAAATGATTAGGAAAATATATTTTTAAGATATAATTTAATTCTATCATATGATCGATTGGTGATTTTATAATCACCGTTGGAATTTTGATCTAAGAGTCCTCTGTTTAACAGATAAGATCTTTCTGGTTTAAGAAAGATCAGGGAAATATTTCCCATATAGAATTTAATTCTATCAAAAAAACACTCACTTGATTGCGCATAAGGGGTTGGTCTATAACGCTTACGTGGATATCAAGTGAGACGCTACCAAGAGACTGGTATGTGCACTCATGTAGATATCATGTGAGGCGCTGCCAAAAGACTGGCATGTACACTCACGTGGATATCACATAAGTTGCTGCCAAGATACTAGCACTAATGCTCACATGGATGTCATGTGAAGCGCTTGTTCCCTTATAAAAAATAAATAATAAATAAAAAGCGATGGGAAAAATTCTCCAAATGGAGCATCACGTGCCCACACGTGATGCGCCTTGGAGCAAAGATTATAAGCATCGCGCTTAACAAATAAGGCTAAAATTGAGCCTCACGTGCAGGCACGCGAGCATCTATATACAAAGTATATATGCGCCTTCCTAAAACATATAACAGGCCAAAGAAGCTCACGTGTCAGCACGTGATGCTCTTTATTGAGCTTAACTTCGTGGGGGTCACGTGCTACACGTGACATTCCTAAACATCAGCTCACGTGCTAACACGTGATGCCTTTCTCTGGGACTGCTGCATATAAGCAAACCAGTTTAATGCTATGGGGGTCACGTGCTACACGTGAGGGTTTCTAATGCCTTCTGAGCCGATAGAATTAAATTCTAAATAAGAGAGATCAAAACCCTATTTGAAAAATATTTCCTTAGGTCTTTCTAAACAAGAAAGATTACGCTTATAAAACAGAGCACCGTTAGATTAAAAATCCAATGGTGATTAAAAATCACCAAGCTACAGAATAAATTCTGTATGGGAAAATATTTCCCCAATCTTTCTAAACAAGAAAGATTACGCTCTGTAAAACAGAGCACCGTTAGATTAAAGATCTAATGGTGATTAAAAATCACTAAGCTATAGAATAAGCTCTGCATGGAAAATATTTTCCCAATTTTGTTAAAAACAAAACAATATCTTCTGTAAAATAGAAGTCCTTGGATCAAAAATCCAATTGCGGATAAAATCCCCGAATCAAGTAAAAAATCGCTCAATGAGAGATTTCCTGAACTAAATCAACAAACTTTCATCTACTGTATAAAGGACCTGAGACTGAAAGGAGAAAAGGAGGAGACTCCCCTATAAGATTTGAAAAAACAAAAAAGAAGAAGAGGTGTTCTCTTTGAAGAAAAGAAACCCTAGGTAAGAAAAAATACCTAGAGATTATTTTATCTTCTCTTATAAGAGTTTAACTCTTCCAAAAAAGAACTTAGTTTTTCCTCTGGTTGAGGTCTGCAGAAGCAGATCTCGCTACAAGTTGAGAATTTTATTCTCATCAGAGAGATTCTGTTATACAATCCCAAAACTTAGAGGAAAGAACTAAGTTTGAAGAATTTAATTCTTCCAAAGATATAGAAATTTAATTCCTCTGATAAAACTAGGGTTCAACCCTGCATAAGAATTTAATTCTTATGAAACAAAGGACTTGAAATTCTTAAAACTCAGATCAAGATCTCCATGCATATAAAAGAAACGATTAGCGTACAACGCTATAACAATAGATCACGCGTTCCCATATGAGCACCTCTGAGGAACAAAAGGGAATGGTTGAGATCGACTTACGTGATCCCACATGACCCTTAATAGTGCTCAGCACTTATAAAGGAAAAGGGGAATAAATCAAAGACAGCTCCCATTTTTGGGGCGCCTCACGTGATTCCACGTGACCCCCTAATAGTGTTTAGCACTTTTAAAAGGAAAGGGGAATAAATTCAGACAGTTCTCATTTTTGGGACGCCTCACGTGATCCCACGTGACCCATAGTAGTGCTTAACACTTATCAAAGAACAAGGGAATAAGCCCAAAGAAGCAGTGCCCAACTATCGGGTGCCTCACGTGCCATACGTGAGAACTCCAAATTTCAGTGTTTAACACTGCTTAAGAGACTCACGTAGGAGTATGTGAGCGCCAAACAATTATCAGTGTGTAACACTATGATGGGGCCAACCTTAGCCCAAATTAGCCAAGTCTCCTGAGGCCAAAAACCTTTTGACCATCAATCGAGTCCTCCTATACTCAGGTCTCCTCAAATCGATCTTAGTTCCAAAGATGACTAATGATCTCTTGACACATGACATCTAAAATGATGGTAGTTCCACCATGATCTCTCCCTTCAATCTGGAGTTCAGTTCAAGGGTACACTCTCCATACCTATGATACATGTTGTAATTCTTCAATGTCTTCGGAGAGGTGGAGGGTCCCAACAACCAATAGCTCTTTTGTTACACTCCCAAACCCATGAGCACACCCCAATGGACTGTAATGTCTTTAAACTAGCCATGGACCATAATGTCCTTAAACTAGCTGTGGACCGCAACGTCCTTAAACTAAACTCTCACCCTAAAATGGTGATTTACGGACTGTAACGTCCCTAAACTAAAACGATAGAGCCCAAATGCTTTTTCGTTGGATCAAAAATGATCCTGAACCCCCGTTAAGTAGATCTTAGTCCAATCTCGGATTAATGTATCCTTAATAAATATTTAAGTTGATCTTAATCTCAAACAAGGTTAACGATCCTTAAATCAAACCAAACCCAAATTTAAGAAAATAAGGATTTGGACTAATACACTCCCTACGGGCGACAACACAAATTAGTCTCTGTATAGAATCCACGGGCAACCAAAAATAAAACAAACACATAAGACACGAAGTGAACATCTGGAGAAGGAGAAAGTGGTTACCGCGATGCGGTAACGTAATTAACTGCAGGGCTTGCGCCTGTAGGGAAGAGCGTCCCCACAATCAAAAAACCCTCACAACGAGGGGGAATCTAACGAAGTCTGCTACAACGGCCGCATCTATCTAAACTTTTGATATGCGTTACCATAAATCAACTTGGCATCTTCGGAGAGGTGGACAGATAAAACCAAATAGCATCTACCCTCAAATTCATGCAAGACTTCGTCTTCCCGGTTTTAAGCAGGCATACAGTCGCGAATGCATGCTTAGTGAGGTGTGCACCAAAGACTCTCCTTACTGCCTTGCATAGTACATGGTTGGTCCATGTTTGGGTTGAGTATTGTCGTTGAGTGGAGGCTTGCTTATATGATCTTGAGGGCATATGCCTTCTTTCCGAGCTCCTAACTGCAAAGGAGATCCTATGGGGGTGGATTGAGTGGTGTGCCGCTAATCTACAGTCTTGCGAGAAGAGGCTTAACCGGAAATTTTCGGAGAGGGAGCTAGCCTAAAATGCTTTGGGGGAACTTCAGGCTCAATTCACTACCAAGACCACTCGTGCGTACGAAATTTGGCGAGTGCTTCAAGAATCTATCACAGAGGTGGTGGCTCTTGATAAAGCCATTATCTTTACCCGCAAGATGGTTGAAGCTCATAAAGTCGTTGAAAAGGAGCTTGAGAGTCGGTTTGCTTCATACCATACTCAGCAGATTCAGGCGAGAGCCCGCCTTGCAGCAATAACGGAGCTTGAAGTCAAGGTTCAACGGAATGCTGACGATCTCATTAGCATACTGCATCGTCCACTGGCTTAAGGCTTTTTTGTCGTTGTATATTCTCCTTACTTTTTTTATTTACTCCAGAATGAGAGTATCTTGTATTCATTTAATTCTTTTATGAAATGTATCTTGTATTCATTTGGATTCTTGAATAAAAGATATATTTTATTTCATACCGGCGTGTCCTTTTAGCAAATGTGTCTTGTAGATAGTCTATCTTGATCTCCTTGCAGGGCAGCGATGGCTTAGAAAATAGGTTCAGATCTGCCGTCTAAGACTTTTCAACTTTATGAGCCATGAGGGTCTCATAAAGACTTTCTCCCTACGAGTCGAGAGGATCCCGTAGGTGTATTTTCTCCTTAGGAGTCGTGAGAACTCCTAAGTGTGTTTTCTCTTGAGAGTCGTAAGGATCTCATAAGAGAACTTTTCCACTTACAAGTCAAGAGGACTCGTAAGTGGTTGTTTCCCTCCTTGTCGATATTCGACTTTGAAGAGTGTGGCCTGTGAATAGTATGCAATAGTCCATCTTGGACCGACTTGCAGGGCCCCAGTGCTTAGGTGTCACGACCCAAAGCTTGGATGTGACCGGCACTTAGATTGTATCATATCTAAAGATATGCACACAGTCCAAGTAAGCCGAAAACCAAGATCAAAATCCTTTTTGCGGAATCCTTTATATAGAAAATTTAGTTTTTAAGTAAAAATCACATGTTATGAAGTTAAAATATTGAACAAGTATAAGGTGTTAAGTTTGGTTGCATCCCTAGTTGGGATCAACAATATCAACAGCGGAAAATAAAATATGAAGATCATACTAACTGAAATATGAACAAGTATAATGTATAATTATCTGTGGAAATCATGAATCTATAATACGAATCTCATAATCAACTGAAATCTCATCATTCATTTCAAATAAAAATTCAATTCCCCGTGTCCATCATCGACGCAAAACTTCTATTTCTCACAGGCATCATTCCTCGAATGATCCTAAAATCAACAATACCGGTCGTTATCATCTAGAAATACGCCGTATTTTTACCACTATCTCCGGTATCGAGTAACCTCGCTAGGCTCCCCCGCCTCAATGCGTCTATCCTACCCCTCGGTCTCGACCGGGTCCACCATGTATCCAACTGTATATCTCCCCCACTCAGTATGGATAACGTAAAATCTGCGACCGTATAACTCCTCCACTCGGTCCGGAATAAAACCAAATCATAAAACATCTCATGGTAGACATGACACATCAATCATAAAATCACTGGATTTATGTAATAGTATTCAAAACTCAAAACCATAAATTCTCAACAATACATTTACCTCTTATATCAACATGAAATACGCAGATACTAAATATGATATTCATGATGCAATTTACAACTATTAGTGGTGTGTAAGATACGATAAGAATCATTTTAACAAGAAATTTACTAAGTGTAAAAGTGACATGCTAATATCGACGAGGTGTGTGTAACATATAAGATGTGCACGTGGCATGACTCGTCGATACTTGTGTAGTGTTCTAGCAACTAAGCAAGGTATGTGTGAATTATGAATACATATTGTTAATTTAGCATATCAAATAATTCATTTATTTAAATAAAACTACGGGCGTAAAACACCATCTTTACAAAATTCCCCGATAGATGTTTAATCTACTCACCGGAAAACGTCGAATCTATTCAGGAATTGCCAATCCTTTCCCTTTCCTCGCTGCTCCAAAAATCCTGTATTCGAATCTAATGTCACAATTCAATTTATATAAGTAAACGGCTACTCCGACATGACGGAAATGAAAAACACCCGTTCCCACGTACTAGTTATATTGTATACGACTATATCGAGCTATTAAACACTTAACCTTACAGGATTTTAACCCTAACCTGCATCGCTAGAGAATTTAAATCGCGATGCGTTTTAACCGTGTCGTATTTTGTGTTTTTAGATATCTTTTCCGATATACGCTTCCAGATTCTATCTGCAGTGAAACTAATTTGTTTAAATAACACCAAAATGGCCAAAATGATTTATAGAAACCTACACAACCACCCAAAACACCATAGCTACCTACAAAACCGGCGACGCCGGATTTCCCCTTTTGGTCGCCGGCCCAAATCCGAGCCCTCTGGTTCGTGATCCTATGGTTTGCTCTAGGTGTTACATACATCATTTTAGTACTTTTTTGTTAAGTTGATTTTTCTGTGAATAATAGCAGATTCAACAGAGCCTAGTTTTTACTAAAATACGATATTATAGGACCCTTTTCAATTCGAACTAAATTAGCTACAGAATTTAAATTTCTACCGTGGTTAAGAATTTTACCCACTAAAAGTTGTTGGAATAACCCCTCCAAGATATTAAGCCCCTTGTCCTAGCTTGATGGTGAAGAAAACCTAGAACATAGTTTTCTTCATCTTCTTCTTCCTCTTGTTCTTTCTTTCACTCTTTAGTTTTTGTTTTTCTTTCAGAATTTTTTTTAGAATTTTTAATTAACTATGATCTGAACAAGGTTTATATATGGTAAATGAAAGGGATAAGGTGAAGGAGGAGGTGCGATCAAGCTAGAGGTAATGGTTTCATTCAAGTATGAGGTGTAAGGTGAGTGTTGTGCATGCAAACAAGAGGTGTTCATGCCTTATCTTCTTAATTTGTTTTAATTTGAAATTAAATTCTGAACTAAATTATTTTCCATCCCATTTTCATTTACACCCTTAACAATTTTCCATTTGCACAAAAATCCAAAACTTTACCTAAAAACCCCTCACAACTTAGTTTATTATAAAACACACATTTTATTAAAATGAAGCTAAAATTGTCACTAAAACCCTTATAACTTATTTATGTTCCATACTAAAATTTTAATTTAAATTGTTTTACATACATCTTATGGAATTGACTTATTTGTTTTTACTAACTTTGTGATTTATCATTTTTATTATTAAATTAATTCATTTTATTTATTTCTAAATTTTCAAAATGCTACATTAGGAAACCGGTCCTTATCCCCGTTACCTAAGGCTTTTCCCTACGAGTCGAGACGAGTCAAGAAGTTCTTGCAGGAACATTATTTTCCCCGCGAGTCGAGACGAATCGAAAAGTTCTCGCAAGGAACTCCTAAGTCACAGTTAACTCTTAGTAATAGAAGTCTGTTAGGGTCTGTGGTACTAGGGTTTTTTATCAGTCGTACCGTTACGTTGGCCGATGTTTTCCCCGATATGCAATCTTGCTGTTTGGGTAGCCCCGTGACTGTCGTGTCTCTGATCCTTTCGAAGATTGGACAAGACGTCTTCATGAAATCTTCCAGGTAATATTACCGTCGAAAGAGCAAGTGTTAAGGATATTCCATGCCGCTTTTTACTTGAGGTTAGGCTCAGTTTGGGAGCCTCGATGAGTCATGATCGCTCTACGCTAGAGTGGGATGGTCTTCGATAGTCTTTCAGGTCTTATTTGAGTTGCCGTCAAGACCCTAAAATTAGGGATATTCCTTTGCTTTGCTTGTTGATATTGTGTCTGCAATATTGCGACGAATGTCGAGGTTGTCTCTGGGTTGTCTGTGAACTGTCGAGATTTGGAACTAGGGGACTTCACCGTGGCTCCGTTTGTTGATGTCGCGTCTGCATCCCGCTGAATGGAGGAAGAACACTGTTGTTGCTCTTTAGGCTGTAGATGTAGCCATCGATACTTGGAACTAGGGACTTTGCCATGGTTCCGAGGTAGTTTTTAGGTTGTCCGTAAACCGTCAAGATTTGGAACTAGGGGATTTTGCCACGGCTCCGTTTGTTGATGTTGCGTCTGCTTCTGGTTGGAACGAGAAGGAATGTCATTGTTGATTTCTAGGCTATAGATATAACCATTGAGATCTGGCTTCCCTTTAACGAAGCCCGGTAGGGCAATATGTTTCCTTCTCCTTTTGTACCCATGGATTTATACAGGGGTCAATGTGATCTCACCGCAGGGAAAAAGTTTCATTTTTTTGTTTCTTTCCATGATGCTCTATCATTTCAGCTTTTTATATCGCGAAAGTCGTGATCGCCCAATCATTTCGGCTATTTTTTCGCGGTGCCCAATCATTTCGGCTGTTTTTTCTTCTTACTTGCTGCTTTTTATTGCGAGTTGCCCAATCATTTCGGCTATTTTTATATGCGTATATTTTACTCACTGATTTTTGTTGCAGGTTGCCCTATCATTTCGGCTATTTCATATGCATTTTTGGCTCGCTGATTTTTTGCTGCGAGTAAGGAACTTGAGATCTGATACTAATCTTAGTATCAGTATCGTTGTGACTGGAATATGGCCAGGAGCGAATCATCATTTGTCGTGAAAGGACTTGGAATTCGATACCGATTTAGGCATCAGTATCGCTACAACTGGGATATTGCTAGGAGCGAAACATCACTTGCCTTCGTCGATCTGAACAAAGGTGGGTTAGCAGAAACGATTAGGATCCTGTTGACTAAGGCTTTTTGACTTTACGAGCCGTAAGGGTCTCATAAAGGTGTTTCTCCCTACGAGTCGTGAGGATTTCGTAGGTGTGTTTTCTCCTTAGGAATTACGAGGATTCTTAAGTGTGCGTTCTCTTATAAGTCATAAGGATCTTACAAGAATGTTTTTTTCCTTATAAGTCGGGAGGACTTATAAGTGTTGTTCACCAAATAGGGAAATTTCGCGCCATTGGTGGAACTTGGTGGGGGAAACGTTTATTTGTTGCCTGTGTATACAAGGGTCAATATTGAACCGCTTGTAGGGCAACCTGGGGAATGTGATAGCTTTAGAACATGTTCAGATCCCTGTAACTTAAGGCTTTCGAATCCTATGAGCCATGAGGGTCTTATAAGGGGGTTCTCCTTACGAGTCATAAGATCTCGTAAGTGTAATTTCTCCTTAGGAATCATGGGGGTCCCTAAGTGTGTTTCTCTCTTGTGAGTCGTAAGGATCTCACGCAGATATTTTCTCCTTACAAGGTCGAAAGGACCTTGCAAGTATGCAAGACTTTTTTTACGAGTCTACGCTCTTTTTGGTTTTCACGAACTCGCCGGAAATCCTGCTGTTTTTACTCACGGAACCCTTTCGGGTTCTCATCCGTGCCCATTTTTCTTGTAGACGTACCGTTTTTTTTTTGCACGATGAAACTCTCAAGAGTAGTTTCGCCGCATATGACCCATCTGTTTGCCAGTGGGATTTGATTTGCAGTCATCACCACTGGGACTTATGGACTTGCATTCCACTATAGCCGTGTTTGAGGCGACATTGTTAGTTTAGGGACATCTCGGTCCGTTGTTAGTTTAAGGACATCTCGGTCCATTGTTAGTTTAAGGACATCTCGATCCACATCTAGTTTAAGGACATTGATGTCTGCTGGGATTTTGAGGCGAGGTTTCGCCGGATACTACTTATAGAATTTGGACTCAGGAAGATAGCGAGTGGACATGAGCGTCGTCATCCATCATTAACCTGAGCCGTGACTTGTCAAGCGCAGTATTTCTTAAGGAACCGGCCGTTTATTGGCCGGAAAGGTCTTTTGCCATGTATATCCATGAGCAAGTAGGCCCCGCCTTGGTATACCTTGTCTATGATATGCGGTCCCTCATAGTTCGGCTCGAATTTCTCCCGTTTAGCACGATTGGGGATCATAGGTTTTTTTTACGACTAGCATAAGTTCGCCTTGGCGGAATGTTCTCAGCTTAGTCAATCTTTCGTATGAGCGCCCTATCCTTGCTTTGTAAGCTTCTTGATTTTTCTGCGCCATGAGATGAGTTTCATCAAGGGCGTCGAGCTGGTATTTTCTTCATCTGTCAGTTCATACCGAATCGCCACTCGTAGAGAGGGTAGCTCTATCTCCAAGGGAAGTACCGCTTCCGTGCCGAATACCAATGCAAATAGCGTTGTATTCGTGGCCGTCTTGAATGTGGTCCGATAAGCCCAGAGAGCTTCATGCAATCTCTTATGCCAGTCCTTTTTATTTCTGAACACCGTCTTCTTTATGATCTTCGTCAAGGTCTTGTTGAAAGCCTCAGCTAGACCATTACCTCGGGGATTATAGATCGAAGAGTATCTCTAATCTATTTTATGCTGCTGTGCGAAGCAGCTGATCTTATGGCTTCTGTAGGCTGACCCGTTATCCGAGATGATCCGTCGTGGAGTGCCGAACGGGTAGATGACATGTGTCTAGAAGAAATGGAGGATGCTCTCCGTCTTCACATCTCTTAACGGTATTGCTTCTGCCCACTTAAAAAAGTAATCGGTTGTTGCTAGTATGAACCGATGTCCCTTAGATGATGTTGGCTCGATGGCCCGATTATATCGGTCCCCTACATTTTGAACGGCCAGCTAGCCAATGTCGAGTGTAGCAGATTCGGATGCTGGTGGATGAAATCCCCATGAATTTGACACGAGTGACACTGCTTCACATATTCGAGGCAATCCTGAATCATCGTGGGCCAATAGTAATCTATTCTTTTGATCTTCAGCTTCATCTTTGGCCCGACTTGGTTGGAATCGCAGACTCCATCATGAGTTTCTTGGACGACCATCTTTGCTTCTTCGGGTCCCAGGCATCTCAACCATAAACAATCGAATGATCTCTTATAAAGAGTATCATTGACGAAGGTGAAAGACAGGGCTCGCTTTATAAGCTGATGTCTTGATGACGCTTATTCGGGCGTTCAATGGGATTTGAAGTAGTCTATAAAGATTTCTATCCAATCTTTCGCCTTTTCTTCGTCCTCTATTTGGAAGACCGCTTGTTTAGTCGCTCCCCTTCTTTTAGACAACTTCGGAGATATTTCTGCTGGCGCGAGAATCTGGCGGTTTTGCACAATGATCCTTACATCATCGAGGTTTTCGTCTGCCAGTTCTTTAGCGAGCTTGGCTAACGCATCCGTCTTACTATTTTCCGTCCGTGGTATACTTTCCAGGACGTAAGAGAGGATTTGAGTCAGTAATTGCTGCACTCTCTCGCCATATTTTACCAACTAAGGTTTACACGTCT
The DNA here is from genome assembly GCA_030015575.1 of Agapanthus africanus. NCBI lineage: Eukaryota > Viridiplantae > Streptophyta > Magnoliopsida > Asparagales > Amaryllidaceae > Agapanthus > Agapanthus africanus. The sequence goes on from CM057348.1 coordinate 74,551,705, forward strand.
GGTAGTTGCCATTTACTTGGCTGAAGACTATTTGGGAGTCTCCATTTTTGAGGAGGTTTTCGATTCCCATATCGACGGCGATCTCAAACCAACTATCAAAGCTTCATATTCCGCTTCGTTGTTTGTTCTTGGCTCTTTTAAGGAAAGGGCGAAACGCGTTATCCCTCCTTGCAAAGTTAGTAGGATAAGGCCCACCCCGGCTTTGATTATGGGGGTATTTTGCTTTCGCTTCTTCATAGACGATGCTCCATCGAAGTAGAGTTTCCATGGGGTATCACTCCCTTCTTTCTCTCCATCGATTGCGTCAAACGCGTGTCCGTCTGGCAATTCGCAGTTTAAGGGAGAATTAGCTGGTATCGGATGCTTAGAGAGAAAGTCAGCGACGGCCTGGACTTTTATTGCCCTGAGGGGTCGATATAATATCGAGAACTCCATCAAGAGGATGGCCCATTTGGCAAGCATTTCCGTTAGTATGGCTCTTGACATCAAATATTTAAGAGGATCCACCTTTGATATGAAATGGACCTCATGTGCCAAGGCGTAATGTCGGAACTTCGTTACTGCGAAGATTAGTGCCAGGCAATGCTTTTCGATGGGGGAGTAATTTTTCCTGCCCTTAGGAGAACTCGACTCAAATAGTAGAGAGATCTCTCCCATTCCCTCATAAAATACAAGGAAAAACCCCAATGGGGCATCACGTGCGCACACGTGATCGGGGGTCACGTGCCGACTTGTGATGGCTTCCTGAAGGCTCTGAAATGATAAGAGTTGAATCCTAATCAAATGGGGTCACGTGTCCACACATGATGGGCCTTTAAACCCACTGAAAAGAATTAAAGGTATAATAAAACAATAAGGAAAAACCCCATGGGGCATCACATGCCCACACGTGACCAAGGGTAACGTGCTGACACGTGATAATTCCTGAGTTCTTTAAAACAACAGAATTAAATTGTGGTTAAAAGCTTAATCAGTGGGTCATGTGCCACCACATTATGGAGTCTTAAAAAACTCTCTGAGATAAAGGAAAGTAAACCCTAAACGGGGCATCACGTGCCCATACGTGATGGGGTCACGTGCCGACATGGGATGGATTCCTAAATATCTCTGAACTAATAGAATTAAATTCTAATTAAATGGTCAATCAGTGGGGTACCCACACGTGACCAAGGGTAACGTGCTGACACGTGATAATTCCTGAGTTCTTTAAAACAACAGAATTAAATTGTGGTTAAAAGCTTAATCAGTGGGTCATGTGCCACCACATTATGGAGTCTTAAAAAACTCTCTGAGATAAAGGAAAGTAAACCCTAAACGGGGCATCACGTGCCCATACGTGACGGGGTCACGTGCCGACATGGGATGGATTCCTAAACATCTCTGAACTAATAGAATTAAATTCTAATTAAATGGTCAATCAGTGGGGTAACGTGCTAACACGTGATAGGTTCTTAAACCTTCTGAACTAATAGAATTAAATTCTAATTAAAGGAAATAAAAAACCCTAATATTTCCCTAGATCTTTCCAAACAAAAAGATTGCGCTCTGAAAAGTGGAGCACCGTTGGATTAAAAATCCAATGGCGATTAAAAATCACCAATTTATAGAAAGATTCTATACAAGAGGATATTTCCCTGAAATTTGTCAGGAATAACAAACAGAATATCTTTTGGATTAAAAATCCAATGGTGAATAAAATTCACTGAGTGATCTAAAAGATCTTGTTAGTTACAAAATCAATTAAAATCTTTCAATGAATGATTGACTAAACAAATTGATTCTTTTTTTCTCCTATAAATAGAAGTCAAGGAGAGAAGAGAAAAAGGAGAAGACAACAAGAACAGAGAGAAAAAAGAAGAGAATTTAATTCTCCAGAGAGAAAAAAAGATTTCTTCAAGAAAAGAAAGAAAGCCTAGGTAAGAGAGAGAAAGAGATCATTCTATAAGTTCCCATAACCCTATAAGTGAATTTAAATCTCAAACTAAGAGTTTAACTCTTCTGAATAAGATCTTAGTTCTTCCTCTAGTTGAAGATCTGCAGAAGCAGATCTCCCCATAAGTTAAGAATTTAATTCTTATTGGGGAGATTCTGTCATGCAGATCTAAAACCTAAGGGAGGACCTAAGTTCAGAGAATTTTATTCTCCCAAAAAGCACATAGGAATTTAATTCCTCCAATAAAGATAGGGTTTAACCCTTAATATAAGAACTTAGTTCTTCCCTCTGGTTGAAGATCTGCAGAAGCAGATCTCCCCATAAGTTGAGAATTTAATTCTCATCGGGGAGATTCTGCCATACAGATTCAAAACTCAGAGGGAGAGTTGGGTTTAAATAATTTAATTCTTCCAAATACATAGGAATTTAATTCCTCTAAATAAAAACCTTACAAAAGAATTTAATTCTTAAAGTAGGGACTTAAAACTCTCCATGCACGTAAAGAAGTCAGTATCTAACCTGATTACGTGGCAACATGTGACCCTCCCTTTAATGGTCAGAAAAGAATGAATGAGATGTGGTCACGTGCTCCCACATGACCTTTGGATATATTCCTCAAAATATAGAGAATAATGCCAAGGTAGAACAGACTTCGGGCGCCCTCACGTGTCCCCACGTGACCTCTAACAAACACCTCTTTAAAAAAAAGAAGATGGAAAGAACTGAAGGATGAAAATCCAATGCATGTGCACCCTCACGTGTCCCTACGTGACCCCTAGTAAATCCTTTTAATATCTAGTGCATGGATACCCATCACGTGTCCACACGTGATGGCCTTGAAGACTAAAAGAGTTTTAACACTTATTCTGAGAATAAAATAAAGGAGGCTTGACCCAATCCTAGGGCGACCTCACGTGACCCCACGTGACCCCACGTGAGCACTTCACTTTTATTGTTTAACACTATTTTAAGCATTTCATCTCTAGTGTTTAACACTATTTTAAATGCATCACGTGGGAACACGTGACCGCCAGATATGAGCTAGTGTTTAACACTATATGCAAAACAGTCTTAGCCTAAATTAGCTAAGTCTTCTAAAGGCAAGATTCCCCTTTTGACTAAGCCTCAAATACATTCTTGTCTTTCAAGATTGATAATCTCATATGGTATATGAGTGCTCATCACTCAATAAAAGACAAAATATGGTCAGAACCCAGACCCATGCTTAGCATTGCTAAATAATGGGGAGATGAGCCCAGACAAATGTTCAACAGTCCCAACAAAGGTCTAATATTTTAAACCTAATTAGACTTAGCCCAAGTTGGCCATAAGTCCTCAATTTAAATTTAACTGAGCCTATGTGCTCATAATCTAATTAATTGATCTTAGCCCCAAAATTGGACTACAGATCTCCCAACCAATATTGGTTCAAGGGTACATCTTTTCACTCCTTTGATATTTGTCGTTGTAATCCTTCAACGTCTTCAGAGAGGTGAAGGGTCCCGATAACCAATCATTCCATGGACTGTGGGGTCCTTAAACTCATGGACTATGATGTTCTTAAACTTTATAGACCATGACGTCTTTAAACTACTTACTGTGGGGTCCTTAAGCCCATGGACTATGATGTCCTTAACCTTGGACTGTGGGGTCCTTAAACCCATGGACTATGATGTCCTTAACCTTTATAGTGTCTTTACTTTTGAGTAAATACGTAGCGGGCCCAATCGCGTCCCCTTGCCCGTACACCGTGAAGCGGGGTGTGACAGTGCTAGTATCGAAGTAGAGAGTGTCTTGAAGTTGGGGTTTTTTCAATGTTAGGGGCGTTATGGACCTGCCTTCTGGATAGCTTCTGGGCCGGAATATCATGCCCCCAGTGTTCTTTTGAAGCTGGGACATCTTTCCCCCTGCACGGCTTCGAGGTTGGAGCATGGGCCAGTCGCTGAAAGACTATATCCTAGGCTAGATCAGAGTATGAACACGAGCATGGGAGTCTATCCTATTGCATACGGACTAGCGTGGAGGTGAAGCGCTTTTTGGCGCCTTGGAAATAGCAGGGGTTGTAGATGTCAGCCTCTAAGTGACCATCCTGTTTGGAACGGTCGAGACGGTTAGAGCATCCGGAGCAGCAAAGCTCAGCCTTTTGAAGACTGATTTCTCTGGATTATGGTCCTCTTGGCGAGGCCCACGGAGTTGGGCTTCAGCTTCTGGAAGACTGATCCTTTATATTGAGCAGGCTTACCATCAGAGCCTACTGTGGTAGTTGTCAGCCTATTGCAAATTGACTTCTTGGGCGTCTCATCCTTTGGCGTCAGGATTCAAGAGAGGGAGGTGGTTGCATGGACCCAAAGAAGAGCCCATCAAGTTGCTGGGCCACTTGATCCATCGGAATGCAAAGTACCGGGGCCATGGCTTGGCCTGACCAGGTTATTCTGGCCGGAGTGGTGTTGGAGCTAGTGTTGCATTTGTTGTTACCGAATGAGGCCATTGGATCTTTGCATAGGGAGGAGAACACCAGCTTTAGTATCCCAAAACCTAAAGGCAACCATAAATATAATATACCGTGATTATTTTTCGAAACACGACACACAAAGTGTTGAGTGGAAAGAGAAAAAGATCCCACCAGGCATGCCAAAATCCGTTTATTGCCGAAAACAAGACTGAGATATTGTGAAGACGTCTTGCCTGAATTTGGGGGCAGATACTATATAGAACATATCCATCGACTTTTCTGAAGATACAAAGTTAATTTGTGGCAATGTATATCGGAGGTTTGGATAGATGCGACCGATGTAGCAGACTTATCAGATTCCTCCTCATTTGGGCGGTTTTTTATTGTTGGGATGCTTTTCCCTGTAGGCGCAAGCCCCTGCAGTTAATTTCGTTATCGCAAAGCGATAACAACTTTACCTTCTCTAGTAAGTCACTTCGTGCCGTGTTATATATTATTTATTATGGGGTTGCCCTTAGATTGTATACGAAAACTAATTTTGTCATGCCCATAGGGCGTGGATTGGTTTAAACCCATACATTAGATTTGAGGTTTTGAACTTAGGATGTAGATTTCATATGAATGAGGAACATAAGTTCATGGGGGTTTAAGAATCGTTAATCTAGCCTTAGATTAAGATCGACTTAAAATATATTTAAGGACTGTTAATCTTGTTTTAGATTAAGGTCGACTTAACATATGCATGATCAAGATTGATTTTCTTTTGAAAATCAAAGAAGTTTGAAACTTCAGAGCTAATCTAATCTTAGACTAGATGTTGGGCTATAATTCCCAACAGTGCTAAGCGCTAGACCAAACATCTTGTTTTGGCTTTAGATGACCCAACAATGCTAAGCACTGGGCCTAGAAGATTAAGCTTCATCATAAATTTCGCTTCAGTGTTCACGTGCTCTTTGCGTGAGAAGTGCTAAGCACCGGTTCGTATGACGCTCACATGAATGACACGTGAAGTATTATCTTCATGATTAGTTACGTGTCTTCCACGTGGGTAGTGCTAAGCACTAGAGTCTCAGTACATACGTGTCTTCCACGTGAGGTATATCTTCAGGGTGGGTCATGTGTCTTCCACGTGAGTAGTGCTAAGCACTAGAGTCTCATCGCTCATGTGTCTTCCATGCGAAATCTATCTTCATGGTTGGTCATATGTCTTCCACGTGAGTAGTGCTAAACACTAGAGTCTCAGCACCCACATGTCTTCTACGTGAGATCTACCTTTAGGGCTCTTTTGAGTGCTCATGTTGTTCTCACGTGAGACTTCATTCTTAATTATGTAAGGTTATTACATATCTTCCACATGATCATTTCCATGTTCATGCAAAGATTAACTCTGAAAATTAGAGTTAAACTTTACAAGTATGCCGATCTTGCAAGAACTAAGTTCTTCCTTTTTTGTGTGAAATAAGTTCTTATTGGGATAAAACCCTGTTAAATTTTAGAGGAACAAAGTTCCTGGAATATCAATTCCATCTTTATGAGTCTATTCTTCCATGTTCTCTCTTTTATGTGCAGGGGTAAAATTCCATAGTTCTTCCCTGGATCTTTGATCTGAAAAACAAGATCTTCCCAATAAAACTTAAATTCTCACCTTATAAGAGATTTGTCTTATGGAGCTTCGATCCTGAGAAAGAATTAAGTTCTTATAAGAGGGTTAAACCCTTATATCATGTATGAAATAGGCAAAAGAGGGAGATATTCTTATCTCTGTCTTTACCTAGCAATCGAACAAAAAGTGATCTTCTTCGAGAGAGAATTAAATTCTTTGTTGTTATTGTAGAAGCTTAAGGAGGGGATCTCTCAGAAGCTTGGAGGGTATTGTGTATCGAAAGCTTAGAGGATATATCATGTATTCTGTATATCTCATTAAAGCTTATAGAGGGGATTGTATATATGAGACATGAATTCTCGAGTCCTTTATATAGCAGAGGGAAAAATATCAATTAGTTTGAGAGAATTTTTCATTGAAAGATCTTGATTGATCTCTAAGATCACTCAGGGAATTATATCCATCGTTGGATCTAAGATCTAGAGAATTTTGTTTAACAAAAACTATTTTCTGTTCTTTTTAGCAAGATTAGGAAAATCTTTTCCTAGCATAGAATTTAATTCTATCAAATGAATATCTTGTCTGTTTACCAAGATTAGGAAAATCTTTTCCTAACATAGAATTTGATTCTATCATATGATTATCTTGTTAAGAAAATATTTTCCTAATATAATATTTAATTCTGTTTAACAGAGAAGATTTTTCTTATTTTAGAAAGGTCAGGGAAATATATCCCATATAGAATTTAATTCTATCAGATGGTTTAATTGGTGATATTTTATCACCATTGGATTTTAAATCCAAAAAATCTCTGTTAGAAAAAGATGTTTCCATATTAGAAAGATCAAGAAAAATATTTCCCAAATAGAATTTAATTCTATCAGATGAGAGCGCATCAAATTAGGGTGCTCACGTGCTATCACGTGAGATCTGCCATATACATATACGGCAGCGGCGCTCACGTCCTTGCATGTGAACGCTGCCAAAAGAATGCGGAAAAGGAACTCACGTGTTCAACACGTGGGGGTTATCATAGGATTTAATCCTATCTGAAATCAGAACTCATGTGCTTTTCACGTGAGTGCTCACGTGATATCACATGAGGGCTGTTATAGGATTTAATCCTAAATGCAACAGACGCTCGCGTGCTTTGCACATGAGTGTTCACGTGTTTAACACGTGGGCGCTGCTCTATATTTTTTATGAGGGGACAAATGTAAGGTTTAAGCAAAAAATTTTGGCGGGAACATACCCCCACTTCCGGTGTGTTCAACACTCGAGCCTTCAGACAGTCCGCCCGATACCATTTTGTCGGCACCGACCAGTTGTCTCCCTCGTAAGGACTGACAAAAAATAACTTCTCCTTCCACTCATGGATGGAAGAAGGGACAATTAACACCCCTGACCCGCGCCCTACCCCTGAGCTTCCTAAATGAAAAATACACCCAGCTTAGCTCATCTTTGCGATTTCCGGGGTGATTTTTATAACAGAAGAAGGATCGGAGGAGTCCGAGACTAAAAATGATTTCCTCAATGTTTAGCCGGACCAGGATCCCTAGGAGAATCCTCCATGAGTTTAGTAGTAGCTGGCCCGGGGCAAATTAGAAGAATTGAGGAATTCACAAATCTCGGGGGGAAAGAAGACGCATCCTTCCCAGGAACGCTTCCAAATACAGGGCAATCTCGTTGCTCCACACTTGGTCCACCCGTTCATCCTTCCCGGCCAAATGAAGAGTATAGCCGATTAAAATATGAAAGCGATCTTGGATATCCCCGAGTCTACTCTCCCCGCTCAACACCAAAGCAGCGTCACAGACGTTCTTGATATGCACTTTAAAGGCCTTCTTAGCCCTTCGACGTTAGGGAACAGGGATATCATCACCCCTTGGGAGCGAACCCGACACGGTAGGAGGAGAGCTTCCTTAGCTATCAGAAGCCGAGGAAGATGAAGAAGGCTTATTAGACTCGTCTTCAGAGGACGAGGCCTCATCACTGGACTCTATCCTAACTACATTTACTATCGGTTCAAAGAAAAACATCTGACTTGATTCAAAGAAGGAAAAAGCTAAATGTGGTGAAGGGACAGGAAGCCGACCTAAAATCAAGAGCGCCAAGCAATTTGAAAAGAGTGGAAGTGCAAGTGAGCAAAAATATTTGTTGAAGGCGGGGCACCCCTATTTATACCCTCAGCAAAGATGAGCTGACGGTCCAAGCGATGCCACGCCGCTGCCAACCAATAGCTGCATTCCTCTTACACGGATCCGAATAGTCAAAGCGACGTCTTACATTTGCGGTCTAAATGCTACCGCATGGCACAAGATCGACGGTCAGCTCGTCGCCATGGTGACCGGAGCAAACGAAACGACATCGCCATGATGGCGTCGTCCCTTCAGCGATCCGCTGACATCATCTAAGGATACGCATGAAAATTAAGGTGCACGATGAACGCCACATTGACACGGAGATCGAAGAGACACAACCGCCAAACGCCATGATGTTCTCGGACAATCCACCGCAAAGATTTCTCAGCACCAAGCTGAGCATAGAAGAACAAGCAGACCACTCTTGACCCGATCTATAAATAGGTCGGAATGAGGGTGGGGTGCTAATGATGATACTCGCAAGTGGGGATTCCTCCAATCACGGAATGTAGCAGATGACATGTCACCCATGTATGACAACTAGATTCCTAAAGGTTACTGAACTGGAATAAGTATAATGCGAAGGGAACGTTCCTCGGTACCTCGCCTCCGAGACACAGTCTGAGGAATAGGCTCCGACCTCTCGAAGCCTCCCCTTGGGTGCATTCCCTATTCGACCAACCACCAGTCAATAGCTCGTCTCCGAGCTATCCTAGAGCTAAACTTTCTCAGCCTCCTTACCACCGCGACCAATTAGGGACCGGTAGTGCAAAGCCTAAGCTTGCTCAGATTGAACTTCCTCAACTTCCCTTTTACCGAGCTCCCTCATAATAGCTCCTTCGTAACGGCTCCGCATCTTCTGCTATGACGGAGTCAACCACCCCACGTCTCGCGTCTCACTCGAGCGTATCTCGCTATTAATGCGAACGTGATGCGTGGGCGAAACTGACTGCAGGGATTTCACAACGGCTCACTCCATGCGACCCCTATATAAACCCTTCCTCCATACGATTTAGGGAAGGCGATCCAATATGCCGCTACTCTGCCTAAATATTCTCTGGTTCTGACTTGATCATCGAAAGGTCCTAAGATGGTTTCCCACCCAGAGACTTCTTTTGCAGGTACCTCAGCGACAACACCGACCAGCAATGCTATTGAGATCCACACTTGCTCCAAATCTTAGTCCTTCATCTCGTTCGCCACCAGATCGACGAAGGACAACAGAGCAAGATACCGACCTCCATCACCAAGTCTACTAATATTACCTACGAGGCATCACCAAGTCTACTAATATTACCTACGAGGGATATTATTACTTCAAATCTTCCCTCCTGCAAGATTCAAATTCTTGACCAATTAGAGTGCAAATGTTAAAAACCACCGTGCTGCTGGGTCTGTTGGTTAGTAAGAAAAAATACATACTATAGAATTAGAAGTTTGAAACTTCACCCAGATTTTTATTAAATATAGAAAAATCCCACCATGGTCCAACATTTTACACTTAAGCCTTCTCTCCTTTGCCCATCGTATTTCCTCAAAATGCAAAAAATTAGTGCAAATTACAATGCAAAGTCTAATAAAAACATGTAGCGTAGGCTCTCTTTTATAAGGTACCACCTACCAAGACCCTATAGGCCCAATTTACCCTAAGCAAAGTTGATGGTTATTTATTAGTGTTAATTATGTATTAGTTCAATCCCAGAACATGTGCTTTCCCCATCCATGGGAACGATCATTCATCACCATCACAATCTTTCTTTTTTTCTTTTTTTAAATTTCAATACTTTTCTTAATTTGCATCTTTCATTCTCAGCACCAGCTGTTTCTAAAGCAACAACTTTCTTCTGTGTACTTTACTGCTTTTTCTTCTTTCTCATTGGCTCCCATACTTGTGAGTTAAGTTTTGATTGAAAGAAAAAACAGTTGAGTTTGATCTCCACTTTGAAAAAGAGACTATATATAGTGCTTACAGTTTGGTCACCAAACTAAAGTTCTTGCTTTATTTTTTTCTCCCTTCAAATTGGACGGTGGGGGATTTCCATGAACATGTTGGCTGCAAACTGTAAAGTTTCCATGAAAAGAAAGAATACAGAAACAAAGAAGATAGGTTTGTTTTGTCAAAAAGGCAAAGGGGCATATACTTAGTTATGTTAACTTATCACTTATATATATGTTTTTGATAGGTACTCTTTTGATGAGCTTGTTACACGTAACAACCCCCATCCCCCCGCCCGCACCCCTTCTCTCTCTCCCCCTCCCCCTCTCCCCATGCAGTTATCTAGTTAATTAACAATTATGGATTTCATGTGGGGTGGACCGCTCATCAACACAAAGTCTTATTTTCTGGGACAAAGTTCAAATGGAATCCCCAACAGAAGCAAAAGTGTATAAGCAGGTATACACCATCCATGATGTGATACACGGACGGTTGAGATTGAAAGGAAAAATATAACCCTTAAAAATAAAAGTTGGTTTTTATTTCAATCTCAATTATGGATAAACTATTTCTACACTTTTGCTTCAAATGGAGATTCTATAGTCAATTTATCTTATTTTCTGGAAAAGTTGCAGGGTGGGGGTGCTACCTTACATAAACAATGACTACAGATAAAAATGTGATATAACAATGTATATTAAGCTACTTAAACTAAATTAAATTCATAATGCTTCTCCACACATGGGTTTTGGTAAGAATGTAAACTGATCAGATACGGGACGAATATAGATATTACCATATCCATATCTGGTAGTCATCGACACTGCGGATATGGGTGTATATCACTACTATATATAAAAGGGCATAACGGAGATTTCTTCACTGTTCAAACCGTGACCAATTCTTTGTAACGGTGTTTTTTTTATTTCATCACGGTTATAATCGTGAACAAATCCAACAAGCGGCGGGTCCCACAACCCTCTAGCAGTAAAACCCCATTTCTCTCCCAAAACGAATTTCGATCACTAACTTTTACCTCCCCAAATCCCCCCCCCAAAACCCCATTTCCCCGCCGACTCACCTTGCCGTCGCCAGCGGCGCTCGATCCCCCACCGCCTCTCCTCACCGCCGCCTACGTAGCCACCGCCTCGCCTCTGTGGCCAAGGCGGCGTCTTCTTCACTGTCGTTCGAGCTTGATCTCGCCGCCGGCGCCACTGGAGCTCTCTGAAGATCGTCGCCGCAGCTGAAGGTCGTCGCTTCTGTAGTCGAGCCACTGTTGAAGCTCTCGCCGCCGGTCGTACAAAAGTAAGTATCAATTTAAATTTTTTCTGCTCTATCCAAAATTAAATTAAAGTTGGTGTTGTTGTAGTTGTTGATGTTGGTGGTGATATTGTTAGTGTTGGGGGAGAGTTAGGGTTTGGGTTGGGGCTTAGCTAGGGTCGGGGAAGGGTTAAGGCTAGTGTTATGGTTGAGGGTTAGGGTTAGGGTTAGTGTTAGGGATATGGTTTATGGTTAGGGTTAGTGTTAGCTTTAGGGTTAGGATAATTTAGAGAATTTGTGTAGATAATTTAGTGTAAAGCAACAATAGTTAAGAGCATTTTAGTGAAAAACATTAATAATTAAGGGTGTTTTAGTTTAAATAAGTAATATTGATCAAACGGAGTTTTTTATTAAAAATTTTAATGATAGTTCGGTGAAAACAACAAATGTTAAGGGTATTTTAGTGAAATTTATAGTAAATTAATTAATTTACTAAGATGAATCGTTTAGTTATATTTTAAAGGCAGTTTAGTGAAAAGCAACTATGGTTAAGAGTATTTTAGTGAAATTCAAAGTTATTTAGTTAATTTGAGGTAGTTTAAAGAAAACAAACAAAAATTTAGGATAATTTAATGTAATTTAATAAAATTAAAGAAATAGGAATTGAGTTAGGGTTAGGGTCATGATTAGTGTTAGGGTTCAGATTCGGGTAATTTAGTAAATTTTTGCAGGTAATTTAGTGAAAAGCGAAATTCTCACGCCCTACTTCCCAGAAGACGGAAACAGGAACATGATAAGCCCGTGACGTATTTGTTTTGAGAATGTCAATTCTTGGAGTAAATACGCTAAGCGTAAAATAAGTAATATAAAATGATAAGAAATTAATATGGGATTTAAACTTCAACAAATTTATTTACATTCAAACTTGATATATTTACAATACATGAGTCCAACTGAAAAGGAAATATAAGAACAGAAATGCATAAATAGGTGGGTGGCGTACATAAACTGAAAGAAAAGATGAGTTAAACTAAACTTGAGTAGTAATCTGGTCGTAATCTCTTGCAGTGGTTTCTATCTTCTCAGTCTCTAGACCACCTGACGAACATCCAAAAGAAGAAGGAAAAGGTGGATGCCCGTCAACGAACTTTCGCTCAGTAAATCCCCAAGAAAAGGTGTGAAATATAAAAATATAATGACAAGTTATCATGAAATAATAGACTAGGAGATATGGTGTTTAAATATATCATTTAATATAAGCTTGGCAATTTTATATAACATGCAGTTCTATTGGTAAGCTATCATGAGTATGCCAATATGTTTATAAGCATGGCAATATAACATGAGCATAGCAAAATAGTAAAGCATGGCCGTGTAGTGTAGTTATAGTGAATATGAAGTGCATGTAAATTTCCTAAAAGGTCTCTATATGGGTAAACTAATTTAATGTAACTTCAAAGGTGAATGCCAACCAATTTTAAGAGTGTTCTCAAACCAAACAAGCTGTAACATAGGGATAAGGAGCCACGGGCCCGAATCAAGTGTTAGTAACGGAATTTCCATATAGTGTTGAAGTATTCCAAACTTAATAGGTTATAATTCAGGAGTAAGGAAATACGAACCCTCATGATAGATTGCTTGTATTAATAGATATGGATTCATGATCTAGGAGGACTCCAGATATTTCATTAGATTCGCACTTTGAACTACCCCAACACTCTGTGTATTCTAGATTACAGTTACCAGCCTTACTCGAATCCATGAATATATCAAGTTGCAAGATTGAGTTCATGTCAAGATCAAGTATTCATGTCAAGTATTCATGTATTCATGTCAAGTTGTATTCATGGTTCGAGTCATGTCAGTTCAAGAGTAGGTATTGGGTTCAAGTATTTATATTAAGCTCAAGTGTCAAGTTTAGGTTCATGTTTAATTCTTAGTTTAAGTTCGAGTACGGATTTAAATTCAAGTTTAGGTTCGAGTTTGGATTCAAGTTATATTCATTTCATATTACTAGATTTAAATTTTTTGAATAGCTGCAATCCTGTAAACTCTTAAGTTCAGGAATAATCGGACGACCGCTGCACATGGACGGCAGGATTTGTGTTTTTTTCAAATCGGTTCCCATTGATAACTCCATTAATTTGCAGTGTTATCTAACCTAGATAGGCAAACACTCACTTTCTCCGGCTCACTGAGACTCAAGAGAAATGATACCGCTTAAATCTATGTTAATGTAGGGTCCTTATAGATTTATTCTTATTGCTTACATTATTTGCATTTTTCGAGGGGGGTTTATGAAAAAATGTTTAAATATTATTTAAAAATAAATCTCGAGGATGATTTAGAATATTAAGAGTTTTATAGAAATGTATTTTAATTTAGGTGGTATTTTAGTGATTAAAACCTAACTTTTAAAAATTTATGGTATTTTTATGAAAACTACACTTTTGGAAACTTTAAGGGTATTTTATTAAAATTTTAATCGTTCATTAAAAAATATATTTTCCCCAATTTGTTTTCATTGAAAATACGGATTCATAATTTTATATAAATTTTTCAAAGTTTAATTTGTTTTTAAAAGTCATATTTCTTTCAACCGTATGTTATTTCCTTTCGAGACCGAATTCTCCGTAAGGAGTTCTGTATCATACTCTACTATCCTAAGCACGTGCGATAACCGACACCATTCGTAAATGGGTTCCCTTAAAAGGGTTGTAAAGGCATAATTGCAAAGGATTTAAAATATTGATAAAAATATTTTTTATAAAAGTAATGGTATTTTAATATAATTTGTTTCATTTTGGCTAAACTTGTAACCTAGCATACCGTGTTATGAAGTCATAGTGTATGTGATGGGGTAGGTCATTACCCCATGAGTTTTCTAGAGGTATATATTTTTAGATACCGATAAAAGTTACTTTTAAAGTTCATGGTACTTATGTGAAAGGTTCAATATGTTTTTATTTCGCATGAAATTTTAATTACATAAAATGAATAATATTTTGAAGTGATATTATGGTATTTATATGACATATTGACCTATCAATGATGATGAAAATATTTAAAAGAAATGATTTTTAAGGTTAACTTCACTTTGTCGATATGATTTTTAAAAGACTGTTTGAGTCGAAATGAAAGAGAGAAATAGGGACTTACTAGTTGTATGGCATTGAGAAAGAGTAAGAGAGAGGGGGGAAGTCTTCATGGATCATGGTAGTGTCGTGGATGGCTTCGTTCTTCGATGGAACGAACTTGAACTGCTAACTCCATTTGACTAGTCTTAACCCTTCTTGAACTTAGAAATTTTTAGAGAATTTTGATAATGATTTTCAGAGTAGGGAAGAGTTAGGGGATGGGGTGGTATTTATAAGATAAAATGAGAGAGTGTGTGAAATAAAAATGAATTAAAAATAGGTTGAATGGTGTTAATGGAGGAATTGAAGAGTCTCTGGTAGAAATCAGAGAAAACAAACAATAAAATGGGGTAGAGGGGAGGCAAAGGGACGTAAGGGCGAAGCACGGAGATGATTGGGTAAGATCCAATCGCCGGTAGCGGTTTTGGAGGGATTTCTGGCGGTCGGATCTCGGCCACGTGTCTCGAGATTCTTGTCATGTGTTTAACTCGTAATTAATACCTCATTTATTCTATTTGATTTCTTTGAAGATTTTCGATTATCCGTATATTGCATGTGCAACCCTTGAACTTCCGAAAAGTTAAAATATAAAAATAATTGGGACTGATGGGATTCGAACTTACAAGATATGGGATAACAGTGTATAGGCTTAACCAATGAGTTACAAGTTGCTTCTTGTACATAAGTTAACAATAATAACTTATAACTTGAAGCCAGAACAAAAATACACTCTTTTATTAATATTGGATCAATAATAATGTAAAGAAATTTTAGGGTAGTTACATCCTACCCACCTGTTCATACCATAATTTTGCATTATTTTATTCCCCATTCTTATTCAGTTTATAAATAAACAGGTGCTTTTGACCCATGTCTGCTACATAGTTACAAGTTATAAGTTCTTGGAACAAAAACAGTGAAATTGAAGAAAAGACGATACAAAAGTAAGACTATGATCGATAAATAGAGGAATCTTGATCATGCCACATTTTGAAGGACAATGAAGATAAATAAATAAGTTCACAGTGTACAAAGGCAGCGCAAGGTTCAAGATTTCATCACGAAGTAACGATAAAAGTCCACTACAATTATTCACTGTGGAGATCTGGAGGAGAACCAAAAGACATTCTGAAGAACAAACTATGGAAAGCAGAAGACAAAACCAACCAGAACAAACCCTGGAAAAATGAGCCCACTAGCCCAATATACGGCCACGGAACTGCGGCTAAACGTGGGCTTTGGCCGCGAATCCGCGGCCAAGCAAGGCCCGTGTAGGTGAAAAATTCTATTGGCGGCTGCGCGAGTTGACTAGGTCTTTTTCTTAGGGGGTATTTTTGTAATAGCAGACATGCGGTGATTGTAAACCTAGGGTTTTCTATATCCTATAAATAGAAATATAAATACCTCTTTTGAGGTATGCCTCTTCTTGTGCCTCATTGTAAATCTCAAATTCAGATCTGTAAAGAATGAAGAGTGCATCAATAAATTAGGAGTAAGTTTTCTTTTCATCGCCATAGTTAATTTTATTATCTGCCCTAGGTAATTTCTTATCCGCCCTAGTTAGATCTTTAATTCCTTGACTTAATTAGATAGTTAGATATGTTCTTAAATTCCCTAATGAGCGAGTAGTCCCCTCGCTTGTTAGGGTTAGCTTTGGGGAAGGCTTGAGAGATAAAGATCCCTCATCCCTTTCTTGCCCATCACATATAATTAATAGGACTTCATGCATACACGCACACACCGCTCCCTACGACACCCTATCCCACGAGGTAGCAGTGATACCGTAGTATAAAGGCCCGGTTGAGCGTGTTTTCCATAGAGGTTAGGGTAAGGATTAAGAAAGGAAGGACAAGAACCTAGAGGAAGAAACACCGTTTCTTCCCGATGGTTCTAATCTGCTTTATTAATAATTACCATAACACCTCATAAATCTTAATTTGGGTATAGAAAGCGGTGAGATTTATTTACATTTCCAAACTTAACCTAAACCTAACCGTAGCAAGATTTTGATCTAGATTAATTTAGATTTTAGATTTAATCAATCCGTTCACACCGTTCGGAATTAACTCGTAAGAACAATTAGGAAATTCACAAAATCCATATGGACCGACCCGTACTCACCGGCTAGCTACCAAGCGACGCCGTTCCTGATTGCGGTTATAAATTATTCTTTGAGATCAATAAAATGGCGCCATTGACGGGGATAGCGTGTTATTTTCTTTTTGCAATTTCGGGTTAATCTAAAAAAAATCATAAAAAACTGAAAAATTAAAAAATATAAAAATTTATCATCTTTGTATTTTGTGAAGGGTATTTTTTTTTAATTATGCAGGATCTACAATCGAGTTTGGATCTGGAAAATTCTAGAGATCAAAACAGAAAACAGAAGATCAGAACAACCGAGGAGTACCGCAACAGAGCAACTGAAAAAATCTGGAGAACTGAACCGATCAACCCACCGCGCTTCCGCTGCCAGAAGACCATTCCTACCGCGCAACCGTGGTCTGTAGGTGATGTCAGCACCTAAAATTTTTCTCGGGACTCTAGCCACCGATCCGACCGCGGAACCGCCGCGAGATCCCACTTCCCACCGCCGAAACGCGATCTGCTGACGTCATTGGTTGACAAAAATCCCTCGGTTTGTTTTCTTTCTCTCTCCTCTGCAACTTCAAATATCTCCTCTGTAGATTTTCCTGCAGGATTCTTTGCGCTAAAAAATCTCTCCCCTTCCAATAATTGATCTTGTGCAGGATTCTTTGCGCCGCGCTTAAAAAAATTGATTGCAAGTGATTGTTATTGTTTTGCATATTTTTAATCGGACTTTAAGGGGCTTAAGACCAATCCAGATTAGATGGGGATTTCATCACTCTTTCCAGGACCCCAGAAATCACATAAGGCATTTTGCATTGACCATTATTTAATTAAAAAATACTAAACTCAGCCCTAAGGACGTCGCGCTCAATAGAACAGAGGACTAGCTGTAGGTATCGACCGTTGATCCTAACCTGACTTTGTGGTGTCTAGACAAGTGTGTCTAAGGCGAGTTGTTACTTAATTAGGGCCACTACTTGTAGTGGAGAGCCTCCCACTCACCTGGCACTTACCTGGCCGCAATTGGCGGTGAAGAGACGGTTTGAGGTCCTATTTCTAGCCTTTTGGAACAGTTAGGAGCTGTCTAGCTGACCTAAGTGGCCCTAGATCTAGGCCTGATTGTGCATTTATGGTTGATTGAAAGTGTGTCTAAGCCCTTTATTGAAAATTTTTGCAAAAAAGCTCCACATAAAAAAAAGAGAGGAAAATTTTATAAAAACTTGCAAAATTTTATCGCTAAGAAATCCATGCACCCCACATTCTTTTTCTTCTCTTTCTTGCATCATGGGTACCCCACCTCATAAATCTTTTGCCGAACTTTGGTATCCTGAACCAAATTTTGCTTCCTACGCGAATTGTTTCGGTCGAATTACGGACGACCCCTCCATGCCCAAAGTTTCTTTAAAAGATCGAATAGAAGCGTCTAGGAGAAACAGCTGGACTCCGCAATCCACTTTGTATCAACCGTGTCAACCTTCACCACCTTCTTATTGATACTCCCTTTTTGAGTTCTGTTGTAACTCTGAAACCCATGTCTATTGTGGAGCATATTGAATAATCTCGTAGCGGATCTTTCACTCCACTCAACACATCCAGTTCTGGGGATCAACAGTTCCATTAACATTTTTATCCAGATGTTGATCCTACTCCTGTCCAACCATTCAATTCCTACCAGTCCTACCCGACTTTCCCACCTTCCTTAGACATTGCTTCGACACAACCATTTAAGAGTTTCACGTATCCAAATAATTTTGAATGTTTTACCGGAACCCCTTCACAACCCATGTCTAGTCTAGAACAGTCGTTGGATGCTTATATGGTAGCGACAAACCAAATGATTAGGAATGTGGATGCGTCCATGGCCACCCTTATGCAAGCTAGTGAACCGGTAGCTAGTTTCCAACTAGCTCCAAAAATTCCAATGTATGAGGAGGCGGTTGGACAGAGTGAGAATTTGATAGGAGAGAGTGAGTTCTACACCTTTCCAAATCAAACCTACCCATACCCAATTGAATCCCACAACTCCGGCTTTCAAACGAGTGTTCCAAATGATTCATCAGTTGAAAATAAAACGTTTAATGTGTTGTGCGACTTTGTAGTGCTTGATTTGCCAGATTGTGAAGAATCCATTTCGAGTGAAACCACACCTAATCCTTTTGAACTCTACACCTTCAATTTAGAACCTGAATTGATAAATATCCATGCTTCTGATGAGGTGTTCGAAAAAATTGATTTTCACTTGATTGAGGATATTGACGCCGGGAATATTTCGGATGATGAACCCATAAATTTGACTTAAAATTTCTCTCCAATTCATCATCCTGAGTCATTAAATGTTTCTCCCGAACTTCATATGCGTCTTGATTTTGATGATAATTGCATGGATGGGATAATTTTTGAGGAGAATTATGAGGATAATATTGAGGAGAGTATTAGGGATAGTAGTGAGGATGAATCATTTTTGTTTAATGTGTCGGATTTTCCAATTCATCCTCCTGAACCTTTAACTGTTATGATTCCTAAATCAAACCCCCCTTTTCCATCATTCCGACCACGCAAAAGATCACGCTTGAGGACTGTGGGCTTGAAAAATTTCTGTTTGATCACAACGGTTTTGACGCCACTAGTGCGTTCCTCTTTGAATTTGACACAGTTCTCACAGCTGATAACGATTACGAGTGTTCACTTTTTCGGACGATGTCGAAAACTCACCTCCCGAGTTTGAGTCCTTTAAATTTTCAGATGAGTTAGTTGAACCATCAGACTCGGTTGCTTACAATCATTTCGAACCATTGATGGAATCCTTCAAGTTCGAGACAGATTACTTAGGTGAGAATAAGACTATCCCTAAATCACTCCCTTTCGTCCTTCTTCCTATCGTTTTGACCACGCAAGACCCCATCACGTTTCCATTTTCAATGGAGGGTTTACCAAGTTCAACGTACCCATATTTTCTTGCGAATCTTGAGGAATTTGACCTCATTTCTCGACGGGTTGATAGATTAGCACAGTAACTTTTAATACATCGGTCATCACAAACTGCGCTATTTTATTCACTCGATTTACACCCTCAAGATCGTACTACACTTCTTTCTCTTTTCCTCCATTCTTCTCCTCCACCGAGACCACATTCCACTCTTCTTCCCATACGGTCTCGTGTGCTTCTCATTTCTTTTCTTTACACTCGATTCTTTCACCAACCCCACCATTATTACGATAGAATTTTTGAATGGTTTGGGCTAACTTTTGGTCTGTGTAAGGCCTTGTATAGTTTGATTTTTCTCCTCCCTAACTCTAAATTTTAACGCTGAAACAGTGGAAACACTGTTTCACTTAAGTTTGGGGGGAACCTTGTTGTATATATATTTTTTGTTTTTCTTTTAACAATAAAAAAATAATTTTTTTTATAAATAAATAAACAGGGGAGTGCCGACATTCTCAACCCTTTTGGTGTGGCATGACGGTGAGGACACTGTCAAGTTTAAGTTTGGGGGTATGCTCGGTAAGCTTTCTTCCCGCGCATTCATATGTACATTTTTGCATTTGCATTACTTATTTTAAAACCCATAAAAATAGAAAATTTTAAAAATTATAAAAATTAAAGTATTCAATTTTGGCCATATTTGACTTGAGTTTGACAAAAAGGTTAACTAGTTAGGAACAACTAGATCTTAGACTTAGCAAATTAAAAACCCTAAAAATAACCTTTCTTAAAATTTAACGGTAGAAAGTATATGCCTTTGTAGTTTTTTTAGAAATAGGTAAATTTCAAGTTCACTACTTGGGCTAAGTCAAGATAAAGGAAGAGTATTGATGTTTTTATTAAAGTGTGAGTCTGAAAAATAATTCCTAATCTTAAGTCTAAATTCTGAAAATATATACCCTACAGAATTGCACAAACACGAGCCTTGAAACTTGGAATAGTAGAGCAGACCTTGAAATGCTCTCGTCTAAAGTCCTTAGTATGAAGAAAATAAAATAAAAATTCAAGTGTGAATAAAGAGATAAAAAAATGAACACTGGTTTTTGTGATTACTTAAGGCTGCATTAATAGAAAAATATTTAGCGAGGGTGCTTCATCACCTAGTGCCTTAGACCAACTGGTTTAGGAGTTACTGCTAAAGCCTCAGGTGTTACAAGACTAGGAATTACGCTTTAATGTGCATACACATTTTGTAATCGGTTGTTGGTACCTGAAGAAGTATTTACGATCGCATGAAGGATGTGTGAGCAATTTCATCTAAAAATTCACCAATTAAGAAGTGCTTTGGACGACCGACAAGAGTATGATAGCTTGATTTGAATTTCCAAGTGTAGGGGTGAATACACATACACGTAGGGGTATGTGATTGGGATTTAGATAAGAGATAGGAATGAAAAATAGGACTTGTATCTTTATTAGAGATGATAAAAATTCCTAAGTTGAGATAGAACCCTAGAAGAAAAACTTAAAAGATGCCGAAAGCTAAGTAAGTTTATAGAATACATACAATTTTAAGTTAAATGATAAGGACGAGTGAAGAATACGGGTGGATAATTTATAAGTCGAAGATAATAGAATTCCTTGTTAGAAAACCTAATTGGAGAATAAAAGTCAATGAGCCAAATTGATAGGATTTTATGGGTAGTATCCGCTGGAAACCCTCAGGAGACAACACTCCTCCTACTGGGGACACCTAGAGGTTTAACGGCTTGTTGCACGAGCTCAGTGCAATCGCAATTCCCTGCGAAAGTGAGGTTAGAATTTTGTTGAGAATAAAATCAGGTTTGCTTGAGGACGAGCAAAAAATAAGTTTGGGGGTATTTGTTCATACCATAATTTTGCATTATTTTATTCCCCATTCTTATTCAGTTTATAAATAAACAGGTTCTTTTGACCCATATTTTCTACATAGTTACAGGTTACAGGTTCTCGGAACAAAAACGGTGAAAATGAAGAAAAGACGATACAAAAGTGAGACTGCGATCGATAAACGGAGGAATCTTGATCATGCCACATTTTGAAGGACAATGAAGATCAATAAATAAGTTCATAGAGTACAAAGGCAGCGCAAGGTTCAAGACTTCGTTACGAAGTAACGATAAAAGTCCACTACAATTATTCACTGTGGAGATCTGGAAAAGAACCAAAAGACATTCTGAAGAACAAACTATGGAAAGCAGAAGACAAAGCCAACCAGAACAAACCCTGGAAAAATAAGCCCACAAGCCCAATATACGGCCGCGGAACCACGGCCAAACGTGGTCTTTGTCCACGGATCCGCGGACAAGTAAGACCCGTGTAGGTGAAAAATTCTATTAGCGGCTGCGCGAGTTGACTAGGTCTTTTTCTTAGGGGGTATTTTTGTAATACCAGACATGCGGCGATTGTAAACCTAGGGTTTTCTATGTCCTATAAATAGAAACCCAAATACCTCTTTTGAGGTATGCTTCTTCTTGTGCCTCATTGTAAATCTCAAATTCAGATCTATAAAGAATGAAGAGTGCATCAATAAATTAGGAGTAAGTTTTCTTTTCATCGCCCTAGTTAATTTTATTATCTTTCCTAGGTAATTTCTTATTCGCCCTAGTTAGATCTTTAATTCTTTGTCCTAGTTAGATAGTTAGATATGTTCTTCAATTGCCTAATGAGCGAGTAGTCCTCTCGCTTGTTAGTGTTAGCTTTGGGGAAGGCTTGAGAGATGAAGATCTCTCACCCCTTTCTTGCCCATCACATATAATTAATAGGACTCCATGCATACACGCACACACCGCTCCCTACAGCACCCTATCCCACGAGGTAGCGGTGATACCGTAGTATAAAGACCCGGTTGAGCGTGTTTTCCATGGAGATTAGGGTAAGGATTAAGAAAGGAAGGACAAGAACCCAGAGGAAGAAACACCGTTTCTTCCCGATGGTTCTAATCCCCTTTATTAATAATTACCATAACACCTCATAAATCTTAATTTGGGTATAAAAAGTGGTGAGATTTATTTACATTTTCAAACTTAACCTAAACCTAACCCTAGCATGATTTAGATCTAGATTAATTTAGTTTTTAGATTTAATCAATCCGTTCACACCATTCGGAATTAACTCGTAAGAACAATTAGGAAATTCTCAAAATCCCTGTGGACCGATCCGTACTCACCGGCTAGCTACCAAGCGACGCCGTTCTTGATTGCGGTTATAAATTGTTCTTTGTGATCAATCACCACCTTAGGAAAATTTCGTCCTTGAAAAATATACAAGGGGGATATTGTGACAGATTCAAGAAATTTTTTGGTTAAAGCAGTGATGAAGGTAGGGACTACTAATATCATACCGAAAGTGCGTGAAAAGTTATCACACCCCACTTCCCAAGATATATAACTACGGTACGTGATAGAGACAACCATGCTACATGTGGTTAGGAATCATCCCTTCACAGTCACATTATGGCTGTCTATAGGATATCAAGAACAGAAAAATATATAATCTATCTAGTACATTTCCATTTGCCACTGTAAATAAAATCAAGAAACTGTATAAAGCGGAAACGAATCAAAATCCAATAAACAATATCTGAATCATGTCCCAATATGAGCTCACATCAAAGGATATAAAACTGTGGAAATAAATAAACTAAACATCTCTAATAATACACGTTCAATTCCTCATTGTTCGGCTTGATTGCTAAAGTACTCGTGATATGCCTGCGATAAAGGTAGAGGAACTGAGCTATGCAAAACCTAAACGTCAGTGCGTCATAATATCAAAATAATAGTGATGAACAGGATACGATGATATAATTAAACATGAATATAAATAAATAAACACAAATATAAATAGTGAGCTATGTGTATGTATGGGGGTGTGATGTGTATCCTAAATCTGTGCTTCTAGGTTATCTATTCTATAAATCTTTGAAATCAATTAATGTAATCCTCATCGTAGCCCAATAGTATATATCCTGTTCATTCCCCATGAGACCACGATAATAGTATTTATTCTGTAACGTCCGGAAACACGACAAACAAGTATTATTCCGTAACGCCCGGAAAAACGGCAAACAAGTATTTATTCCGTAACGCCCGGAAAAATAGAAAACAAGTATTTATTCCGTAACGCCCGGAAAAACGGCAAACAATAATAATATCCTCTTGAGTTATGTTTCGGTTACATTCTTTATTTCCCCTCTTCCCCCAGGTTTGTGTTCAAGTCAGGTATTAACGATCTAATGCCAACACTGGATCAAGTAGGTACAGTTCTCGTCTATACAGATAATAAGTCACGTCCGTCAGGACAACACGTCAGTATTGTTGGCATTGGTAACTAGATTCAAGTAACAAGTCAGGTAGTGTGTCGTGAACATGTCATGTAATACATATGTATCAAATAGATACCCAATGTGAAACTATATCAATATCGGAATACGGTAAACACAATTGATACCAGAATGCATATGTATCTATCTGTAATAACCATTATACATCCATTACCATATATGATGCAAACTAGATAACATGTTGTACTGATGTAGTAGTATAAAGATATCATGAAATTCCGTCATGCAACTAGATAAACGATTCTCAGTACGGATATGAACGGATACCGTAAAACTGTAAATCTGTGACATTTGCTGAATAATAAAACACATGCACTATTCTTACTCATATAGTGTTCGATATAATAACATAGCATATTGCAAGTCTAAAACTTTCCTAATCGAATCTCATATCGAGATATGGATGTTATGTCCGACATCGGAATAACGTCGCGATACAAACTCACGCACGCAGGACTGGACCTGCTGATCAGTGACGTGACGTGGTGACTAGGCTAGACGACGGCGATGACTGGGTCGTCTGGATTGTCGGCGATGTGCGCAACTCCGGCGAGAGGATCGGAGATCAAGAAAGAAAAGAACAAGAAAGAAGAAAGAAAAGAAAAGAAAATAACAAGAGAAAAGAAGAAGAAGAGATAGAGTTTAGATTTTATTAATAATTTTTATATAATATATGTAACGGCTCTGAAGCGGCTGTACAGAATTTTCCAATTTAATGTACAGAAAATGAGTTATACAGCCTGATATTGAGTTATAAGTATTTTTTTGTTAAAAAATAGTAAGAAGCCACTTGTAGCTCATTGGTAAAGCCTTTGCACTGCTGTGACGTAGCCCATATGTTCGATTCATCAGACACATTATTTTTTCTGATTTTCGTTTTAACTTTTTGGAAGCCCAAAAGTTTACACGTGCAATACACACAAAAATAAAAAGTCAGATAAATCAAATAAGTGAAAAAGGGTTTAAACACTGAATAGTACACGTAGCATCAATCCAGAGCCCTAATACCCCAACTCGACCGGCCAAACTCTATCAAAACCGGTACCGACGGTCGATATTGGCCCAAACCACTCCGGGCTTTGCACACTCAACTCTTCCCCTACCCCAAACACCCCTGCACTATGCAATCAAACAGAGACCCTTCATTTCACCATTTATCATTTTTTAATGCATTTTAATTCACCATTTTAATTCAAAAACCCTAATTCTATACTATAAATACCATCCCACACTTTGGATCAGCATCATTCTGAAATTTCTAGTCAAAACTCTAAAAAATTCTCTAAGTACAAGTGGAGTAAAGAAGAGTTAGCAAGCAGTCAATTTCCGGAGAAGAATCAAAAATATTCCGGAGCTCCCGCGACACCACAACGACAACAATCTATTCTTCTATCTCTTATTAATATTACCAAATAGTAAGTCCTCTATAATCTTCTTTTCTCCTCGTTGAATTTATCTTTTTATAAAAATCGATAAAAGTAGAGTTAATACCGATATCACTCTTTCCAACTCCTATAACTCCAATTCCTATTATTTTTTGGTCAAACAAATTTTTATAAAGTACTTGTAACCTTAAACCCTAATATTTAGAATAAATTTTTCATTAAAATTCTCATGCAAAATAACTTTAACTTAAGTTTTTTATTTAAAAACCATGAACTTTAAATATCACCTCTTTTACTATCGCTTAAACATACCTTAGGAAAACTTCACGGGGCAACGACCTACCCCTCACATACACTTGGTTCTATAGAACGATATATCTTTGTTAGAAATTTTTTTACGAGACAATATTACATTAAAATACCACTCACTTTAAAAACGATTTTCTTTTAAAACAGTATTTTAAATTCCTTTGCGAATATACCTCTACAACCCTCTTTAGGGGACCCGCTATTGGATGGTGCGGATTATTGCACATTATTGGCTAGTAAAGCGAGATGCAGACCTCCTCACGGAGCATTCGGTCTCGAAAGGTTTTAAATACGGTTTTTAAGAAAAACACATTTTTCTACTTAAATAAAATTTAATTTTTTTTTAATAATTATATAAAAAATTACAAATCCTTATATTTTCAAAATATAATAAACTTACATTTTTTAAGTGAAAGAATTACAAGTTTCACCAAAATACCATCAAGATATCAACCAGAGACAAGTTTTACAATAAAATACCATGAACTTTCCTAACTATGTAATTATTACTAAAATACCTCAAATCCTTAAAATTCACATCCATAAAAAACTTAAATAATATAAATAACTTCTCGAGGTTTATTTTTAATTTTATTAAAAATATTTTTCATAAAACCCCCTCGAGTTATATAAAACAATATTTAAGAATTTTAGTAAATATAAGTTTGAGCGGGATCAATTCTGTTGAACCCCAGGGAGCCGGAGAAAGTGAGTGTTTGCCTATTTAAGGTAAAAAACATAATGGAGTTATCAATGGTAATTGTTTTGAAAAAAGACACAAATCCTGCCGTCTATGTGCAGTAGTTACTGATAACTCCTGAACCTAATTCAGGATCTAAATCAGTTACAAGTGTCTTACTCAGTCTGAATCTAACTCAAATCCGAATCCAAACTCAGATCAGAGTCCAATTCAAACACGAATCCAACGTCTAACATGTATACTTGAACATGAACTTGAATACCTGAATTCAAACTTCAATATCAAACCTGAATGCTTGACTTGACTTGACCAAACCATGGCTATGACTTGACTACAAGATTACATCCTGAACCTGTTTACTTGAACAAAGTGTGTCCATGGTTTTAGCAAGACTTATAAATATAAGCTATACAATACATTACGCGGGAATAACGTGGTAGATTGGTACGGAATGTATTAACATAGTACGAGATGGTCACTTAAAAGGTACCTATATGAACTCTCGTGCCGTTTTCCCGTGGGTTTTGACGGGGCCTTATAGTACATGTTACCATAGTCTACGAGATAAGATGGACTTCTCTCGCATGCACAAATAGCTTCTGTACCAAACTACAAATAACCACGTTTGAATAAC
Source organism: Agapanthus africanus (assembly GCA_030015575.1). NCBI lineage: Eukaryota > Viridiplantae > Streptophyta > Magnoliopsida > Asparagales > Amaryllidaceae > Agapanthus > Agapanthus africanus. The sequence continues at coordinate 74,578,593 of CM057348.1, forward strand.
AATCATATACATGTAAAACTTAACAGTTTCATTTCATATTACTTGTTATATTCCATTCCTTCTTTTGAGACTTACTGAGCGCTAGTTCACTGACGACATTCCTGTCTATTTCTTTCTTTGGAATGTTCTCCAGGAGGACCAAACTCTCAGAAGATCGAGCCTAGCCAGGAGGACGTGGACCAACTCACCGCGCAACAGGACTACTAGCTTTTCTTATACTTACTTTCAGTTTGTATTCCACTGTTTAAGCATTTCTTTATATCATTGTATCTTTTCTTTTTAAAACAGTTGTATGTAATGATAAATGTAAATAAAAGTTGTTGTTTATATTTTTATATTTCTTGTCATTCTTATGCATTTTACGTATATTTCTTAATTACGCTTAACATATTCATTTCTTAGTAAAAACGTTGCGGTCCACCACGTCACCATTTCCGTCTACTGGAAAGCGAGGCATGACAGGTTTTGTTGTCAGTCCATGTAGGTCAATTCTGCATGAAGTCAAAAGCAATATATATCACAAGAATTATAAGAATCAGTAACTATACATTCCTTACATTTCAAATTTCTTGAATCTATCATAACCTTTCTTTTTCTATCACGGTCATGTATTCTCTCAACAATCCCAGTACCAACGTCAATGGCAACACTCCACCGCCTACTCTACCTCCACCGCCTACTCTACCACCACCACCTACCATTGCGTCTCCTATCAATGAGCAAACGGTAATGCTTTAGACTATAAATAACCTCTTGGAGGGTCAGCAGTAGCAGACTGCTATCTTCATGCACCACTCAGAAGCCGAGGCATCCGGAGTCAAGCAATTCCGGGCACTGTACCCAAAACACTTTTCAGGAAAAGAGAGCCCACTGGAGGCGGAAGAATGGGCTCAGTCGATAGAAGATGACCTGGCAGCAGCACAAGTGCCAGAGATTGCTTAGGCGAGGGTTAGGAACCTACAACTAACAGATAACACCAGAGTTTGGTGGAAGGCTAAAGAAAACCGTCTTGCCAAACCTATCAAATAGAAGACGTTTCACGATATGTTCTATGTGGAGTACTTCCCTGAGACTGCCCATTTCGACATGGAACAACAGTTCATCCACATACAACAAGGCTCGATGTAGAGCAACTCTCTGGATGAATACGATGCTGAGTTTACCATGATTAGCAGGCAAGATATTTTCTAAAAATTCAAATTCCTGATATCACTTATTACACTTGTAACATAAGATTGTAACAGGTTCGTGGCACACCTGATTCCGACTGCTGAGATCCGGGCATGACGATTTCAGCCAGGTTTGGACCCGAAAATCCGAGCTACACTTGCTACAAGGGATTTCCCAATCCATGATCTTGCTATAAAGGCTGCCCGACGCTATGAGGCAGTTGTGAAGAAGAAAGGCAGACCACAGACTTCTGGTGTGAAATGCCCTGCTACACAGATGGTAGGAGGAGCCTCTTCCAGGCCATCATTTGCACCTAGGAGACCGGGAGGATCATTTAACTAGCCCAGTCCAGACTTTTGTTTCTACTGCAAGAGAAATGGACACCTGGCGAAAGACTGCAGGCATGCAAATGGCCTGTGTTTGGTCTGTGGCATATCCACTCACGCTATAGGAGCATGTCCATATCGACTCAACCCAGCTCCAGCACCTAGACCCGCAATCACAGTTCCGCAGCGGCCAGCTATTCAGGCTCTTGCACCTCGTCTAGCCCTACCTGCACCACCTCTACGTGGACCTCCTGCACATCTCCTCGTCAATTCCATCAGGCACAGAGAAACGTGTCTCAAGAGAAAAGGAACGTTTCCCAAGGACAGAGGAATATGCCTCCAGCAAGGAGGAATGTACCCAGATGTCAAGCTTTCACCAAGACGATTATGGAAGCCGAAGCCACTAGAAAAGTAATCACTGGTAATTCCCAATCCTTTCACATCTTTTCAATCCTTGTAAATCACCATATTTTTCTGTATCTAAAACCTGTTAGTTATATGTATGCCCTAGAGGCCATTATTGTATATGTGATATATATTATAGTGGATTCTTGGATATATAAAGAGAGGGCTTTTCTTGCTCGACATGATAGTATGCTATCTGGTTGCTCTTTGTCTTAACATGTTGCCTTCTTTAAGTGATGCTGTCTTACTCTCACATGTTGATAAAGCCCTCAGGATCTGTACTTGACTATCAGGACTATGATGAAGATTATACTAGTGGGGCCAAGGGTAGTCCACAAGTACACCCTATAATTGTTTCTAGTCGAGTGTGTATCGAGACAAGGCATCGATATTCCAGAGTAGACTAGCGTATGCGGATCTTGATCTATATGATGGGCGATGGATGATCCCACATCCATTGGTGTTTGACATCAAAGATGGTATACGGGTGCTCAGTGAAGACTGGGTACTGAACGGACTCGCCAAGAACTCCTAGTTGGTATTATACCTATCGTCAGATAGCACTTCTCTGGTGACACTGGTACAAGTTAGTTTGTAGACCCGAGATCGTCATAGAGTCTTGTGTGATTCCCACTGTGCTTTGATTTCCACCTTACCACATTCAAGAGAATGTGCAAAACGGTGGCTTTTGGGTACATTCCCGAATCACATGGAGGCAATGAGAGATAGGAAGGGATTCGTCTCTCCCGGTATAGGGGTGGATGTTGCGCTGTGCTCGATTGGCCATAACAGGAAGTCCATGGCCAGGGCTGATACGGAGATTTACTGATAAGAATTATCAGTAGTTTCTCGACCCGTTATGAGCCTCACATCGGCACGACTTATCGGTTACTGGGGTCTGATGTTCACCACCCATATACTAGATATGCAACAGATCAGACAAAAAGACCGGACTGTACGGTAGTGTTACTGACAGGCTTTTCAGGAGTAAGAGCAGGCTTTCTTGTTAATCTTCCGATCGCTCAATACCCGGGTAGCCATTACGTCCAGCTAATACTGCTGACGGCTTGTGGGTGCTTGATGTGATCATCACCTACTGCCGACATATTGATGAGTCTTTAGAGTCCTATACAGAGGTTTCACTGGCTCAGGAAAAACGAAGTAAGTGTACATATGTGATATGTGCAGGACCGAGATTAATACGAGTATATGATACCGTATTCTATTCTCAAAATATAAGGTATCGATCGGTTATATGAGATATAGCTGGGTTATCGAATCAAATGTTGATTCGATAAGTCGATGTTGTATCGGTCGGTTATATGAGATATATAACCGGGTTATCAAATCAAGAGTTGATACAAATAATATTAGTCGGTCATATGAGATATAACCATATTATTAAATCAAGTGTTAATTTAATGATTTAATGTATGATTATATATATTTGATATATTAATTTATATTAACTAATATTAGCTCATTAAGCATTTCTTTTTCTCACGTGTGCACACTTAATATATATGTGATATATATTGTGTTTTCTTTTTGTGTCATGCTTGATGCCACATGCAACATGGGTGTATGACTCACACCATGCTAAAGATAATGAAGGGTTTATTTATTTAGAGTAAATCAATTATTATTTGGAAATTGGTCACATGGCATGAAACTTGTAGAAGCTTGGAGACCATTGACTTAGTCCACTAGTTTTGTCTTACACTAGATATTTATTAACCCAACCATTATCTACACTCATGGTTAAGTCTCTACATGAGTTATATGGGATATTTTCTCACCCATGATTGCCGTTCACCCTCTCATCTATTATTTGCTTCTTCTTCATCTTCACTTGAAAGAGCATTCTAGGTTTTTGAGAGGAGAATAAAATAAATGAGAAAATTAATTCTAAAGGAAGCAAAAATCCTACTTCATCATTCTCTACTAAATTAGTAATTTAATTTAGGGTGTTAGCTTAACTAATCCCTCATTAGTGAAGAGATACCTTGGGTTAGTATCTCCTTGACGTAGATCATCTTCGTCCTTGAAGACATCGTGCAAGCACGTTGCTTTCTTCTTGTGGAGCCAGTCTAGAGTCCGCAAAATCACTACTTGGAGCGAAGGGACTACTACACGGAGTTATTGAAGTGAAAGACCGGTCTACAAAGTTTGTATTTCTAGTTCACTTAGTTGTAAAGTAGTTTACACATTGTATTGTCTAAATCTTTAGTTAAAGATTCTAGGATTAGGATTGTTTTGTACGACAAATTTTTGAAAATGGCATGGACGATACCTCCCGAAACCTTACTGTTGTGCCAAGCAATCCTACAGTGGTATCGGAACCAAGGTAGAGATTTAAACGATATTTGTAGAATTACGAAACCGAAACAACTCCGAAACACTCGAAACTAACAACCCAGTTTCTGTCAATTTTTAAAGTCGTCGAAAAGAATTTTATGCAACTGCAGAATGTTATATGAGATGTAACATGAACACTGAGAAAATACGAACCAATTCTAGCTGATTTGACCTTAGCACATACCCTCAAAAATCGAGCAGGCCGATCCCAGTTGCTCTGCTCCGGTTCGTATTTTCCTGGTGTTCTGGTCTCTGGGTTTTAGTGTTTTAGGTGTTACTTATTTTTGTTAAATTTGCATGTGATGTTATCTTTTTGCAAAGGCAATTCGGAGCGTTTCGTAGTCGTAATTCTAACTATATTTTGGGTTATAGACGGTGTTAAAAAGTTCGAACGGATATCAAATACCCACTTTAACCCTCGACGGAAAATTTTCCCAGAGTTGGATTTTTTCCGAGTTAAAGAATATTCAAAAATCATGCAAGTAATGCGATGGACCCTCTAGAAAAACAAGACCTTAACTCGATTCTATGACCGTAATAACCGCCACCAAACCCTAGATTTTACGGCAGTTCCGCCGTGCCATAGGTAAGGCAAGGGTTGACCCTTCTACGGTTAGTTCATAGGTATTGTTGCATGTGATGAGTATTTTTAAACTGCGTTCAAGTGTTGAGCTTTTTGGGAAATTTTGGGTGTTTGTTGATTCGATCGGAATGTTTAACGTCGTCTAGCTATTTGTGGAATGTGATACAATATGTGAAATTCATATAGTTAGGCATGGAATCCAAAGTATGTGATAATTTGGGTTTATGATGTCTAAGGTGATTGTGGATTCCAAATGTTGTAGTTTAACATTTTCTTTTCTGCGACCGTAAGTGTAATATGTGGTGTATCACCGTTTTCATTGCTATATGTCAACGACAATTGTGATACGCATATTTACTTACGTTGATGACATGTGATGTTATGTATTGCTGGAATATGTTATATTGGATCGTCGTGTTTTGAATAGCCGGGGGTTTTATGTGAGATGGGGGTTTTTATTTTCATTCATATAAAATTTATTGTATGTAATATTCTTTTATTGGGGAACTTCCGGGTTGAGGATGATATCACCAATGTTGTATATTATTTACTTTTCCGTATTAGGATAGACCCAAGAAGGGGAGCACAAGTAACCGGGTTCTAGAGTCCAGTGGGAGACCATCTCAAGGAGTTGAGTCCGGGTCTCCTAACTCTAGAATTGATAGGGTTGTTTGCCGCTCTCGTAGGGGTTTAGGGATGTGGGTTTTTGGCTATTCATCGCGACCATGGAATCCGTGTTTTATACTGGCTTAATTTAAAACACGGAATTTCTAGTATATCCAATATTTCATATGTTATCTTCTGCTGCTGATATTCTGTGATGTGATCACTTTATATGTCTGAGACGAATGCTTTATTATTGTATATATGATATATAATAGACGTTGCTTATATTTTGCACCCGCGCTAGTCCCGCCCCGCTATGTCGTTAGTTAAGTAACCTAACGGTGCATAACGGGACACCGTGGAGAATGTAGATGGTATATGCGTACGTTGTATTTTCGTTTCTTCTGTAATACTTAGGAAGCATAAATGATAGGAATTCATTAATGAGATTAATGAAAAGAGAAGAAACCTAAAAGATGTAGAATCATATTTTCAAAAAGTGTAGCTCTAGTTTTTTGCTTTGCATAGCGGTATTCCTTGTAGAATATCCAGCACCTCATTTGATGAGGAAAGAGCCGAGGTCCTTTCACTGGGAGTGACCTCTTTAGAGAAACTAGCAGATGCTACAACCTACTCGGTTTTGTCTTTTGATTGCTTGTTTTATTTCTTTCTTTGCATAGCGGTATTTATGAAATATCCTACACCTTATTCGATAAGGAAATAGCCGAGATCCCTTCACCGGGAGTGACCTCTTTAGCAAAACTAGTTAAAAGCCTAAAAAACACACCTTTTCAAAAATCACTAGTTTCTACAATGATATCAAGTTCATTACGCAAAAGGGTTTTCTTAAAAAAACCTGTCGTAGCCATCCATCATTTCAGGTAAGTGACATTTAGTATTCGTGCTACGTTTGTTGATCTCTGTCAAGGCGTAGTGTGCAGTAGCTGATTAGTGCTTATCTGTAATGCATGTGATGCGATTAGATTAGGGTAGTCGTACGACCTTGTTGACCTCTGTCAAGGGTCGTGCGGGTGGGTTTAATTCAATCATGAAATGACGGGTTGAACTTGACTAGCGCACTATAGTTTGTTGACCTCTGTCAAGGTCATAGGACGCTTGGGGCAAAATATTATCGGGAATTTCAAAGTGTTGAAATTTGCAATGAGATTTCATACCTTTTATGAGATAGTTGAATCCCGATACCCACTGCGAGTAAGAGTTACTCCTGGGAGATTTTTACACATCACAATTAGCCAATCAAGTAGGTGTCTAGAAAGGTGTTAATGGGGTTACGCCCCTGGGAAAACGAGGTTTATTTTAATTAGGTCTGTGCGAAAGCACGGGGAAGCTCCCTCAAAGTACCAACACTGGCCTGGCCGAAAGATTGGCGAACTTGTAAGGTGTAATTAATCCCGATCAGTCTTACCTTTTAGGGTTTGAAGGAAGATTTGATAAAATCAATGGGAGTCATCCTGATTAGATAAAATAATAAACCAATCTAATTTTGTAAGGGCATACGCTAAGTGTTTTCTTTTCTCTCTCTCTCCAGGTAGCGATCATGTCAGGCCTTAATCAAGATAATAATATGGATATATTGACCGAACTCGCTTGTTATGCTGAGCAGGGGAACGTTGGTTCCGCTCCAATTTATAGTTGTTATAAATCCGAGTAGGAAATAGAAAAATATCCGGATTTCCACGCCACCCAAACGAAGAATGAGCGTGTTGATGCATCTTCTTCGGGTGTTTTAGTCACCCAGAACCGTTTCTCAGTACACTCTACATATTGGGTATTAGATACTGAATCGGGATTTCACATATGTAATATATTACATGGGCTAAAGAAAGGTAGAGAACTATGAGTAGGTGATCATTCCGTACTAGTAAGGAATGGTGCAAATGTTGTAGCCAAAGCAGTTGGCGAATATCACCTTGTATTACCAAATGGTAATATATTGATTCTGAACGAATGCTATTACATACCGACCCTGATATGCAATCTTATATCAGTTTCTTTATTAAGTAAAGAAGGATATAATTTTGTAGTACAGGATAATGTTATGAACATCTTCCTGAATCAAAAGTTGATTGGATCAGGCTTGCCGAGTAATGGCATATACATTCTAAATCAAACCACAGTTCTTAACGTACAAAACACACACAAGAGAAAGAGTTCAGAAATGAACGAATCCTTCATGTGGCATTGTAGACTAGGTCATATCAATACAACACGACTAGATAAGTTATATAAGGATGGATATTTAAATCCGTTCGAATTATCATCTTATGAAACTTGTCATTCATGTCTCAAAGGAAAGATGACCAAAACTCCGTTTACTGGACACGGAGAAAGAGTTACGAAACTCTTAGGACTGATACATAGTGATGTATGCGGTCCCATATCTACACATGCCAGGAATGGTTCTTCATACTTCATTATATTCACTGACGATCTCTCAAGATACAGACATGTGTTCCTATTGAAACACAAGTCTGAAAATTTTGAGAAATTCAAAAAATATAAGCATGAAGTTGAGAACCAAATGGGTAAAAGTATTAAAATCCTACGATCTGATCAGGAAGGAGAATACTTGAGCATGGAATTCTATGACTATCTAAAAGAGAATGGGATTCACTTTCATCTTACTCCTCCATATATACCACAGCACAACTGTATATCGGAGCGGAGGAATCGCACCCTATTGATATAGTGTGCTCTATGATGAGCACCGCTGAGTTGCCTATTTCCTTTTGGGATTATGCGCTTGAAGCAGCAGCATACCTATTGAATCAAGTTATATCTAAATCTGTACCTACCACACCATATGAGATATGAAGAGACCATGTCTTAAACGTTTTAAGATATGTGGTTGTCCGGCCTATGTCAAAAGGCAAAATCCGGACAAACTCGAGGCACGATCGATTCGTTGTAAGCTTATTGGATATTCTAAACATTCAAATGGATATCTCTTCTATCACAGTGAACAATAAAAGGTGTTTGTTGCTCAACATACCACCTTTTTAGAAAAGGAATTTCTTGCAAATGAAATTAGTGGCGAAGAGGTAGAGCTGGAAGAATTTCCAGCAGCTCAAACTACAACTGAAGATTTAGTAGAACCAGAAAATTCGATAGTTCCCAACGAACTTCAGCCTCTTCGCCCATCTAGTAGGGTTGCTCATCCAACTGAGAGATACTAAGGTTTTTTCGTTGATAGTGAAAGAGAGGATTGCATCATGGAAGATGATGACCCAACTAGTTTCGAGCAAGTGATTTGTATGATTTTCGCGTATACATTTTTTTATCTCTTATCTCTACTAAAGATACAAGTCCTATTCTTCATTCCTATCTCTTATCTAAATCCCAATCACATACCCCTACGTGTGTGTATATATCACCCCTACACTTGGAAATTCAAATCAAGCTATCATACTCTTGTCCGTTGTTCAAAGCACTTCTTAATTGGTGAATTTTTAGATGAATTTCGCTCACATCCTTCATGCGATCGTTAATACTTCTTGAGGTACCAACAACCGATTACAAAATGTGTAGGCATAATAAAGCGTAATTTCTAGTCTTGTAACACCTAAGACTTTAGCAGTGACTCCCAAACCAGTTGGTCTAAGGCACTAGGTGATAAGGCACCCTTGATAAATATTTTTTCATTAATGTAGCCTTGAGTAATTACAAAAACTAGTGTTCATTTTTTTATCTCTTTATTCACATTTGTATTTTTATTTTAACTTTTTTTCGTACTAAGGACTTTAGACAAGAGCATTTCAAGATCTCTTCTACTATTCCAAGTTTCAAGGTTCGTGTTTGTGTAATCTGTAGGGTATTTTCAGAATTTAGAGTTAAGCTTAGGAATTATTTTTCAGACTCACACTTTAATAAAAAATATCAATACTCTTCCTTTATCTTGACTTAGCCCAAGAAGTGAACTCGAAATTTGCCTATTTCTAAATAAACTACAAAGACATATACTTTTTACCGTTAAATTTTAAGAAAGGTTATTTTTAAGGTTTTTAATTTACTAAGTCTAAAATCTAGTTGTTCCTAACTAGTTATCCTTTTTGTCAAACTCAAGTCAATTATGGCCAAAATTGAATACTTTAATTTTTATAATTTTTTAAAATTTTCAATTTTTATGGGTTTTAAAATAAGTATGCAAATGCAAAAATATACATATGAATGCGAAGGAAGAAAGCTTACCGAGCACACCCCCAAACTTAAACTTGACAGTGTCCTCACTATCATGCTATACCAAGAGGGTCAAAATGTCGGCACTCCCCTGTTTATTTATTTATAATTTTTTTTTATTTTTTATTGTTAAAAGAAAAACAAAATATATATAAAACAAGGTTCCCCCCAAACTTAAGTGAAATAGTGTTTCCACTGTTTAAGCGTTAAAGTTCTGAGTTAGGGAGGAGAAAAATCAAACTATACAAGACCTTACACAGACCAAAGGTTAGCACCAACCATTCAAAAATTCTATCGTGATAATGGAAGGGTTGGTGAAAGAATGGAGTGTAGAGAAAGGAGTTGAGAAACACACGAGACCGTATGGGAAGAAGAGTGGAATATGGTCTCGGTGGAGGAGAAGAATGGCGGAAAAGAGAAAGAAGTGTAGTACGAACTTGAGGGTGTAAATCGAGTGAATAAATTAGCACAACTTGTGATGACCGATGTGTTAAAAGCGATTGTGCTAATCTATCAACCCGTCAAGAAATGTGATCAAATCTCTCAAGATTCGCGAGAAAACATGGGTACGTCGAACATGGTAAACCCTCCATTGAAAATGGAAACGCGACGGAGTCTTGCATAGTCGAAACGATAGGAAGGACGAAAGAGAGTGATTTAGAGATAGTCTTATTCTCACCTAAGTAATCTGTCTCGAACTTGAAAAATTCCATCAATAGTTCGAAATGACTGAAAGCATCCGAGTCTGATGGTTCAACTAACTCATCTGAAAATTTAAATGACTCAAACTCGGGAGGTGAGTTTTCAACATCGTCCGAAAAAATGAAACACTAGTAATCGTTATCGTCTGTGAGAACCGTATCAGATTCAAAGAGGTACGCACTAGTGGCGTCCAAAATGCTGTGATCGAATAGAAATCTTTCAAACTCGCAGTCCTCCTGTGTGATCTTTTGTGTGGTCGGAACGATTGGAAGGAGGGAGGGTGATTTAGGAAGTATGACAGTTAAAGGTTTAGGATGATGAATTGGAAAATCCGACACATCAAACAAAAATGTTTTATCCTCAATATTATTCTCAATACTCTTCTCAATACCATCCTCATAATTCTCCTCAAAATTTAGCTTATCCATGCCATTATCATCAAAATCAAGACGCAGATGAGGTTCAGGAGAAACATTTAATGACTCGGGATGATGAATTGGACATAAAATTTTAATCAAATCTACGGGTTCATCATCCAAAATATTCCCGGCGTCAATATCCTCAATCAAGTAAAAATCAATTTTTTCAGACACCTCATCAAAAGCATGGATACAATTAATTTAGGCTCTAGAGTGGAGGTGTAAAGTTCAAAAGGATTAGGTATGGTTTCACTCGAAAGAAACTCTTCACAATCTGGCAAATCAAGCACTACAAAGTCGCACAACTCATTAAATATTTTATTTTCAACTGATGAATCATTTGGAACACTTATTTGAAAACCGGAGTTGTGGGATTCAATTGGGTATGGGTAGGTTTGATTTAGAAAGGTGTATAACTCACTCTCTCCTCTCAAATTCTCACTCTGTCCAACCGCTTCCTCATACATTGGAATTTTTAGAGCTAGTTGGAAACTAGCTACCGGTTCACTAGGTTGCATAAGGGCGGTCATGGATGCATCCACATTTCTAATCATTTGGTTTGTCACTACCATATAAGCCTCCAACGACCGTTCTAGACTCGACATGGGTTGTGAAGGGGTTTCAGTAAAAGATTCAAAATTGTTTGGATACGTGAAACTCCCAAATGGTTGTGTCGAAGCAATGTTTAGTGAATGCGGGAAAGTCGGGTAGGACTGGTAGGAATTGGATGGTTGGACAGGAGTAGGATCAACATTTGAATAAAAAGGTGAATGGACTTGTTAATCCCAAGAACTAAAAGTGTTGAAAGGAGTGAAAGATCGATTACGAGATTGTTCAATATGTTCAGCTATAGAAATGGGTTTCGGAATGACAATATGACTCGAAAAAGGGGTATCAATGTAAGAAAGGTGTGAAGGTTGAAATGGTTGATACAAAGTGGATTGTGGAGTCAAACTATTTCTCCTAGACGCTTCTATTCGATCTTTCAAAGAAATTTTGAGCATGGAGGAGTCGTCCGTAAATCGACTGAAACAATTCGTGTACGAAACAAAGTTTGGTTCAAGGTACTAAAGTTCGGCAAAAGATTTGTGAGGTGGGGTACCCATGATGTAAGAAGGAGAAGAAAAAGAAGGTGGGTGTAAGTGGGGTGCAATGGATTTCTTGGCGACAAAATTTTGCAAGTCTGTGTAAAAATTTTCCCTTTTTTATGTGGAGTTTTTTGCAAAAAATTTCGATAAAGGGCTTAGACACACTTTCAATCAACCAAAAATGCACAATCAGGACTAGATCTAGGGTCACCTAGGTCAGTTAGATAGCTCCTAACTATTCCAAAGGGCAAGAAATAGGAGCTCAAATCGCCTCTTCACTGCCAATTGTGGCCAGGTAAGTACCAGGTGAGTGGGAGGCTCTCCACTACAAGTAGTGACCCTAATTAAGTAACCACTTGCCTTAGACACACTTGCCTAGACACCACAAAGTCAGATTAGGATAAACGGTCGATGCCTACAACTAGTCCTCTGTCCTATTGAGCGCGATGTCCTTAGGGCTGAGTCTAATCTTTTTTAAATAATAATGGTCAATGCAATATGCCTTATGTGATTTCTGCGGTCCTGGGAAGGGTGATGAAATCCCCACCTAATCTGGATTGGTTTCAAGCCCCTTAAAGTCCGATTAGAAATATGCAAAGCAGTAACAATCACTTGCAAACAAATTTTTTTTTTTATATTTTAAGCACGACGCAAAGAATCCTGCATAAGATCAATTATTGGAAGGGGGAGAGATATTTTAGCGCAAACAATCCTGTAAGAGATTTTTCAGAGGAGATTTCAGAGATTTGCAGAAAAGGAGAGAGAAAGCTTACAGAAAAAATTGCACGTGCTGATGTCACCAGGAGGCGGCGGTTCCGCGGCAAGGAGGGGGTTCTGGCGGCAGAAGCGCGGTCGTCTGGGCTGTTCGGTTCCCGAGAAAATTTTGGAGATGATGATGTCACCTCCTGACCGCGGATGCGCGGTCAAATTCTGGTCAACACGGCGGAAAAGCGGCAAGATGTGCGGTTCAGATCTCCAGATTTCTTCTGCTACTCAGTTGTTAGTATCCTCTATTGCTCGGATATGCAGTTTTCTGTTTTGATCTCTGAATTTTTCCAGATCCGAATTTGTTCTTCGGTCCTGCAAAATTCACACGAAAAATACCTTTCACAAAATAAAAGATGATAAATTTTTATATTTATTTTTTTTATTTTTCAGTTTTTATGATTTTTTCTAATTTTCTATTAACCCAAAATTGCAAAAAGAAAATAACACGCCATCCCCAACAATGGCGCCATTTGATTTGTATGATTTTCGCGTATGCGTTTTTTAAAAGATGAATCAAAAATATTTATAAACCGCAATCAAGAACGGCGTCACTTGGTAGCTAGCCGGTGAGTACGGGTCGGTCCACAGGGATGTTGTGCATTTCCTAATTTGGTCTAACGAGTTAATTCCAAACGGTGTGAATGGATTATTGCTAAAAACTAAGATTATCTAGATCTAAATCTTGTTAGGGTTAGGTTTAGGTTAAGTTTGGAAATTGAAGATTTCCTCACCGCTTTCAATACCCAAATTAAGATCTCTTTAGGAGTTATGGTAATTATTAATAAAGGTGATTAGTACCATCGGGAAGAAACGATGTTTTTATCTCTAGGTTCTTATCCTTCTTTTCTTAATCCTTACCCTAACCTCCATGGAAAACACTCTCAACCGGGCCTTTATATTACGGTATAACCGCTACCTCGTGGGATAGGGTGCCGTAGAGAGCGGTGTGCATGCATGCATAGAGTCCTATAAAAACGTGTGATGGGAAAGATAGGGGTGAGAGATCTTCATCTCTCAAGCCTTCTCCAAAGCTAACCTTAACAAGCGAGGAGACTACTAGCTCATTAGGGAATTGAAGAATATATCTAACTATCTAATTAGGGCAAGAAATTAAAGATCTATACTAAGGCAGAATAAAAATTAACTAAGGCAATTAAATAAAACTACTTTCTTTATTGATGGCTCTCTCCAAACAGGATTTTAGGGTTCTATTTATAGATTCATAGAAACCCTAGGTTACAATCGCGTCATATCTGTTTTTACAAATTTACCCCCTAAGAAAAAGACCTAGTTAATGCACCGCCAGCGCACCGACATTTTTCCACCGACACGGGTCCTTGATGGCCGCGATTCCGCGGCCAAAGCCTACATTTGGTCGCGGTTCCGCGGCCGTATTTAGGCTTTGTTGGCTCATTTTCTTTGGGCTGATTCCTGTTGCATTTTTCTTGGTTTTTCTTCAGTTGTTTTCTCAGATTGGCTTCTGGTTCTCTTCCAGATCTCCACAGTGAATAATGTAGTGGACTTTACCACTTGCTTCGTGACGAAGTCTTGAAACTTGCACTGCCTTTGTTCTTTGTGAAATCATCCATTGATCTTCATTTAGTCTTCAAACTGTAGTCTTGATCAAGATTCTTCCATTTGTTTGGTCGTAGTCTTACTTTTGTATTGTCTTTTTATCTTTTTCACTGTTTTTGTTCCGAGAACCTGTAACCTGCAACTAAGTAGCAGACATGAGTCAAAAGCACCTGCTTATTTGTAAACTGAATAAGAATGGGGAATAAAATAATGCAAAATTATGGTATGAACAGCAGGCCATCACGAGTGGGAACTCTGTGAAATGGCTGGATGCAGTGTGATGTGAGATGGAATCCATGTACACCAACAAAGTATGGACTTTGGAAGTTGCTCCTGAAGGGGTAAAACCCATTGGGAGCAAATGGATCTTTAAGAAGAAACTTGGTGTAGATGGAAAAGTTGAGACTTTCAAAACTAGACTTATTGCAAAAGGTTTTAGTCAAAGACCAGGTGTGGATTATGATGAAACCTTTTCTCCAGTGGCTATGCTTAAGTCCATCCGTATCCTGCTTACCATCGCTGCATACCATGACTACAAAATCTTGAAAATGAATGTTAAAACCGCCTTTCTAAATGGTGATTTAGAAGAGTGCGTGTACATGACTCAGCCAGAGGGCTTCGTGAACAGTGGGAGTAGCGGAAAGGTGTGCAAGCTGCTTAAATCTATCTACGGGTTGAAGTAAGTATCGCGGAGTTGGAACATCTGTTTTGATGTGGTAGTCAAAGAGTTTGACTTCATCAAAAACGTAGACGAGTCTTATATATATAAGAAGGCGGCAGAGAGTAAGGCTGTCTTCCTCGTATTGTTCGTGGATGACATACTCTTTATAGGAAATGATGTTCCTATGCTGCACTCAGTCAAGCTTTTCTTATCACAAAGATTCTCAATAAAAGATCTAGGTAATGCCTCCTACATCTTAGGGATTAAGATCTATAGAGATATATCTAAACGGATACTGGGATTGTCCCAATTCAGGTATATTGACACCATATTAAAGAGGTTTAGTATCGAAGAATCCAAGCGTGGGAATTTACCCACGATAACAGGACCCGCTCTCTTTAAAAAGATGTCTCCCAAGACTGATTTGGAGAGAGCTCGCATGCAAGGGATACCTTATACTTCGGCAGTAGGCTCTATTATGTACGTGATACTATGTACCAGACCCGATGTAGCATACTTAGTGACTAGGTATCAAGCAGATCCAGGAGAGAGTCACTGGACAGCTGTGAAAAACATTCTCAAGTACTTGAGAATGACTAAAGAGATGTTCTTGGTGTATGGTAAAGGTGAACTCCAAGTGGAGTCCTTTACCGATTCGAGCTTCCAGAGTAATAAGGACGACTCTAAGTCAGTCTCGGGATTTGTATTTACCCTCAATGGAGGGGCGGTTTGTTGGAAAATTTCCAAGTAAGAAACCATGGCAGACTCGACGATGGAGGCTGAATACATCACTGCCAACGATGCTGCCAAAGAGGCCGTCTGGATGAAGAAGTTCAAAACTGAACTTGGAGTGGTTCCGTCCATTGAGCATCCAATACCCTTGTATTGTGATAACAATGGAGCAGTGGCATTGGCCAAGGAACCCAGGTCCCATCAGCGATCCAAGCATATTCTGAGGCGGTATCACTTGATCCGGAAGATAGTTGATAGCCGGGAGATCAAGGTCAGGAGAGTTAACACGAAGGACAACACGGCAGATCCACTCATAAAAGCCATACCCCAGATACAATTTGAGAGACTCTTCGGGATGTTAGGAATGAGATACGACAACAACTGGTCGTAGTGCAAGTGGGAGATTCTTAGTTATATGTATGCCCTAGAGGCCATTATTGTACATGTGATATATATTATAGTGGATGCTTGGATATATATATATATATAGGACTTTCTTACTCGACATGATAGTATGCTATCTGGTTGCCCTTTGTCTTAACATGTTAACTTGTATAAGCGATGCTGTCTTGCTCTCACATGTTGATAAAACCCTTAGGATGTGTACTTGACTACCAGGACTATAATGGAGATCATACTAGTGGGGCCAAGGGTAGTCCACAAGTACACCTTATAATTGTTCCTAGTCGAGGGTGTATCGAGACAGGGCATCGATATTCCAGAGTAGACTAGCGTATATGCATCTTGACCCATATGATGGGCGATGGATGATCCCACATCCATTGGTGTTTGACATCAAAGATGGTATACAGGTGCTCAGTGGAGACTGGGTACACTGAACGGACTCGCCGAGAACTCCTAGTTGGTATTATACCTATCGTCAGATAGCAGTTCTCTGGTGACACTGGTACAGATTGGTCTGTAGAGCCGAGATAGTCATAGAGTCTTGTGTGATTCCCACTGTGCTTTGATTTCTACCTTACCACGTTCAAGAGAACGTGCAAAACGGTGGCTTTTGGGTACAGTCCCGAATCACATTGAGACAATGAGCGATAGGAGGGGATTTGTCTCTCCCGGTATTGGGGGTTGATGTTGCGTTGTGCTCGATTGGGCATAACAGGAAATCCCTGGCCATGGCTGATACAGAGATTTACGGATAAGTGTTATCAGTAGTTTCTTGTCCCGTTATGAGCCTCACATCGACATGACTTATCGATTACTGGGGTCTGACGTTCACCACCCTTATAATAGATATGTGACATATCAGACGAAAAGACCGGACTATATGGTAGTGTTACTGACATGCTTTTCAAAAGTAAGAGCAGGCTTGCTTGTTGATCTTCTGATCGCTCAATACCCGGGTAGCCGTTACGTCCAGCTAGTACCGTTGACGACTTGTGGGTGCTTGATGTGATCATCACCTACTGTCGGTATATTGACGAGTCTTTAGTGTCCTACACAGAGGTTTCACTGGCTCAGGAAAAACGAAGTAAGAGCACATATATGATATGCACGGGACCGAGATTAATACGAGTATATGATACCGTATTCTATTCTCGCGATATAAGGCATCGTTTGGTTATATGAGATATAGCCAGATTATCGAATCAAATGTTGAATCGATAAGTTGATGCTGTATCTGTCGGTTATATGAGATATATAACCCGGTTATCGAATCAAGAGTTGATACAAATAATATTAGTCGATCATATGAGATATTAACGGATTATTAAATCAAGTGTTGATTTATTGATTTAATGTATGATTATATATATTTGATATATTAATTTACATTAACTAATATTAGCTCACTTAAGCATTTCTTTTTCTCGCATGTGCACACTTATCATATATGTGATATATATTGTGTTTTCTTTTTGTGTCATGCTTGATGCCACATGCAACATGGATTTTTGAGACTTACACCATACTAATAATAATGAAGTGTTTATTTATTTAGAGTAAATCAATTATTAGTTGGAAATTGGTCACATAGTATGAAACTTGTAGAAGCATGGAGATCCATTGACTTAGTCCACTAGTTTTATCTTACACTAGGTATTTATTAACCCAACCATTATCTACACCCATGGTTAAGTCTCTACATGAGTTATATGAGATATTTTCTCACCCATGATTGCCATTCACTCTCTCATCTATTATTTGTTTCTTCTTCCTCTTCACTTGAGAGAGCTCTCTAGGTTTTTGAGAGGAGAATAAAAAAAGTGAGAAAATTAATTCTAAAGTGAGAAAAAAATCCTACTTCATCATCCTCTACTAGATTAGCAATTTAGTTTAGAGTGTTAGCTTCACTAATCCCTCATTAGTGAAGAGATAGCTTAGGTTAGTGTCTCCTCGATGTGGATCATCTTCTGCCTCGAAGACATCGTACAAGCTCGTTGCTTTCTTCTTGTAGAGCCACTCTAGAGTCCGCAAGATCACTACTTGGAGCGCAGAGACTACTATACGGAGCTATTGAAGTGAAGGACCGGTCTATAAAAGTTGTGTATTCCTCACTTAGTTGTAAAGTAGTGTACACATTGTATTGTCTAAATCTTTAGTTAAATATTCTAGGGTTAGGATTGTTTTGTACAGCAAATTTTTGAAAATGGCATGGACGATACCTCCCGAAACCTTGCTGTTGTGCCAAGCAATCCTACAAAACCAACCTCACACAACTTAGGTACTATACTAGTAGCCACCCTTCCTGCACCGCACTGTTCGACACTGGAGTGTCACACTGCTTCATGTCGCAACGATTCGTTAGAACGTATGCAATTCACGTGAAGCCACTTATTTCAAGCTGGAATGTCAGTTCTGGGAATGGAGTCTTGAAGGCAACTATGGGATTTGATTAGTGTCCAGTTGTAGTTTGAAGACGAGAATTCTATGCGAATTTCAAAGTATTGGACATCCTAAATTTCGATGTTGTGTTGGGAATGGACTGGCTAGGAGTTTTCTATGCTACAATTGACTGCCGTCAAAATAGGGTAGTATTTGAGATACCAGATCACCCAGTCTTCTAGTTCAAGAGTGGAGATAGAACGTTGGAGCCAGGAATATTCCGTGCTACGCCAAAGAATGCAGAAGTGTTTACTCTACCGGTGGAATAAAAAAAATCAGAGATCGTTCGAGAGTTCGAGGATGTGTTTCCTGAAGATATAGTAGGTTTGCCTCCCAATCGAGCTCTTGTATTCAGCATTGATTTACTACCTTGTGCGCAACCGGTAATCAAAGCTTCATATCGGTCAAGTCCAGAAGGATTGAAGGAGATCCGTACTCAGTTGGACGAACTCCCAAAGAAAGGTTGGGTTCGTTCCAGTACTTCAAGTTGGGGATCTTTAGTTTTGTTCGTGAATAAGAAAGAAGGTTCATACAGGATGTGTGTAGACTACCGAGCTCTGAACGAAGTGATGATTAAGAACAAGTATCCACTATTTCGCATCGATGATCTTCTCGATCAGCTAAGTGGGTCTTGTATATTTTTGAAGCTAGAACTTCGTTCGGGTTATCATCAGGTGAAGGTCAAAGAGTCCGATATTCCGAAGACGGCGTTTATGACTCGATATGGTCATTATGCGTATCTTGTAATGCCATTTTGAGTTACCAATGCACTTGCTATTTTTATAAATCTAATGAACGAAGTTTTCCGAGAGTACTTAGACATGTTCGTTGTCATCTTCATCGACGACATCCTGGTGTATTAAAAGAATCGGAAAGAACATGCTGAGCATTTACGGATTGTCTTGGAGACATTGTGACAACATCAGCTCTATGCCAAGTATAGCAAGTGTAAATTTTGGCTAGACCAAGTTGGATTTCTCGGACATATCATTTCAGACGAAGGAATCTCAGTAGATCCAGCTAAGGTGGCAGCTGTCAGCAAATGGCCAACACCAAAGACGGTGAAAGATATACGAAGTTTCTTGAGATTAGAAGGATACTGCCGACGATTCATTGAATGCTTTTCAAAGATTGCTGCACCGCTGACCATGCTCACACATAAAGATGAAGTATTCGTGTGGTCAGAAGCATGTGAAAAAGCTTTTGTAGAACTCAAATCAAGATTAACTTCAGCTCCTATTCTTGTAATACCGGATCAATCTGGAGGATTCGTCTTATATTGTGATGCTTCCGGTAAGGGATTAGGATGTGTTCTATACCGGCATGGAAAAGTTATAGCTTTTGCATCAAGACAGCTGAAAGTTCATCAGCGCAACTATCCAACACATGATCTGGAGTTGGCAGCCATTATCTTTGCACTTCAGATTTGGCGCCTCTATTTTCTGGGAGAACGAGTGGATATATACACCGACCATAAGAGTATGAAGTATGTACTTACTCAAAAGGAATTAAACATGCGGCAGAAAAGATGGCTAGAACTCATGGCAGACTTCGACATCAACCTACAGTATCATCCCGGGAAAGTGAATGTAGTTCCTGATGCACTTAGTCGCCAGTAGCAATGAATCTCACTGCTCAGTGGAAGCTACAGTAGGAATTGCACAGATTGGCGATCGAATTAGTTATTCCAGGTAACGCTTCGTATATGATGAACTTACAAGTTCAATCTACCCTTGTCAATCAGATCAAAGCAGCTCAAGCAAATGATGCCAAGCTACAAAAGTTTCGAGAACAAGTAGAAAGTGGATTTCGAACTGATTTCATCATCCATGAAGATGGATCCTTGAGATATGGAAGTCGATTATGTATACCATACGGTCCTGTTCGAGAAGAGTTGATGAAAGAAGCTCACAGCTCACCGTACTCAGTACAACCCGGTGGTACAAAGATGTATAAGGATCTACGGAAACACTACTGGTGGCATGGAATGAAGCGCGAAGTACCCAAAAGCGTAGCCAAGTGTATGGTGTGTCAGCAAGTGAAGGCTGAACATCACAGAACTACTGGTCTATTTCAGCAGTTACCAATCCCAGAATGGAAATGACAGCACATTATCATGGACTTCATGACTGCCCTTCCTCGCAGCACGAAGGGTAACGATGTGGTATGGGTTATTGTGGATCGACTCACCAAGTCGGCTTATTTTATTCATTTTCGAGTTAGCCAATCTACTTAGACGTTAGCAAAGAAGTATATGGAGGTGAGAATGAATCTAAACTAAGATTTAACTCTTAAAAATGTACTATATTGATAACCATGAACTCATGCAAGAGATTGTGAGATTACATGGAGTACCAGTTTGCATCTTCTCCGATCGTGATACAAGATTCCGATCACAATTTTGGCAGAGTCTGCAAGCTAGCCTGGAAACGAGTCTGAATTTCAGCACGGTTTACCATCTGTCATGCCCCGCTTCCCAGTATACGGGCAGAAGACGCAACGACGCCACTACATATTTACTCTGAAGTAAATATGCTAAGCGTATCTAAGCAATATAAAAGAAATATACACAAGAGATAAAAGGTATAACTGAACATCAACTTTATTTATTCACATTCTTTTTACAATACATAGAAAAGTAAATAAATAGGATAAAGAGATGCCTAAACAGTGGCATAACAGAAAAGGAAAAGTACTGAAATAAAAGTGTACAATGAACTAAAGCTCTGGATCGTATGCAAGCTGGTCCAAGTCCTCGCCAGTAGGCTCGATCTCTGGAAGATCCGAATCACCTGACGACATTTAAAGAAAAAGAAAAAGAATGTCGCCAGGGACCAAATCGCTCGGTAAGTCCCAAGGATAAGGGAGAAATAGAATAGACAAAGAGTATGAGAGAGTGTGTAGCTTTTACAGTTGTATTATATTATTATATTGTTGTATTGAGTGTTAACGCTGTTGTTTGTAGCTTGGTACAGAAGGATGCCAGTGTATATGAGAGGTGTCTCACTTGCCCCGGAAACTAAGGTATCAGGAACTCAAGGAACCGTTTATGCCATGGTACAACAGTAATGGAATATAGATTATGTGTCTTATGGTTGCAGTCTCGTGCCACTTCTAACACCTTTCGTACCAATCTACCCCTTAAACCCCGCGATATCTTGATTGTATTGTTTGTATTGTGTTGTCTTGTAATATAGATTGTATAATTGGATGACTTGCCAAAACTATGATATCAGTAAATGGATATAAATGCAGAATCATGGATGTAACTAGAGAATCATGTAAATGGAAGTATATCCATGGTTCAGTTCAGTCAATATAGATTGAATAGATTGAATATATGTATTCATGGATTCATGTTAGATTGTAGATTGTACTTGAATCAAATTCAAGTCAGGTTATTTATATTGAGACTCAGTCTGAATCAGAATAATTAGAAAAGAAATTGAAGTCCTGAATTAGGTTTTGATGTTATCGGTAACCGCTGCACATGGACAGCGGGATTTGTGTCTTTTTCAAAGACGATTACTGTGTTGATAACACCGTTGTTAAGTTGTCTACCTTAAATAGACAAGCACGCACTTCTCCGGCTCCCCGAGGCTCAAAACATTGGTCCCGTTTAAACCTATATTTACTAGGGTCCTTATTGTAATTTATAGAACTTGAGGGGGTTTTATGTAAAAATACTTTTGTATAATTTTCAAAATACACCCCAAGTATTTATTTATCGTCTTTAGAGTTGTAATAAATATAGATTTTATATTTGTGATATTTCTAGTGAAGATAACTTAATTTCATAATATAAGGTATTTAATTGTAATATTGACCTTGTATGGATTTCATGGTATTTTAATGTAAAGTGATTCTTTGGAATATTTAAAAATTGGAATATTTATATTATCACAAAATAGATATTTTAATGACACACACACACACATATAAATAAATTTTAATATATATTATATTTCTAGAAATCTCATTTTCTTAAAATTTTCGTATTTTAAATCTCTCGAGACTGAATGCTCCTTGCGGAGATCTGCATCTCGCACTACTAAGCCCAAGAATGTGTGATAATCCGCACCATCCCAGTCGGATTCTCCAAAGTGGGTTGTAGCAGCGCTTTGCAAAGATTGTAAAAATTCGTAATCTTGTAGAAAACGGTTTTAATAGTAAATGGTATTTATTTGAAAGGTTTCGTTTTCCCGTATTCGATATTCCCGAAAGGTACTGTGCTATGTTGCATATGAGTGTTATGAGGAGGTAGGTCATTAGCTCATGATCTACTTAAAGGTATAGCAAGTTTGTGATGGTTTAATGAAGAAATGAAACTACAGGGTATTTTAGTGAAAAAGTACGATAAAAGTTACAAAATAAATTAGATTGTCATGAAACTTATTCAATATGTTTATCAATGATTAATAGTCAACATGTAAGGGTTTTGTGTGATTGTATTTAAGAAAATATTGGATTTTTAGAAAGAACCGAATCAGAAATCGGTTTAACTCTGATTCCGTCAGGTTTTGAAATTTCGTATTTTTAGAACAAGGTTAGAGAAGAGGGAGGGGGACTTACGGGTTTCAAACATAGAGCAGAGGAAGAGGTAATGGTATACTATGCCATTGCGTCATTTCTTAGCCGGGAACTCCTAGGGTTGTTGCCGGAAAAATCGCCGGAGTTTCGCCTTTCGCTACTTCAAAAGTACACTAAGGTTCTAGGAAATTTCTTGAGAGTTTTGCTCAGAATTTTAGAGAGAGGGGGTGTATTTATGGGTTGTATTTATAGGGTTAGGCTAAGGTTTAGGGTAAGTGAAAGGTTTAATTGACAATAGTGTATTTAAATGTAATAAAATGTATTAAAATAGGGTTTAATGTGATTAAAAAGGCTCTGGAACCGATCTACAGAAATAATGTGTGTAGGTGTACAGGGGATATGAAGAGGCACAAATTTCATTTTGGGGACTCGGCGGTCCGGCCGAGTCCGGCCGGTGGTGGCAGCCCGAGTCGGCCGGTCCGCCGGCCGATTCGGCCGATTCCGGCCGAGTCAGGTGGCCGGGGTGCTCCTGGTCGGTTCACTAGTCCCCTGGTACAGTTAGTTTTTCATGTGTAGTGGGGTTTTTATGAGTGATGCACGTGTAAACCCTTCGTATTCTAATAATTCAAAATAAAACAATATTAAAAATAATGTGGGGTATGGGATTTGAACTCTGGTGGATTGGTTCAGCAGTGTAAGGTATTACCAATGAGTTATAAACTCTTGCTTGCTATTAAAATGCAAACAAACTTATAACTTGTGCTCAGACAAAAATACCCCTTTCTGTAATTTTGAAAAAATTGTACAGAAATCTGTACAGAAAGTTTAGGGTTGTTACATTCTACCCTCCTTATAAAAATTCCGTCCTCGAAATTTGTAAAAGGAAAGTGTAACAGATTCAAGAAAAGTTTGGTGATAGAACTATTGGTAGTGTATGAAAAATATGTAAAGGAATGAAAGAATGCGAATGGTTTTGGTAAAATTGTAAATGAGATTAGCGAATTTTGGGTTAGGACAGATTCAAGATATATGAAATTGGAAGATTCAAGGAAGATGAATTGTAAAGAATGTTTTAGTTGATGGTTCTTGTGTTATATTGCTTTGGTTGTTCATGCAGAACAGAACAGCATGATAGGGTTCCATACAGCTCTGACCTGCATGGGCCGTCAACAAAAACTTGTCACACCCCGCTTCCCAGTATACGGGCAGAGGACACGACGAGGACGCTACGTATTTACTCTGAAGTAAATACGCTAAGCATATCTAAGTAATATAAAAGAAATATACACAAGAGATAAAAGGTATAACTGAACAACAACTTTATTTATTCACATTGTTTTTACAATACATGGGAAAAAGCGATGCTTAAACAGCGGCATAACAGAAAATGAAAAGTACTGAAATAAAAGTGTACAATGAACTAAAGCTCTGGATCGTATGCAAGCTGGTCCAAGTCCTCACTGGTAGGCTCGATCTCTGGAAGATCCGAATCACCTGACGACATTCAAAGAAAAAGAAAGAGAATGTCGTCAGGGAACAAATTGCTCGGTAAGTCCCAAGGATAAGGGAGAAATAGAATAAACAGAGAGTAAGAGAGAGTGTAGTTTTTATAGTTGTATTATATTATTATATTGTTGTATTGAGTGTTAACGCTGTTGTTTGTAGCTTGGTACAGAAGGATGCCAGTGTATACGAGAGGAGTCTCACTTGCCCCGGAGACTAAGGTATCAGGAAATCAAGGAACCGTTTATGCCACGGTACAACAACAATGGAATATAGGTTATGTGTCTTATGGTTGCAGTCTCGTGCCACTTCTGAAACCTTCCGTACCAATCTATCCCATAAACCCCACGATATCTTGATTGTATTGTTTGTATTGTGTTGTCTTGTGATATAGATTGTATAATTGGATGACATGCTGAAACCATGATATCAGTAAATGGATGTAACTGTAGAATCATGGATGTAACTTGAGAATCATGTAAATGGAAGTATATCCATGGTTCGGTTCAGTCAATATAGATTGAATAGATTGGATATATGTATTCATGGATTCATGTTGGGTTGTAGATTGTACTTGAATCATATTCAAGTCAGGTTATTTATAATGAGACTCAGTCTGAGTCAGAACAATTAGAAAAGAAATTGAAGTCCTGAATTAGGTTGATGTTATCGGTAACCGCTGCACATGGACGACATGATTTATGTTTTTTTCAAAAACGATTACCCTGTTGATAACACCATTGTTAATTTGTCTACCTTAAATAGGTAAGCATCCACTTCTCCGGCTCCCTAAGGCTCAAGAGATTGGTCCCGCTTAAACCTATATTTACTAGGGTCCTTATTGTAATTTATAGAATTTGAGGGGGTTTTATGCAAAAAATACTTTTGTATAATTTTCAAAATACACCCCAAATATTTATTTATCATCTTTAGAGTTGTAATAATGTAGATTTTATATTTTTGATATTTCTAGTGAAGAGAACCTAATTTCATAATATAGGGTATTTGATTGTAATATTGACCTTGTATGGATTTCATGGTATTTTAATGTAAAGTTATTCTTTGGAATATTTAAAAATTAGAATATTTATATTATCACAAAATAGATATTTTAATGATACACACACACACACACATACACACACACATATATATATATTAGTATATATTATATTTCTAGAAATCTCATTTTCTTAAGATTTTCGTATTTTAAATCTCTCGAGACAGAATGCTCCTTGCGGAGGTCTGCATCTCGCACTACTAAACCCAGGGATGTGCGATAATCCGCACCATCCCAGTCGGGTTCCCCAAAGTGGGTTGTAGCGGCGCTTTGCAAAGATTGTAAAAATACGTAATCTTGTAGAAAACGGTTTTAATAGTAAATGGTATTTATTTGAAAAGTTTCGTTTTCCCATATTCTATGATCCCGAAAGGTATTGTGCTATGTTGCATATGAGTGTTGTGAGGAGGTAGGTCTTTACATCGTGATCTACTTAAAGGTATAACAAGTTTGTGATGGTTTAATGTCGGAATGAAACTACAGGGTATTTTAGTGAAAAAGTACGATAAAAGTTACAAAATTAATTATATTGTCATGAAACTTGTTCAACATGTTTATTAATGAGTAATAGTCAACATGTAAGAGTTTTGTATGATTGTATTTAAGAAAATTTTGGATTTTTAGAAAGAACCGAATCGGAAATCGGTTTAACCCCGATTCCATCGGGTTTTGAAATCTCGTATTTTTAGAACAAGATTAGAGAAGAGGATGGGGGACTTACGGGTTCCAAACTTATAGGAGAGGAAGAAGGAATGGTAGACTTTTCCAGTGCGTCGTTTCTTAGCCGAGAACTCCTAGGGTTGTCTCCGGAAAAATTGCCGGAGCTTCGCCTTTCGCTACTTCAAAAGTACACTAAGATTCTAGGAAATTTCTTGAGAGTTTTGCTCAGAATTCTGGAGTGAGGGGGGTGTGTTTATAGATTGTATTTATAGGGTTAGGCTAGGGTTTAGGGTAGGTGAAAGGTTTAATTGAAAATAATGTATTTAAATATAATAAAATATTTTAAAATAGGGTTTAATGTGATTTAAAGAGGCTCTGGAACCGATCTACAGAAATAAAGTGTGCAGGTGTACAGGGGATGTGAAGAGGCACAAATTTCATTTTGGGAACTCGACGGTCCGGCCGAGTCCGGCCGACGGCGGCGGCCCGAGTCGGCCGGTCGCCGATTTGGCCGATTCCAGTCGAGTCAGGTGGCCGGAGTGCTCCTGGTCGGTTCACTAGTTCTTTGGTACAGTTAGTTTTTCATGTGTAGTGGGGTGTTTGTGAGTTATGCACGTGTAAACCTTTGGTATTATAAAAATTCAAAATAAAACAATATTAAAAATAATGTGGGGGTATGGGATTTGAACTCTTGTGGATTGGTTCAGCATTGCAAGATATTACCAATGAGCTATAAGCTCTTGCTTGCTATTAAAAAGCAAAACAAACTTATAATTTGTGCTTAGGTAAAAATACCCCTTTCTTTAATTTTGAAAAAATTGTACAGAAAGTTTTGGGTTGTTATACCATCCACAAACAGACGGACAGTCCGAGCGAATAATTTAGATTCTAGAAGACATGCTAGAAGCTTGTATGTTAAAGTTCGGAGGTTCGTGGAAAGATCACCTACACCTTGTGGAGTTTCAATACAACAACAGCCATCAGGCGAGCATTAGAATGGTACCATTTTCAGCACTCTACGGACGGAAGTGTAGTTCACTGCTAAGTTGGGACGACATCAGAGATCGTGAACTCCTTGGACTAGAGATGATCATGGCAACTGTGGACGTAGTTCGCACGATCAGGGAAAGAATGCGCATAGCTCAAGATCGATATAAATATTGGGCTGATGCAAAGTGGCAACATCTGGAGTTCGAACCTGGAGACCATGTTTTCTTAAAGATCTCTCCAAACAGAGGAGTGATCTGCTTTGGCAAGAGGGATAAGCTAAGTCCAAGATATATAGGACCATTCGACATACTCGAACGAATTGGAGAAGTGGCATACTGTTTGGCACCACCATCCTCATTGGAAGTAGTGCAAAACGTGTTCCACATATCCCAGCTATGGTGATATGTGAGCAACCCCAGCCACATACTTGACCACTCCGAGTTCACAGTCCAGACTGATCTGACTTGCGATCAACAACCCGTTGAGATCCTGGATCGAAAGGTGAAGACATTGTGGAACAAGGAAGTAAATATGGTCCGAGTGATGTGGAGAAAAGATTCACCAGGAGAATCAACCTGGGAACGAGAAGAAGACATGCGTGTAAGATACCCTCAATTATTTGTAAATTACTCCCTGGGTAAATATAAATTACGAGGACGAAATTTTTATAAGGAGGGTAGAATGTAACAACTTTGAAATGACTGTACGGAATTTTCCAGTTTAATGTACAAGAAATGAGTTATACAGCCTGATATTGAGTTATAAGTAATTTTTGTTAAAAATAAAAAGAAGCTACTTGTAGATCACTTGTAAAGCCCTTGCACTGCTATGACGCAGCCCCTGTGTTCGATTCCCATCAGACACATTATTTTTTCTGATTTTCTTTTTAACTTTTTGGAAGCCCAAAAATTTACACTGCAATACATACAAAAATGAAAGATCAGAAAAATCAAACATGTGAAAAAGGGTTTAAATACTGAGTAGTACATGTGGCCTCAATCCAAAGCCCCAAATCCCCAACTTGACCGCCCAAACTCCATCAAAAATCTGCACCGACGGTCGATCTTGGCTCAAACCCTTCCGGGCTTTGCACACTCGACTCTTCCCCTACCCCTAACACCCCTGCACTGTTTGATTGCTCTGCAATCAAACAGAGACCCTTCATTGCACCATTTATCATATTTTTAATGCATTTCAATTCCAAAACCCTAATTCTACACTATAAATACCGCCACACACTTTGGCTCAGTATCATTATGAAATTTCTAGCCAAAACTCTCAAAAATTCTCTAAGTACAAGTGGAGTAAAGAGGAGTTAGCAAGCGGTCAATTTCCGGCGCAGAATCAAAGCAATTCCGGAGCTCTTACGACGCCACAATGACAACAATCTCTTCTTCTACCTATTCTTAATATAACCAATGAGTAAGTCCCCTCTAATCTTCTTTTCTCCTCGTTTAATTTATCTTTTTATAAAAATTGGTAAAAGTGGAGTTAATACCTATATCACTCTTTCCAACTCTTATAACTCCCATTCCTATTATCTTTTGGTGAAAAATTTTTTTATACAATACTTGTAACCTTAAACCTTAATATTTAGAATAAAATTTTCATTAAAATTCTCATGCAAAATAACTTTATCTTAAGTTTTTTATTTAAATACCATGAACTTTATATATCACCTCTCTTAGTATCGCTTAAACATACCTTAGGAAAATTTCACGGGGTAACGACCTACCCCTCACATACACTTGGTTCCATAGCACGATACATCT
Organism: Agapanthus africanus; assembly: GCA_030015575.1. Taxonomy (NCBI): domain Eukaryota; kingdom Viridiplantae; phylum Streptophyta; class Magnoliopsida; order Asparagales; family Amaryllidaceae; genus Agapanthus; species Agapanthus africanus. The sequence continues at coordinate 74,607,542 of CM057348.1, forward strand.
TTGTTGGAAAATTTGTTACGAGTACAATATTACATTAAAATACCACTCACTTTAAAAACGATTTTCTTTTAAAACAGTATTTTAAATTCCTTTGCGAATATGCCTCTACAACCCTCTTTAGGGGATTCGCTATTGGATGGTGCGGATTATCACACATTCTTAAGCTAGTAGAGCGAGATGCAGACCTTTTCATGGAGTATTCGGTCTTGAAAGATTTTAAATACGGTTTTTAAGAATAACACATTTTTCTACTTAAAAAAATTTAATTTTTTAATAATTATATAAAAAATTACAAATCCTTATATTTTCAAAATATAATAAATTTACATTTTTTTTAAAGTGAAAGAATAACAAGTTTCAACAAAATACCATCAAGATACCAACAAAAGACAAGTTTTATAATAAAATAATATGAACTTTCCAAGCTATGTAATTATCACTAAAATACCTCAAATCCTTAAAATTAACCCTAAATAATATAAATAACTTCTCGAGGTTTACTTTTAATTTTTTTGAAAATAATTTTCATAAAACCTCATTGAGTTATATAAAACAATATTTAAGGACTTTAGTAAATATAGGTTTAAGCAGGATCAATTCTCTTAAGCCCCAAGAAGCCGGAGAAAGTGAGTGCTTGCCTATTTAAGGTAGAAAATATAACAGAGTTATCAATGGTAATTGTCTTAGAAAAAGACATAAATTCTGCCGTCCATGTGCAGCAGCAGTTACCGGTAACTCCCGAACCTAATTCAGGATCTAAATCAGTTACAAGTGTCTGACTCAGTCTGAGTATAACTCAAACCTGAATCCAATCTCAAATCAGAGTCTAATTCAAATATGAATCCAAAATCTAACATGTATACTTGAACATGAACCTGACTACTTGAATTCAAACTTCAATATCAAACCTGAATGTTTGACTTGACTTGACCAAACCATAGCTAAAACTTGACATGACTACAAGATTACATCCTTAACCTATTTACTTGAACAAAGTGCATACATGATTTCGGCAAGACTTGTAAATATAACTTATACAATACATTATGCGGGGATAAGGGGTACATTGGTATGGAATATATTAACGTGGCACGAGATGGTCACATAAAAGATACCTACATGAACTCTCATGCCGTTGTCTCTTGGGTTTTGACGGGGTTTTGTACTACATATTACCATAGTCCACAGGGTAAGATGAACTCCTTTCGTATACACAATTACCTTCTGTACAAAGTTATAAAAAAACATGTTAGAATAACAATCATATACAGGTACAACTTACCAATTTCATTTCATATTACTTGTTATATTTCATTCCTTCTTTTGGGACTTACCGAGCGTTAGTTTGCTAATGATATTCCTGTCTATTTCTTTCTTTGGAATGTTCGTCCAGAGGACCAGATTCTCAGGAGATCGAGCCTAACCAAGAGGACGTGGACCAGCTCACCGCACAGCAGGACTACTAGATTTTCTTATACTTACTTTCAGTTTGTATGCCACTGTTTAGGCATTGCTTTATATCATTGTATCTTTTCTTTTTAAAACAGTTGTATGTAAAGATGAATGTAAATAAAAGTTGTTATTTATATTTTTATATCTCTTGTTATTCTTGTCCATTTTACGTATATTGCTTAATTACGTCTAAAATATTTATTTCTTAGTAAATACGTTGCGGCCCGCCACGCCACCGTTTCCGTTTACTTGGAAGCGGGGCGTGACAATATATATTAGAGAGAGAGAGACAGAAAGAGAGAAGAGAAAGAGAGAGATTATATAATTAAATTAATATATTATATATTAATAGTTTGTATATTATTAGTTATATACAAATATTATAATATATATTATAGGATTATACAGCTAATATCTAATTACTCCGAAAATCACTCGGGTCTCTTCTAAGAATCTAGTCTTAAATATGGAGAATATACGTACAAGTTAAAATCATAATGCGATACCCGGTCAATAAAAATGCATACCCCAAGTATGGATTTACGTAAATATACATAGCGATCCAAACGAGAATGTTTTAACAATTTGGACATGAACATAAGGTATGTATGCAACCACATGATATGGGGTACGATAACCTGCTATGCTAGATATCAAAATATATTATTTGGTTATAATTTGTATTATTAAAAGATATGCATATACAAAATATATTATGTATGTGTATAGAATCTAGATGTCCATGAATCCTTTATACTAGCAAATATTGACGTAATCTAGAACCATGATGGCTTACAAACATGCGGGTCGGGTTGGATATTAACCGTAGTTACCAAATACACTATTCACACCCAAAAGCAACAATAATAAAGAAATCTGTAGCAAAATTTGAAATACCCCAAATATGATATAGTATAATAGTGCTAGGGTGTTATATTATACCCAACTATAAAAGAATTTCATTCTCGAAATTCCTGGAACAAGAAAAGGCAAGAAAACATAGATCTAAGAAAAGAGGTATGGAAACTTCTGTCGGATCTCGTCTTCACGTTCCTAAGTAGATTCTTATTGCGAATGAGTCCTCCATGAAATAAGTACTAGTAGGATAACTTTATTCTTAAGGACTTTTTTCGTCGATCCACAATCGCCATTGGACTTTCTTCATATGTTAAATCTTCCATCACTGTCATTTCAGAGTGATCAAGGACGTGCGACTCATCTCAAACATACTTGTGGAGTTGAGATGCATGAAACACGTCATGAACACCTACAAAGGATGGTGATAACGCCAATCGATAAGCTACCTCTCCAACACGCTCGATAATATCGAAAGGCCCCACAAATCAAGGACTAAGCTTGTCTCGGCTTCCAAAACGGATCACTCCTCTGTTCGGTGATATCTTCAAAATACAAGATCACCAACTGCGAACTCCAGAGGTCTTTGTCCTGTATCAGCCCAACTCTTCTGTCGATCTTGTGCCGCTTTCATATGATTTCGGATAACGTTAACTTTCTCCACTGTTTGCACACACTACTACAATAAGGGTTTCCCCTACGGCTACAGTAATCCGTAGGGGCAACTTTTTATTACCCCTACGGATTAATCCATAGGGCCATCTGGTTGCCCCTACAGTGCCCTACGTATTAATTTAAAAATATTTAAATGTAATCTTTTATTTGGACCTATGGAGCAGCAAACGAAGGCCCTATGGATTAATCTGTAAGGGTAAAGAAGGGTAATTTATAAAAAAAAAAGCCTCTGAAATTTCCTCATCTCCCCCAATTTTTCCCACCAACTTACCCGCGCGCGCGTCGTCCCCTCAGTCTCATCACCCGCCGGACTTCTCGTCGCCAAAACTTCTCGTTGTCATCGTCAGCTCAGTCTCCACCACCACCTCATCGAGCTCCTCCACCTCAGTCTCTCCATAGTCTCAAAATTTCCCTCTCGTTGCCATCTTACCGCCACCACCTCATCGAGCTCTATCCCCGGCCTCCTCCACCTCGTCGAGCTCCGTCCACCGACAAAACTACAAGTGAGGTGATTTAATTTCCATTTTGAAGTATTAATTATTCTTAATTTGTGTTATTGTTGATTTTAGGGTTAGGGTTAGTTCCGGGTTAATTGGGGATTAATTAGGGTTAGCGTAAGAGTTAGGGTTATGGTTAATTAGGTAGGTTAGGGTTAGGGTTAGGGTTCGGTTAGGGGTTAGGGGTTAGGGTTAGGTTTCGGTTTAGGGTTAGGGTTATGGTTAATTAGGTAGGTTAGGGTTAGGGTTAGGGTTCGATTTGGGGTTAGGGCTAGGGTTAGGGTGAGGGTGAGGGATAATTAGGTAGGGTTAGGGTTAGGGTTAGTTAGGGTTAAATGGGTAAATTAGGGTGGTGATGATTAGCGTTATGGTTAGGGTTAATTAGATTAATTAAGGTTAATTTTGGTTTGGGGTAGAGTTAATTAGGGTTGGGGTTTGGGTGATGATTAGGGTTAGGTTGATTTGGATTAGGGTTTGGGCCAGGATTAATTTAGGTTAATTAGGTAAAATAGAGTGTATTTGTGTTAGGGTGTTGATTAGGGTTGATTCGGGTTTATTTGGGTTAGGGTGATATTTAAGGTTAATTTGGAATCATTAGGGTAATTTGGGTTAATTTAGGTTAATTTTCGGTTACTTAGAGATAATTTGAGTTAGGGTGATGATTAGGGTTTAATTTTGGGTTAATTATGGATAATTTGGGTTAATTAGGATTAGGGTTTAGGGTGCACTAGTTCTCTCAATAGGATACTAGATGATAACGTAAACGTATACTTTTACCGTAAACCTAACCCTTTATAAAAGAACTTAGCTTTTTGTAACACCCTAGTTCATTTATACCAGTTCTAGTTCAAATATTTCTTTATTTATGGCATTTTCTTGATTTACCGTGTTTTGGGTGCAAATAGTGTATTTTGACATCTGTATTTGTATCTGACCCGATCCGCATGCTTGAAACTTGTCTTGATTCATGTTTATAATTTATCCTGGCTTACTATATGGATCTGTGCACTTGCATTATTGTATACTGCATACTGGCATTTTATCTGGCATTTGCATTTCTACAATATAATATTTTAAGTCACATAAAATAATTTAAAAATGTATTGCATGGCTTGCATGAGACCCCTAACCCTGTGGTAGTATCGGTGCATCTTGTCCTCATCCCGTTCAGTGAAACAGACTTGTTTGGATGGCTACGCGCGCGTACGTGCATCCGTTCTTGGGGGTATGCATTTTCGTTACCCGGATATCCTGTTTTTATTTTTGTTGACACGTATATTATCCGTATTTTCAAACCGTAATTTTAGATCCGACCCGGGCGTGTTTTGGACTACTTTTGTTTTAACCAAAATCTTAAAATATATAATATAAAATTCTTTGATATATTAAACGGTTTTATATACGTTTTATAACAAAAAATATATTTTAAAAATATTTTATTAATCCTATCCAAACTGTTCCCCCCTCTCTCTCACTCTCTTTCCTCTACACATTTATTCTTTATACTATATTATATTTATTCCTTACCTAACCCTATTTACCCACGTCCCTCTCTCTTCTTCATTCTATTTCCTGCCGCCTCCTCACGAACCCATACCTGACCACAAAACCCATCCCCTACACTCGTCGCCGCACCTTGCCGGCGCTGCCTCCACCTTCGACCCCGATCTCCTCACCCTCGTCCTCACAACCACCACCTTCTACTTCTCACCCTCTTATTTTCCCGACCTTGAAACCCAACCAAGTACCCAACAAAGCCCCAGCCCATCGCCTGCCTCGCGCTCGCCATCGCCCCAAGCCTCCAACGACCTCGCCGTCGCCTCCTCCACTCATACCCACGACTACCACCTCTATCACACCCTCTCTCCCAACACCAGAGATTTCCCCGACAACCCAACCCAAGACCTCGCCTGCACACCCTCTTCTCCGGTGACCCCTCACCGTCGCCCCAGTATCCTCACCATCTCCTTTTCTCTGTTGAACCCTAACCTTCCCTACAACAACCCAAAGAACACATGAAACCCTACACACCCGACCTCAACCAAACCCACTTCCTTGCTGGAGCTCCGACCACCTCATCGTCGTCTCCATGCCATCGACCAAATCATCCATCCCTCACCACCTTCTTTTCCTGACCTGATCCTCTCCCCTGCGCATGAACCCTGATCACCCGACTTCATAAAATGCTGCTGCATCACCGTGAAACCTCGCCTGAAAACCCTCGACAGCTCATCATCGACTTTACACCATTGCCACCTCCTCTGTCCCTGAAACCCTAAGCCAGGAAGTAGCCCTTCTTCATTCTTCTTCTTCTTCTTCCTTTTCTAGTTTCTTAATTTTTCCGGTCACCCGCCGGAGCCGTGCCCATAACCGATGATCTAGGCAATCCAGTAAACAACCCCAATCAGCGTGGTCATATTCTTACTTTGCTTAGTTTAGTTCTGTACACCCGAGTGTGCGTCGCGACATTTACCGACATTGGACATTGCCGTACACATCCGTCGCGTGATCCATCGAGGCAAGTTTATCTTGCTATATGCTATACTACTATATAATGCAACCAATTGAATAATAACATTTCATATTGCTTAGTTGTACATCCCACATTACCATTTTATAGTTTTACTGTTTTCGGATACTCGTTTGCATCCATAACATTTAATATACATGTAACTGCATCTACTTATGATATTAGTTCATGTTATTATTGTAGGAACACCCCATGCTTAATAAAGTGCATCCTAATTAGTATTGGAACTGTAATGTAACCCCTAATCGATATTTGTGCATCCATACCATTAATTCTATATCTATTCACATACCATGTCACATAATTATATATTGCTATTATATTGACACCCCATGCTTGATATTATACACCCTACATAGTCATGATGTAACCCCTGATCAATATTTGTGCATCCATGCTTTTATTGTACATCCGTACTTTCACCCTGATTCAATACTTGCTACAGTTTGATTATGAGCACTCGCTTGATACCTGTGCACTACTTGACATGATTTGATACATGTACACTACTTGACATGACCCGGCATATCATTACTTGACTTGAGACCTGATCCTGTTTCTAATGCCGACAATCCTGACATGTTGTCCCGATGGACATATCTCGTTGTCTGTATAGACAAACCTGTACCTGCTTGATCCTGTGTTGGTATTAGCTTTAGATTTATCAATACCTGACTTGAACACATTAACTTGGGGGAAATCAATAATGAAACCTGACTTGTAACTCGACAGTTCGATGCTTATACTGATCAGTTTTACGGGCTAGGCCAGCCCCGGGATGATGCTGCTGACATCAATCGTCTGTACATGTTACCTGTTTACTGCTTAGCGGCACGTCTCAGATTCTGCCAGAGAGTCTTGACCGTGGTCTCGGTCATGCACGGGATACTATTGAGTTACATCGACGATTCATCAAATTGATTTCACAGACTTGAGAGTAGTTAACCCAGTAGCACAATTTAGTTTCACCGTTGCACTTCACATATACTATTACACTTCACTGTTCTATATCCCTGCTCACTTATTACATTCATGTACCTTTTTATAATTCATGCCTGCATGACTTGTTACTCCCTGATTATATTATTATTGATGTTATGACGCACTAACTTCTGGGTTTTGCATGGCCCAGATTCTCTAGTTTTGTCGCAGGTTGATCAGGAGTATTTCCGCTGTCAGGCCGAGCAGTAAGGATCCTGTTAGTATTCAGTTAGTTTAGTTATTTCCGTACATTCCAGATATTACTGTTTATTGGATTTATTACTTCCGCATATTATTTCTTGACTCATTTATTCTGGCATATGGACATGTACTTGATAGTTTATTTCTCTTTTTACTGTTCTTGATATCTTATAGACAGCCGTAATGTGACTGTGGAGGGATGTTTTCTAGCCATAGGTAGCATGGTTGGCTCTGTCACGTGCCAATCTTACGCACTCTGGGAAGCGGGCGTGACAGGGTTTGTTTGGTATTAAAGCCATAGGATTTAGGTTAATCGGGTTTGATTCTTTTGTAGTTGGGTATTGGACCCAATACACGAATCAGAAAATCTGTAATTAGGAACGTGTCCTGCCACATTTTTATCATGATTCTTGAATCATATCTTTCTCTTGATCCTTGTCTTGACGATATGCAAGCAACTTTGCATCTCGGCTTAAAATCTTTTGGTTTCTTATTGTTTCTCGCTGTTCCTTTGATTCTGATACTAGGATTTGGGCGACTTGAATGGAATTATGTGATTGTACCTATGAACTGTAGCATGGTTACAATGCGGTACTCTATTTAAGTAACTTGGACTCCTAGTCATGATTCATTTCCTTGTTTCATGGTCGTGATATTACCTTGCTTCTCTCGGTTTCATTTCTTATCAGTTCATGTTTTATCGCTGGCTTGAATCATGCTTACCATGCTTATCTTCTTTAGAATCATGGGTTCAGATGATGTTGTTTCTGGTATCCTACTTGTTCATGATTTTCCCGCATTAGCATTATTCGATTCTGGTGCATCCCATTGTTGTATGTCATCCAAGTTTATTGTTGCACATTCGATTTATTGCACGATCCTGTCTTGTTGTTGGGACATACATACTGGGAATGGAATGATCATATCAAGTAGTGAGTGCAAGGATTGTTCAGTTGTTATTTGTGGACGGGAGTTATTTGAGGATTTCTTGGTGATCGATACGGCAGTTATGGTGTTGTCTTGGGAATGGATTTTCTCGGCACTTTCCACGTTCACATTGATTGTAGGGAAAAGAAAGTGGCTTTCCAGATTCCGGGACATCTGGAGTTTTTTTCGCTGGAGGAAGCAGTTTTGTCGGGCCAGTCGAGTTTAGGGCTAGGCCGACAAGCACCGTTCTTGCGTCGATAGAAGTTTATAAGGAGGAAGCGCCAACTGTAGTCCGAGATTCATGGATGTGTTCGATGACATCTCAGGTTTACCGCCACAACGAGATGTGGAGTTCGCGATAGATCTTGTTCCTGGTGCAACACAAATCTCAAAGGCATACTATCCGATGGCACCAGTAGAGTTGGAAGAAGTCAAGAAGCTGGTTACCGAATTGCTAGATAAGGGTTGGATTCGCAGCAGTAATTCACCTTGGGGAGCTCCAGTTCTTCTAGTCAAGAAGAAAGATGGCACGAGGAGGATGTGCATCGACTATCGAGAATTAAACCGGGCGAATATTAAGAATAAGTACCCGATCCCTCGCATTGGCGAATTATTCGAGCAACTCAGTGGCGCAAGGCTATTCTCGAAGCTGGATTTGCGATCCGGATATCATCAAGTTCGAGTTAAACGAGAGGACATTTGCAAGACTGCGTTCCGAACTCGGTATGGACATTATGAGTATTTAGTGATGCCATTCGGAGTCACAAATGCACCGGAAATATTTATGGACTTGATGAACCGAATCCTTTCACCGTTCTTAGACCAGTTTATAGTAGTATTCATCGATGATATTCTGGTCTACTCGAGGAGCCTAGAAGAGCATACAGAACACTTGAAGATTGTACTGCAGACATTGAGGAAAGAAAGATTATATGCAAGGGTGAGCAAGTGCGAGTTTTGGCTTGAAGAAGTGAAATTTTTGGGGCATCTCGTATCCAGAGATGAAATCGCAGTTGACCCTGAAAAGATTACAGCAGTTCAATATTGGCCGATTCCGAAGAATGTAGCAGAGATCAGAAGTTTTCTTGGACTTTCCGGATATTACAGAAGATTCGTGGAGAATTTTGCTCGATTGGCTGAGCCTTTGACCAAGCTTACACGGAGGGAGGTACCGTTCGTATGGACGGATAGTTGTGCGTTAGCTTTTGAGGCGTGGAAGCAAAGGTTGATAACCGCTCCTATTTTGACCGTGCCAGACGGTTTCGGAGGATTGGTGATGCACAACGACGCATCTGGGAAAGATTTGGGATGTGTTTTGAAGCAGCATGGGAAAGTTATAGCTTACGCATCGTGGCAGTTGATGACCCATGAGAAGAATTATACAGCTCATGATTTGGGGCTTGCAGCAGTTATTTTCGCTTTGAAGATTTGGAGAGACTACTCACTGGGCGAAAGGATCGAAGTTTTCACTGATCACAAAAGCCTAAAGTATGTGTTCACGTAGAAAGAGCTTAGCATGAGGTAACTTAGATGGTTGGAGCTGATGGCTGACTATGATCTTGATCTCAAGTATCATCCGGGGAAAGTTAATGTAGTGCCCGATGCGCTTAGTCGGTTGCTAGTAATTCGGATGTTGACTGCACAGAAAGAGCTTATCGAAGATTTTTGGAGATTCGAGTTGGAGATCGTGCTACCGCATTCTTCAGGACGGTGGATGCATCTACAAGTATAGTCGTCGTTGATCGATAATATTAAAGCAGCGCAGTCACAGGACCCAAGATTGTAGAAGTTTCGAGAACAGGTTGAAGCGGGACTTCGAATGGACTTGTTAATTCATGAAGATAGTTCGTTGCGATATGGTATCCGTTTGTGTGTGTCGAAAGGAGACATTCACGAAGAAGTTATGAAGGAGGCACACAGTTCAGCATATTCCGTACATCCAGGAGGCACAAAGATGTACCGTGATCTAAGACAGCATTTCTAGTGGGAAGGTATGAAAAGGGAGATTGCTCGTTTTGTAGAAAAGTGCTTGGTGTGTTAGCAAGTTAAGGCTGAACATCAAAGGGTTGCTGGCTTATTGCAACCACTTCCGATTCCTCAATGGAAGTGGAAACATATAACCATGGATTTCGTGACAGCTTTATCGCGGAGTCCAAAGGGAAACAATGCAGTTTGGGTGATTGTTGATCGATTGACCAAGGCAGCTCATTTCATACCGTTTCGAGTTGGTCAGTCAATGGAAGTGTTAGCAGAACGGTACATGCAGGAGATTGTGAGATTGCATGGAGTTCTTGTGAGCATCGTTTCTGACCGTGACATCCGATTCTTATCGCACTTCTGGAGGAGTTTACAGGAAAGTTTGGGGACGCGATTGAAGTTTAGCATAGCTTATCATCCTCAGACAGATGACCGGCAAGAGAGAACGATCCAAACTCTTGAAGATATGTTGAGAGCTTGCATGTTGGACTTCAAGGGTTCGTGGGAGGATCATTTACACTTGGTGGAGTTTTCTTACAATAACAGCTTTCAGGCGACTATTCAGATGGCTCCATTCGAAGCATTGTATGGTTGCAGGTGTCGCTCACCTGTTTGTTAGGACGATATTAGAGAATGAAGATTGTTGGGACCGGATTTGATCGTGCAAACAGTAGAGAAGGTTACTACTATCCGGAATCACATGAAGGCAGCGCAGGGTCGACAGAAGAGTTGGGCCGACACATCGAGAAGACCTCTAAAGTTCGCTGTTGGTGATCTTGTGTTCTTGAAGATATCACCGACTAGAGGAGTGATTAATTTTAGGAGTCGAGGCAAGCTTAGTCCTCGATTCGTAAGGCTTTTTAAGATTATGGAGCGTGTTGGAGAAGTGGCTTATCGATTGGCGTTACCACAATCTTTGGCGAATGTTCATGACGTGTTTCATGTATCTCAACTCCGTAAGTATGTTCGAGATAAGACACACATACTAGATTATTCGGAGCTGACTGTAAGAGAGGATTTGACCTTTGAGGAATGACCGATGTCGATTGTTGATCGAAGAGAAAAGGTCCTTAAGAACAAGGTTATCCCTCTCGTACTTATTTCTTGAGGAAATCGCTCGCATGGAGAATCGACTTGGGAACGAGAAGACAAGATTCGACAGAAGTTTCCACACCTATTCTTATAGTTTCATGTTTGTTTATCTTTTCTTGATTTAGGAATTTCGAGAACGAAATTCTTTTTCTAGTTGGGTATAATGTAACACCCTAGTTCATTTATACCAGTTCTAGTTCAAGTATTTCTTTATTTATGGTATTTTCTTGATTTACCATATTTTGGATGCGAATAGTGAATTTTGACATCTGTATTTGCATCCGACCTGACCCGCATGCTTGAAACCTGTCTTGATTCATGTTTATAATTTATCCTGGCTTATTATATAGATCCATGCACTTACATTATTGTATACTGCATACTGGCATTTAATCTGGCATTTGCATTTTTATAATATAACATTTTAAGTCACATAAAATAATTTAAAAATATATTGCATGGCCTGCATGAGACCCCTAACCCTGTGGTAGCATCCGTACATCTTGTTCTCGTCCCGTTCAGTGAAACGGACTTGTTTGGATGGCTACACGCACGTTCGTGCATCCATTCTTGGGGGTATGCATTTTCGTTACCCGGATATCCTATTTTTATTTTGGTTGACATGTATATTATCCGTATTTTCAAACCGTAATTTTAGACCCGACCCGGGCGTGTTTTGGACTACTTTTGTTTTAGCCAAAATCTAAAAATATATAATATAAAATTCTTTTATATATTAATCCTATCCTAACTGCTCCCTCTCTATCTCTCTCTCTTTCACTCTTTCTCCTCTGCACATTTATTCTTTATACTATATTATATTTATTCCTTACCTATCCCTATTTACCCACATCCCCCTCTCTTCTTCATTCTATTTCCTGCCGCCTCCTCACGAACCCATGCCTGACCACGAAACCCTTCCCCTGCACTCGTCGTCGTACCTTGCCAGCGCTGCCTCTACCTTCGACCCCAATCTCTTCACCCCCATCCTCACAACCTCCACCTTCTACTTCTCACCCTCTTCTTTTCCCGACCTTGAAGCCCCACTAAGTACCCAACAAAGCCCTAGCCCATCGCCTGCCTCGCGCTCGCCATCGCCCCAAGCCTCCGATGACCTCGCCATCGCCTCCTCCGCTCATACCCACGACCACTACCTCCATCACACCCTCTCAACCAACACCAGAGCTTTCCCCGACAACCCAACCCAAGACCTCGCCTGCACACCCTCTTCTCTGGCAACCCCTCACTGTCACCCCAGTATTCTCACCACCTCCTTTTCTCTGCTGAACCCTAGCCTTCCCTACAACAACCCCAAGAACCCATGAAACCCTGCACACCAGACTTCAACCAAACCAGCTGCCTTGTCGGAGCTCCGATCACCTCATCGTCGTCTCCACGCCATCGACCACATCATCCCTCCCTCACTACCTTCTTTCGCTGACCTGAACCTCTCCCTTACGCATGAACTCCGATCACCCGAATTCATAAAACCCACGGCTGCATCACCATGAAACCTCGCCGGAAAACCCTAGACAGCCTATCATCGACTTCACCTCATTGCCACCTCCTCTATCCCTGAAACCCCAAGCCAGGAAGCAGCCTTTCTTCATTCTTCTTCTTCTTCTTCTTTTTCGAGTTTCTTAATTTTTCTGTTCCGGAGCCGTGCCCGTAGCCGACGATCCAGGTGATCCAGTAAACAACCCCAACCAGCGTGGTCATATTCTTGCTTTGCTTGGTTCATTTCTGTACGCCCGCGTCTGCGTCATGACATTTATCGGCATTGGACGTTGTCGTACGCATCCGTCGCGTGATCCATCGAGGCAAGTTTATCTTCCTACATGCTATACTACTATATAATGCACCCAATTGAATAATAACATTTCATATTGCTTAGTTGTACATCCCACATTACCATTTTACAGTTTTACTATTTTCGGATACCCGTTTGCATCCATAACATTTAATATACATGTACCTGCATCTACTTATCATATTAGTTCATGTTATTATTGTAGGAACACCCCATGCTTAATAAAGTTCATCCTAATTAGTATTGGAACTATAATGTAACCCCTAATCGATATTTATGCATCCATACCATTAATTCTATATCTATTCGCATACCATGTCACATTATTACATATTGTTGTTATATTGACACCCCATGCTTGATATTGTGCACCCTATATAGTCATGATGTAACCCCTGATCGATATTTCTGCATCCATGCTTTTATTATACATCCATACTTTCACCCTGATTCAATACTTGCTACAGTTTGAATATGAGCACTCGCTTGATACCTGTGCACTACTTGACATGACCTGATGTACCACTACTTGACATAATTTAATACATGTACACTACTTGACATGACCTGATATACTACTAATTGACATGATTTGATACATGTACACTACCTGACATGACCCGACATATCATTACTTTACTTGAGACCTGATCCTGTTTCTAATGCCGACAATCCTGGCATGTTGTCCCAATGGACATATCCCGTTGTCTGTATAGACAAACCTGTACCTGCTTGATTCCGTGTTGGCATTAGCTCCAGATTTATCAATACCTGACTTGAACACATAACTTGGGGGTATGGGGAAATCAATGATAAAACCTGACTTGTAACTCGACAGTTCGATGCTTATACTGATCAGTTTTACGGGCTAGGCCAGCCTCGAGATGATGCTACTGACATCATTCATCTGTACATGTTACCTTATTACTGCATAGCGGCACGTCTCGGATTCAGCCCGAGAGTCTTGACCGTGGTTCCAGGCATGCACGTGATACTATTGAGTTACATCGACGATTCATCAAATTGATTTCACAGACTTGAGAGTAGTTAACCCAGTAGCACAATTTAGTTTCATCGCTGCACTTCACATATACTGTTACACTTCACTGTTCTATATCCCTGCCCACTTATTACATTCAGGTACCTGTTTATAATTCATGCCTGCATGACTTGTTACCCCCTGTTTATAATTCATGCATGCATGACTTGTTACCCCCTGATTATATTATTATTGATGTTATGACGCACTGACGTCTGGGTTTTGCATGGCCCAGATTCTCTACCTTTGTCACAGGCTGATCAGGAGTATTTCCGCCGTCAGGCCGAGCAGTGAGGATCCTGTTAGTATCCAGTTAGTTTAGTTATTTCCGTACATTCCAGATATTACTGTTTATTGGATTTATTACTTCCGCATATTATTTCTTGACTCGTTTATTCTGAAATATGGATATGTACTAGATAGTTTATTTCTCTTTTTACTGTTCTTGATATCTTATAGACAGTCGTAATGTGACTGTGGAGGGATGTTTCCTAGCTACAGGTAGCATGGTTGGCTCTTTCACATGCCGATCTTAGCGCACTCTGGGAAGTGGGCGCGACACTCTTTCTCTGGGAGAGATTTGTAGAAGCGAATCTCCCCACATGTTAAGAATTTAATTCTCATCGGAAAGATTTTCTTCTGCAGATTCAAAACTTAGGAGAAAAGAACTAAGTTAAAAAGAAATAACACGGACATATGGGAATTTAATTCCTCCAAAAATTAGGGTTAAGGTTTAGGTTGCACTAGTTCCTTCAGTAGGATACTTGATGATAATGTAAACGCACAACTTTACCGTAAACTTAACCCTTCATATAAGAACTTAGTTCTTACTCTGGTTGAGATTTGCAGAAGCGAATCTCCCCACAAGTTGAGAATTTAATTCTCATCAGGGAGATTCTGTTCTGTAGATTCAAAACTTAGAGGAAAAGAACTATGTTAAAAAGAAATAACAAGGATATATATGAATTTAATTCCTCCAAAAATTAGGGTTAGGGTTTAGGGTGCACTAGTTCCTTCAGTAGGATACTCGATGATAACGTAAACGCACAATTTTACTGTAAACTTAACCCTTCATATAAGAACTTAGGTCTTTATCTGGTTGAGATTTGCATAAAAGAATCTCCCCACAAGTTGAGAATTTAATTTTTATCGGAAGATTTTGTTCTGTAGATTCAAAACTTAGGGGAGAAGAACTAAGTTAAAAAAAATAACAGGGGCATATGGGAATTTAATTACTCTAAAAATTAGGGTTAGGGTTTAGGGTGCACTAGATCATTCAGTAGGATACTCGATTATAACGTAAACGCACAACTTTATCGTAAACTTAACCCTTCGTATAAGAACTTAGCTCTTCCTCTGGTTGAGATTTGCAGAAGCGAATCTCCCCACAAGTTGAGAATTTAATTCTCATCGGAGAGATTTTGTTCTGTAGATTCAAACTTAGGGGAAAAAAACTAAGTTAAAAAGAAATAAAATGGACATATGGGAATTTAATTCCTCAAAAAATTAGGGTTAGGGTTTAGGGTGCACTAGTTCCTTCAATAGAATACTCGATGATGACGTAAACGCACAACTTTACCGTAAACTTAACCCTTCATATAAAAACTTAGCACTTGCTCTGGTTGAATTTGCAGAAACGAATCTCCCCACAAGTTGAGAATTTATTTCTCATTGGGGAGATTTTGTTCTGCAGATTCAAAAGTTAGAGAAAAAGAACTAAATTAAAAAGAAATAACAGGGACATATGAGAATTCAATTCCTCCAAAAATTAAGATTAGGGTTTTGGGTGCACTTGTTCCTTCAGTAGGATACTCGATGATAACGTAAACGCACAACTTTACCATAAACTTAACCCTTCATATAAGAACATAGCTCTTCCTCTGGATGAAATTTGCATAAGAGAATCTCCCCACAAGTTGAGAATTTAATTTTCATTGGGGACATTTTGTTCCGCGGATTCAAAATTTAGGGGAAAAAACTAAATTAAAAAGAAATAATGGGGACATATGGGAATTTAATTCCTCCAAAAATTAGGGTTATGGTTTAAGGTGCACGGGTTCTTTCAGTAGGATACTTGATGATAACGTAAATACACAACTTTACTGTAAACTTAACCCTTCATATAAGAACTTAGCTCTTTCTCTGGTTGAGATTTGCAGAAGCGAATCTCCCCACAAGTTGAGAATTTAATTCTCATCGGGGAGATTTTGTTCCGCAGATTCAAAACTTAGGGTAAAAGAACTAAATTAAAAAGAAATAAAAGGGACATATGGGAATTTAATTCCTCCAAAAATTAGGGTTAGGGTGCACTAGTTCCTTCAGTAGAATACTCGATGATAACGTAAACGTATAACTTTACCGTAAACCTAACCCTTCATATAAGAACTTAGATCTTCCTCTGGTTTAGATTTGTAAAAGCGAATCTCCCCACAAGTTGAGAATTTAATTTTCACCGGGGAGATTTGGTTCTGCAGATTCAAAACTTAGGGGAAAAAAACTAAGTTAAAAGAAATAACAGTAATATATGGGAATTTAATTCTTCTAAAAATTAGGGTTAGCGTTTAGGGTGCACTAGTTTCTTCAGTAGAATACTCGATGATAACGTAAACACACAATTTTACCGTAAACTTAACCCTTCATATAAAAACTTAGTTATTACTCTGGTTGAGATTTGCAGAAACGAATCTCCCCCATATTGAGAATTTAATTCTCATTTGGAAGATTTTGTTCTCCAGATTCAAAACTTAAGGGAAAAGAACTAACTTAAATAGAAATAACACGAACATATGAGAATTTAATTCCTCCAAAAATTTGGGTTTAACCCTATATAAAGAACTTAGTTCTTCAAAAAAAAAAATGATGATGATCCATAATCCTCAAAACCGAAATCTTGATGATCATCAATGACTAAAAATGTCATTAACAAGAGATCAATATCTCCAAGAAAACATAAGAATAGCTTGGTAACTCGTTAGTGCTTAACACTATTTTGAAGCCTCACGTGTTTCCCACGTGAGTGATTCAAACGAACAAAAAGAAATAACAGGAATATATGGAAATTTAATTCCTCCAAAAATTAGGGTTTAACCCTATATAAACAACTTAGTTCTTCAAAAAAATTATAATTTATTCTTTTCAACCCTACACAAAGCACATACACATTTACAACCTTAAACTTAAGCGAAATCATAAATTGAAACACAGATACACAGAATACAACTCATACTTGGGTATCTTTAAATATTACTTTGTTTATCGAAAATTTATTCATTTCAACGACAAACTTGTAACTACGGATTTTCTTCTTTGTCAGTAACCATCTCGTTCTTATATTTCTCAATATAGTCACCATAACCTATAATTTATATGTTATACAATCTAATATGGCCTATGAGTATATCAGAGTTAAGTACTGGATGTACGTGGATTGGCAACAATGTATGCAACCTAAGTTTGTCGCAGAAGTTGCTGCTTTCATTGAATTTGCACGCGCACATAACAAGATCGTGTTAGAGAAGATTCTCTGCCCGTGCGATAGATGTAAGAATAAATACTGGCAGAAGGTAGAATTCATAGAGTTTCATATCGTTAAACATGGTTTTACTAGACTATATACAACTTGGCTATATCACGAGGAGGAAGAAGAAGAAGAAGACAATAATGCGGCCGAAGAAGAAGGAGAAGACGGTAATGCGGCAGAAGAAGAAGATGGTAATTTCTTTTCAGGAGAAGAAATGGAGGATATGGTAGAGACTGCCCTAAGTGATAGTATTTATACTTAAGATGACATTCCTTCCAGTCAAGGACCGCGTGCGGATAAGTATGAAAAGTTCATGAATGATGCTAAAAGACAAATTCATGAGAATGCAATGTATTCCACCCTATCATGGTTCATCCAATTTTTCCAAATTAAGTGCCTAAATGGATGGAGCAACAAGTCATTCACGATACTTCTGAAGTTCCTGAAAGATTCTATACCCCCAGAAAATAACATGCCCGACAGCTGGTACGGAGCCCAGAAGATGATGTCTGATTTGGGTCTGAAGTGTGAGAAGATTTAAGCATGTCCCAAAAATTGCGTGTTGTACCGGAAAGAGAATTTAGATTTCAAAGAGTTTCCAACATGCGGAAAGGCCAGGTATAAGCTGAAAAATTCTGATAAGAAGCCCAATATACCTGTCAAGATAGAACAATATGTTCCTATAACACAGAGGCTGCAGAGGTTATTCAGGTGTAAGAAAACAGTCGAGGCAATGATTTGGCGTCACCGTGCACCTCCAAGTGAAGATGAAAAAATGAGTCATCCAAGAGATTCACCAGCAAGGAAGGATTTCGATAGGAGGCACGAAATATTTAGTAGTGATCATCGCAATATCAGACGGGGACTTGCTAGTGATGGCTTCCGCCCATTCAACTATATGGCTGGATGCCACAACACATGGCCCGTTGTAATGATAGTTTATAATCTGTCGCCTTGGTTGGCTATGCATCAATCCTACTTTATGACGCATCTTCTTATCGATGGACCAAACTCACTGGAAAACAATATCAACTTCTATCTCCGACCTCTGATTGATGAGTTAAAATCTTTATTCATTGATAGTGTAGAGACTTACGAAGCAAACACAGATACAACCTTCATACTGCGTGCGGCTTTAATGTGGACAATTACTGAATTTCCTGCGTATAGAATGCTATCAGGTTGGTATGTACATGGTCACAAAGCATGCACTTATTGCCATCAATATACAACATCGAAATTCTTAAATTTTAGTAGGAAGGTTTATTATTGCGGTCATCGGCGTTTCCCGCTACTATACCATCTCTACAGGTTAGACGCTGCTCACTTTGATGGTCATCAAGAGCTTCTTGGGCCTCCAGCCTCATTGTCGGGAGAGGACGTGATTGCTCAGTGGGATTGTTACAATAATGTGATCTTCGGGATAGATCCAGCAAAACAGGTGAAACCACTCTACTGGAACAAGTTGAGAAATTTCTTCGAGCTTCTGTACTGGTCAACAAATTTAGTGCGTCATTGTCTGGACGTCATGCACATAGATAAGGGAGTATCCGAGCACGTACTCAACTTGCTTCTTTGTAAAGACGGAAAATCGAAAGACAACCTCCGTGCTCGGATGGATCTTCAGGACTGGGAAATTAGAAGTGAATTACATCCTAAACCGATCGCTGGTAAACCAAGCAAGTTTGTACTTTCTAATGCCGCGTATCATATGTCACAACCGGAGAAGAAAAGATTTTTACAGGTTTTGCATAGTTTGAAAGTTCCTATAGGCTTCTCAGGATCATTTAGCAAGAAGATAAAATTTGTGAAAAGGAGGATCGATGGGCTGAAAAGTCATGATCACCATGTTATTATGGAGTACCATCTTCCATTAGCCCTCAGGTCATCCCTTCCTGAATCGGTTGTTCTAGTAATCAATGACCTTTGTTACCATTTTAGAGAATTGTGTGCTAAAACCCTTGATGTTATGACGCTGGAGAATCTAGAAAATTCTATTTCATTGATACTTTGCAAGCTTGAGTGTATTTTCCCACCGTCATTTTTCGATATTATAATACACCTGACGGTTCATCTTGTAATTGAGGCTAAGTTAGCCGGACCGGTACAATATCGATGGATGTATCCTGTCGAAAGGTACTTTGAATTTTTTGTTTCACGTAATTTTTAAAATTATTATTGTCCTATATGCCCGTATTTATTTATTTAACATATTTTTTTAGGTACCTTTACACTCTAAAAAAGTATATACGTAATAAAAATCGACCAGAGGGCTCTATCATGCAAGGTTATGTTCTAGATGAACCAACCACATTTTTTTCCCGGTATATGGATGAGAACATTGATACAAAGCTTAACCGGCCTCAGAGAATTCAGGACGGGCCATATGGTAAATCTAATTATAAGAGGGTAGACACTATGTTTATTAACAAGATATATCGGTTTATCCTCCTAAATAGCGCATGTCTTGAAGAAATCAGAGAGTAAGTTTTTTTGGATTAATTGTTATATTTTTGTTTGTGTGTGTATGAAACGATATGATAATAATGTCATAATTTATTGATGAGAACAAAAATCATTTTAACGAGATATGTGAGGGGCATCCTGATTGGAATGATGAACGATTGGAAAAATATCATCAGGATAATTTTTGCGATTGTGTTGTAGATTATGTAAGTTCGAATAATATGTTGTTGCAAATAGTATTAATCTAAAAATATATCGATATTTATTTGTCGTAAAATTTGTTTTGTCAGATCCACGATCCGAACTTGTCTGCATCATTAGAGAGTGATTCCAGATATTTAGCTCAGTTTCCTAGTATGGAGGCTGCATATTATAAAGGATTCGATGTCCTTGATTACAAATTTGAAGTTAAGAGCATAGAAACGTCTCGAACCACTCAGAATAGTGGGATTGCGACGGTAGGATCAGATGGTGTGATTTATTATGGATACTTAAATTGCATACTTGGCATCCAATATCCGGACGATCAGAACCATTTTATATATTTCAGTGTACTTGGAACGATACACGACCGATACGGATAAATGGAGAAACAATCTTGGGACTTGGAAAGATGAATATGGATTGAATAGTGTGAACACATTTCGATTTTATGGTTAGGACGATCCATTTATCTTTCCGGACAAAGCGTTCCAAGTATACTACTCACAGTTCTTGAAGCATCCGGGATGGAGTGTCGTATGCCGTTAGAAACCCAGGGATGTTTACGATGTCTCGAAATTCGAGGATCGAATGGAAGAAAGCGATGAGGATGAAGAAGAGAGAAGATTTAGAGTTCTCCGTCTGTCTGTTTCAAAAGACGGGTTGTCTTCGGCTGATCGTGAAGTTACGTAGGTTAGAAATTATATCGAAGATGAAATCCAAGTAGATATGTTTAACACGTCCACGAAACGAAAAAGGTTATCAGTAATATTATATTATTACTTCACATGTTTACGATTTATACATATATCGCATGCATATGTGATGATTGTACTCTTTTCTAGATTTGATGACGACGACCGAAGTACCGAGGGGCGGCAGGAGCACCAGCCGCGGCAGAGGCAAAGGCAGAGCGGTTCTGCCGTCCGGAGAGCTGCCTATGGAGCTTCAGAGGGCTGGTCTTGCACCCCGATCGGAGACCCGTTCGGATGACTCCTTTCGTGTGGACTTTGCCACACCTCTAAGTATATTGTACGCATATTCATTTGAATGTAATATTATAGATATACACACGTATTTATTTCAAAATTGATTATATAGTCAATGTTTGATTGTCTAGCTGTTGGTGGTGCATCCACATCAAAGGCAGAAGCCACTCCTGCACCTCCAGGAATGTTTATATATCCTATAGTTCATTCATATTGATTTATAATGTTATATCATAAATATAAACACATTCTTTTTGCTCTTACTTAGATAATCATTTTTTTATTGTCTAGCTGTAGGTGGTGCCTCCACATCTCGGGCAGAGGCCACCACCGCACCTGCGGGTATATTTATATATCCTATAGTGCATGCATATTGATTTAGAATATTATATTATTGATCTACACATTATTTTTGCAATTATTTATATAATCTATTTTTAATTGTCTAATTATAGATGGTGCGTCCACATCAGGCGCAGGGGCCACTTCCGCCACTTCCGTACCCTCCGCTCAGTTTGACGGTTAGTATGAATAAATATAAAATATTTATTCATTTTACATATCCTCTAAGAATAAACACGAACTTCATGTAATTTTATCGTTAATGTTTATCTTCTAGTTGGAGAGGATGCGTCCACGTCCGGGTCACCGGCTGTTCCTCACCGGAGGAACTATCGTCTCGCTCGTGCTGCTGCCCGGGCCCAGGCTCGTGCTGCTGTCACAGGAGGTATATATCGCACTTTAATTTTCATTAAACCTTAGATTTCTTAATACCACTTTGTCTTAATATTGATTGTCTTGATATTTCTTGTAGATGCAGGGCAGCCCCATCCCGAGAGGGGAACTCGAGGGCCAAATCAGTCCCACAGGATGAGGCCCGACAGAGCTAGGGGAGGCAGCATTCCCTCTCTTCTTTACCCCCGATTATTGCTATACCAGCGATTATGCCGAGAGACTCGGCCGGTATATGGGGGATGAGAGCCGCCTCATGAAGAAGTATCCACTTCACGTTGAGTAGGGTGATCAGCACCGATGCTCATTTTCCCTCTTCTGGGATCAGACTCGGGTATTAATATATATTTTCATTTGACTTATCCAATATATTTATTATTATTTAACACTTGCAATTTAAATACATTGTTTTTTTGTATTTGCAGTTGGATTACGACTTTCATCCTGTACCCGACCCTGATCACCATGAGAGAGTGCTCGATCTTCACGCTCTATACAAAGGCCTAAAGAACATGCAATCAAAGGTCCGATACAATAGGAACGAGCTGGCGACTGCTATTCCCTGTGGATGGCGACCCCCGAGGCAAAGAGAGCAGTTCTCCTACATACTCCGGCCTTTGCGAGAGTCGAAGTAGATACATGGCCTCTATTGTGCCAATATTTTGACTCTCAGCGTAAACAGGTTTGTAATTTAAATGCAATTCATTGTTTAGTATATAATTTATTTTTTTGTGTTGCCTAATTAGAAAACTAAATCTGAATGTGTTGTGAAGAAACATGTCGATCAAAATAAAGAGAACAGGAAGTCGACGAAGAGGGGTCGCCCCACTTATACAGGTGGTTCGAGGAACATTACTCGTGCCATGGAGGCATCGGTAAATTTAAATAGATCTATTTTGATATAATGTAATATTAAGAGTTATTTTATAATATATGTAAAATTTTTGCGAATTGCAGAGAGCTCAGACCCTGGCGCAGGGTGGTACACCGAGCGTGCTAACCACGTATCTTTCCGTCCACGGCATCTCGACAGATCCGAGCTTCGATTCCCCGACACCGCTACCCAGGAGTATTGCATAAGTGTTAATATTTATTCCAACAAGTTTGAAATTTTTGTTTTGAAAATTTCAAATTTAAATGATATACTTATATTTTAATGGTTAATGTGGGTGTAGGAGCGGGTGGTGGAGCAGGCGGGAGGCATCGGGGATCGATTTTTCTGGACAGACCGATCCGATGATGCTGACCCCGGTCCTAAACGTCGCACACGGAGGGCACCATGGAGGTTGGGAGAGAGGCCGGGGACTGGTTCCTAGCAGGGCCCATATGAGGTTGGACTCCACTCCGGCGGTTACTTCCCCTACCCCCCGTAAGCGACGTCTAGAGCATGATGTTGCCGCCTTGAAGACCACCGTCGAGGAGTTGAAGGAGATGGTACGTATACTACTTAATAGTAAAATATTATATCACATTATAGATAGTAACATATGCAATATTAGTAGCCTGAACTTATTTAGTTGTAGACTTGGCTTTGATTATACTTACATAAAACTATCTAATTAAAAATAAACTACTACTTTCCAAACTAGACATCCAAATGAGGCCTAAGTCCCTAAGTATTATTAGATTAGGGTTTCGCAATAACATGGTAATGATACAAACTCGACTAAAATCTAATACACCGTTCTTACTCGTTTATTACACACAAAATTTAACAGGTACGACAGGTTTCTTCGGCTGCGGCTCCACATGCATCTCCTTCGGCTGCGGCTCCGCAAGCCACTACCTCGGCTGTGGTTGAGCAGATCGCTCTTGCAGCTCTACAGCCCGCTCAGACTCCCGCACAGTCCACTCCTTCATTAATCGAGTTTTTGACAACTCAGGGCTACATCGAGGAGCAGATGCGCCAGATAGGAGCTGGACCGAGCCAGGGTAGCTTTATTTATATTTTTGAGGATGTATATACTTATCTGATACATATTGTATAAATTTTGGATGATATTGATGGTTGTTTGCTTGTTCACGATGATTTAGTTTGATATCATATTCTGTTTGTCTATTTCTTTTATATATTATGCGTGAAATATTGATTATGAATATTTCTGTATTTGGTTATATGATGTATATATTATTGTGCACAGGGCGGGGAAAAAACAGGAAGCCCTTTTTTAAAAATAACCATGATATTATGTCCCTACGGAGTAATCCGTGGGGCCATCTGTTGCACCTACGGATTAATCCGTAGGTACACAGTTCGCCCCTACTCAGATAACCGTAGGGACAAAATATCAGAATACCTGATATTTTGTCCCTATGGACTCAGTAAAACTTGCCCCTACGAATTTATCCATGGGGGCATTTATCTGGACCTACGGATTTACTCGTAGGGCAACTATCAGGCCCTACGGATACATCCGTATGGGCAATCATTTTATTTTATAAACCAATAAATTAAAATATTTATCAGTCACTACGGAGTAATCCGTAGGGATACATGTTCCTATGGATAAAGGTGTAGGGGCAATTATTACTCCGTAGGGACATGTTCAGGGCGAAAACTTGCACCTGTGACCTTTGCACCTGCGGGGTATTTTTTTTGTCACTACGGGTATATCCGTAGGGGCAGTGATTTGCTCCTACGGATAAGTCCGTAAGGGCAACGCCTTATTGTAGTAGTGACAATAAGATCCGGTCCCAATAATCTTCTTTCTCCAACATCGTCCCAACAGACGAAAGAGTGACACTTACGACCGTACAATAATTCGAATGGAGTCATCTGTATAGTTGCCTGAAAACTATTGTTATAATAAAACTCCACCAAGTGCAATTGTTCAGTTGATAAAACTGCACATTTGTATTACATTTTCCCTACCATTTTCATATTAAAAAATGACTTTATTATAATATATTATACATATGAGGGTTTATGTGTAAAAACACCATTTTCCATGTGTTAATAAATTTTAATTAGTATTTGGTAGGAAAATGTATGAAAATAAATCTATTGACCAAATCCTAGTAGAACTAAGTCTACTAAATATTATTTGAGATTATTGTGCAGAATTTTCCAAGTTGTTATGCAGAATTTATCAAACAAATCAAGTTGTTGAAGAAAACTTGCCAAATTAAGAAGAAAAACTTGGAGACCAAGTCTGGGAGCAACCGAGAGAAGATTTCTGAATTCTGAAGGTGCCTAGGATTGCCACATGTCACAATCACAAAGCCCAAGAAAAATGATCGAGAGATCCCCACCATTGGCCGCGGAACCGCGGCCAAACCCCCCTGTTGGCCGTGGATCCGCGGCAATCTGGAGAGATCGTTGGCTAAAATTTTGTGACATAAATCTATGATGAATTTTACCAAGTTTTCAACAAGAAGATTCTGGCTTTGCACTATAAAAGG
The DNA here is from genome assembly GCA_030015575.1 of Agapanthus africanus. Lineage (NCBI taxonomy): Eukaryota > Viridiplantae > Streptophyta > Magnoliopsida > Asparagales > Amaryllidaceae > Agapanthus > Agapanthus africanus. Next base: position 74,632,888 of record CM057348.1, read on the forward strand.
GCACCGAGAGCCTCTTGGAAAAGTTATCAAGCCGAAGAGATCACGAAGCTCCAGACGCTCACGCATCCAGGCTGATCATCGACTGTTCGACTACCTCCTTAGAAAAGATCGAGAAGCAACTAGTTTGTAATCATTTTCTATGGATTAAAGTATAGTTTGTTCAAGTTGATTAATAAAGGTAGTTATTTTATTTAATTCTTTTTGCATTTTAAATTATGTTTTCGCTCTCTGTCTTTTCATCTTCTTTTCCCAACATGCGCGAGTAATTCTCCGCATGTTAGGGTTCGTAGGATTATGGTAGACTAATGGACGATGAAAATAACTAAACCCTTTTTAAGTCTTATAAAGTTTAGGAACTTTATCAAAAGAATCATTAACATCCTAATCGGGCGCGCTAGCAATTCTTTGCTAGTTCCGACCGCGATTAGAGATTAGATTAATGATTGTTTTGGTAAAAGCTAGATATGAACGGTGTTCCGTGTCGAGATAAGAGTTAAGAGTGGAATTCCTTTGCCCTCTGGAAACCCTAATCTACACGCATCACCGTCGTTCTAGTTCTAAATCTATTAATGGATAAAAAGGGTAACTTTTAATTAATCGTCCATAACTACTAAATCCTAACGAACCCTACAAGCCCCCTTATTATATTAATTATATCTTTAAAATAATCTAGATCTATATTTTACATTCTTGTTTAACGTAGATCTAGAAACCATTCTATAAAATTCTTTATCCCTCCTCTCTTTCTCAACACATCTAAAGTAAAAGTAAAAGATTCCACGTTTCCTAGAGGATGACCCGTACTCATCTCGGTCTAGCTACGTGCGACACCGTTATTGATTGCGGCTAAACTACAAACATACACTTTTTCGTATCAATCAGCAGTTGATCCTCCCATGAACCCTTGAAGTCTAACATGCATGCTCTCAATATATTTTCAAGAGTTTGGAATGTTCTTTTAAACTGGCCATCTGTCTGAGGATGATAGGATGTGATAAACTTCAAGCGAGTCCCCAAACTTTCCTGTAGACTCCTCCAAAAGTGCGATAAAAATTGGGTATCACGATCTGAAACGAAGCTCACAGGTACTCCATACAATCTCACAATCTCCTGCATATATCGTTCTGCTAAAGCTTCCATCGACTGACCAACATGAAACGGTATAAAATGAGCTGCCTTGGTCAATCGATCAATAATCACCCAAACTGTATTATTGACCTTTGGACTCCGTGGTAAAGCTGTCATGAAATCCATGGTTATATGTTCCTACTACCACTGAAAAATCAGAAATGGTTGCAACAAACCAGCTATCCTTTGATGTTCAGCCTTGACTTACTGACACACCAAACACTTCGATACGTAGCGAGCAATCTCCCTTTTCATGCCTTCCTACCAGAAATGTTGTCATAGATCTCGGTACATCTTTGTGCCTCCCGGATTTACGGAATATGCGGACTATGAGCCTCCTTCACGACTTCTTCACGAACGTCTCCTTTAGGCACACATAAACGACTCTCATATCGTAATGAACCATCTTCATGAATTAACAAGTTTGTTCGAAGTCCCGCTTCTACTTGTTCTCGAAACTTCTGCAACCTTGGATCGTGCGACTGCACTGCTTTAATGTTATCGATCAAGTATGACTGTACTTGCAATTGCATCAACTACATGAAGAATGCGGTAGTACAATCTCCAACTCAAACCTCTGAGGATCAATTATAATCTCCTTCTGTGCTGTCAACATCCGTATTGCTGGCCACCGACTTAGAGCATCTGACACTACATTAACTTTTCCCAGATGGTATTTTAGATCAAGATCATAGTCAGCTATCAGCTCTAACCATTTATGCTGCCTCATGTTGAGCTCTTTCTGTGTGAACACATATTTTCGGCTTTTATGATCGGTAAATATTTCTACCATTTCGCCCAATAAGTAGTGTCTCCAAATCATCAAAGCGAAAATCACTACTGCTAGCTCCAAATCATGAGTTGGGTAGTTCTTCTCATGGGTCTTCAATTGTCTTGATGCATAGGCTATAACCTTCCCATGCTGTATTAAAACACATCCCCAGCCTTTCCCAGATGCGTCGCTGTGAATAACCAACCCTCCTGAACCATCTGGTACTGTCAAGATAGGAGCGGTTGTCAATCTTTGCTTCAATGCTTCAATAGTTGATGCACATTTCTCCGTCCATACGAACAGTACCTCCTTTCGTGTTAGCTTGGTCAATGGTTTAGCTATTCGAGCGAAGTTTTCCACAAACTTTCTATAATATCCGGCAAGCCTAAGAAAACTTCTAATCTCTCCAACATTCTATAGAATTGGCCAATCGTGAACAGCTGCAATCTTTTCAGAGTCAACGGCAATTCCATCTCCGGATACAACATAACCCAAGAACTTCACTTCTTCGAGCCAAAACTCGCACTTGCTCATCTTAGCATATACCCTTTCTTGTCTCAACATTTGCAGTGCGATTCTCAACTGTCCTGCATTCTCTTCTTTTCTCCTCAAATAGACCAGAATATCATCAATAAACACCACTACGAATTGGTCCAGATACAGTGAAAAGATCCGGTTCATCAAGTCTATAAATATTGCCGGTGCGTTAATAACTCCAAATGGAATCACTAAGTACTTGTAATGCCCATATCGAGTTCGGAACACTGTCTTACAAATATCTTCTGATTTCACCCGAACTTGATGATGTCTGGATCACAAATCCAACTTCGAGAATACCCTCGCGCTACTGAGTTGATCGAATAATTTGCCGATGCGAGGGATTGGGTACATGTTCTTAATAGTCATCCAGTTTAATTCTCGATAGTCGATGCACAACCTTCGCGTGCCATCCTTTTTCTTGACTAGAAGAACTGGAGCTCCCCATGGTGAACTACTGCAACGAATCCAACTTTTCTTCAGTAATTCGGTAACTTGTTTCTTTACCTCTTCTAGTTTCACCAATGCCATTGGGTAATAAGCCTTTGAAATCAATGCTACTCCAGGAATAAGATCAATCGCGAACTCCACGTCTCATTTTGGCGGTAAACCCGAGATTTCCTTGAACACATCCATGAAATCTCGAATTACTATTGGCGCTTCATCTGCAACTTGTTTACGAACTTCACTCTTCAGTAAACGGTTCCTTTCATGATGAATTTGCAAATTTGTTCTAAGACTTGTAGGTTATCATCCAACCACACTTCCGCTGCGCTACTCAGATAAACTGAGACGGGTTTTTCATAACTTCTTCAATCAACCATCTGATTGGCCTTGAAACGGTTTGTACCAGCTCCCGCTAGGGTTAATCTTAAACTACTGCAATCATCATATGTTCTCTAGTCTTTCTCCTTATTCTTTGAAACGCAGATGGACTGGTCACTACGGGATAAGGGGAAAGATGAAGAATATATCGTGGTCGTTGGTTTCAAGTTCGTGATAAGATATAAATTCATAAGTAATGTCTCCGAGAGGAAACAAGGTAATACAACAACCATAAGTCAAGAAAATGAATCAAAATAGGGCTCCAGATTACCTAAATAGAGTACCACATTGTAACCATACCGCGGTACATAGTTACAATCACTTAACTCCATTCAAGTCGCCCAAATCTTACTATCAGAATCGAAGGAATAAGAAGGGAGAACAATAACGAATCAGGAGGATTCCAAGCTGAGATGCAAAGTCATTTCCATATCGTCAAGATACAAGAGTTAAGGGAAAGATAAGATTCAAGAAATTGAATGACAAAACAATGATGTGGCAGGACATATTCTTAATTTCGAGTTTCTTGTTTAGTGTATTAGGTTCAATACCCAACTACAAAAAGAACCAAACCCAACTAACCTTAAATCCTAGGGCTCTGATACCAAACAAATCCTGTCACGTCCCACTTCCCAAGATACGTAACTACGGCACGTGACAGAGCCAACCATACTACCTGTGGCTAGGAATCATCCCTCCACAATTATATTATGGCTGTCTATAGGATACAAAGAACAGAAAAATATATAATCTATCTTGTACGTGTCAATTTCCACAGTAAATAAAATAAAATAAACTGCATAAAGAGGAAACGAATCAAGATCCAATAAACAATATCTGAATCATGTCTCGGTATGGGCTCATATTAAAAGAAATAAAACTATGGAAATAAATAAACTAAACATCTCTAATAATACACGTTCAATTCCTCATTTCTCAGCTTGATTGTTAAAGTACTCGTGATCTGCCTGCGATAAAGGTAGAGGAACTGGGTCATGCAAAACCCAGACGTCGGTGCGTCATATTATCAAAATAATCGTAATTAACCAGGATATGATAATATAATTAAACTTGAATATAAATAAATAAACACAGATATAAATAGTGAGCTATGTGTATGTATGGGTGTGTGATGTGTATCCTAAATCTGTGCTTCTAGATAATCTATTCTATAAGTCTTTGAAATCAATTAATGTAATCATCATCGTAACCCAACAGTATATATCCCGTTTATTCCCCACGGGACCACGGTAACAGTATTTATTTCGTAACTCCGGGAAAGACGGCAAACAATGATTTATTCCGTAGCGCCTGGAAACACGACAAACAAGTATTTATTTCGTAATGCCCGGAAAAATGGCAAACAAGTATTTATTCTGTAACGCCCGAAAAACGGCAAACAAGTATTTATTCCGCAACGCCTGGAAAAATGACAAACAATAATAATATCCTCTTGAGTTACGTTTCGGTTACATTCTTGATTTTCCCTATTCCCACATATTTGTGTTCGAGTCGGATATTAACGATCTAATGCCAACATAGGATCAAGTAGGTACAGTTCTCGTCTATACAGTCAACAAGTCGCGCCTGTCAGGACAACACGTCAGTATTGTTGGCATTAGTAACTAGATTCAAGTAATAAGTCAGGTAGTGGGTCATGAACATATCATGTAATGCATATGTCTCAAATAGATACCCAATATGAAACTATAATCAATATCGGAACACGGTAAACACAATTGATACCAGGATGCATATGTATCTATCTGTAATAACCATTATACATCCATTACCATATATGATGCAAACTAGATAACATGTTGTACTGATGTAGTAGTATAATGATATCATGATATTCCGTCATGCAACTAGATAAATGATTCTCAGTACGGATACGAACGGATACCGTAAAACTGTAAATCTGTAATATTTGCTGAATAATAAAACACATGCACTATTCTTATTCATATAGTGATTGATATAATAATATATCATGTTGCAAGTCTAAAACTTGCCTGATCGGATCTCACGTCGAGATATGGATGCTACGCCCGACGTCGGAATAAAGTCGCCATGCAAACTCACACGTGCGGGACTAGACCTGGCTGATCAGTGATGTGACGTAGTGATTAGGCTGGACGACGACGATTACTGTGTCGTCTGGATTGTCAGCGACGTGCGCAACTCCGGCAAGAAGGTCGGAGTTCAAGAAAGAAAAGAACAAGAAAGGAGAAAGAAAAGAAAAGAAAATAACAAGAGAAAAAAAGAAGAAGAGTGAGAGTTTAGATTTTATTAATAATTTTTATATAATATATATTAGAGAGAGAAGAGAGAAAGACAGAGAGAGACGAGAGAGAGAAGGGCAGAGAGTGACGAGAGAGAGAGATATATATATATTATAAAATTAAATTAATGTAATATATATTAACACTTTGTATATTATTAGTTATATAGAAATATTATAATATAATTGTTCCACCAAAAATAAAAATAATATATATATATATATATGTATATATATATATATAGAAAGAGCAAAGCTCTGTTGAAATTTAATGGGGCAGCGTCTCACGTGTTTCTCATGAGGGCGCCAGTGCCAGCATCAATTTTGTAGGATTAAATCCTATGGTGGCACCGCATGTGCTCCTCACACCGGCGCCAATATGCAAAGCCACAGAAACACTTTCTGAACAAGAATTAAATTCTTATATGACGCCAAACGTGTTCATCACGCGGTTGCCAATGTGCAAAGCATAAGAGTACCCTCCATAAGAATTAAATTCTTAAGTGGCGCCTACGTGCACAACACGTGAGCGTCAGCGCCCAAGTCAAGATCAATAGAATTAAATTCTATATGAGAATTTGGGGTACTCTCTGTTAAATAGAGCCGTTGAATCAAATATCCAATGGAGATGATAAATCATCAAAATATAGAATTAAATTCTATTAGGAGAAAATATCTTCCAAATCTTTCTAAATAACAAAGATACTTTCGATTGGATCAAAGATCAAATTATAGAATAAAATTCTATTTTGGAAATATATTCCCTCAATCTTTACAAACAAAAAAGATTGCTCTCTGTAAAATAGAAAACCCTTAGATTTAAAATCCAACGGTGATTAAAAAATCACCATTTTATAAAATAAATTCTGTATATGGGGAAAATATTTCATCAATCTTACTAAAAACAAGAAAATATATTCTGTAAAACAGAAACAATTGGATCAAAGATCCAACGATGGGTAAAATTCCCCAAATCAATTCTGAGACCAATTAAATCAATTGGAATCTCTCAATAAGAGATTTTCTCAAAACTAATTAACAATCTGCCTCCACTATATAAAGGACCCCAGATTTCAAATCTCAAAAAGAGGGGGAAACCCCCATAAACTTCTGAAAAATACAGAAAGCTTCCAAAACAACAGAGAATTCAATTCTCAAGAAAGAAGAAGACTCTCCTCTTTAAAACCTTAGGTAAAGAAAATATAGAGATTAAAATATCTCTTTTTACCTATCTAAGGGTTTAACCCTTCTCAAAGAACTTAATTCTTCCTCTGGATCAGAGATCCACAACATAAGTCTACCACAAGTTGAGAATTTAATTCTCATCGGGAAGATCTTGTTCTTGAGAATCAAAGATTCAGAAAAGAATTATGTTAAAAAGAAAGAAAAAAGAAAAGAACACATGTTCTGGGAATTTAATTCCTCCAAAATTAGGGTTTAATCCTATATAAGAAACCTAGTTCTTATAAAAAGAAATGAAGAACATAGTTCTCCAATGAAGAAAAACGATCCAAGGTCCCCAAAATAGAGATCTTGATGATCATTAATGGTCAAAATGGCATTAATAGAGATTTAATCTCCAGAAAAAGAAAAGAGATCAGCGCCTCATGTATTCCCTACACAAGCGCCCTCTCAATAGCGCCCAGTACCTCACGTGAAAACACACAGGCATCCAAAGCAGAAGGCCAGTGCCTCACGTGAAACACACGCGAGCGCTGAGTAAAGTGCTTAGCACTTCATATATAGCCAAACGGCTGAGTGCTTAGCACTAGTTGGGCAGTGCCCAGTGCTTTATATGGTTCTCACGTGAACGCCATAAAAAATGTTCCGCACTCTATTTTCAGTCAAAAGGACTAAACTTATTGGGCAGCACCCATGGCTGAATGCTTCACATGATACCCATGTGAGCACCAGAGCGTCAAACAAGTGCTTAGTACTTTTGCGTAAAAACAAAAGGGGCTAAACAAACAGAGCCCAAATAAGTGCTTAGCACTTTTGAACAAAAAAAAGAGGACTGAGCAGACTAAGCCCAAATTGGATAAGTCTCTATGAAAATTTTCTTACACCCAAGCCCAAATCCTCTGTTGTTGGATCTAAGTAAAATGGTCCTTAAAATTTTGCTAAGTTGATCTTAGTCTCAAACAGGACTAATGTATCCTTAGCTTAAAATAAATTGAGCCAAAATGCTAATATTTTTAAATTGATCTTAATTTCAAACTAGATTAACGGTCCTTAAATAAAACAATCCCAAATCTACAAATATACGGATTTGGACTAAACTGAGCCCTACGGGCGACGACATAAATTAGTCTCTGTATACAATCCACAGGTAACTACATAAAAACAAAATAACACACGACACGAAGTGAACTGTGGAAGAAGGAGAAAGTGGTTATCGCAATGCGGTAACGTAATTAACCGCAGAGGCTTGCGCCTGCAAGGAAGAGCATCCCAAAATCAAAAACCCCTCACAAATGACTGGGAATCTGATAAAGTCACACTATCCAAACCTCCGATATATAGTGCCATAAATCAACTTAGTATTTTCGGAGAGATGGAGGGAGAAGTCCAAATAGTATCTGCCCCCAAATTCACGCCAGACATCCCAACGTCTCGGTCTCTATTTTCGATGGTAAACATATTCTGGCACGCCCGGTGAGACCTTTTTCTCTTTCCACTCCACACTTCGTATGTCGTGTTTCGCGAACAAAATCGCAGTTCGCTATGGTTGCCCTTGGATTCGAAGTACTGAAACATGGTGTCTTACTCCTATCTAGAAATCGCTAGCTTCCCAGTGCACCTCATGCAACAGCAACTCTCACTCTACCCCAACCGGAGGAGTGACCTATGGGCCTAACACGACCTCTATCTTCTCAATGCCAGCGAGGAAAGTTACGCAAGCCACTACTGGATTTTTCTTTGGGACCATGCTCCCACCGGTGAGTTTCGGTGCCTCAGCGCCACAAGAAGAAGCTCCTAAAAGGTCGGTCTTCAATCGACTGTTAACCACAATGGCCCCTCTCAACAGGCCGTCCAGATCTGGCGTCTCAGTCTTCAACAGGCTAAGCAAAAGCACAAACAGGCCCGCAAAGAAGCTCGTGATACCTGAAGGGGCTACCCCAAAACGGATAGGTCTCCCGACTTCTTCTATAGACGAAGACGTCAAAAGTGCTTCACCCGTCAAACGATCAGTTTTTGAAAGGCTGGTTGTTTCTATTTATACTCTACCAAGGATGTCGGTCTTCAACAGGCTAACACTGATTGCAGCTCCTCAGCAAAACCAGGAGCATGAAGAATCCGCTTCCAAAACTGAGGCGGTCCCTTCTGCAAGGCACGCTCAACGTCACCACTGGCATCGAGTGAGAAAAGATGGGGGCAACTCCCCCTCTGGAATTACACCAGCAGCTCCAATGGTGGAAGTTTACGCTGCTGTTCCAACCGAGAACAGTTTTGATCTGCTCAGGAAGGTGCGCAAGAACTCCCCAACGGCGGTGTTAAAAAAATCACCCCACCTACGGAAGTCCTTATGCAGGCAAAGCCGGAGTGGCCCCATCAGCGGCTCTCCTCACAAATTCATAGAGTCTGGCGGAAAGTCCAAGATTCCATGATTAATGAAAATCACTCTCGTCGACAAAAAAAAATCGAAGGCTAGGCAAAAGAAATATCATTCCTCTTCCATACAATGGGGGAGTCCTTCTACACAGGTACCTGTTACAGCGGCTCCTTCAATTTCAACCTCTCATAAAAGAACGAGGTCGGAAAAAATCCCACTACCTACGGTAAATTCCAAAGGTGATGGACTAAAACGCCCCAAGTCTAGAGGCATGATCATACATACGGTTTACATGGCTTTAGGAAAAGAAGAAAGCCGTGCCTCCGTGAGTCACTGATCACAAACTCGGTCACTGACAAAGGCTCAAGACCAACAACAAAAGCTCCAGGAAATGCTGAAAAAATAGCAGCACTTACCAGACAGAAAGATAGTCTGGATCGAGCAACCGAACAACGCCAAGAGAGGGAGACCGATACAGAGTTCCTGCGAAGGGTGCTTGAGAGAAAGAACAAGGATGCCGCTGAGCAAGCTGCTAATATAAAGCAGATGACTCTCTTATTCTAAGATATGGTTCGAATGATGATCCAGCCAGAACTTCCGGCCAAAGATTCGCTGATAATCGTCGGGGATGAAAAAGGGAAACATCAAACCTCCAGCCTTATCGGCAGCCAAGGAGGAAACGATCTCCAAGGCCTCCCTTGATGAGTACATTGCTCAACAAATAAGAGCTCATCAAGCTAATGAGGTTGCTGGCCAAATCGTCAGAACAGGGCGACCATATCCAGGATGGTATGATCAAATCAAGTACCCACCGGGGTATACGATCCCCAAGTTTCATGTATACAAAGGGACATGCAACCCTCATCAGCACGTCGTGCAATTCAGACCTCTGTGCGGCAACACTGTAAGCGACGACAAACCGTTGCTTTGCCGGTTTGTTGGCAGCCTGTCTGAAACAGCCTTTGAATGGTACTCGAAGCTCCTTAATGACTCCGTAAAAACATTCACAGAGATGGAACTGCTGTTCACATAACGTTTCGCCAGCGCATGCGAACGTACTCTAATCACGACATTAATTAATGCCAGGGTAAAACCGGGAGAAATATGCGTCCAATACGCGATCGGTAGCGAAACCTATAGTCTAAGTGCGAACGGCGCATTGATGAATCTCCCGCCGTGGGCATGTTCATCGGGACCCGTGATCCTCAAACGACTATGTCCTTATTTATGACATTCTTCAAACTAACAAGTTACCAGACTCTGATAGATAAACCGGCCCAAATGGACCAAATGGGCCACATGCCTTCCTCCTTAAATAAGGACCCTCGAAATAATAAGGGTAAAGGGAAAGCGTCCTTCATTGCCAATACGCAACAACAACCGAGCGACCAAAAACTGGCTGTTGGCCAAAAAAATGTGCGTCCGTGCCCATCCTTGGAGGAAAGACTAGGACGCGCTTACTCGTTTCCCTATCACAAGACGAGGAGACTATTCGAATTGGCAGTGCGTAATAAACTCATCACATTGTTGGACCTGCGGCGTCCACCACAACCTGGCGACGTCAACAACCCTAACTACTACTCTTATCACATAATAGTGAGCCATCCAATTGAAGATTGTTACGTCTTCAAGAACTGGGTCGAAAACCAGTATCAATATGGGAAATTCATACTATCTTATAACTAGAGAGTAAGCACACCCCAGAAATACACTCCAAAAAAGGTGGATGCGTAAGGGCATCATGCTCACTCGTAGAAGAAACTCCATGGGAAGTCGTTCTTTCAACGAAAACCAAAAGAATGCTTAAGGATCTACAAGAATGTCCAGCAGTTAGGTGGAAAAGCCCACTTGAACCAAAATCATCGAAGGGATGTTGAAACTATGTCCCGTACCAAAAATCGTTGACGAGGGGAAAAAATCCCAAGTCAAGCCTTCAAAGTCTTCGAAGAAAAAGAAGAAGACCAAGAAGCCTGTGCAGGCTGTCGAGTATGACGACAACCACACAGACCTATAAAAATACATTTACACGCTAGAGAAGTACAACCAGAAGGCGCGGACACCGGTCACGCTCGAAGGGTTCCTCAAGCATATTCTTGAGAACGAAGATAGTGACAACGATGGGGAAAATAACTCATCAGAAGACACCGAAAACCGTGTAGTAAGTTGCCACATAGTATTACATTCATCGTTATATGATGAAGAAACTCCCTCAGTGTCAGAAAACAATGCAGAGGTACTGGGGGCAGAATCGACGCTAAAATCCCCGGAATTGCCAGAAGACCCGATCGATAGACTATAAAACGAAGTCTTTAAAAAAAGCAAAGTTGACCGAGAATGCGAAACAGCTATATACAAAAAGGCTAAGCGTCAGCGTCAGGATAAAGAAGCTACAACTAGGATGAGTCGTAAAGTACTCCAAACAAACCAAAGCACCCCTGTTATAAATAAGAGCAGGATCAAAACAGAAAAGCGGTTTGCCAAAGCCCTGTCAATGGGAATGAAGCTGCTACCTCTCATAAGGAACACTCCCGGAGTCATATGCCTCGATGGAGAAGATGCATGCCCAAACTACTGCCTATATCATCGGAGGGTCACCCACCCTATCGAAGAATACAGTGCCTTCAAGAAGTGGTGGCAAGGATGCGTTGTCCATCAAAAACACTTCAAGAGGATGAAGTGCGAAGCTCGTGCTCATCGACGGCAAAATAGTGCAACGAACACACCCGAAGAAATGACTGGCAACTGTCATATAGTTAATACCAGTTCAGAAGGGGAAAACCCCAAATTCCTACCTTCGGGAGTGATTCTGAGGATGAAATACCCCTTAGCCCTCTCTTCAAAGACTCCGAAGAAGAATTGCGAGAATATTCAGCACATTGCCTGAGAAAAATCTCAGACCTACAAATAAATATTTGAGCAAAAAAGACAAAGGAAAAGAAAAAAATCTCTGAGGAAATGGCCCTTGACAATGGAGTTGTCAAAGAGCTCGCAGTAAGGGACCCGTCTAAGAAAAACAAGGTGGATTACAACGTCCTATCACATCTCAGGAAAATACCCTCACAACTGAGCATATTGGATGCTTTCCTCCTATCCAAAGAGGCACAAGATCCCCTGATCAAGGCATTACAAGAGCCCGATCAGTTCCAAGCTTTTCTCGCAGAAGAGAAGATGAAAGATGAATTGGCAGAGGTCTACACAGCTGACATTACATGCAGTGATGAGGATCTCTTCCTCGGTACATGTGAGCATAATCGCCTGTTATATGTCACCGGGTACTACCATGACATCAAGATAGGGAAAATCTTTGTCGACAACGGATCCTCCGTTAACCTTCTCAACATGAGAGTGCTAAAGGAGATTTGCATGAACGTTCAGAAACTGGCCCGAGACAAAATTACCATCTTCAGGTCTGACTCTCAGTTACCACGGACACTTGGGTCTGTAATACCGACGCTGCACTTCGGGCTGCTTGTCACTGACATCAAATTTCATGTCATTGACGCCAAGACTTGCTATAACACTTTGCTCGGCAGGCCTTGGTTACACGAGTACAATGTCATCCCTTATACACAACATCAGTTATGAATTATTTCAAGGATTGCTTGGAGTACACCGTCACGGGAGAGCTAAACCTGTTCTCGGTAAACGAAGTCCGAAAATATGATGACGCAAAGTACTTCCTGCCAGACTTCGAAGATACGGAAAGGTGTCACAAGCCGGAGAATAAACAGAAGTCCGTCGCCACTATCTCGATCTTTGGGAGCGATACCGAGGAAGACGAAGAAATAGTCTACTTGGGGCAACCCCAGAAAGAAAACAACAAGACCGGACCATCTACTCCTATTCTGGTCTTTGGCAGCAACTCTAAGGACGAGGCCAACACAGTGTTCTCCATCCGCCCGTCGATACAAACTTTTGCCGGAACAGATCAGAGTCTGCAAATCACGATGGATACACCTCGGCATTTTAAGGAGCTTGATGTGCTCGATGAATACGATGTACAAGAACTGAAAACTTTCTACATCTCTCCCAGGAGAAGAGGTGAAAAGGAGATCCTCTTCTACCAATATACGAAAACCAAAGTAGAAAAAGAAGTCTGGCATGGTGTCGATTTTGCGCTCGATAGGCTTCAACCAATCCGTATGCCAAGATAGTACGTGGAAGGGTTGAAAAGGTTGCTAAGATACCAAGGTGTACCCCTCGAACAAACTGTTTGATAAGCCCAATTCTACAAAAAAAAATTGGGATATTCCTGGGACTCAGCGAAAGATGCTCAACGGAAAGATAGAGACAACCAAGCTCAGATACGTTCAGTCAAAGAAACGGGAACAAATTCATAGTTGCCGCGTCGTAAACAGCTCTATTGAGGCAAAAGATGCTCTTCCAAATAGCCGTGATGTCAAACCGGAGCGAGATCGCACTCTAAAAATATTAAGTCCATCGCTGGAAGAGCAAATTGACAAGTTAATAAAAGAAGCTTGTCAAAAAAGCGGAGAAAATCACAGCAACGAAATGGCCATTTATGAAAAGGCCAGGACACAGCGTCTTAGTCAGCAATCGGCGGAGAAGGAAGACTATAATGCTCTTCATTTCTGACCTACTGTATGTTCTCGCGAAAAGGGAAAATCCCAAAATAGAGGCAGAAATAGGGCAAAGAACGCAAACAACGTTCGAAAACAACAAAGTGGATCCAAGATGCCATGCGATCGAGAAAAACTTGGTTGGAGCCCGTCCTTTATAAAAATTGGGTTGGGAATACTCTTTCCCCGAAGACAAGACAAGGAAAATATTCAACCTTGTCATGAAGTACCAAATGATGATGCTTCCAGGGTCTCGGCATCCCAAACAAATAAACGAGCTCCTTCATCCGGATTATTGCACTTATCACTGAGCAATAAGTCATCCCCTTGAAGTCGGCTTCATCTTCAAAGACTGGGTGGAAGACCAGTATCAATAAGGCCGGCTCGCTTTATCTGATAGCTGGAGAGTAATCCCGCCGCAAAAGCATGACCCAAAGAGGACCTATACCGTGAGGATAAAACCAGCTCAACATCAAGAATAGAAGCGAACTCTTACTTGCCATATGATAACATTCTCAAAAGTTGTAACGACTCTGAAATGACTGTACGGAATTTTCAAGTTTAATGTACAGAAAATGAGTTATACATTCTGATATTGAGTTATAAGTAATTTTTGTTAAAAAATAGCAAGAAAAATCTTGAAGCTCACTGGTAAAGCCTTTGCACTGCTGTGACGTATCCTGTGTGTTTGAATCCCATCACACATTATTTTTTTCTGATTTTCTTTTTAACTTTTTGGAAGCCCAAAAGTTTACACGTGCAATACACACAAAAATGAGAAGTCAGAAAAATTAAACATGTGCAAAAGGGTTTAAATACTGTGTTGATTGTAGGGTTACCTACGACGGCAGCAAGGTTTCGGAAGGCATCATCCATGCCAAATTTAAAATTTTTGCTGTTTTAGCTAACCCTAACTAGAATCGTTAACTAGAAATAATACGGAATATGAAAAGAAAACACTTTTCAATCTAAGTGAGAGCAAGGAATACAACCTTTGTAGACCAGTCCTTCACTTCAATAGCTCTGTGTAGAAGTCCCCTCTGCTACGATCGTGAACTCCGGACTCTAGAGAAGCTCCATAAGAAGAACGAACGTGCTTGCTTCGATGACTTCGAGGCTAAATATGATCTACGTCGGGGAGACACTAACTCAAGCTATTCCTTCACTAGGCCATGAATTTTGTAAAGAGAACACCCTATACTACATGGAAAGTAGTAGAGGATAAAGAAGTAGGAAGTGGGCTCACTTTAGAATTGATTTTCTCACACTTTTTCTCATAACTCCATTAGAGCTAGAAAGCTTTTGAGGAGGAGGAAGAAGAAGAAGAAGATAAAGCTCTCACATGAATAATCCATCCAAATGAATTAAGTGACCATGGGTGAGTTAAAGCTATGCTTAACTCATTTAGAGACTTAACTAGGGTTAGTATAATGGTTGGGTTGATAAATATCTACAAGAGAAACAAAAAAGGAAGACTTTGGTCAAAGCATCCATAAGCTTCTACAAGCTTCTCGCCTTGCCGAAATTGCATCCAATTTTGAATTACGTAGAAAATTACAAACCCTAGATTATATCAATCATGGTATAAATCTCATACACCCATGTATCATGTATCATCAAACATGACACAAAACTGTGTACATTAATATATATCACATATATATACATGCACAAAGCAAGTGAGAAAATAAATCTTAAGTGAGCTAATACTAGTTAATGTAATATAATATATCAAATATATAATTATACATTAAATTACTAAATCAACTCTTGATTTAATAATCCGGCTATAACCGACTAACATCAAAAGTAACAACTTATCAAATCAACACTTGATCCGATAACCCGGCTATATCGCATACAACCGATCAATGTCACTAATCGCGAGAATAGAATACGGTATCTCATATCGTATTAATTTCGGTCCTGCACATATCACATATGTGCTCCTACTCCATTTCGCTTGAGCTAGGAAACCCTTGTGCAGGACTCCAAAGACTCGTCAATACGCCGGCAATAGGTGATGATCATATCAAACAGCCACAAAGCACAATCGGTCTGCTAAACGTAAAGGCCACCCGTATATTGAGCGATCAGAAGATCAATAAGCAAGCTTGCTCACACTCCTGCGAATTCAGTCAGTAACACTACCGTACAGTCCGGTCTCTTCGTCTGATATGTCTCATATCTCGTCAAGGAGTGGTAAACGTCAGACCCCAGTAAATCGATAAGTCGTGTCGATATGAGGCTCATAGCGGGTCGAGAAACTACTATAACACTTACCAGTATATCTCTGAAGCTGTCTTGGCCAAGGACTTCCTGTTATAGCCAATCGAGCACTGCGCAACATCAACTCCCTATACCGGGAGAGACGAAACCCCTCCTATCACTCATTGCCTCCATGTGACTCGGGGTTGTACCCAAAAACCACCGTTTTGCACGTTCTCTTGAACTTGGTAAGGTGGAAATTAAAGCACAGTGGGAATCACACAAGACTCTATGACAATCTCGAGTCTATAGACTAACCTGTTCCAGTGTCACCAGAGAACTTCCATCTGACGATAGGTATAATACCATCTGGGAGTTCTCGGCGAGTCCGTCCAGTGTACCCAGTCTCCACCGAGCACCCATATACTATGTCTGATATCAAACACCAATGAATATAGGATCATCCATCGCCTATCTACATGGGTCGAGAAGCTATACGCTAGTCTACTCTGGTATATCGATGCTCTGTATCAATACACCTACGACTAGTAACATTTGAAGGATGTACTTAGCGACTACACTATCCCCACTAATATGATATGAATCATAGTCCTGATAGTCAAGTACGCATCCTAAGGGCTTTATCAACATGTAACATAGAGACAATCAGAGTACATGTTAAGATAAAGTGCAACCAGATAGTATACTATCATATCGAGCAAGAAAGTCCTCCCTATATATGTCCAAACATCCACTACAATATACATCGTATGTACAGTAACGGCCTCTAGGGCATACATATTACTAACAATCTCCCACTTGCACTAGGGCCATCTATTGTAGTATCTCATACCCAACAATCAGCAATGGTTGAAGTATCTCATAATCAACTATCCCATAAAAGTCTCTACTGGGAATATGCCTTTGTGAGTGGATCCGCCCTGTTCTCCTCTGTATCTACTCTCCTAATCTCAATCTCCTTGAATATCAACCATCTCTACTGATCAGGTGATACTGCCTAAGAATATGTCTGGATCACAGATGGGACGGAGTTCCTAGGCCATAACCACAACTCCATTGTCACACAATGGTAGGAACGAAGTTCATCTCATGAACTAGTGTACATCCAGACTATTTCCTTGGTAGCATCCTTGGTAGCAATGTATCCAGCCTTTATCGTCTAGTATGTCACGGTATCTAGCTTGGAACTCTTCCAACATACTATCCCTCCACTGAGGGTAAAGACAATGCCTGTGACTGATATTCAGTCTGTCCTTATCACTCTGGAACATTTCTAGTGATTCTCCCCAGGATCGATTGATACCATCTCACTACAGCTATTGAGAATCATAACATCCAATTAGATCTATTTCATAGATCCATAACCCAGGATTTAGGAGGTATCACTTTGATCCTATATGGAGAATCCTTGTAATAAGAGGAGATTGACCGAGCGTAGCATAGGAAACTCCTTCCCTATCAAGATTAAGTCATCCACGTACAATACGAGGATCATCACCATACTCCCTACTAGCTTTTTGTATATACAAGGTTCATCTACCATTTTGATGAGGTCAAACACTTTGACTACGATATCAAAACAGATGTTCCAACTCCGCGATACCTACTTTAACTCATTAAAGCAACCTGCACACGTTTCCGCTACTCCCACTGTCTACGGAGCCCTCTAGCTGTGTACTTATAGATGCTATCTTCTAAATAACTATTTAGAAAAGCAGTCATGATACCCAACTGCCAGAAATCATAGTCAAGCAATGGCAAGTAGGATCTGGATGGATTTAAGCATAGCTTTGAAAGTCTCAAATTTTCCATGTACACCAAGTAATCTTCTCAAAATATACTTGCTCCTGATGGGGATTTAACCCTTCAGATAAAGCAACCAAAGTCCATACTTTGTTGGTGTATATGGATTCCATCATAGATCGCTTAACATCCAGCCATTCTCACAGAGTCTTCACTCCAGATGGCCTGGTCGAAACTAGTTGGGTCATCATCTCATGATGCAATCCTCGCTCCCACTGTCATAGAGAAACTGAAGTACCTTTCAAGTGGATGAGGAAACCTACTAGGTCGGCGGAGAGGCTGAGGTTCGTTGGAAGCTATTGAATCCTTCGGGTTTACCAAATCATCAGCTGTAGTTTGTATAACTGGAACTTCTTCCAGTTCTACCTCATAACCACTAATTTCTTCACAAGAAATTCCCTGTCTCAAAGGTGGCATGCTGAGAAACAAAACACATTTTTCTCCTCAGTGTGGTAGAAGATATTCTCTTGCGAATGCTTGGGATATCCAACAAATTTCCACAGAACTGACCTTGCCTCGAGCTTGTCCGGATTTTGCTTTTGACATAGGCCGGACAACCCCAAATCTTAACATCCTTAAGAGATGGGCTCTTCTCATACCATATCACATATGGGGTGGTAGGCACCTGATTTGATTAGAACCCTATTCAATAGATATGCAGCTTCATAAGTGCATAACCACAAAAAGGAAATAGGTAACTCAGTAGTACCCATCATAGAGCACACCATATCACATATGGTGCGATTGCTCCGTCCCGATACACCGACGTGCTGTGGTGTATACGGAGGAGTAATGCTGAGAGAGCATCTCATTCTCCTTTAGAATAATCCAGAAATTCCGTGCTCAAGTATTCTCCTCCTTGATCACATCAAAGGACATAATACTTATACCTGTTTTGGTTCTCTACTTCTATCTTATATTCTTTGAATATCTCAAAAGTTTCGGACTTGTGTTTCAACAGGAACATATGTCTGAACCTTGAGAGATCGTCAGTGAATGTAATGAAGTACAAAGAACCGGTCCTGACATGTGTAGACTGGGGACTTTCATACATCATCATGTATCAATCCCAAGAGTTCACTAACTCTTTCTCTGTTTCCAATAAAAGGAGCTTTGGTCGTCTTATCTTTGGGACATGACTGGCAAGTTTCACAAGATGTAAATTCAAACTGATTTAAATATGCATCTTTATGTAACTTTGCTAGTCGGGTCGCATTGATATGACCTAGTCTACAATGCCACAAGAATGATTTGTTCATTTCTGAACTCTTCCCTTGTGTGTGTTCTATACGTTAAGAACTGTGATTTGATTTAGAATGTATATGCTTTTAGATAACGTGCCTGAACCGATCAACTTTTGATATAGGAAATGTTCAAACATTATCCAACAATACAAAATTATATCCTTCTTTATTTGAATAAAGAGACTGATATGATGTTGTATATCAGGTTCGGTATCTAATAACATTCGTTCATAATCAATGTATTCTGGTAATACAGGGTGATATCTGCCAACTGCTTCGCTTGCAACAATTGCACCGTTTTCAACTCTTGAAACTTATCACCCGTTCTCAGTTATCTTCCTTTTTGTAGCCCATGTAACAAATTACAATAACGGGATCCTGATCCGATATCACATACCCAGAACGTAGAGGATACTGAAAACAGTTCTCAGTAATGAACACACCCGAAAAAGAAATATCAACATACACTTTCTTCGTTTGGGCATCACAGGAATCCTGGCAATCCCCAATTTCCTGCTCTGTCTTATAACAATTATAAGTTGGAGCGGGACCAACGTTCCCTAGCACAAAATAACAAGCGGGTTCGGTCAATACATCCGTATTATTATCTTGATTAAGGCATGACATGGTCGCTAACTGGAGAGAGAGAGAGAAGAAAACACTCAGCGTGTGCTCTTGCAAGATTAGATTGGTTATTAATTTATCTAATCATGATAGCTCCCACTGTTTTAGTCAAATCTTCCTTCAAACCCTAAAATGAAAGATTAGCCGGGATTAATTATACCCTACAAGTTCGCCAATCTTTCAGCCAGGCCAGTGCCGGTACTTTGAGGGAGGTTCCCCGTGCTTTCGCACGGACCTAATTAAAATAAACCTCGTTTTTCCAGAGGCGTAACCCCATTGACACCTTTCTAGACACCTACTTGATCGGCTAATTGTAATATGTAAAACTCTCCCAGGAGTAACTTTAACTCGCAGTGGGTATCGGGATCCAACTATCTCATAGAAGGTATGCAATCTCATTGCAAATTTCAACACTTGAAATTCCTAATAATATTTTACCCCTAACATCCTATGACCTTAACGAAAACCAACAAACCATAGGCTGCTAGTCAAGTTCAACCCGTCATTTACCGATTGAATTAAACCCACCCGCACGGCCCTTGACGAAAGCCAACAAAGTCGCACGACTACCCTAACTCAATCGCACCATATGCTTATACATATAAGAATAAATAGCTACCACACACTACGCCTTGACGAAAGCCAACAAACGTAGCACGAATACTATAAAATACTTATCTGAAATGATGGAGGGCTATGACAGGTTTTTAAGAAAACCCTTTGCCTAATGAACTTGATATCGTTGCAGAATCAAATGATTAAAATGGAGTGTTTTTTAGGCCTTTACTAGTTTTGCTAAAGAGGTCACTCCTGGTGAAGGGATCATCGGCTCTTTCCTTATCGAATGAGGTGCAGGATATTTCACAAATACTACTATGCAAAGCAAAAACTATAAAAGCAATCAAAAGACAAACCGAGTTTATAGCATCTGCTAGTTTCGCTAAAGAGGTCACTCTCGGTGGAGGGATCTCGGCTCTTTCCTTATCGAATAAGGTGCTGGATGTTCTACAAGAAACACCGCTATGCAAAGCAACAACTAGAGCTACCTGTTTTTGAAAATTCGATTCCACAACATCTTTAGGTTTTTTTCAGTTTCATGAATCTCATTAATGAAGTCCCATTTTATTATGCTTCCCAAGCATTAGATATGAAACGAAATCAACAATATATAATATATATCACACATATATAATATTAGAATTCGTCTCAGGCAGTAATATGATCTCATCATAGAACATTTCAGTAGAAGAACATATATGAAATATTGAATATACTAGGATTTCCGTGTTTTATATCAAGCCATTATAAAACACGGATTCCATGGTCGCGATGAATAGCCAAACCCACATCCTAGACCCCTACAATAGCGGCAAGTAACCCTGCCAATTCTAGAGTTAGGAGATCCGGTCTCGACTCCTCGAGATGGTCTCCCACTGGACCCTAGAACCCGGTTACTTGTGCTCCCTGCTTTGGGTCTATCCTAATGCGGAAAAGTAAATAATATGCAATGGTGATACCATCCTCAATCCGGAAGTGCCCCAATAAAAGAATATTACATACAATGAATTTTACATTAATGAAAATGAAAAACCCTCATCTCACATAAAACCCCCGTCTATTCAAGACATGACGATCCAATATAATATATCACAGCAACACATAACATCACATGTCATCAGCGAAAGTAAATATGCGTATCCCAGTTATCGTTAACATATAGCACCGAAACCGGCGATACACCACATATTACACTTACGGTCGCAGAAAAGAAAGTGAAAAACTACAACAGTTGGAATCCGCAACCTCCTTAGATATCGCATGCCTAACCAAATGAATTCCTTAAACATCACATGCCTAACAATTATAAACCCTGCATTTTAGTCTCGATCTCAAAAAAACTTTTCAATATCAAGTCGAGTAATTCAACAAGATTCCTGACATCCCGATCAAATGCTCGTCGAAAACTTTAGTAGACGACCACACCCCCGATATCGTCGATGAAGTGCACTAAGGCGGAACATCGCTGTCGTGAGCACCCGAACGGATGCTTTTGGCGACGGGATTCCCCTACAGTCACTTGGTTGTGGCTATCTATTATGTTTACCCGGCGAGTATCCGCGTACGCTACGTGATTGCGACGGACTTTTGATCACATCAAAATCCCGTGGCAACCGATCATCTCAGACTAAACAGCTAGATTTATAACATTCAAACTAGTTATCTCATAACTATTTGTGGATTCTAAATATTGTATCCCATCACATAATATCCGGACGACGTTATACTCTTCGATCGATTCATCAAAGTCCCACAATTTCCCGACAACTCAACACTTGAGCAGATTTTTAGTAATACCCAGAAGATGCCTCAGTACTTATGAACCAGCCGTAGAAGGGTCAAACCAACACCTCACATGTGAAACGCTAAACTACTACAAATCCTAGGGTTCAAGTGGTGGTTTTGATGGCCACATAATCGAGTTAAGGTTTACATTCTTCTAGAGGGTCCACGGAATCACTTGCATATTTTTTCGAGTACGTTAAACTTAGAAAAATGGGTTTTTGATATTTGATTGAACCTTTTAACTTCGTCTAGATAATACGTGAAACACCCGAAACAATGTTAAAACTACGAATATGAAACACTCCGAATTGTTTAAAGTGTAAGATTACATCACATGCAAAATTAACAAATTTAAAAAACACCTGAAACCCCAAACCACAGAGAAAAGACCTAGGAAAAAATTTAGGACCAATCTGAGAAGCCCAGGCCGGCCTCCTCGGAATTTTAGGCCATGTGCTCAGCCAAAATCCGAGCACATGGTCCCAATTTTGTTCCATGTTCTTATGTCTGCCCAAATGTGATTGCATATGTTTGAAAAAATTTTGGAGCTGGTTTGAAAATCGACGGAAACATCGATTTAGCCTTTCAAGTAATGAAGTTATTTCGGTTTTGTGATCTTAACAAAATCCTTATTTATTCCAAGCATGGCTCTGATACCACTATAGGATAACCTACGACGGTAGCAAGGTTTCGGGAGGCATCGTCCATGCAAAATTTAAATTTTTTGCCGTTTTAGCTAACCCTAACTAGAATCGTTAACTAGAAATAAAACGGAATATGAAAAGCAAACACTTTGCAATCTAAGCGAGAGCAAGGAATACAATCTTTATAGATCGATCCTTCACTTCAATAGCTCCGTGTAGAAGTCCCCTCCGCTGCGATCGTGAACTCTGGACTCTAGAGAAGCTCCTCAAGAAGAACGAGCGTGTATACTTCGTTAACTTTGAGGCCGAAGATGATCTACGTCGGAGAGACACTAACTCAAGCTATTCCTTCACTAGGTCATGAACTTTGTAAAGAGAACACCCTATACTACATGGCAAGTAGTAGAGGATGAAGAAGTAGGAAGTGGGCTCACTTTAGAATTGATTTTCTCACACTTTTTCTCATAACTCCATTAGAGCTAGAAAGCTTTTGAGGAGGAGGAAGAAGAAGAAGATAAATCTCTCACATGAATAATCCATCCAAATGAATTAAGTAACCATGGGTGATTTAAAGCTATCATGCTTAACTCATGTAGAGACTTAACTAGGGTTAGTATAATGGTTGGGTTGATAAATATCTACAAGAGAAACAAAAAGGGAAGACTTTGGTCAAAGCATCCATAAGCTTCTACAAGCTTCTTGCCTTGCCAAAATTGCATCCAATTTTGAATTACTTAGATAATTACAAACCCTAGATTATATCAACCATGGTATAAGTCTCATACACCCATGTATCATGTATCCTCAAACATGACACAAAACTATGTACATTAATATATATCATGAGATTAATGGAGGAAAGAGGCCATAGGAGGGGATTTCCTTCTATGGCGTGGAAAAAATCCAACCTCCGCCATTTTGTTCCGACGATCGGCACCCATCATCATCATCGTTATCATCTAAGATGTGCGTACACCAAATTTCATGTGATTCCACAACCTTTTCACCGTTGATTTAGTGGGTTCAAAATTAATGGTTTACCGACAATAGAACTTTTTACATTGCTCAATCAACGGTGAAAAAGTTGTAGAATCACATGAAATTTGGTGTACCCACATCTTAGATGATAACGATGAAAATGATGGGGGCTGATCGTCGAAAAAATTGGTGGAAGTTGGATTTTTTCCACGCCATAGGAGGAAATTTCCTCTTATGGCCTCTTTTCTCCATTATTCTCATATATCATATATATATACATGCACAAAGAAAGTGAGAAAATAAATCTTAAGTGAGCTAATACTAGTTAATGTAATGTAATATATATTAAATATATAATTATACATTAAATTATTAAATCAAATCTTGATTTAATAATCCGGCTATAACCGACTAATATCAAAAGTAATAAGTTATCGAATCAACACTTGATCCGATAACCCGGCTATATCGCATACAACCGATCAATGTCACTAATTGCGAGAATAGAATACGGTATCTCATATCGTATTAATCTTGGTCCCGCACATATCACATATGTGCTCCTACTCCATTTTGCTTGAGCCAGGAAACCCCTGTGTAGGACTCTAAAGACTCGTCAATACGCTGGCAGTAGGTGATGATCATATCAAACACCCACAAGCTGCAAGCGGTCTGCTAAACGTAACGGCCACCCGGGTATTGAGCGATTAAAAGATCAACAAGCAAGCCTACTCACACTCCTGGGAATCTAGTCAGTAACACTACCGTACAGTCCGGTCTCTTCGTCTGAGATGTCGCATATCTCGTCTAGGGGTGGTAAACGTCAGACCCCAGTAACTCGATAAGTCGTGTCGATATGAGGCTCATAACGGGTCGAGAAACTACTGATAACACTTACCAGTATATCTCTGAAGCTGTCTTGGCCAAGGACTTCCTGTTATAGCCAATCGAGCACTGCGCAACATCAACTTCCTATACCGGGAGAGACGAAACTCCTCCTATCGCTCATTGCCTCTATGTGACTCGGGGCTGTACCCAAAAGCCACCGTTTTGCACGTTCTCTTGAATGTGGTAAGGTGGAAATCAAAGCACAGTGGGAATCACACAAGACTCTATAACAATCTCGGATCTACAGACTAACCTGTACCAGTGTCACCAGAGAACTACCATCTGACGATAGGTGTAATACTATTTGGGAGTTCTCGGCGTGTCCGTTCAGTATACCCAGTCTCCACTGAGTACCCGTATACTGTCTCTGATGTCATACACCAATGGATATGGGATCATCCATCGCCCGTTTACATGGGTCGAGAAGCTATACGCTAGTCTACTCTGGTATATCGATGCCCTATCTCCATACACCTACGACTAGGAACATTTGAAGGATGTACTTAGCGACTACATTATCCCCACTAGTATGATCTGCATCATGGCCCTTATAGTCAAGTACTCATCCTAAGGACTTTATCAACATGTAACATAGAGACAGTCAGAATATATGTTAAGATAAAGTGCAACCAGATAGCATATCATATTGAGCAAGAAAGTCCTCCCTATATATGTCGAAGCATCCACTACAATATACATCGTATGTACAGTAATGGCCTCCAGGGCATACATATTACTAACATTGATCTCGTACCACAAATCCCAAAGCCAGATGGCGAAAATCGACCGGCCAAATGCTCAAAATGACCGGCCTCGACGGTTGGATGAGCTCCAAAATGCCCCGGGCTTTGTACAGTAACCCCTTCACCTACCCCTAACACCCCTACACTGTTTGATTGCTCTGTAATCAAACAGAGACCCATCATTTCACCATTTATCATTTTTTAATGCATTTTAATTCCAAAACCCTAATTCTATACTATAAATACCACCCCACACTTTGGCTCAATATCATTCTGAAAATTCTATCCAAAACTCTCAAAATTTCTTAAGTACAAGTGGAGTAAAAGAGGAGTTAGCAAGCGATCAACTTCCGGCGATGATCGAAGAAAATTCCGGCAATTCCGCAACGCTACGATGACCACCCTCTCTTTTTATACCTTTTCTTAACCTAACTAACTTGTAAATCCCTTCCAATCTTCTTTCTTCTTCTTTAAAAAAATTCGTTTTAAAACGAATATCGGTAAGTGAAGTTAATACCGATATCACTCTTTCTAACTCTAATAACTCCAATTCCTATCATCTTATAGTCAAAAAATTTTTTATACAATACCTGTAACCTTAAACCCTAATATTTAGAATAAAATTTTCATTAAAATTCTCATTCTCATGCAAATAACTTTCATTTAAGTTTTTCGTTTAAATACCCTGAACTTTAAATATCACCTCTTTTAGTTTTTCTAACAAACATACCATTAGGAAAACTTCACGGGGTAACGACCTACCCCTCACATACACTTGATTCCATAGAACGGTACATCTTTGTTGTAAAATTCGTTACGAGTACAATATTACATTAAAATACCACTCACTTTAAAAACGGTTTTCTTTTAAAACGGTATTTTAAATTCCTGTGTGAATATGCCTCTACAACCCTCTTTAGGGGACCCGCTATTGGATGGTAGGGATTATCGCACATCCTTGGGCTTGTAGAGCGAAATGTAGACCTCCTCACGGAGAATTCGGTCTCGAAAGGTTTTAAATACGGATTTAACAAAAATGCCTTTTTCTAATTAAATAAAAATTAATTTTTAATAATTATACAAAAAATTACAAATCCTTATATTTTCAAAATATAATAAACTTACTTTTTTTAAAAGTGAAAGAATTACAAGTTTCACCAAAATACCATCAAGATACCAACAAAAGACATATTTTACAATAAAATATCATGAACTTTCCAAGCTATGTAATTTTCACTAAAATTCCTCAAATCCTTAAAATTCACATCTATGAAAACCCTAAATAATATAAATAACTTCTCGAGGTTTATTTTTAATTTTATTAAAAATATTTTTCATAAAACCCCCTCGAGTTATATAAAACAATATTTAAGGGCTTTAATAAATATAGGTTTAAGCGGGATCAATTCTCTTGAGCCCTAGGAAGCCGGAGAAAATGAGTGCTTACCTATTTAAGGTAGAAAATATAACGGAGTTATCAATGGTAATTGTTTTGGAAAAATACACAAATTCTGCTGTCCATGTGTAGCAGTTACCGATGACTCCCGAACCTAATTAAGGATCTAAATCAGTTATAAGTGTCTGACTCAGTCTGATTCTAACTCAAAATCTAAATCTAAACTAAAATCAGAGTCCAATTCAAATATGAATCCAAAGTCTAACATGTATACTTGAATATGAACCTGAATACCTGAATTCAAACTTCAATACCAAACCTGAATGCTTGACTTGACTTGACCGAACCATGGCTATAACTTGACATGACTACAAGATTATATCCTGAACCTGTTTATTTGAACAAAGTGTATCCATGATTTCGGCAAGAATTGTAAATATAATCTATACAATACATTACACGGGGATAACGGGGTAGGTTGGTACGGAACGTATTAACGTGGTATAAGATGGTCACTTAAAAGACACCTATATGAACTCTCGTGTCGTTGTCCCATGGGTTTTGACGGGGCCTTGTACTACATGTTACCATAGTCCACGGGGTAAGATGTACTCCTCTCGTATACACAAATACCTTCTGTACCAATCTATAAATAACCATGTTAGAATAACAATCATATCCCTCTACAACTTACCAGTTCAATTCTCATTACTTGTTATATTCCATTCTTTCTTTTGGGACTTACCGAGTGCTAGTTCGGTGACGACATTCCTGTCTATTTTCTTCTTTGGAATATTCGTCAGGAGGACCAGACTCTCAGGAGATCGAGCCTAGCCAGGAGGGCTTGTACTAGTTCACTGCCCAGCCGGACCTTTAGCTCTCTTTTACTTACTTTCAGTTTGTATGCCACTGTTTAGGCATTGCTTTATATCATTGTATCTTTCCTTTTCAAAGCAGTTGTATTGTAAACATGAATGTTAATAAAAGTTGATGTTTATTTTATATTCTCTTGTCATTTTTGCCAGTTATATATATATATATATATATATATATATATATATATATAGAGAGAGAGAGAGAGAGAGAAAGAAAGAGAGAGAGAGAATAATGGAGGAGAGATGCCATAGGAGGGAATTTCCTATTATGGCGTCGAAAAAATACCCCCTCCCTCATTTTTCTCGACGATCGGCACCCACCATCTTCATCGTTATCATCTAAGATGTAGATACACCAAATTTCATGTGATTCTACAACTTTTTCACCGTTGATTCAGCAATGTAAAAAGTTCTATTGTCGGTAAACCGTTAATTTTGAACCCACTAAATCAACGGTGAAAAAGTTGTAGAATCACATAAAATTTGGTGTACCCACATCTTAGATGATAGCGATGAAGATGGTGGGTGCCGATCGCCCCTTCCTATGGCCTCTTTCCTCCATTATTCTCATATATATATATATATATTGCTTAATTACGCTTATATATATATATTGCTTAATTACGCTTAATATATTTATTTCTTAGTAAATACGTTGCGGCCCGCAACGTCACCGTTTCCGTCTACTAAGAAGCGGGGCGTGACAAAAGTGAGAGGGCGCGAGACTATGGATGACCTCCATATGTACTTCGCAAATGAAGACGAAGAAGAGGTGATCTCAAAGTTTCCACCAGCACCAAAAGAGCTGGAAGATGGGATACACACCACGACAGACAACCTAAGAAAAATTGTCTTAGAAACGGAAAATGATCCGAGGCCAACGTTCGTCAGTGAACTACTATAAGAAAAACAGGTGACCAGGTTAAAAGACGTGCTCATGCAATATAAAGACTGCTTCGCATGGAACTATTCCGAGATGCCGGGTCTAGATTCAAAAGTAGCAGTACATAAATTGGCCATATCGTCGAATATCAAGCCAATCAAACAAGTGTCAAGAAGATTGCAACTTGAACTAGAGATGAGCATCAACGCCAAAGTCAAGAAACTAATCGACTCCGGTTTCATCCAAGAAGTTCAATATCCCGACTGGATCGCTAACATCGTTCTAGTGATGAAGAAAAATGGGACGGTGCATGATTGATCTGCGAAAAAAAGTGTTGTAAATAACCGCAATCAAGACGGTGTCACTAGTAGCTAACCGCGATGAGTACGGGTCGTCCGCAGGAAAACTTGAACCTTTTTCTTGCTTTAAATGAGTTGATTGAAAAAGAGTGATTGGTTGTAGATCTATTTTAATACGGATGTAGAATTTATAAAAAAGAGGCTCGTAGGGTTCATAGGACTTAGTAGTAATGGATGAATAATTAAAAATGACTCATTTTATCTTTTAATAGTTTAAAACTAGATCGATAGTGATGAATGTAGATTAGGGTTTCTTGGAAGAAACTAGGGTTTCCCCACTCTTAACCTTTGTCCTTGCATTGATCTTTATTCATGTCTACCCTTTAACAAAACAAGTGTTAAACCAATCTCGAATCGTGGTCGTGACTAACAATAAATTGGTAGCATGCCCGATAAGGATGTTAGCATTTGTTTTGCTAAAGTTTATAGACTTTAAAAAATATAAAAGAAGTTAAATGATTTTATCATCCATTGATCTACCCTAGCCTATGAACTATAGCAAGCTAGGAATTACTCATTCATGGTTTGAGATTTAGAAGAAAGGTTGAATAATGAAAACATGATTAAGATGCAAAAATTAAATGTAGAAAGTAAATGCGAAAGTAAACTAAGATCTACCTTTATTAATCAACTATTTCATACAACTCTCCTTTTAGAAAGTAGATTACAAAGAACCCTAATTTTTGCTCCCGCTTTCTCTCTTGTTGGAGGTAGATGATTAGCTGATGATCACTTGGATGCGTGGATCACTTTGGACCTTAGGATCTCTTCGATTGATGATTTTCAATGTACAGTTCTCGATCCCTTATATAGTCCTTAAAACCAGAAACCCTAGATTCCATATAGGAATATATGCAGTTAAGATCATGATCCCAAAGTCTCATTTCCAACGGCCCAGATTTGACTGTTGAACCACCGTAAAATGCCACGTTTGGTCTCCCTTCCGCCGCGCTTTGGGGGGATCATGACTTGGATTTTTTTCTGGCTTCTTATGTTCACATGTGGAGATCTTTTTGATGTCTAGATTTTGAAAATAATACTCTGAGTCTCTGCCATTGCTAGATCCCTCGATTTGCTTCTAAATTTTGGCAGATCCGGTTCCGATATCCCGATTTGACTTGGATCTCTTACTTGGATTCCACACCTGAGATAAAACCTGCAAAATATCTCAAATCAAAGTGTTTAGTAGTATTTGGTATTTTTGAGATATTATCCTAACCATTTATATAATATAATATCTTAAGAATATTTATTAGAAATATTTGATATGATATGCATATTTTAATTATTAAGATTTCATTTAAATATTATATGCATATATTTTCCCTCATTATATTAATTAAAATGTAGAAACATGTGATAATAATCTTTTTACAAATAAACCCATATATATTCTATAGTTACAATAAACACTTTTTAGTACTTAACAATAGTAGAGAAAATGTTCATTCAAATGTGCAATATTTATACTAATCAAATACCCCAAACATAACTTTGATCATCTCGAGCAAACTATTAAAGAGAAAAAGAAGAAAAAATAAAAACCTAGCACACTTTCGTAAGCAACATGATTGCACTCAGCATGTGCAACAAACCATTAAATCTTTAGGTGTGCCTAATAGGAGGAGTGTTGTCTCATGAGGGTTTTCAGCGGATTACACCCACAAAATCCCAAAATAAAAGAAAAAAGATGAAAGTTATATACAAAAATAAGGAACATATAAAAGAATGAACTTGAAAAAAATATTTTTAAACTACACTAGCTTTTTAGTTGCCATGGGCCCTATCTTAATGGTCTTGAAAAAATGCCAGCATTCACATCAACCCTCAATAAAACATCGTCTTTAGTCCTCCTTCTTTTTTTCTCCCAAACATCGATCATATACCCCTACGTGTGTGTAAAAGACATCCCTACACTTAGATAATTCAATTAAAGTTATCATATACTTTTCCATCTTCCTTAGTACTTTTTAGTCGGTGAATGTTTTCAGATGGAATTGCTCACACATTTTTCATGCGACCGTTAATACTTCTTGAGGTACTAACCAACCGATTACCAAATGTGCTCACACTTTTAGGCGTAAATAGCAATATCCTAATCTTGCAACACCTAAGGCTTAGCAGTGACTCCTAAACCAGTTGATCTAAGGCACTAGATGATAAGGTACCCTCGCTATATTTTTTTATGCTGCCTTAAGTAATTACAAAACCAGTGTTCATTTTTCTTCACCATTTCTATTTTATGTGTCATTTAAATTTTTGTTTATATCTTTTTTTTCATACTAAGGCTTTTAGACAAGACCATTTCAAGGTATCCTCGACTATCCCAAGTTTCAAGATGTGTACAAGTGCGTATAGTAAGGTATTAATGTTCAGAAATTTAGACTCAAGAATAAGGACTATTTTTCAGATTTATTTCTATCCGCATATTAGTAATTTCCTTTATCTTACTAAGCCTTGGGACAATAGCTCATGACTACCTATTACTAGATTTGTTACAAAAACTTTTCTTAAATTTTTTCCTTTCTTTCATATATATTTTTCACTTTCTAACTTTCATTTTCAAAAAAAAATTTAGTGCTTTATTTAGTAATAATTCAATATGATGCGTGAATAAGCACAAACCTCTCCACAAATCTATTTGCAGAAGTGTCATCACTGGTATCACTTCTTAATCTCAAAATCTGTATACTTGGGAGGAAAAGTTCTCAATTATTAGCAAAAGGGGACAAAAGACTATGACAGTGAAATATTCCTCCAAACTTATTTTTAGCTCACAATTTTGCAAAAGGACAAAATATTTTTCTCCTCCCCCCTCCCAAACTTAAGTAAAACAGTATTTTTAAGCATTGAAAATCATAGGGGGGTAAAGTTATTGGTCTATGTAAAACTTTACAAAGGTCAAAAGTCAATACCAACCATTCAAATATTTTATCAATATGACACCATGGTTGGTAGAAGATCATATTACATATAGACGTGAAGAATTGGGGTGGAGATAAGAGGTGTAACTGAAAGGGTTTACATCTCGGTTGGTAGAGATGAAACTGTGATGGTGGATGAAAACGAGATTATGAAAGAAAAGGAGTAGGTGGAATATTCGCATTCTCGTATTTGATAAGAAGAAGAGGTAGAGGTTTAACTTCTTTGGGTGGAGGTTGATTCATCACAACATCCATATCTTTTAGGAATGCGAGTTCCTCGCCCAAAATGTCTTCAAAACTTCAATTGATATT
Organism: Agapanthus africanus; assembly: GCA_030015575.1. NCBI lineage: Eukaryota > Viridiplantae > Streptophyta > Magnoliopsida > Asparagales > Amaryllidaceae > Agapanthus > Agapanthus africanus. Next base: position 74,664,812 of record CM057348.1, read on the forward strand.
CCGAATGATAATCTCATCGGAAAGGAAGTTATGATACTCGGATAGCTCGACTAAATCATTCAACAAGTTAAAGTATTCATACTTAGGTGTAGACTTGTCGACAGAAAGGACTTCACGTGTATAATAAATAATAGGATCAAACAATAACGCACAAGTGGCGTCGACATCAGTATCGTGGGGCTCCTCAAATTTGCAACTGTCGGAAGCTATCTTTTCAACAAAACATACATCAACTATATGAGCATAAGGTTCAGAGGGTTGACTTCCTAACTTGTAGATGTTAAACTCAATTGTCATCTTCCCAAAAGACAGGTTCATTGAACCATTACGATAATTGATTATCGCATTGGAAGTTTCTAGAAAAGGTCGACCTAGAATCACCGGAATTTGGTTCCGTGGGTTTGCCACAGGCTGTGTATCTATAACTATAAAGTCCAAAGGAAATATAAATTCCCCGATTTTGATCAACACGTCCTTTAGCTCACCCCTAAGTTGGGTGATAGATTGATCAGCCATCTGGGGAGTGCAGTGCACAGGTTTCAACTCTCATATGCCTAATTGCTCATAAATAAAATACGGAAGCAATTTAACACGAGCACCTAAATCGAGTAGAGCACGATTGATATTTTTACCCCTGATAGTTATAGATATTGTAGGACAACCGGAGTCCTTACGTTTCGTGGGCACCAATTGGGTAAGAGAATCGCTCATATTACTCGCTAAGAAAACTTTTTTAGGCACTTGAATTTTTTTCGTAGTGCACAAGTCCTTTAAAATTTTCGCATAGGGAGGAACTTGTTTGATAGTATCTAAGAGAGGAATATTTATGTTAACTTGTTTAAAAATTTCCACAATTTTCTCCATTTGGGGACTTGGTCTGTTGTCCCTCAACCCGTGTGGAAAAGGAGCTTTATCAGTAAGGGTTGGATCCAACTTTTGAGGAGAAGTTTGTGGGGATGGAATGGGTCCTAAAATTGGATTTGGGATGGTCTTAGATGGTAATTCCTTCAAGGAAATGGGCTGAAAGTTCAAGCCTAGTGGAAAATGGAGAATAGGCTCGGAAGAAGATGTTGGATTAGACGAAGTAGGAGTAGAAGTAGGAGTCGGGTTTTCATCAATGTCATCAACTTCAACTTGTTCACCAACATTGTTATTCAGCACCCTTCTCGATCTCAACGTGGTTGCAGTACTCACATTATGATTTTGAAGGATGATATTCGCTCTTTATGAGTAGCCGGAATTTGGTAAAGGTTGAGATTGAAGTGTCTATTTCCCTCTCACTTATCGCGGCATTTAACTGTGCAAGTTGTGCTTCTATCGATTTTATGCTTTCACTGTGAGAAGCAGTGTGTTGCACTAATGTTTGGATAGAAGACGTTAAATTAGCCGTCATTTGCGTGGATTGTTTAATAAATGTTTCTAAGTTACGTTCGAGCGCAAAGGTTTTATCGGTACCGGCTGTTGAAATATTATTATAAGGATCAAAATTGTTGGCCGAGTTTTGAAAAGATTGCGGTTGAAAGTGGTGTTGATTTTGTTGTGGTGGCTGCTGTTTCTCTGGAGGAAGGCTTTGATAATTATTTTGGCTTGGAAACCGATTTTGATTTTGAGACTGGTTTTGGTTTACTCATGACCTTGGGACGGAGGATTCAAAGGACATTCTTCCGTTAAATGTGATAGATCAAAACAACAACTACACATAGTTTTGGGGAGCGTAACTTGGTTTAGGGAGGTTGGCGAGATTTTGTTTTCGATAGCTTCGAGTTTCTTTTGCATCGTGGCCATTCTGGCTTTCACTGCGATGGAAACATTGAGCTAATGGATACCTTCCTTAGATGAAGATGATATTGGTCTAGTGCTCTTCCATTGTGAGGTTTGTTCGGCGAGATCCACCAGAAATTGCCAAGCTTCGCCATCGTCTTTTGACATGAAATGGTATCGACAAATGGTTTAAAGCATTTGTTTCGTGGTGGGATTAACACCCTCGTATATAATTCGGCAAAATTTCCATCTATCAATTCCATGATAGGGGCATTGGACAAGAAGACCTTTATACCGTTCAAAGCATTTACAGAATGGTTCGTTGGGAAGTTGGGTAACCTGGTTAATCTCGCTTCGAACACGAGCGGTAATGTGATTAGGATAAAACTTCTTAAGGAATTCTATGACGAATTCATCCCACTTAGCGATATAATGTGCGGCAGTGCTATAAAGCCGTTTTTCTGCTAGATTGCACAAGGTAAAAGGGAGAAGATATAATCGCATAGCATCCACAGAAATTTGTGTTGTGCTCATCATTGCACATACGTTTTCGAATTTTGTTATGAAAACATATGCGTCTTAGGATTCAAACCCGTGAAATTTAGGCAACAAGTTGATGAAGTGGGGTTTAATTTCGAAATTTCCCCCATTGGTTGGTGGAAGAGAAAGACAAGTAGGAAAGGGTCCATGTATTGGGTAGCATCTTTCTTGGAGAAAAATGCATGGTGGATACTGCGCACCTACGGGTGGTGGCAGGGTGGTATCGTGAAATTCTGATAGAGAACCGTCCATCTCGGGAGATGTGATGGGTGGAGGGAAAATAGAAGATGAAGAAGTACCGATTTCGGAATCGATAACAGAAACGCGGACAAGACGGGCACTAGAATCCCGTGTCCAGCCGATCATGCACTAAGCGGGTTTAGTGCACGTGGCAGCGTGTGTGAGAACGATTTTTTAGAAGGTTTGTTTTGAAAAGTGTCAGACTTAAGGCTTGACTCAACAAATTACAAAATGCAAAATCAAACCCTAGAACTAGGGTCACCTAGGTCAAGTCACTAGATCGCTCATAGACTTCCAAAGGACAAGTCGCAGGATCAATCCTCTACCACATCTTTATTACTCTTGTACCCAGGTAAGTGGGAGGTATCACCGAAAATAGCGGGCCTAATTAAGTAACTACTTTCCTAGACACCACAAGAGAAATGCAGATAAGCGATAGATTACCTAAGACCCTCCTCTGTCCTAATTGAGAGTGACGGTCCTTAGAGGCTTGGTCTAGATATTTTTAAATTAATGTAGGGTGAAAGTATACTCGCTTTATGATTTGTTGGGTTTAGAAAGGGTGATGAAATCTCCACCGAATCTGGATTTGGGTTATTGCCCTTAATGTCCGGTTTATATATGCACAAACAAACCGATATCAAAACACGCAAAAAGATTTTTGAGCGGCGCTTTTTGCAAAGAATCCTGCAAGAAAGATCAGATTATTGGATTTTAGAGGATAGAGAAAGATATTAGGAGATTACCTATAGATTTTGGGGGACCAAATCCACCAAGTCGCCGCGGTTCCACCGCAATTTGCTTGTTCCCGCCGTAGTTCCTCCGCAGAGTAGAAGGTTTGTTTGCTAAAATTTCTTCAATGCTCCCCTCTGCTCTTGTGGGATGTGTTGAAATTATCTAACTCTCTGTTGCCTTGCTCCAGTTACTCTAGATTCCCTTGCAAAGCTCGCACAATAATCATTAAATACACAAGATGCGGTTTTGGTTCTCGTTTATATGTTTAATGGATTTTATAAGAAATCAACCCAAATAACAAGAAAAAAATTACAGCCGTTTCCCTAGCAACGGCGACATTTGATTGATTTGATGCTGAAAAGTGCTATAAATAACCGCAATCAAGTCGGTGTTGCTAGTAGCAAGCCGCGATAAGTATGGGTCGTCCGCAGGGAAACGTGAACCTTTTTCTTGATTTAGACGAGTTGATTGAAGAAAGATAATTGGTTGTAGATTTATTTTAATACTGATTTAGAATTTATAAAAAAAGAAGCTCGTAGGGTTCATAGGACTTAGTAATAATGGATGAATAATTAAAAATGACTCCTTTTATCTTTTAATAGATTAAAACTAGATCGATAGTGATGAATGTAGATTAGGGTTTCTTGGAAGAAACTAGAGTTTCCCCACTCTTAACCTTTGTCCTTGCATTGATCTCTATTCTGTCTAGCCCTTAACAAAACAAGTGTTAAACCAATCTCGAATCGTGATCGTGACTAGCAATAAATTGGTAGCGCGCCCGATAAGGATGTTAACATTTGTTTTGCTAAAGTTTATAGACTTTAAAATATATAAAATAAGTTAAATAATTTTATCATCCATTGATCTACCCTAACCTACGAACCCTGGCAAGCTAAGAATTACTCACTCATGGTTTGAGATTTAGAAGAAGGGTTAAAAAATGAAAACATGATTAAGATGCAGAAATAAAATGCAGAAAGTAAATGTGAAAATAAACTAAGATCTACCCTTATTAATCAACTATTTCATATAACACTCCTTTTTTAAAGTAGATTACGAAGAACCCTAATTTTTGCTCTCTCTCTCTCTCTTGTTGGAGGTAGATAACTAGCTGATGATCGCCTAGATGCGCGGATTGCTTTGGACCTCTTGATCACTTCGGTTGATAATTTTCAATGTACAGCTCCCGTCCCTTATATAGTCTTTGAAACTAGAAAACTGAGATTCCATATAGGAATATATGTAGTTAAGATCATGATCCCCAAATCTCACATCCAACGGCCCAGATTTGACCGATGAACTGTCGCAAAATTCCACGTTTGGCCACCCTTCCGTCGTGCTTTGGTAGGATCATGACTTGGGATTTCTTCTGGCTTCTTGTGTTGACATGTGAAGATCCTTTTGATGTCTAGATTCTGAAAATAGTACTCTGAGTCTCTGTCATTGCTAGATCTCTCAATTTGGTTCTAAATCCTGGCAGAATCGGTTCCGATATCCCGATTTGATTTGGATCTCTTACTTGGATTCCAGACCTGAGCTAGTACATGCACAATATCTCAAATCAAAGTGTTTAGTAGCATTTGGTATTTTTAAGATATTATCATAACCATTTATATAATATAATATCTTAAGAATATTTATTAGAAATATTTGATATGATATGCATATTTTAATTATTAAGATTTCTTTTAAATATTATATGCATATATTTTCCCTCATTATGTTAATTAAAATGTACAAACATATGATAATAATATTTTTACAAATAAACTCACATATGTTCTATATTTACAATAAACACCTTTTAGTACTTAACAATAGTAGGGAAAATATTCATTCAAATGTGCAATATTTTATACTAATCAGTGCGCATCTGAGTGGACATTCGGGACCTCAACAAAATTTGCCCGAAGGATGACTTCACAGTACCTGTTACCGAGTGTATGATCGATAACACATTTACCCATGAGGCCTTCTCCTTCATGGATGGGTCTTCAGGATACAACCAAATAAAAATGCATCCGGAAGAGCAAAAGCATACCATCTTCCTGACCCCACTGGGCATATTTTGTTATAAGGGGATGCCTTTTGGTCTGAAGAACGCAGGCGCTACCTACCAGAGAGCCATGACAAAGATTTTCGATGATCTCATTCATGAGATTGTCGAATGCTACATCAACGACCTTCTGGTTAAAAGAAAATCTCACGAAGAATATTGGGAACATCTAAAAATAGTGTTCCAAGGTCTTCGGAAATATAATCTGAAGATGAACCTTCTAAAATGCGCGTTTAGAATTTCCTCAGGCAAGTTCTTAAGATTCATCATACGCCACCGAGCTATCGAAATCGATTCCTGAAAGATCAAGGAGATTATGGAAATGCCCACGCCAAGAACCCTCAAACAATTACGGTCTCTCCAAGGAAAGCTCGCATACATCCGGCGGTTCATAGACAATCTTTTCCGGCGGTCCATTTCTTCAGAAACTATATCATCTATCGGTTCGGCACTCCGCAGCGAATTATCTCGGATAATGGGCCTGCTCATAGAAGTCATAATATCAACCTCTTCGTAAAACAACAAAAAATAGATTGGAGATATTCTTCAGTCTATAATCCTCAGGCCAACGGTCTAGTTGAAGTTTTCAACAAGACCTTATAAAGATTATAAAGAAAATGGTGTCCAAAAACAAAAAGGACTGGCACAAAAGGATGTATGAAGCTCTCTGAGCGTACCGAACAACGTTCAACATGGCCACGAATACAACACCATACGCGTTGGTATTCGGCACGGAAGCAGTGCTCCCCCTGAAAATAGAACTTCCTTCTCTACGAATAGCGGTTCAATATGAGCTGACAGATGAAGAAAATGTCGATCTTCGGCTTGAGGAGATCGATGCACTTGTTGAAACTCGCCTTATAGCACAGCAAAACCTTGAGGTTTATAAAGCTAGCATGACACGGTCAAACAAAAGACTGATTAGGCCGAGAACATTTCGCCAAGGTGAACTCGTATTAGTTGTCAAAAGACCAATGATCCCCAATCGTACAAAACGGGAGAAGTTTGAGCTGAACTATAAAAGCCCATACATCATAGAAAAAGTCTATCAAGGTGGAGCCTACCTGCTCATGGATATGGATGGTGAAAGACCCTTCCGGCCAATAAATGGTTGATTCCTCAAAAAGTACTACCCTTGAAAAGTTATGACTTTGGTCAATGATAAATGACGATACTTGTGTCCGCTCGCTATTTTCTTGAGTCAGAACTCCAAGAGTAGTATCCAAAAAAGCTTTGTTGCCTCAAAAATGACAACAACGGACCGGAATGTCCCTAAACTAACAATGGACCGAGGCGCCCTTAAACTAATGTTAGAACGGAACGTCCCTAAACTAATGTTCGTCCCCAAAATGGGAATGTTGGACTAAAAAGTACTTAAACTAAAAATTCACTTCAAACATGGCAATAATGGACCGAAATGTCTCTAAACTAGCATATTGCCCTAAATACAGCGATATGCTCCCTAGAGATCTATATTACAATCGAAGTCATAGCAGTAAAGATTGCAACTTATGTCCCACTGGCTATACAGCTACTCCAGTAATGGAGCCACCCCCAAACCCCACCAGCAAACAGATGAACACTTGCGGTGAAATTACTCTGGGGAGTTCCATTGTTGTTTTAAAAAAATGAAAAATAAAAAAGGGGTATGTCCACAAGCGAAATAGGCACAGATGAAAACCCGAAAGGACGCCGTGAGTAAAAACAACAGGACTTCCCGCGAGCCAGTGAAAACCCGAAAAGGCGCAAACTCATAAAAAAACAGTGTGAGATCCTTACGACTCACAAAGGAGCAACACTTAGGAATACCCATGACTCCTAAGAAGAAATTACACTTACGAGATCCCCATGACTCGTAAGTAGAATTTCCCCCTATGAGACCCTCAAGGCTCATGGGATTCAAAAACCTTAAGTTACAGAGATCTAAACCTATTCTTAAGCCATCAAAAACCGTTTTTCCCTACAGGAGATCCTATATTGACTCTTGTATACAATCCACGGACATAAATAAATATATCCTCCACCAAGTTTCACCAATGGTGAGAAATATCCCTATATGGTGAGCAACACTTGTATGTCCTCTCGATTTATAAGGAGAAAACACTCTTGGAAGATCCTTACAATTTACAAGAGAAAACACACTTAGAAATCCTCACGACTCCTAAGTAGAAAATACACCTACGAGATCCTCTCGACTTGTAGGGAGAAATACTTTTATGAGACCCTTACGGCTCATAAAGTCAAAAAGCCTTAGTCGACAGGATCCTAACCCTATTTGCTAAGCCACCTTTGTTCAAATCGACAAAGGCAAATAATGATTCGCTCCTGGCAATATCCCAGTTGTAGCGATGCTGATGCCTAAATAGGTATCAAATTTCAAAACCACTCACGGCGAATGATGATTCGCTCCTGGCAATATTCCGGTTGTAGCGGTGCTGATGCAAAGATTGATATCAGATATCAAGTTCCTAACTTGCAACAAAAATCAACAAGCAAAAAATATGCATATGAAATAGCCGAAATGATAAGGCAACTCGCAACAAAAATCAGCGAGCAAAAAATATGCATATGAAACAGCCGAAATGTTTGGGCAACTCAAAATAAAAAGTAGCGAGTAAAACTTTTCTTAAAAAATTAAATGGCCAAAATGATTGGGCACCGCGGATAAAAAGCTGAAATGATTGGGCAATCGCAACTTTCGCGATATGAAAAGCTGAAAAGATAGAGCATCGCGAAAATAAAAAATATATATATAAAATGAAATCTCCTCTGCCCTGCAAGTAGATCCATATCGACTCTTGTATATGATCCACAGGTACAAACGAAAGAGAGGGAACCATATTTTCCCACCAGACTCCATCAAAGGAGAGCCAGATCTCGATGGCAACATCTACAGCCTAAAGATCAGCTCGACGTTCCACTCATTACAGCAGGATGCAGACACAACGTCATTATAAAAAAGAAAGACCCGAGGGTCGAAACAAAAATGGAGTAATGGAAAAATCCTAACTCCCGGTCTTAACGGTTCATATACAACTTAGAGGCTATCCCGATGCTCTCCTCATTACAACAGGGTGCAGACACAACAATCAGATAAAAGTGGAGAAATGGAAAAATCCTAGCACCGGCTCGACGTGCTTCTTATGCCAGCAAGATGCAGATGCAACGTCAACAAAGACCTAAGGGTCAAATAAAAATGGAGTAATGGCAAAATCCCAGCTCCAAGTCTTGACGGTTCATCTCGGCGTTCCCCCTCATTTCAGTAGGATGCGAATGCAATCATCAAATTAAATTGGAGCAATGGCATATCCCTAACTCCATATCTCGATTTCAATACATACAATATAATGATCATACAGATGTTTCCTGACTTCAGCAAAGAATCAACGCGACATCGTCAAAATAAAAGAAAAACGAAGTGACGGTATATTCCTAACTTCATGTCTTGATGGCAACTCATATAAAGCCTGAAAGACCATTAGAGATCATCCCACCCCAGAAGGGTGCGGTTATGACTCATCGGGGCTCCAAATTGAGTTTAACCTCAACTAAAAAGCATCATGAAAAATTCATAACGCATTCTCTTTCGACGGTAATATAACCTAAGGAGATTACTTAAAAACACCTTGTCCAGCCCCTGAAAGGATCAGAGATGCGACAGTCGCGGGGTTACTCGAACAACAGCTTAAATACTGCATATCAACAAATACATTAGCCAACGCGATGGTACCACGGACTAAAACCCTAGTACCGCAATGACAGCTTTCTCAGTTTCCACCATCACCGGGAAGGTGGATTCGGCATCCACACTATTCCCCGCCGAAACACGGAGACGCGACCGCGCGGGTCCGTCTTGCCTGAATCTGACGAAGTCTGCTACATCGACCGCAGAATCTGTTCCCCGCCGAAACACGGAGACGCGACCATGCGGATCCGTCTTGTCTGAATTTCGGGGCAGATACTAATTGGTGCTATCCTTCCATCTCTCCGAAGATACCAAGTTGATTTATGGCACCATGTATCAAAGGTTCAAACGGATGCAGCCGATATAGCAGACTTCGTCAGACTCCCCCTCATTTGAGGGGGTTTTTATTGTGGGGACACTCTTCCCTGCCGGCGTAAGCCCCTGTAGTTAATTACGCTACCGCATCGCTGTAACCACTTTCTCCTTCTCCAGATGGTCACTTCGTGTCGTAGGTGTTTGTTTTGTTTTTGCTTGCCCGTGGATTGTATACGGAGACTAATTTATGTTGTCGCCCGTAGAGTGTGGATTAGTTCAAATCCGTATTTTCTTAGATTTGGGTTTGGGGGTTGGGTTTAAGGATACGTTAGTCTCATTTGGGACTAAGATCAACTTAAACATATGTTAAGAATACGTTAGTCTAATTTCAGACTAAGATCAACTTAACACTCGTTAAGGATACGTTAGTCTAATTTTTAGACTAAGATTAACTTAACGGGATCATTTAGATCCAACAAAAGAGCATTTGGGCTATATTGTTTAGTTTAGGGACATTGCGGTCGATTACCAGTTTAAGGACATGGTGGTCCAAGGTTAAGGACATCATAGTCCATAGGTTTAAAGGGACCCCACAGTCCGAGGTTAAGGACACCATAGTCCAAGGGTTTAAAAGGACCCCACAGTCTATGGGATGATTGGTTATCAGGACCCGTCACCTCTTTGAAGACGTTGAAGGATTACAACGACAAATATCAAAGGAGCGAAGAGATGTACCCTTGAACCAAAGTTGATTAAGAAAATCTGTAGTCCAATTTGGAACTAAAAACAATTAATTAGATTATGAGCACATTGGCTCAGTTAAATCTGAATTGAGGACTTATGACCAACTTGGGCTAAGTCCAATTAAGGTTTAAAATGTTAGACCTTGGTTTGGGCTGCTGAACATTGTTTGGGTTCAGCCTCCCATTATTTAGCAATGCTAAACAAGAGTTTGAGGATCTGACAACATTTTGTCTTTTATTGGGCATTGACCATTCATCATGGCTTTGGAGTTTTCTTTGAATGTCATATGAAATGATCAAGTTTGAAAGAATGTAGTCGGGGTTTAATCAAAGGGGAGTCTTGACTCAGAATGACTTAGCCACTTTGAGCTTAAGACTGGTTTGAGAATAGTGTTAATCACTAACATATATTTGACGATTACGTGTTCCCATGTGATGCACTTAAATAGTGTTAAACACTAGGGACAAAACACTCAAAATAGTGTTAAACAGTGAAAAGATGAAGCGCTCACGTGAGGACATGTGAGGCACCCTAGGATTGGGGTAAGCTTTCTTTATTTTGTTCTCAGAATATTCAAATAAGTGTTAAACACTTAGCTTTCAGGCTATCACGTGTGAGCACGTGAGGCATCTGAAGATGGGGCCAGACTTCCTTTAATTTGTTCTTAGAATATTCAAATAAGTGTTGAACGCTTTTGGTCTTTGGGCCATTACGTGTTGGCACGTGATGGGTATCCATGTATTGATTATTTATTAAGGGTCACGTGGGGTCATGTGAGAGCACCCAAAATTAATTCTGCCTTTGGATTTGTTCCTTTTTGTTTTGAGAGTCACGTGTGAGCACGTAAGGCGTTGCCTTCATGCTAATTCCCTCTTATTTTGAGGAGTCCATTAAATGGTCATGGAGGGCATGTGAGCATGCTTTATTCATTCTTTTTTTACTCATTGAGGATGAGGATCACGTGTTACTAAGTTCTTTATGTGCATGGAGAGTTTTAAGTCTCTTGTTTTAAGAATTAGATTCTTTTATAGGGTTAAACCCTAATTCTGTTTAAAGGAATTAAATCCCTATGTATTTAGAAGAATTAAATTCTTATACAGGGTTAAGCCCTAGTTTCATTTGGAGGAATTAAATTCCTATGAATTTGGGAGAATTAAATTCTCATATAATGTTAAACCCTAGTTTCATTTGGAGGAATTAAATTCCAATGAATTTGGGGGAATTAAATTCCTTAAACTCAAATTCTCCCTTCTAAGTTTTGGGTCTGCATGGCAGAATCTCTCCGATGAGAATTAAATTCTCAACTTGTGGAGAGATCTGTTTCTGCAGATCTTCAACCAAAGGAAGAACTTGGTTCTTATTCAGAAGAGTTACACTCTTAAATTGAGAATTAAATTCTCTTTTGTTTTATGGAGCTCAGATCTCTTTCCCCTTTCTCGTCTAGGGTTTCTTTTTCTTCTGAGGAAATCCTTTTCTCTCTTGAGAATTAAATTCTCCTCTCTTTTTTCTCTCTGTTGTTGTATCTCTAAAAAATTTCCAAAAGATCCCTTCTCTTCTCTTCCTGGCTCCTATTTATAGGAGAAAGAAAAGAATCAGTTTGTTTAGTCAATCTTTCATTGAAAGATTTTGGTTGTTTTTGTAACCAACATGATCTTTTAGATCACTCGGTGAATTTTATTCACCATTGGATTTTTAATCCAAAAGATATTCTATTTGTTATTCTTGGTGAATTTTAGGGAAATCTTTCCTTGCATAAAATCTTTTCATAAATTGGTGGTTTTTAATCACCATTGGATTTTTAATCCAACGGCGCTCCACTTTACAGAGCACAATCCTTCTGTTTGGAAAGATCTAGGAAAATATTAAGGTTTTTGATTTCGCTTAATTAGAATTTAATTCTATTAGTTCAGAAGGCTTAAAAGCCTATCACGTGTTGGCACGTGATCCCATTGTTTGATCATTTAAATATAATTTCATTCTATTAATTAAAGAACTTAGGAACGGGTCATGTGCTGACACGTCACTTCCCTGATTAAGCATTTTAACCAGAATTTAATTCTGCCGTTTCAAAAAAGTAAGGAACCATCACGTGTCAGCACTTGACCTTTGGTCATGTGTAGACACGTGATACCCTATTGGGATCTTTCCTTGCTATTTTATCATGCCTTTTAATTCCTTTTTAGTGGGTTGAAGGGTTCATCATGTGTGGACACGTGATTCCACTGATTGATTGTTTGACTAGAGTTTAACTCTAAAAAATTAGAGATCACAGGAACCAATCACGTGTCAGCACGTGACCCTTAGTCACGTGTGACCACGTGATACCCCATTGGGGTATTTCCTGATATTTTATCAAGGAACAAATGCCCCCACAGCGTTGTTCTCACGTGTTTGCACGTGAGTGCAACACTGTCACCTTTGTGACCGTTGGATCTGTCTAGGGAACAGGGAAGATGAACTGTTCCCCATCACATCCTATAAATACAGGAGTCCCTTCAGAAGCGCCTCCACTTTCCATCTTCTTCCTTGCTTGTTCTTGCTTTGAGAATTTAATTCTCTCTCTCAAAGCTTAGTTCTTTGTTTTGAAAATTTCCAGAGTTTAACTCTGTTAACAAAAGATTCCTTTTTTCAGGTAATGATCTTGAACGGCTGAAGAACTTCTTATAGGAATTTGGATTTTAAATCCACACCAAGGGTTTTTCGCTTTAACAAGAACTCATCTTTCCAAGTTAAAATAATGTCCAATCTTTAAATAATAAACCTCTTAGGACTTCTCTGATCTTCAGGGATCGATAGTGATACTTGTCTTCTCTCTGGAATTTAATTCCATTCCAAAGAGCTTTAGCTCTGAAAATATTTTCTGGGAATTTAATTCCCTTGTTCAAAAGGAATTTAGTTCCTCTAAATAACTTAATTCTTTAAAATAAAACTTCTTGAAATTTTTCCTCCTGAGCTGTTCTTACCGAAAAAGAATTTCAGTAAAGATTCTGCTTGATTTTCGCAGAGTCGAAGATGGGTTTCTCTTTGGGGGAATATATAGAGTCATTTAAAATCCACTGTTCATTTATTGAGAATCTTCCTTCTGTTCTCATAATGATTACTCTACCTCATCATTAGTGAGCCGCCATCTTGATTTTGTGGGGCCCTTGTGTTTTGTAACCAATGGTCCCATAAAATAAGTCCTTTGTCGCTTTCTTCCACTGTCTTTTATATATACATATATATTTATAAATACATATATACGCATGGGCTTCACTAACAGCTTCCTTTCCTTCGTTTTAGGAGTAATGGCTTCTCTCCTATACTTTCCCTTTACTCGCTCGGAGGCGGCTTTTCCTCAATCATCGTCGGACGAAGAGGTGATAGTGATGATCAGGGCTCATGACCCGTATTGCACCAATCTACTTTTATGGGGGACCTGGCACGGTCATATCATCCGCGGTCGCCGCAGCTTTCTTTGTGAGATACCGACAGAGCTTACCTATCCATTTCTGCCGATGGATCGTCCACGGACTGCCTTTGCTGTGGAGATGTCGAATTGGACCCCTACAGGACGGCTTGAACCGTCTACAACTGGGATTCCGAACCACCCTTTGCCAGCTATAGACATCTTAGGGCGTCGCATCTGCTAAGGTGAAGGCCAGCCATGGGGACAGATTTACAAAATAGGGCTTACCCCTGAGGGAACCTTCTCTAGGCCCGTTATATCCTGTCCGCCCATCGTGTGCAACTGCAGAGGGTCGAACTTTGTAGTTTAACCGCAATCAATAACGGTGTCGCATGAAGCTAGACCGAGATGAGTACGGGTCGTCCTCTGGGAAACGTGGAACCTTTTACTTTTACTTTAGATGTGTTGAGAAAGAGAGGAGGGATAAAGAATTTTATAGAATGGTTTCTAGATCTACGTTAAACAAGAATGTAAAATATAGATCTAGATTATTTTAAAAATGTAGTTAATATTAATAAGAGGGCTTGTAGGGTTCGTTAAGATTTAGTAGTTATGGATGATTAATTAAAAGTTACCATTTTTATCCATTAATAGATTTAGAACTAGAACGACGGTGATGCGTGTAGATTAGGGTTTCTGGAGGGAAAAGAAATCCCACTCTTAACCCTTATCTCGACACGGAACTCCGTTCATATCTATCCTTTACCAAAACAATCATTAATCTAATCTCTAATCGCGGTCGGAACTAGCAAAGAATTGCTAGCGCGTCCGATTAGGATGTTAATGATTCTTTTAATAAAGTTCCTAAACTTTATAGGACTTAAAAAGGGTTTAGTTATTTTCATCATCCATTAGCCTACCATAATCCTACGAACCCTAACAAGCGGAGAATTACTTGTGCATGTTGGGAGAAGAAGATGAAAAGAAAGAGAGGGAAAACATAATGTAAAGAAAATAATTAAATAAAATAACTACCTTTATTAATCGACTTGAACAAACTACACTTTAATCCGTAGAAAATAATTACAAACTAGTGCTTCTCGATCTTTCCTAAGGAGGTAGTCGAACAGTCGATGATTAGCCTGGATGCGTGAGCGTCTGGAGCTTCGTGATCTCTTCGGCTTGATAGCTTTTCCAAGAGGCTCTCGGTGCCTTTTTATATTGCAAACTCAGAATCTTTTGCTTCAAAAGTTGGTAAAATATAGCAGAGATCATGCCCCAAAATCTTGCCTCCCAATTCCCTATTATTGATCCGCGGCCAAAGGGGGGTTATGGTCGCGGATCCGCGGCCAATGGTGAGGATCTCTTCATCAAATTTCTTAGGCTCTCTGGTTGTGACATTTGGCAATCCTAGACACCTTTAGAATTCAGAAATCTTTTCTCGGTTGCTTCCAAACTTGGTCTCCAAGTTTTGCTTCTTAATTTGGCAAGTTTTCTTCAACAAATTGATTTCTTTGATAAATTCTGCATAACAACTTAGAAAATTCTGCACCATAATCTCAAATAATATTTAGTAGACTTAGTTCTACTAGGATTTGGTCAATAGATTTATTTGCATACATTTTCCTACCAAATGATAATTAAAATATATTAACACATGGAAAATTGTTGTTTTAACACATAAACCCTCATATGTATAATATATTATATTAAAGTCCCTTTTTAATATGAAAATGGCAGGAAAAATGTAATACAAATGTGCAGTTTTATCAACTGAAAAAATACCCCCAAATTTATCTTTGATCGTCCTGAGCAAACTAGTTTATTTAAGAGGAGAAAAAGAAAGGAGAAAACTAAGCATACTTTCGTAGGCAGACACGATTGCACTAAGCACGTGGAACAAGCCGTTAAACCTCTAGGTGTCCCTACTAGGAGGAGTATTGTCTCATGAGGGTTTTCAGCGGATTACACCCACAAAATCCAATAACAAAAGAGAGATGGTGAAATTTATATATAAAGATAAGAACCGTAAAAGAAAGGCCTTGAAAAGAAGAGTTTCCAACTATACTAGCTTTTCAGTTGTCATGAACCCTATCTTAATAGTCATGAAAAAATGTTAGAAATCACATCATCCCTCAATAAAACATCGTCTTTATTCTTCATTCCTACCTTTCATCCAAACATTGATCATATAACCCCACGTGTGTGTAAAGAACATCCCTACACTCGGAGAATTCAATTCAAGCTATCATACTCTTATCCATCTACCTTAGTACTTTTTAATTTGATAAATATTAAGATTCGCTCACACATTTTCATGCGACCGTTAATACTTCTTGAGGTACTAACAGACCGATTACTTATGTGCTTGCTGATTAGGTGATAATATTTTCCTCGTCTTGCACCACCTAAGGCTTAGCAGTGACTCCCAGACCAGTTGGCCTTAGGGCGCTAGGTGAAGAGGCACCCTCGCTATATTTTTTTTATTGCTGCCTTGGCGATAACAAAACCAGTGTTCATTTTTTTCTTTTCACCATTTTTATATTTTCTTCATTTTTTTTTCATTTCCTTCATACTTTGGCTTTTAGACAAGAGCATTTCAAGGT
The DNA here is from genome assembly GCA_030015575.1 of Agapanthus africanus. Classification (NCBI taxonomy): domain Eukaryota; kingdom Viridiplantae; phylum Streptophyta; class Magnoliopsida; order Asparagales; family Amaryllidaceae; genus Agapanthus; species Agapanthus africanus. Next base: position 74,680,882 of record CM057348.1, read on the forward strand.
ATCCTCTACTATCCCGAGTTTCAAGACGTGTGTAAGTGTACATTATAGAGTATCAACATTCAAATGTTTGGCTTCCAGAATAGAAACTATTTTTCAGACTTATTTTTATCCTCAGATTAGTGACTTCCTTCATTTTACTAACCCTTGGGACAACAGCTTATAACTACTTATTACCAGTTCGTATAAGAAAACTTCTAATTTTCTTGGTTTTCTAGAATTATTCCTATCTTTTGGATGTAATTTTTCACTTTCTACTCTTTTGTTATAAAAAAAAAAAAATTTAAAGCCCGGTGTCAAAGATAATTCAGTGAATACAAACCTCCCCCCCAAACCTGTTTTCAGCAGTGTCCTCACTGCTGTAGCCTTTTGAGAACATGGGCCTGTATACTAAGGGAGAGATAAAAGGGGTAAAATAATAGTTAAATGAAAAATTCCCCCAAACTTATTCCTTGACACACACAGATATTCAATCAATCCATTTTTTACTCACCTCCATTTTTAAAATGAGAAAATGTTATAAAAATATGGAGGTGAGGCGGAGGAAATTTAGTTTTGATAAAGCGGCTCCTGTAAAAATAGGAGCTCCTCCGCGGGGTCAGCAGAAAAATACGGTTTTAATCTATGCCCATTTATTTAAAAAATTGAACCGTTTTTCAAATTTTCGACTTCAACTTCCCCGTGCGGGTGTACATACCGCACCACAAAAGGTCCTTTCCAACGAGATTTAAGCTTACCCGAATGAAGATGGATACGGGAATCATAAAGAAGGACTTGTTGACCCGATGTGAAGGTTTTTCTAAAAAGATTTTTATCGTGGAACACTTTAGTCCTATTCTTTACTATCACCGCATTATCATAAGCTTCATCGCGGAGTTCGCTTAGCTCATTCAATTGCAGCTTCCGATAGCTGCCTGCATGCTCAAGATCAAAATTAAGCTCTTTAATAGCCCACATTGCCTTATGTTCAATCTCGACAGGGAGGTGGCATGCCTTCCCAAACACAAGGCGGTATGGAGACATACCAAGATCAGTCTTATAAGCGGTGCGGAATGCCCAAAGAGCATCCGTCAATTTGGTTGACCAATCCTTACGGTTTTTCGAAACCGTCTTCTCCAATATCTGTTTGATCTGTCTATTTGAGATCTCAGCCTGCCCGCTTGTTTGGGGATGATAGGGCGTAGAAAGTTTGTGAGTGATTGAATATTTCCGCATCAAGGCCTCGAAAGACCTATTGCAGAAATATGTCCCGTTGTCGCTAATTATAGCGCGAGGGTGTCCGAATCGCGAAAAGATATTTTCTTTAAGGAATTTAATGACAACTTTGTTGTCATTAGTGCGACACGGTATAGCTTCCACCCACTTCGAGACATAATCAACCGCTAACAAGATATATAGATTCCCAAAGGAGTTGGGAAAAGGGCCCATAAAATCAATACCCCAAATATCAAATATTTCCACAACCAATATAGGTTGGAGCGGCATCTCATTCCTTCGTGAAATCCGACCCAATTGCTGACATCGCGGACAAGTTTTGCAATGTTCAAATGCATCTTTAAATAATGTTGGCTAATAAAAGCCACATTGCAAAACTTTCTCCGCCGTTTTACGATGTCCAAAATGACCGCTGCATGCCTGATCATGACAAAATGATAACACGCTCTTGAATTCATCGTTAGGGACACACCTGCGAATGATTTGATCGGAACAATACTTGAATAGATATGGTTCATCCCAGTAAAAATATTTTACTTAGGATAGAAACCGAAGTTTGTCTTGTTTCGACCAATCACTAGGTATAAGTCCCGTCACAAGATAGTTCACGATATCCACGAACCAAGGTTCGTAGGATACATTCAAGAGCTGTTCGTCGAGAAATGAGTCATTTATCGGCACGGTCACAGTTGGCGAAGAAGTGATGCGTGAAAGATGGTCGGCTACAACGTTTTCACATCCACTCTTGTCTTTGATGACAAGATCAAATTCTTGTAACAATAGGATCCAACGTATTAACCTGGCCTTCGCACCCTTCTTCGATAAAAGATGTCGTAGGGCGGAGTGATCTGTGTAAATCACAACAGGCGAGCCAATCAAGTAGGGCCTGAATTTCTCTAATGCAAATACAACTGCCAAGAGTTCTTTCTCGGTAGTTGTGTAATTTATTTGTGCATCATTCAAGGTCCTACTTGCATAGTAAATTACATGTGGCATCTTATCAATGTGCTGTCCTAAGACCGCACCAATAGCAAAATCTGATGCATCACACATAAGCTCAAACGGGTGGTTCCAATCCGGAGATGATAAAACAGGGGCTGTAGTGAGTGATTCTTTAAGCGATTCAAAAGCAGCCTCACAATCCGAATCGAAGTGAAAAGTAGTGTCCTTGGCCAATAGAAGGGTTAAAGGTCTAGCAATTTTGCTAAAGTCCTTAATGAATCTCCTATAAAATCCTGCATGGCCAAGGAAGGATCGTATATCTTTGACGCAATTGGGACGAGGGAGGTTTTGAATGACATCTATTTTAGCTCTGTCAACCTCAATGCCTTTATGTGAAATTATATGTCCAAGTACAATACCTTCTTGGACCATAAAATGGCATTTTTCCCAATTCAAAGTCAAGTTCTTATCGTTACAGCGGGTAAGAACAGCGTCAAGATTACGAAGGCAGTCCTCAAAGGAGTCCCCAAAAATGGAGAAATCGTCCATAAAAATTTCCAGAAAATCTTCCACCATATCTGAAAATATCCCCATCATGCACCGCTGAAATGTAGCGGGAGCGTTGCATAACCCAAAGGGCATGCGTCTATAAGCAAAAGTTCCAAAAGGACAAGTAAAAGTGGTTTTATCTTGATCCTTTTCGGCGATGGGGACCTGGTTATAACCAGAGTATCCGTCCAAGAAACAGTAGTATTCGTGTCCCGCTAATCGTTCTAACATCTGGTCAATAAAAGGTAGAGGGAAGTGATCTTTCCTCGTCGCGGCATTGAGTTTGGGTGCGTGTTCGGATTAACTCAATAGCCTCGTTAGTGATGACCGTGATGCCAGACATTTTAGGGACCACATGAATTGGACTTACCCATTGACTATCAGATATGGGGTAAATTATTCCACTATCAAGGCACTTGACGATTTCTTTCTTTACCGCCTCCTTCATAACGGGATTTAACCGTCTTTGTGGGTCTCGGGTTGGTTTGGCTTCATCCATCAGATGTATGTAATGTTCAATAATTAAGGGACTAATCCCTTTGATGTCAGCCATTGTCCAACCAAATGCTTCCCGATTCGATCTCAACACTGCCAAAAGTGCATTCTCTTGCTCTAAGGCTAGAGAAGCGGAAATAATTACTGGCAAAGTCTCATTCTCTCCTAAATATGCATATTTAAGATGAGAAGGTAGCGGTTTGAGATCAAGAATTGGCGAAGAGATTATAGAAGGTGGGGTAAGCGAATGATATTCAGACTCCCGAAGAGGTTCAAAACTTGCATAAGATATTTACTCGGAAAGTGCTGCTGACTTTTGCAACGAGTCAACGGGTTCAATCTCAAGGCCGGACTTATTGAACATATCCTCACTGTAAAGTGGTGCAAGATCAAACGATGTCTCATTAATGTTGTCGAGAACATCAAAGCAAAGCTCCTCATCCATGCAGCTTTCGGAACCTATCTCGTGGATGGAACAAACATCCAGCAATTGAGCAGAAGGTTCTGATGGCTGACTTCCTAGCTTGTAAATATTAAACTCAATTGTTATTGTCCCGAAGGATAAGTTCATAGAACCGTTACGACAATTAATTACAGCGTTAGAAGTTTCTAGGAAGGGTCGACCAAGTATCACCGGAATTTGATTGCGTGGGTTTGCTACAGGTTGTGTATCTAAAACAATAAAGTCCACGGGAAATATGAATTCTTCGACTTTAATTAACACATCCTCTAGTTCGCCCCGTGGTTTGGTGATAAATCGGTCTGCCATTTGGAGAGTACAATGGGCGGGTTTTAACTCTCCAATTCCTAACTGCTCGTATACTGAATAAGGAAGCAAGTTGACGCTAGCGCCTAGATCGAGTAAAGCACGATTTATATTTTTACCCCCAATAGAAATAGAGATTGTAGGACAGCCGGGGTCCTTACGTTTCTTTGGTATTTGTTGGGTAAAAGCCGTGCTAACATTACTCGTCATGAAAACCTTTTTAGGCACTTGAGTTTTTCTCTTCCTAGTGCACAAGTCTTTAAGCATTCTTGCATAAGATAGGACTTGTTGAATAGCATCTAGGAGAGGAATATTCACGCTAACTTGCTTAAACATTTCCACAATCTTCTCTATTTGTGGGTTAGGTCGGTTGGCCCTTAATCGGTTTGGAAATGGAGCTCGATCAATAAGTTTTGGGTCCAACGTTTGTGGAGAAGACTGTGGCGACGGATTCGATCCCAAAATTGGAGTGGGAATTGACTTAGATAGATTTGGTGAAATGTTTGAGCCTTGGGGAAAACGGAGAATAGGCTCGGACGAAGGTGGGAGACTAGATGAATTAGGGGAAGAAGAAGAAGAAGGTGTATCAAATGTGTCACTATCATCAAATTGCTCACCCACTCGGTTATTCAGCACTCTCCCCGATCTCATCGTAGTAATGGCATTCACATTATGACTTTATGAATGGCCAGGATTCGGTAGGGGTTGATATGGGAGTTTCCCTTTCTCTCTCGCACTCATTGCGGCGTTTAACTGTGCGATTTGGTTTTCTATTGATTTAATACTCTCACCATGGGAAGATGAGTTTTTCGTTAGGGTATCAATAGAAGACCTCATCTCAGCCGAAATTTGTATGGATTGTTTCATGAACATATCCAAAGTTTGTGCAAGTGAGTTGTCAGTACCGGCCACTTGTGGTGTAGAAATGTTGGCCGGATTTTGGAAATTCTGTGACTGAAAGGGGGGCTGATTCTGTGGTTGTGGTTGCTGTGGAGGAGGTTTTTGATAATTACTTTGTTGGTTTTGATTCCAAGAAAAGTTAGGATGATTCCTCCATCCTTGATTATATGTGGAAGAATAAGGGTCGTTTCTAGGTCGCTGCTGAAAAGCAGCATTAGCTTGAAACGATGCATTCATAGGACATTCTTCTGTTAAATGTGAAGGATCCGAACAGCAACCACAGACAGTCTTGGGAAGCGTGACCTAATTTAGGGAGACTGATGAAAGTTTGTTCTCAATAGAATCGAGTTTCTTCTGCATCGCTGCCATTTCGGTTTTTACTGCGATGGAAATATCGAGCTGGTGAATACCTCCCTTAGTTGTAGGTGGTCTTACGCTTTCCCACTGCAACGTGTGTTCAGCAAGGTCTTCCAGATATTTCCACGCTTCACCGTCATCTTTAGACATGAAATTGCATTGACACATTGTTTCAAGCATCTGCTTTGTCGCTGGATTAATGCCCTCATACATAATCCGACATAAATCCCATCTTTGTATTCCGTGATGGGGCATTGGACAAGCAGATCTTTGAAACGTTCAAAGCACTTCTAAAATGGTTCATTGGGAAGCTGGGTGAACTGGTTGATCTCGCTCCTAATGTGGGCAGTCTTATGATTTGGGTAAAACTTCTTAAGAAATGCTACGACGAATTCATCCCAATTAGTGATAGAGTGTGCGGTAGTATTATAAAGCCATTTTTCTGCCAAGTCGCACAGGGTGAATGGGAGAAGACGTAAGCGCATAGCATCTAAAGTCAATTGTGAAGTACCCATCATTGCTCATACGTTTTCGAATTTGGTGATGAAAACGTACGCGTCTTCTGACTCAAGCCCGTGAAATTTGGGCAGCAGGTTGATGTAGTGGGGTTTAATTTCGAAATTATCCCCGTTAGGTGGTGGAAGAGATAGACAAGTAGGAAGGGGACCACGAATAGGATAACATATCTCTTGGAGAGAGATGCGTGGTGGATTCTGCTCACCTGCGGGTGGTGGCAGCGTGGTGTTATAATTAGATGGAGTGCCGTCCATCATGGTCGATGTGGTGTGTGGTGGGGGAAAAGAAGATGAAGAAGTACCAACTTCGACGTCGATAGCAGGAACGCGGACAAGACGGGCACTAGGATCCCGTGTCCAGCCGAGCATGCACTAAGCGGGTTTAGTGCAAGTGGCAGCGTGTGTGTGGTTTAAAAATTGGTTTGTTTTGAAAAAGTGGGACTCAAGACAAATCACCCTAAGATGCATAAGCAACACTAGAACTAAGGTCACCTAGGTCTAGTCTCTAGACTGCTCCTAGACTTCCAAAGGACAAGCCGCAGGATAAATCCTCTACCGCCTCCGTACTACCCTTGTAGCCAGGTAAGTGCCAGGTAAGTGGGAAGGAACCACGTCGTGGGCCTAATTAATAACCACTAGCGTTTGACACACTTGCCCAGGCACTACAAAAGTAATGCAGATAAACGATAGATTACCCACGACCTTCCTCTGTCCTTATTGAGCGCGACAGTCCTTAGAGTCTGGTCTAGATATTTTTTAAATTAATGAAGGGTTGATCTATATGCTTGGTTTGTGATTTGTGGAGCTTAGGAAGGGTGATGAAATCCCCACCTAATCTTGATTTGGTCTTTGCCCCTTAAAGTCCGTATTAAATATGCAAAACAAAACCAATCACAAAACTTTTGCAAAAAGATTTTTTGAGCGGCGCAATTTTTGCAAAGAATCCTGCAGAAAATAGATTTTATTGGATTTGAGGGGAGAGAGAAGGAGTTGAGAAAAATACCAGATAAGATTGAAGCCCTGATTCCTCTAGCCTGCCGCGATTCCGCCGCAGAAAGCCTCTTTTTGCCGCTGTTCCGCCGCGTGGCAGAAGGAACACTGGATGAAATTTTTTTGTATAGTCTTCTGTGCTTCTCTGGATCTCTAAAAATGTCTTTGTTTCCTGTTTTTCTCAATTCTGTGACTCCAGATCTCCTTGCAAAAATTCACGCACAAATCGTTAAATATGCAATTTGCAGTATTGTTTTAATAATGATATGGCTCGTCTAAGAATTCAACATAAATAGTAAAAATAAAAAATTACGCACGTATCCCCGGCAACGGCGCCATTTGATTGATACGAAAATGTGTTTGTTTGTAGTTTAACCGCAATCAATAACGGTGTCGCAAAAAGCTAAACCGAGATGAGTACGGGTCGTCCTCTGGGAAACATGGAACCTTTTACTTTTACTTTAGATGTGTTGAGAAAGAGAGGAGGGATAAAGAATTTTATAGAATGGTTTCTAGATCTACGTTAAACAAGAATGTAAAATATAGATCTAGATTATTTTAAAAATGTAGTTAATATTAATAAGAGGGCTTGTAGGGTTCGTTAGGATTTAGTAGTTATGGGTGATTAATTAAAAGTTACCCTTTTTATTCATTAATAGATTTAGAACTAGAACGACGGTGATGCGTGTAGATTAGGGTTTCTGAAGGGAAAAGGAATCCCACTCTTAACCCTTATCTCGACACGGAACTCCGTTCATATCTAGCCTTTACCAAAACAATCATTAATCTAATCTCTAATCGCGGTCGGAACTAGCAAAGAATTGCTAGCGCGCCCGATTAGGATGTTAATGATTCTTTTAATAAAGTTCCTAAACTTTATAGGACTTAAAAAGGGTTTAGTTATTTTCATCATCCATTAGCCTATCCTAATCCTACGAACCCTAACAAGCGGAGAATTACTCGCGCATGTTGGGAGAAGAAGATGAAAAGAAAGAGAGGGAAAACATAATGTAAAAAAAAACAATTAAATAAAATAACTACCTTTATTAATCGACTTGAACAAACTACACTTTAATCCGTAGAAAATGATTACAAACTAGTGCTTCTCGATCTTTCCTAAGGAGGTAGTCGAACAATCGATGATCAGCCTGGATGCGTGAGAGTCTGGAGCTTCGTGATCTCTTCGGCTTGATAGCTTTTCCAAGAGGCTCTCGGTGCCTTTTTATAGTGCAAACCCAGAATCTTTTGCTTCAAAAGTTGGTAAAATATAGCAGAGAATCATGCCCCAAAATCTTGCCTCCCAATTCCCTATTATTGCGGCTGATCCGCGGCCAAAGGGGGGTTATGGCCGCGGATCCGCGGCCAATGGTGAGGATCTCTTCATCAAATTTCTTGGGCTCTCTGGTTGTGACATTTGGCAATCCTAGGCACCTTTCGAATTCAGAAATCTTTTCTCAGTTGCTTCCAGACTTGGTCTCCAAGTTTTGCTTCTTAATTTGGCAAGTTTTCTTCAACAAATTGATTTTTTTGATAAATTATGCATAACAACTTGGAAAATTCTGCACCATAATCTCAAATAATATTTAGTAGACTTAGTTCTACTAGGATTTGGTCAATAGATTTATTTGCATACATTTTCCTACCAAATGATAATTAAAATATATTAACACATGGAAAATTATTGTTTTAACATATAAACCCTCATATGTATAATATATTATATTAAAGTCCCTTTTTAATATGAAAATGGTAGGAAAAATGTAATACAAATGTGCAGTTTTATCAACTGAACAGGTATACCCGTCTCTCTTCCACTATCAGTCCCCCTTATGTCTGGTGGGTTAAGGCCTTCTTAAACCAATAGAATCTTCCCACCAACACCTTCTTTCTAGTGGACCGCAAAGTCTCAATTTCTTTGGAAGAGTTTCGCGAGATCTCAGGGTTGCCGGTCAGGGGACACTCTATGAAGAACTGCTGCCTCCCGATGAGTATGTCTACGAAACTGAGCATGCTATGCTTGACGGCCTGTCGACTGAAAATGTCGTCCGCCATAAGCACCCAAGTTTAATCAAGACTCTGAGCATTTTTTGAGAAGCTATTCACAGAGTCAGAGGAGGAGGGCGTCACTTTTAAAAGCTTTATCGCCTGCTTCCTTTGCGAAGACGTTCTATCAAAGACGGCTCCGAAGTTCGCAAATATCGACGACCCCTTTGGGTTCGGTTTAAATAAGCAACCGGCTAAAGAAGAGGACTTGCCGCAGTTCTACATTCCCATCCTGTCGGTCGTATCTTTCGAGTCAATCGCAGCCCCTGGCATAGATGAAGAGACTTTCTTCGTGGGTTTTATCAGCGTCTGGCTCAGCTGGTTCGCCATTCCCATGCACCATCGTTTTATGAAAGCCTTAGTTATCTACCCTACCCATCGTATTGCCGAAGGGACGAGACTAGCTGTGCACATTGCGGGGATAGCGCATCTATATCATGGGTTAAGCGATGCAGCCAACACTTCAACTCCAGGCGTAAATGTGGTAAATTTCTCTCATCATTACTTTACGTCCTGGATTGAGATGCACGTGCTAGGGGCATTTGTTGCGCACCAAAGACCCAGCTTTTATGACGCGTACACTTTTACGCGACTCATGCGGCTGGTGGACGCTTCTGCTCCTGACCCGACTCAGTCCAGGGCTATTCGCGTGCTGATCAATCCCTATGCCAATACGAGCGGGATGGTATTCAACGATCGAGTCCTCTCTGCTCCTTCAAGACCGATTCAACAGCTTTGCGACTCGTCGAAAGAGGGAGTACCTTCTCTGAAGCCCAAGGAAGCCATGCACCTATATTCGATCAGACCGGGTTATCTGATATTTCGTCAGAACGGTGCGGCCCTTTTTATACGGTACAACCCACACCGCTTTGCTCGGCAACTCGGATATGACCAAGTTTTCCCCTTTGAGGCATTTATAGTGGAGCCTAGCCCGTCGTCAGAAGTTGTTCGTGATGCTGCTCATCACTTCATGCGGCTGAACACCGGCTCTCGCTTCGTGATTCCTGAAGCTGATTATATTCCTCGATGTGTGGGGTCTTTCACGGGCTGGTACCTCTACCGAGTCAGTTCCATTATTGCTGAGGAGAGGAGGATGCTCCTCGGATATAGGGCTCCCACTTCGATCCAAGCCACAGGAGTTCCGCCGCGACCACGTGCAGCGGTTCGCCCTCCCCTGAGAGATACTGGTATTGTGCTTATTCCGGAGGCAGCGGAAGTGGATTTAACTCCCACAGCTGGTATGCCTCCGCGAACTAGAGCTCAATCAAGGGCCAATATGGCGCCAATAGTAGTATCATCAGTTGCGGCGTCAGCAATGACAGTGTCGTCGTTGGTGGCACCGTTGAGTGAGGATATTGAAGGTGAAGTGGGTCAACGTCGCGCTAAAGCATCGAGGGGAAAGAGGTGATCATCTTCTGCAGTTAGTTCTGGGTCCAAGATGTGAAAGAAGACGGTCACTAATCTACTCGACTTTTTAGTGGAATCAGAGCCTATCCTCCAAGACGAACCACTAGCCATGCAAGAATCAGATGGTGGTCTACTTTTCCCGGGTTCATCTACCGAGGAAGCCGCACAATTGGCAGAGGCTATAAGACGCTCACAGGATGAATCCGAGAATGTAAGGATCCTGAAGAGGCCTTATCATATCGTCATCTTTTACGAAGACCCTCCATCAATACGGCGGCTATTTATAGGTCCTTTGGAAGAGAGAGGTGAGAGAGCTCTTAAACAGCCTATCTCGGCCGATGTTGAAGAAGCGCTTTCATTGTGGACCGGTGGCCACGAGTCTACCTCGAACCCCGGCGAGCATACCTCCTTAGGAAGGAGTGTCGGCTTGAACAAGCCATACTAGAAGCTCCTTTTTGCATTAGTACACTTATATATCCTTTTGTAGAACTTTGCACTGCTTATATATATACATATCATTATCCTCGTGCAAACTTTGCCGGGACTTCGGCAATGGCAGAGGATCTGAGTTCGAGTCGCCCTTTGACTGTGGACTCCGCAAATATCCCCGATGAGACACTAATCAGTGTGGAGGGGGTCGATGCAACTGTTGTTCCTGCGATGGAGCTTCCCTCGGTGATTCCCGCTCCCCAAGTGCTTGCTCCCCTATAAGAGGCATCTTCATTGGCCACCGATTCAATGGATCTTTCTGGTGATGGCTCGGAGGCCATGGGGCAGGTAGTTGAGGCCACCGTCCTTTCATCAGAGCCTGCGGCGATGGCCACTGCTCCATAACCAGAAGTTATTATACCGACCCACATCCCCGATGATGTTCCTGGGGGCATGGAGGAGGCCGCCGAAGCTGTTATCCCTCTATTCCAAAGCGGGAGAAGCATCGAAGGTATCCTTCTATATTTTATTTTGATAATCTCTCAATTATTTGAACCTTTCTCTCTTTTCAGAATTGCATAGGTTGGAGGAGTCTATTGCTGACCTGTCTCCCAGGAAATCTTTTCAACGTCTGCTGGAGATGGCCGCTTCACAGGCAATATCCCCTCAACGCATCGTCCTATCTTCCGGGCAAGGTTAGTGTTGTTCGCCTTCTTCACGGCATTATCATTATTCCATATAACGATACTGCTGTCTTCTCCAGTCCTGGAGGCCGATGACGAGGTTGAGATTCTTGATGGTCCTAAGGAGCCTTCAGACCCTTCTTGCATGACCGTGGGTAAGTAAAGTTTTAATGTTGTTCCATTCGCTCTTTACTTGTGAATCTCGCTAATTGTTTTCTATGAATCTTAACAGCTTTGCCGGTTATTACCATGCTGGAATCTCGCATCGTGATGCTGCCCGATGATTTGTAGGAGATTTGGATGCTTACGCTATTTGTGATCAAATAATTAACCGCAATCAAGAACGGTGTCGCTTGGTAGCTAGCCGGTTGAGTACGGGTCGGTCCACAGGGAGATGGATTCCTTTTCTTTATGCTTTGACGGGTTAAATCCAAAAGATTTTAGATTTTATTTTAAGATCTAAGAATGAGATAAAAGTTTATAAAAAGCTTCCTAGAGTTAAGATCAGGTTAGTTTGGAAAATCAATTATTCTCACCGCTTTATTTGCCCTAATTAAGAACTTTTAGGTGTTAAGCTAATTGTTAACAAAGGCGATTAGCATGATCGGGAAGAAACTAGGTTTCTTCCTCTAGGTCATTGTCTGTCCTTTCTTAACTCTTACCCTAAGCTCCATGGAAAACATACACAACCAGTCTTTAACTATGGTATCACCGCTACCTCGTGGGATAGGGTGCTGTAGTGAGCGGTGTGTGTATGTATGCATAGAGTCCTACTTTAAAATGTATAACGGGCAAGAAAGGGGTGAGAGATTTTTATCTCTCAAACCTTCCCCAAATCTAACCCTAACAAGTAAGGAACTACTCACTTATTAGGGAATTGATAAACGAATTCATTTTTATGTGATTTTCTTTTAATTAACAACGGCAGATAAAAAATTAATAACTACGGCAGATAAAAAATTTATAACTAGGGCAGATAAAAAATTTATAACTAGGGCAGAAAAGAAATTCAAGATAAAAAACTTACTTCTTTATTGATGCACTCTTTGACGATTACAAGGAATTGAAAATCTAAGATCTAGAAATTAAAAGTGGCATCTCAAAAGAGGCACCCAAAATGAGACACGAGAAATATTAGCCTTTTGCTCTCCTATTTATAGATACAGGAAACCCTAAGTTACATTCTGATCCATTCATAAATTTACAAATCTATCCTGAGAAGACCCGGTCAACGCACCGTCTTATCCACCGACACGTGCATTGAACGGCCGCAGATCCGCGGCCAAAGGCCTTGTTTCGCCGCGGTTCCGCGGCCGTTTGATGGGCTATTGGGCTCATTTCTTTAAGGCTGCTTCATATTGCATTTTATTTCTGGTTTCTTCACTTGGTTTCTCAGAATATCTTCTATTTTCTTCCAGATTTCCACTGTGCAGAATGTTGTGGACTTTTACCATTAGCTTCGTGTTGAAGTCTTGAATCTTGTGCTGCCCTCATACGTTGTTCAATCGAACTGTTCATTGATCTTTATTTGTTTCTTAAACTGGTAGGCGGCATCATACAGATTCATCTATTTATTGGTCGTAGTCTCACATTTATAGCGTCTTTTCACCATTTTCACTGTATTTGTTCTGTGAACCTGTAACCTGCAACTATTTAGCAAACATGGATCAAAAGCAGCTATTTATTTGCAATATGATTAAGAACGGGGAATATAATAATACAAAATTCTGATATGAACAAATACCCCCAAACTTATCTTTTGCCCGTCCCGAGCAAAACCATTTTTATTTTCAACAAAATCCTAACCTCACTTTCGCAGGGAATCGTGATTGCACCGAGCTCGTGCAACAAGACGTTAAACCTCTAGGTGTCCCTAGTAGGAGGAGTGTTGTCTCCTGAGGGTTTTCAGCGGATACTACCTACAAAATCCGATTAATTTGGCCTATTGACTTTCAATTTTCAATTCGGTGTTCTAGCAAGAAATTCTATTATCTCCGACTCAGAAATTATCAACCCATATTTTTCACGCTTCCTTATCATTTAACTTAAAATTGTATATGTTCTGTAAATTTATTTAGCTTTTAGCATCTTTTGAGTTTTCCTTCTAAAGTTCCATCTCAACTTAGGAATTTTTATCATCTCTACTAAATATATAAGTCATATTTCGCATTCCTATCTCTCATCCAAACCCCAATCATATACCCCCTACGTGTGTATATGTATCACCCCTACACTTGGAAATTCAATTCAAGCTCTTATACTCTTGTCCATCATCCAAAGTACATTTAATTGGTGAATTTTTAGATGAAATTGCTTACACATCCTTCATGCGACCGTTAATACTTCTTGAGGTACTAACGACCCATTACAAAATGTGTTTGCACATTAAGGCGTAATTCCTCGTCTTATAATACCTAAGGTTTTAGCAGTGACTCCCAAACCAGTTTGTCTGAGGCATTAGGTGATAAAGCACCCTCGCTATATATTTTTTACTTTACGCAGCCTTAAGTAATTACAAAACCAGTGTTCATTTTTTTATATCTCTTTATTCACACTTATAATTTTATTTTCCTTCATACTAAGGAATTTAGACAAGAGCATTTCAAGTTATCCTCTACTATTCCAAGTTTCAAGGCTCGTGTTTGTGCAAGTTGTAGGATATACATTTTCAGAATTTAGACTTAAGCTTCGGAATTATTTTTTTTTAGACTTACACTTCAATAAAAATTTCAATACTCTTCACTTATTTTGACTTAGCCCAAGAAATGAACTCAAAATTTGCCAATTTCTAAGTAAACTACAAGGATATATATTTTCTACCGTTAAATTTTTAAGAAAGGTTATTTTTAAGGTTTTTAATTTACTAAGTGTAGGATCTAGTTTTTTCTTAACTAGTCGACCGTCTTGTCAAACTTAAGTCAGTTATGGCTAAAATTGAGCTTTTCAATTTTTATAATTTTTAAAATTTTTCAATTTTTATGCGTTTTAAAATAAGTATGCAAATGCAAAAATATACATATGAATGCGAAGGAAGAAAACTTACCGAGCACACCCCCAAACTTAAACATGACAGTGTCCTCACTGTCAGGCTACACCAAAAGGGTCAAAATTATCGGCACTCCCCTGTTTATTTTATTTTTTTATTATTAACAAAAAAAGAAAACAAAATCTATATACACAAAAAGGCCCCCCTCCCCAAACTTAAGTGAAAAAGTGTTTCCACTGTTTAAGCGTTAAAGTTCAGAGTTAGGGGGGGGGGGGGAAACACAGTATTAAGCAATACAAGGCCTTACACAGGTCAAAGGTTAGCACCAACCATTCAAAAATTTTATCGTTATAATGATGTGGTTGGTAAAAGAATGGAGTGTAGAAAAAAGAAATGAGAAACACACGAGACCGTATGGGAAGAAAGGTGGAATATGGTCTCGGTATATTAGGAGAAGAATGGCGGAAGAGAGAAAGAAGTATAGTATGAACTTGAGGGTGTAAATTGAGTGAATAAATTAGCACAAATTGTGATGACTGATGTGTTAAAAGAGATTGTGCTAATCTATCGACCCGTCGAGAAATGGGGTCAAATCCCTCAAGATTCACGAGAAAACATGGGTACGTTGAACTTGGTAAACCAGATATCGAAAATGAAAGCGATACGGTCTCTTGCGTGGTCGGAATGATGGAAAGGATGAAGGGGAGTGATTTAGGAAGCGTCACAGTTAAAGGTTCAGGAGGGTGTACACAATCAGTGGAAAGAACATGATGAATTGGAAAATCCGACTCATTAAACAAAATTGGTTTATCCTCAATAATTTCCTCAATATTCACCTTAAAATTTAGCTTATCCATGCCATTCTCATCAAAATCAAGACGCATATGAAGTTCGGGAAAAACATTTAATGATTCGGGATGATGAATTGGAGAGAAAAACTCGGCCAAATCTGTGGGTTCATCATACAAATTATTCTCTGCGTCAATATCCTCAATCAAGTGAAAATCAATTTTTTTGGACACCTCATCAAAAGAATGGATATTTATCAACTCAGGTTCTAGATTGGAGGTGTAGAGATCTAAAGGATTGGTGATGGTTTCACTCGAAAGGGACCCTTCACAATCTGCCAAATCAAGCACTACAAAGACCACAACTCATTAAATGTTTTATTTTCAACTGGTGAATCATTTGGGACACTTGATAGACATTCAAAACCGGAGTTATGGGATTCAATTGGGGATGGGTAGGTTTGATTTGGAAGAGTGCACAGCTCACTCTCTTTACTCAAATTCTCAATCTGTCACACCGCCTCATCATACATTGGAAAATTTGGAGCTAGTTGGAAACTAGCTACCGGTTCACTAGGTTGTCTTGATGAATTAAGGGCGGCAATGGACGCATTCAAATTTCTCATCTGTTGGTTTGTCGCTACAATATAAGCTTCCAACGACTGTTCCAGACCAGACATGGGTTGTGAAGATATTTCAGTAAAAGATTCAAAATTGTTTGAATTCTGAAAACTCCCATATGGCTGTGTAGAAGCAATATCTAGGGAATGTGCGAAAGTCGGATAGGACTGATAGGAATTGAATGGTTGGACAGGAGTATGATCAACATTTGGATAAAAAGGTGAATGGACTTGTTGATCCCAAGAACTGGAAGTGTTGAAAAGAGTGAAAGATCGGTTACGAGATTGTTCAATATGTTCAGCAATAGACATGGGTTTCGGGGTTACAACAGTACTCGAAAAAGGAGTATCAACGTAAGAAAGTGGTGAAGGTTGAAACGGTTGATACAAAGTATATTGATGAGTCCAACTGTTTCTCCTAGACGCTTCTATTCGATCTTTTAAATGAATTTTGGGCATGGAGGGGTCGTCCGTAATTCGACCAAAACAATGCATGTAGGAAGCAATGTTTGGATGAGGATACCAAAGTTCGGCAAGAGTTTTGCGAGGTGGGGTACCCATAATGTAAGAAAGGAGAAGAAAAAGAATGTGATGATTTTTTAATTATTTTTTATATTTTTTAATATTTTTTTTAAAAAATATTTTTTTTTTAGAAATTGTTTGTTTTTGTGTTTCTAAAATTTCTGAAAGTGTTTTTTTTAGAAAGAGTTTTTGCACAATTTGTACGGACTACTACACACTTTCAAACGGTCACAACATAAGCATGCACAATCAAGCCTAGAGATAGGGTTTCCTAAGTCAACTAGACTGCTCCTAACTGTTCCAAAGGGCAAGTTGTGTGATCCTCAAATCGCCTCTTCACCGTCAATTGTGGGCAGGTAAGCACAAGTAAAGAAAGGAGGGATCCGTTCACAAATCACTGTGAGACGGACCTTTTAAAATTACATTTCCTACTTGTCTAGTCTAGGCACCACAAAGTCTGGTTTAGATAAACGACCGATGCCTATAACTTTTCCTTCGTCCTATTGAACGCGACAGTCCTTATTGGCTGAGTCTAATATTTTTTATTAACTCGAAAGTTGATGCAAATGCTTTTTGTGATTTTTTTAGGGTCTTAGGAAGGGTAATGAAATCCCTACCTAATCTGCATTGGTGTTATAGCCCCTTAAAAGTCCGTTTTAAATATGCAAAGCAATTAACACACAAAAAATCTAAAGCACTTTCAAAAAAAATTTATTTTTCAGCGCAAAGAATCCTGCACAAAAACAATTTATTGGAGAGGGAGAAAAATTTTTACGCAAAGAACCCTGCAGAAAAAAAATTTAGTGGAGTTCAGAGGGTAGAAAATAGGACAAAAATACTTACAGAGAATTTTGGGATGCTGACGTCAGCAGTTGACCACAGTTCCGCGGTCAAACCCCTGAATCTGCCATGGTTCCGCGGCGGTTTAGTTGGTTTAGATTTCCAAAATATTTCTCTGTGTTGTTTGGATTTTCCCCTGTTTGTTCAGATTCTCTGTTTCTTGATTTGTTCACTAGGATTTTCGAGATCTGAATCTGTCCGTCTTCTTTTCCTGCACAATTCACACAATACCTCTCAAAAAGAAAAAGATGAATTTTTTATTTTATTTTATTATTTTTTCTTTTGTTTTAAATTTTTTTCAATTTTTATAATTTTTAAATTTTTATTTTTTAAATTATTTTTTAACCCGAAATTACACAAAGAAAAAGACTACCGTCTCCTCGGCAATGGCGTCATTTAATTTGCAGGAGATTTGGATGCTTACGCTATTTGTGATCAAAGAATTAACCGCAATCAAGAACGGTGTCGCTTGGTAACTAGCCGGTTGAGTACGGGTCGGTCCACAGGGAGATGGATTTCTTTTATTTATGTTTTGACGAGTTAAATCCAAAAGATTTTGGGTTTTATTTTAAGATCTAAGAATGAGATAAAAGTTTATAAAAAGCTTGCTAGGGTTAAGATTAGGTTAGTTTGGAAAATCAATTATTCTCACCGCTTTCTTTGCCCTAATTAAGAACTTTTAGGTGTTAAGCTAATTGTTAACAAAGGGGATTAGCATGATCGAAAAGAAACTAGGTTTCTTCCTCTAGGTCCTTATCCGTCCTTTCTTAACTCTTACCCTAACCTCCATGGAAAACATATACAACCGGTCTTTAACTATGGTATCACCGCTACCTTGTGGGATGGGGTGCCATAGTGAGCGGTGTGTATATGTATGCATAAAGTCATACTTTAAAATGTATAACGGGCAAGAAAGGGGTGAGAGATTTTCATCCCTCAAACTTTCTCCAAACCTAACCCTAACAAGTGAGGAACTACTCACTCATTAGGGAATTGATAAACAAATTCATTTTTATGTGATTTTCTTTTAAGTAACTACGGCAGATAAAAAATTAAAAACTACGGCAGATAAAAAATTTATAACTAGGGTAGAAAAGAAATTCAAGATAAAAAAAACTTACTTCTTTATTGATGCACTCTTTGACGATTACAAGGAATTGAAAATCTAAGATCTAGAAATTAAAAAAGGCATCTCAAAAGTGGCACCCAAAAGGAGACACGAGAATTATTGGCCTTTTGCTCTCCTATTTATAGATACAGGAAACCCTAGGTTATATTTTAATCCATTCATAAATTTACAAATCTACCCTAAGAAGACCCGGTCAACACACCGTCTTATCCACCGACACGTGCATTGCACGGCCACGGATCCACGGCCAAGGCTTGGCCTTATTTGGCCGCGGTTCCGCGGCCGTTTGATGGGCTATTGGGCTCATTTCTTTAGGGCTGCTTCATGTTGCATTTTATTTCTGGTTTCTTCACTTGGTTTCTCAGAATATCTTCTATTTTCTTCCAGATTTCCATAGTGCAGAATGTTGTGGACTTTTACCATTAGCTTCTTGTTGAAGTCTTGAATCTTGTGCTGCCCTCATACGTTGTTCAATCGAACTGTTCATTGATCTTCATTTATTCCTTAAACTGGTAGGCGGCATCACACAGATTCATCTATTTATTAGTCGTAGTCTCACATTTATAGTGTCTTTTCACCATTTTTACTGTATTTGTTCTGAGAACCTGTAATCTGCAACTATTTAGCAAATATGGATCAAAAGCACCTATTTATTTGCAATATGATTAAGAATGGGGAATATAATAATACAAAATCTGATATGAACACCCGGCCCCTATGCTCTACGTGCCTCGGAACGGATGACGAAGCTATGCCTTCACTCCTTGTCAGCTCTGATTGAAAACCTTTGTGATGGCAGTCTGATCACGGCCGAAGCATTTACCACTGATGCTAACGGTTCTCTTCCCATTCTTGCTACTTACCATAGTGAGACCATGGTGCAAGTCTGGATTGAGTTCTGTCGTCAGGTGGAGGCTTGTTTGCATATTCTTGAATCTACACGCCTTCCCTCAGAGGTTGTAGCTGCAAAGGAAAGCTTACGAGGGCTGATCGAACGATGCGCCTCAAATATGCTGTCATGCGAGAAGAGGCTCAGCCGAAAGTTTTCGGAGAGGGAGCTGGCTTCCAAAGCGCTGAGGGAACTTCAAGCTAATCTTACGGCCAAGACCACTCGGGCATATGATATTTGGCGAGGGCTTCAAGAGGCTATCAAGGAGGTGGTAGCCATTGATAAGGCCGTCATTTTCACTCGCGAAATGGTTGAAACTCATAAGGTTACCGAAAAAGAGCTTGAAAGTCGGCTTGCCTCATACCAGGCCCAACAGGCTCAAGAGGAGGCCCGTCTTTTGACGATAATGAATCATGAAGCCGAGGCCTAGCAGAAAAAGGATGAGCTAGCAAACCTATTGAATCGTCCGCCGGCTTGAAGAATTGTATTTATATTTATTTATTCTTCTTTTGTACATACTTTTGAATGAGGGTATTTTTTTTATTCTTTCATAAATTGTACTTTGTATTCATTTTGATTCATGAATAAAAGACATATTTTGCTTCATGATGGTGTGTCCCTTTTTGTAAGTGCATTTTGTAGATAATATATTTTGATTTTCTCGTAGAACAGCGATGGCTTAGGAGTCAGGGTTAAGATCTGTCTTCTAAGACTTTTCAACTTTATGAGCCGTGAGGGTCTCATAAAGAATTTTCTCCCTACAGGTCGAGAGGATCCCATAGGTGTAATTTCTCCTTAAGAATCGTGAGGATTCCTAAGTGGGTTTTCTCTTGAGATTCGTAAGGATCTCACAAAAGAGTTTTCTCCCTTACGAGTCGTGAGGACCTGTAAGTGATAGACAAGGTTGACATTATCCGCATTTCACGAAATCAGTGGTTGCTCTGGCCATTTCCCACGGGGTCAAGATTGTCGTTAGCCGTGTTCTATGGGACCAGGATTTGCTCTGGACGGTTCCCACGGGGCCAGGATTGACATAGCCGCGTTCCGTAAGGACCAGGATCTGCTCTGGATGCTTCCCATAGGGTCAGGATTGACATAGGCCGTGTTCCACGTAACCAGGATTTGCTCTGGATACTTCCTACGGGTCAGGATTGACATAACCGTGTTCCGCAAGGACCAGGTTCCGCTCTGGGCGCTTCCCACGGGGTCAGGATTGACATAGGCCGTGTTCCACGTGACCAGGATTTTCTTTGGACGCTTCCCACGAGGTCAGGATTGACATAGCCGTGTTCCGCAAAGACCATGTTCCGCTCTGGATGCTTCCCATAGGGTCAGGATTGACATAGGTCGTGTTCCACGTGACCAGGATTTGCTATGGATGCTTCCCATGGGGTCAGAATTGACATAGCCATGTTCCGCATGGACCAGGTTCCGCTCTGGACGTTTTCCACAGGGTCAGGATTAATATAGGCCATGTTCCACGTGACCAGGATTTGCTTTGGATGCTTCCCACGGGGTTAGGATTGACATAGCTGTGTTCCGCAAGGACCAGGATCCGCTCTGGACGCTTCCCACGGGTCAGGATTGACATAAGTTGTGTTCCACTAGACCAGGATTTGCTATGGATGCTTCCCACGGGATCAGAATTAACATAGCTGTGTTCCGTAAGGAACAGGTTCCGCTCTGGACGTTTCCTATAGGGTCAGGATTGACATAGGCCGCGTTCCATGTGACCAGGATTTGCTCTGGATGCTTTCCACGGGGTCAGGATTGACATAGACGTGTTCCGCAAGGACCAGGATCTGCTCTGGACGCTTCGCACGGGGTCAGGATTGACATAGGCCATGTTCCACGTAACCAGGATTTTCTCTGGATGCTCCCCACAGGATCAGAATTAACATAGCTGTGTTCCGCAAGGAACAAGTTCCGCTCTGGACGTTTCCTATGGGGTCAGGATTGACATAGGCCGCGTTCCATGTGACCAGGATTTGCTCTGGATGCTTCCCACGGGGTCAGGATTGACATAGCCGTGTTCTGCAAGGACCAGGATCCGCTCTGGACGCTTCGCACGGGATCAGGATTGACATAAACCATGTTCCACGTAACCAGGATTTTCTCTGGATGCTCCCCACAGGGTCAGGATTGACATAGCCATGTTCCGCAAGGACCAGGTTCCGCTCTGGACGTTTCCCACGGGGTCAGAATTGACATGGGCCGTGTTCCACGTGACCAGGATTTGCTCTGGATGCTTCCCACGGGGTCAGGATTGACATAGCCATGTTCCGCAAGGACCAGGTTCCGCTCTGGACGTTTCCTACGGGGTCAGGATTGACATAGGCCGTGTTCCACGTGACCAGGATTTGCTCTGGATGCTTCCCACGGGGTCAGAATTGACATAGTCGTGTTCCGCAAGGACCAGGTTCCGCTCTGGACGTTTCCCGCGGGGTCAGGATTGATATAGGCCATGTTCCACGTGACCAAGATTTTCTCTGGATGCTTCCCACGGGGTCAGAATTGACATAGCCGTGTTCCACGTGTCCAGGAAGGGTTGGCTTTCGGTTGTCTGTGCGTCGCCGAGTCATGGAAATGGGAACTTTGCCGCAGTTCCAATTGGTTGATGTTGTGTCTGTTGTAATGAGACGAATTTTGAGATGATCTCCAAGCTATCTGCGAACCGTCAAGACTTGGCTTCTTTCGGATGGAGCCTACGGGGAAGGTATGGTTCCCACTTTCTTTGTGCCCCTGGATTGTATACAGGGATCAATGTGATCTCACCTGTAGGGCAAAAAGTTTCATTATATATATTTTTCTTTCCGCGATACTCTATCATTTCAACTTTTATATCGCGAAAGTCGTGATTGGCCAATCATTTCGGCTATTTTTCATGGGGCCCAATCATTTTTGCTATTTGTTTTATTTACTTACTGGTTTTTATTGCGAGTTGCCCAATTATTCCGGCTATTTTGCATGCATACACTTTTACTTGCTGATTTTGTTGCAAGTTGCCCCATCATTTCGGCTATTTCGTATACATGTGTGGCTCACTGGCTTTTCGCTGTAAGCTTGGAATTAGACACTGATTTCGGCATCAGCACCGCTACAACTGGGTTATTGCCCGGAGCGAATCATCATTTGCCTTTTTCGATGTCGAACAAAGGTGGCTTAGTAAACAGGGTTAGGGTCATGTCGACTAAGGCTTTTAACTTTACAAGCCGTAAGGGTCTCATAAAGGTATTTCTCCCTACGAGTCATGAGAATCTCGTAAGTGCGCTTTCTCCTTAGGTTTCGTGAGGATTCCTAAGTGTGTGTTCTCTTATAAGTCGTAAGGATCTTACAAGAGTGATTTCTCTTTATAAGTCGAGAGGACTTACAAGGGTTGTTCACTGTGCAAACATATCCCTGGTCACAGATGGGACTTTGTTAGGGAAATGTTTATTCACGGCCATGGATTGTATGCGAGGGTCAATATTGAACCGCTTGTAGGGCAAAATTGGAGATTGTGATGGCTTAGGAACAGGTTCAGATCCCTGTAGCTTAAGACTTTTGAATCTTATGAGCCGTGAGGGTCTCATAGGAGGGTTCTCTTTACGAGTCGTGATGATATCGCAAGTGTAATTTCTCCTTAGGAATCGTGGGGATCCCTAAGTGTGTTGTTCCCTTATGAGTTGTAAGGATCTCACACAGGTGGTTTCTCCTCATAAGGTCGAGAGGACCTCGCAAGTGTCTTTTAATAAGGTTGCGCCCTTTCGGGTTTTCACAAAAACTCGCCGGTAGCCGTGCTGTTTTTACTCACGAAGCCATTTCGGGTTTTCATCCGTGCCCATTTTGCTTATGGACATACCGTTTTCTTTTTTTTTTTTTAATTTTTTTTGTCTCAGCCTTGGGATGCTGCAGTCTGTAGTAGTTTATCGATGTCTCGGTCAACGGCCAGTTTTAGGACATAGTGGTCCATTGTTAGTTTAAGGACATTTTGGTCCATCGCCAGTTTTAGGACATAGTGGTCCATCGTTAGTTTAGGGACGTTTCGGTCCGTCATTAGTTTAAGGACATTTGGGTTCGTCGCTAGTTTTAGGACATTTCGGTCCATCGCTAGTTTTAGGACATTTCGGTCCGTTGTTAGTTTAAGGACGTTTCAGTCCGTTGTTAGTTAAGGACGTTTCGGTCTGTAAAAAAAGAAGCCGGCTACTACTTACAGAGTTTAGGCTTAAGAATATAGCGAGCGGACATAGGCGTCGTCATCTATCGTTGACCTAAGCCGTGACTCGTCAGGCATAGTATTTTTTTAGGAAGTGGCCGTTTATTGGCCTGAAAAGTCTTTCACCATGCATGTCCATGAGTAGATATGCTCCAACCCTGGTAGAATTTGTCTATGATATACGGTCCTTCATAGTTCGGCTCAAATTTCCCCCGCTTGGCACGATTGGGGATCATAGGTCTTTTGACCACTAGCACGAGTTCGCCTTGGCGGAATGTTCTCGGCCTAGTCAATCTCCCATATGAGCGCGTCATCTTTGCTTTATAAGCTTCCAGATTTTGCTGCTCCATGAGCCGGGTTTCATCAAGGGCGTCGAGCTCCTCAAGCCAAAGGTGAGCATTTTCTTCGTCTATTTGATCATAGTGAACTGCCACTCATAGAGAGGGTAACTCTATCTCGAGGTGGAGTACCGCTTCTGTGCCGAATACTAATGCATAGGGCGTTGTGTTCTTGGCTGTTTTGAACGTAGTTCAATACGCCAAGAGAGCTTCATGCAGTCTCTCGTGCCAGTCCTTCTTATTTCAAGACACCGTCTTTTTCACAATCTTCGTCAAGGTCTTGTTAAAAGCCTCAGCTAGACCGTTAGCTCGGGGATTATAGACCGATGAATTTCTCCAGTCTATGTTATGCTGTTGTGCGAAGCGGCTGATCTTGTGGCTTCTGTAGGCTAGCCCGTTATCGGAGATAATCCGTCGCGGAATGCCAAACCGATAAATGACGTGTGTATTGAAGATATGTAGGATATTCTCCATCTTCACTTCTCTTAGTGGTACTGCTTCTACCCACATGGAGAAGTAATCGGTGGTTGCCAAAATGAATCGATGTCCTCTGGACGATGCTGGTTCAATGGGCCCGATTATGTCAGTTCCTCACATTTCGAACGGCAACCTTGCCACCGTTGGGTGTAGCGGATTTGGATGCTGGTGGATAAAGTCCCCGTGAACCTAGCACGAGTGGAACTGTTTCGCGTATTCGAGGCGGTCCTGGATCATCGTGGGCCAATAATAGCCCATCCTTTTGCTCTTCAGCTTCATCTTCGAGCCGGCTTGGTGAGAAGCGCAGAGTCCGTCGTGAGTTTCTTGGATGACCCTTTTTGCCTCTTCGGGTCCCAGGCATCTTAGCCATAGAGAATCCAATGATCTCTTATACAGAGTATCATTAACAAAGGCGAAGGATAAAGCTCGTTTCATGAGTCGATACCTTGAGGATTCATCTTCAGGTGTTCGATGGGATTTGAAGAGTCTATAAAGACTTCTCTCCAATCCATAGCCTTTTCCTGGTC
Organism: Agapanthus africanus; assembly: GCA_030015575.1. Lineage (NCBI taxonomy): Eukaryota > Viridiplantae > Streptophyta > Magnoliopsida > Asparagales > Amaryllidaceae > Agapanthus > Agapanthus africanus. The sequence continues at coordinate 74,705,481 of CM057348.1, forward strand.
TTTTATTTGTAGAGTCGTTTGCTTGGTCGCTCCCTTTTCTTCGGAAAATTCCGGAGATATTTCTGCTGGTGCGAGAACCTGACGGCTTTGCACAACGATCCTTACGTCATCGAGGTTTTCGTCGGCCAGTTCTTTAGCGAGTTTGGCCAATGCGTCCGCTTTGCTATTTTCCGCACGCGGTATGCTTTCCAGGGTGTAAGAAGGAATTTGAGTCAGCAGTTGCTGCACTCTCTCGCCGTATCTTACCAACTCAGGCTTGCACATTTGATAGTCTCCATTTACTTGACTAACGACCAGTTGAGAGTCTCCGTATATGAGGAGGTTCTCAATTCCCATGTCGACGGTGATCTCAAGACCTGCTATCAAAGCTTCGTATTCGGCTTCATTGTTCGTCCTTGGCTCTGTTAAGGAGAAGGCAAAGCGCATTATCCCTTCTTGTGGAGTCACGAAGATAAGGCCTACCCCTGATTTGATTATGGGGGTGCTTTATTTGCACTTCTTCATGGAAGATGCTCCGTCGAATAGAGTTCCCACTGGGTATTATTCTATTTTCTTTCCTCGTCGATCATGTCAAACGCGTGCTCGTCTGGAAATTCGCAGTTCAAGGGAGATTCGGCAGGTATCGGATGCTCAGCGAGGAAGTCAGCGATGGCTTGGCCTTTCACTGCCTTGAGGGGTCGATAAGTTATTGAGAACTCCATTAAGAGCAGGGCCCATTTAGCGAGTCGTCCCGTTAATATAGCCTTTAACATTAAATATTTAAAAGGATCCACCTTTGATATGAGATGGACCTCAAGTGCCAACGCGCAGTGTCTGTCCTTCGTTATCGCGAAGATCAATGCCAGGCAGTGTTTTTTCGATGAGAGAGTAATTGTTTTCTGCCCCCAGAAGAACTCGACTCAAGTAGTAGAGGGCTCTCTCTTTCCCTTGGTCGTTTTCTCTTGCCCATAGCGTGCCTCAGGAACCTTCGAGGGCGGTTGTATACAGAATGAGAGGTTTTCCTTTAACAGGAGCGGCCAGTACTAGCGGCTTCTGCAGGTATTGCTTGATTTCGTCTAGTGCGCTTTGGCATTTGCGATCCCAGACGAACGGGGTTCCCTTCTTCATTAGGTGACTGTAAGGACGGCACTTGCCGGAGAGATTAGCTATGAATCGTCGGATATATGAGAGTTTCCCTTGGAGGGACCGCAGTTGCTTGAGAGTCCTTGGCGGAGGCATTTCCATGATTGCCTTGATCTTCGACGGGTCTATCTCGATGCCTCGGTGTTAGATGACGAATCCTAGGAACTTTCCCTAGGAAACTCCGAACGCGCACTTGAGAGGGTTCATCTTCAAGTTGTATTTCCGAAGGCGCTGAAAAACGATCTTCAGATGCTCTAAATGTTCCTCGTATGATTTTCTTTTAACAACGAGGTCATCAATATAGCATTCGACGACTTCATGTATGAGGTCATCGAAAATCTTCGTCATGGCTCTCTGATAGGTGGCACCGGCGTTCTTTAGACCGAAAGGCATCACCTTGTAGCAGAATATGCCCAAAGGGGTCCAGAAAGTGGTATGCTTCTGGTCTTCGGGATGCATCTTTATCTGATTGTATCCTGATGAGCCATCCATGAAGGAGAAAACTTCGTGAGTAGACGTATTATCTATCACCAGCTCAGTGACTGGTACTAGGAAGTCGTCCTTTGGGCAGACTTTATTGAGATCCCGAAAGTCCACACATATGTGCACCGTCCCATTTTTCTTCATCACTGGGACGATATTGGCAATCCTGTCAGGATACTGAACTTCTTGGATGAATCCGGAGTCGATTAGCTTCTTGACCTCGGCGTTGATGCTTCTCAAGCTCGAGCCGCATTCTTCTCGGTGCTTGTTTGATTGGCTTGACGTCCGGGGATATTGTCAATTTGTGTACAGCAATCTCTGGATCTAGTCCTGGCATCTCAGAATAGCTCCATGTGAAGCAATCTTTATGCTGCATGAGCACGTCTTTTAGCGTAACCACCCTTTCTTCAGACAATAGCTCACTGACGAATGTCGGCCGGGGGTCACTTGCCGTCCCTAAATCAATTTTATTGAGGTTATCTGCATTAATATGTATTCCATCTTCCAGCTCTTTTGGCGCCGGTGGAAACTCTAAGATCACCTCGCCATCATCGTTTTAGAAACACCATGAGAAGTCATCCATATTCTCGGGCTCTTCTTCTGACCGCGTTATCACGTGGCAGGTACGAGATCGCTTCCAAGACCGATATTGATCTAGTTCCATTCTCGCTGCATATGTGGCTTTCGGTTCATACTTCTGCGGCGGGATTACCCTCCAACTGCTGGATAGAGCGAACCTTCCGAGTTGATATTGGTCTTGACCCAGTTCTTGAAGGTGAAGCGGTCTTCGAAAGGATGCCCTATTGCTTGGTGATAAGAGCAATAGTCTGGGTGAGAGACCTCGTCTGCTTGCCCGGGATGCTTGGACTCCGGGAGTGTCATCATCCGATATTTCATGACAAGATCGAATATCTTCTTTTTCTTGTCTTGAGGAAAAGAATATTCTCGACCTATCTTCTTTATAAGAGACGGATCCCGGCTGCTCAATTCTTGATCGCGTGGCTTCTCAGACATGTTATGCTGTTGTCAAACGTTTTTCCCCTTCCTTGGTTTATTTTTGCCTCTGCGCCGGGTCTTTTGCATGACGGGTTGGCGACGAGGAGCATTGTCATTCTCAGCGGCCTGTTGAAGGAGGCGCTGCGTCCTGGCTTTCTCGTAAATGGCCATTTTGCGGTTATGGTCATCCCGGACCTTTTGACCCGCTTCCCTTATTAGCTTGTCCATCCGTTCTTCAAACGACGGACTTGGCATTTTGATGGCAGGACCTTGTTTTGATTCAGGGTCAGCGTCTTTTAACAGAACGTCTCCTTCTTCATCAAAGTCATATATGATGTAGCTGTCATGGACTCGCTCCCGTTTCTTGGATTCAACATATCCAAGACCGATCGTTTCCATTCTCCCGTTAGACAACTTTCACTGAGTTCCGGGGACGTCCCAGATCCTGTTGTAGAACCGAGCTTGTCGAGCAGTCTGTTTGAAGGGTACACCTTGGCGCTTCAATAGCCTTTTTAATCCTTCTGTGTAATATCTAGGCAAACGGATGGGCTGGAGCCTGTCAAGTGTAGAATCGGCACCATGACAAATTTCTCTCTCCACTTTGGTTTCTGTGGATTGATAAAAGAGGATCTCATTTTCATCTTTTCGCCTGGGAGGGACGTAGAATGTCTGCAGTTCTTGCACACTATAGGTATCAAACGCGTCAAGCTCTTTGTAATGCTCTTGTGGAATCATGGCAATTTGCAAACTCTGATTATCGCCAGCGAAGGCTTGTATTGACGGCCGAGCGGAAAATACAGCGTTAACCTCATCTTCCGAGTCGCTACCGAAGATCAACATAGGGATGGACGGTCCCGGCTTGTTGCATTGGAGCGGCCCTGAATGAACTATTTCTTCTTCCTCTTCGGTATCACTCTCAAAGACCGGAATAGTGATGATAGCTTTGCTCCTGGGTTTGTGACATCTGTCCGTGTCCTCAAAATCTGGTAAGAAGTATTTTGCATCTTCGTACTTTCAGACTTCATTCACGGAGAATGGGTTCAACTCCCCTGTCACGGTATACTCGAGGCCATCCTTGAAATACTTCATACACTGATGTTGTGTAGAAGGGATGATGTTGTACTCGTGTAACCAAGGCCTGCCGAGTAAGGCATTGTAGCATGTCTTGGCGTCAATGACATGAAACTTGATGTCCGTGATAAGCAGCCCAAAGGGTAGTGTCAATATTACGGACCCAAGCGTCCGTGATGATTGGGAGTCAAATCCGGAGATGGTGATTTTATCACGAGCGAGGTGCTGAACGCTAATGCAGATTTCCTTCAACACTCTCACATTGAGGAGATTTACGGAGGACCTATTGTCATTTAGGATTTTGCCTATCTTGATATCATGACAGTATCCGGAGACGTAGAGGGGACGGTTATGCTCACACGTCCCGAGGAGGAGATCTTCTTCGCCAAAGGTGATATCGGCTGTGTGCACTTCTTCCAGCTCGTCCTTCATCTTTTCTTCGGCGAGAAAAGCTTGGAATTACTCGGGCTCTTGCAGTGCCTTAATCAAAGAATCTCTTGTTTCTTTTGATAACAATAGGGTATCGAGAATGCTTAGTTGTGAGGGGATCTTTCTCAGGTGTGCCTATTTTTCTTGGGCGAGTCCTTGGATGTCAGCTCTTTGATGACTCGATCATCGAGGGCGATATCCTCAGGGACCTTTTCTTTCCCCTTATCCTTTTTGTTCAACCCCTTGTTTATGGGTCCGAGATTCTTTTCAGGTAATGTGCGATTGCGCAGCTGAATGTTCTCACAGCTCTTCGGTTCTTCCTCTTTTCCTGAGGTGGATTCTTTAAAGAGAGCCGAGAGTCATTTCTTCGTCAGAGTCGCTCCCGAAGGTGAGAACTTGCGATCCCCCAGCGTTGACCATGTGACAGTTGCCGGTAGTTCTTTTAAGCTCCTCGGTCGTATTTCTTTGTTCCCGATGAGTTTTGCGTTTCATCCGCTTGAAATATTGTCGGTGAGCAACATATCCCTACCACCAAATTTTAAAAGCGTTGCACTCTTCGGTGGTGTGCGCAATCTTTCGATGATATAAGCAGTAGCTAGGATGTATATCCGCTTCATCAGGAGTGTTTCCTTCAGAGGGTGGCAGCTTCATTCCCATCGATATGGCTTTAGCGAACCTCTTCCTCATCTTGAACCTGCTTTTATTTGTGGCGGATGTACTTTGATCAGCTGGGAGTGTTTTGACCTTTTCGTCCAGTCACCGGCGTTTGGCCTTTTCAAATACGGCCATCTCGCGCTCTCGGCCAGCTTTGCTTTTCAAAAGATCTTCGTTTAAGAATGCATAGATCATTTCGTCCGATGGTCCTAGAAGTTCCGGCTCATTATATGCCCTAAGTTTCTCTGCATAAGGAGCTTCTTCATCATTTATCGACGAGTAAGAGATTACATGGCAACTTGCCATGTAATCCTCAGATTCATCCGACGAGTCTTCTGTTAGTTGTATGTATGCCCTAGAGGCCAGTATTGTAAAGATGATGTATATTATATTGGATGCTTGGACATATATAGAGATGACTTTCTTGCTCAATATGATAGTATGCTATCTGGTTACTCTTTATCTTAACATGTACACTAGTCTCTTTAAACTGTCTTATAGTTACATGTTGGTAAAGCCCTTAGGATGAGTACTTGACTACCTGGACTATGATGCAGATCATACTAGTGGGGACATGGTAGTCCATAAGTACATCCTTCAAGGTCCCTAGTCGTGGGTATATCGAGACGGGGCATCGATATACCAGTGTAGACTAGCGTATACGCTTCTCGACCCATGTGATGGGCGATGGATGATCCCATATCCATTGGTGTTTGACATCAGAGATGGTATACGGGTGCTCAGTGGAGACTGGGTACACTGGACGGACTCGCCGAGAACTCCCAGATGGTATTATACCTCACGTCAGATGGCAGTTCTCAGGTGACACTTGTGCAGGTTAGTCTGTAGACCCGAGATCATCATAGAGTCTTGTATGATTCCCACTGTGCTTTGATCTCCACCTTACCACGTCCATGAGGGCGTGCAAAACGGTGGTCTTTGGGCACAGTCCCGAGTCACATGGAGGTAATGAGCGATAGGAGGGGTTTCGTCTCTCCCGGTATTGGGGGTTGATGTTGCGCTGTGCTCGATTGGCCGTAACAGGGAAGTCCCTGGCCAGGGCTGATCAGAGATATGCTGGTAAGTGTTACCAGTAGTTTCTCGACCCGTTATGAGCCTCTCATCGGCACGACTTATCGGTTATTGGGGTCTGACGTTTACCACCCCTAGACTTGATATGCGACGTATCAGACGGACAGACCGGACTGTACGGTAAGTGTTACTGGTTGGATTCACAGGAGTGTGAGCGGGCTAGCTCGTCGATCTTCTGATCGCTCAATACCCGGATGGCCGTTACGTTTAGCAGACCGCTTGCGGCTTGTGGGTGCTTGATATGATCATCATCTGCTACCGGCGTATTGACGAGTCTTTAGAGTCCTACACAGAGGTTTCCTGGCTCAAGCGAAATGAAATAGGAGCGCATATGAGATATGTGCAGGACCGAGAATAATGCGTGTATATGATACCGTATTCCATTCTCGCGATGGATGTATCGATTGGTTATATTCGATATAACCTAGGTATCGAATCAAGGATTGATTCGATAAGCCGATACATTGGATACTAGTCGGTTATATGCAATATGACCGGATCGTTAAATCAAGTGTTGATATATTCACTTTTAAATGGATTTTCTCACTTGATGTGCAAATTGTATATGTGATATACTTTTGTGCACATATTTGTATCATGTTTGATGATACTTGCTTATTTGGTTAAGTGTAAAGAACTAAACCATGGTTAAGTGTTGATTAGGGTTTTGCATATTCATTTATTTATTTATTTATTTATTTGAAAAGGATTAAGATAAGAATGGTGGCTTTATTTGTTTTATGTTGAAGCTTCATGAAGCTTTGACCTTAGTGACCATTCTTGTCTTCATGCTTAACCCTAACTCATCCAAGTAACCATGGTCTATTCTATACACTCAACTAAGGTTGCATTATGATAAGTTTTGATTTTCTTTTCATTTTAATATACTTATCATAATTCTAGCTTCATCTTCTTCTTCATCTCAAAAGGAAAAATCTTGATGCCATCAATGGCAACTTGAGCTATAGTGTGAGAAATCCAATTCTAAAGTGAACCCACCTCCTATTTCTTCACCCTCTACCTCTTGCCAAGTTGTTTTGGGTGTTTTCTTCACAAGTTTCACAAATTTGTGAAGTCGGAGCTTGAACTTGTGATGCCTCGACGTAGATCGTCTTCGGCACGAAGCCGACGACCTAGCTCGCCCGTTTCTCCGATGAAGCCTATGATTGAGTTCGGGATTCAAGATGGACAGCGAGAGGACACCTACGTGGAGCCAAGGAAGTGGATATCCGGATCTACAAAGGTTGTAGCTTCTTATCTTTAGTTAAGTTGTTAACTAGATTCGTATTTCGCCTAAACTTCTAGTCAACGATCCGTATTAGGGTTTCTCGGCACCCGTAAAATTTGAAATTGGCATGGTTGATGCCTTGTGAGACCTCTTGAGAGTGCCTAGGAACCCTACAGTGGTATCAGAGCCTAGCTAGAGCCTTAGGCGAAGTCTAGACGATGTTTGAAACCCGATCGAACCCGAAACCCTAGAATTTTCATGCTCTCTGGACTTTTTCTGAAATCTGGGATTTTTCCATATTAAAAATATGCAGAAAATTCAGCAGGACTTTCTAAGAATTACAGTGAAATACGATCACCCAATTCCTCCAAAGTGCGGCGGAACCGCGGCAGAAGCCTGGCTTCTGCGGCGGTTCCACGGCTCTATGGTGACGTCAGCCCTAAATGTTTGCACAGTAATTCCTGATTAATTATGCTGAATTTTCTGGGAATTTTTAATTTGACTCAAGAGTTGAGTGTTCTGGGGTTGTATTGGGAATCGACGATTCGATCGGATTATCAAATCTTGTCTATGTGGCTTTCCGGATAACTTTAGAATATGTTAAAAAGTTCGACCCGATATAAATACCCAATCTTTCCCCTGCCGGAAAATATCCAAGTGTTGGATTATTCTGTGGTTTAAGGACGTTCTGAGTAGTGCAAGTAACGCGATGGTCCCTCTAGAAGACAACAAACCTTAACTCGATTATGTGACCGTCTTGAACTGCCCTTTGAACCTTCGGGTTTGGGGCAGTACGGCGTGCCACATGTGAGGCGTTGGCTTGACCCTTCTACGGCTGGACCGTTGGTACTGAGGCATGAAGCGAATGTCTTTGAACCTACTTCATGTGTTGATCGGTGTCGGGAAAACTTGGGTGTTCGAATGTTCGGTCGGAAAGTTTAATATTTTCTGTTTATCCGGAATGGGATACAATAATTGGAATTCACAAACAGTTATGAGATAACTAAATGATGATATAAATCTAGCGGTTTAGTTTCACTTGATATTGAAAAGAGTTTTCGATAATGAGACTAAAATGCGGGATTTATAACTGTTAGGCATGTGATGTCTAAGCATTTCTTTTCATTAGGCATGCGATGTCTAATGAGGTTGCGGATTCCAACTGTTGTAGTTTTACACTTTCTTTTTTATGACCGTAAGTGTAGTATGTAGTGGTATTGTCGATTGTCGTTGCTATACGTCGACGACAATCGGTGTATGCATACTTACTTACGTTGATGACATGTGATGTTATGTGTTGCTGGATATGTTATATTGGATCATCGTGTTTGAATAGCCGGGGGTTTTTATGTGAGATGAGTGTTTTTCATTTTCATTCATGTAAAAACTTGTATATAATATTCTTTTATTTGGGGCACTTCCAGGTTGCGGAAGATGTCACCCTTTGTATATTATTTACTTTTCCGTATTAGGATAGATCCAAGGAGGGGAGCACAAGTAACCGGGTTCTGGGGTCCAGTGGGAGACCAACTCGAGGAGTCGAGTCCGGGTCTCCTAACCCTAGAATTGGTAGGGTTGCTTTCCGCTCTCGTAGGGGTCTAGGGAGTGTAGGATTGGCTATTCATCACGACCGTGGAATCCGTGTTTTATACTGGCTCGTATTGAAAACACGGACGTCCTAGTATATCCAATATTTCATATGTTTCTTCTGCTGCGATATCTGCGATGCGATCATGTGATGTTCTTTGATAGATACACTATATAGTATATATGATATATTATATAGACGTTACTTATGTTTTGCATCCGCACTAGCTCTGCCCTGCTCTGTCGTTAGTTACCAAACCTAACGGTGCACGAGGGGACATCCAGGAGAATGCGGATGGCATAAGTGTACGTCGTATTTATCTGTGATATTTAGGTGATTTAAATGATGGGACTTCATTAATGTGATTAATGAAAGAAAAGAAACCTAAGATGTTGTAGAATCAAATTTTAAACAAAACAGGTAGCTACAGTTCTTGCTTTGCATAGCGGTTTATATGATATACCCTGCACCTTATTCGATGAGGAAAGGACCGAGATCCATTCACCGGGAGTGACTCCTTTAGCAATAACTGGCAGATGCTACACACTCGATTTGCTTTTGACTGCTTTTGGTTTTTTGCTTTGCACAGCGATATATATGATATATCCCGCACCTCATTCGACGAGGAAAGGGCCGACGATCCCTTCACCGGGAGTGACCCCTTTAGCAAAACTAGAAAAGCCTCAAAATCACTCCATTTCAAAACTTCATTTGATTCTACAATGATATCAAGTTCATTACGCTCATGGTTTTTATGAAAAACCTGCGTAGCCCTCCGTCATTTCAGATAAGTACCATATAGTATTCGTGCTACATTTGTTGGCTTTCGTCAAGGTGTAGTGTGCGGTAGCTATGTGCTGTTTATCTGCTGCATATGATGCGACTGGATTAGGGTAGTCGTACGGCTTTGTTGGCTTTCGTCAAGGGTTGTGCGGGTGGGTTTAATTCAGTCAAGAAATGTACGGGTTGAACTTGACTAGCGGGCTATGGTTTGTTGGCTTTCGTCAAGGCCATAGCACGCTAGGGGCAAAAGCATTATCGGGAATTTCAAGTGTTGAAATTTGTAATGAGATTGCATACCTTCTATGAGATAGTTGGATCCCGATACCCACTGTGAGTAAGAGTTACTCCTGGGAGAGTTTTGCACACTACAATTAGCCGATCAAGTAGGTGTCTAGAAAGGTGTCAACGGGGTTACGCCTCTGGGAAAACGAGGTTTACTTTAATTAGGTCCGTGCGAAAGCACGGGGAACCTCCCTCAAAGTACCGACACTGGCCTGGCTGAAAGATCGACGAAGTTGTAGGGTGTAATTAATCCCGGCTAGTCTTTCCTTTTAAGGTTTGAAGGAAGATTTGATAAAAAGCAGTGGGAGCCATCCTGATTAGATAAGATAATAACCAATCTGATCTTGCACGAGCATACGCTAAAGTGTTTTCTTCTCTCTCTCTAGGTAGCGACCAGTTCATGCCTTAATCAAGATAATAATATGGATGTATTGACCGAACCCGCATGTTATACTGTGCTGGGGAACGTTGGTTCCGTTCTTTCCTATAAGAGTTATAGGACTGAACAGGATATAGGGGAATACCAGGATTCCCATGCCGCCCGACTGAAGAAAGTACATGTTGATGCATTTTCTTCGGGTGTGTTCGTTACAGAGAACTGTTTCTCCATTTGTTCTACGTCGTGGGTATTAGATACCGGGTCAGGAACCCATATATGTAATCAGTTACATGGGCTTAGGAAAGGTAGAGAACTTGGAGAAGGTGATAAAGACATTAGAGTTGGAAATGGTGCAATTGTTGCAGCTAAGACTGTCGGGGAATATCACCTTGTATTACCAACTGGTAATACATTGGTTCTGAACGAAGGCTATTACATGCCGAACCTGATATGCAACATTATATCTGTTTCTTTGTTGAGTAAAGAGGGATATAATTTTGTATTACAGGACAATGTTATGAACATTTTCCGTAACCAAAGGTTGGTTGGATCAGGCACGTTGTGCAATGGCATTTATGTTCTAAATCAATCAACAGTTCTGAGCATAACAAACACACATAAGAGGAAAAGTTCAAAACTGAACGAATCCTTCTTGTGGCATTGTAGACTGGGTCACATCAATGCGACACGACTGGCTAAGTTGCTAAGGATGGATATTTGAAACCATTCGAATTTTCATCTTATGACACTTGCCAGTCATGTCTCAAAGGCAAGATGACCAAAACTCCGTTTACGGGATACGGAGAAAGAGTTACCAAACTCTTGGGACTGATACATAGTGATGTATGCGGTCCTATGTCTACACATGCCAGGGATGGTTCTTCGTACTTCATTACATTCACTGACGATCTCTCAAGATACGGACATGTGTACTTGATAAGACACAAGTCTGAAGCTTTTGAGAAATTTAGAGAATATAAACAAGAAGTCGAGAACCAAACCGGAAAAAGTATTAAAATCCTTCGATCTGATCGAGGAGGTGAATACTTGAGCAATGAATTCCTGGACTTCCTAAAAGAGAATGGGATTCTCTCTCAGCTGACTCCTCCATATACACCACAGCACAATGGTGTATCAGAATGGAGGAACCGCACCCTATTAGATATTGTTAGTTGTGTGTTTGCCCTAGAGGCCAGTATTGTACAGATGATGTATATTATATTGGATGCTTGGACATATATAGAGATGACTTTCTTGCTCGATATGATAGTATGCTATCTGGTTACTCTTTATCTTAACATGTACACTAGTCTCTTTAAACTGTCTTATAGTTACATGTTGGTAAAGCCCTTAGGATGTGTGCTTGACTACCTGGACTATGATGCAGATCATACTAGTGGGGACATGGTAGTCTATAAGTACATCCTTCAAGGTCCCTAGTCGAGGGTGTATCGAGACGGGGCATCGATATACCAGTGTAGACTAGCGTATACGCTTCTCGACCCATGAGATGGGCGATGGATGATCCCATATCCATTGGTGTTTGACATCAGAGATGGTATACGGATGCTCAGTGGAGGCTGGGTACATTGGACGGACTCGCCGAGAACTCCCAGATGGTATTATACCTCACGTCAGATGGCAGTTCTCAGGTGACACTTGTACAGGTTAGTCTGTAGACCCGAGATCGTCATAGAGTCTTGTGTGATTCCCACTGTGCTTTGATCTCCACCTTACCACATCCATGAGGGCGTGCAAAACGGTGGTCTTTGGGCACAGTCCCGAGTCACATGAAGGCAATGAGCGATAGGAGGGGTTTCGTCTCTCCCGGTATTGGGGGTTGATGTTGCGCTGTGCTCGATTGGCCGTAACAGGGAAGTCCCTGGCCAGGGCTGATCAGAGATATGCTGGTAAGTGTTACCAGTAGTTTCTCGACCCGTTATGAGCCTCACATCGGCACGACTTATCGGTTATTGGGGTCTGACGTTTACCACCCCTAGACTTGATATGCGACATATCAGACGAACAGACCGGACTGTACGGTAAGTGTTACTGGTCGGATTCACAGGAGTGTGAGCGGGCTAGCTCGTCGATCTTCTGATCGCTCAATACCCGGATGGCCGTTACGTTTAGCAGACCGCTTGCGGCTTGTGGATGCTTGATATGATCATCATCTGCTACCGGCGTATTGACGAGTCTTTAGAGTCCTACACAGAGGTTTCCTGACTCAAGCGAAACGAAATAGGAGCGCATATGAGATATGTGCAGGACCGAGAATAATGCGTGTATGTGATACCGTATTCCATTCTCACGATGGATGTATCGATTGGTTATATTCGATATAACCTAGATATCGAATCAAGGATTGATTCGATAAGCCGATACATTAGATACTAGTCGGTTATATGCGATATGACCGGATCGTTAAATCAAGTGTTGATTTAATGATTTAATGTATAATTATATATTTGATATATTACTTTGCATTAACTAGTATTGGTTCATTTTAAATGGATTTTCTCACTTGATGTACATGTTGTATATGTGATATACTTTTGTGCACATCTTTGTATCATGTTTGATGATGCATGCTCTTGTGGTTAAGTGTAAAGAATAAAACCATGGTTAAGTAGATAATTAGGGTTTTGATTTATTATCTCATTTATTTATCCATTCTTTATTTATTTAAATGGATATATGAAAACCTAATGGTTTCTTTTTATCATGAAGCTTGTTGAAGCTCCATGAAGCTTTGACTAAAGAAACCATTTTGTCTTCTTGCTTAACCCTAACCCTTCTCACTTACCATGGTCTATTCTCTACACTTGACCTTAGGTTAGATTATGATAAGTTATGATTTGATTATTCTTTTAACATAACTTTTATCGTATTCTAGCTTCATTCCTCTCCTTCTTCTTCAAGAAAGAAAACTAGATGCCATTAATGGCAACTTGAGCAAAAGTGAGTGAAATCCAATTCTAAAGTGAACTCACTTCCTATTTCTTCACCCTCTACCTCTTGCCAAGTTGTTTTGGGTGTTTTCTTCACAAGTTTCACAACTTTGTGAAGTCGGAGCTTGAACTTGTGATGCCTCGACGTAGATCGTCTTCGGCACGAAGCCGACGACCTAGCTCGCCCGTTTCTCCGATGAAGCCGACGATTGAGTTCGGGATTCATGATGGACAGCGAGAGGACACCCACGTGGAGCTAAGGAAGTGGAGAACCGGATCTACAAAGGTTATAGCCTCTCTCCTTTAGTTAAATTGTTAACTAGATTCGTATTTCGCTTAAACCTCTAGTCAACGATCCGTATTAGGGTTTCTCGGCACCCGTAAAATTTGAAATTGGCATGGTTGATGCCTTGTGAGACCTCTTGAGAGTGCCTAGGAACCCTACAGATATGGTGCGCTCTATGATGAGCACAGCTGAGTTACCTATTTCCTTCTGGGGGTATGCGCTTGAGACAGCCATACATCTATTGAATATGGTCCCCACCAAACCTATGCCTACCACTCCATATGAGATATGGAAAGGAAAGAGACCATGTCTTAACTATGTTAAGATATGGGGTTGTCCAGCCTATGTCAAACGACAAAATCCGGACAAACTCGAGGCACAATCTGTTCTATGCAAATTTGTAGGATATCCCAAGAATTCACAAGGGTATATCTTCTACCACTCTGAGGAACAAAGAGTGTTTGTTTCTCGGCATGCCTCCTTTTTAGAAAAGAAATTTCTTGAAAAAGAGATTAGTGGTCATGAGGTAGAACTGGAAGAGGTTCCAGCTGCAAAAGCTACAACAGAAGATCTGGTGGAACCAGAGGATTCCGTAGTTCCCGATGAACCCCAGCCACTCCGCCGATCTAGTAGGGTTCCTCGCCAACCTGAGAGATACTACGGTTTTCTCATAGATGGTGGGAGCGAGGATTGCATCATGGAGGATGATGACCCAACTAGTTTCGAGCAGGCCATCACGAGTAGGGACTCAATGAAATGGCTGGATGCTATGCGGTCCGAGATGGAATCCATGTACACCAACAAAGTATGGACTTTGGAAGTTGCTCCTGAAGGGGTCAAACCCATTGGGAGCAAGTGGATCTTCAAGAAAAAACTTGGTGTAGATGGGAAAGTGGAGACTTTCAAAGCTAGACTTGTTGCAAAGGGTTTTCGTCAAAGACAGGTGTGGACTATGATGAAACCTTTTCTCCAGTGGCTATGCTTAAATCCATCCGAATCATGCTTGCCATCGCTGCATATCATGACTACGAAATCTGGCAAATGGATGTTAAGACCGCCTTTCTAAACGGTGATTTAGAAGAGTGCGTGTACATGACTCAGCCAGAGAGCTTCGTAGACAGTGGGAGCAGCGGGAAGGTGTGCAAGCTGCTTAAATCCATTTATGGATTAAAGCAAGTATCGCGCAGTTGGAACATCTGCTTTGACGTCGTTATCAAAAAGTTTGATCTCGTCAAAAATCCAGATGAACCTTGTATCTACAAGAAGGTAGCAGAGAGTAAGGTTGTCTTCCTCGTATTGTACGTGGATGACATACTCTTGATAGGAAATGATATTCCTATGCTGCAATCGGTCAAGCTCTTCTTATCACAAAGATTCTCAATGAAAGATCATGGTGATGCCTCCTGTATATTGGGGATCAGGATCTATAGAGATAGATCTAAACGGATATTGGGATTGTCCCAATCCAGGTACATTGACACCATACTAAAGAGGTTTAGTATGGAAGAATCCAAGCATGGGAATTTACCCACGATCTCTGGAGTCACTCTCTCCAAAGAGATGTCTCCCAAGACTGATTTGGAGAGAGCTCGCATGCAAGGGATACCCTATGCTTCGGCAGTAGGCTCTATCATGTACGCGATGCTATGTACCAGACCCGATGTAGCATACTCACTAAGTGTAGTGAGCAGGTATCAAGCTGATCCTGGAGAGAATCACTGGACAGCTGTGAAGAGCATTCTCAAGTACTTGTGAAGGACTAAAGAGATGCTCTTGGTGTATGGTAACGGGGAACTCCAAGTGGAGTCCTTTACCGATTCGAGCTTCCAGAGTGATAAGGACGACTCTAAGTCGCAGTCGGGCTTTGTCTTTACCCTTTACGGAGGGGCGGTTAGCTGGAAGAGTTCCAAGCAGGAAACCGTGGCAGACTCGACGATGGAGGCTGAATACATCGCTGCCAACGATGCTGCCAAAGAGGCTGTCTGGATCAAGAAGTTCATTACTGAACTTGGAGTGGTTCCATCCATTGAGCATCCAATATCTTTGTATTGTGATAACAATGGAACGGTGGCTTTGGCCAAGGAACCCAGGTCCCATCAGCGATCCAGGCATATTCTGAGGCGGTATCACCTGATCCGGGAGATAGTTGATCGCCGGGAGATCGAGGTCAGGAGAGTTGACACGAAGAATAACACGGCGGATCCACTCACGAAGGCCATTCCCCAGATATAGTTTGAGAGACTCTTCGGGATGCTCGGTATGCGATACTATAGCAGCTGGCCCTAGTGCAAGTGGGAGATTGTTAGTTGTATGTATGCCCTAGAGGCCAGTATTGTACAGATGATGTATATTATATTGGATGCTTGGACATATATAGAGATGACTTTCTTGCTCGATATGATAGTATGCTATCTGGTTACTCTTTATCTTAACATGTACACTAGTCTCTTTAAACTGTCTTATAGTTACATATTGGTAAAGCCCTTAGGATGAGTACTTGACTACCTGGACTATGATGCAGATCATACTAGTGGGGACATGGTAGTCCATAAGTACATCCTTCAAGGTCCCTAGTCGTGGGTATATCGAGACGGGGCGTCGATATACCAGTGTAGACTAGCGTATACGCTTCTCGACCCATGTGATGGGCGATGGATGATCCCATATCCATTGGTATTTGACATCAGAGATGGTATACGGGTGCTCAGTGGAGACTGGGTACACTGGACGGACTCGCCGAGAACTCCCAGATGGTATTATACCTCACGTCAGATGGCAGTTCTCAGATGACACTTGTGCAGGTTAGTCTGTAGACCCGAGATCGTCATAGAGTCTTGTGTGATTCTCACTGTGCTTTGATCTCCACCTTACCACGTCCATAAGGGCGTGCAAAACAGTGGTCTTTGGGCACAGTCCCGAGTCACATGGAGGCAATGAGCGATAGGAGGGGTTTCGTCTCTCCCGGTATTGGGGGTTGATGTTGCGCTGTGCTCGATTGGCCGTAACAGGGAAGTCCCTGGCCAGGGCTGATCAGAGATATGCTGGTAAGTGTTACCAGTAGTTTCTCGACCCGTTATGAGCCTCTCATCGGCACGACTTATCGGTTATTGGGGTCTGACGTTTACCACCCCTAGACTTGATATGCGACGTATCAGACGAACAGACCGGACTGTACGGTAAGTGTTACTGGTTGGATTCACAGGAGTGTGAGCAGGCTAGCTCGTCGATCTTCTGATCGCTCAATACCCGGATGGCCGTTACGTTTAGCAGACCGCTTGCGGCTTGTGGGTTCTTGATATGATCATCATCTGCTACCGGCGTATTGACGAATCTTTAGAGTCCTACACAGAGGTTTCCTGGCTCAAGCGAAACGAAATAGGAGTGCATATGAGATATGTGCAGGACCGAGAATAATGCGTGTATATGATACCGTATTCCATTCTCGCGATGGATGTATCGATTGGTTATATTCGATATAACCTAGGTATCGAATCAAGGATTGATTTGATAAGCCGATACATTGGATACTAGTCGGTTATATGCAATATGACCGGATCGTTAAATCAAGTGTTGATTTAATGATTTAATGTATAATTATATATTTGATATATTACTTTGCATTAACTAGTATTGGTTCACTTTTAAATGGATTTTCTCACTTGATGTGCAAATTGTATATGTGATATACTTTTGTGCACATATTTGTATCATGTTTGATGATACTTGCTTATTTGGTTAAGTGTAAGAACTAAACCATGGTTAAGTGTTGATTAGGGTTTTGCATATTCATTTATTTATTTATTTATTTATTTGAAAAGGATTAAGATAAGAATGGTGGCTTTATTTGTTTTATGTTGAAGCTTCATGAAGCTTTGACCTTAGTGACCACTCTTGTCTTCATGCTTAACCCTAACTCATCCAAGTAACCATGGTCTATTCTATACACTCAACTAAGGTTGCATTATGATAAGTTTTGATTTTCTTTTCATTTTAATATACTTATCATAATTCTAGCTTCATCTTCTTCTTCATCTCAAAAGGAAAAATCTTGATGCCATCAATGGCAACTTGAGCTATAGTGTGAGAAATCCAATTCTAAAGTGAACCCACCTCCTATTTCTTCACCCTCTACCTCTTGCCAAGTTGTTTTGGGTGTTTTCTTCACAAGTTTCACAAATTTGTGAAGTCGGAGCTTGAACTTGTGATGCCTCGACGTAGATCGTCTTCGGCACGAAGCCGACGACCTAGCTCTCCCGTTTCTCCGATGAAGCCTATGATTGAGTTCGGGATTCGAGATGGACAGCGAGAGGACACCTACGTGGATCCAAGGAAGTGGATATCCGGATCTACAAAGGTTGTAGCTTCTTATCTTTAGTTAAGTTGTTAACTAGATTCGTATTTCGCCTAAACTTCTAGTCAACGATCCGTATTAGGGTTTCTCGGCACCCGTAAAATTTGAAATTGGCATGGTTGATGCCTTGTGAGACCTCTTGAGAGTGCCTAGGAACCCTACATCTTCTCCATTGTCATCTTCTCCGTCCTCAAGGACGCGGCTGAGAAATTCATGGAGTGTGACTGGGGTCCGCGCCTTCTTGTTATATTCTTCCAGCGCGTCAATCTGTTTTTGCAAGTCCATGCGCTTGTCACTAAGCTTCACGGGCTTTTTGGTTTTCTTCTTCTTCGAATACTTTGACTGCTGGGTGTGAGCGCTTTGGCTATCACCACCAATCTTTCGAGTTGGGCGCGGTTTCAGCATTCCCTCGATGATCTCGGGTTCCAATGGATTTTTTCACCTAATCGCCGGGCATGTTTGGAGATCCTTCAGCATTCTTTTAGTCTTGGCTAAAAGAGCAACCTCCCATGGAGCTTCTTCCACAAAAGGACATGATGCCCCCAGTGTGTCCCCCCTTTTAAGAGCATGTGGTTGAGGCGGGCTTACTTTCCACTTCTCGGACAGTGTGAATTTGCCCTGTTGATACTGGTCCTCAATCCAGCCCTTGAAGACGAAGCAAAATTCAATTGGATGGCCTATCGCTTGGTGATAGGGGCAATAATTAGGATTATTAGCCTCACCGGGTTGCAATGAGTGTTTTGGATTCGGCAGGTGTGAGCTAGTTGCGCACCGATAGTTCGAACAATCTCTTTGTTTTGTCCCAGGGAAACGAATAAGGGTGATTTATTTTCTCATTATAGAATTGTCGTCTCTCGTCTAGGAAATCAGTTAGTTTTGGGCCGCTGGGATGATATTGAGAATTTGCGACAAAGGTTGCATTCCCTTTGCCCTTTTCATTCTGTGGCTTCGGCTTTGAAGAAGAAGGTCTGTGACCCATCTGGTCCATTTGGGCCAGTTTGTCAATCAAGGCCTGGGACGTGGTCGGCTTGAAGAACATCATGAATTGGGAGATGGTCGCTTGAGGGTCAAGAGTGCCCACGAACATGCCCACTGCCGGTGCTTCTTCGATGCGCTGCTCACATTTCGACCACAAATTCCGCCATCGTATTGCGTATTGAACACATATCTCGCCAGGTTTCACCCTGGTATTGATCAATGCTGTTATTGGGGTGCGTTCACTAGCACTCGCGAATCGCTGGGTGAATAGTAGTTCCATCTCTGCAAATGTCTTGATAGAGTCATTTGGAAGTTCAGAATACCACTCGAACACTGTCTCCGACAAGCTGCCAACAAATTAGCGGAGCAGAAGTTTATCATCACCTCAAGTATTTCCATATAGAGCCCTGAACTGGGCGACATGCTGATGCAGATTTCTCGTCCCCTTATATACATGGAATTTAGGGATCCTATATCCCGGCGGGAACCTTATTTGGTCATATCATTCTGGATATGGTCGCCCAGTTTTAACAATTTGGCCGGCCGCTTCATTCGCCTGGTGAGCTCATATTTGCTGAGCAATGTAATCATCAAGAGCGGCCTTAGAGATGGTCTCCTTCTTGGCTTCTGAAAGAGCCGGAGGGGGTTCGATGTCTCCCCTCTATCGTCTTCAATGATGATCGGGGGGTCTTCAGCTGGAAGTTCCGGCTGTAACATCATCCCGGCCATGTCTTGGAACAAAAGAGCCATTCGGTTTATATTGGCTGTCTGCTCCATGTCCTCTTTTTCTTTCCTCTCGAGCATTCTTCGGAGGAAATCAGCATCAGTTTCTTGTTCTTGACGCTGCTCTGAGGTCTCCGGATTTTCTTTCGGCCCAGTGAGTGTGGCCATTGCAGTTAGCATTTCCTGAAGTTTTTGCTGCTGTTGCTCCTGAGCCTTTGTTATCGATCGGGTAAGACGGTCAATGACCCGTAGAAGCACGGCTTTCCTCTTTTCCAGAAGATAGATAAATGGTATGTGTTATCATGCCCCCAGACTTGGAGCGTTTAGACTCAGCGTTTTTGCGGTTTGCCGCAGTCACAGGGGCTTTCTACGGCCTCTTTCTCCTGTGAGCGGTTGATGTTGAGGGAGCCGTTGCAGCGGGCACCCAGAAGGATGACATCTTCGGTGGTACCACGGGATGGCTCTTTTCTTGCTGAGCTTTAAGCTTCTTTGGCCGGCGAGAGTAGTCCTAGTTAATCACCGATTCCTGGACCCATCGCCAGACTTTGTAAATTTTGGAGGACAGCTGCTGAGGGGGCTGCTCCAGCTTCTTTTCTGTAGTATTCTCCATAGGTGGAGGAGATCTTTTCAGCATGGCAATCGGAGAGTTCTTTCGAACCCTCTTAAGCGGTTCAAAGCTGTTCCCGGTTGGAACAGCGGTATCGATTTCCACCATGGGAGTTGGCGGAGTCAGTCCGGAAGGGGAATTGCCCCCAGCCTTCCTTACTTGGCGCCAGTGGCGACGTTGAGCGTGTCGAGCCGTTGCGATTATCTCAGCTGTAGGGATGAGTTCCCCATGCCCCCTGTGTTGGCGAAGGGTTGTCACCGGCGTCAGCCTCTTAAAGACCGATGCCCGTTGAGAAGCGATGTCCAATCTGTCAAAAACAGACTTCTGGGCAGAGGAAGCACCTTTGAAGATTTCGCCTGGAACAGGAGCCGGAACAGTCAGCCTTGTGAAGACCGACCCTTTGGCAGGAGAAGCCTCCTTGATGACTTCATGAGCAGGAATGGCTATCCGCTTAAGGATAACTCTTTCTGGTATCGTGGGCTTCTTCATAGGCCCAAATGAGCATTGGCCCAGTCTGTCAAAGACTGAGGCGTTGGAGCTGGACGACCCGTTGAGAGGGGCCGCAGTAGTGGTAAGTCAATCAAAGACCGACTTCTTTGGGGCTTCCTGCATTGACAGCTGGGGATTGAAGCTCATGGGTGGGACCATGGTCCCAAAGAGCAGCCCAGTGGTGGCCTATGTTACTTGCTCTACTGGCATTTTGAACAGGGAGGCCGCTTAGGGCCCATAGGTTACACCTCCAGATGAGGTGGAACATGAGTTTCAGTTGCAGCTGGAACAGTTGGAGGCCATTGGTGTTCTGTTTTCTGCACGGGAACAAAACCAAATCTTAGTACCTCAAACCCAAGGGCAACCATATCAAACCGCGATTCTTTCATGAACACGACACACGAAGTGTGGAGTTGAAAGAGGAAAAGGTCCCACCGGACGTGCCAGAATCTTTTCCCGCCGAAACACGGAAAGGCGACAGCACGGGTCCACGTTGCCTGAATTTCGGGGAAGATGCTAATTGGTGCTATTCGTCCACCTCTCTGAAGATGCCAAGTTGATTTATGGCACCATATATCGAAGGTTCAAACGGATGCGGCCGATATAGCAGACTTCGTCAGATTCCCCCTCATTTGAGGGGTTTTTTATTGTGGGGACGCTCTTCCCTGCAGGCGCAATCACCTGCAGTTAATTACGCTACCGCATCGCAGTAACCACTTTCTCCTTCTCCGGATGGTCACTTCGTGTCATGGGTGTTTGTTTTATTTTTGGTTGCCCATGGATTGTATACGGAGACTAATTTATATTGTCTCCCGTAGGGCGTGGATTAGTCCAAATCCACAGTTTCTTAGATTTAGGTTTAAGGGTTGGGTTTAAGGATACGTTAGTCTTATTTGGGAATAAAATCAACTTAAACGTATGTTAAAGATACGTTAGTCTAATTTCAAACTAAGATCAACTTAACGCTCGTTAAGGATGCGTTAGTCTAATTTTTAGACTAAGATCAACTTAACGGGATCATTTCGATCCAACAAAACATCATTTGGGCTCTATTGTTTAGTTTAGGGATATTGCGGTCGATTACCAGTTTAAGGATATGGTGGTCCAAGGTTAAGAACATCATAGTCCATGGGTTTAAAGGGACCCCACAATCCGAGGTTAAGGACATCATAATCCATGGGTTTAAAGAGACCCCACAGTCCTAAGTTAAGGAGATCATAGTCCATGGGTTTAAAAGGACCCCACAGTCCATGGAATGATTGGTTATCAGGACCCGTCACCTCTTTGAAATGTTGAAGGATTACAACGACAAATATCAAAGGAGCGAAGAGATGTACCCTTGAACCAAAGTTGATTGGGAAATCTGTAGTCCAAATTGGAACTAAGATCAATTAATTAGATTATGAGCACATTGGATCAGTTAAATCTGAATTGAGCACTTATGGCCAACTTGGGCTAAGTCCAATTAAGGTTTAAAATGTTAGACCATGGTTTGGGCTGTTGAACATTTGTCTGGGTTCAGCCTCCCATTATTTAGCAATGCTAAACAAGGGTTTGAGGATCTGACAACATTTTGTCTTTTATTGGGCATTGACCATTCATCATGGCTCTGGAGTCTTCTTTGAATGTCATATGAAATGATCAAGTTTGAAAGAATGTAGTCGGGGTTTAATAAAAGGGGGGTCTTGACTCAGAAAGACTTAGCCACTTTGAGCTAAGACTGGTTTGAGAATAGTGTTAAACACTAACATATATTTGACGATCATGTGTTCCTACATAATGCACTTAAATAGTGTTAAACACTAGGGATAGAACACTCAAAATGGTATTAAGCACTGAAAAGATGAAGCGCTCACGTGAGGACACGTGAGGCGCCCTAGGATTGGGCTAAGCTTTCTTTATTTTGTTCTCAGAATATTCAAATAAGTGTTAAACACTTAGCTTTCAGGCCATCACGTGTGAGCACGTGAGGCATCTGAAGATGGGGCCAGACTTCTTTTATTTTGTTCTCAGAATATTCAAATAAGTGTTGAACGCTTTTAGTCTTTGGGTCATCACGTGTTGGCACGTGATGGGTATCCATGTATTGATTATTTATTAGGGGTCACGTGGGGTCATATGAGAGCGCCCAAAATTGATTCTGCCTTTGGATTTGTTCCTTTTTGTTTTGAGAGTGACGTGTGAGCACGTAAGGAGTTGCCTTCATGCTAATTCCCTCTTATTTTGAGGAGTCCATTAAAGGGTCACGTGGGGCACGTGGGCATGCTTTATTCATTCTTTTTTACTCATTGAGGATGAGGATCACGTGTTACCACGTAACCAAGTTCTTTACGTGCATGGAGAGCTTTAACTCTTTTATTTTAAGAATTAGATTCTTTTATAGGGTTAAACCTTAATTCTTTTTATAGGAATTAAATCCCTGTGTATTTGGAAGAATTAAATTCTTATATAGGGTTAAACCCTAGTTTCATTTGGAGGAATTAAATTCCTGTGAATTTGGGAGAATTAAATTCTCATATAGGGTTAAACCCTAGTTTCATTTAGAGGAAATAAATTTCTATGAATTTGGGGGAATTAAATTCCTTAAACTCAAATTCTCCCTTCTAAGTTTTGGGTCTGCATGGCAGAATCTCTCCGATGAGAATTAAATTCTCAACTTGTGGGGAGATCTGCTTCTGCAGATCTTCAACCAAAGGAAGAACTGGGTTCTGTTCATACCATAATATTGCATTATTATATTCCCCATTCTTATTCGTTTTATAAATAAACAGGTGCTTTTGACGCATGTCTGCTACATATTACAGGTTACAGGTTCTTGGATCTAAAACAGTGAAAAATATATAAAGACGATGCAAAAGTGGGACTTTGACCAATAAACAGAAGGACCTTGATCAAGCCTACACAAAAGATCAGTTTACAGAGTATAAAGGCAGCGCAAGATCCAAGATTACAAAGCGAACGGTTAAAAGTCCATTGCAATTGTTCACTGAAGATCTGGAAGAAACTTCAAAGCCTATTTGATAAAAGTACAGAATAAAGAGGAAGCCCAAAATTACTAGAAGCTAAAGAAGAAAGCCTAATTCTCCTTGTTGACGCGGAACCGCGGCCAAACAAGGCCTCGGGCCGCAGTTCCGCGGCGGGCCTGAGCAATTAAAGAATATAAATTTTACCATAATTTGGAGTCTACTTTGACTAGGTCTTCCTATGGGTATTTGTGTAAATGTAGACATGTGAATCAATTGTAACCTAGGGTTTCCTATCTTCTATAAATAGGAACTCTAAATCATTGTATTAGCTATGCCTCCCTATGCCTCCCTTCATTAATAAATTTTAGAATTCTTTTGGAGAGCATCGGTGCCTCTTTTCATTTCATGAATTCAGATCTGACAACCCTGTGTTGATGTTTGGAGAGAGCCATTTGTAAAGTAAGTAGGTAAACAAGGCCTTGGGCCGCGGTTCCGCGGCGGGCCTGAGCAATTAAAGAATATAAATTTTACCATAATTTGGTGTCTACTTTGACTAGGTCTTCCTATGGGTATTTGTGTAAATGTAGACATGCGAATCAATTGTAACCTAGGGTTTCCTATATTCTATAAATAAGAACTCTAAATCATTGTCTTAGCTATGCCTCCCTATGCCTCCATTCATTAATAAATTTTAGAATTCTTTTGGAGAGCATCGGTGCCTCTTTTTATTTCATGAATTCAGATCTGACAATCCTGTATTGATGTTTGGACAGAGCCATCTGTAAGTAGTTTTATTTAATTGCTCTAGTTTAGATTTTAATTCCTTGCCTTAGATGTTAGCTTTGGGGAAGGCTTTTGAAAGATGTGATCTCTCATCCCTTTCTTGCCCATCACATATAATCAATAGGACTCCATGCATACACGCACACACCGCGTCCTATGGCACCTTATCCCTCGAGGTAGCGGTGATACCGTAGTATAAAGGCCCGGTTGCGCATGTTTTCCATGGAGGTTAGGGTAAGGATCTCTAAAGGAAGGACAAGAACCTAGAGGAAGGAACACCTTCCCGAATAGATCTATCCCTTTATTGATAATTACCATAACTCCTCATAGATCTTAATTTGGGTATAGAAAGCATTGAGATTTATTTACATTTCCAAACCATTCCTAAACCTAACCCTAGCAAGATTTAGATCTAGATAATTTTAGTATAGATAGATTTAGATTTTAGATTTAATAAATCAATCCGAACACCCATCGGAATTAACTCGTTTGAGCGATTAGGAAATTCACAACATCCCTGTGGACCGATCCGTACTCACCGGCTAGCTGCAAAGCGACGCCGTTCTTGATTGCGGTTATAGATAGTTTTTGAGATCAATCAAATGGCGCCGTTGCCGGGGATGGCGTGTTATTTCCTTTTTGCAATTTCGGGTTAATCTAAAATTTAAAAAATCATAAAAATTTGAAAAAATCATTAAAAAAAATATAAAAATTTATCATATTGTTATTTTGTGAAGGGTATCTTTGTTTGAATTTTGCAGGATCTACAATCAAGTTCGGATCTGGAAATCTCCAGAGATCAAAACAGCAAATATCAAATCCGAACAAACAGAGAAATATCACAACAGATAACAGAAGGAATTTGGAGGACAAAGAACCGTGGAGATCTGGTGACAAAAAAAACACCTGCCGAAGCGACCAACCAGTATATGTGGTTGGAGGGTGCTATTCGCGGCGGTTCCGCGGTATATGTGACGGATCGACTCCCCAAAAAAGGCTGAAACGCGGTAAAAAAAAACTCTGTAAGTCTTCTGCTCTCTCCTCTGAATCTTTCGATATATCTTTTGTTAAATCTCCTGCAGGTTCTTTACGCTTAAAAAAATCTTCCCCCTTCTCAATAACAAATCTTGTGCAGGATTCTTTGCGCCGCGCATAAAATAAAAAGATTTGATTGCAAGTGATTTAATGTTTTGCATATCTTTAATCGGATTTTAAGGGGCTTTTGACCAATTCAGATTGGGTGGGGATTTCATCACCCTTCCCAGGACCCTAGAAATCACATAAGGCATTTGCATTGACCAATCTTTAATTAAAAAATACTTGACTCAGCCCTAAGGACTTCGAGCTCAATAGGACAGAGGACTAGTTATAGGTATCGACCGTTTATCCTAACCTGACTTTACGTTGTCTAGGCAAGTGTGTCAAAAGCTAGTGGTTATTAATTAGGCCCACTGTTGTGGTTCCTTCCCACTTACCTGGTACTTACCTGGCCGCAATTGGCGGTGAAGAGGCGGTTTGAGGTCTATCTTTAGCCCTTTGGAACAGTTAGGAGATGTCTAGCTGACCTAAGTAACCCTAGATCTAGGCATGATTGTGCATTTTTGGTTGATCGAAAGTGTGTCTTAGCCCTTTATCGAAAATCTTTTTTGCAAAAAGTTCTAAACAAATAAAAAAACGGAAAAAGGAAAAAAAAAATTTAACAACTTGCAAATTTTTGTCACTAAGAAATCCTTGCACCACCCAACCTTCTTTCTTTTTCCCCTTCTTCTAACATGGGTACCCCAAATAATAAATCACTTACCGAACTTTGGTATCCCGAACCTAACTTTGCGTCGTACATCAATTACTTTGGTCGATTTAAGGAAGATCCCTCCATGCCAAAAATTTCTTTGAAAGATTAAATAGAAGTGTTTAGGAGAAACAGTTTGACCTTACAACCCACTCTGTGTCAACCAAGTCAACCTTTACCACCTTCATATGTTGATACCACTTTTTCAAGTCCTGCTGTCACTCATAAGCCGATGTCCATTGCTGAGCATATTGCTCAATCTCGTAGCCGATCTTTCACCCCTCTCCACTTATCTAGTTCTAGGGATCCACAAGACTATTCACCTTTTTATCCACATGTTGACCCTACCCCTATCCAACCACCCACTTCCTACCAGTCCTACCCGACTTTCCCACCGTCACTAGACACTGCTTCTACACAGCCTTTTGGGAGTTTCACATATCCAAACAATTTCGAATCTTTTACCGAAACACCCTTACCACCCAAGTCTAGTTTGGAAGAGTCGTTGGAGGCTTATATCTTAGCAACAAACAAAATGACTAGAATGTGGAAGCGTCCATGGCCGCCCTTATGCAACCTACTGAACCGGGAGCTAGTTTCCAACTAGCTTCAAATTTTTCAATGTATGGGGAGACGGTTGGACAGAGAGAGAAATTGAGAGGAGAGAGTGAGTTCTACAATTCCCAAATCAAACCTATCCATACCCAATTGAAGCCCACAACTCCTGTTCTCCATCGATTGTCCCAAATTATTCACCAGTTGAAAATAAAAACGAGTTGTGTGACTTTATAGTGCTTGATTTGCCAGCTTATGAGGAACCCCTTTCGAGTGAAACTGCACCTAATCCGTTTGATCTTTACACCTCCACTCTAGAACCTAAATTGATAAATATCCATGCTTTTGATGAGGTGTCTAAAAAAATTGATTTTCACTTGATTGATGATATAGACGCCGGGAATATTTCGGATGATGAACCTGTCGATTTGATTGAAATTTTATGTCCAATTCAGCATCCCGAGTCATTAAATGTTTCTCCCGGACTTCATATGCGTCTTGATTTTGATGATAATGGCATGGATGAGTTGAATTTTGAGGAGAATTATAAGGATAATATTGAGGAGAGTTTTGAGGATCATATTAAGGTTGAACCATTTTTGTTTGATGTGTCTGATTTTCCAATTCATCCTCCTGAACCTTTAACTGTTATATCACCCTCCCTCCTTTCCATCATTCCGACCACGCTTGAAGACTGTGAGCTTGAAAAATTTGCCTTTGAATCTGACACAGTTCTCACAGCCGATAACACTTACGAGTGTTTCACTTTTTCGGACGATGTTGATGACTCACCGCCTGAGTTTGAGTCCTTCACATTTTCAGATGAGTTAGTTGAACTATCAGACTCGGTTGCTTACAGTAGTTTCGAACCATTGATGGAATCTTTTAAGTTCGAGACAGTTTACTACAGTGAGAATGAGACTATCCCTAATTCTCTCCCTTTCGTCCTTCCTATCGTTCCGACCATATAAGAGACCGTTACGCTTTCATCTCCAATACCAAGTTCGGCGTACCCATGTTTTCTTGCGAATCTTGAGGGATTTGACCCCATTTCTTGACGGGTTGATAGCTTAGCACAATCGCTTTTAACACATCGGTCATCACAAATTGCGCTAATTTATTCACTCGATTTATATCCTCAAGATCGTATTCCACTTCTTTCTCCTTTCCGCCATTCTTCTCCTCCACCGAGACCATATTCTACCCTTCTTCCCACACGGTCTCATGTGTTTCTCATTTCTTTCCTCTACACCTCATTATTTCACCAACTCGACCATTACCATGTTAAGATTTTTGAATAGTTGGTGCTAACCTTTGGCTTATGTAAGGCCAAGCTTAAGTTTGGAGGGAACCTTGTTGTATATATGTATATATATTGTTGTTTTTCTTTTTCTATAAAAATAAAAAAATCAAAACATTAAAAAATATATAAAAAAAATTATAAATAAATAAACAGGGGAGTGCCGGCATTTTGACCCTCTTGGTGTAGTATGACAGTGAGGACACTGTCAAGTTTAAGTTTGGGGGTATGCTCGATACGTCTTCTTTCTTCGCATTCATGTATACATTTCTTGCATTTGCATACTTATTTGAAAACCCATAAAAATTGAAAATTTTCAAATATTATAAAAATTAATGTATTCAATTTTGGCCTAATTGACTTGAGTTTGACAAATAGGTTAACTAGCTAGGAACAACTAGATCTTAGACTTAGTAAATTAAACCCTAAAAATAATATTCCTTAAAGTTTAACGGTAGAAAATATATGTCTTTGTAGTTTATTTAGAAATAGGCAAATTTTGAGTTAACTTTTTGGGCTAAGTCGAAACAAAAGAAGAGTATTGATATTTTATTAGGGTATAAGTTTGAAAAATAATTCCTAGCTTAAGTCTAGATTCTGAAAATGTATACCCTACAATTTGCACAATCACACATCTTGAAACTTGGAATAGTATAGGAGACCTTGAAATGCTCTTGTCTAAAGTCCTTAATACGAAGAAAAGAAAATAAAACAATACAAGTGTGAATAAAGAATAAAAAAATGAACACTGGTTTTTGTTTTTGAGATCAATCAGGTTCTTATTGAGAAGAGGTAAACTCTTAAATTGAGAATTAAATTCTCTTTTATTTTATGGAGCTTAGATCTCTTTCCCCTTTCTCACCTAGGGTTTCTTTTTCTTCTGATGAAATCATCTTCTCTCTTGAGAATTAAATTCTCCTCTCTCTTTTCTTTCTGTTGTTGTATCTCTAAAAAAATTCCAAAAAATCCTTTCTCTTCTCTTCTTGGCTCCTATTTATAGGAGAAAAAAAAGAATCAATTTGTTTAGTCAATCTTTCATTGAAAGATTTTGGTTGTTTTTGTAACCAACATGATCTTTTAGATCACTCGGTGAATTTTATCCACCATTGGATTTTTAATCCAAAAGATATTCTGTTTGTTATTCTTGGTGAATTTCAGGGAAATTTTTCCTTGCATAAAATCTTTCCATAAATTGGTGGTTTTTAATCACCATTGAATTTTTAATCCAACGGTGCTCCACTTTACAGAGCACAATCCTTCTGTTTGGAAAGATCTAGGAAAATATTAAGGTTTTTTATTTCCCTTAATTATAATTTAATTCTATTAGTTCAGAAGGCTTAAAAGCCTATCACGTGTTAGCACGTGATCCCATTGTTTGATCATTTAAATAGAATTTAATTCTATTAATGAAAGAACTTAGGCACGGGTCACGTGCTGACACGTGACTTCCTTGATTAAGCATTTTAACCAGAATTTAATTCTGTCGTTTCAAAAAACTAAGGAATCATCACGTGTCAGCACGTGGCCTTTGGTCACGTGTAGACACGTGATACACCATTGGGATCTTTCCTTGTTGTTTTATTATGCCTTTTAATTCCTTTTTAATGGGTTGAAGGGCCCATCACGTGTTGACACGTGATTCCACTGATTGATTGTTTGACTAGAATTTAACTCTATAAATTAGAGATCACAGGAACCAATCACGTGTCAGCACGTAACCCTTGGTCACGTGTGAGCACGTGATACCCCATTGGGGTATTTCCTGATATTTTATTAAGGAACACACACCTTTGTCCCTTGAATCGATAAAGGCCATCGTCATACTCGCATCACCCGCCGATGTCGGGGATCCACAGAGGGAGGAAGCGGTAGTTGGAACAGCCCCTGATTCGATATGAAGGCCTGACGCTCCAGAATCTTCAAACGAGGGAACATCACTCGCTACGTTACTACCTAAACTCGGCCATTCTGTATTATTCAAGGACAAATGTGTTATAATTCAAGAAAAATTACTGTAAGAAGAAACCTCGAAACGTAAATAAATCCTACTAGGTTTCAATAAGAGATTGTGTGCTGTTTTACCTTGAAATAACCGCTCGACCTCTTCGTGAGCCGCACGCGCAACCTGCCTATGGGCAGTGGACAGGGCAGAAGGAATGTGCCTCATAAGAACATCAGAGGGTCGAGCATCACTCGAGCTCACGCCTGTGGCCAAGTTAGCCTGACTCTCCCTTGCTGTGTGCTTTTTGCGCTTCCTCTCAGATTTGGCTGTACGAATAGATCTCCTCAAAACTCTGGCAGGAGAATATCTTTTTCCAAATCAGGCTCGGCCTCCGGATCTGCTGCAACATCCATCATCGACTGCTTTAGCAACGCCTCCTGTGGTGGCCCTGGGATGACCTCAACCTTCGCCGGTAGCTCTGAAGGCTCCTCCGCACCACCACCTGAAGATGGCATTATACTCGGAACAACACGAGTTGTGGTGATTCCTGTAACAGAAATACGAAGGGAGTCAGAGTGTGAACGACATGAACTAAATACGTCGCGAAACGAATCATAACGAGACCCATATAAGTGTGAAGCCTCTCCTCTTCCTCAAATGTCTTAAAGGACGCCAAGAAATCCTCTTCAGTGAAGATTCTTGTTACGAAAAGAGCGTTAATAAAGCATGATAAATTCAAAAAATATATATATACAGAAAAATGTAAATGAAATATACCGGACGCCGTAAGAGAAGCGAGCGCTGCTTGCTCGTGGGCTAATCTCCCAGAAGCCTCAATGGCGGCTTGAAGATCAGTGGCGGCATTCTCATCGATAGAGCCTCTGAACAAACTGTCGTTGGTACCGTATTTGGAAAAGCCCTCACTGTAAGGAACATGAAGCTCCTAACCAAATACAACGTCACCCGAGAATAAAGACTTCTTCTTCTGTGAACCGGCACCAACACCCGACGAGTTTTCGCTTAACGGGCTTCTTCGGACGACGAGTTCTGATCTCCGAGCCAATACCCGAATCGGGGGATGCCACATCCACCATAGTCACAGGAGCACTCATATCCGGTCGTGGCTTCAGCGGGACAGCGGGATTACTGACCGGGACAGAATCCTTATGGTCGAGAAGCATCCGCCTTTCCTCCTTGATAACGGCACCCGTGGCATGCTGATACCTAGCAATAAAAGCATTCGAGGCATTCGGGATATGGCTCGACTCATAAATCAAGAAATGAGACCCCGTATTTAGCCGCATGAAGTGATGCGTTGCATTGTGAACACTCTCTTCTATAGCAACCGAGTCAATGTGGAACGCTTCAAGGGGAACCCCTTGGTTGTAACCTGATTTCTGGGTGAAACGATGCAGGTTATATTTCATAAATAGCACCGAGGCATTCTGTCTGAATACGAGAAAACCCGGCCTGAAAGAATACAAATGAACGATCTCCCGGGCTCTCAATGCAGAAGCTCCATCCTTGAAGACATCGTGGAGCGGCTGGATTACCTTGGAGGGTTTTTTACAAATGGTCAGGACCCTGTCGATGAAGGTCATGCTATCTCCAACCATGCGCGGACGAAGAAGCAATCGCCGAGCCTCTCACTGTGTTGGGTCTAGAGAAAAAACATCGACCAATTGCATGACCCGAGAAAAGTTATGTCCTTCATAAAATCTGGGTCGTTTATGCACACCAAAAGCACCCAGCACATGCATCTCGATCTACGAGGTGAAGTAGTGTAATGGGAGATTTACGAGCTTCAGACCCGGCTGAGTGGTGTCGGCCACTATACTCAGACCATGATATAAATGAGTCAATCCTGCGACCCCAATAGCCATACGTGTTCCCGCAGTGATGCGGTGAGCCGGATAGAAGACAAACGGCCTTATGTAGCGAGGGTGCATTGGAAGCGCAAACCAGCTCAGCCACAAGCCAGTGAACCCCATAAAAAAACGTCTCCTCATCAATGTTCGGAGCGGCAACCTCTGCGAAAGGGATAATTAGGGTATCCGGAATAAAGAATTGCTTTAAATCCGCCTCCGCGTTCGGAAGTTTGTCCAAGCCGAATCCGAATGGATCATCGAGCATGGTGATCTTCGCAGCTTTCTTCAATAAAACCTTCGGCCGAAGGAAACAGGCAACAAAGTTCGTAAATCTAACGCCATGTCCCCCAGACTCTAAGAATAAGCTCTCATATATGTTCAATATTTTGATCAAGATCGGAAACTTGTGTCGAACAGCATTCTCTGAGGTAAGACCCATAACCGCTGATTCAGTAGCGAAGACGTACTCATCAGGAGGAAGTATCTCCTCATAATGCTCTCCTCTGACGGGTAACCCGGATGTTTCCGCGAATTCCTCCAGCGAGATTGACGCCTCCGAATCTAATAAGAGAAATGTGTGGGTCAGGATATTCCATTGTTCCAGGAAGGATTTAACCCACTACACATGAGGAGTGTGGTAATAAAAGAGGGACGCGTAGATCGCTGAATATAACCCGGTCTTCAGCAGCAGCGACTTCTTGGCCGACAAAATGTAACAGGCCCACTGCAGATAACCAGCCGGATGATGGGGGGTCACTCCTAGCGTATAGACCTGGCCCCAAGGACGAGCTTCTCCTTGACATATGCGACTCCCCAGAATGTCTAGAGCCATCGGCAGCTACACCGGTATCGACGCCATGGAAGGTTGGAGACGACCTTCTGAGGTCCAGTTAACCTCTTCCACTGCATAAGCGACCTGCGGAGGGTCAGCGTAATGAATCAACGCGATCGGTTCTGACGGTACTGCACAAGTAAAGCTGCACCGACCCCGGATAATGTAATTGTACCATGACCCCACAAATGAAGAGACTTCTGCTCTATATCGTAGTCCCGGATTAGTGCAAAGACTTCCCGATCCATAGACGCGTCAGCAAAAGCGCTCTCTGAACGAACATAGGGGAAAAGGAATCGGAATCCATAGTACCTGAAGAAAAAAGAACCGTGGAGAGTTAGTTACCGGCATAATATACTTAATTACAACTAAAGGTTCTAATATTCTCAAAACACCCAAGTCTGTACATTATTACAGCATATTAAAAACACTACAGTCCAAAAAACAGTAGGCTCCACAAAATCAAGGTGATGCCTCATCAATGATGAGACATGCACCCATTGTAAGAAACCAAAAGGATTCTCATTAAATGAAAAATCCTATTGAATAGTGGAGTTAAAAACTCCCAATGTTCTTGAAGAACGTGTTCTACAACAGACCCAAATCTGTAAAAAGAATCCATAACAAAACCCTAAAAATAGAAAAAAGAAAAGAAGAATAAAATTCCCAAAAGTTTTCAAAATTTCTCAGAGCTAAGCTCTATAGTACAAACTGGAATTAAATTCCTCCGATGATGGGATTAAATCCCAGAAATCCCCATGAGAAATACACTGGAATTAAATTCCAGAAACCCTCATAGAACAAGATCAACAAAACCCTAAGAAAAGAATTAAATAGGATTTGAGACCCATGGTTCATTTTAAAAGGCATGAGAAGTTCTTCTCAAGATCTCTAAGAGATCGATTAAAAAGAGCCAAGCTCTGTTAATGGGTTAAAAAAACCCAAAACAAAAAGGAAGATTCTTTTAAGGGTTGAACTTTGGTTATGATTCTTACCAATCTGTTTGACAGAGTTTAACTCTGAGAAAGTTCTGTGGACAGAGATCTAAGTTCTGTGGACAGTGAGAATTGAATTCTCGAGGAAAAAGAAAGAAAATGACGAAACGACAGTCATCTCAAGGGCCAAAGGCCCTATTTATAAGATGTGAAGAGACGGTTCAACTCCCTAGGAAATCAAACGGTGGGAAAAGTGACACCGTTGCACCCACGTGTGAGCCACGTGGGAACAACAGTATAGGGAATTTGTTCCCAAAAATAAAATATATATATCTATATAGAAATAGAAAAGCTCTGTTGAAATTTAATGGGGCAGTGCCTTACGTGTTTCTCATGAGGGCATCAGCGCCAGCATCAATTTTGTAGGATTAAATCCTATGGTGGCACCGCACGTTCTCATTACGCAGGCGCCAATGTGCAGAGCACGGGAGTACCTACCATAAGAATTAAATTCTTAAGCGCCCACATGCATAACACGTGAGCGCCGGTACCCAAGTCAGGATCAATAGAATTAAATTCTACATGAGAATTTGGGATACTCTCTGTTAAACAGAGCCGTTGGATCAATAATCCAATGGAGATAATAAATTATCAAAATATAGAATTAAATTCTATTAGGAGAAATTAACTCCCAAATCTTTCTAAATAAGAAAAATACTCTCGGTTGGATCAAAGATCCAATTATAGAATAAAATTCTATTTTGGGAATATATTCTCTCAATTTTTACAAACAAAAAAGATTGCTCTCTGTAAAACAGAGAACCCTTAGATTAAAAATCCAGCAGTGATTAAAAAATCACTATTTTACAGAATAAATTCTATATATGGGGAAAATATTTTCCCAATCTTGCTAAAAACAAAAAAACACACAACAACAACTGAGCCTTTTATCCCAAGCATATGGGGTAGGCTACATGAACCAACATGAGAATCACGCCGGGTCCAGCACATGAATCCTCTGTCTCCACTCACTTCTATCGAACAATAGACTTTCATTGAGTCCTTTGGCAACCATATCATTTCGTATCACCTCCATCCATGTTTTCTTCGGTCTCCCTTTTGCCCTTTTGCCATTGCCCATATCGAGAGTATCTATTCGTCGAACCGGTGCTTCCATAGGTCTGCGTCGCACATGACCAAACCATCTTAGCCGGTTTTCCTGCATCTTCTCCTCCACAGGTGCTACATCAACTTTTGCACGAATATCCTCATTTCGCACCTTATCTTTTCTAGTGTTACCGCACATCCAACGAAGCATGCGCATCTCCACTACGTGCATCTTCTGTGTATGATGCTTCTTAGGAGCCCAGCATTCTGTACCATATAATAAGGCAGGCCGAATAGCGCTCCGATAAAACTTCCCTTTCAATTTTAACGGAAAGTTACGATCACACAAAATTCCTGTTGCACTCCTCCATTTCAACCAACCAGCTTGGATCCTTTGATTAACATCACTATCGATATCTCCATTCTTTTGGATGATGGAACCTAGATATCTAAACTGGTCGCTCGGTGATATCTCTTGCCCTTCCAATGTTATACCAATATGGTTTTGACTTCTCTGGCTACTAAATTTGCAGTGCATATATGCTGTCTTGGACCTGCTCAATCTGAATCCCCGAGATTCCAATGTTTGCCTCCATAATTCCAATTTGGCATTAACCCCTGCTTTCGTCTCATTTACTAGAACAATATCATCAGCGAATAGCATACACCAAGGTACCTCATATTGGATAGTTCTAGTAAGCTCATCCAACACGATGGTAAACAGGAATGGACTTAATGCAGATCCTTGATGTAAACCAATAGTGATCGAAAAATCACTCGTTAAGCCGCTGCAAGTTCTGACATTTGCCACTACTCCAGCGTACATATCCTTGATTATGTCAATATACTTGACGGGGACCCCCTTCTTCATCATTGTCCCCCATAATACCTCTCTAGGTACCTTGTCATACGCTTTTTCTAAATCAATAAATATCATATGCAAATCTCTTCTCCTCTCTCGAAAACGCTCGACAAGTTGACGAAGCAAATGAATAGCCTCTGTCGTCGATCGTCCAGGCATAAACCCAAACTGGTTTTCTGTTATCTTAATATCCTTCCTTAGCCTGTGTTCAATCACTCTCTCCCAAAGTTTCATGGTGTGACACATCAGTTTTATTCCACGGTAGTTTGAGCAACTTTGAATGTCACCCTTGTTCTTGTAGATAGGTACAAGGATACTTTTCCTCCATTCATTTGGCATCTTTTTTGTCTGCCAAATCTTATTAAACAGATCTGTCAGCCATTTAACACCTATTTCTCCTAAGTATCTCCAAATCTCGATAGGAATCCCGTCAGGACCAACCGCTTTTCTTAAACTCATTCTGTTCAAAACTTCTTTAACCTCAGGAAGTCTTATTTTATGCATGAAATCATGGTTTATATCTTGAGATTGAATGACAAGTCCATCCAAATTCTTAGTAAAGCTCTCATTGAACAATTTGTCAAAATAATCACTCCATCGTTCCTTGATATCCTCGTCTCGAACTAAAACCTTCTGATTTTCATTTTTGACACACTTCACCGCACATAAGTCTCTAGTCTTCCTTTCCCGCATCCGAGCAATCCGGTATATATCATTTGCAGCCTCTTTAGTGTCTAATTTCTCGTACACCTCCTTGTAGACCTTTGATTTAGCTTCCCAAACAACTTTCTTAACCTCCTTTTTAGCCATTTTGTACTTCTCAAATCTCTCCATATCTCTACTTTTCTTCAAATCTTTATAAGAATCCCTTTTAATTTTAATAGCAGCCTTTACATCTTCATTCCACCATGATATGTCCTTAGATGGTGGAGCACCACCTCTCGACTTACCAAGTAGGTCTCTAGCTACCTTCTTGATACAACTAGCCATTTTGTTCCATGTTTTGTCCGGATCATCTTCCGACTGCCAATCCGCTTCTTGTACTGCACGATCTATAAAAGCCTTTTGGTTACCTTCTTTCAATCGCCACCATTTAATTTTAGGCTCTACCTTACGTCTAATCTTCCTAGGTTCTCTTCTAAATCGAAAATCTAGAACTAAAAGCCTATGTTGAGTGGTTACACTCTCACCTGGCACTACCTTACAGTCGATACAACAACCTCTATCTATTCTTCTCGTCAGAAAAAAATCTATTTGACTAGCACTTGATCCACTCCTAAAAGTGATAAGGTGGGACTCTCTTTTCCTAAACCAGGTGTTTGCTAAGATCAAGTCATAAGATAAAGCAAAATCTAGAATCGAGTCACCTGCTTCATTCTTTTGTCCGAAACCAAAACCTCCATGGATAGCATCAAACCCACTATGACTAGTACCTACATGTCCATTAAGATCACCACCAATAAATAACTTCTCTCCACTAGGTATACTTTGCACCACCTCGTCTAAATCCTCCCAGAATAGACGCTTAATAGCGTCATCAAGACCTATCTGTGGTGCATAAGCACTAATAACATTAAGGATCACCCACCTAGAATAAGCTTAACCAGTAAAATTCTATCACATTTTCTCCTAATCTCAACTACATCCTCAAGCAACCGTCTATCTATGATTATGCCTACCCCATTACGATTTTTATCTCTACCCGTATACCAAAGCTTATAACCCCAAGGCTCTATGACTCTACTCTTTTCACCTACCCACTTAGTTTCTTACAAACACATAATACCAACTCTCCTCCTAATCATCACCTCCACTAATTCTATTAGTCTACCCGTAAGGGAACCTATGTTCGAGGAAGCTAGACGGATCTTATGAAACCCTTGCTTATTTGTCACTACACCCGGGGTCCGATGTAGCGCGTCGTTTCTAGACGACGACCCTTGCTTATTTGTCACTACACCCGGGGTCCGATGTAGCGCGCCATCTCTGGACGACGACCCTTGCTTATTTGTCACTACACCCCGGGTCCGATGTAGCGCGCCATTTCTGGACGATGACCCTTGCTTATTTGTCACTACACCCGGGGTCCGATGTAGCGCGTCGCATCTGGACGACGACCTAGAAGCCCTTGCATACTTAACACTACATCCGGGATTCGATGTAGCGCGTCGCTGAGTAGGGGATGCCCCAACGATATTCTTATTATAGTTCATGTCATAGAATGTGACAAAGTTTTACGTTGGCTGTCACAACCCTACCACAACCCTCACCCTTTCTCATCCGGACTTGGGACCGGCAACGGTGGGTTTGCTAAAAACAAGAAAACATATTATGTAAAACAGAAACAATTGGATCAAAGATCCAACGATGGGTAAAATTCCCCAAATCAATTTTGAGACCAATTAAATCAATTGGAATCTCTCAATGAGAGATTTTCTCAAAACTAATTAACAATCTTCCTCCACTATATAAAAGACCCAAGACTTCAAGTCTCAAAAAGAGGGGGAACCCCCCATAAGCTTCAGAAAAATACAGAAAGTTTCAAAAACAACAGAGAATTCAATGCTCAAGAAAGAAGAAGACTCTCCTCCTTAAAACCCAAGGTAAAGAAAACATAGAGATCAAAATATCTCTTTTTACCTATCTAAGGGTTTACCCCTTCTCAAAGAACTTGGTTCTTTCTCTGGATCAGAGATCCACAAGACAAGTCCACCACAAGTTGAGAATTTAATTCTCATCGGGAAGATCTTGTTCTTGAGAATCAAAGATTCAGAAAAGAACTAGGTTAAAAAAAAGAAATAACACATGTTCTGGGAATTTAATTCCTTCAAAATTGGGGTTTAACCTTACATAAGGAAACTAGTTCTTATAAAAAGAAATGAAGAACTTAGTTCTCCAATGAAGAAAAATGATCCAAGGTCCCCAAAATAGAGATCTTGATGATCATTAATGGCCAAAATGGCATTAACAGAGATTTAATTTCCAGAAAAAGAAAAGAGATTAGCGCCTCACGTGTTCCCCACATAGGCGCCCTCCTAATAGCGCCCAGCGCCTCACATGAAAAACACGCGGGTGTCCAAAGCGGAAGGCCAGCGCCTCACGTGAAACACACGTGCGCGCTGAGTAAAGTGCTTAGCACTTCATATACAGCCAAAACGGCTGAGTGCTTAGCACTGATTGGGCAGCGTCCAGCGCTTCATGTGCTTCTTATGTGGACGCCACACAAAAAGTTCTTAGCACTTTATATACAGCTAAAACGGCTGAATGCTTGCACTAGTTGGGCAGCGCCCAGCGCCTCACGTGCTTCTCACATGAATGCCATAAAAAATGCTTAGCACTCTATTTTCAGTCAAAATGACTAAACTTATTAGACATCGCCCATGACTAAATGCTTCATATGATACCCATATGAGCGCTAAAGCGTCAAACAAGTGCTTAGCACTTTTGCGTAAAAACAAAAGGGGCTAAACAAATAGAGCCCAAATAAGTGCTTAGCACATTTGAACAAAAAAATAGGGACTGAGCAGACTAAGCCCAAATTGGATAAGTTTCTCTGAAAATTTTCTTACAGTCGAGCCAAAATACTCTGTTGTTGAATCTTAAATAAAATGATTCTTAAAATTTTGCTAAATTGATCTTAGTCTCAAACAGGACTAATGTATCCTTAGCTTAAAATAAATTGAACCCAGATACTTATATATTTAAGTTGATCTTAATCTCAAACTAGATTAACGGTCCTTAAATAAAATAAATCCAAATCTAAAAATATACGGATTTGGACTAAACCGCGCCCTACGGGCGACGACATAAATTAGTCTCCGTATACAATCCATGGGCAACTATATAAAAATAAACTAACACACGACACGAAATGAACTGCTAGAGAAAGAGAAAGTGGTTATCGCAATGCGGTAACGTAATTAACTGACGGAGCTTTCACCTGCAGGGAAGAGCGTCCCCACAATAAAAAAAACCCTCAAAAATGAGGATGAATCTGATAAAGTCGTGCTACAACGGTCGCATCTATCCAAACCTCCGATATATGATGCCATAAATCAACTTGGTATCTTCATAGAGGTGGATGGAGAAGTCCAAATAGCATCTGCCCCTAAATTCAGGCCAGACGTCCCAACGTCTCGGTCTCGGTATCCGATGGTAAACAATATATATTATAGGATTATACAACTAATATCAAATTACTCCAAAAATTACCAGGGTCTCTTCTAAATTCTAGCTTTTAAATATAGAGATTATACGTACAAGTTAAAACTATAATGCGATACCCGGTCAATAAAA
This sequence comes from Agapanthus africanus, assembly GCA_030015575.1. Taxonomy (NCBI): domain Eukaryota; kingdom Viridiplantae; phylum Streptophyta; class Magnoliopsida; order Asparagales; family Amaryllidaceae; genus Agapanthus; species Agapanthus africanus. The sequence goes on from CM057348.1 coordinate 74,745,208, forward strand.
ATGCATACCCTCGAGTACGGATCTACGTAAATATACGTAGTGATCCAAATAAGTCTGTTTTAACAGTTTGGACATGAACATGAGGTATGGATGCAACCACATGATATGGGGTACGATAACCTGCCATACTAGATATCAAAATATATTATTTTGTTATAATTTGTATTATTAAAAGATATGCATATACAAAATATATTATGTATGTGTGTATAAAATCTATATATGCATGGATTCCCGGTACTAGCAAATATTGACGTAATCTAGAACCATGATGGGTTTCAAACATGCGGATTGGGTCGAATACTAACCACGGTTACCAAATGCACTATCCGCACCTAAAAGCAATAGTAATAAAGAAATCTGTCACAAAATTTGAAATTGTAGGGTTACTAGGCACTATCACAAGGGTCTATAAGGTATCAACCATGCCCGATTTAAAATTTAGAAGTGCTGAACAACCCAAAGCGAGGATCTTTGCTAGATTATTAGGGTTAACAAAGCATGTAAACAACTTTATATCTAAGAGAGAGGGATTATAACCTTTGTAGTTCACTCTTTCGCTTCATAAGCTCCGAGTAGTAGTCCCTTCGCCGTGATCCATGATCTCCCGGACTCAAGAGAGGCTCCATAAGCCGAATAATCCATGCTTGCTTGAATTCTTCCTTTTCGAAAATGATCTACCTTGAAAAATCTTTAACTCAAGCTCTCACTTCTGTAATCAAGTATTAATGAAATGAACACCCTATTCTAATTAGCTAGATTAGATGAGGATGATGAAGTAGGAATTTGGCTCTCATTTATTTTCATAATCTCACACTAATTCATCACAAAATCAAAAGCTAGTAAGCTTTCAAGGAGGAAGAAGAAGATGAAGTCTTTTGTGATGAATAATGAAAAATGTTACTATGCTTACAAAAGAACCTTGGATTAATAATATCAAGTATTAACTCATGTAGAGAGTTCACTAGGGTTAAGGGTTTGGGTTGGGTTAAATAATATCTCCAAAATATCAGCACATAATATCTTTGCTTAAAACAAAACAAAAGCTTCTAGAAGCTTCAAGAAAAGTCTAACCCAAATCAAACCCTAACCATATTTAATCTCCACTAATTATGTTGCATTTATAAACATAACTTGTTACAATATTATATATCACATATATAATATATTTTTGTAACAAAAGAAAATAATACAATTAACATATATCGCATATATATCAATGTATTATCCGGTGAGAAAATGAATCAATAAAGTGATCCAATATTAAATAATGTAATGTAATATATCACATATATAATTACACATTAAATTATCGAATCAATACTTGATCCGATAATCCGGCTATATCGCATATAACCGACTAATATATCATGTACCGATTTATCGAATCAACACTTGATTCGATAACTTGGCTGATATCATATATCTCGAGAATAGAATACGGTATCTCCTATCGTATTATTTTCGGTCCCGTACATATCACATATGTGCTCCTACTCCGTTTTTCCTTAGTCAAGAAACCTCTGTGTAGGACTCTAAAAAATCGTCAATACGCCGGTAGCAGATGATGATCATATCAAACACCCACAAGCTGCAAGCGGTCAGCTAAACGTAACAGCCACTCAGGTATTGAGCGATCAGAAGATCAACAAGAAAGCCTGTACATTCTCCTGTGAATCCAATCAGTAACACTCCCGTACAGTCCGGTCTCTTCGTCTGATATGTTGCATATCTAGTCTAGGAGTGGTAAACGTCAGACCCCAGTAACCGATAAGTCATGTCTATGTGAGGCTCATAACAGGTCGAGAAACTACCGATAACACTTATCAGCATCACTCTATATCAGCCCTGGCCAGGGACTTCCAGTTATAGCCAATCGAACACAGCACAACATCAACTCCCTAAACCGGGAGAGACGAATCCCCTCCTATCGCTCATTGCCTCCATGTGATTCGGGACTGTACCCAAAAGCCACCATTTTTCATGCCCTCTTAGACGGGTAAGGTGGAAATCAAAGCACAGTAGGAATCACACAAGACTCTATGACATTCTCGGGTCTACAGACTAAGCTGTACCGGTGTCCCCGGAGAACTGCCATCTGATGTGAGGTATAATACCATCTGGAGTTCTTGGCGAGTCCGTCCAGTGTACCCAATCTCCACTGAGCACCCGTACACCATCCTTGATGTCAAACAGCGATGGATATGGGATCATCCATCGCCCATCATATGGGTCAAGATGCGTATACGCTAGTCTAATCTGGTGTATCGATGCCTTGTCTCGACACACCCTCGACTAGGAACAGTTATAGGATGTACTCGTTGACTACCTTGGCCCCACTAGTATGATCTCATCATAGTCCCAGTAGTCGAGTATATATCCTAAGAGTTTTATCAACATGTGAAAGCAAGACAGTAAACTAATATAAGTCAACATGTTAAGATAAAGTGAAACCAAATAGCATACTATAATGACCAGCAAGAAAGTCCTCTCTATATATATCCAAGCATCCATTATAATATACATCATATGTACAACAATAGCCTCTAGGGCATATACATAACTAACATAAATATCCCAAATAAGATATAGTATAATAATGCTAGGGTGTTACAAAAGTTCAGGTAAATAAAAGAACAAAAGGATACAAGAATTTGAAAAGGCTGAAAAAGATGGAAGGAAAATTTTACCAGTATTATCTTGACCCATGGTTTCGTCCTTTACTGCCGACAAAGTGAAAACATGACATCTCGGCACATTTCTCTGTGCATGCTGGTACTGTTGGGGCTAAAATTTACACCCCGGTTGACTAAGTCAAAATCAAAGTCAACCCAAGACAAACGGGCTTGAGCCCAGGCCAAGTGAGCCCATGCTCAAGTCAAGCCCGAACATGAAGCGGCTGGCCTCCTCCATGCCAAGAAGAAAATTATGTAATAAATAAATTTGATATAATTTTCATGCATGAATATAAAATAAATGGGCAAAAAGCCATTTTTTTGTAAAACACATGGTTCATATGCAAAAAGAAATAAGCACATAAAATTGAGATAAGCAAAATGCTATTTTGTAAAGCCCAATGGGCTTTGTGTAAATTTGTAAGCTTATATAAGGCAACATGATGATTAAATAAAAAAAAGACTTTTTCATTCTCCTCAAAAGCTAGGGTTTCTGTACCTTCTTCTTCTTCCTCAAGGTTCAAAACTTTCTACCCCTTTTTTGAATTAAATCAAGAATTTAACTCTTCATTTTCCAAAAAGAAACAGTTTTTTGCCATCAAACCCTTAAAGGGGAACACGGATATTCCATCAAATCACCAAAAGGGGAGATTTTTAAATCTCACTCTCTTTTCTTCAAGATCCAGCCAACAGAGAGGAGGAATGAGGAGACCCACCTCCAAAAATCCCACTTTGGGAAGATCTAAGGATCAAAAGAAGATCCAGGGCGAAAGGGGAGAAAAAAGAGGTCCCCTTTGATCATCTCCAAAGATTTCTGGAAGTTCAACTCCATTTGTCAAAATCTTTTGGAATTTAACTCCATAAATAAATCATTTTTAGGAGTTTAACTCCATTCAAAATCTTTTGGAGTTTAACTCCATAAATAAAAAATCTATTTTAGGACTTTAACTCCAAAAGTCAATTGAGAGAACAACTCTCATTACATGGGCTAAGCCCTTTTTCGGCGGGTGCCCAGCACTGTCACGACCCAAAGTTCGGCCCGTGACTGGCACTTAACCACGTAACGTTTACAGGCGTAACGCGACTAAGTAAGCCGAAACCCAGAATTCAAAACCATTAAAAGTAATGAGTGTTAAAATATTTAATAGAAACTTTTGTTAAAACGTTTGGAAAACCTTAGGTAATTTAGTAAAATTCTTTAAAGTTCAAGTTATTATCTTAAAAATTTTGGCAGCATTTCCTTTGTAAAAACTAGCCCCGAAATCGGGTACAAGGCAATATATAAGTAAAATGATATACAATAAGAATAAAGCATCCCAAACAGGAGCAATCATGCCCAACGGCGGAAACAATCACCACAATGATAATATACGACGCCGTAGCGAAGAATGAGTAAAAATAAGTGAAGATAATATATAAAGGTAATCGCGAGTATGCACGTACTGCGATACTCTAACCTATGCCAACAAATAACATCTATATGAGCTGGATGCGCAATAATCATCAACAAGTGCGATCTAATAACATATCAATATGATGAGCAGGGTATGCAATAATCATGCATAGCATGTGCAATCTAATAATATCTATATAGGATGAGCAGGGTATGCAATAATCGTACATAGCATGTGCAATCTAATAACATCTATATAAAATGAGCAGGGTACGCAATAATCGTGCATAGGATGTGCAATCTAATAACATCTATATAGGATGAGAAGGGTATGCAATAATCGTGCATAGCAAGTGTACTCTATCAGATACTACAGATACAGGATGAGATTATAACACTGAATGCTGAGCATGAGAATAAATAACATCTACAAGGAATGTCAACGTGGAAAATAACCGGTGTTCATCAATACACCCAAATCCCAGTAAAACTCAGGCGCCGTCACTCTAATCGGCCCTCAAATCCTGTAGATCTCATAGAATCGTGAGTGCCCAACATCGGCACTCGAAATATCATAAAATAATCGTATCCAGCATCGACACGCAAATCCTTAAGTGTCAGGCTCCGTCAGTCCGGATAGGCCCACGAGCTCCGTCTGCGGAATCGACTCTCGGCCCCGGCAGTACGTGTCGTCCCATATACATCTATCGACTCTGGTCAGTATCCTCCGGATAACCACCAGGTCTAACCAATCACCGGTAAGTAGTAGTCCCTCCGCTGGGCTCACCGTCTATCAATACAAGTCTTCTTGCCCCGGGGTACCATACCAGGTCCACCATGTACCCGCAATCGGTGCCTACCACTTCTCGAATCGGGTATACTTACACAAGCTCTCTGGAACCGAGAAAACTCATGGTGGACGCAATGAAATATCATATCAAGAGAAACCGGGTCTTTTAAAACAGTGCGTATTTTCTTAAAATAATATCACGGTTCTCAAATACAGAAATCTCATAAATCCAAACTCAATGCGTAAATCCATGCAATGTGTTATATGACACTAAGAGTAAAAAGGGAAAACCGCTCTTTTAAAAGAATCCAATTTTGAAAATATCTCATGCGGCCCCTATTTTCTTGAATCCATGTATGTAACATATGCATGTATGTAGGTACGAATGTGCAAATGGATATATACACGAATATGAGTGTAGCACTACTATGAATATACAGTGTGCATGTACGCAAGTAGGAATATATCAATATATGTGTGCACTGATATAAATATACAGTGTTCATGTGCGCAAGTATGAAGATATCAATATATGTGTGCACTGGTATGAATATACAACGTGCATGTGCGCAACTATGAAGATATCAATATATGTGTGCAATGGTATGAATATACAGCGTGTATGTGCGCAAGTATGAAGATATCAATATGTGTGTGCACTGGTATGAATATACAGCGTGCATGTGCGCAAGTATGAAGATATCAATATATGTGTGCACTGGTATGAATATACAGCGTGCATGTGCGCAAGTATGAAGATATCAATATATGGGTGCACTAGTATGAATATACAGTATGCATGTGCGCAGGTATGAAAATATCAATATATGGGTGCACTGGTATGAATATACAGTGTGCATGTACGTAAATATGAAGATATTAATATATATGTGCACTGGTATGAATATACAGTGTACATGTGTGCAAGTATGAAGATATCAATATATGGATACACTGGTATGAATATACAGTGTGCATGTGCGCAAGTATGAACATATCAATATATGTGTGCACTGGTATGAATATACAGTGTGTATGTGTGCAAGTATGAAGATATCAATATAAATATATGCCAATATGCGACAAGTCATGACAATCATCAATGATGCGGTCATCAAGACGATATTTAATTCGTAGCAATCCTATAATGCGAGTGTCATGGCAATCACTAACGGTGTGAGTGTAACATACAAATAGTGCTCGTGCAGCTTGAACCGTTAGTGACAATGCAGTGTTCTATAACTACCATTTCTATATGCAACAAGGAAGGTATGCTACAATACTACATATAAACATCTACGACTAAATATCCTATCACACCCTGACGCTTAACGCCATACGGGCGATTTCCCCGCAGATATTAAATCTACTCACCTGGTCACGTGCTAAGCATAGCCGACCACCTATTTCCCCTTCTTTGCGGCGTCCGATGTACCCGCCTGCGAACCTAGAATTTACACAAAGAATTCATATAAGCAAAATCCTACAAAAACGCGATATCGAAATCAAACGAGAAACTCGCGTCGCGAACTAAACGCGCGTGTGTCCGATACGCTGAAACGTTTGAATACGCGTCTAAAACTACCCCGACACGTCGCGACACACTGGAACACAGAACCCACTCACGTATCACACGTGTCGTGCAAACTAAACTTATTGGAAAAACGATATTAGGCTCCAGATTTTGACTCGGGCCCAAAAGTGAAAAGTTGCATATGACAAAACACTAGAATATGCAGCAGTCTACCCTAGCAAAAACCCCATCGCCCAAGTCCCCTATCTGGCCGCAAATTGCGGCCAGAACGAATAAACTGGCGGCCTGGGTGTGGAATATGGGGCCCGTGCTTTGTGTGTGTGGTCTAGACCTAGTATACATGCTCCAGTTTTCCCAGATTTTGTCTAAAACCACCGGGCCTACAGCAGATCACAGAAAGGTCTAATTTTGCTTTAAAACGTTAAGTTTTGCACTAATTGAAACCCTATGGTATTTTAGTGAAATCTGGGGTTAAACTAAGTTTATGCGGTCCTAATAACACTTAATTAGGCTAGGCTAACCACCAAAAACATCACTTGGCCATAACTCCACACAAATTACCATTTGAGCACTAAAACGCACATTTAACACTAATCGTGGCTAGTTAACACACAAGTTTAGCAAGCTAAGAAGTTGGGCTAGGCAATTATACCTCACTCTCTTGGTCTTAGTGTGCAGGAAGAAGAGGAAGAAGAGGAGGAGGAGGAGGAGGTGTTGCACTACTGCTGCTGCTGCTGAGAATGGTGTTGATGCTGCTGCTGCTACTGCTTCCATTGCTGCTGCTACTTCATGTTGTTGTTGTTGCTTGCTGCTGCTGCTTCTTCTTCTGGTGTTGTTGCTGCAGTTGTTTTGTTGTGTGTGTGAGTGAGAGTTAGAGAGATGTGAGAAATAAAAGAAATGAGAGCACAAGAGTCAACCCCCCCCCTCTCTCTCTTCATTAAATGAGAACATGGGCAAGGCCATGATGTCATTCTCTCCCTCTCTCTCTCTCTCTCTCCAAGTCAACTAAAGCCATATCATTTTCATTTAAAAAAAAATTAACCCAAAATACTTAAATTCAAATTTTAAATTAGCTTAAGGAAAATGGGTTAATCCACCATGGTTGCTAATCATGATCTAACCCTAATTTTAACCTAGTTTACATGCACATGTGTGTGCAAGGCTAAATAAATTCTAATAAAATATTCATTAAATTTGATAAAATATTTAAAAATCGTTTTGGTAAACTTTTTATTAAAAACTATATATTAAAGTATAATTAGCCACTAATCACATCCTAAGGTGTTACAATCTTCCCCCGTTAAAGAAATTCATCCCCGAATTGAAAAATATATAGCTATGCATACCTTCAAAGAGATGAGGGAATTTCTTCCGCATCTCGCCCTCGCCCTCCCAAGTGATCTCTTCACCATTCGGGCTGCACCAAAGCACCTTCACAGATGGCAAGACCTTCGATCGAAGTTTCTTCACCTGCCAGTCTAATATCACGACCGGCTGCTCGGTGAACGAAAGATCGCGCTCGAACTGAACGGTCTGATGCTCAATCATGTGAGAAGGGCCATGAAGGTATTTGCGATGCATCGATGCGTGGAATACGGGGTGAACATCTGGGACGTCGGGTGGAAGAGCCAAACGATATGCTACTACGCCCATACGCTCGAGGATCTCGAAGGGACCTATGAATTTAGGGCTAAGCTTCCCCTTCCGTCCAAACCTCATCACTCCCTTCATCGGAGAGACCCTCAGAAAAACGTGATCGCTAACTGCGAACTCTAATCTGGGGCGGCGTCTGTCAGCATACGATTTCTGCCTGCTCTGAGCTGTCCTCATCCTATCCGAATCAGTTGTATCTTCTCGGTCGTCTCCTATACGATCTGCAGCCCCAAGATACTGCTCTCACTGAGCTCTGTCCAACAGATGAGCGATCTACATCTTTTCCCATACAAGTCCTCGAAAGGTGCCATCTGAATAGTATCCTGGAAACTATTGTTGTAGGAGAACTCCACCAAGGGTAAATGATGATCCCAGCTACCACCAAAGTCTAAAACGCACGCTCGGAGAATGTCCTCGAGAGTCTGAATAGTCCGCTCTGACTGGCCGTCGGTCTGCGGATGAAATGCTATGCTGAAACTCAAGCGGGTGCCCAATGCCTCCTGAAGCCTCTGCCATAGTCGGCTAGTAAACTGGGTGCCTCGGTCAGACACGATACACGTTGGGACTCCATGCAGTCGTACAATCTCATCGATGTATATCTGGGGATACTGAGCAAATCAGAAAGTCGTCTTCACCGGTAGGAAGTGAGCCGCTTTCGTCAATTGATCCACGATCACCCAAATGGAGTCATACCCTCGCCTAGTCCTGAGTAGACCCACAATGAAATCCATCGAAATCTGCTCCCATTTCCACTCCGGAATGGGTAACGGCTGTAGCTCTCCCACTGGCTTCTGGTGCTCGGTCTGGACTTGCTGACAAGTTAGGCATCTCGACACGAAGTCTGTGATGTCCCTCTTCATTCCGTCCCACCAGTAAACATCTCTCATATCACGGTACATCTTGGTGGAACCCGGATGAACACTGTACACCGATCGATATGCCTCCTCAAGAATCTCACGCCGCAGTCCCTCAGCATCTGGTACGCATAGTCTAGTCCCAAATTGTAGTATCCCCTAATCATCAATCACGAACTCGGAAGATCTGCCATGTCCAATCGGTGCCATGATCTCAGAACAACGGTCATAACTATACTGTTCCTCATGTATACGGTCAAGCAACTGTAGGAGTGCACGAACATGCGCAAGCTATCCCCCGATCGGCGTGAACTCGAACTACACTCGGCTGTCGCATAAAATCTGCCAATCTGCCGACGACAGCCTCTGCACTGTGCTCAAACAGGATAGACTACCCCCGGTCCTCCTGCTCAAAGCATCCGCCACTACATTAGCCTTTCCCGGGTGATACAAGATCTCGCAATCATAGTCCTTTACTAGTTCTATCCAACGGCGTTGTCTGAGATTCAGGTCTCGCTGCTGAAATATATACTTTAAGCTCTTATGATTAGTGAATATCTGGCACGACTCGCCGTATAGGTAATGTCGCCAGATCTTGAGTGCAAAGACCACTGCAGCCATCTCCAAATCGGGAGTGGGGTAGTTCTGTTCATGTTTCTTTAACTGTCGTGAAGCATACGCGATCACCCTGTCATGCTGCATCAATACGCACCCTAGCCCCACTCGAGAAGCATCACAATAGACCATAAATACGCCTGATCTTAAAGGCAATGATAACACCGGCGCCGTAGTCAAACAAGTCCGTAGCTGCTGAAAGCTATGCTCGCACTCCTCCGTCCAATCGAAAGGAACTCCCTTCCGGGTCAACCCGGTCAAAGATGCAGCAATACGGGAGAAGTCCTGTACAAATCGCCTGTAGTAGCCGACCAGTCCTAGAAAGCTGCGGATCTCCATAACTGATGTGGGTCTAGGCCAACGCTGAACGGCCTCGATCTTCTTCGGGTCCACACATATACCATCTTGTGTAATCACGTGACCCAAGAAGTCTATGTTATCAAGCCAGAATGCGTACTTAGAGAATTTTGCGAATAGCCGATGCTCCCTCAAAGTCTGCAGTGTGATCCGTAGGTGCTTCTCGTGCTCCACTCGGCTCCGGGAATACACCAAAATATCGTCAATGAATACGATGAAGAACAAATCATGATACGGCCTGAAAATACGGTTCATCAAGTCCATAAACGCTGCTGGGGCGTTGGTGGGTCCGAACGACATCACCAAAAACTCATAATGGCCGTAGCGCGTGCCGAAAGTTGTCTTCGGTATATCCTCATATCGAACCCGCAGATGATGGTATCCTGGTCGCAAGTCGATCCTTGAAAAATATCCTGCACCCTGAAGCTGGTCGAACAAGTCGTCGATGCGTGGCAAAGGATATCTGTTCCGCACGGTAACCCTGTTCAGCTGGCGGTATTCGATACATAAACGCAAACTGCCGTCCTTCTTCTTGACATACAGGACCGGAGCACCCCAAGAAGACACACTGGGTCAAATAAGTCCCTTATCTAGCAAACCTTGCAACTGACCTTTCAACTCACTAAGCTCTGCCGGGACCATCCGATAAGGCGGTATAGAAATAGGCCCTGTGCCGGGAATCAAATCAATACAGAAAACAATATCGCACTCAGGCGGTAGCCCAGGAAGCTCGTCAGGAAAAACATCAGGGAACTCACGAACAATCGGAACCTGGTCCAACGGAACCTCTGTAGCTCTAGTATTACAAACATAGGCTAGGAATCCCTGACATCCCTTCCTCAAAAGCTGTCCAGCGCGAAGAGAAGAAATCAAACTGTGAGGGGCGGCACCACGGTCCCCCTGCACAACAAAAGTCGACTCGCCGGGAAAACAAAATGTAACAGTCTTCTCGCGGTAGTCCACAGACGCATAGCACGTGGCTAATCAATCCATGCCCAAAAGAACGTCGAAGTCCAACATCTCAAGAAGGATCAAGTCGACAGGCAACTCTCTCTCGCCAATACGGACAACACAGGATCGGAACACGTGCCTAGCAACAAACGACTCTCCCACAAGAGTGGTGATTGATATGATTTCGGATTGTGTAGTATGAAATTGTAAAGAAATCACAACCAAAAATTATTTGACCGCAATCAATAACGGTGTCGAATTGTAGCGCGTTAGTAAGTGCGGATCGTCCACAGGGAAAGTGTAATCATTTGTGTTTAGATTTAGATGAGTTGAAACTTTAAAGAAAAGAAAAGAAACAATTCATGATTTGCAATTGAATTTCAAGAATTAGAAAATCTAGATCTAAGAAAACATTAAAATAAAAAAGTGAGAATTTGTGATGATTTCCAAACCGACAATCAAGATTCGAAGTGTGGCTCGTAGGAGTAGATCGGATTTATAGATGTGATGAGATCTAATGATTACATATTCTTATCCATTAACAAATTGATACTAGATCGATGATGATTAATCGAGGTTAAGGATCTTGCGAAGAAGATAGGGTTTTCTCGTCTTATCTTTTATCCTTTCGATGAATCTCATTCATAAACTAGCTTCACATAAATCTAATGATCGATCGTTGATCCCTAATTTCGAGCGAACACAATCAAGAAAGCATCATCTCGAAACTAAGTCATCGATCATTCGATTTACAAGAATTTACAAACGTTATAGAATTTAAGAATTGTAAAAGAATCTAAATCATCATCATTCTATCGATCGTCTCGACTCCTTTACGAGCGGAGTTTACTCAAACATCATAATAACAAACACAATCACAAATTGAGATCGAATCATAATGCTTGAAAAAGATAAGCAAGATATAGAAATTTCACCATTATTTATCGACAAATTTCGTTACAACTCTCTTGAATTTACAAAAGGAAGGAACTAGATCGTCGATTCCGGCTTCGCTCGGCTCCTTGAGTCGCGGATCTCATTGGATCTCTTGCTCCGATGAAATCCGGCGTCGCTTTCTAAAGGATCGAAGGCATCTCACTTGAATAGTACTCGGGATCTTGATCTTGATTTTGGAATTAGAATTAGGGTTAGGGTTTGAGAGGCACAAGCTATGTCACTCAACTTGTAGGTGGAAGAAGATGGAGAATTATTGAACCACCTCAACCCTAGATCTAGGCTCCTTTTTATAGATCTCAAAACCCTAGATCTAGGATTTCAAATTTGAATTTTCCCTCCAAAAATTTGTTAAAGAGAGCCTTCTAGAAATAGTTTGTTAAGTCGAGCCTTCTAGATGAGCCACGTGGAGAATCGGGAGTCTTCTGGAAGCTTGTACCGTTATTTGAGAGCACGTGAGGAAATTTGATCAACTGAAGCCATCAAGCCGCCGCGGATCCACGGCGCAAGCCGGCTCTGGCCACGGATCCGCGGCTTTGTTGAAGCCGTAGGGCTTGAGTCTTCTGTGATGAATTAAGGCTGACTTTTGGGCCTTTTTCCTGATATGTTTAATTTTATTTGGCTTTCTGTATTACTACCAGATCTCAAATCTTGGAGTTGGTGTATTTTTGATCAGCTTTTTTTCCCAATTTTGGCTTTGTTCCTGCAATTTCCTGCACCATTTCTCGAGATAAGAGTTGCGCTATACAAGAATGATGTGATGCCATGATAAACACACAATTTCCTTCGAAATGCCGGTTTTAGAGTACAACACATGCAATCTGATATTTTAGGGATGTTTTGCTAATATGTGCAATATGAATACCGAACACCTCTAGATGACTGCAAAAGATAGGGAAATTGCCGTGTTAGAATTGCAGTATTTTCGACTGATCAAACTCCCCCAAACTTATTTTCGATCGTATCGATCGAACTGTTTTATTAAAAAGAGAAAGAGAAGATAAAGAAAGAGAAAAACTAACTAGCACACTTTCGTAGGCAACACGATTGCACTGAGCATGTGCAACAAGCCTTTAAACCTTCAGGTGTCCCTAGTAGGAGGAATGTTGTCTCCTGAGGGTTTTCAGTGGATTGCACCCATAAAATCCAATAATAAAAGGTACTAACCAACCGATTACTCATGTGCTTGCTTATTTGGTGTATTTTCCTCGTCTTGTACCACCTAAGATTAGCAGTGACTCCCAGATCAGTTGGCCTTAGGGCACTAGGTGAAGAGGCACCCTTGCTATATAATTTTTTTATTGCCCTTGGCGATAACAAAACCAGTATTCATTTTTCTCACCACTTTATATTTTCTTCATTTTTCATTTATTTTATTTCCTTCATACATTAGCTTTAAGACAAGAGCATTTCAAGGTATCCTCTACTATCCCGGGTTTCAAGACGTGTGTAAGTGCGAATAACAGGGTATCAATGTTCAAAATGTTTGGCTTCCATAATAGGAACTATTTTTCAGACTTATTTTTATCCTCAGATTAGCAACTTTTTTCATCTTACTAACCCTTGGGACAACGGCTCATAACTACTTATTACTAGTTCGTATAAGAAAACTTCTAATTTTCTTGGTTTTCTTAAATTTTTCTAATCTCATGGATGTAATTTTTCACTATCTAAAATTTTATTATCTTATTTATGTACAAAAATATTTTTATTTTTTAAATTTTTTTAAATTTTTATAGGTTTTCAAAATTGTTTTGTGCTTATGCAAAGTATGATGCAAATGATGCGAAAATAAGCACAAACCTCCCCCAAACATGTTTTCAACAGTGTCCTCACTGTTGCCATCTGCTAAATCTAGAAAAACCTGTAAGCTTGGGAGGAATTTATTAGTGGGGGAAAAATATATAAGTGAAGATCCTCCCCCAAACTTATTTTTGGCTCAAAATTTTGTAAACAATTTCTTTTCAAGAGCCAGATTATCCCCCCCAAACTTGAATTAAACAATGTTAAGCTTTGAAAATCACATGAGGGGGTCAAAAATCAGTGGTCAATGCCAAGCTTTGCAAAGACCGAAAGTTAACACCAACCATTCAAAAATTTTATCAATGCAGTGCTCTGGTTAGTGGAAGAAGAAGTGGGGAAAGAGTAAGTGGTTGAATAGAATGTATGTGCATCTCATTTTGGAGAGACGATGCAGTGAATGTGATGGATTACTCGCATTCTTTTCACAGTTCAGAAGGAGGGGTGGATGTTCAATTTCATCGATTGGAACATGATTCATCTCAACACCCGTGTCATTCAAAAATGCGAGTTCATCAGCGAAGATTTCCTCAAAAGTTCCATCAATACCCCGATGAATAATGTCATCACAAAGTGCGGGGTGATCTTCAGACTCTAAAAACGGTTCATAATCAGTGTTAGTTGTTGACCCGGACATCTCGGTGGAAGAATCCGTATGTGTATGATACATAGTTGGGTCAAACAACAACGTATGAAAAGAGTCTAGATCAGTATCAGGAGGATCATCAAATTCGCTGTTGTCGATATCCATTAAGTCGACAGAACAGACATGAGCAGTAGGTTTGGAGGGTATACTTCCCAACTTATAAATGTTCAGCTCAATAGACCTATTCCCGAAGGATAGGGTCATAGAGCCATTACGACAGTTGATGATAGCGTTGGAAGTGGCCAAAAAGGGGCAACCTAAAATCACCAGAATTTGATTCCATGGGTTCGCTACAGGCTGTGTATCAATTACAATAAATTCCACAGGGAATATAAATTCCCCGATTTTTATTAACACATCCTCCAGTTCATCCCTAGGTTTGGTGATTGATCGGTCGGCCATCTGGAGAGTTATGCTCGAGGGCTTTAACACTCCGATACCTAATTGCTCGTAAACTGAATATGGAAGCAAGTTAACACTGGTGCCAAGGTCTAGTAGAGCACGGTTGATGTGTTTTTCCCCAATAGAAATAAAAATAGTAGGGCATCCAGGGTCCTTACGTTTCCATGGTAATTGTTGGGGGAAAGCCGTATCTACAGTCTTTGCCATGAATATCTTCTTGGGCACTTGAGTCTTCCTCTTCCTAGTGCACAAGTTCTTAAGAGTTTTCACATAGGATGGAACTTGTTAGATGGCATCTAGGAGAGGGATGTTGATGTTTACTTGCTTAAAAATGTCTATAATCTTCTCCATATGTGGACTCGATTTGTTAGCCCTTAACCGATTAGGATAAGGTGTTTTAGCAATAAGCGCTGGGTCCATCATAGGAGAAGGAAGTGTGTGTGGACCCGATCCCAGAATAGAAGTGGGGATCGTCCGTGGAGAACTAGAAGAACTAGGCTGAGGTGGCGAGTCTTTTGGGAAACGAAGAATAGGCTCGCAAGAAGGTGGTGGGGTAGAAGAACTGGGTCAGAATTAGAAGTAGAAGTGGAAGGAAAGGTCTCAGCCGGGGTGTTATTGATTGATTTTTCAATATCATCAAACTCTTCCCCAACGTGATTGCCAAGCACTCTTCCAGATCTCAACGTGATTGCATCCACATGATGTGAATATCCAGGATTGGGTAAAGGTTGAGCTGGAAGTTTCCCTTTTTCTCTCGCACTCATTTCAGTTTTTAGTTGTGCAATTTGTGCTTCCATCGATTTGATATTCTCATTTTGAGAGACAATGATCTTCATCACATTCTCGACGGAAGATTGCAAACTTGTCATTCCTTGGATGGATTGTTTCATGAAAGTATCCAAGGTTTGTGCTAGTGCAGAGGTATTATCTATACCGGTCAATTGCAAAGAGTTTTCATGTGGTGCAAAGGTGTTGGCCGGATTTTGGAAGTTTTGTGATTGGTAAGGGTGTTAACTCAATTGAAGTGGTGGTTGCTGTTGTGGTGGAGGGACCCTTTGAAAATTGTTTTGGGTTGGAACCGTATTTTGAGATTGTGATTGGTTCCAAGTAAAGTTAGGGTGATTCCTTCAACCCTGATTATATGTGGTAGAAAATGGATCGTTTCTAGGTCTTTGTTGGAAAGCAGCATTGGTATGCTCGTGACCTTGAAACGGAGAATTTAGTGGACATTCTTCCGTGAGATGTGATGGATCAGAACAACATCCACATACAGTTTTGGAGAGTGGCATTTGATTTAGGGCGGCAGCTAAAAATTTGTTTTCCATAGCATCGAATTTCTTGTGTAAAGCTGAAATTTCAGCTCTAATTCCTATGGAAATATCATTGCCATCCCTAGATGATTGACTCACACCTTCCCACTGTAAAGATATTTCAGCGAAATCTTCTAGAAATTTCCAGGCTTCCCCATCATCTTTAGTCATGAAGTTGCCTTGACACATGGATTCAAGGGTCTGTCTTGTGTTAGGATTAATGCCCTCATAAATGATTCGGCACAGATCCCATCTAGGGATTCCGTAATGTGGATATTGGACTAACAGATCCTTGAAGCGTTCAAGACATTTTGAAAATGGTTCATTTGGAAGCTGGGTGAATTGATTTATTTCGCTACGGACTCGAGCTGTTTTATGATGTGGGTAGAATTTCTTAAGAAATGCTTTGACGAATTCTTCCCAACTTGAAATGGAATGTGCGATAGTGTTATACAGCCACTTCTCGGCTATATCGCACAAGGTAAATGGGAGAAGATGAAGACGCATTGCATCCATAGAAAGCTGTGAAGTACCCATCATTGCGCATACATTTTCAAATTTGGTGATAAGCACGTATACGTCCTCAGTCTCGAGACCGTGATATTTGGGTAGAAGGTTGATGTATTGGGGTTTTATCTGAAAATTATCACCGTTGGCGGGTGGAATAGAAAGACAGGTGGAAAGGGGACCTCGAATAGGATAGCATCTCTCTTGGAGAGAGATGCGGGGTGGATTCTGCGCACCAACGGACGGCGGCAGAGTAGTGGTAAAGAAGTTCAATGGAGACAGATCCATCGATGTGGGTGTGGTGGTGGGTAAAAGAGAGGTAAATGTAGAAATACCGACTTTAGGGTCGATCGGGGGGACGCGGACTAAACGGGCACTAGAATCCAGTGTACAGACTATCTTGCACTAAAAAGGGTTAGTACAAGTGGCAGCGTTAATTTATAATTAGGGGAAAGAATGAATGTGATTGGTGTTTGTTTTGAAAAATTTACGGATTTTTGAAAAAATGATGCGAGCACACAAATGCAACAAGCAATACCCTAAAATCTATTGGTCACCTAAGTCAGGCTCTAGACCGCTCCTAACTGCCAAAAGACAAGTCGGAGAATAAATCCTCCACTGCCTCTTTATCTCCCTGTGGCCAGGTAAGTGTCAGGTTAGTGGGAAGGTACTCTACTACGTAAGTAGTGGGCCTAATTAATAACCACTAGCCTTAGACACGCTTGCCTTAGATACCACAAAAGAAACGCGGATAAGCAATGAGTTACCCACGGTCTTCTCTTGTCCTAAGTGAATGCGACGATCCTTAGAGTCATCTCTAGATATTTTTTAGTTAATGAGGGTAAATGCGGATGCAAGTTTGTGATTTTTTGGGGCTTAGAAAGGGTAATGAACTCCCCACCTAATCTGGATTTGGCCATGCCCCTTAATTTCCGTATTAATATGCAAACAACCAAAAACAAAAACACGCCCAATTTTTATTGCTTTTTGCGGCACTGCGATTATTTGGAAAGAAACCTGCAGAAATTTGTTAATTGGAGCAGGCAGGGAAGGAGATAAGAAAGTAAGAAGAATACCTGCAAATTTTGGTACAGAGAACAGGTCAAACTACGGCGGATCCGCCGCAATTGCGCATTAATGCCGCGGAATCGCGGTTTAAAGAACTGTTCACTGCACAAAAATTCTTCTGCAAGCTACTGTTCACTCTTTGAGCTCTCTGGAAATTTCTGAAAAAAAATTCCACAGCTCCAATGATTCCAGATTTCCTCGCACAAATCACAACAATTCGTATTAGTGTTTGCTCGAATTTTGATCTAAAAATTATAATGGAATAAATGTTTCAACTCAAATTTCAAAATACGAATAATTAGCGCACTATCCCCGGCAACGGCGCCATTTGATTGATATGATTTCGGATTGTGTAGTATGAAATTGTAAAGAAATCACAACAAAAAATTATTTGACCGCAATCAATAACGGTGTCGAATTATAGCGCGTTAGTAAGTGCAGATCGTCCACAGGGAAAGTGTAATCGTTCGTGATTCGATTTAGATGAGTTGAAACTTTAAAGAAAAGAAAAGAAACGATTCATGATTTGTAATTGAATTTCAAGAATGAGAAAAAAAACTAGATATAAGAAAACATTAAAATCAAGAAGTGAGAATTTATGATGATTTCCAAACCGACAATCAAGATTCGAAGTATGGCTCGTAGGAGTAGATCGGATCCATAGACGTGATGAGATCTAATGATTTCATGTTCTTACCCATTAACAAATTGATACTAGATCGATGATGATTCATCGAGATTAAGGATCTTGAGAAGAAGCTAGGGTTTCCTCGTCTTATCCTTTATTCTTTCGATGAATCTCATTCAAAAACTAGCTTTACATAAATCTAATGATCGATCGTTGATCCCTAGTTTCGAGCGAACACAATCAAGAAAGCATCGTCTCAAAACTAGGTCATCGATCATTCGATTTACAAGAATTTACAAACGTTATAGGATTTAAGAATTGTAAAAGAATCTAAATCATCATCATTCTATCGATCGTCTCGACTCCTTTACGAGCGGAGTTTACTCAAATATCATAATAACAAACACAATCACAAATTGAGATCGAATCATAATGCTTGAAAAAGATAAGAAAGATATAGAAATTTCACCTTTATTTATCGACAAATTTCGTTACAACTCTCTTGAATTTACAAATGGAAGGAACTAGATCGTCGATTTCGGTTTCGCTCGGCTCCTTGAGTCGTGGATCTCCTTGGATCTCTTGCTCCGATGAAATCCGGCGTCGCTTTCTAAAGGATCGAAGGCATCTCGCTTGAATGGTACTCGGGATCTTGATCTTGATTTTGGAATTGGAATTAGGGTTAGGGTTTGAGAGGCACAAGTTGTGTCACTCAACTTGTGGGTGGAAGAAGATGGAGAATTCTTGAACCTCCTCAACCCTAGATCTAGGCTCCTTTTTATAGATCTCAAAACCCTAGATCTAGGATTTCAAATTTGAATTTTCCCTCCAAAAGTTTGTTAAAGAGAGCCTTCTAGAAATAGTTTGTTAAGTCGAGCCTTCTAGTTGAGCCACGTGCAGAATCGGAAGTCTTCTGGAAACTTGTACCGTTATTTGAGAGCACGTGAAGAAATTTGAGCAACTGAAGCCATCAAGCCGCCGCGGATCCACGGCTTTGTTGAAGTCGTAGGGCTTGAGTCTTCTGTGATGAATTAGGGCTGACTTTTGGGCATTTTCCTGATATGTTTTCTGTATTACTACCAGATCTCAAATCTTGGAGTTGGTGTATTTTTGATCAGCTTTTTGTCCCAATTTTGGTTTTGTTCCTGCAATTTCCTGCACCATCTCTCGAGACAAGAGTTGCGCTATTGATTTGTATCTCAAAAACTATCTATTAACCGCAATCAAGAACGGTGTCGCATGTAGCTAGCCGGTGAGTACGGGTCGGTCCACAGGGATGTTGTGAATTTCTTAATCGCTCAATCGAGTTAATTCCGATGGGTGTTCGGATTTCTTATTAAATCTAAAAACTAAATCTATCATTTATCTAGGGCAAACAATTAAATTTAACTAGGGCAAGAAATTAAAGATCTATCTAGGGCAAGGAATTAAATTTAATCTAGGGCAGAGAATGAAAAATTACCTAGGGCAAGAATTGAAATTACCTACTTACTTTACAGATGGCTCTCTCCAAACATCAACACAAAACTTGTCAGATCTGAATTTCTGAAATGAAAAGAGGCATCGATACTTTCCAAAAGAAATCTAAATTTTATTGATAAAAAGAGGCATAGAGAGGCATAAGCCTTTACAATGATTTAGAGTTCCTATTTATAGAGGATAGGAAACCCTAGGTTACAATTGATTCGCACGTCTACATTTACCAAAATATCCTTAGGAAGACCTAGTCAAAGTAGACTCCAAACTTTGGTAAAATATTATGTCTTTGTCTCTTTAAAAGGAAGTATTGGGCCTTGAAATTTCTTTTGTGGGCTCTTCTGTCTTTGGGCTTCCTTATTATTTGGTTCTTTTATTAAAAAAGCTTCTATGTTTCTTCCAGATCTTCAGTGAATAATTGTGGTGGACTTTTAACCTTTCGCTTTGTAATCTTGGACCTTGCATTGCCTTGTACTTTGTGAATTTTATCTTTGATGCAGGCTTGATCAAGAGTCTTCTGTTTGTTGGTCAAACTCCACTTTTGCATCGTCTTTTCATTGTTCTCACTGTTTTCTGTCCAAGAACCTGTAACCTGTAATATGTAGCAGATATGCGTCAAAAGCACCTGTTTATTTATAAAAAGAATAAGAATGGGGAATATAATAATACAATATTATGGTATGAACAAATACCCTCAAACTTATTTTTTATTCTCTACAAAAACCTAACCGCACTTTAGCAGGGAAATGCGGTTGTACTGAGCTCGTGCAACAAGCCGTTAAACCTCTAGGTGTCCCTAGTAGGAGGAGTGTTGTCTCCTGAGGGTTTTCAGCGGATATTACCCACAAAATCCTATCAATTCGGCTTTTCGACTTTTGTTCTCCAATTAAGTTTTCTAACAAAGAATTCTATTATCGTCGACTCGTAAATTATCCACCCACATTCTTCACACTTCCTCATCATCTAACTTAAGATTATACATGTTCTATTGACTTACTTAGCTTTCGGCATCTCTTAAGTTTTCCTTCTAGGGTTCCATCCCAACTTAGGAATTTTTATCAACTCTATTAAAGATACAAGTTCTATTCTTCACTCCTTTCTCTCATCTAAACTCCAATCACATACCCCTACGTGTGTGTTTAAATCACCCCTACACTTGGAAATTCAAATCAAGCAATCATACTCTTGTCAGTTGTCCAAAGCACTTCTTAATAGATGATTTTTTAATTGAATTTTGCTTACATATCCTGCATGCGACCGTTAATACTTCTTGAGGTATCAATGACCGATTACAAAATGCGTTTGCACTTTATAGCGTAATTCCTAGTCTTGCAACATCCAAGGCTTTAGCAGTGACTCCCAAACCAGTTGGTCTAAGGCACTAGGTGATGAAGCACCCTCGCTAAATATTTTTCTATTTTTGCAGCCTTAAGTAATCATAAAAACCAGTATCCATTTTTTTATTCTTTATTCACACTTATATATTTTTTTTCATTTTCATTGTACTAAGGACTTTAGACAAGAGCATTTTAAGGTCTCTTCTACTATTCCAAGTTTCAAGGTGCGTGATTGTGCAAATTGTAGGGTATACATTTTCAGAATCTAGACTTAAGTTAGGAATTATTTTTCAAACTTATACTCTAATAAAAATATCAATATTTTTCTCTTGTTTCAACTTAGCCCAAGAACTGAACTCAAAATTTGCCTATTTCTAAATAAACTACAAAGACATATACTCTCTACCGTTAAATTTTAAGGAAGGTTATTTTTAGGGTTTTTAATTTACTAAGTCTAAGATCAAGTTGCTCCTAACCAGTTAACCTATTTGTCAAACTTAAATCAAATATGCCAAAATTGAATACAATAATTTTTTTAATTTTTGAAATTATCAAATTTTTATGGGTTTTCAAATAAGTATGCAAATGCAAAAATATACATATGAATGCGAAGGAAGAAGACGTACTGAGCATGCCCCCAAACTTAAACTTGACAGTGTCCTCACTGTCATGCTGTACCAAGACGGTCAAAATTGTCGGCACTCCCATGTTTATTTATTAAATTTTTTTTTCTTTTTCATTTTTCATTTTTTTTATTTTGTTAATAGAAAAACAAAAAACATATATACATATATACAATAAGGTCCCCCCCAAACTAAGCAAGGCCTTACATAAGCCAAAGGTGAGCACCAACCATTCAAAAATCTTATTGTGGTAATGGTACGGTTGGTGAAAGAATGGGGTGTAAAGGAAAGAAATGAGAAACACGCGAGACTGTGTGGAAAGAAGAATGGTAGAATATGGTCTCGGTGGGGGAAAAGTATGGCGGAGAAGAGAAAGAAGTGTAGCACGATCTTGAGGGTGTAAATCAAGTGAATAAATTAGCACAATTTGTGATGACCGATGTGTTAAAAACGATTGTGCTAATCTATTAACCCGTCGAGAAATAGGGTCGAATCCCTCAAGATTCGCAAGAAAATATGGGTACGTCGAACTTGGTAAAGAAAATGAAAGCGTAATGGTCTCTTGGACGGTCGGAACGATAGGACGGACGAAAGGGAGTGAATCAGGGATAGTCTCATTCTCACCGTAGTAAACTGTCTCGAACTGGAAAGATTCCATCAATGGTTCGAAACAACTGTAAGCAACCGAGCCTGATGGTTCAACTAACTCATCTGAAAATTCAAAGGACTCAAACTCGGGTGGTGAGTCATCAACATCGTCCGAAAAAGTGAAACACTCGTAAGTGTTATCGGCTGTGAGAACTGTGTCAGATTCAAAGGAAAATTTTTCAAGCTCACAGTCTTCAAGTGTGATCTTTTGCATGGTCGGAACGATGGAAATGAGGGAGAGTGATATAACAATTAAAGGTTCAGGATGATGAATTGGAAAATCCGACACATCAAACAAAAATGGTTCAACCTCGATATTATCCTCAATACTCTCCTCAATACTATCCTTATAATTCTCCTCAATATTTAACTCATCCATGCAATTATCATCAAAATCAAGACGCATATGAAGTTCGGGAGAAACGTTTAATGACTCGGGATGATGAATTGGATATAAAATTTCAATCAAATCGACGGGTTCATCATCCAAAATATTCCCGGCGTCTATATCCTCAATCAAGTGAAAATCAATATTTTCTGACACCTCATCAAAAGCATGGATATTTATCAATTTAGGTTCTAGAGTGGAGGTGTAAAGATCGAAAGGATTAGATGGGGTTTCACTCGAAAAGGGTTCTTCACAATTTGGCAAATCAAGTACTACAAAATCACACAACTCGTTTTTATTTTCAACAGGTGAACTATTTAGGGCAATCGATGGAAAATCGGAGTTGTGGGCTTCAATTGGGTAAGGGTATGTTTGATTTGGAAATGTGTAGAACTCACTCGCTCCTCTCAAATTCTAACTCTGTCCAACCACCTCCTCATACATTGAAAAATTTGAAGCTAGTTGGAAACTAGCTACCGGTTCAGCAGGTTGCATAAGGGCGGCCATGGACGCTTCCACATTCCTAGTCATTTTGTTTGTTGCAGCAATATAAGCTTCCAACGACTGTTCCAAACTAGACATGGGTTGTGAATGGGTTTCGGTAAAAGATTCAAAACTGTTTGGATACGTGAAACTCCCAAATGGCTGTGTAGAAGTAATGTCTAGTGAAGGTGGGTAGAACTGGTAGGAAATGGATGGTTGGACAGGAGTAGGGTCAACATGTGGATAAAAAGGTGAATGAACTTGTTGATCCCTAGAACTAGATGTGTTGAGAGGGGTGAAAGATCGGCTACGAGATTAAGCAATATGCTCAGCAATGGACATCGGTTTAGGAGTTACAACAGGACTTGAAAAAGTGGTATCAACGTACGAAGGTGGTGAAGGTTGACATGGTTGACACAAAGTGGGTTGCAACGTCAAACTGTTTCTCCTAGACGCTTCTATTTGATCTTTCAAAGATATTTTTGGCATGGAGGGATTTTCTTTAAATCGACCGAAACAATTGACGTACGAAGCAAAGTTAGGTTCGGGATACCAAAGTTCGGAAAGTGATTTATGATGTGGGGTACCCATGTTAGAAGAAAGGGGAAAAGAAAGAAGGTTGGGTGGTGCAAGGATTTCTTAGCGGCAAAATTTTGCAAGTTTTTATAAAAGATTTTTCCTTTTTCCTCTTTTTTTTTATTTGGAACTGTTTGCAAAAAAGATTTTTTTGATAAAGGGCTAAGACACACTTTCGATCAACCAAAAATGCACAATCAGGCCTAGATCTAGGGTCACCTAGGTCAGCTAGACAGCTCCTAACTGTTCCAAAGGGCTAGAGATAGGACCTCAAACCGTCTCTTCACCGCCAATTGCGGCCAGGTAAGTGCCAGGTAAGTGGGAAGGAACCACAATAGTGGGCCTAATTAATAACTACTAGCCTTTGACACACTTGCCTAGACACCGCAAAGTCAGGTTAGGATAAATGGTCGATGCCTATAACTAGTACTCTGTCCTATTGAGCTCGAAGTCCTTAGGGCTGGGTCTAGTATTTTTTAATTAAAAGTGGTCAATGCAAATGCCTTATGTGATTTCTGGGGTCCTGAGAAGGGTGATGAAATCCCCACCCAATCTGAATTGGTCAAAAGTCCCTTAAAGTCCGATTAAAGATATGCAAAACGGTAAATCATTTACAATCAAATATTTTTATTTTATGCGCGGCGCAAAGAATCCTGCACAAGCTTTGTTATTGAGAAGGGGGAAGATTTTTAAGCGCAAAGAATCCTGCAGGAGATTTGACAAAAGATATATTTTAGGTTGCAGAGGGGGGAAAAAGGAAACAAACAGTGAAAATTTCGCACGATGACGTCAGCATTACGCGGCGGTTCAGCGGCGGAAGCGCGCTTGTGCGGTGGAATGGCGGCGGTACGGAGGCATCAGGTCTCCAAAAAAATTGTGCTGTTCTGATTTTCCAACCTCTTTCTGTTCTGATGTATCTTTTTCTGTTTCGAATTCTGGATTTTTCCAGATCCGTCTCGATTGTAGATCCTGCAAAATTCAAACAAAAAATACCCTTCACAAAATACAAAGATGATAAATTTTTATATTTTTTGATTTTTCAGTTTTTATGATTTTTTAATTTTATATTAACCCAAAATTGCAAGAAGAAAATGACACACCATCCCCGGCAACGGCGCCATTTGATTTGTATCTTAAAAACTATCTATTAACCGCAATCAAGAACGGCGTCGCATGTAGCTAGCTGGTGAGTACGGGTCGGTCCACAGGGATGTTGTGAATTTCCTAATCGCTCAAACGAGTTAATTCCGATGGGTGTTCGGATTTCTTATTAAATCTAAAAACTAAATCTATCATTTATCTAAGGCAAAGAATTAAATTTAAATAGAGCAAGAAATTAAAGATCTAACTAGGGCAAGGAATTAAATTTAATCTAGGGCAGGGAATGAAAAATTACCTAAGGCAAGAATTGAAATTATCTACTTACTTTACAAATGGCTCTCTCCAAATATCAACACAAGACTTGTCAGATCTGAATTTCTGAAATAAAAAGAAGCATCGATACTCTCCAAAAGAAATCTAAATTTTATTGATAAAAAGAGGCATAGGGAGGCATAAGCCTTTACAATGATTTAGAGTTCTTATTTATAGAGCACAGGAAACCCTAGGTTACAATTGATTCGCACGTCTACATTTACCAAAATATCCTTAGGAAGACCTAGTCAAAGTAGACTCCAAGTTTTGGTAAAATTTTATGTCTTTGTCTCTTTAAAAGGAAGTATTGGGCCTTGAAATTTCCTTTGTAGGCTTTTCTGTCTTTGGGCTTCCTTATTATTTGGTTCTTTTATTAAAATAGCTTCTATGTTTCTTCCAGATCTTCAGTGAATAATTGCGGTGGACTTTTAACTGTTCACTTTGTAATCTTGGACCTTACATTGCCTTATACTTTGTGAATTTTATCTTTGATGTAGGCTTGATCAAGAGTCTTCTGTTTGTTGGTCAAAGTCCACTTTTGCATCGTCTTTTCATTGTTTTCACTGTTTTCTGTTCAAGAAACTGTAACCTGTAATATGTAGCAAACATACGTCAAAAGCACCTGTTTATTTATAAAAAGAATAAGAATGGGGAACATAATAATACAATATTATAATATGAACAGCTATACAAGAATGATGCGATGCCATGATAAACACACAATTTCCTTCGAAATGTCGGTTTTAGAGTACAACACATGCAATCTGGTATTTTAGGGATGTTTTACTAATATGTGCAATATGAATACCGAACACCTCTAGATGAATGCAAAAGATAGGGAAATTGTCGTGTTAGAAATGCAGTATTTTCGACTGATCAAGTGGTCACAACAAGCGGCTGATCAAGCAAACCAGACTCTCTACCCAAACTCGGCACGAAGTGTGTGGAAATGTACGAGTGCGTGGATCCGGGATCAAACAACACGTGTGCATCAACAAAACATACTGATAGGGTACCTGAGACCACTACATTGGATGCCTGCGCGTCCTGATGCGTCAACGCGAATACCCGTGCATGTCCTCCACCTGCGAGTGGCGATCCCGTAGTAGCAACTGGCTGTACTCTGCCGGCAGCTGGCTGTCCTCTGCCTCGGCCACCTTGTCCTCTATGAGTAAACCCTCCGCGACCACGGCCTCTCTGTGCATGAGTTTGACGCGGAGCAACAGTAAGTACTATAGGCAACGCCCTCTGGGGTGGGGTAGGCGGAAGTGTGACATGTAGTACTGCTGCCTCCCTCCGGCGTATCTCGGTACAATCTCTGATGCGGTGACGGGGACTACCACACCCAAAGCATCCACGTAACGACTGCTAACCCTCCTGGGGATAAGAGCTAAACATCTGACCTCGCCCCGAGTCTCTGCTACCTGTACGACGTCTATCACGGCGTCGGAATGGGAGTCTTCGTGTTGTTGTATCAGTATGAACACTCTTCGGCCCTGGAACTACCGAAGTCTCTGCAAGACGCTCCTCGACTAATAGGGCTGCGTCTACAGCTGCTGCATAAGTCTCGCAATGCTACGCGCTGATCGCGAGGAACAGTGGGGTAAGTAAGCCTCGAACAAATCTCCTGACTCGCATCTCCTCAGTAGCCACTAGGTATGGGGCATAAACAGATAGCTCGGTGAATAGTACATCGTACTCTGCCACTGTCATCTCCGGCGTCTGGCGTAAGGACTCGAACCTGCGTGCTCGGGCTTCCCTGACACTCTGGGGAAGGAAAAGGGCTAGAAACACCATCACAAACTCGGTCCAGGTCATAGGAGGAAGACCTGTTGCTCTGCCCTTCTCGACCGATTCACACCATTTCTGCGCAAGACCTTCCAGGCGAAAGCCCGTGAACTCTACCCATCTCGCATCTGAGCATCTGAGTGAACGACATATCCGGGGCATCCTATCAATGAAAGACTGTGAGTCCTCGGTTGCATCGGTGCCTGTGAAGACCGGAGGCTTCAGCCTCATGAACTCTTGATAGCGATACCGTGATGACCTCTGTAGCTGCAGGGGCAACTGCCTATACTGTAGGTACCATCGCGGTCCCCGTAACGGGTGGAACTAGCTCTGGTCGCTGCGCTTGAAGCGCTCGATTAACGACCCAATCATCTGGCGCATCTCCTGTATACCGGCCCCTAGCATGGCGATCTGATCTATCGTAGGAGGAACAGTCTGCTCTGGTACAACAGGTGTACTACCCGGGTCAGTTCTCGTCTCAGACGAGTCAACTCGAATCTTGGCTCTCGCGGCCGCTCTCTGCGCTCTCTTAGTCTTTAGCGGCATAGTGGCTGAAAAGAAAGTAGGATTCGATAAGGATACAGAAATCGAATCACAAGAATGTATACAATCAGGAAGGAACTTCAATCAATAAGTCCTAAGGTCGCTTAGGCGGAGTACCGTGTCGTGAGTATGCCGCGGAACATACGCACGCTACGTCACTCTGCTTCAGCAACCTACTCCATCATACCAAGGTCATCCTACAATCCGAAAGGTAAAACCTACGCTTTGATACCAACTTTGTCACGACCCAAAATTCGGCCCGTAACCGGCACTTAATCACGTAACGTCTACAGGCGTAACGCGACTAAGTAAGCCGAAAACCAGAAATCAAAACCATTAAAAGTAATGAGTGTTAAAACATTTAATAGAAACTTTTGTTAAAACGTTTGGAAAACCTTAGGTAATTTAGTAAAATTCTTTAAAATTCAAATTATTATCTTAAAAATTTTGGCAGTATTTCCTTTGTAAAAACTAGCCCCGAAATCGGGTACAAGGCATTATATGAGTAAAATGATGTACAATAAGAATAAAGCATCCCAAATGGGAGCAATCAAGCCCAACAGCGAAAACAATCACCACAATGATAATATATGACGCCGTAGCGAAGAATGAGTAAAAATAAATGAAGACAGCATGAAATATATAACTGCATAAATAAAGTCGGCTCACAACGAGCTCGACACCAGAGTACAAACAATATACATCGTCCTCACAACTGGTCTCTAAGTCAATACATAAGTAGTAGATGGAGAATACTAGATACAATGGTGTATACAACTGGAAAAATAAACAGATACCGTACAAAAACCCACCTATCGGCAAAAGGGCTCCCGCGCCAATTGCAGTGGTATCTGTATCAAAAGATGCAAGAAAGCAGCCTGCCGCGACTACTCTGAGGGGAAACCTGCAAACACTGTGGTACAACGAGGGTGAGTTGCCAACTCATGAATAGTAAATAACATATAAAGGTAATCGCGAGTATGCACGTACTACGATACTCTAACCTATGACAACAGATAACATCTATATGAGCTGGATGCGCAATAATCATGCAACAAGTGCGATCTAATAACATCTCAATATGATAAGCAGAGTATGCAATAATCGTGCATAGCATGTGCAATCTAATAACATCTATATAGGATGAGAAGAGTATGCAATAATCGTGCATAGCATGTGCAATCTAATAACATCCATATAGGATGAGCAGGGTATGCAATAATCGTGCATAGCAAGTCTACTCTATCAGGTACTACAGATACAAGATGAGATGTATAACACTGAATGCTGAGCATGGGAATAAATAACATCTACAAGGAATGCCAACGTGGAAAATAACCGGTGTCCATCAATACACCTAAATCCCAGTAAAACTCAGGCGCCGTCACTCTAATCGGCCCTCAAATCCTGTAAATCTCATAGAATCGTGAGTGCCCAACATCGGCACTCGAAATATCATAAAATAATCGTGTCCAGCATCGACACGCAAATACTCAAGTGTCAGGCTCCGTCAGTCCGGATCGGCCCACGAGCTCCGTCTACGGAATCGGCTCTCGGCTCCGGCAGTACGTGTCATCCCGTATCCATCTATCGACTCTGGTCGGTATCCTCCGAATAACCACCAGGTCCAACCAATCACCGGTAGGTAGTAGTCCCTCCGCCGGGCTCACCGTCTAACAATACGAGTCTTCTTACCCCGGGGTACCATACCGGATCCACCATGTACCCGCAATTGGTGCCTACCACTCCTCGAATTGGGTATACTTATACAAGCTCTCTGGAACCGAGAAAACTCATGGTGGACGCACTGAAATATCATATCAAGGGAAATCGGGTCTTTTAAAACAGTGCGTATTTTCTTAAAATAATACCACGGTTCTCAAATCTAGAAATCCCATAAATCAAAACTCAATGCGTAAATCCATGCAATGTGTCATATGACACTAAGAGTAAAAAGAGAAAACCGCTCTTTTAAAATAATCCAGTTTTGAAAATATCTCATGCGGACCCTATTTTCTTGAAATCGAATCGATACCATCCATGTATGTAACATATGCATGTATGTAGGTATGGATGTGCAAATGGATATATACGTGAATATGAGTGTAGCACTACTATGAATATACAGTATGCATGTGCGCAAGTAGGGATATATCAATATATGTATGCACTGGTATAAATATACAGTGTGCATGTGCGCAAGTATGAAGATATCAATATATGTGTGCACTATTATGAATATACAGTATGCATGTGCGCAAATATGAAGATATCAATATATGTGTGCACTGGTATGAACATACAGCGTACATGTGCGCAAGTATGAAAATATCAATATATGAGTGCACTGATATGAATATACAGTGTGCATGTGCGCAAGTATGAAAATATCAATATATGGATGCACTGGTATGAATATACAGTGTGCATGTGCGCAAGTATGAAAATATCAATATATGGGTGCGTTGGTATGAATATACAGTGTGCATGTGCGCAAGTATGAAGATATCAATATATGGGTGCACTGGTTTGAATATACAGTGTGCATGTGCGCAAGTATGAAGATATCAATATAAATATATGCCAATATGCGACAGGTCATGACAATCATCAATGATGCGATAATCAAGACGATATATAATTCGTAGCAATCCTATAATGCGAGTGCCATGGCAATCACTAACGGTGTGAGTGTAACATACAAATAGTGCTCGTGTAGCTTGAACCGTTAGTGACAGTGCAGTGTTCTATAACTACCATTTTTATATGCAACAAGGAAGGTATGCTACAATACTATATATAAACATCTACGACTAAATATCCTATCACGTCCTGACGCTTAACGCCATACGGGCGATTTCCCCGTGTAGATGTTAAATCTATTGACCTGGTCGCATGGTAAGCGTAGCCGACTATCTGTTTCCCCTTCTTTGCGGCGTCCGGCGTACCCGCCTGCGAACCTAGAATTTACACAAAGAATCCATATAAGCAAAATCCTACAAAAACGCGATATCGAAATCAAACGAGAAACTCGCGTCGCGAACTAAACGCGCGTGTGTCCGATAGCTGAAACGTGTGCATACGCCTCTAAAACTACCTCGACACGTCGCGACACACTGGAACACAGAACCCACTCACGTATCACAGGTAGCGCGTGATTGATTCTATTTTCCGGTGTGTGTTGTTTGAAAATGTGTAAAGAAATCACAACCAAAAATTATTTGACCGTAATCAACAACGGTGTCGAATGTAGCGCGTTAGTAAGTGTGGATCGTCCACAGGGAAAGTGTAATCGTTCGTGTTTCGATTTAGATGAGTTGAAACTTTAAAGAAAAGAAAAGAAACGATTCATGATTTTTAATTGAATTTCAAGAATGAGAAAAAAAAACTAGATATAAGAAAACATTAAAATCAAGAAGTGAGAATTTATGATGATTTCTAAACCGACAATCATGATTCGAAGTATGGCTCGTAGGAGTAGATCGGATCCATAGACGTGATAAGATCTAATGATTTCATGTTCTTATCCATTAACAAATTGATACTAGATCGATGATGATTCATCGAGGTTAAGGATCTTGCGAAGAAGCTAGGGTTTCCTCGTCTTATCCTTTATCCTTTCGATGAATCTCATTCAAAAACTAGCTTCACATAAATCTAATGATCGATCGTTGATCCCTAATTTCGAGCGAACACAATCAAGAAAGTATCGTCTCGAAACTAGGTCATCGGTCATTCGATTTACAAGAATTGACAAACGTTATAGGATTTAAGAATTGTAAAAGAATCTAAATCATCATCATTCTATCGATCGTCTCGACTCCTTTACGAGCGGAGTTCTACTCAAACATCATAATAACAAACACAATCACAAATTGAGATCGAATCATAATGCTTGTATTAAAAGATAAGCAAGATATAGAAATTTCACCTTTATTTATCGACAAATTTCGTTACAACTCTCTTGAAATTTACAAAAGGAAGGAACTAGATCGTCGATTTCGACTTCGCTCGGCTCCTTGAGTCGCGGATCTCCTTGGATTTCTTGCTCCGATGAAATCCGGCGTCGCTTTCAAAAGGTTGAAGGCTTCTTGCTTGAACGGTACTCGGGATCTTGATCTTGATTTTGGAATTGGAATTAGGGCTAGGGTTTTTGAAGCACAAGTTGTGTCACTCAACTTGTGGGTGGAAGATGATGGTAATTTCTTGAACACCCTCAACCCTAGATCTAGGCTTCTTTTTATAGATCTCAAAACCCTAGATCTAGGATTTCAAATTTGAATTTTCCCTCCAAAAGTTTATTAAAGAGAGCCTTCTAGAAATATTTTGTTAAGCCGAGCCTTCTAGATGAGCCACGTAGAGAATCGGGAGTCTTCTGGAAGCTTGTACCGTTACAAATAGGCACGTGGGAAAAATTGAGGAGCTGAAGCCATGGAACCGCCGCGGATCCGCGGCGCAAGCGGGCTCCCGCCGCGGATCCGCGGCTTGGTTGAAGCCTTGGGGCTTGGGCTCTCTGGGACTTGTTTGGGCTGACAATTGGGACTTTTTCAGATATGTTTAATTTTATTTGGCTTTCAGTATCACTACCAGATCTCAAATCTTGGAGTTGGTGTATTTTTTATCAGCTCTTTTCCCAATTTTGGCTTTGTTCCTGCAATTTCCTGCACCATTTCTCGAGACAAGAGTTGCGCTATACAAGAATGATGCGATACCATGATAAACACACAATTTCCTTTGAAATGCCGCTTTTAGAGTAAAACATATGCAGTCTGGTATTTTAGGGATGTTTTTCTAATATGTGCAATATGAATACCGAACACCTCTAGATGAATGCAGAAGATAGGGAAATTGCCCTGTTAGAAATGCAGTATTTTCGACTTATCAAATTCCCCCAAACTTATTTTCGATCGTCTCGATCGAACTGTTTTATTAAAAAGAGAAGGAGAAAATAAAGAAAGAGAAAAACTAACTAGCACACTTTCGTAGGCAACACGATTGCACTGAGCATGTGCAACAAGCCTTTAAACCTCTAGGTGTCCCTAGTAGGAGGAGTGTTGTCTCCTGAGGGTTTTCAGCGGATTGCACCCACAAAATCCAATAATAAAAGGAAGATCATGAATATTAAATTTAAAGATAAGAATTGTAAAAGAAAAGCCTTGAAAATTAGGGTTTCCAACTAAGCTAGCTTTTCGGTTGTCATGAGCCCTATCTTAATAGTCATGAAAAGATGTCAGAAATCACGCCCTCCCTCAATAAAATATCGTCTTATTCTTCATTCCTATCTTTCTTCCAAACATCGATCATATAACCCTACGTATGTGTAAGGACATCCCTACACCCGGAGAATTCAATTCAAGCTATCATACTCTTGCCCATCAGCCTCAGTACTTTTTAATTAATGAATATTTAGATGAATTTGCTACACACTTTCATGCGACCGTTAATACTTCTTGAGGTACTAACCAACCGATTACTCATGTGCTTGCTTATTTGGTGTATTTTCCTCGTCTTGACCACCTAAGGTTTAGCAGTGACTCCCAAGACCAGTTGGCCTTAGGGCACTAGGTGAAGAGGCACCCTCGCTATATTTTTTTATTGCTGCCTTGGCGATAACAAAACCAGTGTCTATTTTTCTCACCATTTTATATTTTCTTCATTTTTTATTTCCTTCATACTTTGGCTTTTAGACAAGAGCATTTCAAGGTATCCTCTACTATCCCGAGTTTCAAGACGTGTGTAAGTGCAAATAGCAGGGTATCAACGTTCAAAATGTTTGGCTTCCAGAATAGGAACTATTTTTCAGACTTATTTTTATCCTCAGATTAGTGACTTCTTTCATCTTACTAACCCTTGGGACAACGGCTCATAACTACTTATTACTAGTTCGTATAAGAAAACTTCTAATTTTCTTGGTTTTCTTAAATTTTTGTAATCTCATTGATGTAATTTTTCACTATCTAATCTTTTATTGTCTTATTTATGTACAAAAATATTTTTATCTTTTGAAAATTTTTAAATTTTTATAGGGTTTTTTTTTAAAATGTTTTGTGCTTATGCAAAGTGATATGCAAATGATGCGAAAATAAGCACAAACATCCCCCAAACTTGTTTTCAACAGTGTCCTCACTGTTGCCATTTGCTAAATCTCGAAAAACCTGTAAGCTTGGAAGGAATTTATTAGTGGGGGCAAAATATTTAAGTGAAGAACTTCCCCCAAACTTATTTTTGGCTCAAAATTTTGTAAAAATTTTCTTTTCAAGAGCCCGATTATACCCCGTCCCCAAACTTGAATTAAGCCATGTTAATCTCTGAAAATCACATGAAGGGGTCAAGAATCATTGGTCGATACCAAGCTTTGCAAAGACCGAAAATTAACACCAACCATTCGAAAATTTTATCAATGCAGTGCTCTGCTTGGTGGAAGAAGAAGTGGGGAAAGGGTAAGTGGTGGAATAGAATGTGTGTGCGTCTCATTTTGGAGAGACGATGCAGTGAATGTGATGGATTGCTCGCATTCTTTTTACAGTTCAGAAGAAGGGGTGGAAGTTCAATTTTATCGTTTGGGAGATGATTCATCTCAACACCCGTGTCATTCAAAAATGCGAGTTCATCAGCGAAGATTTCCTCAAAAGTTCCATCAATACCCCGATGAATAATGTCGTCACAAAGTGCGGGGTGATCTTCAGACTCTAAAAGCAGTTCATAATCAGTGTTAGTTATTGACCCGGACATCTCAGTGGAAGAGTCCGTATGTGTATGATACATAGTTGGGTCAAACAACAACGTACGAAAAGAGTCTAGATCGGTATCGGGAAGATCATCAAATTCGCTGCTGTCGACATCCATTAAGTCGACAGAACAGACCTGAGCAATAGGTTCGGAGGGTACACTTCCCAACTTGTAAATGTTCAGCTCTATTGACCTATTCCCGAAAGATAGGGTCATAGAACCATTACGACAGTTGATGATAGCGTTAGAAGTGGCCAAAAAGGGGCGACCTAAAATCACCGGAATTTAATTCCGTGGGTTCGCTATAGGCTGTGTATCAATTACAATAAAGTCCATAGGAAATATAAATTCCCCCATTTTTATTAACACATCCTCCAGTTCATCCCTAGGTTTGGTGATTGATCGGTCAGCCATCTGGAGAGTTATGCTCGAGGACTTTAACACTCCGATACCTAGTTGCTCGTAAACCAAATATGGAAGCAAGTTAACACTAGCGCCAAGGTCTAGTAGAGCACGGTTGATGTGTTTCTCCCCAATAGAAATAGAAATAGTAGGACATCCAGGGTCCTTACGTTTCTGTGGTAATTGTTGGGGGAAAGCCGTGTCTACAGTTTTTGCCATGAATATCTTCTTGGGCACTTGAGTCTTCCTCTTCCTAGTGCACAAGTTCTTAAGAGTTTTCGCATAGGACGGAACTTGTTGGATGCATCTAGGAGAGAGATGTTGATGTTAACTTGCTTTAAAATGTCCATAATCTTCTCCATATGTGGACTCGATGTGTTAGCCCTTAACCGATTAGGCTAAGGTGCTTTAGCAATAAGCGCCGGGTCCATCATAGGAGAAGGAAGTGTGTGTGGACTCGATCCCAGAATAGAAGTAGGGATCGTCCGGAGAGAACTAGAAGAACGAGGCTGAGGTGGCGAGTCTTTTGGGAAACGAAGAAAAGGATCGCAAGAAGGTGGTGGGGTAGAAGAACTAGGGTCAGAATTAGAAGTAGAAGTGGAAGGAAAGGTCTCAGCCGGGGTGTTATAGATTAATTTTTCAATATCATCAAACTCTTCCCCAACGCGATTTTCAAGCAATCTTCCAGATCTCAACGTGATTGCATCCACATGATGTGAATAGCCAGGATTGGGTAAAGATTGAGCTGGAAGTTTCCCTTTTTCTCTCGCACTCATTTCGGTTTTTAGTTGTGCAATTTGTGCTTCCAT
Source organism: Agapanthus africanus (assembly GCA_030015575.1). Taxonomy (NCBI): domain Eukaryota; kingdom Viridiplantae; phylum Streptophyta; class Magnoliopsida; order Asparagales; family Amaryllidaceae; genus Agapanthus; species Agapanthus africanus. The sequence continues at coordinate 74,780,560 of CM057348.1, forward strand.
CGATTTGATATTCTCATTTTGAGAGACAATGATCTTCATCACATTCTCGACGGAAGACTGCAAACTTGTCGTTCCTTGGATGGATTGTTTCATGAAAGTATCTAAGGTTTGTGCTAGTGCAGAGGTATTATCTGTACCGGTCAATTGCAAAGAGTTTTCATGTGGTGCAAAAGTGTTGGCCGGATTTTGGAAGTTTTGTGATTGGTAGGGGTGCTGACTCAATTGAAGTGGTGGTTGCTGTTGTGGTGGAGGAACCCTTTGAAAATTGTTTTGGGTTGGAACCGTGTTTTGAGTTTGTGATTGGTTCCAAGCAAAGTTAGGGTAATTCCTCCAGCCCTGATTATATATGGAAGAAAATGGATCGTTTCTAGGTCTTTATTGGAAAGCAGCATTGGTATGCTCGTGACCTTGAAACGGAGAATTTAGTAGGCATTCTTCCGTGAGATGTGATGGATCAGAACAGCATCCACATACAGTTTTGGAGAGTGTCATTTGATTTAGGGCGGCAGCTAAAAATTTGTTTTCCATAGCGTCGAATTTCTTGTGTAAAGCTGAAATTTCAGCTTTAACTCGTATGGAAATATCATTGCCATCCCTAGACGATTGACTCACACCCTCCCACTGTAAAGATTTTTCAGCGAAATCTTCTAAAAATTTCCAGGCTTTCCCATCATCTTTGGTCATGAAATTGCCTTGACACATTAATTCAAGGGTCTGTTTTGTGTTAGGACTAATGCCCTCATAAATGAATAGGCACAGATCCCATCTAGGGATTCCGTGATGTGGACATTGGACTAACAGATCCTTGAAACGTTCAAGACATTTTGAAAATGGTTCATTTGGAAGCTGGGTGAATTGATTTATTTCGCTACGGACTCGAGCTGTTTTATGATGTGGGTAGAATTTCTTAAGGAATGATTTGACGAGTTCTTCCCAATTTGAAATGGAATGTGCGGTAGTGTTATACAGCCACTTCTCGGCTATATCGCACAACGTAAATGGGAGAAGACAAAGACACATTGCATCCATAGAAAGCTGTGAGGTACCCATCATTGCGCATACATTTTCAAATTTCGTGATAAAGGCATATGTGTCTTCAGACTCGAGACCGTGGAATTTTGGTAGAAGGTTGATGTATTGGGGTTTAATCTGAAAATTGTCCCCGTTGGCTGGTGGAATGGAAAGACAGGTGGAAAGGGGACCTCGAATAGGATAGCACCTCTCTTGGAGAGAGATGCGGGGTGGATTCTGCGCACCAACGGACGGCGGCAGAGTAATGGTAAAGAAGTTCGATGGAGATGGATCCATCGATGTGGGTGTAGTGGTGGGTAAAGAAAAGGTAAATGTAGAAGTACCGACTTTTGGGTCGATCGGGGGGACACGGACTAAACAGGCACTAGAATCCCGTGTCCAGCCTGTCTTGCACTAAAAAGGGTTAGTACAAGTAGCAGCGTAGATTTAAAATTAGGGGAAATGATGATTGCTGGTGTTTGTTTTGAAAAAGATATGGATTTTTGAAAAAAATGATGCGAGCACACAAATGCAACAAGCAAAACCCTAATTCTAGTGGTCACCTAGGTCAGGCTCTAGACCGCTCCTAACTGCCAAAAGACAAGTCACAGGATCAATCCTCCACTGCCTCTTTGTCTCCCTGTGGTCAGGTAAGTGCCAGGTAAGTGGGAAGGTACTCCACTACGTAAGTAGTGGGCCTAATTAATAACCACTGGTCTTAGACACACTTGCCTTAGACACCACAAAAGAAACGCGGATAAGCAATGAATTACCCACGGCCTTCTCTGGTCCTAAGTGAGCGCGACGGTCCTTAGAGTCATCTCTAGATCTTTTTTAGTTAATGAGGGTAAATGCGGATGCAAGTTTGTGATTTTTGGGGCTTAGGAAGGGTAATGAACTCCCCACCTAATCTAGATTTGGTCGTGCCCCTTAAATTCCGTATTAATATGCAAACAACCAAGAATCAAAAATACGCACAATTTATTTTGCTTTTTGCGGCGCTGCGATTATTTGCAAAGAAACCTGCAGAGAATTGTTATTTGGAGCAGACAAGGAAGGAGATAAGAAAGTGTAAAAGTATACCTGCAATTTTGGAACAGAGATCCAAACACCAAGCCACGGAACCGCGGTTTTAACTCCCTAATGCCGCGGAAACGCGGCCACTTTCACTGATCACTGAATGAAAATTTCACAAAAAGCCTATGTTCACTCCCTCAGCTCTCTGGTATTTTCTGGAAAAAAATTCCACAGCTCCAATGATTCCAGATTTCCTCGCACAAATCACAACAACTAGTATTAGTGTTTGCGCGAATTTTGATCTAAAAATTATAATGAAATAAATCTTTCAACTCAAATTTCAAAAAAACGAACAATTAGCGCACTATCCCCGGCAACGGTGCCATTTGATTGATTCTATTTTCCGGTGTGTGTTGTTTGAAAATGTGTAAAGAAATCACAACCAAAAATTATTTGACCGCAATCAATAACGGTGTCGAATGTAGCATGTTAGTATGTGCGGATCGTCCACAGGGAAAGTGTAATCGTTCGTGTTTCGATTTAGATGAGTTGAAATTTTAAAGAAAAGAAAAGAAACGATTCATGATTTGTAATTGAACTTCAAGAATGAGAAAAAAAACTAGATCTAAGAAAACATTAAAATCAAGAAGTAAGAATTTATGATGATTTCCAAACCGACAATCAAGATTCGAAGTATGGCTCGTAGGAGTAGATCGGATCCATAGACGTGATGAGATCTAATGATTTCATGTTCTTATCCATTAACGAATTGATACTAGATCGATGATGATTCATCGAGGTTAAGGATCTTGCGAAGAAGCTAGGGTTTTCCCGTCTTATCCTTTATCCTTTCGATGAATCTCATTCAAAAACTAGCTTCACATAAATCTAATGATCGATCGTTGATCCCTAGTTTCGAGCGAACACAATCAAGAAAGTATCGTATCGAAACTAGGTCATCGGTCATTCGATTTACAAGAATTTACAAACGTTATAGGATTTAAGAATTGTAAAAGAATCCAAATCATCATCATTCTATCGATAGTCTCGACTCCTTTACGAGCGGAGTTCTACTCAAACATCATAATAACAAACACAATCACAAATTGAGATCGAATCATAATGCTTGAATTAAAAGATAAGCAAGATATAGAAATTTCACATTTATTTATCGACAAATTTCGTTACCACTCTCTTGAAATTTACAAAAGGAAGGAACTAGATCATCGATTTCGGCTTCGCTCGGCTCCTTGAGTCACGGATCTCCTTGGATCTCTTGCTCTGATGAAATCCGGCGTCGCTTTCTAAAGGTTGAAGGCTTCTTGCTTGAATGGTACTCAGGATCTTGACCTTGATTTTGGAATTGGAATTAGGGTTAGAGTTTTTGAAGCACAAGTTGTGTCACTCAACTTGTGGGTGGAAGATGATGGTAATTTCTTGAACACCCTCAACCCTAGATCTAGGCTCCTTTTTATAGATCTCAAAACCCTAGATTTAGGATTTCAAATTTGAATTTTCCCTCCAAATGTTTGTTAAAGAGAGCCTTCTAGAAATAGTTTGTTAAGCCGAGCCTTCTAGATGAGCCACGTGGAGAATCGGGAGTCTTCTGGAAGCTTGTACCGTTACAAATAGGCACGTGGGAAAAATTAAGGAGCTGAAGCCAAGGAACCGCCGCGGATCCGCGGCGCAAAGCGGGCTCCCGCCGCAGATACGCGGCTTGGTTGAAGCCTTAGGGCTTGGGCTCTCTGGGACTTGGTTGGGCTGACAATTGGGACTTTTCAGATATGTTTAATTTTATTTGGCTTTCAGTATCACTACCAGATCTCAAATCTTGGAGTTGGTGTATTTTTTATCAGCTCTTTTCCCAATTTTGGCTTTGTTCCTGCAATTTCCTGCACCATTTCTCGATACAAGAGTTGCGCTATACAAGAATGATGCGATGCCATGATAAACACACAATTTCCTTTGAAATGCCAGTTTTAGAGTACAACACATGCAATCTGGTATTTTTGGGATGTTTTTCTAATATGTGCAATATGAATACCGAACACCTCTAGATGAATGCAGAAGATAGGGAAACTGCCGTGTTAGAAATGCAGTATTTTCGACTGATCATCACGCAAACTAAACTTATTAGAAAAACGATATTAGGCTCCAGATTTTAACTCGGGCCCAAAAGTGAAAAGTTGCATATGCCAAAACACTCGAATATGCAGCAGTCTACCCTAGCCAAAACCCCATTACCCAAGTCCCCTATCTAGCCGCAAATTGCGGCCAGAACGAATAAACCGGCAGCCTGGGTATGGAATATGGGGCTCGTGCTTTATATGTGTGGTCTAGACCTAGTATACATGCTCCAGTTTTCCCAGATTTTGTCTGAAACCACCGGGCCTACAGCAGATCACAGAAAGGTCTAATTTTGCTTTAAAACGTTAAGTTTTGCACTAATTGAAACCCTATGGTATTTTAGTGAAATCTGGGGTTAAACTAAGTTTATGTGGCCCTAATAACACTTAATCAGGCTAGGCTAACCACCAAAAACATCACTTGGCCATAATTCCACACAAATCACCATTTTAGCACTAAAACACACATTTAACACTAATTGTAGCTAGTTAACACACAAGTTTAGCAAGTTAGAAAGTTGGGCTAGGCAATTATACCTCACTCTCTTGGTCTTAGTGTGCAGGAAGAAAAAGAAGAAGAGGAGGAGGAGGAGGTGTTGCACTGCTGCTGCTGCTACTGAGAATGGTGCTGATGCTGCTGATGCTACTGCTGCTGCTTCTGTTGCTGCTGCTGCTTCATGTTGTTGTTGTTGCTTGCTGCTGCAGCTGAGACTGCTGGTAATGCTGCTTCTTCTTCTGGTGCTGCTGATGCTGCAGCTGTGTTGTTGTGTGTGTGAGTGAGAGTGAGAGAGATGTGAGAAATAAAAGAAATGAGAGCACAAGAGTCAACCCCCCATCTCTCTTCATTAAATGAGAGCATGGGCAAGGCCATGATGCCATTCTCCCCCCCCCCCTCTCTCTCTCTCAAAGTCAACTAAAGCCATATCATTTTCATTTTAAAAAAAAACAATTAACCTAAAATACTTAAATTCAAATTTTAAATTAGCTTAAGGAAAATGGGTTAATCCACCATGGTTGCTAATCATGGTCTAACCCTAATTTTAACCCTAGTTTACATGTACATGTGTGTGCAAGGCTAAATAAATTCTAATAAAATATCCATTAAATTTGATAAAATATTTAAAAATCATTTTGGTAAACTTTTTATTAAAAACCATATTTTAAAGTATAATTAGCCACTAATCATATCCTAAGGTGTTCTAGTAGGTGGAGCTTGAATAGTTGTTCTAGTAGCGGGGGCTATGCCAGCTCAGTTCTGTGGGCAAGTTCGTACGGTGTGAGAGTGAGATCCACATATCAAACAAAGACCATTTACTCGACGACAATTTTTGACCTGATGTCTGGTCCTCTTACAATAGATACAGAATTTTGGTTCAGTCTTGGAAAATGATCCTCCTGGCCTCATAGGTGTTGCTGGAAAAGTTAGTCTAGAAAAGGCTCCTCCAGTAATCTGGTTGGCGGGATATTTCATACCGGCGAACCGTGGCCTTCCCTTCTTCTTAATGACAAGTTCATGATAACGGGCTGACTTCAAAACTGCTTCATGTGTTAGATATTCTCCCGTTGCTAGGGCAGCCTGGATCTCGATGTCTAAACCTTGCTGGAAGTGTCTGGCTCTGATTTCTGCAGTAGGAATTAGATGGGTAACGAATCTGCCGAGCATGATGAATTCGACATCGTACTCATCCACCGACTTATCCCACATGGATCCTTGTTGCAGGTGTATGAATTTCTGTTCCATCTCGAAATTTGCGGTTTCCGGAAAGTACTTGGCGTCGAAGAAGTCACAGAAAGTATTCCACTCAATCGGCTGCTCATGACGGCTCTCCTCAGCCTTCCACTAGAATCTGACATTGTCAGTAAGTTAGAGTTTTGCTACTCTAACCCAAACCACTTCTGGTTGTTGCTAGGTCGTCTTCTATGCACTGAGCCCATTCTGTGGATTCAAGCGGTTTCTCTTTCTTTGAGAAATTCTTCGGGTGTAATACTCAAAATCGTTTCACTCCAGGTGTTTCTGCTTCAGAGTGGATGCAATTTTGTTGAAGGAGAGCAGTTTGCTCTTACAAAATCATGTCTTAAGCCTACTGACCCTCAAGTAGGCTTTTGATAGCCTCCAGAAGTATCGTCTGCTCTGTGAGTGAAGCGGCTACAATAGGTGGAGGTGGTAGAACGGTCAGGGTAGATGGTGATGTACTGCCATTTACGTTAGTGCTAGTGTTGTTGAAAGAATCAATCACCATAGATAGAGAAGAAAGATTAGGATAGATTCAACAGAAATTGAAATGTAAGGAATGTAAAGTTGTTGAATTTCATATTTCTTGTGATATATTGCTTACGACTTCATACAGAACGGACCTGTATGGGCCACCAATAAAATATGCCCCGCTTCCCAGAAGACGGAAACAGGCACGTGGCAAGCCCGCGGCATATTTGTTCCGAGAAGGTCAATTCTCGGAGTAAATACGCTAAGCGTAAAATAATCAATATAAAATGATAAGAAATTAACATGAGATTTAAACTTCAACAACTTTATTTACGTTCAAACTTAATATATTTACAATACATCGGTTCAGCTGAAAAGGAAATACAAGAACAGAAATGCTTAAACAGGTGGCGTACATAAACTGAAAAAAGAGATGAGTTAAGCTAAGGTTGAGTAGTGATCTGGTCGTAATCTCTTGCAGTGGTTTCTATCTTCTCAGTCTCTAGACCACCTGACGAACATCCAAAAGAAAAAAACAGGTGGATACTCGTCAGCGAACTTTCGCTCGGTAAGTCCCTAAGTAAAGGTGTGAAGTATAAAATTATAATGACAAGTTGGAAATGGATATCATGAAATAATGGACTGGGAGATATGGCGTTTAAACATGTCATTTAATATAAGTATGGCAATTCTGTGTAACCTGCAGTTCTATTGGCAAGGTATTATGAGTATGATAATATGTTTATAAGCATGGCAATATAACATGAGCATAGCAAAATAGTATAGTGTGGTCGTGTAGTGTAGGTATAGTGAACATGAAGTGCATGTAAGTGTCCTAAAAATTCTCTACATGGGTAAACTAATTTAACATAAGCTCAAGAGTGAATTTCAACCAATTTTAAGAGTGTTCTCCAACCCAACAGGCTGTAATTCAGTGATAAGGAACTACGGGCCCGAATCAAGTGTTAGTAACGGGACTTTAACCTAGTGTTGAAGTATTCCAAACCCAACAGGCTATAATTTAGGAGTAAGAAAACACGGGCCCTAATGATAGATTGCTTGTGTTAGTAGACATGAATTCATGATCTAGGAGACTCCTGAGATTTCGCTGAATCCACACTTTGAACTACCCCAATACCCCGTGTATTCTAAATTACAGTTAAAGTTACCAGCCTTTCTCGAATCCATGAATATATCAAGTTGCAAGATTGAGTTCATGTCAAGATCAAGTATTCGTGTTAAGTATTCATGTATTTATGTCATGTTGTATTCATGGTTCGAATTAAGTCAGTTTAAGAGTAGACATTGGGTTCAAGTATTCATGTTAAGTTCAAGTGTCAAGTTCAGATTCATTTTTAACTCTTAGTTCGAGTTCGAGTTTATGTTCAAGTTTGGATTCGAGTTATAGTCATTTCATATTACTAGATTTAAATCTTTTGAATATATGTAATCTTGTTAATTCTTAAGTTCAGGAATAATCGGACAACCGCTGCATATGGGCGACAGAATTTGTGTTTTTTTCCAAGACGATTGCCATTGATAACTCTATTAATTTGCAGTATTATCTAACCTGGATAAGCAAGCACGCATTTTCTCCGGCTCTCTGAGGATCAAGAGAAATGATGCCGCTTAAATCCATATTAATCTAGGGTCCTTAAAGATTTATTCTTGTTGCTTACATTATTTGCATTTCTCGAAAGGGTTTTATGAAAAACTGATTTAATATTGTTTAAAAATAAATCTCGATAGTGATTTAGAATATTAAGAGTTTTAAATAAATATATTTTAGTTTATGTGGTATTTTAGTGATAAAAAACTAGCTTTTAAAAATTTATGGTATTTTTATAAAAACTACACTTTTGGAAACTTTAGCGTATTTTATTAAAATTTTAATCTTTCATTTAAAAATATATTTTTCACAATTTATTTTCATTGAAAATACGGATTCATAATTTTATATAAATTTTCCAAAAATTAATTTGTTTTAAAAAGTCGTATTTCTTTAAACCGTACTTTATTTCCTTTCGACGCTGAATTCTCCGTGAGAAATTCTGTATCTCACTCTACTATCTCAAGAATGTATAATAACCCACACCATTCATAAATGGGTTTCTCTAAAAGGGTTGTAGAGGCGTAATTGCAAAGAATTTAAAATAACGATAAAAACACTATTTTTAAATGTAATTGTATTTTAATATAATTTGTTTCATTTTAGCTAAACTTGTAGCCTAGCATACTGTGTTATGAAGCCATAATGTAAGTGATGGGATAGGTCATTACCCTGTGAGTTTTCTATACGTATATATTTCTAGATACCGATAAAAGTTAATGGTACTTATGTGAAAAAAATTCAATATGTGTTTATTTCGAATGAAATTTAATTACATAAAAAGGTATATAATGTGAATAATATTTTGAAATGATATTATGGTATTTATGTGACATATTGACCTATAGATGATAAAAATATTTAAAAGAAGTGATTTTTAAGATTAACTCCACTTTGTCGATATGATTTTTAGAAGACTGTTTGAGTCGAAATGAAAGAGAGAAATATGAACTTACTGGTTGTGCAGCGTTGAGAAAGAGTAAGAGAGCAGAAGTCTTCGTAGATCGTGATAGCGTCGAGAATGGTTTCAGTCTTCAATGGAACGAACTTGGATTGCTATGTAACGACCGTATTTTCTAATACCTAATAAAATATATTTTATTTAAATTTTCGCGATCAAATAATTATTTATGTGTTTCGTTAATAGAAGAATAATTTTTAAAGTAATGTTAATAATTTTCAAAGCATCGAAATATGGTTAAAGGAATTTTCTAAAATCTATTTATTGTTTTTATAGGTTTAAAATGTTTTAATAAAATTTTATAATGCCTTAAAATAATCTACATATTTTTATTATCAATTAAAGTAATTAATTCGTAATTAAAAAATATTTTAAAGGATAAACTAGATATTATATAATTTTAATAACTGGCTAAAACCGTAGGAATGGTTATATTACTTAGTTTTAGCCCAAAATTATTTTTATACTAAAGATAACAATAAAATATATTTTCTGAAATCATTCCATAATTTTCCCATATTTTTAACAATTATTTTAAAAGCAAATTCAATTTTTTTAAATAATAAACAGATTATTATTTTATATATATAAATATATATATATTTATATTTATATATTTAATTTCCCTTTAATCTGGACCTCTGGATCAAAAGATCCAACGGCAGAGAGCCTCGCGGCGGCGCCTACGTGGTGGGGACCACGCGAAAGCACGTGGTCTCCACACGCAGTTGCGCTCGCGTCGTGTGGCGATACGTGGCGACATGACGGTGCATTGTGAGCCGTTGGATGCAGATCCAACGGCCATGAAGCTGAGGCGGCGGGTGCAATAATCATCTGATGATTCAGATGATTAAGGCGGCGCGATCCAGCCCGTTGGATCTCAATCCAACGGCTGAGAAGAAAAGTGGCGGGCGCAATCACAAGGTGATGATTCACAAATCATTTGGTAGCGCAGATTTTTTTGTTGATTTAACTGATTTTGGATTTTTTTTGGTTAGAAATGAAACCCTATGAATAGATCACCTTCAATACAGTTAGGTTGTGGATCGTGCCACGCCACTCTTCACCTTTTTTTGAGAAGTGGGGCGTGACAGGTTTTTGTGGTGGCCCATGCAGGTCCAGTTTTGTGTACTAAAATGAAACTGTTAACTGACTTATTATATTTCTGAATCACATCCGCTTGTATCAATTTCATAAAGTTTTCTCATTCCTCGTCATTTCCTTGACATCTCTGTATCTTGACTATGACCGTCCTTCTCAGGCCATGGCACATCTTCCGGATGAGGACAACACGTCAGTCATCACCTTTGAAGCTACGCTTAGGTATTCGGACGACGAAATAATAAGTCCCCAAATAAATATCCCCAAGGACGATATGGAAGAGAACGTTGAGGAAAACGACGATCCCGTTGAAGAAGAAGAAGATTCTGTCGAGGAAGAGGAAGATCCCGTTGAAGAAGAGGAAGATCCCATGGAGGTAGAAGAATCTGAGGAGGAGGAGGAGCCCGAAGAGGAGGCCCCCGCTGAGGAGGAAATTCCAGTGGAAGAAGAACCAAGAGAATACGGGCCACATATGTGGTTCATTGGAAAAACTCTCTATATTCAGAGGCATGCTTATCGATGTGTTTGTATAGGAACTTACTGGCTGTGTAGCGTTGAGAAAAAGTAAGAGAGCGGAAGTCTTCGTGGATCGTGGTAGCGTCGAGAATGGTTTCAGTCTTCAATGGAACGAACTTGGATTGCTATGTAACGACCGTGTTTTCTAATACCTAATAAAATATATTTTATTTAAATTTCTGCTATCAAATAATTATTTATGTGTTTCGTTAATAGAAGAATAATTTTTAAAGTAATGTTAATAATTTTCAAAGTATCGAATAATGGTTAAAGGAATTTTCTAAAATCTATTTATTGTTTTTATAGGCTTAAAATTTTTTAATAAAATTTTATAATCCCTTAAAAAAATCTACATATTTTTATTATCAATTAAAGTAATTAATTTGTAATTAAAAAATATTTTAAAGGATAAACTAGATATTATATAATTTTAATAACTAGCTAAAACCATAGGAATGGTTATATTACTTATTTTTAGCCCAAAATTATTTTTATACTAAAGATAACAATAAAATGTATTTTCTGAAATTTTTTCATAATTTTCCCGTATTTTTAACTATTTTTAACATTTTTTTTAAAAACAAATTCAATTTTTTAAAATAATAAACAGATTATTATTTTATATATATATAAAATATATATATTTAATTTCCCTTTTACCTGGACCGCTGGATCAAAAGATCAACGGCCCAGAGCCTCGCGACGGCGCCCACGTGGTGGGGACCACGCGAAAGCGCGTGGTCTACACACGCAGCTGCGTGCGTGTCACGTGGCGACACATGGCGACGTGACGGTGCGTTGTGAGCCGTTGGATGCAGATCCAACGGCCACGAAGCTGAGGCGGCGGACGCCATCATCATCTGATGATTCGGATGATTAAGGCAATGCGATCCAGCCCGTTGGATCTCAATCCAACGGCTGAGAAGAAAAGCGGCGGGCGCAATCACGAGGTGATGATTCGCAAATCATTTGGCAGCATAGATTTTTTTGTTGATTTAACGGATTTTGGATTTTTTTGGTTAGAAATGAAACCCTATGAATAGACCACCTTCAATACAGTTAGATTGCGGATCATGCCACACCACTCTTCACCTTCTTTTGGGAAGTGGAGCGTGACATGCTAACTTCACTTGACTAGTTTTAACCCCTTTTAAACTTAGAAATTTTTAGAGAATTTTGATTATGATTTTCAGAATATGAAAGAGTTAGGGGATGGGGTGGTATTTATAGGGTAAAATGAGAAAGTTTGAAATAAAAATGAATTTAGAATAGGTTTAATGGTGTTAATGTAGGAATTCAAGAGTCTCTGGTTGATATCAGAAAAAATAAACAACAAAATGGAGTAGAGGGGAGGGAAAGGGACGTATGGGCGAAGTGCGGAGATGATTGGGTAAGATCCAACCACCGATGGCGGTTTTTGGGGGGGGTTTCTGGCGGTCGGATCTCGGCCACGTGTCTCAAGACTCGTGCCATGTATTTAACTCGTAATTAACACCTTATTTATCCTGTTTAATTTCTCTGAAACTTTTCGATTATCCGTGTATTGCACGTGCAAATCTTGGGCTTCTGAAAAGTTAAAATATAAAAATAATTGGAACTAATGGGATTTGAACTTGCAGGCTATGAGACTGTAGTATAGAGGCTTAACGAGTAATTACAAGTTGCTTCTTGTACATAAATTAACAATAATAATTTATAACTCGAAATCAAAACAGAATTACACTCTTTTAATAATATTGGATCAATAAAAATGTATATGAATTTTAGGGTCGTCACAGAAATAGTTAAGCGTATTTTGTTGAAAAACAACATTGTTAAGGGTATTTTAGTGTAATTAAGTGAAATCGAGCAAATTGGGGGTTTTAGTGTAACTTAGTTAATTTAAGCTAGTTTAGTGAAAAACCAACAATAGTTAAGGGTATTTTAACATAATTTAGAAATATGTTGTTTAGGGGGGTGTTTGCGCGCTTGTGTGTGTGCGCGCATACACACACACACACATTTACACACATACAAACAATGCCGAATCTTAATTCATCATCGTTCTCCTCTACATTAAACTCTTGTCAAATCCCAGCTTAAAACCAACCCTAAATCCAAAATCTTAAACTCGATTAAAAAAACCTTAATCTTTAAAAAAATTATTCTAAACTTAGAATTTCAAAACCTTGTATTTGAAACGTAAACGTAAAACTAATTGAAATCAAATCCTAAACTAAGTGTATGATTTTCGATGATAATAAGAAATTTTCATATTCTCGTCAATTATTAATCATTTGTGAAAATAAAAACGTGACTTGGTTCATGTCTATCGGGTAACATACGTTCGATATTCATCGTGATATAAAACTACACGAAAGTTGTTAAATACAGGACGTTAACGTTCGGTTTGTAACAACTGTCGCATAATCTATGTGACGAAAATTAATATTCGATCGTATGATAACTGATAAATTTGTCCTGTGTTGACAAGTTAGAAAGGTATAAAGAAGACACTTGCATTCATTTGTGTTTTTCATTCGTTTCGGGATATTTTTTCGGTAACTTTCCGTTGATTCTATGTGTACAACAATAGACTAGATTTTCGTTTCAATGGTGTTTCACAGCATTGAAATACCATATGTTCTATTACTGTGTACTCGGAGAACAGCGGGGATGTGCTGGCAAAATTTTCTCGAAACGGATGAAAATACAGATGAATGGTTATATATTTTATACGTTCTTAATGGGATAAGTGCCTTACCCTTACAGTTAATCTCAACATCCAATAAAGAATATTTAACGGTATCATCATCTTTCTTGGAAGAAGAATCCAATTTTCGAGTTTTGAGATTAAAAGGAGAGTTCTCAATCGGAATTTGAGGAGAGCCCAATCCAATAACAATTGAAACCAAACTTAACGAAGTCGTTAATTAAACCTAACACTAATACTTCTTATTATCCATCTATCTCGTATTTGTCACGAAATCTTAATTTCATGACTTTTATCTCTAGGAACCTTGCTACGTTCCATTTTCATCTAATATGGCATTCTCGTACCTCTACGACAAAACTTGGATGTACGGTTAGAAATTTTCATATTCTAAAATATATTATAATCTTTATTTTTGCAAGACGATATCAGTTCGAAAAAAGCAGAACCGAAACAACGGTGTGCGAGAATGGCTATCCCGATCCAAGGGAAGCGCTCGCAAGCCAATGTTCGGTGGCACTTGGTGAGTATTTCGACGTTTAATTCTATATGTTTTCTATATCGTTAATTAATTATTAAACTAATTCCTAATTTTATCGCAGAGAAAGAAAGACCCCGCCAACTACAATGAAGCCAAGGGGTGGGCCGCGTTACATAAGGACACGGACACGTACATGGTAAGTTTCATATAACTAAGTTGATTACGTATTTTAAGTTAGCATCTGCGCGTGTGCACGCGCATATGTATATATATATTCTATAATGATCCGGTTTCAGGAGCAAACGGACGCTTGAGACTTAGCATCGGCGGCTCGATCACCACCATTGTTTCTGTCCTGAATTCGATATCTGGTGGATATCACGGCGGGTATGAGCGCGGGGTTGGTTTCAGGACCCATCGAATTTTTGGTGGACTTTTGACCGCGCATGAGTATGTTGTGACCCAAACACAGACGGATGCGGCAGCTGCGTCGTAGCAGGAGACCCATCAGCTCCGCGAGCATGTGGAGCAGCAGGATCAGACACGGCGGAAAACGCGGCAGGAGTTTCAGGAGAAGCGACAGGGGCTTTAGGAGTTTAGAGCGGAGATCCGAGACATGAGGCAGTCGCATGCCGATTCCGTCCAGCAGACCATACGGAGTAAGTTGAGCGCATTTTTAGGCCATGAGACGATGGAGGTGGATCATCATTCCAACGGGGTTAGTTCTATTTTTTTATTTGTTAACACATACGATAGGACTTTTGTGGAGTATCGATCATATTGGGCGATTTTTTGACACATACATTTTTTGATTTGTTAATTAGTGAAGTATTGATCATATTGATTATATGTATAATTTTTGTTTATGTTTGCATGTGATTCGGAGCTTAATAATTTGATTATTGTATATTAATTGCGTGAAATTTGAATATATTGCGTGAATGATGATTATATATTGATGCTTGTGAATGAAAATTATATATTGCTTGTGATCAAAATTAAGGGTGTGGAAAATTTAATTATTTAAAAGAAAAAAAATAACTTGTCACGGTTGCAACCGTGATTAAATATATTTGTTCGTGGTTAGAACCGTGAACAAAAAGCTGCTCCAGATACTGATATCTGGATCGAGGTCTGTGTTTTGGGTCACAGTTACAAGTTTTGTTCATGATTGTAACCGTGACGCATAACTGATTTTGTTCACGATTTTAACCGTGAACAAAAACTTGGGGCCCACCGACTAAATGATTTTTTAACTTTTCACGCTTAGAAACGTTCATAGATACACCCGTGAACGTTTCGTCTTATATTTACGGTCAGAACCGTGACCCATCCTTTGCATACACAGGTTTAGGTCACGATTCTCTCATGGCTTAAACCGTGACCAAAATGACTTTTGTTCATGGTTTAAACCGTGAACAAATTCCTACATTGGAAATGAAACTATAGTATTTTGTTCAAGTTGGTTAGGGACGCGGATATGTAACGTATATTGGAATTAATTATAATTGGTGTAGTCGACTAGTATGTTGGTCTATCATGCTAATTCTAAAGTTGGATACGGATGAAAAATATGAGTCGGATATTACTATCTCACATGGGTTTTTAATTGCGAGTGCTATCGGTATCTGTATCCATATTTGCAAACAGCCACCGAATCGGATATAATAATATCTATATCAGTTCCGTATATATAAAGCCAGTAACATTTGACTATATCGCGTATCCGTATTCGTATCCGTATCCGACATAAAGTAGTAATATTCATTTCAAATTCGTATCTATATCCATATCTAATTTATATCAAACACGCATAGCAATTTTTATTTGCAAATCTTTCCACCTCTTACTTAGTAACCCCCATATTCTCTTTATATGGACCTTATCCGGTTCGTTTACATCTATTACCCAAATTCAAGGGTTTAGTTTATTTTCAAGGAAACAAATCAAAAAAGGGCATTTTTTTTGGCTTTATTCTTAAATCCACAAAATGCAATCTGCTCTCTCCCTCAGCCCCCTCCACAACCCTCAACCCCACCCAATCTAATTTTCTTAAAGAAAAGGTGACCCATATCTCCCCCCGACGGTACAATATAAAATAAAGAGTATTTGCATCAGAATCATTATTTATGTTTCGGCAAACAAAATACAGGAAAAAGTTGTGTGTGTGTGTGTGGGGGGATGCAACACAATAACTTTCCAGAAGGTTACCCATCTTAATACTACTTTCGTCTCGGCATGCTTAATTACAGAATCGGATCAGATGCTTTAGTGTTGATATGGTCACATAGAGAGCGCAACACAAGGTACGTAGCACAAACTGCCTAATAAATAAAGAGATGCATTTGCTAAAATAAATTAATTTGATGGAAGACCCCAGTAGAATTGGGGCCTCCGTCCAATTAGCTTATGTTTTCCTGCAATGATTCACATGTACTTCATAAACAAACTACATTCATTTGGTAAAAATACATGATAAAGTGCATACCCGTACAAACATCTAGTGTTGTCTAAAGTATTAGTATTATAATTCAAACTGAGCAAGGAGGCCATATGTCCCTCATCACTTGTTTTCCAGAAAAATTTCAACAAAACATTGAGAAAATTTCATAGAAGCGGAGAACTTACATAAAGGCCCCTAAAATTTTACCATTTACAGCCGTGTAATTTCCTTATATATATATTCTATTTTAACCTTTTTTTTCTTGAAATTTTAATGTTAGAATATACGTCCAACACCTGCGGAAAAAAAAACCAACACTATCTATTTAAAAAACAAAGACCTAACATTTTCTAACTTATATACTAGTGCATCATACATTGAAAAATTCTAATTACTGTAATTGTTGAGAATGTTTCCAAGATTTGGGACCGTTTTCGTTGGGCGTTTTGAGCTCTCAAAAGCTTTTATGGAGCTAAAAAATTACTTTAAAAGAAAATATACCAAATATGTCCTATACCTAAAAGCTCTTTTGGAGTTAAAGAAAAAGAAAATCTTATTTTTTCATAAGCTAAAAAAAGAAGCATTTGGGAAAAAACTCTTCATAAATTTTTTATTCATGTTTCCTCCTCCTCAGCATCCCAGTCCGACCTTTTCGCTTGATTTCTCTCCACATCATCTCCCCAGTTCGAAACCCTAGGCAATCAAGATAATCAAGGCCCCCAAGTCGAAACCGTAAAAGATGATGACGACGAAAAACCCTAGACGATCGAGACCCCCGAGCTCGACGCGGTCATCGATAGGTTGATGGAAAAGATCCAAGTTTTGAGTTTCATACATCAGGCAATCGAAGACTCTCAACTTCCACGAAGAATCCATATATCGAGAACATGGATCTCAAATATTTTTCTGCAGATATTTTTGTGCAGATCTTTGCGAATCTTTTGAAAGTAAATTCTAAATTAAAAAATGATATTTTCTTTTATTGATTTCTCTCAAATATTAAAAAAATGATGCCTTCTATGATTATTTAAACAGTCAACTATATTTCTGGAACTTCTAATACCTTTTTAAACCAAACAATTTTTCAAATTAAAAAGCACGTTTTACAAAAGACTATTGTATAAACAGTTTATTTCAAGAGCTATTTTACTAAAAACTATTTCGGCCACAGCCGTACCAAACAGGCCCTTATTTATAATCAGTTAGCCAACTGCATTTCGACACGTTATCATAAGAAACCAAACTTTTCGAGCCGGATTTTTGTGGGCCTAAACCGGATCTGCCAATTGTCCTTTGTGGGCAAGTCCATGGTGGCCAAGACACTTGGAATCAAATGGAATCTCTCTCTCTCTCTCAAGTCTTATAATAATGAAACTAATTAAGGAGCCATCATGCATTTCTTTAGCTCACAACCACTCGTTTTGCTATATTTTGATGTAGAACTTTTTGCTTATAATTTAAGTGATTGGAAATGGAGGTGCCATTGTGGCAATGCTTGTATTTTGTGAATAAAATAAAGCCGACCATGATCGTGCGAAAAGGCACAAGGAACACTAGATTTTCTATTTTCTATATGTTTGGTGATAATGACTTTGTGTTGGTGTGTGTTTGAGCAGGGGATCAAAATGGACGATGAAATTGAAATTTCAGTTCTAAAAAACTTATCTGCTAAAATACAATGGAATTGTATGGCGAGTTGTTGTCACTAGTAAAATAGGGGGTTGCCCCTACGGATGGAATTATCCGTTGGGGCAGATTTTACTTGGCCCTACGGATTACTCCGTAGGGCTAAAGGGTTGCCCCTACGGGCACTGACGTTCAAGAATAAAAAAATTAATTCTTAATTTGGTGTTTGCCCCTACGGTGGCGCAAACAAAGGACCTACGGATATATCCGTAGGGGCAAGTAAATATCGATTTAAAACAAAGCCAGATCGAAAAGCCTACGCTCATTTTCTCTCTCTCCCTCAAACGCGTGCGAAAAACCCTAAATCGCCACCGTCGCGTCGCCACCGTCGTTGGGCAGACCTACGCTCATTTTCTCTCTCTCCCTCAAACGCGCGCGAAAAACCCTAAATCGCCACCGTCGCGTCGCCACCGTCGTTGGGCAGAGTCGCCACCGTCGTCGCCACCGCCGATTTCGTCGCCACCGTCGTCGCCACCGCCGATTTCGTCGCCACCCTCGTCGCCACCGCCGGTTTCGTCGCCACCGTCGTCGCCACCGCCGGTTTCTTCGCCAATTCGACGCCGTCGTCGCTCCAAGTAACCAGCGCACCCGTTCAGGTATAAATCTCGAGGTAAATTAAAGCATTTTTGGATTATTCATGGCTGGGTCTGGGTTGCGTGCGTGAGAGTTGGGTTTGGGCAGGGGCGCGGTGGCGGTCGGGGTCGGGGTCGGGGTAGGGTTAGGGTTGGGGTTCGGCTGCTGCTGGGGTGGGGCTGGGGTTAGGGTTACGGTGGGGCTGGGGTAGGGTTACGGTGGGCTGGGGTTAGGGTTGGGGCTAGGGTTAGGGTTACTGTGGGGATGGGGTAGGGTTACGGTGGGCTAGGGTTAGGGTTGGGGCTAGGGTTAGGGTTACTGTGGGGCTGGGGTTAGGGTTATGAGAGGCATGTCAGCATATTTATGTGTAATAATTGAGAGGATCAAGCTAAGTTCTATGCAAGCAGTCCCTCAGAATACATAGAAAGCTAGCCTTACATTTTAAATTAACATATTCCATAGTTGTCTTAATGGTAAGGCAGATACCCATATTGTGTAAGAGCTGACATTAATACAACCATAGGGAGCTGACTGATTACATCTCATGTGGCATTAAAATCTATAAATGGACATACGAGATAATGCAAAGAAAGAGCAATAGATCAAGACTCAATCAACTTTCCTATGCTTTATGATTTCAGCGGATAGCTCAAGTTTAGTATCAACTTTATATTCTTATTTTTCTCTCTTTTTTCTTTAGTGCTTCTTCCTCCATTTCTTTGAAGAGTCTCTCACAGCGAAATACACTCCATTTTTTCTTAATGGGATAGAATCCTACCCCCGACAGCCGGAACACATACATACAAACGCATAATTAGAGAGCGACTCGAGATGTTCGGGTTAAAACCAATATATGATACTCGATGATGATATGAAACCTTCATATTCCCATCGATACCCGTATATGAAACTAAAGCGCCACTTAGTCCCCGTCTATCGGTTAACATACGTGCGATACTCGTCGTGACCTAGAACTATACGAAGGTTGTTAAATATCGGACAGTATAGCTCGATACTAACAACCGTCGTATAGTCTGCGCGACGAGAAAATTCAATCGTATGGTAACCCATAGATTTGTCCCGTGTGGACAAGTTAAGAATGTATAAAGCAAACGCCTTCATTCACTTGTGTTTTCATCCGTTTCGAGATATTTCGTCGGTACCTTTCCGCTGGTTCTCCGTGTACAAAGATAGATTAGATGTTCATTTCAACGTTGTTTCACAGCTTTGAAATGATTATCTATTCTATTACAGTGTACTCGGAGAACAGCGGGGAGGTGCTGCCGAAATTTACTCGAAACGGTTGAAAGCACAAGTGATGGGCGTTCGCTCTATACATTCTTAATGGGATAGAAGCCTACCCCCGACAGCCGGAACACATACATACAAACGCATAATCAGAGAGCGACTCGAGATGTTCGGGTTAAAACCAATATATGATACTCGATGATGATATGAAACCTTCATATTCCCATCGATACCCGTATATGAAACTAAAGCGCCACTTAGTCCCCGTCTATCGGTTAACATACGTGCGATGTTCGTCGTGACCTAGAACTATACGAAGGTTGTTAAATATCGGACAGTATAGCTCGATACTAACAACCGTCGTATAGTCTGCGCGACGAGAAAATTCAATCGTATGGTAACCCATAGATTTGTCCCGTGTGGACAAGTTAAGAATGTATAAAGCAAACGCCTTCATTCACTTGTGTTTTCATCCGTTTCGAGATATTTCGTCGGTACCTTTCCGCTGGTTCTCCGTGTACAAAGATAGATTAGATGTTCATTTCAACGTTGTTTCACAGCTTTGAAATGATTATCTATTCTATTACAGTGTACTCGGAGAACAGCGGGGAGGTGCTGCCGAAATTTACTCGAAACGGTTGAAAGCACAAGTGATGGGCGTTCGCTCTATACATTCTTAATGGGATAGAAGCCTACCCCCGACAGCCGGAACACATACATACAAACGCATAATCAGAGAGCGACTCGAGATGTTCGGGTTAAAACCAATATATGATAATATGAAACCTTCATATTCCCATCGATACCCATATATGAAACTAATTAAAAGCGCCACTTAGTCCCCGTCTATCGGTCAACATAACGTGCGATAATTTATTCTTTTCAACGACAAACGCACACACAAAGCATATACATGGATTTTCTCCTTTGTCAGTAACTATCCCGTTCTTATATTTCTCAATATAGTCAGCATAACCTACAATTTATATGTTATTCAGTCTAACATGGCCCATGAGTACGTCAGAGTTAAGGACTGGATGTATGTGGATTGGAAACAACGTATGCAACCTAAGTTTGTCGCAGGGGTTGCTGCTTTCCTTGAATTTGCACGAGCACATAATAAGATCATAATAGAGAAGATTCTCTGTCCGTGCGATAGATGTGGCAATAAGTACTGGCAGAAGGTAGAATTGGCAGAGCTTCATATTGTAAAACATGGGTTTACTAGACTTTATTCAATTTGGAAATATCACGGGGAAGGAGAAGAATGCAGTACTGCGGTAGAAGAAGGAGAACACGATAATGCGGCAGGAGAAGAAGAAGAATTCGGTAATACGGCAGGATACGGAAATTTATTTCCATCAGAAGAAATGGAGGATATGGTAGAGGCTGCCCTAGGTGAATCTATTCGTACCGAAGATGACATTCCTTCCGGTCAAGGACCGCGTGCGGATAAATATGAAAATTTCATGAATGATGCTAGGAAACCAATTTATGAGAATGCGAAGTATTCCACCCTGTATACTACTCACAGTGTTTGAAGCATCCGGGGTGGAGTGTTGTATGCCGATGGAAACCTAGAGATGTCTACGATGTCCCAGAATACGAGGACAGCGATGAGGACGAAGAAGAGACAAGGCTTAAAGTGCTCCGACCGTCTGTTTCGAAGGACGGGTTGTCTTCGACCGATCATGAAGTTACGTGGGTTAGAAATGACATCGACGATGAAATCCAAGTAGATATGTATGATGCGCCCACGAAACGAAAAAGGTTATCAGTAATGTTATATTATTACTTCACATTTTACGCTCTAGATCATATATAGTCAATACTTTTAATGATTGTCTAATGCGTCCACGAACCGTTTATCTAGATTGGATGACGATGTCGGGAGCAGCGAGGGGCGGCAGGAGCTCCAGCCGCGGCAGAGGCAGAGGCAGAGGCAGAGGCAGAGCGGTTCTGCCGCCCGGAGAGCTCCGTAGGGAGCTTCAGAGGGCCGGTCTTGCACCCAGATCGGAGACCCCTTCGGATGCCTCCTTCCGTGTGGATTTTGCCACACCTCCAGGTATACTGCACGCATATCCATTTTCAATTTAATATTACAGATATTCATGCCTGTTTATGTCAAAATTACTTATATTGTCAATGTTTGATTGTCTAGTTGTTGGTCCTGCGTCCACATCTGGGACAGAGGCCACCCCCGCTCCTCCAGGTATGTTTATATATCATATAGTGTATGTATATTGATTTAGAATGCTATATCATAAATATACACATTCCTTTTGCTCTTACTTAGCAATTTTTATTATTGTCTAGCTGTAGGTGGTGACACCACCGCACCTGCGGGTATGTTTATATGTCCTATAGTGCATGCATATTGATTTAGAACGTTATATTATTGATCTACACATTCTTTTTGCAATTACTTATCAAATCTATTTTTAATTGTCTAGTTGTTGGTCCTGCGTCCACATCTGGGACAGAGGCCACCCCCGCTCCTCCAGGTATGTTTATATATCATATAGTGTATGTATATTGATTTAGAATGCTATATCATAAATATACACATTCCTTTTGCTCTTACTTAGCAATTTTTATTATTGTCTAGCTGTAGGTGGTGACACCACCGCACCTGCGGGTATGTTTATATGTCCTATAGTTCATGCATATTGATTTAGAACGTTATATTATTGATCTACACATTCTTTTTGCAATTACTTATAAAATCTATTTTTAATTGTCTAATTATAGGTGGTGCGTCCACACCTTCCACAGGGGCCACTCCTGCCGCTTCCGTACCCTCCGCATCGTCTGCAGGTTAGTATGAATAAATTTAAAATATTTATTTATTTTACATATGCTCTATAGAATAAATATGAACTTCATGGAGATTTAGCGTCGATGTTTATTTTATAGTTGGAGGGGATGCGTCCGGGTCCGGGACCCCGGTTGTTCCTCACCGGAGGAACTATCGTCCCGCTCGTGCTGCTGCTCGGGCCCAGGCTCGTGCGTTATTCACCGGAGGTATATATCACACTTGAATTTTTGTTTAACCTTGATTTCTTAATACAACTTTGTCTTATTATTGATTGTCTTGATATTTCGTGCAGACGCAGGGCCTCTCCATCCCCAGAGGGGGACTCGAGGCCCGAATCAGTCCCATAGGCTGAGGCCTAATAGAGCTAGGGGGGAGGCAGCATTCCCCCTATTTTTTACCCTTGACTATCTCTATACCGGTCCTCATGCCGAGAGGTTCGGCCGGTATTTGGGGGACGAGAGCCGGATCGTGAAGAACTATCCACTTCACGTTGAGTGGGGCGAGCAGCACCAGCGCTCATTCGCCCTCTTCTTTGAACAGGCTCGGGTATGTATTAATATATATTTTCATTTGATCTATCCAATATATTTATTATTAACACTTGCAATCTAATAACAATGTTTTTTTTTTGTATTTTCAGTTGGATTACGATATTCAGCCTGTAGCCGACCCTGATCACTCGGGGAGGGTGCTCGACCTTCATGCTCTGTACAATGGCCTGATGAAGAACATGCAGGCCAAGGTCCGATACAACAGGAATGAGCTGAAGGCCGACTGCTACTCCCTGTGGATAGCGACCCCCGAGGCAGAGAGAGCGGCCCTCCTATCTACTTCGGCGTTTGCGAGAGTCGACGTAGAGACATGGCCTCTATTGTGCGCTTATTTCGACTCCGAACGCAAACAAGTATGTATTTTAAATTTAATTCATTATTTATGATATAATTTATTTCTTTGTGTTTCTTAATTAGAAAACTAAATGTTAATGCGTTGTGCAGAAACAGGCCGCTCAGAATACGGAGAACAGGAAGTCGGCGAAGAGGGGTCGCCCCACTTACACAGGTGGCTCGAGGAACATTACTCGAGCCATGGAGTTATCGGTAAATTAAGAGTTATTCTCTAATATTCTGCAATATTAAGAGTTATTCTCTAATATTTCTAATATTAAGAGTTACTTTCTAATATTGCAGACATCTCGGACCGTGGCGTCAGGTGGTACACCGAGCGTGCTGTCCGCATATCTTGCCGTCCACGGCACCTCGACAGATCCCGCCACGGGCGAGCTTCGATGTCCCGACGTCGCTACCCAGGAGTACTGCGTAAGTGTTAATATTTTTTCTACCCAAATTTGAAATTTTAGTTTTGGAAGGTTCAAGTTTAAATTTTATACTTATACTTTACTGCTTAATGTGGGTGTAGGAGCGGGTGGTTGAGCAGGCCCAGGCCTCGGGGATCGATTTTATCGGACAGAACGATCCGAGGCTGCTGACCCCAGTTCTGGACGCCGCACACGGAGGGCACCACGGAGGTTGGGAGAGAGGCCGGGGATTGGGCCCTAGCAGGGCCCATATGAGGTTGGACTCCACCCCGGCGGTTACTTCCTCCGTCTCTAGTGGCCGGCATGTCCATCAGGAACTGGATAGCTTGAGGGCCACCGTTCAGGAGTTGAAGGAGATGCTGGTATGTATACTACTTTATAGTAAAATATCATTTCATATTATATACATATCAACATATCCATAATTAGTACGTAGGTTGAGCTTATTTGGTTTTAGACTTAAGTCTGATTAATCATACATACATATGTAATTAAAATAAACAACGCTTTTCCAAACTAGATATCCAAACAGGGTTTCGAAATAACTTAATAATGAAACGAATTCGAATAATACACAGTTCTTACACGCTTCTTACACACGTTATGTCCAGACGCGACAGGGTAGATCGGCCGAGCCTCCACATGCATCTCCTTCGGCTGCGGCTCCGCAAGCCACTACATCGGCTGCGGTTCCGCAGACAGCTCCTGTAGCTCCACCGCCCACTCAGACTCCCGCAGCCGCGGCTCTGCAAGCGACTACCTCGACGGCGGCTGCGCAGACCACATCGCCAGCTCCACATGCCGCTCAGACTCCCTTATATGTAGCATTGGAGAGTGTATTTACCGAGAAGCAGGCGCGCGTTATTCGAACGTTATTCGGAGGTGGAACTGGACCGAACTAGGGTAGCTTTTTGGTTCTTATTTTTTGAAACATGTATTTATTTATATCACATTGTACTACATTTTGAAACGATATTGATATTGGTTTGTATTTATATCATATTCAGTTTTTGGGTTTCTTTTGTATATTATATATATGCGTGAGATGTGATTATGAATACTGCAATATATGATTTGATTGATGTATATAGTATTGTGCACAGGGCGGCAAAAAATCTAGCAGTCCATTTTTTAAAAAAAAATACAGACAATATGTACCTACGGATTAAGCCGCAGGTACATACCCTAACCCTACGGGTATATCCGTAGGGGCAAACTATCAGGAAACCTGATATTTTCCCACCTGATATCAGTGCAGGGTGTTGGGGTTGTCCCTACGGATATGTCCGTAGGGGCCAGTGTTTATCCCCTACGAATTTATCCGTAGGGGAAAATATCAGGTTTCCTGATATTTTCCCACCTGATATCAGTCCAGGGTGTTGGGAGTAGCCCCTACGGACTTAACCGTAGGAACTACTTTATATCCCCTACGGATGTAGCCGTAGGGATCTAAAAGGGACCTACGGGTATATCCGTAGGTATATACAATATATTCAAAAAAAAAATTACATATATGATTTTATTACCCCTACGGGGTACTCCGTAGGGGCTATAACACCTACTGATATATCCGTAGGGGCTTAAATTTGTCCGTAGGGGCACGTTCAGGGCCTCAACTTGCACCTGCGGCCTTTGCACCTACGGGGTCTTTTTTCGCCCCTACGTATATATCCGTAGGGGCAGTGGGTTGCCCCTACCGATAAATCCGTAGGGGCAACCCTTATTTGTAGTAGTGTGTCCGTTCTCGAACGCGAAACTTAAAACAAATTTGGCCTACTCTTGTACAAGGATCACAAAGCCGAACAGCTCGTAGGAACAACAATCTGAGTATTGGCGTGTACCAACCAGCTACTCTGAACATTTGGCCATGGTGATCGGATCTCCTTGATCTTTGGCGCACAAGCCGAGCTCTCTAAATTTTGACTGATTTAACTTTGGTGTTTCTCAACTCTATCATATGTAAGTGTGTGGTACTAGGGTTGCAACAGTTGCTAACCAAGACGTAATATAAAACAAGAATTTTCGTGCAAGCACCACAAACTAGAAACCCAAAATCAATCCAAGAACCAGTAGTTGAAAAAACTCAAGAAAGCAATACCGCGAGTTTTGAGAGGGAACAACTTTTGAAGCGTGTTCGCACATAAGTGGAGGACCCTTGCTAAGCTCCTTGGTTGCGGGATCAAGCTTAATCACGGATCTCTTTACCGAAGATGATCCACTTCGAAGGAACTTCGAAGGAAACCCCAACCCAAAATTCAACTTCACAAAGAACTCTTCTCTTATTAAGCAACTTATTCTCACAATTTGTTAGAAAAGGAAATGAAGAAGATGTAAGCTCTCTCTCTTTTCTCTCTCAAGTTCTTCTCTTTTTAGTCTTAACTCATGAGAGAGAAGATGGGGTTGGAAATAAGATGGAATGCTCTCCATTTTCTCTCTCTTCTATCATATATTAGGGAGGGGAGAGGATTCTTATCTTCCAAACGGTCCTCATATGCCCACGTCCCTCCGCATGCAAGCATGTCTCCGCATGCAAGCATGTCGAAGGAAGACATGAATTAATATATGTATCATATGCATAAACTAAATACATTTATTCTATACAAATAAATGAGAGAGAGAGAGAGAGTATAATATTACCGTACATATCCAAAAATATTTTATTAAATCAACACTTGAATTAATAATCTGACTTTATGATAAGCAGACTCGTATTATCAAATGTCCGATTAATGCACGTGTATCACATACACACGTTTAATCAAACTCATGCACGTATCAGCATACGCACACTATATCGTTATGCCTGAGCGGGAAAACCCTCTGTGCGAGACTCTAAAAACTCAACAATACACTGGCAGTGAGTTACTAGATCATATTCATAACCCATAAGCACATCGGCGGCACTAGCTGTTAGTTATATGTATGCCTTAGAGGCCATTATTGTACATATGATGTATATTATAGTGGATACTTGAATATATATATATATATATATATGACTTTCTTGCTCGACATAATAGTATGCTATCTGGTTGTTCTTTGTCTTAACATGTAGACTTGTATTGTGATACTGTCTTGCTCTCACATGTTGACAAAGCCCTTAAGATATGTACTTGACTACCAGGACTATGATGGAGATCATACTAGTGGGGCCAGGGATGTTCACAAGTACATCCTTCAATTGTTCCTAATCGAGAGAATATCGAGATAGGGTATCGATATTCCAGAGTAGACTAGCGTATACACTTCTTGACCCATTTGATGGACGATGGATGATCCCACATCCATTGGTGTTTGATATCAGAGATGGTATACGGGTGTACAGTGGAGACTGGGTACACTGAACAAGACTCGCCAAGGACTGTTATGTGGTAGTATACCTATCGTCAGATAGTAGTCCTCTGGTGACACCGGTACAAGTTAGTTTGTAGACCCGAGATCGTCATAGAGTCTTGTGTGGCTCCTACTATACTTTGATTTCCTCCCTACCACGCTCAAAGGAGACGTGCAAACAGGTGGATTTTGGGTACAGTCCCGAGTCGTACGGAGGCAATGAGCGATAGGAGGGGTTTCGTCTCTCCTGGTATTGGGGGTTGATGTTGCGCTATGTTCGATTGGCTATAACTGGAAGTCCCTGGCCAGGGCTGCTGCTGAGATTTACTGATAAGTGTTATCAGTAGTTTCTCGAACCGTTATAGACCAAACATCGGAATGACTTATCACGTTACTAGGGTCTGACGATTTCCACCCCTAGACATGATATGCGACATATCAGACGAAGAGACCGGACTGTACGGTAGTGTTACTGATACGCTTCATGGAGACTATGGACAGGCTTGCTTGTTGATATTCATATCGCTCAATACCTGGATAGCCGTTACGTCCAGCTAGTACCGCTGACGGCTTGTAGGTGACTGATATGATCATCACCTACTGCTGGCGTATCGACGAGTCTTTAGAGTCCAACACAGAAGTTCCCTGATTCAAGCGAAACGAAATAGGACACATATGTGATATGTGTGTGGGCCTGATTAAATATGAGTATGTGATACCGTATTGTAATCTGGCAGTCATCTGTTATCGGTTCGGTTTTATGTGATATAATCAGATTGTCGAATCAAGTATTGATTCGATAATATGATATACAGATAAATGATATTAGTCGGTCATATATGATATAACCGGATTATTAGATCAAGTGTTGATTTAATAATGTAATATAATTATATCTTAACTAATATCATTAGCTCACTAATTATTCCTCATTATGTATATATTAATATAGGCCAGACATCGGCATGACGAGATTGGGGGTTGATGTTGCACTATGTTCGATTTGCTATAACTGGAGGTCCTTGGCCAGGGCTGCTGCCGAGATTTATGGATAAGTGTTATCAGTAGTTTCTCGAACCGTTATAGACCAGACATCGGCATGACTTATCACATTACTGGTGTCTGACGATTTCCACCCCTAGACATGATATGCGTCATATCAGACGAAGAGACCGGACTGTACGGTAATGTTATTGATAAGCTTCATGGAGACTATGGACAAGCTTGCTTGTTGATCTTCATATCGCTCAATACCCGGATAGCCGTTACGTCCAGCTAGTACCGCTGACGGCTTGTAGGTGACTGATGTGATCTTCACCTACTACTGGCGTATTAACGAGTCTTTAGAGTCTCACACAGAAGTTTCCTGGTTCAAGCGAAACGAAGTAGGACACATATGTGAAATGTGTGTGGGCCTGATTAAATACGAGTATATGATACCGTATTGTAATCTGGCAGTCATCTATTATCGTTTCGGTTATATGTGATATAACCAGATTGTCAAATCAAGTGTTGATTCGATAATGTGATATACAGATAAATGATATTAGTCGGTCATATATGATATAATCAGATTATTAGATCAAGTGTTGATTTAATAATGTGATATATATTATATGTGATATAATTATATCTTAACTAATATCATTAGCTCACTAATTATTCTTCATTATATATATATATATATATATCATTTATATTTCTATTTTGTGAAAATAGAAATGAGGTGGAAAGTGGAAGCATGGTTGCAAGGATAGGATTAACTTTAGTTTATTTTTCTTGACCGACTATTCAAGTATGGTTGCAATTTTATATTGCATAATTCCATGCTTGAATGAGTGAGGGGTCAAGACTTGGCATTCATTCTAGCTCATTCTCAACACTTAACCAATTTTCTTGAGTTGCTCCCATGGTTGCTCTCTAGCTTCTTCTTTCTCTTCTTGTCATAGCTCAAGCTTCAACCCTCACATGTGATGTGTATCATGAAGTTTGAACACAAACTAGTGAGCTCATAACATCCCCTACTTCATCATCCTACACTTAAGTAGCGATCAAGTGTAGCGTGTTTCATAGGCTAAAGAGTTTAGTGTAAAGGTAGCTTGAGTTGGAGGGACTTCGTGTGGATCATCTTCGGCACGAAGGTCATCGGAGGAAGCTCGTTCAAAGTCTCAAGAGAATCCTAGTGGAGTCGCGGGACTACTACACGGAGCAAGTGAAGAGAAGGACCGTCTACAAAGGTTGTATTCTTGTTATCTAGATGTAAAATAGTTTACATTTGGTATTGTCTAAATCTCTGGTTAAAGATTCTAGAATTAGGGTTGTTTAGCATGACAATTTTTTGAAAATGGCATGGACGATACCTCCCGAAACCTTACTGTCGTGCTAGGGAACCTTACAGTGGTATCAGAGCCAGGTTAAAGATTTAGACAATATTTGTTAGATTACGAAACCGAAACTGCTCTGAAACTTGAAACATTAAAACACAGTTTCTGTCAATTTTTAAAGTCATCGAATTTTTTTTAAACAACTGCAGAATGTTATATGAGATGTAACATGAACACTGGAGAAAAACAAACCCAATTGGACGGTTTTGACCCGAGCAGATACCCCCTAAAACCGAGTAGGCCGGCCAAATAGTGCTTTCTGGGCTTTGTATTATTTCAGTGTTCTGGTCTCTGGGTTTTGGTGTTTCAGGTGTTTTTTGTTTTTGCTAAAAATTCCATAAGATGTTGATTTTCTATAAAGGCAATTCGGAGTGTTTCGTAGTCATAATTCTAACTATATTCCGGGTTATTTAGACGATGTTAAAAAGTTTGAACGGATATCAAATACCCACTTTAACCCTTGCCGGAAAATTTGCCAAGAGTTGGATTTTTTCCAAGTTAAAGAACATTCAAATATCATGCAAGTGATTCGATGGACCCTCTAGAAGAACGAAATCCTAACTCGATTCTATGACCGTAGGAACCACCGCCAAACCGAACCACCGCCAAACCCTCGAGTTTGCGGTAGTTCCGCGGCACCATAGGTGAGGCAAGGGTTGGCCCTTCTACGGTGGGTCCATAGGTACTGTGGTATGTTCTGAGTATTTTTGAACTGCGCTCAAATGTTGAGCTTTTCGGGAAAATTTAGGTGTTTGTTGATTCGATCGAAATGTTTAACATCCTCTAGCTATTTGATGATATGTGATGTTATGTGTTGCTTGGATATGTTATATTGGATCGTCGTGTTTTGAATAGCCGAGGGTTTTATGTGAGATGAGAGTTTTTATTTTCATTTATGTAAAACTCATTGTATATAATATTCTTTTATTGGGGCACTTCCGGGTTGAGGATGATGTCACCATTATTGTACATTATTTACTTTTCCGCATTAGGACAGACCCAAGGTGGAGAGCACAAGTAACCGGGTTCTAGAGTCCAGTGGGAGACCATTTCGAGGAGTCAAGTCCGGATCTCATAACTCTAGAATTAGAATGGTTGCTTGCCACTCTCGTAGGGGTTTAGGGATGTGGGTTTGGCTATTCATCGCGACCGTGAAATCCGTGTTTTATACTGGCTTAATTTAAAACATGGAATTCCTAGTATATCCAATATTTCATATGTTATCTTCTGCTGCTGATATTCTGTGATGTGATCACTTTATATGCGTGAGACTAATGCTTTATTATTGTATATATGATATATAATAAACGTTGCTTATGTTTTTCACCCGCGCTAGTCTCGTCCCGTTATACCGTTAGTTAAGTAACCTAACGGTGCATAACGGGACACTGTGGCGAATACGAATGGTATAAGCGTATGTTGTATTTTCGTTTCTTCTGTGATGCTTAGGAAGCATAGTTGATGAGACTTCATTAATGAGATCAATAAAAGAAAAGAAACCTAAAATATGTTGTAGAATCAAATTTTCAAAAAGAGTAGCTCTAGTTTTTGCTTTGCATAGCTGTATTCCTTATAGAATATCCAGCACCTTATTCGATAAGGAAAGAGCCGAGATCCCTTCACCGGGAGTGACCTCTTTAGCGAAACTAGCAGATGCCAACCCACTCAGTTTTGTTTTTGATTGCCTTTTTAGTTCTTGCTTTGCATGGCGGTATTCTTTGTAGAATATCCAGCACCTTATTCGATAAAGAAAGAGCCGAGATCTCTTCACCGGGAGTGACCTCTTTAGCGAAACTAGCAAAAGCCTCAAAAACACTTCTTTTCAAAATCACTCGATTCTGCATCGATATCAAGTTCATTACGCAAAAGGTTTTTCTTAAAAACCTGTCGTAGCCCTCCGTCATTTCAGATAAGTACTGCTTAGTATTCGTGCTACGTTTGTTGACCTTAGCCAAGACGTAGTGCGCGGTAGATAATTAGTACTTATCTGCTGCATATGATGCGATTAAGTTAAGGTAGTCGTACGACTTTGTTGACCTTAGCTAAGGGTCGTACGGGTGGGTTTAATTCAATCAGGAAATGACGGGTTGAACTTGACTAGCGCTTATGATTTGTTGAATGTAGCCAAGGTCATAAATTGCTAGGGGAAAAATATTATCGGGAATTTCAAGTGTTGAAATTTGCAATGAGATTGCATACCTTCTATGAGATAGTTGGATTCCGATACCCACTGTGAGTAAGAGTTACTCCTGAGAGAATTTTACACATCATAATTAGCCGATCAAGTAGGTGTCTAAAAAGGTGTTAATGGGGTTATGCCTCTGGGAAAGCGAAGTTTATTTTAATTAGGTTCGTGCGAAAGCATGGGGAACCTCCCTCGAAGTACCGGCGCTGACCTGGCTGAAAGATTGGCAAACTTGTAAGGTGTAATTAATCCCGGCTAGTCTTACTTTTTAGGGTTTGAAGGAAGATTTGATAAAAACAGTGGGATCCGTCCTGGTTAGATAAGATAATAACCAATCTAATCTTGCAAAGAGCGCACGCTAACGCGTTTCCTTCTCTCTCTCCAGGCAGCAACCAATGTCACTCTTTAATCAAGATAATAATATAGATGTATTGACCGAACCCGCTTATTATACTGAGCAGGGGAAAGTTGGTTCCGCTCCGACTTATAAGTGTTAGAATTCCGAGCAGGAAATAGGAACATATCCGGATTCCCACGCTACCCAAACGAAGAATAAATATGTTGATGCATCTTCTTCGGGTGTGTTGGTTACAGACAACTGTTTCTCAGTACACTCTACGTCCTGGGTATTAGATACCGGATCGGGATCCCACATATGCAATTTGTTGCATGGGCTAAGAAAAGGTAGAGAACTGGGAAAAGGTGATCATTCTCTAAAAGTAAGGAATGGTGCAAGTGTTGCAGCCAAAATAGTTGGTGAATATCACCTTATATTGCCAACTGGGAATACATTGTTCTTGAACGACTGTTATTACGCACCCTCTAAAATATGCAATCTAATATCAATTTTTTTATTAGCTAGAGAAGGATATAACTTTGTAGTAGAGAATAATATTATGAACATTTATCTAAATAAAGTGTTGATTGGGTTTAGTGCGTTGTGTAATGGATTATACGCTCTGAATCAAAACACAGTTTTTAACGTACAGAACACACACAAGTGGAAAAGTTCAGAAATGGAAGGATACTTCTTGTGGTATTGTAGACTAGGTCATATCAATACGACACGATTAGCTGAGTTACATAAAGATGGATATTTGAATCCGTTTGAACTTTCATCTTATGAAACTTGTCAGTCATGTCTCAAAAGTAAGATGACCAAAACTCCGTTTACAGGACACGGAGAAAGAGTTACGGAACTCTTGGGACTGATACATAGTGATGTATGCGGTCTCATGTTTACACATGCCAGGAATGGTTTCTCGTACTTCATTACATTCATTGACGATCTCTCAAGATTCGGTCATACGTTCCTGTTGAAACACAAGTCTGAAACTTTTGAGAAATTCAAAGAATATAAGCACGAAGTCGAAAACCAAACGGGTAAAACTATTAAGATCCTTCGATCTGATTGAGAAGGAGAATACATGAGCAATGAGTTCCTGGACTATCTAAAAGAGAATGGGATTCTCTCTCAGCTTACTCCTCTGTATACACCACAGTACAACGGTGTATCAAAGCGGAGGAATCACACCCTATTAGATATGGTGCTCTCTATGATGAGCACCGCTGAGTTACCTATTTCCTTTTGGGGTTATGCGCTTGAGACAACAGCATACCTATTGAATAGAGTTCCAACCAAATCGGTGCCTACCACTTCATATGAGATATGGAATTGCAAGAGACCATCTTTTAAACGAGTTAAGATATGTGGTTGTCCGGCCTATGTTAAAAAGCAAAATCCGGATAAGCTCGAGGCAAGATCAGTTCTTTGCAAGTTTATGGGATATCCAAGCAATTCGTATAGATATCATTTCTAGCTCAGTGAGGAACAAAAACTGTTTGTTGCTCAAAATGCCACCTTTTTAGAAAAGGAATTTCTTGCAAAAGAGATTAGTGGTAAAGAGGTAGAGCTGGAAGAAGTTCCAACCGCACAAACTACAGAAGAAGATTTGGTAGAACCGGAGAATTCGATAGTTCCCAACAAACCTCAGCCTCTCCACCGATCTAGTAGGGTTCCTCATCCACCTGAGAGATACTACGGTTTTCTCATTGATGGTGGGAGCGAGGATTGCATCAGGGAAGATGATGACCCGACTAGCTTTAAGCAGGCCATCACGAGTGGGGACTCTGTGAAATGGCTGGATGCAATGCAATCTGAGATGGAATCCATGTACACCAATAAAGTATGGACATTAGAAGTATCTCCCGAAGGGGTAAAACCCATTGAGAGAAAATGGATTTTTAAGAAGAAACATGGTGTAGATGGAAAAGTTGAGACTTTCAAAGCTAGATTTGCTGCAAAAGGTTTTCGTCAACGACCAGATGTGGATTATGATGAAACCTTTTCTCCAGTGGCTATACTTAAGTCCATCCAGATCCTACTTGCCATCGCTGCATACCATGACTATGAAATCTGGCAAATGGATGTTAAGACCGTCTTTCTAAATGGTGATTTAGAAAAGAGCGTGTACATGACTCAACTGGAAGGCTTCGTAGACAGTAGGAGCAGCACAAAGGTGTGCAAGCTGAGCAGCACAAAGGTGTGCAAGCTGCTTAAATCAATTTTCGGGTTGAAGCAGGTATCGCGGAGTTGGAACATCTTTTTTGATGAGATAGTCAAAGAGTTTGACTTCATCAAAAACGTAGATGAACTTTGTAAATACAAAAAGGTCGCAGAGAGTAAGGTCATCTTCCTTGTATTGTATGTGGATGACATACTCTTGATAGGAAATGATGTTCTTATGCTGCACTTGGTCAAGCTCTTCTTATCACTCCTCTGGAAGGTAATGAAAATCCTCCCATTGATATGCAGAGAGATCCCTCGGTTCATGAAGAGTCGAGCTCGGAAAGCGAAGGGGAGCCAATCTTCCATCCCAAGAACGCAGAGCAACAACTTCTATAAGATCTCCGAAAATAACTCAGAAGTAAAGATAAGGAGATGGCCAAGCTCTACTCAAAGATTGACGACTTGACAAACGTCATCTTATGGCTCACGGCCCAAGTTGCCTCTCATCCGCCCAATTAAGCGCAGGGCTCTACTCATGAACCGAGAAACGGTGTCCCGAGGCAGCCGACGCCTGATCCCTCAAATCCAAAGGTGGGCGGACCGCATGAAAGTCAGTCGCATCCTATCTCAGGGAACGTCTTGGCTACCGATGACAGTAGCCCGCTAACTCAAGATCAAATCATGGATTTGGTTGCCAACAAATTCAAAACATTGGTAGCCGAAGCTGAAGCACAAAAAGATATCAGCAGTAATGGGAGACCATATCCCGCTCAGTATGATCTGGTAGAGTTTCCTAGCGGCTATGTCATCCCTAAATTCGGAAGATTCGATAGGACGGGAAATGCAAATCAGCACATCGCCCACTTTAAAGCCTCATGCGGGAATACTGGGGGCAATGATGCACTTCTCTTCCACCAGTTCGTTAATAGCTTGACCGATGTTGCTTTCGACTGGTACGCGAGCATACCGGATGGCTCCGTCACAACTTTCGTCTAAATAGAGTCTCTGTTTCGGCAGAGGTTCATGAGCGTCAGCAATAAGATCACTATTGCTGATCTCATAAAGACCAAGCCAAATAACAACGAAAGCAGCACGGATTTTATAACTCGATGGCGCAATCTCTCCGTCAAATGTGAACCGCCGATAGAGCAGGACCAATCTGTCAGTCTCCTCGTCGGAAATCTCAACAATTGGATGGCCAAATTTCTATGCACCACGTGTCTCAAAACATTCTAAGAGCTAACCAAAAAAGTTCAGATGTTGGAACGCTCAAAGCAGGAGTCCTCCTCTGACTCCCAAAATAACAATAGGTCATGGAGAAACCGAAAGGACGAAAATCGTAAAGGCGGAAATTTTGACGATGCTGAATTTTTAACATTTCTGCTAACTGAAATAAGCAAGGGATGAGCAGGCCTAATGCCAACCAGTCTCGAAAGCCAGTGTTCGGAGAGGGAGAATAATCTCCATTGAAAGAGAACCTGGATAAGGTCTATTCCTTCAGAAGGGACAAAGTCCGTAAAATATTCAAGGATGCCCTAAGAAACGGTCTACAATTGCCGGAATCAAAAAGACCGCAGAAAGCGAATATGACCGACGACCCCAAATATTGTCCCTATCACAGAGTGATAAATCATGCTATTGAGGACTGTTTCGTCTTCAAAGATTGGGTCGAAAAACAATATAAGGCGGGAGAATCTCATTGTCCCCTGGCATGTTAGTGAACAAACAAGCTGCGACCGCCAATTTCATACAAATGGAAACCGAAGCTCTTTGGGAATCTGCTAATCCATCGACCACCACGTCGTTAAACTGGGGGACAACCGACCATCACGTCGTTAAACTGGGAACCGATGACCACCACATTATTAAATTGGGAACAATCGACTTCTAAGGCGTTAAACTGGGATGTAAAAATGTGTAAATAAAAAAAATGAAAAAAGCTGAAATGATGGGGCAACTCGCAATAAAAATCAGCGAGTAAAATAAAAATGAAAATAAAAAGCCGAAATGATGGGGCAACTGCGAATAAATAGTCGAAATGATAGGGCAATCGCGACCTTCGCGATAAGAAAAGATGAAATGATAGAGCAATCGCGGTAAAAAAAATAAATAAAAAATAAAAAAAACGGCGAATGATGAGTCGCTCCCGGTACCATATTCCAATGCAGCATGCAGACGCCAACAAAAACCCGAATATCCCAATGGCGAATGATGAGTCGCTCCTTGCGATGCAGAAGCTGTCCAAAACTCAAATCCCTAATGGTGAATGATGAGTTGCTCCTGGTACCATATTCCAGTGTAGCGATGCATACGCCAACCGAAATTCAAATTCCCAAATGGCGAATGATGAGTTGCTCCTGGTACCATATTCCAGTGCAACGATACAAACGCCAACAAAATCCCAAAATTCTTCCAGCCCTACGGTTGGTCCCCAAACTAACTACCGTATACAATCCAAGGGCTCAAATAATTCTCATCACACTCATGCCCTACTGCAATCACCCGTCCAGCGGCCGGTCTCCATCCTTGGAATTATGCTCCATTTGGGAAGACCCACTCATGTGTCCTCACGATACATGAGGAGAACAAAACTTACGAGATACTCTCGACCTGTAAGAAAATACCTTCGTAGGATCCTTATGACTTACAAAGGAAAAACACACTTGGGGGTCCTCACGACTCCTAAGGAGAAAATACACCTACGAGATCTTTTCGACTCGTAGGAAGAAAATGCTTTTATGGGACCCTTACGGATCATAAAATTGAAAAGACTTAGGTGATAGAGACCTAAACCTGTCTCCTAAGCCATCGCTCCCCTACAGGAAAAGGCAAATGATGAATTGCTCCTGGCATATGTGCTTCAGCGTTAGCAACATTGATGCCTACTCTAACCTCAAAATTCCAAACTCTAATCTAATAGACCCCTAAGTCTTTAAACCAGGAACAAATGACCTCTAAGTCGTTAAACTGAATGCAGATGACCCCCAAGTCATTAAACTGGGAACGAGGGAAATTCCATCACGGCAAATGATGATTCACTCCTGGTACCATATTCCAGTGTAGCGGTGTTGATTCCAAACCAAAACCAAAATCCCTAAATCCCCTCATGGCAAATGATGATTCGCTTCTGGCACCATATTCTAGCGTAGTGATGCTGATGTCAACCCAATTCATCTCAAGTCAGCAAGACAACCAACAACCTCCCTAGTGGAATCAAGCTCTACCTCGGAAACAAGCCAAATCCCAACACCGCGGAAAGCGGAGCAAGTCAAATCGAATTCTGACACCGCAAGGGGCGGAGCAAGTCAAATCTAGCATCGACCGTCCATGTCACTAAAAGGGTAGCATCGACCGTCCACGTCGCTAAAAGGGAAGCACCGACCGTCCACGTCGCTAAAAGGGCAGCATCGACCGTGCACGTC
Organism: Agapanthus africanus; assembly: GCA_030015575.1. NCBI lineage: Eukaryota > Viridiplantae > Streptophyta > Magnoliopsida > Asparagales > Amaryllidaceae > Agapanthus > Agapanthus africanus. The sequence goes on from CM057348.1 coordinate 74,818,193, forward strand.
GTTAAAAGTTCAGAACCGACCGTGCACGTCGTTAAAAGTTCAGAACCGACCGTCCAAGTCGCAAAAAGGGTAGAGTTTACCATCCAAGATGCTAAAAGGGCAGCATCGACCATCCACGTCGCTAAAAGGGCAGCACCGACCGTCCACGTCGCTAAAAGGGCAGCATCGACCGTCCAAGTCATAAAAATGGAAGTCCCGACCATCCAAGTCCAAAAAAGGGCAGAGCCGACCATCCATGTCGCTAAAAGGGCAGCATCGATCGTCCACGTCGCAAAAAGGGGAGCATTGACCGTCCACGTCGCTAAAAGGGCATCATCGATCGTCCACGTCGCTAAAAGGGGAGCATTGACCGTCCACATCGCTAAAAGGGAAGAACCGACCGTCCAAGTCACAAAAAGGATAGAGCCGACCATCCAAGTCGCTAAAAGGGCAGCAACGACCGTCCACGTCGCTAAAAGAGTAGCATCGACTGTCCACGTCGCTAAAAGGGCAGCACCGACCGTCTACGTCGGTAAAAGCGCAGTATCGACCGTCCAAGTCGCAAAAAGAGCAAAGCCGACCGTCCAAGTCGCAAAAAGGGCAGAATCGACCGTCCACGTCACTAAAAGGGCAGCACCGACCGTCCACGTCACTAAAAAGGCAGCACCAACCATCCATGTCGTAAAAAGGACAGTGCCAGCTTCCTATAAAGCGGGAACCAAATCAAGTCGCCTCCACGTGAAAGAAGATCCATCAATTTCATGCACACAATCCACATGTACGGTGTGCTTATATTGATGGGAGCACATTGTTGGGGTCAAAAATTACACCCCGGTTGACCAAGTCAAAATCAAAGTCAACCCTAAGCAAGCGGGCCCAAGCCCAGATCAAGTGGGCCCATACCCAAGTCGAGCCCCGCGACCGACCTCCCCCATGCCAAAATGAAATCATGTAATAATTAATTTTGATGTAATTTTTTTATGCATGAATCTGAGAAAAATGGGCATAAAGCCAAATTCTTGCAAAGCTCATGGCTCATGTGAAAAAAAATGAGCACATGAGGCATGAGATGGGCAAAATGCTATTTTATAAAACCCAAGGGGCTATATGTAAATGTGTAGGCCTATATAAGGCAACATGATAATGTAATAAAGACATAACTTTTCATTCCCCTCAAAATCTAGGGTTTTCGTGCCTCCTTCTCCTTCCTCAAGGTTCTAAACCTTCTCCTTTTTTTGAATTAAATCAAAAGTTTCACTCTTTCTTTTCCAAAAATAAATAGTTTTTCACCACAAAACCCACAAAGGGGAGCTCAGATCTTCCATCAGATCTCAAAAAGGGGAAATTTTTAAATCTCACCCCCTTCATCTAAGATCTGGCCAACAGAGGGGAAGAAGGAGACCCATCTCCAAAAATCCCACTTTAGGGAAGATCCAGGGCTCAAGGGAGAAGCCCCCTTTCATCAGCTTCAAAAATATCTTAGGAGTTTAACTCCTCAAATACACACACACACACACAAAAAATTAATAATAATAAATCTTTCTTTTTGGGAAGTACAACTCCCAGTGCAGGGACTAAGCCCACTCTCTGTCAGGAGTTCAACTCCATAAGTCAAATCGGGAGCACAACTCCCAGTGCAGGGACCAAGTCCTTTTCCTGCTGAAGCCCAGCGCCCGCATGCCGAGCACGTGGGCGCCTACACCCAGCGCCCGCGTGCCGAGCACATGAAGCGCTGGCTCCCACGCATCCTTTAGACGCTTTTTCTCTTTCTTATATATATATATATATGTATATATATGTATACACACACACACACACACTCCACGACACTGTCCCTGTTAGAAAAAATTTCTAACGGGGCGCTGCCCCGCACCCCGCAAGGGGGCTGCCAGCGCCCTTGAACCCCAACCCCCTATCCGGGTAGAGGGACCCCCGTAAAAAACTCTGTGGGACTGCCGATATATCCAATTTCCCTCCAAAACACAACGCTGCACATTGAGTTCACATGACCTATTTGACCCGTCAATCGGAGGTTCTCTCGCTCCAAAGGCGAGGGGTAATTAACGGAAGTTTAGTTCGCGGCTGTTGGAGATCTGGATCCCCACAATCAATAAACCCCCGCCCACCCTAGGCAGGGGAAATCTGTAGTACGCTTGACAAGCGACGTATATTCCCATCTCAATGGGGTGACGAAAAACACACTACAGTCATGTGATGTATATGCATCAAATAGATATCCAATGTGAAACTGTAATCGATATCGAAACACAGTTAATGTATGGATGCACACGTATCTATCTGTAATAACGTTTATATATCCATTACCAAATATGATGCAAACTAGAAAGCATGTTGTAGTAATATAGTAGTATAATGATATCATGATGTTCCGACATGCAACTAGATATGCGATTATCAGTAAGGAATTCGAACGGATACTGTAAAACGGTAAAACTATAATATTTGCTACATAATGAATCACATGTACTATTTTTATTCATATATATATAAATATTAACATAGCATGTTGCAAGTTAAACTTGCCTGATCGGATCTCACGTCGGGATACGTACGCCACGTTCGACGTCGGATAAACGTCGCAATACAACTACGCGTGTGCAGGATTGGACCTAGCTGATCAATGACGTAACTATGCTGGACGACGATGATGACTGGGTCTTCTGGATCGCAGCGATATGTGCAACTCCGGCAAAACGATCAAGAATCAAGAAAGCGAGAGAAGAAAGAAGAAGAAGGAGAAGCTGTGGGTTCTAGGGTCTGGTGTCCAGTTCTAGGGACAGAGGACAGAGGAATGGGGAGAAGGCGATGATGGATTGTCGGCGGCGAGGTTTAATGGCGACAAGGGGTACAGGGATTCTTGGGTTCTGTCAGGGTCAGGGAGTTGTAGGGTGTAACTCCCCACGCCCCAGTACAGATGGTATTATCCGCTCTGGCCGAAACTGTGCAGTTTTTCCCTTTAGAGTGAACCGGACCCAACCAGGGGCCACTTCCTAGGAGGTCACCCATCCCAAGACTCCCCTGACCCGAGTACGTTTAACTACAGAGTTCTTAATCTCATGTAGTTCCGATTCACTTAAAAAGGGTCTTTGTAATTAAAGGTGGTATCATTATATTTATAATGCAGTCCGGTCCTCTTTCAGAATGTGTCCCGAAGACTCTAGAGGTGGCCCCCATAGATTCAATAGGTGGCCCTGTAACAACCCTAAATTTCCTATACAACTTTTTATGCAAATTTTTCAAAATTTAAAGAAAAGGGTACTTTTACTTGAGCACAAGTTAAATATTTGTTTTACTAATTAATAGCAAGAAAGAGCTTGTGGCTAATTATTAATACCTTGCACAACTGAATCAAGCCAACAGAGTTCAAATCCCATACCACCACATTATTTTTAATATTGTTTTATTTTAAATTTTTAGAATACAAAAAGTTTACACGTGCATATCTCACAAAAACCCCACTACACATGAAAGTTAACTATATCGGAGAGTCCACCAACCAACGGCACGCCCTCCAACCGCCGGACTCGGCCCGGATCGACCGAATCGGCCGGACCGCCGAGTCCCCAACATGGAAGATGTGGCTTTTCAGCTCCCCTGTACACCTGCACACTTTAAATTATCGGATCGGTTCCAGAGAACTTTTAAAACACCATTTACTCCATTTTATTACATTTTTAATACAATTTATCACATTTTTTCATTTTAACTCTTCATCTACCCTAGCCCTAGCCTAACCCCATAAATACCACACCCTCACACCAAAATTCTGAGCAAACTCTCAAGAAATTCCTAGAAACCCTAGTGTGCATTTGAAGTGAGCAAAGGGCGAAATTCCGGCGAACTTCCGACGGCGATACAAGGAGTTTCCGGCGACGAAACGACGCACCGGCGATTACCCTCTCTACCTTTATCCTCCCTCTTTCTTTTTAACCCGTAAGTCCCACCTTCCCCCTTCTCTACTCTTTTTGAAAATACGAAATTCTAAAACCTGACGAAATCGAAGCAAATCCGATTTTCGATTCGGTTTCATTCTAAAAATCTCACTTTTCCTTTAATACAATCTTGTTAAACCATTAAATGTTGACTATTAAACACTAACTAATCATATTGAACAAGTTCCATATCAAAAGAAATTTTTATTTCCATTTTACCATACTTTTTCATCAAAATACCATATAGTTTCATTTTCGACATTTAAACATCACAAACTTGCTATACGTTTAAGTAGATCACGAGGTAATGACCTACCTCCTCACAACACTCATATACAATATAGCACAATACCTTTCGGGAATATAGAATACAGGAAAACGAAACATTTCAAATAAATATCATTACTATTAAAACCGTTTTATAAAATATTAGTATTTTACACAAATCTTTGCAAAGTACCGCTACAACCCAGTTTGGGGAACCCGACTTGGATGGTGTGGATTACCGCACATCCCTGAGTTTAGTAGTGCGAGATGCAGACCTCCGCAAGGAGCATTCGGTCTCGAGAGATTAAAATACGACATCTTAAGGAAATGAGAATTTTAGAAATATAATATATATATATATATATATATATATAAATTATTTTTATATAATTATATATATGTGTAATATTAAAATATCTATTTTGAAATAATATAAATATTCCAACTCTTCAAAAATCACAAGAATCACTTTACATTAATATACCATGAATTCCATACAAGTTAATATTACAAATAAATACCCTTTATTATGAATTTAGGATATTTTCACTAGAAGTATCATAATTATAAAATCTACATTCATGATAACTCTAAAAACGATAACTAAATATTTGGGGAGTATTTTGAAAAGTATACAAAAGTATTTTTACATAAAACCCCCTCAAGTTCTATAAATTACCCTAAGGACCCTAATAAATATAGGTTTAAACGGGACCAATCTCTTGAGCCTCAGGGAGCCGGAGAAGTGGGTGCTTGCCTATTTAAGATAGACAATTAACAACGGTGTTATCAATACGGTAATCGTCTTTGAAAAGACACAAATCCTGCCGCACATGTGCAGCGGTTACTGATAACATCAAAACAATCAGGACTTCAATTTACTTTTCTAATTGTCTGACTCAGAATGAGTCTCATTAATAAACTGACTTGAATATGATTCAAGTACAATCTATAATCTATAATCTGCAATCTGCAATCTGCAATCTACAATATTACAATAAATATGAATCCATTCAATCTATATTCACCGAACCGAACCATGGATATACTTCCATTTACATGATTATCCAGTTATATCCATTTACATAAATCTCCAGTTACATCCATGATTCTCCAGTTACATCCATTTACTGATATCATGGTTTCAGCAAATCATCCAATTATACAATCTATATTACAAGACAATACAAGTTTTACAAGACAATACAAGTTGCAATACAATTTGCAATACAAACAATACAAACAAGATATCGCAGGGTTTAAGCGGTAGATTGGTACGGAATGTGTTAAAAGTGGCACGAGACTGCAAGATTAAGACGTAATTACATCCATGCCGTTGTTCCGTGGTATTATTGGCGGAGCCTTGTACTTCCATTTGCCATATTCTCTAGCATATAGAGACTCCTCTCGTATACACTGGCATCCTTCTGTACTAAGTTACAAACAACAACGTCAACACCACTTTATAACAATATAATACAACTTTAAAATCTACCTTCTTATTCTGTCTATTCTATTTCTTCCTTATCTTTGGGACTTACCGAGCGATCTGTTCGCTGACGACAATCTCTTCGTTCTTCTTTGAATGTCGTCAGGTGATCTGGACACGTCAGAGATCGAGCCCATCGCTGAAGACTTGGACCATTTCGTTGAAGACCCAGAGTTTTAGTTCATTGTACACTTTTATTTTAGTACCTTTCCTTTTCTGTTATGCTATTGTTTAGGCATTGCTTTCTTCCAGATGTATTTACATTTCCATGCATTGTACAGAAAGAATGTGAATAAATAAAGTTGTTGTTTTATTATAACTTGTCTCTTGTGCATTAATATTTATATTGCTTAGATACGCTTAGCGTATTTACTTCAGAGTAAATACGTAGCGGCCTCGTCGCTTCCTCTGCCCGTACACTGGAAAGCGGGGCGTGACAGGCCCCCGCCCTCTTGGTATGACAATTGGCATGGCATTTTGCTCCGTGAATAAGAACCGCGTCTCGACATTCTCCCCACCTTTGAACAATGGTTCGTCCTCGAACCACAGACCTACTACTGAGGGACCTGCATGGGCCACCATAAATGTAACGCCCCACACTCCAGTACAGATGGTATTGTCCGCTCTGGCCGAAACCGTACGGTTTTTCCCTTTAAAGCGAACCGGGCCAGACCAAGGGCCACTTCCCAGGAGGTCACCCATTCCAAGACTTCCCTGGCCTGAGCACGCTTAACTACGGAGTTCTCAAGCTCCTGTAGTTCCGGTTCACTTAAAAGGCGCCTCTATAATTGAGGGTGGTATCATTATATTTATAATGCAGTTCGGTTCTCTTTCGGAATGTGTTCTGAAGATTCCCCATTGTTCTACAGTGGGTCCTACAGACTCTAGAGGTGGCCCCCACAGATTCAAGAGGTAGCCCCCGCCCTCTTGGTATGACAATTAGCGCTGCGCTTTGTTCTGTGTGGCATTTTGCTCTATGAACAAGAATCGGGTCCCGACATAGGGTATGGTGCTGGGGGTAGTTTGTGGTGTCGGGGAGTTGGAGAGAGGTGAGGAGATGAAGAGGGTGATGACGATGAGTTTCCGACGAAGGGTAACGGCGGGGTCAGGGTCGGAGTTTGCTGCAGGGGGTTATGGTGGGTGTTTTGGGTTCTCGGGGATGGAGAGGGGTGAGGAAGAAGTGGTGAGGGTGAAGAGGTGGTGGTGACGGCGAGGGGACGAAGGTGAGGTCGGTGGCGAGTTGAGGGATTCTTCGGTTGCAGGAGTTGCAGGGTTGGGTCGTCGGGGGTTGCAGGGTTGGGTCGTCGGGGGTTACGGGGTGGTGATCGAGAAAGCGAGGAGAGGAGGGGAAGTGGTGGAGGTTGTGAGGAGGTCGAGAAGACAAGGGTAGTGATGATGGTGATGAGAGGAGGTCGGCGGCTACGACAAGGTTTGGGTTCTAGGGTTGGATTTCGTCGTGAGGAAGAAGGAAAGAAAGGAGGAGAGAGAGGTGTTGTATAATTATTATATTAGGTTATATAATATATATAGGGGGGAGAGAGTGTGCGTATGCGAGAGGATAGAGAGGCAGAGGATATATAATTAGTTAATAAATATTATATTATATATAACTGTTAGTATTAGTTTAGGTTTAAAAATGTTATAATATATTTTCTGGGTTTAAATTAGTTAATAAATATTATATTATATATAACTGTTAGTATTAGTTTAGGTTTAAAAATGTTATAATATATTTTCTGGGTTTAAACAGCTAATACAAATATACTTCGAAAAATATCCCGGTCTCTTCTAAAAATCTAGTTTTAAAATATGGATAATAGACGTATCAGTTAAAACTATAATGCGATGTCTGGTTTGTAAAAATGCATACCCCAAGAAAGGATATACGTAAATATATGTAGCGATCCAAACGAGTCTGTTTTATCAATCTAGACATGAACACGATGTATAGATGCACTCACAAGATAAGGGGTATGATAACATGCCATGCTAGATATCAAAAATTATTATCTGATTATAATTTGTATTATTTAAACAACATGCAGACACAAAATACATTATACATGTATATAGAATCTTGATGTGCGCAGATCCTCTGTACTAGTAAATATATGACGTAAACTTGAACCATAGTGGGTTTCAAGCATGCGGGTCAGATCGGATACTAACCACAGATACCAAATGCACTATCCGCATCCAAAAACAATAATAAATAAGAATTTGTCGCAAAATTGGAAAATTCCCAAGTAAAATATCGTATAAATACACTAGGGTGTTACATATCCAAAACCCCTCAAGATACACACATACACACACTGCACATTGAGTTCGCATGACTAGTTTGACCCGTCAATCGGAGATTCCTTCGCTTCAAAGACGAGGGGTAATTAACGGCAGTTTAGTCCGCAGCTGCCGGAGATTTGGATCCCCACAATTAATAAACCCCAGCCCACCCTAGGCAGAGGGAATCTGTATATACCCGACAAGCGACGCGTATTTCCCACCTTAATGGGGTGATGAAAAACACCATACAGATTTTGACTCGCCCGGTAGGACATTTCTATCCTCCTATATCTCGGGTCAAGCGGTCATACGAACTCATTTAACATATATACCGATATTTGTACTAAATAATGCTTTTCGTGTAGTAATCAGCTTTCAATGACGATATCTTTTAAGATGAATTCTGCTTCCGACGCAACCCCGATCCTGTACATGGTCAAGATCAATGCTCGCGTGATTCTCCCAGCAAGCCTCAGGCGGCAGTGGGAGGAACCGCCCCGCCAATTTGGTTCCGGCATCATCTACTTTGCCGGGAGCGTTCATCTGGCAGAAATCCCGGCAAACCAGGTGGCCAATCTGGTCTTAAATGGCAAGAGGTCGAACGTTGTGATTGCTAAGGCACCACAACCCAAATTTAAGATGGTGTCCGAACGACTCTCTGGTGCTCCAGCCGCGGGCAAGTCTGCCGGAACAAATGGCATCATCAAATGTCGTGGTCGAGCTCAGGCGATGACTCTAACAAGTACACAATCAGACGTATCTCCAAAGCTCTCTATCGCTCGGTCTACGGCGACTTCCCGAAGAGACGAAGCCTGCTGAGTGCTCAGAATAGAAAGGTTGAGACAGAAGCGGCTTAAGTATCGAGCCAACAAGAGGTCCAGGACTCCGGCCAAGTGGAACCTTATGAGGTTCCAAGAGCAGGGTCACCCCACGACGACGGCTGAGTCGGCTGTAAAAGTCAGTAATTCTTTCAAACCTTTGAAGTGGGTTCAGAAAAACGCCATGACCGCTAGAATCAAGGAGACAGCAGTCCGAACAATACTACAAAGAAACGTGTCCCAGCCCCAACAGAGAAAGCATGACACTGTCTCTTCAAGATTCTATCAGGTGCTCTGTGCCACGTGAAAACAGCGGGGCAAATTCAGGAAAGAAGCACAAGCACCACTCAAGAATTTGGTCAGGCCAGCCATCTTCAATCGATTATACGTTACCGAAACAGAAGGACCACGACAGCGGTCTACGAAATCAGCTGCTAATAATGAAAAGACGATCGGATATGTTATCCATACGATCTATATGGCGGGCGCGCGGCCCAGCGATAATTTGCACAACAAAAGCAAGGTTGGAGCCACCACATCTCAAGCCCAATCTGGCTTGAATGTGGTTGCCGCTTCCCAAGACCAGCCACCTCCGTTGGATGATGAAAACCCTCTCGATGAGACCGATAGGCAGAAGGACCCCTCAATCCATGTAGATTCAATCACGGACAACGAGAAAGAGCCAACTTTCCTCTCCAGGACCGCAGAGCAAAAGCTGCTTCAAAAGCTTCAAAAAAAGCTCAGGAGCAAAGATAAAATATGGCCAAGCTCTACTCCAAAATTAACGACTTGAAGAATGTTGTGATGCAGCTCACGGCTCAAATTTCCCGGACACCATCCAATCAAGCACAAGTTTCCACTCATCAGCCGGGTGATAATGACCCGAAGCAACCAATGCCTGTCCCTTTAGGTCCGAGTATAGGCGAGCCACGCGAAAGCCGGCCGCATTCCACTTTTAGGGATGCCTTAGCCCAAGATGGCGCCATCCCGCTCATACAAGATCAGATAATGGATTTAGTCACCAGCAAGGTTAAAACATGTTGGGTTGCGATAGCGCCCTGGCCATCTGCCGTGACCGATGAGGAACAAAAATGACGTTTAAAAAACTTGGCGCTAACGAACCCGTCTAGAATCGAACCATAAAACTACACTAGTAAACTACGAAGAGCTAAACTATAAGGTTAGAAATGGTTATACCGAATGAACCATGTCATTCGGTCTTCTATCATCTTCCCTGGATCCTTGAGGCGTTCTCGACTGAACTTGACCGCCGGTCTTCCTCCGTCGAAGATGATCCACCCGAGAGATGTAGCTCATGGCTCAAGCTGCACACCAAAGATCAAGTGAAGCAACTAGGGACTCTAGGTTGCTAATCTAGAGTGCCTAGGGTGTAGTAAAGTATTCAAAGTGTTTATATATCCTACCTCCTCTCTTGATTCTTAACTGATGAGATTGTAGAGATGAGGTTGAGGATGAAGGTGGATGAACTCAAGAAACTAGAGAGGAGAGTGAAGCATGATGGTGAGGTAAAGAAAAACTCATCAAGTGAGGAAAAATAACATGAAGCCTTGTTTTATCAAACCCATTTTTCCAATATAAAACGCAACCCATGCTTGAATAGTTTGCACAAATGAATTAACAATTCATTTGTGCAACACCATGCAAGCATGGTTCTCACCATACTCCCCTCTCTCCTTTTCTACCTCATTTCCCATTAAAAATAAGTGGAGAAATCTAAAATTAGGTGTCCACCTTCTAGAATGTTATCTGTACAAATACAGATTACACTCTACTGTATATATATATATATGTATTCGTACCGAAATTCGAATAGCCAAAGAGATAGAATAACACAAAGAACATAATACTAGAATATACATATCGAAATATATATACGTAAATTATTAAATCAACACCCGATTTAATAATCCGGCTAAAACCCAAGCCGGGTAGTATTATCAACCGTCCGATCGAAAGTCCGAGTATATTGTACAATCAATCGATTGGAACCCTCTACGTATCAAATACGCCTACTACATCGTTTTGCCAGATTCAGGGAAACCCTCTGTGTGGGACTCTAAAGACTTGTTAATACGCTGACAGTAGGTTTAACCACAAGCACGTCAGCGACACTAGCTATACGTAATAGCTATCCAGCTATTGAGCAAAAGGAAGGCCGACGACCAAACTCATCCGAACCCCTACTGAGCCTGTCCATGACAATCTCTGTACAGTCCGGTCTGTTCGTCTAAAAGTATCGCATATCGAGTCTAGCGGGGTGGAAAAAGTCAGACCCCTAATAACGTGATATTCGTGACGATATGAAGCTTATCACCTACTGAGAAACTACTGATCCAAATCAGTAATTCCCGTATACCTTGGCCAAGGATTTCTGGTGATGGCCACCCGTGCAGCGCGTGACATCAACCCCCAATACCGGAAGAGATGAATCTCCAAAGATCCGCTCACTGTCTCCATGTGGCTCACCGCCTCCATTTGACTCACCTGTTTGCACGACTCCTTTGAGCTATGGTAGGGTAGTAGTCAAAGCACAGTGCGAACTCACACGAGATAAATGACGATCTCAGATCGACAGACTAAACTGTACTTGTCACGCCCCGCTTCCCATTATACGGGAAAGTAGACGTGGCGAGGCCGTGATGTATTTACTCAAAAGTAAACACGTTAAGCGTAAATAAGCAATATAAAAATACAACACAAGAATGGCAAGAGATGTAATGAAGCAACAATTTTTTATTTATATTCATTCTTAACATGCAACTGGAAAGTAAAATACAATAATAGAAAGCGATGCCTAAAAAATGGCATACCACAAGATATTAGTTTCAAACGAATCGTGCTATATCATGATGTATGTATGTGGGAGGTAAGTCATTATCTTGTGAGGTTTTCTAAAGGTATGCTAACCTAAAGTAATTAAAATATGTCATATGTAAAGTTTGTGGTATTTAAACGAAAAATGCAAATAAAAGTTACATAACATGATATTTTAATATGAAACTTGTTCTCAATATTTGTTTCATGATTATTAAGCAATATATAATGATATGGATGATTGGTTATTAAGAAAGATTGTGATTTTAAAAAATTTAGAATCGGGTGTCGGAATAACTCCACTCCCACAAGTTTTGAAAAAAGAATTTTTTAAAGTAGAAAGAGAGGAGAAGAGAGGGGACTTACAAGTTTAGAGAAGAGAGGGGAGGTTTAGGAAAAGGTTGGTGGCTTCGTAGAGTCACGGGGTCGCCGGAATCGTTTCAAATTCTCGCCGGAACTTGACCTAGTGCTAACTCCACTTGTACTCTTCTTTGACTTGGAAAATTTTGAGAATTTTTGACAATAGATTCAGAATGAAGAAGGCTAGGGTATGGGGTTGTATTTATAGGGTAAAATTAGGGCTTTGAGAATGAAGAGAGAATAAAAAAATGTATTAAAATAGGATTAAAAGGTGAATTAACACTCTCTGAATAAATGCAGGGAAATCAAACAGCATGAGGGTAGTGGGGTAGGCCAAGAGGTGTAGTGTGTAGAGTTTGGGGGCATTACCCACGGGGGGCCCGGCGGCGCCGGTCTGGGGAAGGATCTCGCCCGCCATTCTTGTGAGGTGAGGTCTTGTATTTGTGTCATGTGTCCTTTTCTGTTTAAATACCCTTTTACACATGTTTATTTTCTCAGACTTTTCAATTTTACGTGCAGTGCACGTGTAAACTTTTGGACTTCCAACAAGTTTAAAAGAAAAATCAGTAAAAATAATATGTGGCTGAGGGGATTTGATCATAGGGGCTATATCATAGTAGTACAAGGCTTTACCAATGAGCTAAAAGTGTTTTCTTGCTGCTCTTAAACAAAAACAACACTTAACATATACTCAAGCTTGCAAACTCCTTTCTGTACTTTTAAAAGAAAATTTTGTACAGAAAATTCAGGGTCGTTACATTCTACCATCCTTATAAAAATTTCGTCCTCGAAATTTATAGAAAGAAGTTGTAACCGATTCAAGAAAATTTTGATGACAGCGGTGGTGAAAGAACTACTGAAAGTGCATGAAATATTTGAAAGAACAAAAGGATGCAAGGGTTTCGAAAAGGTTGATGGGAATTACTAGTGTTACCTTGACCTAAAGCTTCAGCTTCCACAGCCACTAAAGTGAAAGCCTATTGCTTAGGTACATTTCTCCAAGCTGGAGGCACATTCTTCCGTCCTTGGGGCATGTTTCGCTGCCTTTAAGGCATGTTCCTCATTGGCTGATGGAACTGACAAGGAGACCGTGCAGGAGGTCCACGAGGAGGTGGAGCAGGGAAAGTAAGACAAGGTATAGGAGCCTGAATAGCTGGCCACTGCTAGAAGTTGATGTGTGCTGGAACAGGGTTGCGTCTATGAGGACATGTCCCAATATCATGAGTGGATGCGCCACAAACTAAGTACATGCCGTTTGCGCGTTTGCAGTATTTCAACAGGTGTCCATCCCTCTTGCAGTAGTAGAAAAAGTCTAGACTTGGCCGTTTAAGTGTTACTTCCGGTCTCCTGGGTGCAAAAGTTGGTATTGAAGAGGCTCCTCCTGCTATCTGAGTAGCAGGGCGATTCACACCGGCAGATTAAGGTCTGCCCTTCTTCTTCACTACTGCCTCATATCTTCGGGCAGTCTTCAGAGCTAAGTCATGAGTTGGGAAATCCCCTGTAGCTAGAGCAGCTTAGATCTCCTGATCCAACCCTTGCTAAAATCGTCTAGCCCTGATCTCAGCAGTCGGTATGAGATATGCCACGAACGTGCTCAGCATGGTGAACTCAGCATAATACCCATCCACGGATTTGCTCCACATAGAGCCTTGTTGCAGGTGAATGAATTGCTGCTCCATATCAAAATGGGCAGTCTCGGGGAAATATTTCCCGTCGAACATATCGCGAAATGTCTTCCATTCGATTGGCTGGGTAAGTCGGTTTTCTTCAGCATTCCACCATACTCTGGCGTTGTCTGTAAGTTGCAGCTTCACAACCCTTACCCAAGCAATCTCTGGCACTTATGCTGCTGCCACATCGTCCTCAATCGACTGAGCCCATTCCTCTGCCTCCAAAGGGCTCTCTTTCCCAGAAAATTGTTTAGGGTGCAGTGCCCGGAATTGTTTGATTCCGCGTGCCTCAGTCTCAGGGCGGTGCAATAGAATAGTAGTCTGCTGCTGTTGTCCCTCCAAGAGGCTCTTGATTATCTCAAGCAATACCGTCTGCTCATTGATAGGAGCTACTACGGTAGGTGATGGTGGTAGAGGAGGTGGAGTGTTTCCATTCACGTTGGTGCTGGTGTTGTTTGGAGAATCCATAACCTTGAAAGAAAACGTAGGTTAGGATAGATTCAAGAAATTGAAATATAAAGAATGTTTAGTTGCTAATTCTTATAATTCTTATGATATATTGCTTAGGTTTCCATGCAGAACTGGCCTGCATAGTTATGTAGGTTTCCATGCAGAACTGATCTGCATGGGCCTCCAATAAAACCTGTCACTCCCCGCTTCCCAATATATGGGGAAGTAGATGTGGCGAGGCCGCGACGTATTTACTCAGAAGTAAACACGTTAAGCGTAAATAAGCAATATAAAAGTAAAACACAAGAATGACAAGAGATGTAATGAAACATCAACGTTTTATTTATATTCATTATTTACATGCAACTGGAAAGTAAAATACAATAATAGAAAGTGATGCCTAAATAATGGCATTTGAACTGAAAAGAAAAGTAAGTACAAGTAAGAACTAGAACTCTGGCTCCTCTGCAAACTGCTCCAAATCTTCCTGACTGGGCTCGATCTCCTGAGAGTTGGGTCCTCCTGACAACATTCCAAAGAAAGAAGAGATAGGAATATCGTCAGCGAACAATCGCTCGGTAAGTCCCAAAAGAGATAAATCAAGTAAAAGGAATAGATCTGATAATTTATCTGTTTTTGTTATACTAACGTAGTTATTTGTAGCTTGGTACAGAATATATCAGTGTATACGAGAGAAGTCCAACTTTCCTCGAGGACTAAGGTAGCCCGTAATACAAGGTTCCGTCAATACCCACGGAACAACGGTAATGGATGTTTATCTACATCTTTTAGTAACCATCTCGTGCCATTTTTAACACATTCCGTACCAGTCTACCCCTTTAAAACCCCGTAATGTATATTGTTTTGTTTTGTGGTATAAGACTTGCCGAAACCATGGTATAAGTTGTTCATGTAAATGGATCAGGATGTAAACGGATAGTCATGTAGTCAAGTCAAAATATATCCATGGTTCGGTCAAGTCAAAAAAGGTTGCATGTTTGTATAGTTCGGTATACATGTTCAAGTTCAAGTATATATTGGATTCATGTTGGATTGGAGTTAAGTTTGGATTGTGTTCATGTTTAGATCGTAAACAGATTAGACTAAGACTAAGATTGAGTCAGACACTTAAACAGATTTGGATTCCTGAATTAGATTTTGGTGTTATCGGTAACTACTGCACATGGTCGGCAAGATTTGTGTCTTTTTCCAAGACAATTACCATTGATAACCCAGTTTTAGCTTTCTAGCTTAAATAGAAAATCACTCACTTTCTCCAGCACCCTGAGACTCAATAGAATTGGTCCCACTTAAACCTATATTTACTAAGGTCCTTAATGTAAATTTAATATAACTTGAGGGGGTTTTATGAAAAATATTTTTAGTATACTTTCAAAATAAACCTCAAGTATTTATTTATCGTATTTAGGGTTTTCATGGATATAATTTTTTAATAAGTGAGGTATTGTAGTGCATAATGCCTAGCTTGAATAGTTCATCGTATTTTAGTGTAAAATTAAACTTGTGTTGAATCTTGATGGTATTTTCATGAAACTTGTTATTCTTTTATTTTTTTTAGAAAATGTGGAATTTAATAATATCTTAAAAATATGTGTTTCGATAATATTTATATATTTATTGAAAGATAACTTTGTATTATTAAATAGAAATCCTCGTTTTTCTTAAAAACTGTATAAAAATTCCATCGAGATCGTATGCTCCGTGAGGAGATCTGCATCTCGCTCTACTAGTCCTGAGAATGTGCGATAACCTGCACCATCCCGATCGAGTTCCCCAAAATGGGTTGAAGAGGTATAATCGCAAGGAATGTAATCACACAATATAAAGAAATGCGGTTTTAATCGTTTAAGGTATTTATTTGAAAAGTCGTATTTTGCCATAAGATATTGGTTTCAAGCAAATCGTGTTACGTCAAGATGTGTGTATATGGGAAGTAGGTCATTACCTTGTGAGGTTTTCTAAAGGTATGCTAAGCTAAAATAATTAAAATATGTCATATGTAAAGTTTGTGGCATTTAAACGAAAAAATGCAAATAAAAGTTACATAACATGATATTTTAAGATGAAATTTGTTCTCAAAAGTTGTTTCATGATTATTAAGCAATATATAATAGTATGGATGATTGGTTATTAAGAAAGATTGTGATTTTAATAAGTTTAGAATCAGATGTCGGAATAACTCCACTCCCGACAAGTTTTGAAAAAAGAACTTTTTAAATTAGGAAGAGATGAGAAGAGAGGGGACTTACAAGTTTAGAGAAGAGAGGGGAGGTTTAGGAAAAGGTTGGTGGTTTCGTGGAGTCGCAGGGTCGCCGGAATCATCTTGAATCCTCTCCAGAACTTGACTTAGTGCTAACTCCACTTGTACTTTACTTTGACTTGGAAAATTTTGAGGATTTTTGACAATAGGTTTCAGAATGAAGAGGGCTAGGGTACGGGGTTGTATTTATAGGGTAAAATTAGGGTTTTAAGAATGAAGAGTTAATTAAAAATGAATTAAAATAGGATTAAAGAGGTGAATTAACACTCTCTGGATAAATACAGGGAAATCAAACAGCATGGGGTAGTAGGGTAGGCCAAGAGGTGTAGTATGTAGAGTTTGGGGGCATACCCATGGGGGGCCCGACGGCGCCGGCTGGGGAAGGATCTTGCTGGCCATTCTTGTGAGGTGAGGTCTTGGATTTGTGCCATGTGTCCTAGTTTGTTTAAATACCCTATTGCACATGTTTATTTTCTCAAACTTTTCAATTTTACGTGCAGTGCACGTGTAAACTTTTGTGCTTCCAAAAATTTTAAAAGAAAAATCAATAAAATTAATATATGGCTGAGGGGATTTGATCACAGAGGCTATATCACAGCAGTGCAAGGCTTTACCAATGAGCTACAAGTGTTTTCTTGCTGTTCTTAAACAAAAACAACATTTAAAGTATAATGAGGCTTGCAAACTCCTTTATGTACTTTTAAAAGAAAATTTTGGACAGAAAATTCATGGTCGTTACATTCTACCCTCCTTATAAAAGTTTCGTCCTCGAAATTTTTAGAAGGAAGTTGTAACAGATTCAAGAAAATTTTGATTACAGCGGTGGTGAAAAAACTACTGAAAGTGCATGAAAAATATTTGAAAGAACGAAAGGATGCAAGGGTTTTGAAAATATTGAAAGGAATTACCAGTGTTACTCTAACCTAAAGCTTTGGCTTCCACAGCCACTAAAGTGAAAGCCTGTCACCTGGGTACATTTCTCTTAGCTGGAGGCACATTCCTCCGTCCTTGGGGCATGTTTCGCTGCTTTCGAGGCATGCTCCTCATTGCTTGGTGGAATTGACGAGGAGGTTATCCAGGAGGTCCATGAGGAGGTGGAGCAGGAAGAGCAAAATGAGGTGCAGGAGCCTGAATAGCTGGCCACTGCGGGAAGTTGATGTGTGCCGGAACTGGTTGTGTTTATGAGGACATGTCCCAATATCGCGAGTGGATGCACCACAAACTAAGCACATAAGTTTGCGCGTATGCAGTCTTTCAACATGTGTCCATCCCTCTTGCAGTAGTAGAAAAAGTCTGTACTTGGCCGATTAAATGTTACTTCCGGGCTCCTGAGTGCAAAAGTTGGTATTGAAGAGATTCCTCCTACTATCTGAGTAGCAGGGCGCTTCACACCGGCAGATTGAGATCTGCCCTTCTTCTTCACTACTGCCTCATATCTTCGGGCAGTCTTCAGAGCTAAGTCATGAGTTGGGAAATCCCTTGTAGCTAGAGCAGCTTGGATCTCCTGATCCAACCCTTGCTGAAATCGTCTAGCCTTGATCTCAGCAGTCGGTATGAGATGTGCCGCGAACGTGCTCAGCATGGTGAACTCAGCATAATACCCATCCACAGATTTGCTCCACATGGAGCCTTGTTGCAGGTGAATGAATTGTTGCTCCATGTCAATACGGACAGTCTCGGGAAAATATTTTGCGTGGAATATATCACGAAATATCTTCCATTCGATTGGCTGGGTAAGTTAGCTTTCTTCAGCCTTCCACCATACTCTGACGTTGTCTGTAAGTTGCAGCTTCACAACCCTTACCCAAGCAATCTCTAGCACTTGTGCTGCTGCCAGATCGTCCTCAATCGAATGAGTCCATTCCTCTACCTCCAAAGGGCTCTCTTTTTCAGAAAATTGTTTAGGGTGCAGTGCCCGGAATTGTTTGACTCCGGGTGCCTCAGTCTCAGGGTGGTGGAATAGAATAGCAGTCTGCTGCTGCTGTCCCTCCAAGTGGCTCTTGATTGCCTTAAGCAATACCGTCTGCTCGTTGATAGGAGCTGCTATGGTAGGTGATGGTGGTAGAGGAGGTGGAGTGTTTCCATTCACGTTGGTGTTGGTGTTGTTTGGGGAATCCATAATCTTGAAAGAAAAAGTAGGGTTAGGATAAATTTAAGGAATTGAAATGTAAAGATAGTTTAGTTGTCGATTCTTATAATTCTTGTGATATATTGCTTAGGTTTCCATGCAGAACTGACCTGCATGGGCCTCCAACAAAACCTGTCACGCCCAACTTCCCAATATACGGTAGACGCGGCGAGACCGCGACGTATTTACTCAGAAGTAAATACGTTAAGCGTAAATAAGCAATATAAAAATAAAACACAAGAATGGCAAGAGATATAATAAAATAACTACTTTTTATTTATATTCATTATTTGCATGCAACTGGAAAGTAAAGTACAATAATGGAAAGTGATACCTAAACAATGACATATGAACTGAAAAGAAAAGTAAGTATAAGTAAGAACTAGAACTCTGCCTCTTCTGCAAACTGCTCCAAATCTTCTTGATTGGGCTTGATCTCCTGAGAGTCAGGTCCACTTGACAACATTCCAAAGAAAGAAGAGATAGGAATGTCGTCAGTGAATCGCTCGGTAAGTCCTAAAAGAGATAGATCAAGTAAAAGGAATAGATTTGATAATTTATCTGTTTTTGTTAAACTAACATAGTTTTTGTAGCTTGGTACAGAATATATCAGTGTATATGTGAGGAGACCAACTTTCCCCATCGACTAAGGTAACCCGTAGTACAAGGCTCCGTCAATACCCACAGAACAACGACAATGGATGTTCATCTAAGTCTTTTAGTAACCATCTCGTGCCACTTTTAACACATTCCGTACCAGTCTACCCCTTTAAAACCCCGTAATGTATATTGTATTTTTTTGTGGTATAAGACTTGTCTAAACCATGGTATAAATTGTTCATGTAAACGGATCAAGATGTAAACGGATAGTCATGTAAATAAGTCAAAATATATCCATAGTTCGGTCAAGTCAAAACAAGTTGTATGTTTGTATAGTTCGGTATACATGTTCAAGTTCAAGTATATATTGGATTCATGTTGGATTGGAGTTAAGTTTGGATTGTGTTCATGTTTAGATTGTAAACAGATTAAACTAAGACTCAGATTGAATCAAACACTTAAACAGATTTGGATTCCTGAATTAGATTTTGGTGTTATCGGTAACTACTGCACATGGACGGCAAGATTTATGTCTTTTTCCAAGACAATTACCATTGATAACCCAGTTTTAGTTTTCTACCATAAATAGGCAAGAAACTACTTTCTCTGACGCCCTGAGGCTCAAGAGAATTGGTCTCGCTTAAACTTATATTTATTAGGGTCCTTAATGTAAATTTAATATAACTTGAGGGGGTTTTATGAAAAATATTTTTAGTATACTTTCAAAATAAATCTCAAGTATTTATTTATCGTATTTATGGTTTTCATGGATGCAATTTTTTTATAAGTGAGGTATTCTAGTGCATAAATGCCTAGCTTGAATAGTTCATGGTATTTTAGTGTAAAGTTAGACTTGTGTTAATTCTTGGTGGTATTTTCATGAAACTTTTTATTCTTTTATTTTGTTAGAAAATGTGAAATTTGATAATATCTTTAAAATATCTGTTTTGATAATATTTTTATATTTATTGAAAGATAACTTTTTATTATTAAATAGAAATCCTCGTTTTTCTTTAAAATTGTATAAAAAAATCCTTTGAGATTGTATGCTCCGTGAGGAGGTCTGGATCTCGCTCCACTAGTCCAGAGGATGTGCGTTAACCCGCACCATCCCGATCGGGTTCCCCAAAATGGGTTGTAGAGGCATAATCGAAAGGAATGTAATCACACAATTTAAAGAAATACGGTTTTTTTAATAGTTTAAGGTACTTATTTGAAAAGTCATATTTTGCTACAAGATATTCGTTTCAAGCGCATCGTGCTATATCAAGATGTGTGTATGTGGGAGGTAGGTCATTACCTTGTGAGGTTTTCTAAAGGTATGCTAAGCTAAAGTAATTAAAATATGTCATATGTAAAGTTTGTGGTATATAAACGAAAAAATGCAAATAAAAGTTTCATAATATGATATTTT